>OX380351.1:9208043-10493182 GCA_947425015.1 Pterostichus niger | reverse complement strand
CTTACATGTATCCCCGGGAGGCGTAGTCATCCTACCACATACATTAGTTCGCCTTCAGGACACATCCCTTTGTATCCAGTTCTCTGACAACACATAAGTACTTAATATCCACATACAATCCACGAAATACATAAATGGTATAGTAGATCCAGAATGTGCCTTAGATGCTCCACCGTCTAGAGGAAACAGAGTAATTATTTTACATGGGTGGTTATGGAAATCTACTAATAAATTACTCGTACATAGGTATTTATGTTATTGGAAAATAAATGTGAATTTTTTTCTGCTAATAATTATAAATAAATCTAATACCATCCTGTAACTTTCGCTTACATGCGAAACAATATTACCAGTTACGCAGTTCAGTATTGTCTCGCTCACCGGCAATAATCCTTGTCTCCATTTGAATAAATTTGAAGCAATTCTCACCCATCATAATATATACTTTGTAATCTACGAAAGCATCCATTCGCCTGAAAACAAGAAATTTTAATAGTAGCAATCAATTAGTGTTTATAGAGGGATTTAAAAGACATTTTTTCTAATGAATTCTGGATCTACTATACATGCCTCAAAAATTTTGTTGCTTTGGAATTTTCGGCTTGCCAAAATCCTTCTTTAAACGGTATACCTTCTATGTATAAATTCCTAGCACTCCACACAACAAAATCACAAGATTTCTTTTCGCAAATTACTATTTGCATTTGTATTTGGTAGAAAGATGTGTGATTCTCTTTTAATTGTAAATAATTTGTACCTTTCACTTCATTTCTACGCAACTATGGCCAAATAGTCGCAACTAATTATGACGTCCGGAGACGCACTAAAGTCAGGGTAAGCCATGGATAAATTTATTGAGAGGGCTGAAAAAAAATTATAAAAAAAATCACTACAAGTTGAAAAAACCGCATCTTTATTGACATATATTCATCATAAAACAAGCTAAAATACGTATCGTGGTACTTAATACCTAAATTTAAAAATAAATATACATCGAACAGAAAAAATATGTTTCTGTAAAATAATTGTAATAGCTATAATAATTTTTAAATATTTTATTTTTAGTGGGAGAGTTGCAACCCTTATGATCGAGCCGCCACTGGTAAGATGGTAAAAAGATAAACCCAGTAGTGCAGATAGCAAAGTTGCCATGATTTCCGCTTGCCAAAACTATATATACCTCCAAAGCTTCCTTCTCATGTTCACAACCATAACAAGTTTGCTTTGAAGTAAACCTCATGTCGTATGGATAACATACGGTTTTTATTGTGCGTACAGCCGGTTTATCTATAGATGTAGAACAAGCATTTTTAAATTTTGTAGCGATTATTCGCCCGGAACGATGTACAACCCATAATTTACTGGCTGTAAAGATAATTTGAAATTTATAACTTCCATTTAACTACCGCTCTGTTTTCTAGTCATATCTCCTACTTTCTTGCAGGTTTCGGGCGTCACATCAATAGATACATTGAATGCTTTAGAACGAAGTTCTTCTAAAGTTAATGATCTACGTTCATCTTTAAACAGTTTGGTAAGCGGATTAATTAGTTCTGCCTGAATATCGTAGCAGAATGGAGCGGTTATCGACATAACTGACGATGTCATTCCTGAGGAGAATACTATAAATACTACATGTAATTTGGAAAGAAGGTGTTTGATGAGAACAGGTTTCAACATACTCAGAGAAACATTATAAATATTTTTCAGGAAATGTAGTATCACGAGCAAACAAAAGACGACGAAGGATAAGTATAATTAGCATTGTTCTAAATAGATCATATCCGGATTAAATACCAAACTGCCGTTAGACGTAATTAGCATTGATTTAAGTATACGAAAAGTTTATCACACGTACAAAAACAGGCAGAAGCTTCTCGAGCCACGCGCCGTGGACCGGTAGCTTTATAGCCGTTATATATAATTTTCTCTACCTGTAGGTTGAGTTTACACAGCTTCAAATGGCGTACAACTCTCACCGAGACCTGCGATGCAGGTGCAGTGTCCACCCAATAGCTCTCCATCTTCCTTAGCAACAAACCCGGGTTGCAAAAGAGGCTCGTTCATCGGCTGAGAATACATGACCTGCAAAAATAAAATCACTTTCTCACATACTATACAAAATTATAAATAAATATTGAATATAATTCATACTTATATTGATATCCAAAATAATTTATCGCTTGAACCAACTAAGCCACGACGCCGACGAATATTTATACTTGACACAGAATCAAGATCTAGGCGAACATACTTCACATCTAGTGTGTTGCGTCGCCCAGGAATCGAACTAAACTTTGTATTCTTCCTTTAATTGAACATATACATATATTGTCATGGCTGTCAAGTTGAAATGATCCGGATATGGATATGGACTTTATAAAATTAGAATTGATTTATTCTTCTTGTGTTTCGAAATAAATAATTAAATGAGAGAATTATGTACCAACGGCTCAATAGTCTAGGGAAGTTTGTGTTTTTTATAAATTTATAAAAGTCTGTAAGTCGTAATCGCAATATTATTGCAGTTTCTTCGAAGTATTCCGTACTTTTAGGAACTCTAACAAGTTCCAAAATTTCTTCCAAGTCTTCATCACTCGAACTGAAATGGTCTGACATGACGAAAAATTAAAAAAAAACTGTAAATTTCGTAATTGATTTCTTCAAAAAAAACCCAGCTCAAAGGTATCACCATTAAGTGCGCATGTGCGAACAGCAGATTCGAGCTCTGTCGGCAGGATTAGTAGAACCAGTTACGAATCAGTACCGAACCGAATTGACTGTTCCGCGAACAGGGAACTATTACCCATGGTTCCGAATTATTTTAACCGCGAACGTTTAGAATCCAATTGCGCATGCGAATAGTGCCCGAGCCAGTTCTCATCTGCTACCGTAAACAAAGCTAGTATAAAACTGTGCTTATTGGTTGAATTTTCAAGTGTTCTCTATTACAATCTTTTGGGGCCGTGATTTGAAAGTCGGTAACTGTACTTCACGCGAAGAAATATGTCACTGATATATGCTATGGCAGAGTGGCCCACCCAATAATGGGTAAATGGCGGGATTTATTTATTAAGAAGCGTATATCTGCATGGCCCGCAAATTATTTCCTGATTAGAACAAAATCAGTATGAATTGTTATGTCTTCCACAAAACCGTTAAATTTATATAATCACAAGCTACAAATCGATATTATGCAATGACCTCGAATTTTCCACGGTTAAAATGCTGCACGCACTTACCTCAGATCACATTGCACTGAAAAATATTTCTAGTTGAACTGAATGACACTGTTTACACTTTCGCAGTAAGTAAAAAATTTATTAATAAGAAGTAATAAGTACTATTAAAAGTAAAGCTAGTCACTTATACGCCTTAAATAATTCGACTACGAAAATCGGCAGTACGGCAGTGTAAAAACTGCGGCTCGGTGTGTCCGGATGCCAAGCTAGGAGCGTAATGCAGAGAAACAAGAAGAATTAAAAGTAAATGTCATTAATAAATTTCAAAAATAATTTATTTTAATTTCTTTAAATAACGAAAATTTTTGAACCGGTTCAAAACTTGTTAAATGATTTAAAATATTCTCTTAAAATTTTGTTCTTTTGTTTTTCGAAAATATCTTTTTCTAAACTTGTTGATTTTGAGAGGATAGTCAAAATGTTATAATACTTTTTAATTTTGATCAATCCGTTTATAACTTGAACAATTTGGCCCGCCACCACCATATCAGTCAGATCCAGAAAGCTGCTTGAATTATGTAAGGTTAAAATTTTGATGCATTTATCCAAATATATTGTAGATTCACTTTTAAATTTATTATCTCCAATGAGAATTACGTAAAATTTTAACCTGATTGGAAGTCGAAATCTATTGAAAAACGTCACGACCTCTTCATTTATCCAATTCTGATAGAGTGGCTTGTTAATCAAAAGTTTTCTATGGCAAACAAAATAATCTAGTAATTTTGTATCTTGAATATTTCCAAAACTGTTCGTATCAAATGGGGAAGAAAGACGCTCGCAAATTTTACCAAACGAACCATTTTCCAAAAAAGTTTGATTTTGTTTAATTTCTAGAAATTTTATAATAATATATTACTTAAATAAGTGGAAATTATATACGACTTACGTTCTCTTGTAGCCGGTACACCATGATTTTCCCATGAATAAGTATAAAACTTGGAATTTTGCAGGGATATTATAGCTTCATTATTACTTTTCAATTCGGATTTTGTTTGTTTCGAGCCAAAACAAGAGCGCACAAAGTTTAAAAACTTATTCATTTTATGTAATAGGTTTAATTCGTTGATTAATATGTGTTTTATGCAAAGTTTCCAAGGAAACTACAATTAATATTAGTTGTGTTTGTTAAACAATTTCTATTGTAATTGTGTTTTTTCTATGGTTACCGAATCGTGTTCAAGAACCAATACTGCAGTTCCTGTATGATCATTTATCACTCGACTATTAATGGAAAATTATAATTAACAGTAATACAAATTATACTATATACATATCGGGTGGTTCCGGTTAAGGGTGAATAGAGAGATTTATACAATTTCCTGCTCTACAGCTAAAATTGAAATATGTAACGTTATTCAGAATTAAAAGTTGCATACAAAATGTTTACATAAAAATGATAGTTTTGTTTATTCCACAATTAAAAAATGCGGATTTTTTTTATTAAACAAGGGGCAATAGTCATTATTTTTTTGTTGGTTATTGCCTACTAATTCGATAAAAATAAAATAAATATATCATCACGTCTTTTACCCATTACTTAGAGTGGCATTCTGCCGCAGCAGATCTCGATACCTAATTGATATAATTATTTGCGTGAAGTACGATTATCAGCCGTCAAATCACGACTTCCAAAGATGTTAGTGGAGGGGGCGTCACAGTGGTAGTTTTAATGTGGTGAAAATTGTTTGTTGCCTATTGGAATCGAGCCCGGGTTCTAAAATTCACAGGCCGACTCGATACCAGTGAGCCACCTACCCCATATATAAATATCAAATTTTTTAAAAAAGAATTAAAACAAAAAAGATGTTAAAATAAAAATAAATAAATATATCATCACGCCTTTTACCCATCACTGGGTGTGGCACTCTGCCTAAGCAGATCTCGGTAAGTGATATATTTTTTCGCGTGAAGTGCGGTACTTATTAAAAATTAAAAAAAATTAAAAATTAAAAATTAAAAATTAAAAATTAAAAATGAAAAATTAGCCGCAATGCTAGATTTAGCATCTTGTAGATATATTTTTAATGGAGTGGAATATGTTTGCACGCACTGAATTAGTCATAATATATTTACCATGGGTCAGCGTCGGTCAGCATCGCGGATCCGACGTAACATTGTGTAAATATCACTTATAGAGCTCTATTTAATATTATCTAATCTTCGGATATTAGTAGTAAACGGGGAACCTCCAGACCAGACACTCCTAAGGAGCTTGGCGCCTTCTAATCAGGTTTAAATGACCGTGGAATGTTTGGGTTATTTATTTTTAGTATTTGTGAAATTTGGAATTTAATTTAGAAAAAATTGTATTTGCAAGTTAGTTGCCGTCAGGGTGAACTTTCTATTTGGTAAAGTTTTATGTATGCATAATTTGTGACGATCTTAGAAATGTTAAAAAGAAATATTTGTCGCGCTGTTTCGAGTGTTTCCAGATGGCAGCTATAAATTACTCACTTGAACGTTTTGACAATCAGGGCACAGACAAAAGTGGACGCTACAAAAAAACAGACATTTAAAATTTCAAAATGAGGCATCAGTGGGTCTGTTTTCCAGTTTTCCATTATGCTTCATAAAATTGGAATTAAAATCTCCCATTATAATTGTGTTAAAATAACAAACTTATTATATTCAACCATGTAAAATGTAATATACTTTTTTGGAAGGTATTGAACAATCGTGAATGCAAAAGTTAATAATTTAGTAAGTTTCATGTAAGAATGTATGTTTCTAATCAAAACTTAAGAACTAAGAAGAACAAACATAAAAAAGTAGAAAAAGTAATAAAGAAATCCAAATGGCGATGGACACGACATGTGGCGCGACTAATTGACGACATGTGAACAAGAACAATCACAACTTGATTACCAACGGATAGAAGACGAAGGTCGGAATTATAAGAAGGCGGAAAGTCCTTGTCAACATGGACATATAGAAATTATACTTTTATTATTATTATTATTTGTTGATAACAGATATTTTACTGTACCTACTGAGAACCTTATAAAGTACATATTTACGAACGTAAAGACAAAATATAACAAAATTCTGTTCTAAAATATGTCTATATTTATTTTTATTTTTTAAACTACAATAAATTTTTGCATCGTCTATAAAAAGCACATATACGAGTAGATTGAAAACCACCCCTCAATTTGAATATACTAGAACTCAAAAATTTAATTTTCTTGTAATTGTAGAATCGGTACAAAATATTACCATTTGTACAGTTCAGTATTGTGCACACGTTACCAAGCCAAGAATAGCATCACGGGATAAGTATTTTACTGAGTAACTCTTTCTGTATTTGTGAAGTTTTCAAGAAATTTTCATTTTACCAAGATATATTTTGAAAATAAGAATTTCTAATTGAATCATCGATTAGTTTGAATGGAGGGATTTAAAAGTCTGTTTCCAAATGATCGCTGGTAGTACTATACCTCCTTTATTTGAATTTTTTCTCAAATGTGTTTAGTGTTTAGAAATTTTTAGAAGATCAAAAAAAATTCCAAACTAGATCAATTGTTCAGGAGAATATAAACATCATTTAATTGATCTGCTAAAGCGATTACTTTTATTTAATTTAACTGAAGCCTCAGTTCTTACAGTATGTTACTTATACGAGTATGTAGAGTTATTGATGTTCTTCAGATAATATTATCTAGAAAACAAAATAAGTGCGACCGCCGAGAATCGAACCCGAATCCAACTGCTTGGAAGGCAACTAAGCTGACCATTACACCACCATCGCTTTATAGATAATTTTTTAATAAGCCTTCTAATCTGTAACTTTTTAAATGTATATTATGAATTAAAACTGGGCTTAACCGGGATTTAAACCCGGGACCTCTCGCACCCAAAGCAAGAATATGAAAATCAACGTAGGAGTAAAATGATAAACACTTGTATTTACGTTATTATAATAAAAATGTTAATGTAGAAAAACTAGTATATATTACAACAAATAACAAATGTGATACATGTGTAAATATATCATATTTATTGTAAATCGCACCCCGATATTGTTTAGTTGTTTGTAGGAATTCAGTAAGATTTGTTAATACTCTTTGTCTCGCCGCCCGTGTACCCCACATGCCTTGCACCCACGGGTCGGAACGGCCCTGAAAAAGCATAATATGATCACAGTATAAATGCTTCTACCATAAAACGCACTTTCCGTTGGCGCCTTTGATCTTTTGACTTATTATCAAGACAAAAACCTAAATTTCAACTAAATGCATTCCTAGGAGATATCTTAACAACAACAAAACCATAGCTCATTGTATATCTCGAGACTGTAAGATGTCACAAGGACTAGCAGATGATATAAATAGAAAATTTGACAGCAACAACTACTGCATAACCCAAAAACCAGAGAAAAATATTATCATCCAAAGAACAAATGATAATATTATATTTCACTTAATCACTAAACAAAAATATGATGATAAACCATCATTAAAAGATCTCGACAAACCCTTAAAGGAACTAAGGGACTATTTTATACTAAATGAAATAAAAGAAAGTAACATACTTAAAATAGCTTGTGGCTTAGACCAACTCATGTGGGATAAAGTAAAACAAAAATTAGGAAAAATCTTTGAAGATACTAACATCATTATGAATGTAGACTCTCTACCATTAGTAAACAATAATGAAAAATCTAATTCAAGCGAATATAACAATGTAAATGATAATAATACAATTCATAGTTCTAACGTAAACGAAGTTTCAGGCATTAAATACTTAGATGAAAGAATAAATATTGCAAAGAACTAGATCATCTTTTGTAAAACTCAAGAACCTAGTAATATAGAAAAAAAAATATTTTGATAATAAAAAACAAAGATTTATTTGAAAATTAAACGAATTAACTTTTGAAAAGGATGTCATAGATTTTATAAAAATTTACTTAGTACCGAAAATTAGATATTTCGCTCTCTTCCAACAATCACTAGATAAAGAAATCTCAATAATACTTCAGAAAAACTTCGAGCCAAATTCTATAAATATAATAGCCGTATCAAAATTTGTTGAAAACATAGAAAATAAAGAAGAACAGTTAGAAATTATTCACGACTTCCATGTTGGACTTACAAACCATAGAGGTATAATTGCTACATTGAGGGAACTCAAAGAAAAATATTACTGACCAAACATGAATAAAGACATCCAGAAATACATCAACAACTGTGAAACTTGTAAAATAAACAAATACGAGAGAAAACCTATAAAAACTACAGAAAATCTAATACCAACACCGAGTGCACTTTTCGAAATTATAAACATAGATTTACTCACCTTAGAAAAAGAATATTATATGACCATACTTGATCAATTTTCAAAACATGCACAAATGATAAAAATCTGTAATAGAAGTGCAAAAACAATCGTAGAAAAATTAATAAATTACTTTGAAAGATTTAAAATTCCTAAGGAAATAATAATGGATAATGACACTGAATTTAACAATACATTAGTAAAAGACTTACTGACTAAGAATAAAATTAAAATACATATCATGTGCGTGAGCAACCCAAAAAACAACGCAGTAGAAAGATTTCACTCAACCACCATATAACAAATAAGAAAAAAAGAAAAATCCATGATCGAAAAAGCCCAAACTGCCATCCTGACTTATAACAATACTAAACACAGCATCACACAACTAATCCAAATGAAATTCTCTTCGGAATATCAGAAGAAAACCTTTTTAATAAACAACCAACAGAAGATCCGATAAACGAATATCAAAAGAAACAACAAGAAACAAAAGAAATGGTAAAAACAAAAATAGAAACCGAAAAAGTAAAAAAAAAATATCGAAAATGAAAACCCGTTACAAATAAAAAAGGAAATATACGTTAAACAAAACCCTAGAATTACCCATAAATTTAAGAAACCTATCTATAAGAAATGTTCAGTTAAAAGCTATAATCCAATACTAGGAAAATTAAGAATAATAGATAAACTACACAGAGAGAAGAATATTAGAATAAATAAAATTAAAAATAAATAATTGTTTCAGAGATCAAGGGAAATTACAAAATATAACCCATAATAATGGATTCCATATAACTAAACTAGGGAAATGCAAGATAAAAACATCCGAACATCGCATCTATTATAACTATAACATAACACCTATTTTCGAGGAATATGAAAAAATTAAGATCCATAAAAACGAATTAACGGTCAACATACAAAACAACTCCGAAATATTTCAAACCTATTTAAACATGTTAGAATACACCTTTTTAGATCTACAAAATCAAATACTAAAGTTATTTGATAAAAGACATAAACGAGGACTAATTAACGGTTTGGGTTCAATAATAAAATCCATAACAGGAAAGTTAGATTCCACAGACAAAGAAAAATATAAGGAGATGTTCACAAAATTGAGTAAAACCAAGATATATTACAAAATCAAAATGACCAAATTATAACACATAATATAAAAATGACTCAAAATTTTAATAAACAAATAGAAAATATAAAGCATAACGAAAAAGAATAAAAATGCAGATTAATTACATAATAACGTGGGTTGGCAAAGTAAAATAGACACTTAAAATAAAATTCAGAAATTAATACTTATTATAATGAATTTAAACAGATTGAAACCAGTATGACGTTCTGTTATATACATAAATTGGACACCAGCATTATTACGGATGAAAATTTACAAGAAATTACACAAGAAAAGAATATTTGGAGTTTAAATGAACTAATAGCAACACATTGTAAATTTTACCAAGAGCGTATATTTTTTATAATAACTATCCCCACCTTTTCCCAAGAAACTTTCAACCTACACCAGTTTACACAAATACCTATGATTCAAAACAAAAATTACGTAATCATTAACGAAAAGCAACAAGTATATTTCTTAAATATTATAGACGTTGATGTGTATAGACGTGTTTTGTGCGCTCGCGATTCTTTTTACCATTTTTTTTACTTTTTTTTCGTGTTTTGCTACTTCCTAATATGCCAGACACGCGTAGTAGAGTAAATGACTATGAATCATCATCCAAACGTGCAATTGAAAGTGCAGTGGCTACCTTAATAGCAAAATTTGAGTTGTGCTTTGAAAAACTGAGATATGAAATCCAGAGTCTTAAAACTGAGCTTGTTGAGTGCAAAAATACAATCTCAAAACAATCTGATATTATTGAAAAGCTTACACCGACTCCAAGCGCAATACCGAATCATTCCATTGGTGCTTCAAGGGTTCCTCATTACTCAGCTTCTCAACAAAATTCAAATAGAGCAAATAAATCAGTTAAAACCATAGTGTCAAAATCAGCTGACACTGAGCCGAAACGTTGTGAGCTACCACCTGACTCACCTGTGACGCCTGCGCCAAGACTGAAGAGTGTGCGCAATTACATTTTCGGTACGGCACAGGGACTGAAACTAAGTTAATTGGTGCGCCTCGACGTGCTTGGCTTCATATAAGTCGTGTATCCAACAATGATGCAACTGATGCGGATATTATCAAGCATTTAACGTTTTACAATCTGCAGTCTGACTGTGTTTGTCAAAAAATAGAGCACACCGGCGACTATAGCTCGTTCAAACTTGGTGTGCCTAACGATAAACTCTCCGATTATAAAAATTCCGAGATTTGGCCCGAAGGGATACTCGTACGGAGATATTGGTTTCCGAAAAAACGTAATGAAGATTTTTTAGGCAAGAAAACGTTAAATCAGCAAAATCCTTAAAATCTGTCACTTGCTACTATCAAAACGTCCGCAGCCTGAACAACAAGTTAAGTGATTTTTTTCTTTCTGTGATAAACTTTGATTTTGATATTATTGGTTTATCGGAAACTTGGTTACATCCAGAAACTTCAAACTCCGAACTATTTCCGACTGAATACTTCTCTGTTTTACGTCAAGACAGAGACTTTGCAGCGCTCAATGTCATTCGTGGTGGGGGAGTTCTACTGGCCTTCAGAAGCGAGTTCAAATTTGAATCCATCGATGTGCGAGATTGTCGTGCAGCTCTACCCTCAGTTGATGTTGTTGCTTGTAGAATCTTTCTCCAACAATATAGCATTATTATTTTTGTCATTTACATACCCGTAACGCCGAATATTGAATATATTGACTTCATTCATTGAACATAAGTGCATTTCCGAGAAACATGTAATTATTATGGGTGACTTTAATATTCCCAATTACTGTGTAGCCAACACAAATGATACTTTACGAATTCATCTTGAAAACTTTGCTTCTTTCTCTCAACTGTCACAGCGCAATCTGGTCTACAACAGCAATAACCGTTTGTTAGATCTAATATTGTCAAATGTTAACTGTGATGTAAATCATGATGATTCTCCACTTGTTAGGAAAGACCTATTTCACCCTGCATTGTCAATTAATTTGTATCTCTCTAACGATTTTGTAACCAATTTCAATTGTAATAATTATTTGAAGACGTATAAATTTAAAAAAGCTAATTTTCAGCACATGTATGAGTTACTGTTAAACTGTGATTGGTCTTTAGTTCTTAAGTTTGATGATGTTAATGACGCTTGTGATATGTTCTATCAATTATTGTATTCTATATTTGATCAATGTGTACCTGTTCGTAGAATACGTAAGAAGTTGTATCCGCCTTGGTTTACCTCTGAAATAATTAGTAATATTAAACTAAAATTTAAGATATACTGTAAATATAAAAAGCATAAGTCAGTCGAATATCTAAATGAATATAAGAAAATTAGATCTGAGACTAAGAAGCTCATTAACTTATCTTACAGTCAGTATGTGTCTAACATAGAAAATAATGTTATTAATGACCCAAAAAGCTTTTGGTCATTTATTCAAAATAAAAAAGGTGCTTCCCGAATTCCAGGAATAATGAAATTTTGTGATAAAACAGGTGAAAATCCACACGTTATTCTTGACATGTTTAGTGAACATTTTGCCAGTGTTTTTACAAACAATTCACCGGTATGTGCAAACAATCATGTTAATTCAAATTGTAGTTCAAGTTCTTCTTATAATGTAGATGTTCACATATCTGAAAGTGATTTGTATAAAAACGCGCGCAAATTGAAGAATTCAATGACAGCTGGACTGGATCAGATTCCTAGTTTCTTACTCAAAGATTGCATCTGTGCTTTGGTAAATCCTTTGTTATTTATATATAATAAATGTATATTTATTGGTACATTTCCATCTATTTGGAAACGTACAAAAGTTTGTCCTGTTTTGAAGTCAGGCGATACTTCATTGATTGTTAATTATAGACCGATTTCAATTATTTCAAATTTTGCGAAACTGTTGGAAATAATTTTGTATAATAAATTGTTCCCACAAATTAAACATCTCATTTCGGATCAACAACATGGATTCATGCCAATGAGATCAACTGTTAGTAACTTAAGTATTTTTCACAGCATGTCGCTGAAGCTTTGGATAAAAATGGCCAACTTGATGTTGTTTATACTGACTTCTCGAAGGCCTTTGATAAACTATGTCACGATATTTTGTTACATAAAATGGAGCAGTTTGGTTTCAACAAAGTTCTTCTAACTTTTTTTAAATCATACTTAGCAGACCGTCTACAAATTGTATCTTACAATGGATATCAAGGAGAGCCCTTTGTTGCCATGTCTGGAGTGCCTCAGGGCTCTAACTTAGGGCCCTTATTATTTGTATTATTTATAAATGACATTTGTGAATCTGTTAATTGTGATATATTACTTTATGCTGATGATATTAAAATATTTCTGGAGATAAATTCTCTTGATGATTGTCAAAAATTGCAGGATAACGTTAACAATCTTCAACTTTGGTGCAATACTAATTATTTACCCCTGAACATTGCGAAGTGTAAAATTATGACCTATTCTCGTCGAAAAAATCCATTGCATTATGATTACTATGTTCAATCGGAATTATTATCTAGATGTACATTTACGAAAGATTTAGGAATAAATTTTGATCCTCATTTAACATTTGTTACACATATTATTGCATTAGTTTCGTCAGCAAATAAATTACTTGGTTTTATTATCCGTAACAGTAGACAGTTTTGTAAGTTAGAATGTCTCAAAATCTTGTACTATGCTATGATTGATGTTCTAACAATGCTATCGGACAGTCGTGTTTTATTATCAGCTGTTCTGTTGTGCATTTTTCTTTGGTTTTTTATCAACAAGTACATATATATTTATATCAGTGCCTTTCTAAACAGTCATTCTATCAGTTTATTCAGTCATTGAATTTAGTGTGTCAGTATATAGTGCAGTTTGTTTAATATTAATGCATTTAAAGATCTAAAATCTAGTGATATTTTAGTAAAATACTGTGGTTCCTAATTAATCCTACTATAACTCGTCAGTGTTTTTGAAGTTCATTGACCTCAAGCAACAAACCAGCTAAGTACAGTATATATTTTTGAGTATTATTTTATCGAATTTATCATCATGGTTTTATCGTGCAACTTTTGCAAGAAGACTGTAAGTCGAACATTCCCAGGCATTTCCTGTCTTGCTTGTAAACTTGGCTATTACATCAGCTGTGCTAGCATCCCTGATGAGGTAAATAATGCTTTACAAAATTCAAAAAATCTTGGCTGGCTATGCAATAAATGTAAAAAGGGCAGTGATGGTTCATCTTATACTATAACATCGTCTAATGTAAGCCAGGCGAAAGAACCAACTTTATCTGATATTAAATGTTTACTTGATAGTTTAGTACAATCAGTTAATTTCTGTTCCAATAAAATAGACGATTTTGAAGCTAAGCTAAGTAAAATAACGGATAAAATTAACATGATCGAACCTCTAAAAGCAGAATTTAATATCATTAAATCAAAAGTTGAAGATTTTGAACAGCGCTCTAGAATTAATAACATCGAAATAGTTGGACTTCCCGAAACCTCAAATGAAAATTTAATTGAAGTTGTCAAAAATATAGGGAAGATTATTGACTGCCCTGTCATCGAACAAGATATTGATGCTTTA
This sequence comes from Pterostichus niger, assembly GCA_947425015.1. NCBI lineage: Eukaryota > Metazoa > Arthropoda > Insecta > Coleoptera > Carabidae > Pterostichus > Pterostichus niger. The sequence continues at coordinate 10,478,953 of OX380351.1, read as the reverse complement.
CACCGTGTATCTCCTTACAATTCGACCAACAAACCGAAGAATATAATTGTAAGATTTGTGTCAAGACTTTAAAAGGATAAATTCATAGCGTCTGCTCGTACATTTAAAAAATTAAATACTACTAACTTAAACTTCCCCACGCCAAATAATATATACATTAATGATCACTTAAGTCCTGCTAACAAATTGCTACTCAAGAAAACAAGAGATATTGCTCATGAAAAATCATTTAAGTACGTATGGGTTCGAAACTGTAAAATCTTCACAAGAAAAAATGTTAACTCGCCCATTATTATTATAAATTCAGAGGTTGATACCAAGAAAATGAATTAAGTTACGACTACCTAATAAGTTGTGTTATTCACTTTTAACCGTCTATGAACTTACAAATATACTATCAGAATGTCCGAGGTATTAAAACAAAACTTATTAATATTTACAATGAAATTTGTGCGTGTAATTACGACATCATATTTATGACTGAAACTTGGCTCAATATTTCTGTGCTTGATAGTGTGATCTAAACGCATATTCAGTTTTTAGACGTGATCGTAGTGATCCTAATAAATCTCAAGGTGGTGGCGTCTTAATTTTAGTGTCCAGAAAACTACAATGCAAAGTTGAATTATCCTGGTCTAGTACCGCTGAAGATATATGGGTCACTATTATGTTGAATCATCAAAAACTTCATCTTTGCTGTGTTTATATATCCCCCCTCGCTCACATTGACACTTACTTGGATCATCTCAACAAATTAACTCAACTAACATTGAAATACACGAATGATGAATTTATAATTGCTGGGGATTATAATTTACCGGAACTAAGTTGGGTAGCTAAGGATAACAATATATATGTTCACTCATTTATAAAAAGACTAGATTCACATCTCGAAGTTACTAATACCATGTCTTTATGTAACTTAAACCAATATAATGGAGTTAGTAACAAGTTAAATAAAATGTTAGATTTCGTATTTAGTTCATTAACTCTTAATGTTAATTCATGTCAATTTCCTCTAACGGCTATTGACACTTATCATCCTGCACTTGATATATGTGTTTCTCTGATAAATTTAAAACAACTTGTTCAATCTAAAATTAAATCATATGACTTTCATAATTGTAACTATGAAGAATTTAGTAATAATGATGTTAATCATAATGTTGACTTATTATATAACATACTATATAACCTACTTGATACTTATGCACTAGTAAAGACTCACACCTCCTGCAGTTATCCTAAATGGTTTTCTATGTCCTTAACTAAAATGATTAAAGAGAAACACAAATTTCATATAAAATGGAAATTGTATGGTAGCTTAAATGATTTCAATTCATTCACTTTATTACGTAAAAGAGTCAAACTTTGTATGGATAGAGATTTTAAAAAATACATTCATTTTATAGAAACTAATATTAAATCTGATATCAAACACTTTTGGAATTACACAAAAACACGGAAAACGTATAACAACATACCAAATGTTATGTTCCACAATGATTGTGAAGCAAGTAATGGTGCCGATATCTGCAATCTCTTTGCGCTTCATTTCGAATCAGTTTACACTGATTCAACTAATAACTGTAATGCTAATTTAAATGATAAACTTCAAGATCATTGTGTTAATTTAGGAACACTTAATATATCATCAGATGAAATATTTCAGTTTCTACAAAATTTAGATGTAAAAAAAGGTTGTGGACCTGACAAAATTCATCCAAAATTTGTAAAATACTGTGCGCATTATCTTGTACATCCACTATTTATAATGTTTAATAAATCTTTGCAAGCTGGTATTTTTCCGAAATTTTGGAAAGTTTCTCATATTATTCCTATTTTCAAATCTGGTGACAAATCAAAAACATCCAATTATCGTCCAATTTCAATTTTACCACTTTTCGGAAAAATATTTGAAGCTCTTATCGTTAAAAAAATTAGTCATGTATTCCGTAACATTATTATACAACAACAAAGTGGATTTTGTAGTGGAAAATCAGTTATAAATAATTTATTACCTTTCACTGAATTTGTTAGTAGCAATATGGATCAAAGAAAACAAGTTGATGTAATATATACTGATTTTAGTAAAGCGTTCGATAGAGTTAATCATTGTATATTAGTACGGAAATTGTCTGAGCATGGCATTCATGGATCTTTACTGCGTTGGATTGAGTCTTATATTCTAATGAGATCTCAATTTGTTGTCTGCAATGGATTTGTATCGCGTGAAATATTAGTTTCATCTGGTGTACCTCAGGGATCTCACTTGGGACCTCTGTTATTTAACTTATATATTAACTCTATATCTTCTTACTTCATTCATTGCGAATTTTCACTTTTTGCAGATGATCTCAAATTCTTTAAAACTGTAGAATCCCTTGAAGATTGTCATTTGATACAAGACGACTTATCAAGATTACACCAGTTTTGCTTAACTAATGATATACATTTAAATCTGGATAAATGCTCTATAATGACTTACACAAGAAATAAAATCAAGATTAATTTCAATTATGATCTACGACGTAACTATCTAATGAGAAAGGAAAAAATTTGCTATCTTGGTGTAATCTTTGATTCAAAGTTAACATGCAATGAACAAACAGAAGTAATGGTCAAAAAGGGTTATAAATTTTTAGGGTTCATAATTTGTTAAAATATCTCACAAAATTCACCCTTATAAGTAGGCGCATGCATCCACCTTCTGTTGTCAATAAAAATTGTTTTATGTTCGATTGTTAGTATTGTTCTGTCAAATGTAATATTTTTTGATTTTAAATAAATATTTTGGATTGTGAATAGTTTTCTTGTCTTGCGATCTACAAACCTCGACAGGTTATGGGCCCAGATCGCGTATTACAAGACGTGAAAAAAGAGATAGAATAGAATAATCACAAAAATAGTGAAAATGGCTTTCAACTCCGTGACGCGAATCGACATGCTCGTGAAGGATAACTTCGATACGTGGAAAATCCACATGAAGGCATTATTGGTAAAAAATGATGCCTGGGGCTACGTCAGCGGCGTCAAATTGAAACCGGAGTCGACAGCAGGAAATGCGGAACAAGCCGCGACAGTACAACGTTGGGAGGAAGGTGACAACAAAGCCATGTCAGACATTCTGCTGGCGATCCATGCATCCGAACTGAAGTAGGTGAAGGACTGCACTACATCGAGGGAACTTTGGCACAAACTGGAAACCGTGTACCAATCGAAGGGGCCTGTGCGGAAAGCAAACTTGCTCAAACAAATCGTTCTGCAGCACATGCAGGAAGGAGATGACGTTCGCGACCATCTTCGCAAATTTTTCGATGCGGTTGACCAACTTAGGGACATGGATGTAGCAATCAACGACGACCTTTTATCGATATTGCTTCTATATAGTCTTCCGTCGAATTTTGAAAATTTTCGAATCGCGATCGAATCTCGCGATTAACTTCCTTTGCCGGAAACGTTACGTATAAAAATCACGGAAGAAAGTGACGCGAGATCGAACAATCGAAAGAATGTTGTGCAAAACGCGATGATTGCGGACAAATCGAAATTTCGAAACGTCAGAAAATCGGGTAATTCGGAAAACGCGAAACGCGAAAATCGGCCTGTGCTGACGTGTTATAGATGCAAGAAAAAAGGGCATAAGGCATCAGAATGTTGGTCAAGGATAAAAAGTTCTCAACGCAAAACTGAGGACACGTCACTGTATACCACGTTTTACGAGAACGCGAGTGCTTTAACAGTTTCGTCGAATTCTAGAAACGAGTGGTGCTTGGACAGTGGTTGCACCGCGCATATGACAAAGGACTTGAGCACTTTTCGTCGCATTGATACAAATCTGTCCGACAGGTTGAACTTGGCCAACTCTAGTACGACTGAAATAATCGCAAAAGGGAACGCGCAAATTGTGACGCGAGTTGATAAGCGCGATACAACGGTCGGTTTGAGTAACGTTCTCTACGTGCCGGATTTGAGAACCAATTTATTGTCCGTTGGAAGAATCGTGGATACGGGCCATCGGGTTATTTTTGACAACAAGTCGGCACGAGTCTTAGACAACAACAATAGCGTGATATTATCCGCGAATCGCCGCGGTGAATTATTCTACGTTGAAGATGCCGGTGTGAAGGAACAGGTCCAGGTGGCGCAACCGAAGAATTCACGCAACACAAATCTGATGGACTGGCATAGACGACTAGGACATCTCAACGAAAGAGACATCAGGAACGCCTTGAAGAACGAAGCAGTACGAGGACTACAAATCGAAGATTTGGATACAAAGCTTAGCTGCGAAATATGTCTGAAAGGTAAAATGACTCGCCAACCTTTTCCGAAGAAGTCTGAGAGAAAATCGAAACCGGGTGAAATTATACACTCAGACGTCTGCGGTCCGATGAGGACAATTTCCAACGGTGGCGCCAGGTACGTGGTCACATTCATCGACGATGCATCACGCTGGTGTGTTGTTAAATTTATTCGACATAAAAATCAAGTATGTAAAGAATTCGAAGAATTTAAAAACACCGTAGAGACACAATTTGGCAGGAAAGTCAAGTTTTTACAATCAGACAATGGAACTGAATATTTAAATGCTCAGTTTGACGATGTATTGAAGAAATCCGAGATTCAGCGTCGTTTGACAGTTCCCAAAAATCCCGAACAAAATGGAGTAGCGGAAAGGTTCAATCGTACGCTGGTAGAGATGACTCGCTGCCTCTTACTTCAATCCAATCTTCCTGATTCCTTCTGGGCAGAGGCTATGAACACGGCCGCTTACGTTCGTAATCGCTGTCCCACGTCGACTTTGAATGGACGGACTCCTTTCGAGATATGGACGGGTGAAGTACCGGATATCGGCAATCTCGAAGAGTTCGGGAGCGAGGTTTACTGTTTGAACAGATCAAACACCATCGGGAAATTTGAACCTCGTGCACGCAAAGGCATATATCTGGGCGTCGACGACAAATCAAAAGCCTTTAGAGTGTGGATTTCTGAACAACGGAAGGTTGAAATCACACGAGACGTCCGATTCTCAGGACGAGCTTCAATGGAAGAGGCTTCTCGACACGAGCAGCAAATTCAAAATGAAGTGGATCGAGATACCGTAGCGGATTCATCAAGAACTTTCATGGATGTAGAGCTGAACAACACGAACACGACGGGACAAGATATTCGACATGAAGAGGAACGTCGGGATGATGATCTAGAGAACTCTCAAGAAAATGCAGACAGTGACAGCCAGTCGGATTTTCTGGGATTCGACAATCTTCCAGAGCAGAATTTAGAAGAAATTGACGCACCACCGCAAAAGGGTAAACCTGGAAGACCCAAAAAGATTCTTACCGGAAAACCTGGCAGACCGAGAAAGACGCAAACTGTTGAAGAAGCCAACCATGGACTGGTGAACATCTCATTTGCCGCGGAAGTTCCAATAAAATCTGCGTTTTCTGGTCCCGAGAGAGATAAATGGATAATAGCAGCGGCAGACGAATTCGCATCTATTCTGAAAAATGACACCTGGAGTTTGGTGAAACGTCCCATCGATTGCGGAACAGTTGGAAGCCGCATAGTGTTGAGGAACAAATATGCTCCAGATGGTTCCGTTGTTAAACGTAATTCTAGAGTTGTGGCAAAGGGGTATTCACAACGACCCGGAATGGATTATGGCGAAACTTATGCACCTGTTGCTAGATTTAGTTCTATTTGCCTTGCCATTGCACTTGCTGCTCAACGTGGCATGCATATGCGTCAGTTTGACGTTGTGACCGCCTTCCTTAACGGAATCATTGAAGAAGATGTTTTTATGGAAGTTCCTGACCACACCGACAAGATTCTCCAATTCATCGTGAATAAGAAACATGGGTCACCGAGAGAGGTAGCAAAGGCTGCAAAGATGCTTTCGGAGCTTTCTTCAGGAAACAAGGTGTGTAAGATGAACAAAGCCTTGTACGGGCTCAAGCAAGCCGCAATATGCTGGTACCAAAGACTCGATCGAGAATTGCGAAGATTCGGAGCATCACCAACAAACGGAGACGCAAGTATCTACGTGACTGGTCACCGAAAAGATGATCTCATAATCATCGTGTACGTTGATGATATCATCGCACTGTCACGAGATGTTAGACAAATCGACGCTCTCTACAATTATCTGAGAAAATCGTTTGAAATTAAAGACATGGGTGATCTCTCGTATTTTCTTGGAATTGAATTTCAGCGAAAGGATTCAGCCGTTACGATGAATCAGCGTGGATACATTTTGGACATTTTAAGTAAGTTTTAGATGAAGTCATGCAACCCTGTTTCAACGCCACTGGATCCTAGCGTGAAATTATCAAAACAGGATGTCTGGAGCAATGAGGATGGTGTCAAGCCACCTTATCGTGAGTTGGTCGGATCGCTTATGTATTTGTCAGTAGCGACTCGTCCGGACATCTGCCATGCGACTAGCGTCTTGAGTCAATTTAATGACTCGTTCGGAGTTTCCCATTGGCGCGCAGCGAAGAGGGTGCTTCGATACCTCAAGGGTACACTGGATGTAGGAGTGACCTTCAGCTCCAGAGGGGAAGATCTGACCGGGTATGCAGATGCTGACTGGGCAGCATGTGTGGATGACAGGAGGTCATATACTGGCTTCGCTTTCACCATGAGTGGCGGCGCAGTCTCCTGGGAATCGCGAAAACAGCGCACAGTGGCGCTGTCCTCGACAGAAGCTGAATATATGGCTCTCGGAGATTCATCAAAGGAAGCGGTTCATTTACGAAGATTGAGCGGGGAAATAGGAGTTGAAAAAGCATCCCCGATCACACTTTTTAACGACAACCAGGGTGCAAAGAAATTAGCCGAGAACCCTGTATTTCACTCTCGCACAAAGCATATACATGTGCGACATCACTATGTAAGAGAGGTCTTGGCTGCAGGAGAAATCAAGCTCGAGTATCTGAACACCAACGAGATGCCAGCAGACATCTTCACCAAGAGTCTACCTAGAGTAAAGCATTGGAAATGTTTAAACGCTCTGGGTATCACCAAATGAAGATTTCGAAAGAAATTAGTTCGAGAGGGGGTGTTAAAATATCTCACAAAATTCACCCTTATAAGTAGGCGCATGCATCCACCTTCTGTTGTCAATAAAAATTGTTTTATGTTCGATTGTTAGTATTGTTCTATCAAATGTAATATTTTTTGATTTTAAATAAATATTTTGGATTGTGATTAGTTTTCTTGTCTTGCGATCTACAATCCTCGACATAATTAGATTATCTAAACCATTTCAGCGGAAAGATTCCTTATTTACGCTTAACAGATCATTGGTTAGACCTCATTTGGAATATTCATGTATTATATGGAATCCTATGTACAATAAAAATATTCATCTAATTGAATCAATCCAGCGAAAGTTTATATCACTTGTTAAATATAAATTAAATATTAATAATATGACATACTTAGATAGTTTGCGTTATTTCAATATCACATCTCTCGAACAAAGAAGATCTCATGCTGAAATATTATTTTTATATAAAGTATTTAATAATTTAATCGACGCGCAGAATTTTATCCATAAATTTAAATTGCAAATTCCCTCAGTAACAAGATGTAATACTTTATTTCATATTAATAACTTTAATACTAATAACTTCAAAAATTCACCAATTAATCGTATAATGTAGTCTTATAATAATAATTATCAGCATCTAGATTTATTTTTTCAAACATTTGTTAACTTCAAGAATACTTTACTACACTCATTTTAATAAATAATATGTATGTACTGTAACCATATAACATATTGTAATTTTTAATTCTAATTGTAAATCGAGGAGACCTGACATTGGGAAACTGTTGGTCTTCCTTATCTAACAAAAATAAAAATAAATAAATAAATAAATGCCTACGTTAGATCCAAGTTGGAATATGGAATATTAATTTGGTACTCACCATACAATATTTATAAAAGTATGATAGAAAATGTTCAACGGCGTTTCCTGAAATTCTTATGGTTTAAAGAATACCATAGTTACCCTGAAAGATGTACAGAGCAAAATATTTTACTTTCATATTTCAATATAAAGTCAATTGAAACTAGGCACGATTGTATAGCTCTAAATACTTTAAGTAATTTGATAAAAAATAAGATTGACGCTCCGCAACTTTTAGGTAAACTGGCTTTTCATGTACCCAGAACATCGTCCCGCTCACGTAATACATTTTATTTGCCACACTATAAATCATAAGCATTAAGTAAGTCACCTATTTTTGTTATGTGTACCCTTTATAATAACAACTGATATTTTTTCTTAATGATATGTATATTTGTTTATTTTGTTTTATGTTTCATGCTCTATAACTTTGTTACATTTACTTGTTTAGGGTTCGAACCTGTTAAGTAATAAAAAGATTATTATTATTATTATTATTATTATTATTATTATTAAAAAAATAAATTATAACATCAATGAATGTACCCTAGTCGATGACTTATATTTATGTGTTACTAAATATTTAGTATTAAGTAGTTGTTTTTTTTTTAACAAATAAATTAATAATTTTTAGCTCAAAAAAGCAACAGATAACGATAAATTGTAGAGATATAACAATTAATTAAAAACTGGAAGGAATATTTAAAATTAAATTAAATAATGACTGTCACATTATATAAAGAAATTCAATTTAAAGATTTTGATAAAACACACATTGAACTAAATATGAAACAAATTGAATTTAAAAATGTCTCAAATATTATATGAGACAACTTACAATTGAAGAAAATTTAAAAATTACAAATAAACAGCAATTCCTATGTAATTTATTCAATCCTTATAATAGGATTAACCTGTTTTATAATTTTTAAGTTTTTATTACCAAAAATAAAAAATATATGTAGTAAATAAGAGAAATAGATTAAATAATAGAGATAGCTTAGGCTAAATATAATGAAAGAAACTAAAAGGGCAGGAATTATGTTGGTTGCATCGTAATATTTCATCATATTGCATGAGATGTAGACGCCATCATATCATATAACCAACTCTTTCCCACAGAAATAAGAGTAGATAAGAAAAGTTATAAAAATATTTTCGTAATGAAGGACTCCATATCAGTTTGTGATAATTTAGGTTAGATGAAAGGTTGAGTGTAAATAAACAAACTGAATTTTATAATATATTAATTATATGCTATGTGCGAACGATTTCGAAACTATGTTCATCATAAGGCAACAGCTGAAAAGTATACATTAATAAGTATACATACATAATATACTAGAAATAAATAAGTGATTTTTTATATAATTTTTACATTGAAAAAATAAATATATAAAATGAGAGTACTTAAGTTGTCAAATAAATAAAATGTCAATATATCAAAAAAGAATATAATAAAGCTAAAGGTATGATGTACATAAAATAATATAAGTAAAATATATAACAGTTATATAGAAAATTATCCATGATAATAGTAAATGAAATTAACAATAATATTTGAACAATTTAGAAAAATTATATATTTTTAAAACGTGGTCTTAAGTTAGGTTAGAATATAAAATTGGAAGTAATCATGTTAATCATACAATAAATTGAAAAAATGAAAATAAAATATATATAGAACTTACCGTCAAAAAAAAGTAAACAGTTGAAAAATAAGCAAAATATTTGAAAATACATTGAAAAATAAGAAAAATTAAAATAATTTTGAGAAATTCTGCCGGATGTACTGTTAGAGACAAATGTCAGGAGAGGAATGATGGGGGGTGAGGGGGGATATACTTGATAAAGCGTTGACTAAAAAAAAATGCGGTATATTTATAAAAATATGATTTTCTGGAAAGTTATTCTGTTCATTTAGTAATTGATAATGATTTTTGGTATGTTTAAGAATTTCGTATTTTTCTAATAGTAATAATTTGTGGAAATTGGTTTCAGAATGTAAAATCAAAATATTTTCGGTTGTAGCTGAATGATTATTATTGATTAAATGAGAGCCGAAAGCCGAATAGGGGTTGTTTTTAAGATGTTCTTTAAATCTAGTTTTTAAGTTACGAGAAGTGAGGCCGATGTATATGTTTTACCCATGGGAAGCCCAATCAGCGGACTCCTAGCGAATATTTTTTGTTAAATTTTCAGCTGTAAAAATTCTTCATATACATTATTTTCACTAATATATCTGACACATAGTGTTATTTGTTCAACAGTTGATATATCAGTAGTCTCATCAGCAAGTACACAAAACGCCCCTGCCTGATTAATTTTTGATACAATCTGATTTAGCATTACAGTATTTATACATGTAATCATTTCATTCTGGATTATGGGACTGATGTGTTTTTCTCTTTTACTTCATGTTTCCAAGATGTCCCGTAAGTTTAAATCTCTTCGTGCCCTGTACATATGTAGTTTTTATTTATTTAGGACCGATATTTCCATCTCTGGACAATTTGCGGATAATTTATTTGTTAGATACTATTTCAAAAAAATATTTTTTAAATAATTTTTTTCATTTCATGACCTTATTTTTTAAATTTATCTGACGTAGAAACACTGGATATAAACCAATATAAAATATGTATAAATATAATACAAACTTTTTTATGTTAGAAGTAATAAAATTTTGACAATGAGAACGATAGTTTTTAAAACCAAAATTGTGTGTAAAAGCATTTTACTGAATTTATATTATTCTGTTTAACTCAAAAATATTGAAATGTAAAATATTAACTTACGGCACTTGCAACTCAATACACACTCCACTCATGATATCATATCTAGATCAGAATAAGAATATTTCTTAGAGCGCAGCTTGATATTTTTATTGCAAAATTATTAGACTACAATTAGGTTTTAAAAAGAATCAAAATGCCAAGAAATACTAATTCAGTACAAATTTATTTGTTTTATGAGAAAATAAATACGGGAATTAACATTTTTAATCAATGTCATGTTACTTGTCAGAGAAAAATTAAAATTATATTTACAAGAACGTAATAGTATATTAAAGAACGAGTTTTATAAGACGTTTTTTCGCACGCGTCCAAGTTTTATAACGGATAAGTACGATAAAAGTCTTATAAAATGAGTTATTTATACTATTTTTTCAATTTAGCGTCTTTTCAATTTCAATCAAAATTTTAAAATAATATATTTTAAACCGAGTCAATTTAGGGTAATTTGTATATGAAATGTTGTGGTTGGTAACAGTTATGACATTTATGCAATTGTTCAGATTTTAAGGTTATATTGACATTTGGATGTTCTCGGCTACTACTACCAACCGTCTAAAACAAAATGTTGCTTATCGTGGATTTTATATTAGGTATATATATATATATATTTAAAAAAAATTATTTTTCTTTCATGATCAGCACGTCGTACATAATATACCCTTTAATTTTTTGCTCTAAGTTGTGAAACACCCTGTATATATATATATATATATATATATATATATATATATATATATATATATATATATATATATATATATATATATATATATATACCGGGTGTAACACGAAAAGTGAAACATAGGCGTTTAACATCGCAAATCAGTTTTTCCGTGCGCATTGCTTCCCTAATTATTTTAGGAAAAAATGTTTCAAATAAATGTTGTAAAGCATAAAATTCTACATCCGAATCAATAAACAAAATTCATTTTGACTACTTCATAACTGCAGAAATTAAATTTGAAAATTCACGTAATTTCAATTTAATAGTAATAGCCATGGAATTAAAAACAAGAGATGAACAAATGCGTAACGTTTTATACGTCAAATTATTAGTATTTATTTTGATAAATCTAAAAAATATTTTGCGTTATTATTATTAAATTTTTATTTAGAAAATAAATATTTAGTACGTAAAATGATTTTGACAATTTATTCTGACATTGACGTACAAAACGTTACGCATTTGTTCATCTCTTGTTTTTAATTCCATGGCTATTACTATTAAATTGAAATTACGTGAATTTTCAAATTTAATTTCTGCAGTTATGAAGTAGTCAAAATGAATTTTGTTTATTGATTCGGATGTAGAATTTATGCTTTACAACATTTATTTGAAACATTGTTTCCTAAAATAATTAGGGAAGCAATGCGCACGGAAAAACTGATTTGCCATGTTAAACGCCTATGTTTCACTTTTCGTGTTACACCCGGTATATATATATATATATATATATATATATATATATATATACATATTCTTTTATGTTATCTGCAAATTGCGAAATACATTTTTAAATATGGTTTGCCTAAATCAATTATAAACTTATTATAAAGTTTAGGTTTACAGATTTAGGATTTGTTTGTTTTAAAAGTGCACCTTCACAAGAATAATAATAGATCTTTATTTAGCATTCCCATTAACAACAAAAATATTTATATTATAAATAACAGAACAATAAAAAATGTATTATTTGTCTCTTCCAATATAAGAATGCGCTCTAATATATAGATTTTGAAACAATTTTTGCTAAAACATTTGACGATTAAAGAATCTAAATGCACGTGAAGCTTTCTAGAGTGATGGAAGTATTCACTTGTCAATGAACTAACTTATTGCCTGACCTGTTAAGACGCACTTGACCTATAAAGAAAAAATTGACTGAAATCAGTTTGAAAATTGCAGTAGGAGTTACATTTACCCAGATGAAAGTCAGTTTTATCATTTAGAGACATTTTTTATTATTTTTAATAAATATAAACATGATTGTTGATATAGTTTAATATATAGAGTGTTTCTATACCGATGCACGATATTTTAATATACTAATTATAGAACAAAAAGAAAAGCACAGTTTACAGTTGGTATAATTAATTAATATTTGATAGAATTTCCATTAGTGAAGATTGATGAATTATACGAAACTCGGTCAATTTTTTCAGTTACAGATGAAAATACAGCTGCTATTCGTAATATGTAATAATCATATAGGTTTGCATTTGCATATTTAATATTTAGCGGAGTTACGGTTCTAGCTTATACAGTTGCCCAGAAAGAATCAAACTACGCTTCATTACAAATAAATCAGACTGCCTAAATTATCTACAATTATACGAGCTACTTCAGGCATTGAAATGACAGCTATTAATACAATTTCACATGATCATCTCAGATTCAAGAAAGTTTGTTGTCTTCGAATACATCGTAATTTCTTGTTGAATTGTGCTAGAAAACACAAAAAAAATATAGTTAAAATTTTACACGATTAAAAAATAAAATTCGTGGATTTCATTACAATATAAATGAAGCGGTTGAAGCCTTCGAAAATATGATCTACTAAATGTCTGAAGGACGTATTTCTTGTTTCAATGAATTTATAAATATGTTGAAAGATATTTAGAACAATATTTCTTTCAAATTTTGTTTTATTTTCAGTTTATAAGTATTTTCTGTGTTATCCCCGTATAATAATACGATTTGAGCTAATAAAAAGGAGATAAGATTACTATCTATTTGTTATCTAAAATAAATTTTACTGTGTACACCTAGCTCTATATTTTTGTACAATTTAATTTATCTTGAAATGATGTAATGGAACCCATGGTCTGTTTTGTTTCGAAATAAATATTTGTAGTCATTTGAACTTTAACACTGCGCATTTGTTTCATGATATTGATTTATTTTAATTTTTAATATGCGTCAATATACTTTCATCATGTAATGATTGATCTTGGTCTTTATCGATGGTAATTTGTTTTCATTTCGAAGCTGCCCTGTGACACTTGGTGATTGACAGCTGACTGTGCTTGATTAGTTAAGGATACTTGCGCCATCTGGTGACAAAAACAAATTATACTTGGAAACCATTTTAGGAACATTGAATGAAACAGTGATTGAATGAGGCAAGTATATTACAAGGCAGTATTTGAATATTAGAGTGTTGAATAATATAACTTGGGAATTTGGCAATATATGCATTTTATATCACTCATTAAGAATATGTGTGACTAAATTTGTGTACAAAATATTATAAATTTTAAATACGCCAGTCTACATCTAGTGAGAGATAGATTAAACACATAACCGCCTACAATTGGTTCGTATCTTTACAAAATCTATACTATTAGGAATTTGAATGAAACTGTGTATGCACAAAACAGTGCACGAAAAATGTAATACGAAAAATAGACTGTGCTTGAATATTATAACGATGCGTGCATGCCCCTTTTTTTCTCAAATTAATATTTCTGAGACTGATTATGCGCAGCGTAGCGATGTTTAGTAAAATAATTATAGCGAGTATAGTGACGTCGTAGGAACTTTTTCCTCAAATGGATTACATCTGTTGGCAACACTGCAGATTATACTAATACGTCACTGCACTCCGCGCTCGACGCTCGGACAACCGGTTCCGACTCTACTACTGTGTTGTGCTTGGTAGTGATAACAATTGCCGATTTGATTTTGTTTTTGTTGTATTTAGTTTTTTAAGTATTATAATACAATATTTTTCATTTCGTGTTTGTCAACAACACTGTTGTGTGATACTCTGTAGCTGGCTGCTTGATAAATATACCTGTCTGTAAGTATTAGCAAATGTACATATTTTTTATTGAAATAATCCAAGATGGACGTAATATTTATCTTACCAGTTGACTCGATAGTATTTTTATCGACAAGTGAATTCAATTACTTTACTAACAAAATAATACAAAATATTTGCAAATAGTACAATTAAAAATTTAAATTGACATTTTAAATTAAAATCTCAATAAATGTACAAGACAGTTTTGTTAAATATATAGCAAATATTGACAATCTACTTCTATTACTCTATCATAATTAACCGATCGATTAAAAATGATTACAATTTTGGTATTCTGTGTGGTGACAAGAATAATAGTTAGCCATGGTATTTTTGTTATTTCCATGTAACAGAGTGTATGCTGAACGAGACCCACTATTTAGATCTCAAGTAAGATTTCGATAAAATTAGACAATAGTTAACTTCTTATATATTGTTTTTTTAATGCATAGTGTTGAACTAGTATATTATTATTTTTTTACTATAACCATTTTAATCCTATTTAACAATTTTTATATTGATAATTGCATAAACATTTCGAAATAAATATTTACCTAGTAGGCTGAATATTTAATTAATTTTTTATTGATTTTGTTTTTATTATTTGACGTTTCGTTTGAGATGTTTGTAATAGTGTTTAGTTAAAGTGATTAAGAAAATTGTACGCCTACAGAAATTAAAGAAGAGACGCAAAATGTACAGTTCGGAATATTGCATCCAGCGACAATAAATTGTAACTTTAATTTCTTTAAGGTGAAGCATACGGCCTGAAGTTCGTTAACCAACAATTTGTTATCGTATAAGTAGGGTTTCCTGTGGTCTTGACAAAACTGTTGAACTGCTCAATCATAAAAAACCAAGTATGAATCTATGCTAAATAGTGGTAGGGGTATTGGCACGTAGTTTAAAATTATACAAACTTGAAGATTTTCAAGAAAATTATTTCAAATAACAGAAAATAATTCTAAAAGATATGTTAATACAATAAACACTAAAATGTAATAACATATAGTATTTTATTGGATATTATGACATATAAACGACATTACAGCAACTTGAATATTCTGACTTTAGAATCGCAGTTCTAATTTCTCATGTATTTTCTAATCATGTTTACGTACTGTAATCCTAAAATGTATTGAAAACATTTAAACGCTTCAATTAAACAAAATACATGCACTATCAGAGTTGTAGATGCTTTTTTATATATCCAAATATGAAAATAATTTTTTCCACAAGCATTTGTTTATAAATTTATGTACGTATTTTAAATTTTGCATCGACGAGGTATATTTGTTCTGTTTTATGTTATCATTCATCTTATAATCTGTAAGCAATATAAATAAATTCCTACTTCCTTTTGTGAAATATTCAAGATTAGAATAAGAATTGTTGTCTATAAACGTTAAATTAAAAACTTTGTTAAAAATATCGGTTTTTAAAACAAATAATCCATTTCGATATTACTAACCATACTGTTCCACTAATCTGCTCTGCTAAAATTGATAAAACGTTTCCAGTAATTAATTAGTGTAATATAATACGAAAAATAAAATAGTTATATGTCAAACCACAAATTCTGAAATACTCATTCATAACATGTATATATCTAAATCGTGAAATATGTCATTATGACTGACAGCTGTCAATCTAGATGTTAATTTTTGCGCTGAGTGTACGATAAAGCACACATCAAGTGTGTAAAATGAGTATTTCGCAAAGTTGCAGCAACGTCAAATTTCAAAAAAATATTTTATAAACTTATTCTCATCTAAATGAAGAAACAAGTAGTGCAGAATAATCTCACAACATTCTACTTTTTGATATATACAATAAAAAGAATGTGAAATTTCTATAAAACAAACAAATTTGAATTGAAATGCAGTAGGTCAAGATATCAAAATTTCTGAATTTCTCAAAAATGCCGAGTACGATTTTGTTTAAAAAATTCTGTATATTTAAGAACATAGTTTTCTACAACACATAATTTTTTTATCCAATTTGAATTTGTAACTTTTGAAAAAAAAAACAAAAATATCAGAAAAAGCCTGCTTTTGATTGTTTTTTCGCATGTTTATTTTTTTTCTCAAAAGTTACAAATTCAAATTGGATAAAAATTGTATATGTTATATAGGACCATATTCTTAAATATACAAAAAAATTTAAAGAAAATCTTACTCGGCATTTTTGAGAAATTCAAGTCCATTTTAGAGCCGTTTTCTATCAATTACTTGTGCATACATTTAATAATATGTACATTATTACCACACCATGAAGTATTGGCTTTATAATTATGTATAATTCATCGTAAGTTTCATTCATAAAAACAAAGATATATTATTTGAAAGAGAGCAAGTTAGATCAAGTGTTCTGCAGTTAACTTAAGATTTAATTAAGCGGATATTTCAACTTAAACGGTGGCCTTTTTAATTGTTAACCTTGGTGAATAATAATCCATTAATAACCGTTTGTATACAAGCGGTAGTGAAAAACAAATTCATGACTCAATAACAGGTAAATAACTGTATGTTTCTAGACTAGTACTAAAAAAAAGCATTATTAAAACATTGCACGCAATATTAAATTTATTTAAACTTTACAATTACAATAAAAAGTTAATCGGCTATGCTCGGGGCTCGTATCTTCCCGATCACATCGCTTGCACATTCATGTCTTCGTTCACGCAATCCCCGTGAGTCCCGGAGTTCCCCTGCTTAACTTGTAATGCTTCTTCTACTTTTGGCGCGCTACACACAAAACCAAGGCCTTTTGGCTTACACAACAAAATCAAAGGAAGCACCACATATACAATACCTGGCTAACTATGTTCAGCGGTGCTGGGCGTAGGTTCCGGAGGCGCCACCTAGCTCGAAAAAAAGAAGGGACACTCTAGTGAGCTAGGAACTAGTGACACAAAAGGTATGATGTGCATAACATAATAAATCAAAATCACAACTAAAATACAAGTTAAACTTTAATCTAATCTTTGTAACCAAGTCAACAAACTAAATCAAAAAACAGAGACTAAGGTAACTTAACTGAGCGGTGGAATCTGCTATTCAACTAAGACTGTGCCAGACGTACGCTGCAAAAAATGGTAGGTTGGACTATCTAATCCTCTTCTTCTGAGACTCCTGGAGAGGAGGACGGAGACGAAGAGTTGAAGTAGACCGATCTTCTTGACTGGAGATCAAGTATGGTGAGCTTCCGGACGTAAATAGATGTGTTGGTCCTTGGTAAAATGCGTGAAGCCACTCAATACACCGCTTGTCTCGACAATCGTCTTCATAAGGTTAATATAGGTCACTTCTTCAAACCTCTCCTCTCTTAGGTAGCTCAGACTAAAATCCCTTACTGATTGCACCTAAAACAGGGTGTAAACCAGCAGCAAACCATACCACAAATGTACATACAGAAGCGCAAAGCGTAAAAAGCAAGAATGACAAAGCAAAGGTTCCAAATCGAAATCGTTAACAAAGCTCAAGTTAAATAACAAACTACGGGTTACAAAGCAAAACTTAAATTACAAAATCAAACAAAAGTATTACAAAATGTTCATAATCAAAATTTTCAAAAAGTACAAAATGTTTCAGAATTAACGTTACGTTACGCAAGCACATAAGAAAATGACGATGAAAATAATGAGAAAGGTGAAGAGATGAATAATGAATGATGGGGTTGTTGAGACAGGGACGTTGGACAGGAAGTAAGTCTCTACTTACACAATAAACAGGCTTCGCGGCTTTGTGGTGGTTGGTTTTGACTCAAAATATCAAAAATCAGCAACCAAAAAGTCAAACCAGACCAAACAAAACTTAAACTTAATATCTAATCAAAAAGCACAAAACCAGCAAAATATGTTCCAAAAAAAAAAATGAGATGACTTTTCTAACTGAGCAGAAAAGTTCTCAAAAACAAAAATGCCTGTAAACTCCTAAATTGTCCAAAAAAACAGTCGGGTCTCAACACATTCTCACACACATGCTCTCAATGAATGATGATGAACGGACATGATATGAAGGGAGAGGGAATACAAAGATGGTGGCCGGAAATGAAATTCAGAAACAAAATGAACCAACCAACACGTGGTTCAAATACACGTGAAGCATGTATTTCACAAAACAAAATTTAAATCCAAACAAAAGCAAAACCCCCCAAAATGTTTATACAGAATTACTAAAATGATATGCTACAAAAATGACAAGTGCATGTGGACAGAACATGACTTCATACACGAACTGGTATTCTAGCTAAGTTAAACAAAAAGGCGATTCTGTCAGAGTTCAATCGATCTAAATTTACTACAATTGATAATAAGCTTCCGAGTCTAAAATTTTACTAAGATGATTGACGCTACGTTAAATTTAACCTAAAAATGAGACACGAACATGTGCTCCACAAAACAAAATAAATGAAATCAAATATCAAAAATAAACCGTTTCAACTAATAAACTTCAAATCAGTAAAATCTTAGTTTGAACACTTACTCTCAAAATGCAGTCAGCACGGTGATGTTCATGGATCTCGTCGTTATCTTCACAAAATCAAAAAACTCAAGCCAACATGGCCGACAACAAAATAAGATCACGAACAGCATCCACAAAATCAACCGATCACGACGAAGTCTGAAGGCAGAACCCTTGATCGACCGTCTTCGATGAAATCTCGAAGCAGAATCTGGATCGACCGTCGTCGCTGAACTCTCGAAGCAGAATCTCGTTTGACAGCCAGCCAAAAAAAAACTCATCTCTCTCTCGTGACAAAAAAATGAACTACAGAAATAATCCAGCAAAAAAATTGAATCGTAGATCTACTACTTGAGTTGCAGGCAAGCAGGGCGGGTGGTGGTGAAGAAAATCATTACACTTCCTCCTTTCTCTCCCAAAAAAAAATGAATAAGCTACAGCTTAGAATTTTTTTTTCTAGGTCAAGTACTACTCAGACTTAGATGTTTCGTCAGAGTCAGGATTAGTCTTAAGATCCTTGACATGCCATCTTCCAAGTTGGTTACCATCGAGATCAGTGAGTTGATAAACCAAAGGTGAAATTTTCTTGGAAACTAAACAGCGAATATATTTGGGTGCCAGCTTTGAAGAAAAATAATTAGCTGCATTAAACAAGACATAATTGCGCTTCCAAACAGTATCTCCAACATTAAATTGAAGTGGGCGACGGCGCAGATTGTAAGTACGAGTATTACGATGATGAGCCGCAGATAACTTGTGGACGACTTCTTTGTAAATATCGGAAAATTTAGCTAGTTCTTGAGCATATTCTTCACGTGAACCAAGTTCAAGTTGATCCGCAGGAGTACCGTAGAATTTTCCGGAGACAGGAACATGGCGACCAAAATTTAGAAAAGCAGGACTGTATCCAGTCACTTCATGAGTAGCGGTACGAATCGCTTGTGACAAAGCAGGTAAGTGGACATCCCAGTGTCGTTGATTCTTGTTGATAAAACAGCGAACAGCGGTTTTGATGACACGGTTGCAACGTTCAACAAAATTTACTTGAGGATGATACTTAGCGTTATACCATAACTTAGGTATATCGTACTTAGTTAACAGACTGTTAAATACTTTACTACGAAACTGAGTCGCATTATCAACCAGAATAATTTGCGGAACGCCGTGCATGAGAAAAACGTCTTTTTCCAGGTAATCGCAAATTTTGGAAACTGTACCAGAACGCAAAGGAAACGTAAGTGTGAATTTCGTGAACCAGTCAGATATGACAAGGATGTAAGTATGTCCAGTCGTAGAACGAGGTAGGGGTCCAATAAGATCGCAGGCAAAACACTGCCAGGGAAAGCGAACTTTCTTTTCTGTTCCCATTAAGCCAGCAGGACGCAAGTGAGAAGTTTTGTTAGCTAAACAAATAGCACAGCGAGTGACATACTTGTGCACATAAGAACGCATTTGAGGCCAGTAATAATGTTCGGCAACTCGTAGGAAGGTTTTCTGCACACCAAGATGAGCGCCAGCAGGAGAGTCGTGACATAGACGTAAAATTTCGGATCTTTGTTCATGAGGAACAACAAGTTTCCACTCAGACAAGTTAGTAGGCATTGCGCTACTGCGAGGAATATGTTTATAAAGAATGTTGTTCTCCAAACGCCAATCAGGGTACAAATTGGGCTGAGTACAGATCTTAGTACGCAAATTAGTGTACCATTTATCCGAAGTGTCAGAAGAGATGTCGAGTAACGCTAGTTCAACAGGAGCTCTAGACAATGCATTAGGGACGACGTTTCTTTTTCCAGGACGACGTTTCTTTTTCCAGGACGACGCTGTCGAAAAGTGTTATTGGAAAAATGGAGAGACAAACGAAACTGTTGACAGAAATCAACGCCAAGAATAAGTGTATGGCGCAATGAAGGGACAACAGCCGTGTTAACTGACTTGGTGGTTCCATTTAGGGTGATCGGTAACAAAACATATCCTAGGAATGGTTGTGAAACGCCATCGGCAGTGAAGACATTGCTGGTCGCGTGAGAGGTGAATTTTAAGTTCTCAGAAGATAACAAAGATAAACCAGTTTTTCCTAAGACGGTTAAATTAGCTCCAGAATCAAGTAAAGCGGTCACGTGCTTAGTATTGATAGTAACGTCGATATAAGGTCGTTGATCATGTCCCACATTTCGAAAAACAGGTGATATTGAAGCATTCATAAAGTTATTTATTTCATTAAGCCATTGTGTCCAACGAAGTCGTTCAGCACAGGTGTTTGGCCGACGGTTTCGAGTGCTGATGGTTCGAGACCGGCCAAATCGTTTTTTGAAAGCTTACGCAAACAGCGCGGGCAAGTAGCACGAGTTACATTTGGTGTGCCACACGTAAAACAATGTTTACGACGAGGTTGGGTGCAAGATAGAGATGAAAAACTATCGGTAATTTCAACTATCGATTGTTCGATAGTGCTATCAGTAAACTATCGATATATCGATAGTCAATTTAATTACTAAACGATAGTTACTAAACAATAGTTACTAAACGATAGTTACTAAACGATAGTTACTAAACGATAGTTACTAAACGATAGTTACTAAACGATAATTACTAAACGATACTATCGATGTTTTTTTTCTTTTAAATACTTATCGATAGTATTTTTTTTACAAAAGTATAAATAATAGTTTTTTCAATATTAAAAAATCTTTGCCTATACAGAGTTTAAAATCATTTATTAAATTTGTTCCTTTATTGCGAGAGAGGTAAAATAAAATTTATAATTTTTTAAATGTTACCCTCTTCCCCTAAAATTTAAAACTGTTGATGTTCTATATTAAGGAATGTTTTTTAAATAATTTCTGTGAATATGGTTTTGCTACAGTTAATATTACCCGCTCTAAGGTATGTAAAATGGGAGAAATAGAAAATAAGGAAATATACAATAAATGTCAAAAATTTATTTCTTTAAAATTTAGACTTAATAACATGATTTCTGAAGTTACAAATGTATAAAATAAAAAGCAAATGCAAATATGTACTTCTATCATTTCTTACATTAATTTATATATTTGTCGAGATCAAGATATTAGCAAAACTAATTGCAATTCGAAACACCTTTTATATTAATTTAGATAAATAAAAAATAAATGTGGTGTTGTGATAGTATTTTTGGAGATGTGAAGCGTACTGGATGAGTGGTAAGCGGAGACTGTCCTGGTTAGAAGGAACAAATGGAAGATTTTGGGGTGAACAAAGAAGTTTGGAATGTAGGTACTTGAAAAACTGATGTTGTTAGGTTCGGAGAAAGCGGGCGAAGTTACAATAGCAGGTAGTGGAGAAATATAAAAATTGTATAATAAGGATGCTTAGAAACTACAGAAAATGAACGAATATGTGTTTTACTATATGATTATTACTAAACGATAGTTACTAAACGATAGTTACTAAACGATAATTACTAAACGATAGTTTCTAAACGATAGTTACTAAACGATAGTTACTAAACGATAGTTACTAAACGATAGTTACAAAACGATAGTTACTAAACGATAGTTACTAAACGATAGTTACTAAACGACAGTTACTAAACGATAGTTACTAAACGATAATTACTAAACGATAATTACTAAACGATAGTTACTAAACGATAATTACTAAACGATAGTTACTAAACGATACTATCGATAGTTTTTTTCTATTAATTACTTATCGATAGTACTTTATTTTTTAAAACTATCGATAGAACTATCGATAGTTTTTTCATCTCTAGTGCAAGACGCTGATAGGTGGTCTTTTTGTCCGCAATTCCAGCAGGATCGAACTCGAGAATTGGTAATAGCAAGAACAGAATGATCGTTAGTGACTTCAGAAACTTGTCGCACGGGCAAACGTTCACGACGATATGCTAATTCAGGTTCTAATGTAGTAGAAGATCTAACCGGTGGATTTTTAAAGAGCAGGATTCTAGAACGGGTGTCTTCAATCTGACGGAGGTTTGAAATTAATGCATCAAAAGTTTGAGAATTAAATAGAGAGCGATCTCTCTGAAAAAAAGGTTGTAGGTTGCCAATAATGAACATAATTTGAGTTAGTTCTGCAGGAGGTGATAAAAGATGGCTGAAGAGATTTCGCATGATTGCTACGTAAATTTCAACTTTTTCGTCGGGTCCTTGTGTTCGGTGACGAATTTCATCCCATAGACGCATTTCGTAATCCGTAGGTAGGAAAGCTGCTTTTAAACGGAGCACTAAGGCATCCCAAGAATTAACAGATGGTCTTATTGATCTAAACCAAATTAGAGCGGATCCGGTGAAAAGATCAGAAGCTTGTTGAAAGAGCTGATGATTCGTAATTCCTCGAGCTAAGGCAACTTCTTGAATTCGGTCAAGAAAAGTCATTAAACTACCATGACCGTCAAATGTAATATTGAGTTTGCTAATCCAAAAAGTTCTTGATCTTGGCAAAAAGGGATTGGTGGTGGGTGACGGAACTATTTGAGTGCTACGCGAAAAGTCAGGTTGCACAACTTGTCTTACAGAAGCTTGTGGAAGCTGATGAACACTATTCGCCGGTGGAATCATAGCAAGTAAAGGTCGTGAAGCTACCAGAGAAGATGGGGATGAAACTAAGTTATTCTCCAAATCTAATAAATTTTCGGTATTTTTACATTGTGAAGCTAATAATTCACTAATTGTAGCTAAATCTATTAAAAGCTGAGAACGATATTCAAGAGTCGTAATACGCGAAATTCGTTTTTGTAAATATCCTAATCGTGTGGTACATTTAGAATGAAGTGATGGTGGGCAAAGATGGAATGATAACTCACCATAGATTTTCCTGAGTTTTTCCTTGCAAATTTCATACTCGGATCGAGGGTCAACAGGTATGGTAATGTTTTGAGTGAATGATCCAGATATACTTTCCATTCGTAATAATCCTCGTAATGTCTCGGTCATGTCAAAATTTGGTCCGTGGTTAACTATTCCTCTGATATTAAGCTCGTACTCTAGCTCGTCCTCTAACAAGTGATGAATATTCTCCATGGCCAGGGATATTGAAACAAAAATTTAAACTGGATTAGTGGAGGAAACAAAGATGAGAAAATAATAATGTCGTGAAAGAAAGATGATAAGAGAAAGACAAACTCCAGTGCCGCTGTACTGCTATTTAACTTTACTTTATTCCAGTGAGCAACTAACAAAGCAAAAATTAACAAAATTACAGCCCCACGTTTGGGCGCTAAAACTTATATATGTAATGCTTCTTCTACTTTTGGCGCGCTACACACAAAACCAAGGCCTTTCGGCTTACACAACAAAATCAAAGGAAGCACCACATATACAATACCTGGCTAACTATGTTCAGCGGTGCTGGGCGTAGGTTCCGGAGGCGCCACCTAGCTCGAAAAAAAGAAGGGACACTCTAGTGAGCTAGGAACTAGTGACACAAAAGGTATGATGTGCATAACATAATAAATCAAAATCACAACTAAAATACAAGTTAAACTTTAATCTAATCTTTGTAACCAAGTCAACAAACTAAATCAAAAAACAGAGACTAAGGTAACTTAACTGAGCGGTGGAATCTGCTATTCAACTAAGACTGTGCCAGACGTACGCTGCAAAAAATGGTAGGTTGGACTATCTAATCCTCTTCTTCTGAGACTCCTGGAGAGGAGGACGGAGACGAAGAGTTGAAGTAGACCGATCTTCTTGACTGGAGATCAAGTATGGTGAGCTTCCGGACGTAAATAGATGTGTTGGTCCTTGGTAAAATGCGTGAAGCCACTCAATACACCGCTTGTCTCGACAATCGTCTTCAGAAGGTTAATATAGGTCACTTCTCCAAACCTCTCCTCTCTTAGGTAGCTCAGACTAAAATCCCTTACTGATTGCACCTAAAACAGGGTGTAAACCAGCAGCAAACCATACCACAAATGTACATACAGAAGCGCAAAGCGTAAAAAGCAAGAATGACAAAGCAAAGGTTCCAAATCGAAATCGTTAACAAAGCTCAAGTTAAATAACAAACTACGGGTTACAAAGCAAAACTTAAATTACAAAATCAAACAAAAGTATTACAAAATGTTCATAATCAAAATTTTCAAAAAGTACAAAATGTTTCAGAATTAACGTTACGTTACGCAAGCACATAAGAAAATGACGATGAAAATAATGAGAAAGGTGAAGAGATGAATAATGAATGATGGGGTTGTTGAGACAGGGACGTTGGACAGGAAGTAAGTCTCTACTTACACAATAAACAGGCTTCGCGGCTTTGTGGTGGTTGGTTTTGACTCAAAATATCAAAAATCACAAATGTGCTAATCAGCAACCAAAAAGTCAAACCAGACCAAACAAAACTTAAACTTAATATCTAATCAAAAAGCACAAAACCAGCAAAATATGTTCCAAAAAAAAAAATGAGATGACTTTTCTAACTGAGCAGAAAAGTTCTCAAAAACAAAAATGCCTGTAAACTCCTAAATTGTCCAAAAAAACAGTCGGGTCTCAACACATTCTCACACACATGCTCTCAATGAATGATGATGAACGGACATGATATGAAGGGAGAGGGAATACAAAGATGGTGGCCGGAAATGAAATTCAGAAACAAAATGAACCAACCAACACGTGGTTCAAATACACGTGAAGCATGTATTTCACAAAACAAAATTTAAATCCAAACAAAAGCAAAACCCCCCAAAATGTTTATACAGAATTACTAAAATGATATGCTACAAAAATGACAAGTGCATGTGGACAGAACATGACTTCATACACGAACTGGTATTCTAGCTAAGTTAAACAAAAAGGCGATTCTGTCAGAGTTCAATCGATCTAAATTTACTACAATTGATAATAAGCTTCCGAGTCTAAAATTTTACTAAGATGATTGACGCTACGTTAAATTTAACCTAAAAATGAGACACGAACATGTGCTCCACAAAACAAAATAAATGAAATCAAATATCAAAAATAAACCGTTTCAACTAATAAACTTCAAATCAGTAAAATCTTAGTTTGAACACTTACTCTCAAAATGCAGTCAGCACGGTGATGTTCATGGATCTCGTCGTTATCTTCACAAAATCAAAAAACTCAAGCCAACATGGCCGACAACAAAATAAGATCACGGACAGCATCCACAAAATCAACCGATCACGACGAAGTCTGAAGGCAGAACCCTTGATCGACCGTCTTCGATGAAATCTCGAAGCAGAATCTGGATCGACCGTCGTCGCTGAACTCTCGAAGCAGAATTTCGTTTGACAGCCAGCCAAAAAAAAACTCATCTCTCTCTCGTGACAAAAAAATGAACTACAGAAATAATCCAGCAAAAAAATTGAATCGTAGATCTACTACTTGAGTTGCAGGCAAGCAGGGCGGCTGGTGGTGAAGAAAATCATTACAAACTCAACATTTCTCATATGAACACAAACGCATACGGTGTCTTTTGAAAACTGCTTATTACAATAGCTTGCTAGATATGAATGAAAAAGTGAACAATTTATGTGTTTTCAAATCATTCCTAAATATTAAGAAAAATGTATCAAACAAAACAACCAATTCAAGGTAATGAATATCAATGTAAACATTCAAAACAAGTTGCAATTTGAACAATTTCAAACATGATATTGGAATCTTCCATCCTTGTTTAATATAGTTGGTACTTTTCATTATTTTCAGAAAAGAAAATCAAATTAATTGTTTACATTTAGCAGTTTTTTCCTCATACTAGAAGTGTTTTCTAGAGTCTTTTTATATATTGATGAAAAAATTATTGATACGAGATTCGATATGGCGGGGAATTTGATTAACTACATTATAATACACAAAATATGAAGTGTTTTATTTTAATCACATTGAATCCGAAAATAATATCACAAAGAAAATAAATTTATTTTACACTTTTATTTTGTAAAAAGCAAATAAACAAATACAATTTATAATTTCTATGGACGTGTGTGTTGGCTCTCGTTGAATACAATTTATTAGATAACTTTTTCTACATTTATATTGATTTTTAAGTTTGTACAGTTTTACTAATTACAATATTACAATCTACAATAAATTAATTATTCTTTACTGAAAAGACTAAAAAAATGCAATTTAACGGCATATATTGACAAAACGGACAAAACCATAGACAAAATCACTCAGTTTGACATTAGTTGTATTTGGTTGCAATGTTTCTTGTTTCCCGTTGCTATGATATTTGTTAACAGAAATCGTTTATTAATGAAACTCTCATTTTATTTACATTGGTCTTTTATTCACGATTTATTTAATGTAACACTTCACAAACAATTTTTTTTCTTTTCATTTTAATTACAACAAAGGTGCTATGATAAATTATATAAAACAATAATTTTTATTATTTTATTTCTGTTACAGGTTGAACGAGTGAGATTTGGAGCAAAATGGATATACCAGCTGACATACTAGATGAACTGAAATGCAGCAACTGTGAGACGTACTTGTCTCGGGGCCCCGTGTTCTTACAATACGACGGAGCAGCAGTTTGTGGCCGGTGCTACACTCCAAAGCGCCCGGCCACAAGAAATACGCAGTACGAGGCGACGGCGAAGCTGTTGAAATACCCATGTAAGAACCGGGAGTTGGGCTGTTCCGAGACGGTGCCCTTTGTACAGGAAGCAGAAGTGATCGCGCACGAGGAGGTGTGCGAGCACCGCCAGTATGTCTGCCCGGTGCTCGGCTCCGCCCGCTGCGACTGGCTGGGCATCAGGGCGGCCATGTTGGCACACTGCCGCGATTAGCACCCGGACAACGTGCTCGAGAACCCCTGCAGCCTCACCCACGACATCACCAAGGCCAGTCTGCAGAACTACATCATCTCTGCCTTTCATCTCCTGTTCTTGCTGCACACAAAGGTTTGTGTGAGAACTGGAAAAATCTTCCACGCAGTTCGGCTGCTGGAGGCGGCTGCGGAGGCGGCGAAATATTTCTTCCATTTGGACATCAAACGTAGCAATGACCTGGTGACAAAAGAAGGACAAGTGGCGTCTCAAGGTTGCCTGGCCATGCAGGAGGACACGTCGTCGACCTTGGACACAAACGCCCTCCTCAGTGTACTCGGAGACTTTGATGACACCACGTTCACCGTGACGGTGAAGCAGAGGGTGAGCGACGCGGCCGATCAGCTGGCGAGGGCGATGGAGAAGTGCGGGGAGTGCAAGGCGGAGGTGGCGGTGTTCCTGTACCGCGACGAGAATGGTTGGCGATGCAAGCGCTGCGTCCCCGCTAGGCGAGCCTGCGCCCAGGGCTGCGCGCACGCCGACATCGACATCAAGTGCTGGAAACACGAGTGGTTTTTCTGTCAGCAGCGCACCAAGTGTTACATATGCAATGCGGCCGTGTCTCGAGGCTCATTGTCCGCGCACTACGACTCAGCGCACCAGGACATCACGCATCCAGCTGGAACCACGTGGAGGACAACTGAGACTGTTTTTCCAGGCAAGCGCTGTCTCGTGTCTAGTGTCGTAGGCACCGCGGTGTGCTGGTACTCCCTGAACAAATCACAATTTTCATTCAATGTGCACACCTCGATATCAAGTGAGCGGCTGAGTGAGTTTCGGTGCTCGGTGCGGGTCACTGACCCCGCCACCGGACACGCGCGCACCTACACACCTGATGCAGAGTACAATGGTGTGCGTGATTGGCACATCATAATTAATAAAGACGAGTGCTTCTCGTGGAACGTTGGGTTGGATGTCTGTGTGAACATCACGAAGATCTAAGTGCCCCACATTCTATAATATTTGTATCTTCAGCTTAAATTTTATTCCACATAATATCAATAATTGTATTTTATTTTATCTGTTATTTTATTTTCTCGTCATTTATAAATAAATCTCAAGTTTCTATCTGTCAACATGTTTGTTTTATTTATTTGCTCATCAATCATGATCAAAGTGTAAAAAATTGTTTATTTCAATAGTATTAAGGAATATAAATTGTGACAAGGTTCTCGAGAAGCTGGAGATTGTGGAAAGTGGATGACTTACAAATACAAAGGAATATTTTTTAGATTTATTACTTTATACACCAAAAACAATTGGATTTTTATCCGTGTATAATTCAATTTGACATTATCTAAACTATTAAAGATAAAAGCAGTTGACAATGAGTCGGTCACAATTTTGTCTATTTTATTGGATATCTTTTCTCAAACATTTAATTTCATACCAAACACGATATATTTCTATTTATCTTTGGAAAAAATAATTGGCAAACAGTCGGTCATAATATTTAATTATTCTTCATAACCTTTAATTTTTTAAAGACTAGTAATATTTGTGTTCTTATTTTGTTAAAATATTTTTATATAAAAATTGGGATTGTATTTTTATCAGGTGAGTACTTTTTTGGAGATTCATCAGTGAATTGTTGAGAATGGAAGCCATAACGTGGAGTATTGGATACTTGACGCTGTCGTCTAAAACATTCATTAGCATCAAAGGTAAGAAACACAACACGAAACAAATGAAAATAATTAGCATCAATCGTGTTAGTCGTCCATCTTCCTTTTCTCGGTTTGCCCGAGATTTACTTTTCACAGCTGATTTTATATAGAAAAGAAAAGTAATTAAAATAAAATATTATTTATACGAAATATTAAGAAGAAAACAATAAGGTTATTGTAGACAATATGTTTACCTATTAGTTCTCTAATAAAAACGTAAGTTTGTGTCGTAACTCGAAAATTATCTTCTTCTTCTTCTTCTTCTTCTTCTTCTTTTATGTAGGTGTAAACCTGTTCTTCTTCACGCCTTTATGGAGATTCGATAGATGTAGAAATCCAGCTCTCTGCCCAACGTTTCAGTGGTCTTCCCCGGTCTCTTTTGCCCTGTGGTCTTGAGTCTCTGGCTATTTTGATTAGCCTATCGTCGTCTGATCTTGATACGTGATCGTTCCATGCCCTCCTTCTGCTTCGCACAAACTTCATTACATCAACTACTTGACATTCATTTCTTACGTCTTGATTCCTGACTCTGTCACTTCTATTTTTGTTTATTATTGTTCTGAGTGTGTTCATCTCTGTCGTACGAAGTAGCCGTTTAGTTGTGCTATTGTCGGCGCGTGATTCTGCTCCATAAGTCAAAATTGGTCTTACCATTGTCTTATATATCTTTACTTTACTTTCTGTGTTAAGATATTTATTTTTCCAGGTTACATCACGGAGGTATCCAGATATTAGAGCTCCTTTCATCACTTGCTTTCTTACTTCATTCTTTGTGTTCCGATTGCTTGATACTTCTACTCCTAGGTAATTAAATGTTATAACTTGTTCTATCGTTTCATTTTCTATTTCTAATTTACATCGTATTGGTTCTTTAGATACAACCATAGATTTGGTTTTCTTTGAAGAGATCTCCATATTGTACACCTTAGCTGATGTAAATTTGAAGAGTAATCTTTGTAAATTGTCTTCAGAATCAGCAAGTAATACTGCGTCGTCTGCATAGCATAAAATTGATAAGTTTTCGTTGCCCATTCTGAAACCTGTCATGTTTTTGACATCGTTAATAATTTCGTCCATTATAATATTAAACAAGGCAGGGCTTAATGAGTCACCTTGTCAAGAATTATCAAGAAAATAAATATATTTATTTTCAACTATAATGACGACTGTTATTCATCATATTTATTTGCTACGTTTTTCTAAATCACAAATTTTATATTTTATCCTTATATACATTATGTTTCAATTTAGAGGCTCACCACTGGGATCTCGAGAACTATCAGAGCTACGACTTTGATTAGATTAGACAAAAGTTGTCATACTAGTAAATCAATTTAATGATGTTTTCGTTTTACCGCAAAAATGCAAAGGTCGCTAAATACGGACAAAAAACTTGTTTACGTAGATTTTTTAATTTTTAAATCATTTCATTGCATATTGAGAAAAAGGTTTCAAATAAAATAGGTACATATTTTTACTGTTTAACCAGTGGCGTAGAAAAATATTTTTTTCTGTGGTTCATATTCCAGATATCACACAAAATTGTTTCAATGGAACTAATAGTAAAAAAGTTTATGATTTTAAAGATGTATAACTTTGTACACTTCTAATATTAATTTTTGTTCATTCGCCTATTAATTTATAAATTATTTTTACAGAAATAAGTCAATTTACAAATGAAATAACAAATACATTTTATAAGTAAATGATTAATAGTTTACTTAGTAGTCCCAGTAACATAATATATTAATATTAGAACTAAATTAGGCAGACGTTAAATTTATATTATCTAAATTAAATCAAATTATAAACAGAAAAATTGGGATACCGCCAGGATTAGAACCTGGGACCTATGAACTCCGGTTCTATGTTTTAAACCAACTAAGCTATGTACGTTCGCCTGTGATTCAAATCTGAATTTATTCCAATTTTTCTCTCTAATTTAGTCTATGATACAAGCAAATAGAATTTATTGTTTACTGTATTAATGGGGTAGGTGGCTCAGTGGTATCGAGTCGGCCTGTGGTTCTTGAGAACCCTGGTTCGATCCCCACAGGCGACAAACAATTTTCACCAAATTAAATCTACCCCTGTAGCTCCCCCACCACTAACATCTTTGGAGGCCGTGATTTGACGGCTGGTAGCCGCACTTCACGAGAAGAAATATATCACTTACCGAGATCTGCTACAACAGAGTGCCACACTAAGTAATGAGTAAAAGGCGAGATGATATGTATTTTATTTATATTTATTTATCAGAATAATGTTAATAATAATAACTTGAAAGTGCAGTTTTTGCTACAAATAATTATATTTTTCCGAAGATATTTCTCCCAAACAGGGGCGGGCTTTGCCCTAGGCTAAAGAGGCAATAGCCTAGGGCCCAAAAATTTTGGGGCCCGGATTCTAACTTTTAGTTTACGCTCATTTTTATTTTTTTTTTATGAAAATAGTTTTACTTTATTTAAAATGTGTTACAAAAAATTATTTCAAAATAAATTCCGAAAAAATTATTTATAATGTAATGTCTGTAGAACTGCAACACTGGTGGCATGGCCGCGTGACGCCTTTCATGTTACACTTACGAGTTTGGTCTGGGAGTGCAGTGCAGAGTGCAGTTTGCAGTGAGCAGTGGTAGAGTATATTTGCTACTGCCTAAATAGATAGATAGAAAGAAGAAAAACAGGATAATAAAAATTCAAATATTGAACAATTTGTCAATATATTCATCAAAAAATATAAAAAAATTTAAAAAATTTGTCAATATAATAAATATGAGCGGTGCAGAAATTATTTTATATATATATATATATATATATATATATATATATATATATAAAATAAATTTCATATTACAAAGCACATAATGTATTATTGTTATAGTTATAGTAATAAGAAAAAAAAACCAAATAAACATCACAATATTTACATTTTCAAACAAGAACATCTCTATAAAATACTAAAAATAATAAATTAACAAAATAAATTGCACATCATGAAGCACATAAATTATTTGTCTATAATGTAATTTATAAATAAGACAAAACAATATATATATATATATATATATATATATATATATATATATATATATATATATATATATATATATATATTATGAAGAGGCCCGAAATAAAGATTTTGCCTAGAGCCCAAAAGAGTTTAAATCCGCCCCTGCTCCCAAAGTGACGCTACTAAGACCACAAACATAAATAAACATTCAAATCATGATTAAAATACACAACATATTGTCAACAGATACTATGCAGCGTTTACAACACTATTGCTCATTAGGTATACTAAATGCAGAATGTAGGCGAATTATTGTGTTTTATCTTCTTTTAATACAAATTAAATATGACACACCTTTGTAAGTGCGGTAATTACATTTATATTAATTGGTTTTTTCTAGAGATGGGCGAATATCAAATT
Organism: Pterostichus niger; assembly: GCA_947425015.1. Taxonomy (NCBI): domain Eukaryota; kingdom Metazoa; phylum Arthropoda; class Insecta; order Coleoptera; family Carabidae; genus Pterostichus; species Pterostichus niger. Next base: position 10,446,062 of record OX380351.1, on the reverse strand, counting down.
TCTCGAATTCGAATATCGAATACGAATATTAATCAGATCTCGAATATTCGAGGTAAAGTTAATTTATTTATTATTAATAATTCTTTAATTATGTCCTTTTCATTATTTGAATGAAATTGTTAAGATAAAATAAATAAATTTAAGGTGAAACGTACGGGTTGAAATTTGAAATATGGTAAGTCTTCATGATTTTAAAACAAAATATCTTTGTTATTAATAACTTCAAAGTATTGTAACAGCTTTAAGGTTATGCACAAATAATAAAGAAATACATAGTCAAAAATTGAGGTCAACATATGGCGCGATATTCGAGGTATTCGAATGTTCGCTATACTGACGTTAATATTCGAAAATCTCGAATATCGAATAATGTCAATATTCGCGGCATTCAACTATTCGCGGATGATATTCGCCCATCTCTAGTTTTTTCTGTAAAAATAATATTCAAAAGGAATGTTTTATTTCTGATAATTCATTATTCAAATATTATTTATACTTATAGTAATAAATGTTATTTTATATTACTATGAACTTTAGCCAATAGTTAAATTTTAATTAATTATAATTTTAAATGTAATTTGATTGATTTAAAAAAATATTTAATGATTATTATTAACGTAAAATATGTTCCCAATTGATTAGTACTATGTAGCCCCACTTTTCGCGACGTCTGGGGTGGCGCCAGGTAATTAGGTTTTAATGACCCTGGGGAATGTGTGTATTTGCGATGTAATGATAAGATAGAAATGTTAAAAGTTTTTAAATTATGATGTTGCGATAAGTGAATATTTAAGAAATATTAATGATTTTAATATTATGATGTGATAAGCAAAATATTTTGTGTAATATATAATGAAATTTGAATCGCATGAGAAAATAATAACAAATGTTCAAATCATTATACTTTAAAAAAAATAACTCGCTTATAGACGTTTTGAATGAAAAACAAAAATATAATGATGTTTAAGAAGCCTTGCAATAACCCTATAATACTTGCCCGAATCGCTAAACTAAAACCATTGTATTACATAGATGAATGCTGAGAATAGTTCTTACAAAAGAAGGCTATTCTTGACGGCTTATTTTAACAAATAATAAGTCTCAGTCAGGTATTTGCCATTTGAAATAAATAAAACTGAACGGCAAGATACAAATTGACACGGATAATAATAATAAGTCTCTTTCATGTATTTGCTATTTGAAATAAATAAAATTGAACATGGTCGCCAAGATGAGCCGACATATAATCCAAAAAGTACTTACAGAAGAAAGAAATTCTTATGACGATAATTTTTGACAACCATAATAATAATATCACTTATATTTTTGCTATTTGAAATAAATATAATTTTTAAGATTGTCGAATGTGAAGAATTTGATACATATCTTCCAGGACGATTCAATGATTTACTAGATGAATATATTGATGAATTGAAAAATAGTTTAAATTCTACAGCGAGCGCTGCATGTTAGATTATCAGCGTCATAGTGTAATTACCGTCATAATTTCTCTCTACAAATCTAGCAAATTACCATTAATGAATAGATATGTATTTACTTTATTGTTTAAAAGAAATATTTTTAAAATAACATAAACATGAGTTGATTTATTGTGAAATAAGCTAGTATATCTTTCTTGCTCATAATAAATGTAACAAAAACTAATAAGAACATGATAATTTACTACCAATACGTTTTGATGACGTAAATATAAAATATTTATATGTTCCAGCTACTTGATTTCAGCGGTTCATGCACACTATTTGGGTAATTTTAAATGCATGTTATATTATTTGTTGATTAGTGCATATATTGCCCAAATACATTTTAAAAGAATGATGAATACTTTAAATAATAATAATAATATAATTTTCGTAAAAGATCATAAATATCAATTATATAACTTATCATAATACATACATACATAACATCACGCTATATCCCATTAAATGGGGTAGCACGAACCCGTCAACATTCTCATCCTGACACACGATACTCGATTCGACCACATTAACACTTCCTCCATACAAACTCTTTCTTTTCTCACAACCAAAATCCATCAACACACAACAAACATTCATCCATTCGCTAGTGTACACTGCGCTTGTTTCTGAAGATCGTCTCCGCACAATTGCAGGTAAACACTCAAAACATCTAACCAATTAATCTAAAATCAAGAATCATACGCTTGTCTTCATTCATCATATTTATGCCGCAATTAATTTTCTCCAAACATTCCTATCCTGACACACCACTTTTGCTTCAACCACATTCATAATTCTTTTCATACAAGCTCGTTTATTCTTCACGCTCAGAATCTTTCGCTCACGCAACAACCCTTCAATCATATTCATCCATTTATTCCTAGGCCGTCCACGCAAACTTTCACCCTCAATTTCACCAACATACAATTGTTTCACCAATCTGTCATTCGACATACGTTCTACATGACCAAACCATCTCAACTGACTTATTCCCACTCTTCTTACAACATTCTTCCCAATCTCACATTCATCATACACCAATGTATTCCGGACACGATCTCTTCTAGTATATCCACACACACCCCGCAAATACCTCATTTCCACAGCAGTTATACGCCGTTCATGTTTCTTCATCCATACCCAACATTCACTACCATACATCAACGTAGGCACTAACACACCATTATAAACACTCAATCGAGCATCTCTGGATACATTCACGTTCCGAGTAAAGGTTCCCAGAGCACCCAATATCTTACATCCAGCACATACTCTTCTATCAATCTCTCGATCAATACGTCCATCCCTCGAAAACACACTCCCCAAGTATACAAACTCATTTACTTGACCCAATCTCACACCATTCACCGAAACATTGCAATCAGTCACCAAATCACTCTTCTCACACACTAACACTTTACATTTATCAACATTCAGTAATAGATTTAAACCTTTTCCTACTTCATTTATACTTAGAATCATTCTTCTCAATTGTTCTTCAGATTCACCCATTACAACTACATCATCCGCATAAGCTAACGCAGGCACTACACTGCCACCAATACGTACACCATCCGCCCCATTCAGCGACTTTCGTAACAACACATCCATATATAAATTAAACAACCACGGGGACATCCCACAACCTTGTTTCACGCCAACATCTATAGAAAACCAATCACTCAATCTACCATCAACTCTCACCGCAGCCTCGCTATCGTCGTATAATGCACGAATCGCTCCCAACAAATTACCATTTATACCGTACTCTAGAAGTACATCCCACAGAATAACTCGATGAACACTATCATATGCTTTTTTAAGATCGAGAAAGCCACAGAACACATTATTGTTCTTAGCAAGTGATTTCTCAACAATCATACGAAGAGAAACCAATTGATCTAGACACCCTCTCTCAGGCAAAAATCCACCTTGCATATTACTCAACTTGGAGATTGTTAAGGTTCGTACCTTGTGAATAAGAATCTTCCCGTACAACTTCCCTACCACACTCAACAAACTTATCGCACGGAAATTAGTACAATCACTCGAACTACCTTTGCCCTTAAATAAAGGACAAATGATAGCACGTTTCCAATCATCAGGAGCTACACACAGTTTCAAACAAAATCTAAATAAATAAACTAACCAATCAAATAATCTCTCACCACCATACTTCAACATCTCATTCGTTATACCATCTAAACCAGGAGCTTTACCATTCTTCAAACGTAACAATGCAAAACTAACATCACTTTCATCTATATCCCATTCATCACTTATCATAATAAAAATTTCAAATAAACTGGGCTTATTTTACATGGATAATGAATTTATTACAATAAATATTAAAAAGAATAGTAGAATTACAATATGGTACAAATAATAAATTTCTATAATTTACAAAAATATATCTATTTTTTGTTTATTTTATAATGATGTTTACATCTAATTTAAAACTATGTTCTAAAGACTTTTTACGTATAAATAAAATTATATAATCTTTTGCGGCAACTATAACACTTATAATCTATATATTGACTTATTTGGTGCATTATATCATCGCGATAGTTATATGAATTTGAAACACTATCTGCGATGTACAACGCACCATTATCTATATTATCAAATTGTAACATAAAACTAGAGATGGGCGAATATCATCCGCGAATAGTCGAATGCCGCGAATATTGACATTATTCGATATTCGAGATTTTCGAATATTAACGTCAGTATAGCGAACATTCGAATACCCCGAATTTATATAAAACAGTAGAAAAGTATACAGAGCACGAAAAGTATTTGAATAATGGTAAAAGTCTTTATTCAACGTACTTATATAACTCGATGTTTGTGTATTGAATTCCACTTAATGGAACTTACAGTAATTACAACTATGGTTCAATTAGGTATTTAATATTTTGAAAAATACAGTCGTTAAAATATAATTTCAAAACTAAAAACATAATGATCAAAAATCTCTTTCTGGATATATATGGGTACTTATAAAAATACAATTGCTGCCGTAAGTACCCTTAATTCATCCCCATGTAAAATTTTTCCATAATCTTTAATCCCTGTATATTTAAAATTATGCAATTTAATGTAATACTCTGTAGTCATTTTGGAAATGGGAATTGCATTATCTTTCATGAACTAGTATTGAATACGTCCAGCGGATTAATTATAAATCCTTATAAGCCATTACCGAAAATAACCCTATTGAATTTGTTATACCTGAACACAATATACTATACAATTATATTTCACAAAAGTATATATTACAATTCAACAAATTGTATTAATTTTGCTTGTTTAATACAAATTTACCACTTATTTGTTAACAAAAATATTATATACAAATATATTTCAAAAAAATATATTTTACAATCATTCCTAAATTCACAAATACAAAATACAACCTAAATTAAGTAACCCAAACGTTCCAGGGTTTTAAAATTTAATTACTACAAGCCTAAAATATATTCAAATACAAAATATACTACGTTATATTTTTCAATGTAACATGCAATAAGTAAATCGAATTAAATTATAATTTTATGTAATGCTCCCAAATTGTATTGAGAATTCACCACACGTCACTGTCAACCAATAGGATCACGAATTTGTTTGAAAATGAACCAATGAAATGTACATTTCGTCGGAAATTCATGACTAGTGAAATTGATATCGGAAATACCACTGTTAATAATATCCTTGGTTACGAATAAAATAAATGATATTTTCAATATTTTCATAAACGTCAATTCTACATTTGTTCAGTGTACATTTAATATTCCAAATTTTCATCACTGTAATACCTAATTAATAATGTGCAAATAAATACCTAACTATTCTTGTTAATTAACTCTTGTTTGGTAAATTCTCAAGCCGAATACAACTCGTAGTATGAAAATTGACAGATAATATTTTGACATAAATATACATTCGTTGTTACGGAAATAGGAAACACAATTCGTGCTTCGCACTCGTTATGTTTCCATTTCCATAACAACTCATAATTTATGTCAAAATATTTTCACCAATTTTCATACTACTTGTTATATTATATATGATAATACATAAATACAAAATTTAGCCAAAAATTACTTTCATTATTATGTAGATTTATATATCATAACTAAAGCCCGGATATTTAGGCTCTTAAAAAGACCCAAATAAGCAGGCATATAGGCCGGTAATTACTCTAAAATAGGCGGTATTTTAGGCAGCCTAATGTAAAAAAAATGTTTAAAAAAAATAAACGAATCCTTTTTCTAATATTGGTACAGTAGTGTTCGTTAGAAAAAAATAATCATTTTAAACAAAAATTAATGCAATCTGAAAAATAATAATGTAAGGTTCTCATTTTATTCACTATTATGCAAATTCAAATTATGTAGTATACTTTAATTCACAAAATATTATGAGCAATTGCTCTATGAAATTTTCGTAAAGGGACTGTCTTCGGTCTGTCAGAACTTGCTTGTAAGTTGAAAATTTCGTTCGACATCACAAAATGTTGCCACGTAAAATTTTGACTAAAAAACGTTTTTTCTTTCGGCATTTTAAATTCACACACAAAAACTTGATTACAGTAAGTACTTTCAATATTATAGGTTAGGTTGAAACACTTTGTCGAGTGTTGAATTAGTCAACGAAGTAGATGATAAACCTTGTCTGCTCAATAAGTTAGAATAGGCAACAAAAATAGGCAAAATAGGCTGTATAAGGTAAAATAGGCACAATAACCAAATATAGAAAAAATAGGCTCTAAGGCACGAAAAAAAAACTTTCCATTACACGTAAACATATTACCTATGTATAGAAAAACGAAATTGCCTGAAGTATATTAAAATTTGAATCTAGGCAATTGCCTAAAATCCGGGCTTTAATGATAACGAAATTGCAAAGGCACACAGAAATTATAGATTTTTTACACTATATTATGTTTCTAATATTATTATTATTCATTATTTATTGTAATAAATAGAATTACAAAATTATTTTAAAATTACCCAAATAGTATCTTTGAACTGTTTGAATTTTTATTCAAAATACAACACTAATTTGTTATACTTATTTATTAACAAAAAAAATAATTATCCTATAATCCGAAAAATACTTACAGAAGAAAGTAATTCTTGTATGCTAATGGAAATATTTGGTGAAATAAATAATAATTACGTTTAATATCTTTGCTTTTTGAAGTAGAAAAATGTCTACGTTATACAAATTCTGCAACATAAATAATTTTTTACAAATTATGGATGAGGTACTTGAATACTATAAAACAATACACTTATTTCTATACAAATAAGAATATTTCAACCTAACGCATCCTATGTTTTATGAATAGTAAATGCAATGTTCATTAATAACGAGCTACTTATAACATATTATGTAAATATCTGTTAACAATACAAAAATAAATAAATAAATTAACTTCATTTAGTTTTTAAACAAGTTTAAAATACCGAGTTAATTAAAACAGATTATTTAGACATAGGTTTTAAACAGGTTGATACATATTTAAATTACAAACTTAACAAAAAATATTTACATAGCTAAACTTTCTTTCTAATTATTATTTTTCTTACAAACAGTAATACAAGTATAACATGTAAGAAATTTGCAAACTTATTTTATTTGAATATGATTTGTGAAATATATATTTAACCATTTATTTTTACACACAACAACGCTTTCTGCTGCATGGTAGTCATTTTGAATACAGAGGTCGTGTTGTCGCTAATTATTATTTATTTTACCAAATATAGCCATCAGCATATAAAAATTGCTTTCTTCTGTAAGTATTTATCGGATTATAGGATGGTTCACTTAATCTATGGTCAACTAGGGTTCTTACCAATAACTTGTCAAATTTTAGTTCTTACATTAGCCGATTACTTTTCTGACATCAATAAACCTAAATTATGGATAAATAATTAAATTGGCAAATATTTTTACTATTTCTTTATTTATTCGGGATTTATTTAATAATCAACATATAAAAACAACTATGGCCATAGAAAATGCAGAATGCAAGAATTACTTTCTTCTGTAAGTATTTTTCGGATTATAGGATAATTTTGTTGTTGTTAATAAATAAGTACAACAAATTAGTGTTGTATTTTGAATAAAAATTCAAACAGTTCAAAGATACTATTTGGGTAATTTTAAAATAATTTTGTAATTCTATTTATTACAATAAATAATGAATAATAATAATATTAGAAACATAATATAGTGTAAAAAATCTATAATTTCTGTGTGCCTTTGCAATTTCGTTATCATTAAAGCCCGGATTTTAGGCAATTGCCTAGATTCAAATTTTAATATACTTCAGGCAATTTCGTTTTTCTATACATAGGTAATATGTTTACGTGTAATGGAAAGTTTTTTTTTCGTGCCTTAGAGCCTATTTTTTCTATATTTTGGTTATTGTGCCTATTTTACCTTATACAGCCTATTTTGCCTATTTTTGTTGCCTATTCTAACTTATTGAGCAGACAAGGTTTATCATCTACTTCGTTGACTAATTCAACACTCGACAAAGTGTTTCAACCTAACCTATAATATTGAAAGTACTTACTGTAATCAAGTTTTTGTGTGTGAATTTAAAATGCCGAAAGAAAAAACGTTTTTTAGTCAAAATTTTACGTGGCAACATTTTGTGATGTCGAACGAAATTTTCAACTTACAAGCAAGTTCTGACAGACCGAAGACAGTCCCTTTACGAAAATTTCATAGAGCAATTGCTCGTAATATTTTGTGAATTAAAGTATACTACATAATTTGAATTTGCATAATAGTGAATAAAATGAGAACCTTACATTATTATTTTTCAGATTGCATTAATTTTTGTTTAAAATGATTATTTTTTTCTAACGAACACTACTGTACCAATATTAGAAAAAGGATTCGTTTATTTTTTTTAAACATTTTTTTTACATTAGGCTGCCTAAAATACCGCCTATTTTAGAGTAATTACCGGCCTATATGCCTGCTTATTTGGGTCTTTTTAAGAGCCTAAATATCCGGGCTTTAGTTATGATATATAAATCTACATAATAATGAAAGTAATTTTTGGCTAAATTTTGTATTTATGTATTATCATATATAATATAACAAGTAGTATGAAAATTGGTGAAAATATTTTGACATAAATTATGAGTTGTTATGGAAATGGAAACATAACGAGTGCGAAGCACGAATTGTGTTTCCTATTTCCGTAACAACGAATGTATATTTATGTCAAAATATTATCTGTCAATTTTCATACTACGAGTTGTATTCGGCTTGAGAATTTACCAAACAAGAGTTAATTAACAAGAATAGTTAGGTATTTATTTGCACATTATTAATTAGGTATTACAGTGATGAAAATTTGGAATATTAAATGTACACTGAACAAATGTAGAATTGACGTTTATGAAAATATTGAAAATATCATTTATTTTATTCGTAACCAAGGATATTATTAACAGTGGTATTTCCGATATCAATTTCACTAGTCATGAATTTCCGACGAAATGTACATTTCATTGGTTCATTTTCAAACAAATTCGTGATCCTATTGGTTGACAGTGACGTGTGGTGAATTCTCAATACAATTTGGGAGCATTACATAAAATTATAATTTAATTCGATTTACTTATTGCATGTTACATTGAAAAATATAACGTAGTATATTTTGTATTTGAATATATTTTAGGCTTGTAGTAATTAAATTTTAAAGACCCTGGAACGTTTGGGTTACTTAATTTAGGTTGTATTTTGTATTTGTGAATTTAGGAATGATTGTAAAATATATTTTTTTGAAATATATTTGTATATAATATTTTTGTTAACAAATAAGTGGTAAATTTATATTAAACAAGCAAAATTAATACAATTTGTTAATTGTAATATATACTTTTGTGAAATATATTTGTATAGTATATTGTGTTCAGGTATAACAAATTCAATAGGGTTATTTTCGGTAATGGCTTATAAGGATTTATAATTAATCCGTTGGACGTATTCAATACTAGTTAATGAAAGATAATGCAATTCCCATTTCCAAAATGACTACAGAGTCTTACATTAAATTGCATAATTTTAAATATACAGGGATTAAAGATTATGGAAAAATTTTACATGGGGATGAATTAAGTGTACTTACGGCAGCAATTGTATTTTTATAAGTACCCATATATATCCAGAAAGAGATTTTTGATCATTATGTTTTTAGTTTTGAAATTATATTTTAACGACTGTATTTTTCAAAATATTAAATACCTAATTGAACCATAGTTGTAATTACTGTAAGTTCCATTAAGTGGAATTCAATACACAAACATCGAGTTATATAACTACGTTGAATAAAGACTTTTGCCATTATTCAAATACTTTTCGTGCTCTGTATACTTTTCTACTGTTTTATATAAATTCGGGGTATTCGAATGTTCGCTATACTGACGTTAATATTCGAAAATCTCGAATATCGAATAATGTCAATATTCGCGGCATTCGACTATTCGCGGATGATATTCGCCCATCTCTAGTTTTATGTTACAATTTGATAATATAGATAATGGTGCGTTGTACATCGCAGATAGTGTTTCAAATTCATATAACTATCGCGATGATATAATGCACCAAATAAGTCAATATATAGATTATAAGTGTTATAGTTGCCGCAAAAGATTATATAATTTTATTTATACGTAAAAAGTCTTTAGAACATAGTTTTAAATTAGATGTAAACATCATTATAAAATAAACAAAAAATAGATATATTTTTGTAAATTATAGAAATTAATTATTTGTACCATATTGTAATTCTACTATTCTTTTTAATATTTATTGTAATAAATTCATTATCCATGTAAAATAAGCCCAGTTTATTTGAAACTTTTATTATGTTAAGTTATATAATTGATATTTATGATCTTTTACGAAAATTATATTATTATTATTATTTAAAGTATTCATCATTCTTTTAAAATGTATTTGGGCAATATATGCACTAATCAACAAATAATATAACATGCATTTAAAATTACCCAAATAGTGTGCATGAACCGCTGAAATCAAGTAGCTGGAACATATAAATATTTTATATTTACGTCATCAAAACGTATTGGTAGTAAATTATCATGTTCTTATTAGTTTTTGTTACATTTATTATGAGCAAGAAAGATATACTAGCTTATTTCACAATAAATCAACTCATGTTTATGTCATTTTAAAAATATTTCTTTTAAACAATAAAGTAAATATATATCTATTCACTAATGGTAATTTGCTAGATTTGTAGAGAGAAATTATGACGGTAATTACACTATGACGCTAATAATCTAACATGCAGCGCTCGCTGTAGAATTTAAACTATTTTTCAATTCATCAATATATTCATCTAGTAAATCATTGAATCGTCCTAGAAGATATGTATCAAATTCTTCACATTCGACAATCTTAAAAATTATATTTATTTCAAATAGCAAAAATATAAGTGATATTATTATTATGGTTGTCAAAAATTATCGTCATAAGAATTTCTTTCTTCTGTAAGTACTTTTTGGATTATATGTCGGCTCATCTTGGCGACCATGTTCAATTTTATTTATTTCAAATAGCAAATACATGAAAGAGACTTATTATTATTATCCTTGTCAATTAGTATCTTGCCGTTCAGTTTTATTTATTTCAAATGGCAAATACCTGACAGAGACTTATTATTTGTTAAAATAAGCCGTCAAGAATAGCCTTCTTTTGTAAGAACTATTCTCAGCATTCATCTATGTAATACAATGGTTTTAGTTTAGCGATTCGGGCAAGTATTATAGGGTTATTGCAAGGCTTCTTAAACATCATTATATTTTTGTTTTTCATTCAAAACGTCTATAAGCGAGTTATTTTTTTTAAAGTATAATGATTTGAACATTTGTTATTATTTTCTTATGCGATTCAAATTTCATTATATATTACACAAAATATTTTGCTTATCACATCATAATATTAAAATCATTAATATTTCTTAAATATTCACTTATCGCAACATCATCATTTAAAAACTATTAACATTTCTATCTTATCATTACATCACAAATACACACATTCCCCAGGGTCATTAAAACCTAATTACCTGGCGCCACCCCAGACGTCGCGAAAAGTGGGGCTACATACTACTTTGATTCGATCTGTAGTAAGTACTTAAATACTGTATTTTTTAAACAAGATATTATTCTTATTGTCAATTAAACAAAATTATGAATTTTACATATTTTTCAAGTAAAAGATTGAATGCATTATAATACTTGTTAAAACATTAATTTATGTGTAAATAGTAATGGTAAATGATTTCAAAGTTTAAGTTTGATTTTAAAAAACTGTGAATTTGAAGCCATATATAAAATTGACATTTTATTAATGCAGCTAGCCATTAGTCATTTACATATTCAAAAAACTTACTCATGTGCTTTAAGCTTCCGCCTAGATGATTTGACAGCCCAAAATATGCAAGCGTATGATACAATAATCGCAATACAACGCAGAACGAATCCTACCAAAAAAATAATCTTTTTGGGGGAATGGCCGTCCTTTTCCAATATGGTACAGGAGAAGGTCGGCTTGTGTTCGCCCAGCTGTTCCCAAATTCCCAACAGTGGTGGTAACTGAAAAATAACACAATATAATAGTCTGCCGTCCCAAACGCAAATAAAATAAACCATCGTTAGCTGCTACTCTCTAACCGATACAGGGTCGGATTCGCCGAGATTGTATTTTCGCTACAATACTTTGCAGTATAATTTTTCTAACGGTACTTTTAAAACAAGGTATAGCTTAAAATCAGCCATTATTAGTGTATTTCAGTTTCAAGATTCACTGAAGAGATAAGACTGTTACCTAAACAAATTGATGCTAACAAAATAACAACTTGACGTTGATATTTCGGTAACTGTTAAACTTTATAACAAAAAATATTTTGTTTTGTTGTTTTCACAGCACTCACAATTTCAAATTTTCTTTACAAAAGCCATATTTCGTTTGCTTCTTACTCTTGCACAACAACAATTACATACTCATTAGAGGCAGCTTTTAATATTTAACATTTTCTTTATTTAAACTTTTGGTCTAATTTAATTAGGTAAGCAACAAACATCATATTAAACAAAATACCAGTGTATATCCTATGTTACGTATTAAAATTTTACACCCACTATATATAATTCAATTAATAATAGTTTGAAATTATATTTTATTCCGAAAACAAACAAAAAGCACATTATTTTAATATATTGTAAATATGGTATTAAGATTTAGTAAAAACAGAAAATACAACGTTATAAACTGAATAGTGTTTTGTTCTTCAAAACGTTGAAATGATGCTAGTGCAGTCCTGACTCAATAACATTAGTAACTTACTATTATAGCAAACTAGAAGCCCCATACAAACAACAGCTGAACGCATATGGATTTTAGCGAATAGAACTGGACATACAATTGATGACATGACATTAGGAGGTATCTAAACAGAAAACAAATATGATCATATTACCTCATTAATTGAGACGTGAGCAATTATAATTAAACAATTATAATCTCGCTGATTCTTTACGAACTCTGGTAAGCTCAAAGCAATCGTAAAAATTTCAACATGACATTATAAATAAATCATTTAATTTCATATATAAACACAATTAACATTAACATTTAATTTTCAAGCAAATAATAATTATTGATTTAACTACGCAAAAAAGTAGCAGCTTCACTGCAGCGACTAGCCTTGATGAACTAGCCGAGACATTCAATCTGCATTGTTTTTGTCGTGTAGAACACATCATTTCTTTTACCGATAAATTTTGTAATTATTTGTAATATTTCCAATGTTATCGCTATTATTGTACCATTATAGCCATCTAGCTGCTATGCATTTGTTAAGCGATCGCTAAGTATAAACAAATTTGAAGTTTACAATTTCATAAATGTCATTCTGGTTTTTGTGAATGTTATCAGTCAGTATACAGGGCTGTTTTCTTTCAAACAATCGATAGGTTTTTGAGGAAACTAATGAATTTATAGAAAAATATAGTATACATAAAATGATCAAATAAAATGTTAATTTGTCAGTAATAAACCAGTGGTTTTCAAACAGTACAACAAAATTGTATTTTTTAAATAGTAATAAATAAAATTTATTCATTTAACAGATTTATGAGTACCAATAAATTTAAACAAGATATTAATCATTCTAAAAAATATCCTCAAGAAAAAGTCCCTAAAATATATCTTGGCATTCAAAGCATTAATTTTTTCATCATGAACTTAAAGACTCTATAGTGCATTGTTATTACGGAACGTTACATTAATTACAAAATGTCTGTATCTGCTTGTTGTCATGTAAATAATGTGGTGTATAAATTTTCCTACTAATAAATAATTTTAAAAGATTTGAATATTACACTAAATCGCCATCTATTGGGTAATAGTTTGAATCTGTAACCACTATATTTAGGTTTGTATCTTTGCTAAATCCGGCATTTTAGGTATTTTTATTTTATGGTGTTTCATAATTAGACATCTGCATAAAGCTATGTGCTCGCTAAACAATGTTTGAATATTAGAGAGTTGCGTGTCTTCCCGTTCTTACGCTGCTATTTAAATAGTTTGTACTTGAAATTATATACAATATATTGATAGAATGATGCACTATTGTCATCTAGCGGCTAATTTGCACACGAAATAAATCCGACCCCAGATTTTACAGGTAGTGCACACAGGGGCGGAACATAGTAGTTTAACATAGATTTAAAAAATGGGCGGAAAGTGACTCTCCTGTACATTTTAGAGCAAAAGTATCAATGTATCAGTTTTTCGTTTATTGGTTATGTAGTATTTATTATTGTTTATATGTGTACGAAGTTTCATAGTCGATAATTAAATAGGGGTGGTTTTATAACGCCTCATTTTAACTTATATTTTACTTTTTTATTGATAGTTTATTGAAGAGCACATAATAGTTTATATGTATACGAAGGGGTAGGTATTCATCTCTCTAATATTCAAACACTGCTTAGCGAGCACATAGCTTTATGCAGATGCATAATCATGAAACACCATAAAATTAAAATTCCTAAAATGGCGGATTTAGCAAAGATCCGAACCAAAATATAGTGGTTACATATTCAAACTATTACCCAATAGATGGCGATTTAGTGGAATATTCATATTTTTTAAATTGTTTATTAGTAGGAAAATTTATATACCGCATTATTCAACACTCTAAAGCGCAACTGCTGCCTTTCTAAAACATTGCTTTATGATTACCCTGTTTTATTAAATATCCTAAAATGGCGATATTCACGTCAAGTGACGTCATTGACATATTTTTTATCTCACACAAATGCAAATCAACTGTTGAGCTGTCACATTGCTATTTAAAAATGTTTTTTTTTTACAGAACAACAAACAGATTCAGACATGTGTAATTAATGTAATGTTCCGTAATAACAATTTAAGATTATGATGAAAAAAATAATGTTTCGAGTGTCAAAATATATTATCAGGTTAATTTTCATAACAATATTTTTTTAGAATGTTTAATATTATATTTAAATTAATCAACAGACATAAACCTGCTAAATTAATAAATTTTCTTCCGATATGACCACTTGATTTTTGTATGGAGCTACGTGAAAGATTTTGTTTGTAATGAACCAGTAAACACATTAAACGGACTGAATAATAAAATTGAAGCAGCAATTGAATCTTTATCTGCTGACCAAAGAGAAAAGAGTACTTATTCTGTTTCAAAACGTTGTGCAAAATGTATTGAAGAGGCTGGGAGTAATTTTGAATATTTGTTATAAAATCATTTTGTTGTTATTAAGTGTTCTTTATTCTTATTTTCGTTATTATTATGACAAAAAAATATTATTTCGTTTAATAATAATAATTACAATTGTTTTAGTTAATTGTTTTATTTCAAGCCACAGTCATGGCTCACTATTCTCTTTCCGATTTGGTGTATAATAAAGTGCCCGCCATTTTACTTCTTAATAATGTAATATAAGATTATTTTACATGATTGTAAAGCAAATTTGAAGCACTTTTCAAATTTGTAAAAAAATATAGAATGTTCCATTTGAAATTTCAAAGTTGATAATAATTACTAATAAACCGGAAATGATATCATGATTGTACATACGTCATCAACTAGCTTACATGTTGCTGTATAAATCATGTTATATGAAAGAAATTGCTAAGTTGATAAATAAGCGAAATATTTGCTGGGTCTATTAAAATATAACACCCTGCATATATATATATATATATATATATATATATATATATATATATATATATATATATATATATATATATATATATATATATAAATTAATTTAAATAATAGAATATTACTTTTAAAAAGAGCTATGAACTTTTGAAATAAGTTAACGGTACCTACTTATTTTTTCATTAAATACCTATTTGTTATAAAGTGAAATAATATGATTTAATGTACATAATATTTCGTTAACTATTATTTTACGATTCACATATAGTTATTTGTGTATTAAGAGCGTAAAGTGATTCTTTGTTACTCGAACACGGTATTTGCAGCGCGAGCCGAAGGCGAGAGCTGCAATAGTGTAAGAGGAACAAAGACACTTTACGCTCGTGATACACACATAATTTTTTCTACGATTGCATCTTCAAATGATTAAAAAACGTATGCGTACTTATAATAAATTCGTTCTGTCGACTGGCAATATGACAAGTTTCTATTTTGTTTGTATCCCTAGTAACTATTGAAATAAGCGCACATTTAATATCTTTTTCAGACGTTGTCATTGGAGAGGCGCAAAAAAGATATTTTTCAAATGCTCCACAGAAAACGACAACTTTACGATGACAAATGAGAGCGTAGTTGTCAACTTTTCATAGCAATCGTAGAAAAAATTATTTACAATTATTTTTCAATGTAAGAAAATATAGTTTAGGCAATTAAAACGTGCCTTTTCAGCGCAGTTATAGTAACTAAAAATAAAGATTTTAGTAATTATATTTCTAATTATATACCCACCTATAGTGAACTAATTTAAATTTTTACTAACACTATTGTGAAAATCAAATTAAATTAGAATAAAATTTATTAATTTAGCAGGTTTATGTCTGTTAATTAATTCAAATAAAATATTAAACATTCTAAACAAATATTGTTATGAAAATTAACCTGATAATATATTTTGAAACTAGAAACATTATTTTTTTCATCATAAACCTGAATTGTTATTACGGAACATTACATTAATTACACATGTCTGAATCTGTTTGTTGTTCTGTAAACAAAAACATTATTAAATGTCAATGTGAGAGCTCAACAATTGATTTGCATTTGTGTGAGATACAAAATTTGTCAATGACATCACTTGACGTGATTTCGTCATTTTAGGATATTTAATAAAACAGGGTAATCATAAAGCAATGTTTTAAAAAGGCAGCAGTTGCGCTTTAGAGTGTTGAATAATGCGGTATATAAATTTTCCTACTAATAAACAATTTAAAAAATATGAATATTCCACTAAATCGCCATCTATTGAGTAATAGATTGAATTTGTAACCACTATATTTTGGTTCGGATCTTTGCTAAATCCGCCATTTTAGGTATTTTAATTTTATGGTGTTTCATGATTATGCGTCTGCATAAAGCTATGTGCTCGCTTAGCAGTGTTTGAATATTAGAGAGATGCGTGCGTTCCCTATACGAAGTTTCATAGCTGATAATTAAATAGAGGTGGTTTTATTGGAATCTATTGCTAGGTATAAATATATCTATAATGCCTCATTTTAATCAAGATTTTACATTTTTGTTGATTGATTTTTGAGGTTCACGTAATTGTTTATATGTATACAACCTTTCATAGGTGAGATTTAAATAGGGGCGGATTTATCGAAATCTATTTCTAGGTAAAAATGTGTCCATAACTCCAAATTTAACGTAATATTTCACTTTTTTGTTAATTTGTGCTTGAAGTACATGTATTTGTTTATATGTGTACGAAATTTTATAGCTGAGAGTTTAACAGGGATGAAATAAATCAAATCTATTGCTGGAGACAACACAAGTCACACATGATGTATATATTGATGACGTCACTTCACTGTGTATCTGCAGCAGAGATGTGCATCTACGTGTAATCTTTAATTGTCGACATCTACACGGAGACAATACGTCGACAACTCTAGCGACGTAGACAATGTAAACAATGTAGCTAATGCATCTGACAGTTGTAAAATTCAACATAACCTAAATTTATTCCTTTGTAACTATTAGATATATTCGTATTCGTGAACTCGGGTCATTATCGGTCTTTATATAATAATACTAATAAAGCAAGTGCTCGTACATTACTAGACGAATGTCTGTCTTGGGTCTTGGGCGAACTATCATATTTTTTAAATCTCACCAGATGGAGTTTTCTTTGGCGCTATATTTAACAGTAACCAGACAAATTTTGAACGTTTTGCCCTGCACAACTATATTTTTTTCATGTAATCCCTAGAATAAAAATAAAAATCTCTACCAACATTTAAAATTCCCTAGTTCTAGGGATACAATTTTAATATGACTTAAGTGAACACAGGTGTTTTCATTGTCTACATAGTCTACATTGTATAAATGAAAAATGATGAAGTATTATGAATTACATTGTATGTATAAACAACATGTAGCTAGCAGAACATGCCAGATTATCAATAAAGATATTAAAATTATCTTTCAATAGCAGTAAAGACATAAAACATACCACACAATTAGCAACACTGATCTTGTCCTTGTTGCTCATTGGTTACATGCTTGGTTGTCGTCAAGACTGGTCAGCGTTGCCAACTGTAGCGGAATTCCGCTACGCATAGTGATATTTATTATTACTTAGGGGTAAGTGGCGTTTATTGAAAAAGGGACGAATTGTAACGACAATTTTAGTTACTTGCAATTTTATAATAAAATAATAGTAATAATTGGAAATAAATATTTCTTTAATTACTTTTTTCCGTAAAATGTAATTATGATTTTTAAATTACATACATACATAACATCACGCTATATCCCATTAAATGGGGTAGCACGAACCCGTTAACATTCTCATCCTGACACACGATACTCGATTCGACCATATTAACACTTCCTCCATACAAAGTCTTTCTTTACTCACAACCAAAATCCATCAACACGCAACAAACATTCATCCATTCGCTCCTGTACACCAGTTTCGTAAATCTTCACTTACGCCCACTTCTCTAACAACGAATCTATAAGAAATGAAGGCAGCATCGCCTGCGCTTGTTTAAAAATACATTTAACACAATTGCAGTTACACACTGTATAGTAAAAACTGAAAATGAAGCAAAAAAGATGAGGAAGGAAGTGAGTATCTTCCTGCGCTTGTTTTTGAAACTGAATTCCACACAATTGCAATTGGACACTCTATAGTAAAAACAGAAAATGAACCAAAAGATAAGAAAGGAAGGGAGCATATACCTGCGCTTGTTTTTGAAGGTGAACTCCACACAATTGCAGGTAAACACTCGAAACATCTAACCAATGAATCTAAAATCAAGAATCATACGCTTGTCTTCATTCATCATATTTATCCCGCAATTAATTTTCTCCAAACATTCCAATCCTGACACACCACTTTTGCTTCAACAACATTCATAATTCTTTTCATACAAGCTCGTTTATTCTTCACGCTCAGAATCTTTCGCTCACGCAACAACCCTTCAATCATATTCATCCACTTGTTCCTAGGCCGTCCACGCAAACTTTCACCCTCAATTTCACCAATATACACCTGTTTCACCAATCTGTTATTCGACAAACGTTCTAAATTTTAGTTACTTGCAATTATTTAATTAAATAATAATAATATTTGGAAATAAATATTTCTTTAATTACTTTTTTTCTTAAAATGTAAAAATATGATTTTTAAATAATGCGATTAAAGGTATAAAATTTTTAAAAAACTTCTTCTTTAGTCCATCTAGTCACAAATAAATTTTCAGATCCTTTTTAACTACAAATTAAGAAATAATTATTTGAAGGTACGAGTTGAAACATATTTTGACAGTTATGGAACTCAACCCATCTGGGTCATATTTCGTACAAAATTATTTAATTTATAAGAACCATACTAGAAAATTTTGAATTTTCATTTAATTTAATTGTTAACTATATACATTCTAAGGTAAACATTTCATGACAAGAATAATAGGGTTGTTGTAATTTTATTATTTATATGCTTATTTAAAAAGAAACACTAAAAATTGTTGTCATATGTTTATTAATATTTTGAAAAACTGTAACAGCCGCGTAACGGCTTTTCTGTCAATTAGTAGTGCGTCATAATCTCTGTACATTTCTGAAAAATTTCGGGCCCGATTCTGTATATTTCAGAATATGATTCTCTATAACACATAATTTTTATATTCAACTTGAATTTGTAACTTTAAAAAAAATATTCGAAAAACCTGCATTAGAGCGTTTTTTCGCATATTTAATTTTTTTTTACAATTTCAAATTTTATAACAATTGTATATATTATAGAAGACCCTATTCTTAAATATACAAAAGAATCAAAATCGTACTTTTGAGAAATTCATGTCAGTATTTGAACCGATTTCTATAAATTATTTGTACATAATTTTAATAATACGTAGATTATAACTACACCTTGAAGTATTAGCTTTAAAATTATGTATAATTCATCGTAAATTTCATTCATAAAAACAAAGATATATTATTTGAAAGAGATCAAGTCAGTTCAAGTGTTCTGCAGCTAACTTACGATTTAATTCAACGAATGTTTCACCTTCTTTTATTACATTCATTTCATAACATTTATAATTTTCATTTAATGCTGTACTTATCGTGATAAGATAATATGTTTGTTATATTTTTTTACCTATTTATTTAGTTCATTTTGTCAAAAATTAAAAATTATTGAAACTAATCTGTATTTTTATATTAATATTTCTACGACGTTTAGTAAAATAGTTATAGCCAGGATAGTGACGTCGTAGGGGCTTTTTCCTCAAATGGAATGCATCTGGTGGCAACACTGCAGATTATACTCATACGTCACTGCCAAGGACGATAAATACACTAGACAAAACATGCGCTATATTTCTCTACACAATGTTTTGTTCTCGCCTGGCCAGAAAGAGACAACAGAGGATAGAGCTATACAAAGGCTACTCTCGCGTTTATCACAAGATGTCACTACAGTACATTCAGTTTTCGAGTTGCGTTACTTGATTTTGAGGCGTGTTTACTTCAAATAAGTGTTGTAGAGAAATAAATTTTGCATCTAAATCACTAACCAGATTTGATTTTTGACATTTCATAATGTAGAAAATCAAATTTTATGTTTTTTTTAATGCATATTATTTTTTAAATTTACTTAAATAAATGCCACACAGCTGCATAATGTTAGAGACGACTTTTATAATACACTTAGATATTGTTTAGCGCAAAATAAAGGGTTATTCGAACATTTAATAGAAAATTATATTCATCATAGTTTCCCGTTTATATTATTCTTATCTTCAAATCTGTTTTATTTTGTATGTGTTGAGAACTACGTATTCTTAAACTAAAACTGAGTATTATTAGTAATAATTAATACATATATGATTGAATTCCACGCATATCGCTATAAATAAACAATTTTTAATAGATATTAAAATTGATTTTCTAGGTTATAAAATGTCAAAAATAAAACCTGAGTAGTGATTTGGATGCAGAATAATTTAATTCTCTACAACACTTATTTGAAGTATTTTTTTCTTAATTTGGGGAGCAATGCGTACGGAAAAACTGATTTTCCATGTTAATCGCTTATGTACACAGATATGCTCTTCCACCCGGTATATGTAGTCTTAAATAATTAATGAAAACAATTCATAAGAAAATTACTATATTCTTTGATATTTATCAATTATTTTAAATTAGCGAAGTACTTTTCGTCATATATCAAAATATTTATTTTAAATTTTGAAAATATTGTGTTGTGTACATATGCTGACATCTCATGACAAATACGGGAGTGGCCTTTGTATATCTCTATCTCTACTTGTCTCTGTCTGACCTGCCGATAACGAAACAAATGGGTCGAAGTTTTGTCTAGTGTATTTATGGTCCTTGGTCACTGCACTCCGCGCTCGGCGCTCGGACAACCGGTTCCGACTTTAGATATTTGGTCTGTGGTTCCGACTATACAGTGCTGTGTTGTGCTTGGTAGTGATAACAAGTGCCGATTTTATTTTGTTTTTGTTGTATTTACTTTTTTTAAGTATTATAATTTAATATTTTTCATTCCCTGTTTGTCAACAACACTGTTGTGTGATACTGTGTCGCTCGCTGCTTGATAAATATACCTGTCTGTAAGTATTAGCAAATGTACATATTTCGTATTGAAATAATCCAAGATACTAACAAAATAATACAAACTATTTGCAAATAGTACAATTAAAAATTAAAATTGACTTTTTAAAATAAAATCTCAATAAATGTGCAAGACAGTGTTGTTAAATATATTGCAAATATTGACAATCACTTCTATTATGAACATTTTGAAATTAATATTTACTTTGTAGGCTGAATATTTAATTCATTTTTATTAACTTTGTTTTTATTATTTGACGTTTCGTTTGAGATGTTTGTAATAGTGTTTAGTTAAAGTGATTAAGAAAATTGTACACCTACAGAAATTAAAGAAGAGACGCAAAATATACAGTTCGGAATATTGCATCCAGCGACACAATAAATTGTGACTTGAATTTCTTTAAACGGTGACCTTTTTCATTGTTAACCTTGGTGAATAATAATCCATTATTAACCGTTTGTAAGCAAGCGACAGTGAAAAACAAATTCATGACTCAAAAACAGGTAAATAACTGTTTCTAGGCTATAGTGAAAAAAAAATCTGATGTGGACACCACATGACTTTTTTGTACGCGTATTAAACTATAGACATTTGTTTAATTGAACAAATCTGACATTAAATTTTATTTTTTTTCTTATTTTTTGTTCTAATCCATAGCACTTAATTTTAAAAAAACAAAAAAATATATAATTTTTAAATTAACATATCTCGCTTATAAAAAAGGGTAATTAAATAATTCTTAATGTGCTAGACGCAGAATTTAATTCTAAAATCAGAATAATTCAATTTTTTTCACGAAAAACTGTTAGCAGCTTCATGTAATGTATCACTTCCGGTTAGTCCCTTTTAACCAAAATCTATTATGTAATTTCCATTGATATAGTAGTCTTATATACCAAATTTGAAAAGTTTTGGATTATATTTTGATATAGTTTTACATGAAAATCTATTATAGGCTTCAAGTAAAGTACCACTTCCGGAAGTTATATAATGACCAAAAAGAGAGGTGCACAACTAGATGTTATAACAGGCCTAAATACAAAATTTTAACTTTCTACGGCTTACCGTTTTTGAGTTATGCAAGATACATACGTACGTATGTACATACGAGGGTCATTCAATAAGTCCTTAGAAAAAAGTAGAAAAAACACTTTTTTTGGGTAGATTTTTTTTTATTTTTCTACATAATCTCTTTTTAGCTCTAATCGTTTTCCCAAATTTTTTAAGCCGTCCAAAAAGTAGGATTTCGGAAGCTCCTCAAAATAGGCTTCCGTTTGGGCGATGACCTCCTCATTGGACGTAAACCTTCGTCCGCCAAGCCATTTCTTTAAGTTTGGAAATAAGAAAAAGTCACTGGGGGCCAAATCTGGTGAATACGGTGGATGTTGCAATAATTGGAACTTTAATTCCATAATTTTGGCCATCGCAACTGCGCAGGTGTGCACACGTGCATTGTCTTGATGAAAAAGGACCTTTTTGCGTTACAAATGAGGACTTTTTCTTTTATTTCTTCGCTCAGCCGGTCCAATATCGACGCATAATACGCTCCTGTTATCGTTTTTCCCTTTTCCAAATAGTCGATGAAGATGATTCCGCGTGCATCCCAAAAGACCGTTGCCATAACCTTGCTAGCCGATTTCTCCGTCTTCGCCTTCTTCGGAGCCCGTTCGCCTTTAAAAATCCACTGTTTTGACTGTTCTTTTGTCTCTGGAGTGTAGTAATGTATCCAAGTCTCATCCACAGTTATGTATCGACGCAGAAAATCTTCAGGATTACGACGGAAAAGCGCCAAAACAGCCTCAGAGTCCACCACACGATTGCGTTTATTCTCCACTGTGAGCAACCGCGGCACCCATCTTGCCGAGATTTTTTTCACACCTAATTTTTCGTGCAAAATTAAAGCGACTGTGCCTTGTGATATGCCTGTAGCCTCAACTATTTCGCGCACTTTGATTCGTCGGTCACCATATCGTGGATTTGGTCAATCATTTCGGGGGTAGACACTTCTACAGGGCGTCCGGAACGATGTTCATCTTTTGTGGATGTACGGCCACGTTTAAACTCATTCACCCAATTGTAAACAGTTGCAAACACAGGAGCAGATGTGCCATGAACTTCATCCAACTCAGCTTTAATTTCTTTCGGCGTTAAGCCTTTTAAATACAGATGTTTAATCACCGCTCGAAACTCACTTTTATCCATTATTATAAACAATCAAAAGTTTTTTACTACAATTGACAACAACAATGAAACTACGTGACGGCTAAAGCTAAAACTCTAACAGTTAGGAGTGCTGCTTACTGGAAAAAATTCATTTTCGATACTACGAGCACCATATCTTGGATTTTCTAAGGACTTATTGAACAACCCTCGTACATACGTACGTACAGACGACACGACGAAATTAGTCAAAATGGACTCAGGGAGGGCCAAAATGCGTATTTCCACTGAAATCTGAGAACCGAAAATTTTCGCGATTACAATACTTCCTTTATTTCGTACAAGGAAGTAAAAAAGAATTATTAAAACATTTCACGCAATATTAAATTTATTTAAACTTTGCAATTACAATAAAAAGTTAATCGGCTATTCTCGGGGCTCGTATCTTCCCGATCACATCGCTTGCGCGTTCATGTGTCCGCTCACGCAATCCCCGTGAGTCCCGGAGTTCCCCTGCTTCACTCAGCATTGCTCATATGAACACATACGCATACGCTGTCAAGATAAAAGGTGATCTTTCGAAAACTGCTTATTACAATAGCTCGCTAGATATGAATGAAAAAGTGAAGAATTTATGTGTTTTCATTTTCATTCCTGAATATTAAGAAAAATGGATCAAACAAAACAATCAATTTAATTTTCAATAATTTCAAGGTTCAAGGTAATGAATGAAGTTGCAATTTGAATAATTTCAAACTTGAAATTGAAATCTTCCATCCTTGTTTAATATAGTTGCTACTTTTCATTATTTTCAGAATAGAAAATCAAAATAATTGTCACATTTACCAGTTTTTTCCTTATACTAGAAGTGTTATTCTAAATTTTTTTTAAATTGATGAAAAAAACAAATGATACGATATTCGATATGGCGGGGAATTTGATTAACTACATTATAATACCCAAAATAGGAATTGTTTTATTTTAATCACATCGAATTCGAAAATAATATCACAAAGAAAATAAATTTATTTCTATACTTTTATTTTGTAAATACAATTTTTTAATAAAATTAATATATTTCCCAATTATATAAACAAAATATCGATTCAAGAAATACTAGTATCGATATATCAGCCAAACATAATAAATAAGTAAATTCTTTAATTATTGTTTTGTGAATGCTAAAAATTTGTGACAGTTTTCAAATTGAAATTTCTTAAATTCGAGCTTTTTGAAATTGTTGTGTATGAAGCTTTATTCTACAACTAGTGGCTTAGAATTTATAATCTTTTTTAAATATGGAACAACAATTAGAAATATCATTGTAAAATAGTTATTTATTCCTTGAACTTCGCAACACATTCATAACAGTCCTTCACACACTCGTATCATACAACATTTTATCTACGAACTTATTAGAAAAAAGTAAATAAATAAATACAGTTTATTAGATGACCTTTTCTAGATGTATATTTATTGTTCAATTTCTACAGTTGTTTTACTAATTACAATATTACAATCTACAATAAATTAATTATTCTTTACTGATAAGACTGAAAAATTGCAACTTAACGGAGTATAATGACAAAACGGACAAAACCATAGACAAAATCACTCAGTTTGACGTTTGCTTGTTGTATTTGGTTGCAATGTTTCTTGTTTCTCGTTGCTAGGATATTTGTTAACAGAAATCGTTTAATAATGTAACTCCCATTTTAATTTACATTCGTCTTTTACTCACGATTTATTTAATGTAACATTTCACACACAATAATTTGTTCATTCTAGTATATGAGTATATAATAGTTATTTATTATACAAGCGGTATAAATGTATGTTTAATGAGCGGTAAGTTTAAGCGCGCGAGCGGCGAAGCCGCAAGCGCGTTAATACCGCGAGTTGAACATACATTTATACCGCGAGTGTAATACAACTTTTTATTCAATTTTGACTTAATAAACTTCTCCAATTTGAGTGTAGAATTTTTTTATATGAAGTCAAAATCTTGAAATGTCACTAATCGCTGATTGTGAGTTTTGTTGTTACGTTGTCATGGGTTGTTCCAATTTTCTTTTCTTGTAAACGATTCAAGATTTTGACTTCATATACAAAAATCCTATACTTAAATTGTAGAAGTTTATTAAGGCAAAATTGAATAAATAGTTGTATAAAGTCGTGAACAACGAATTAGTGCTACGAGAAGTGTAAACTTTCGTATGTATAATTATATAATAAATTTTTGATTTTTTTTAATTGACATATATCTGACATTTTTAAACCGCTAGTGAAATAAACATTTTAAACCGCTAGCGAAATAAAAATTTTAAATGGCTGTTTATAAAACAACAACTTTAATGGTCTGTATCCAAGTAATTAAACATGTGTTTGGCAAAATTGAATAAAACTATTTATCTTTTTATTCAATTTTAACTACAACAAACTTGCTATGATCATTTATATAAAAACTATTATTTTTATAATTTTATTTCTGTTACAGGTTGAACGAGTGAGGTTTGAAAAAATGGATATACCAGCTGATATACTAGATGAATTGAAGTGCAGCAGCTGTGAGCTGTACTTGTCTCGGAGCCCCGTGTTCTTACAACACGACGGGGCGGCGGCGTGTGGGCGGTGTTACACCCCCAAGCGCCCGGCTACCAGGAACACCCAATATGAAGCCACCGCCAAATTATTGAAGTTCCCGTGTAAGAACCGGGAGTTGGGCTGTCCCGAGACGGTGCCCCAGGGCGGCCATGTTGGCGCACTGCCGCGACCAGCACCCGGACAACGTGCTTGAGAACCCCTGCAGCCTCATCCACGACATCACCAAGGCCAGTTTGCAGAACTACATCATCTCTGCCTTTCATCTCCTGTTCTTGCTGCACACAAAGGTTTGTGTGTCAACTGGGAAAATGTTTCATGCAATCCGTTTGTTGGAAGGATCAGTTGAGGCATCGGACTTCTGCTTTAATTTAGACATAAAACATAACGATGAATTAGTATAAAAGAAAGGACAAGTGGCGTCTCAAGGCTGCCTGGCGATCCAGGAGGACACTTCATTAGCTCTAGATATAAACTGTCTGCTGGGTGTGCTGGGCGGGTTCGACGGTGAAGTAGAGGGTGAGCGACGTGGTCGATCAGCTCGCGAGGGCGATGGTGAAGTGCGGGGAGTGCGAGGCGGAGGTGACGATGTTCCTGTACCGCGACAACAATGGTTGGCGATGCAAGCGCTGCGTCCCCGCTAGACGAGCTTGCGCCCAGGGCTGCGCGCACACCGACATCATCATCAAGTGCTTGAAACACGAGTGGTTTTTCTGTCAGCAGCGCACCTCGTGTTACATATGCGATGCGGCCGTGTCTCGAGGCTCGTTGTCCGCGCACTACGCCTCAGCACACCAGGACATCGCGCATTCAGCTGGCTCTACGTGGAGGGCAACTGAGACTGATTCTTACTACGAGCGCTGTCTCGTGTCTAGTGTTGCAGGCACCGCGGTGTGCTCGTACTCCCTGGACAAATCACGATTTTCACTCAGTGTGCGCATCCTGGTATCAAGTGAGCGGCTGAGAGAGTTTCGGTGCTCGGTGCGGGTCACTGACCCCGCCACAGAACACGCGCGCACCTTCACACTTGATGCAGTGTACAATGTCTGTCAGGATTGGCGCATCGAAATTAAGGAAGACGAGCTTCCCTCATGGAACGTTGTGTTTGATGTCTGTGTGGACATTATAAAAATATAAAGTTGTAACTATTTTCACTTTTATAACTATAACGTGAGATAAAATTAATAATAATCAAACATGTTATGTATTTTATTTTAGCTCTCATTTTAATAGAATATTATTTTGTTATAAATATTATAAAACTAAGATTATGTCTATATGTGTGTTTATTATTTACTTCGCTGATTTTGGATTAAAATTCCGGCGAAGTGTCATTTTAAAAATTTATTTCTGATATTTATCGTCAGGTTCATTTGTCATTAGCTTATTTGAATAAGAATCGTTTATTTTTGCTAAAAAATAACCTCGCAAAAGTGAAACATTTGATGTTACACACTGACAGCTGTTCACGCTGTTGTTATTTTCTGTGAAGGTTTAATTCGTCACATGGCTGCCTGCGACCGATTCTATAGTTGCGGGCAGTCACGTGACGAAGCCAGCCTTCACAGATCATCAAAAGCGTGAACAGCTAGCTGTTCAATGTGCAATGTCAAATTTTGATTTTGTATTATGTTTTATTTCTTGTGCTACTATTATTTGTTAGTCGTTTTTATTATTATAAACAATTTTTATTGCTGATCAGTGGTAAATAAAATTAATTTGAAGCGCCATGTTCAATGAAAGCTTTCTTGAGCGGTCTTTTTATTTGATGAAAATAATGTAAATGTTTCACTTTTTGTAATAATCAGTAACTAAAATTGTTTATAACAAACAAGGCAATGTAACAAATAAGACAAAATATATAAACGATAATACACCAGGAAACAAGCAAACATCAAACATTTGACGTCGCACACTGAACAGCTATTCACGCTCATTTTCTATGAAGGTTGCCGCTGTCACGTGACTGCTCGCGACCTATAATTTTTTTATTAGATCAATAATAAACTGTTTTCCCATAACACTTTTTTCAAATATTTTGTGTGAAGTTTTGTTTGTTTTAGATATTTGATCTGTGCCAGCAAATTTCTATCACAAGAATTCCTACTGGCTGTCAACTTCCTGACTAGATCATAGAGTTGAAACCATTAGTTCCCACTAAAAAGAGGACGCTTTGCGATGCAATACTAAATGCGCACATTTCTCAAGTAGGGCTATGCAGGAATCAACCTCACTGACGGTGACCATCAACAGCCTCCTGGATGTGCTGGGCGGTTTGGCAGACATCACGTACACTGTGACTGTCAAACGGAGGATGAAGGACGCGACCGATCAGCTGGCGAGGGCGGCGAAGAAATGTGCGGAATGCGCGATGAAGGTGACAGTATTGCGGTACCGTTGCGAGGATGGTTGGCGATGTGAGCGCTGCGCCCCTGCTAGACGCGTCTGCAAGAACCGGGATGAAGGTTGTACGTACACCGACATCGACAACAAGTGCATGAAACACGAGCGCTATTTCTGTCATCAGGGCTCCAAGTGTTACATCTGTTGGCAGGGATTGTCGGTAGGCTCGTTATTCGCGCACTACGGCTACGAGCACCAGCGAATCACACACATGGCTGGGTCCACGTGGCGGGTGACCTATACTACCTCCCCTAGTATGCTTGTGGGGCCACGCTGTCTCGTGTCAAGTGTCGTAGGCACCGTGGTGTTCAGGTACGAGATGCTAGACTCGCACTTTGTCCTCTATGTGTACACTCCGGTGTTGAACGAGCGGTTGGGTGAGTTTCGCTGTGAGGTGCGACTCACGGACCCCGGCACCGGACACGAGCGCACCTTCATGCCTGATGCAGTGTATGATAAGCAGTATGACTGGCGCATAGTAGTAGAGAAGGAAGAGTTTCCTTCGTGGAACACTGACTTCGATGTGTGTTTGGATATCAGAAAGATTGAATTATAATGATATCCATCGACATGTGGTTACTAGAGCGAGCGCTAAAAAATATTATTTCTTTCGTAATTATAACTTATTTATAAATATATAGAACATTTTATTTCTAATACCTATGGCACACTGGTCGAAATTCATATTTCCCTAGTTAATTCTTGTTTTGAAAATACTGTTTTGTAAATGAAGGAAATATTCTGTGACGAAATGAGTTTGAGTGAGAACGAAAGAGCTGAAATAGTTTTAGCTTTGTATTACGTTCTTTTGGAAGAACAAAATAGAAAAAAGAGTAGAAATTAAACACTAAATATTAAAAGAAATTATACTAAATAAAATTAAAATACTGATAAAAATTGTCGAACACGAAAATGTTGACACAAAGTAAAACCAAAATGAAACCTGCACTAACATGAAATCAGATTATCAGACACAAAAGTGAAATGCGTTCTGTTGTTTCATCAAATAACTCTTCGTTGCTCACTGATACCCCACATCCCATACTAGCAATTACTATAATACAGAAATAATAAATAGTTCAGAAATATACGATGTTGAAATTACAAGAGACTTTTAACTAAACAATGGGTGTTTCCTGAACACTTGGAAGCAGACGCAGTTAGAGGTTTATTATAGGTACGTTCGGCAACTCAACACCGTGTACATATTATACCATTATTGATACATAACTATATGCAAAAATTATTTTTTTGTAAATTTGTACATAGGTTTATATTGTTATATTTGTTTATTTTTATTGTTAGATGTATTTGTATATTATTGTTTTCTAAATAAATACTTTTTTTATTTTGATATTTCTTTTGAATATTTGATATAATATCCTACGTTACCGACCAGGGTAACATTGTTTATTCGATTCATCATAGGGGGCTTTGAAACCACGACAACACGCGTTAACATGTGGGACTCATCTCTCTTCTATTATCTTTAGTGGACACTTTAAACTTTTTACACGGAAGTCGTTAATTTATTCCAGTTTGTGTTGTAGTGTGCATGATGCTTATACCATTTACCCTACCTCAGCCAGTAGGTGCGTTCGACAAAATAATTGTTGGTGTGTAAAATAAAAATGACAGAATGAAAACAATGCCAGAATTTATGATTATGATGTTTATAATACCGGGTCTAGCGATATGAATGAAACTTAGATCCATTTAATGACAAATCATTCTAAACGTCATATATTTATAGGAAAGTATAATTCATAATTATTTGTATTGACCACAATAGCAACAAATACCTATTTGTTTCAAGTTTAACACAAAACAATGCTGTTTAAATAAATTAAACTAATTTTATTAAAACAAACATATTCTATTTATTTAACTTGAACAGTGCAATGAAAGTAAATATTTTAATTATGTAAATAAATAAACTAAAATATTTATTTATTGTTCTGTGCGACTATGATTCGTTGTAGTCAATAAAAGCTTACGAAATTATTTGTAAGATTCTAAAAATACACATTACTCATCTTTATGGCAAATTAAACAGCGTTATTTGAAACTTTAATGATCAAGATCAAATATCATATCAGTAACTAAACATTAAGATTGCTGTGAAACATTCGATTCAATATTTTCTTGTTAACGATCCTTCAAAATTAAGTAAAAACTGTGCAACTGGTCATTAATGTACAGAAAATTGATACTTATTTTCTACCACCAGATAGTGTACCGCTTATCATAGGTCGCCAAAACAAAATAAGTAATCTTAATTTGCAGTCGCTTGACCAAGTTGACCGCGAGAAAACTTGACAACACGGAAACAGCTGTTCGGTGTGCGTTAAATTTTTGTTTTGACGTTTGTCTTTTTCTAATATATTATCATTTGTATTTTGCTTGTCTTATTTGTTAGTCTTTCTTGTTTGTTATAAGCAATTTTTGCTCCTGATTTGTATAAAAACTGAAAAAATTACATCAACTTCAAGAACTGAAAAGTGCGACCAAGAAAGCTTTCATTGAAAATGTCGAGTCGATTGAGCTCTATAACTTTATTTTATTTTTATTTTGCACCGATCAGCAATATATTTAAGGACTAACAAATTAAAAAGCACTACATATAATGCATGACACAACAAAGAAGGAAATGTTAAAATAAAAATTTGACGTTGCACATTGAACAGCGGTTCCCGCTGTTATCATTTTCGTCACCTGACTGCTCACAACCTACATAATTCAAATTATAGTTGACAGAAATAAGATTTGTCTGCATATTGCAGTTTCATACACTTTCATATCTAGATTATTGATTATCATTGCTGAAATTTCAAATAATTATATTTTCTTGAGAGTTAAACAAAGTTGTAAGTCTAGCACGCCAGTAAGAGCTGGGCGAATAAGTTAATTACTATTCAAAATTTAAGGTTTATTAAGATAAAGTTCTCAACATAAAATTAAATATAAAAGTTACTAAATTACAAAAGTGATAGATATCAAACAAAAACATTAAATCTCTATTTAAACAATTTGTATCAAAGATGGCAAACAACAACAACATATGAACTAATGTTACTGCATGGCAAGACTATATCTTGTCAATCCAAAAGCTAAAACACCACTGAACATTTGTTGTTGTTTTCCATGGTATGTGCTGACAAGGGGTAAGAGGGTGGAATCGTTGACTTGGTTAGAGATAACTGTTCCCACGCTCGAGTTTACATAAAAAACACCAGACGCTTCTAAGGGATGAAATATAAGGATCAAAAGCTATCTCAGACCAACGCACAGCTAATAGTTTACCCAGATATGTCATCACATAATAGCTAACAAGCGGGACAATTCAGAGAAGCCATAAACTCGATAAATAATGATCGAAGAATACTGAAATTATTACAAACATATGCACTAATAAATTTGATAACCAAAACTCTCTCAAGTCAACTTTACAAAAAAAAGATACTTAAGATAATATTTAATTTGTCTGTATCTTTCGAAGCTGAGTTGATAGTGAAAAATCCTAATTATAACAAAATCTAATTCTGAATTGTTTCACTTTGTTACATAAGTATTACATTGTATGTATAAACAGTATGTAGCTAGCAGAACATACCGGATTATCATTAAAAATATTAAAATTTTCTTTCAATAGCAATACCGACATGAAACATACCACACAATTAGCAACACTGATCTTGTCCTTGTTGCTCATTGGTTAGATGCTTGGTTGTCGTCAAGACTGGTTAGCGTTGCCAACTGTAGCGGAATTTCGCTACGCATAGCGATATTTTTTATTACTTGGAGCAAAGTGGCGTTTATTGAAAAAGGGACGAATTGTAACGACAATTTTAGTTACTTGCAATTTTATAATAAAATAATAGTAATAATTGGAAATAAATATTTCTTTAATTACTTTTTTCCGTAAAATGTAATTATGATTTTTAAATTACATACATACATAACATCACGCTATATCCCATTAAATGGGGTAGCACGAACCCATTAACATTCTCATCCTGACACACGATACTCGATTCGACCATATTAACACTTCCTCCATACAAAGTCTTTCTTTTCTCACAACCAAAATCCATCAACACGCAACAAACATTCATCCATTCGCTCCTGGACACCAGTTTCGTAAATCTTCACTTACGCCCACTTCTCTAACAACGAATCTATAAGAAATGAAGGCAGCATCGCCTGCGCTTGTTTAAAAATACATTTAACACAATTGCAGTTACACACTGTATAGTAAAAACTGAAAATGAAGCAAAAAAGATGAGGAAGGAAGTGAGTATCTTCCTGCGCTTGTTTTTGAAACTGAATTCCACACAATTGCAATTGGACACTCTATAGTAAAAACAGAAAATGAACCAAAAGATAAGAAAGGAAGGGAGCATATACCTGCGCTTGTTTTTGAAGGTGAACTCCACACAATTGCATGTAAACACTCGAAACATCTAACCAATGAATCTAAAATCAAGAATCATACGCTTGTCTTCATTCATCATATTTATCCCGCAATTAATTTTCTCCAAACATTCCAATCCTGACACACCACTTTTGCTTCAACAACATTCATAATTCTTTTCATACAAGCTCGTTTATTCTTCACGCTCAGAATCTTTCGCTCACGCAACAACCCTTCAATCATATTCATCCACTTGTTCCTAGGCCGTCCACGCAAACTTTCACCCTCAATTTCACCAATATACACCTGTGTCACCAATCTGTTATTCGACCAACGTTCTACATGACCAAACCATCTCAACTGACTTATTCCCACTCTTCTTACAACATTCTTCCCAATCTCACATTCATCATACACCAATGTATTCCGGACACGATCTCTTCTAGTATATCCACACACACCCCGCAAATACCTCATTTCCACAGCAGTTATACGCCGTTCATGTTTCTTCATCCATACCCAACATTCACTACCATACATCAACGTAGGCACTAACACACCATTATAAACACTCAATCGAGCATCTCTGGATACATTCACGTTCCGAGTAAAGGTTCCCAGAGCACCCAATATCTTACATCCAGCACATACTCTTCTATCAATCTCTCGATCAATACGTCCATCCCTCGAAAACACACTCCCCAAATATACAAACTCATTTACTTGACCCAATCTCACATCAAATCACTCTTCTCAAACACTAACACTTTACATTTATCATCATTCAGTAATAGATTTAAACCTTTTCCTACTTCATTTATACTTAGAATCATTCTTCTCAATTGTTCTTCAGATTCACCCATTACAACTACATCATCCGCATAAGCTGACGCAGGCACTACACTACCGCCAATACGTACACCATCCACCCCATTCAGCGACTTTCGTAATAACACATCCATATATAAATTAAACAACCACGGGGACATCCCACAACCTTGTTTCACGCCAACATCTATAAAAAACCAATCACTTAATCTACCATCAACTCTCACCACAGCCTCGCTATCTTCGTATAATGCACGAATCGCTCCCAACAAATTACCATTTATACCATACTCTAGAAGTACATCCCATAGAATAACTCGATGAACACTATCATATGCTTTTTTAAGATCGAGAAAGCCACTGAACACCTTCTTGTTCTTAGCAAGTGATTTCTCAACAATCATACGAAGAGAAAACAATTGATCTACACACCCTCTCTCAGGCAAAAATCCACCTTGCATATTACTCAACTTGGAGATTGTTAAGGTTCGTACCTTGTGAATAAGAATCTTCCCGTACAACTTCCCTACCACACTCAACAAATTTATCGCACGGAAATTAGTACAATCACTCGAACTACCTTTGCCCTTAAATAAAGGACAAATGATAGCACGTTTACAATCATCAGGAGCTACACACCGTTTCAAACAAAATCTAAATAAATAAACTAACCAATCAAATAATCTCTCACCACCATACTTCAACATCTCATTCGTTATACCATCCAAACCAGGAGCTTTACCATTCTTCAAACGTAACAATAAAAAAATAACATCACTTTCATCTATATCCCATTCATCACTTCTAACATTTTCTCTTGCATTTTCACTACAACAATTCGATCCATTTACGCTACCATATAAACCTCTAAAATACTCACACCATCTATTTCTAACGTCTAATTCATTCCACAATAACTCACCATTCGCACTTTTAATCGCTTTTACCGCCCTTACATTACCACCTCTCAATCTCTTTACACTCAACCAAAACATTCTTTTATTCATACTAAATTCATTCGTCATTCTTTCACTCATCAAATCATCAAAACGCGCCTTACTGTCTCTCACTACTCTCTTAACATGTTTATTTAACCTTTTATATTCTAGCAAATATTCATCACGTAAACTTCCAGGCACATCTTTTACATGTAGAAATCGCAAATACGCTCTCTTTTTCTCTTCAATTGCTTCTTTCACTTCATCATTCCACCATGCATTCCTTGGACAAGAGCCTAATCTGGGTTCACCACAAACTTCTTTTGCACATTTAAGAACTGTATCCTTAAATTTCATCCAAACATCATTTATGCTGCATTCAAAATTAGGCTCACATACAGGCAAAGATTCATTTATTTTCTCAACAAACATATCTCTAATATCCTCATTCTGTAGTACACTAGATTTCACACGAAACATTTTTTCGGTGCCTTTTACCCTCATTCGCCAACATTTATCCAGACGTATACGCGACACCACCAAATAATGGTAATTCGTACCCAATTCAGCCCCACGCTTCACACGCGTATCCACAACTAAACTTCTTAGTCGTTCATCATACAAAATAAAATCAATCACACTTCGCCTATTCTCCCTCACATTCTCCCATGTATACAAGTGAGCTAATTTACATTTAAAGACAGTTGGAAACGAAAAGATCACGCTCTATGTAGAAGATACTATTATCCTACCGTTTTCATTCACTTTCACGTCACCATATTTACCCAAAACATTCCCAGACATGCTTCTCTTTACTTCCACCCAACCATTCAAATCACCACATACGCTAACTTTTTCACCTGGATCACACGAATCAATCACACTATCTAACAAATTCCAAAATTGATCTTTTTCAAGATCACTTTCGGATTCAGTTGGGCCATAAACTGACACAACGAAGATTCTATGAAAGCCTACCGTAAGTCTCAGCCAAAGAATGCGATAAAATGTATACAATTAAAAAAAAAATCATCCCTAGTCCATCTATTCACAAATAAATTTTCAGATCCTTTTTCACTTGTCCACAAATGAAGAAATTAATATTTGAAGATACGAGTTGAAACATATATTGACAGTTATGGAACTCAACTCATCTGGTTCATATTTCCAACAAAATCATTTAATTTATAACAACCATACTAGAACATTTATAATTTTCATTTAATTTAATTGTCAACTATATACATTCTGAGGTAAACATTTCATGATGAGAATAATAGTGTTGTTGTAATTTTATTATTTATATGCTTATTTTTTTTAAACTAAAAATTGTTGTCATATGTTTATGAATATTTTGGAAAACAGTAACAGTCACGTAGCGGATTTCTTGTCAATTAGTAGTGGAAAATCAAATACGTCTAGTGGCAACACTGCGATCGGTATTAGAAACATAGACTAGACATTTCAATTGCGTAAAATGAGTATTTCGCAAAATTGCTACAACTTCAAATTTCCAAAAAATATCTAAATCCTCAAGGAACAAGTAGTGCGTCATAATATCTGTACATTCAACTTTATGATATGGAGAATAAATTACTAAAAATTTTCGAGATATGATTCTCTATAACACATAATTTTTATATTCAACTTAAATTTGTAACTTAAAAAAAATATTCGAAAATCCTGCCTTTGAGCGTTTTTTCGCATATTTAATTTTTTTCTCAAAAGTTACAATTTCAAATTGGATAAAAATTGTTTATTTTATAGAGGACCATATTTTTAAATATATATAAAATCAAAATCATATACTTTTGAGAAATTCACGTCAATTTTTGAGCCATTTTCTATCAATTATTTGTACATAAATTTAATAATACGTAGATTATTACTATACCTTGAAGTATTGACTTTTAAATTATGTATAATTCATCGTAAGTTCCATTCATAAAAACAAACATATATTATTTGAAAGAGATCAAGTCAGATCAAGTGTTCTGCAGCTAACTTACGATTTAATTCAGCGAATGTGTCACCTTCTTTTATTACATTCATTTCATAACATTTATAATTTTCATTTAATGCTATAATTCTCGTGATAAGATAATACGTTTGTTTTATTTTTTTACTTATTTATTTGGTTGATTTTGTCAAAAATTAATATTTCTCCGACGTATAGTAAAATAGTTATAGCGAGGATAGTGACGTCGTAGGGACTTTTTCCTCAAATGGATTGCATCAGGTGGCAACACTGCAGATTATACTCATACGTCACTGCACTGCGCGCTCGGCGCTCGGACAATCGGTTACCACACAACATTGCTGTGTTGGGCCTGGTCGAGAAAGCAACAAGTGCCGATTTGATTTTGTTTTTGTTGTATTTAGTTTCTTAAGATTTATAATTCAATATTTTTCATTCCGTGTTTATCAACAACACTTTTGTGTCATACTCTGTTGCTGGCTGCTTGATAAATATACCTGTCTGTAATTATTAGCAAATGTACATACTTTTTATTGAAATAATCCAAGATGGCTACAGTATTTACTTTATCAGTTGTGAC
This sequence comes from Pterostichus niger, assembly GCA_947425015.1. Classification (NCBI taxonomy): domain Eukaryota; kingdom Metazoa; phylum Arthropoda; class Insecta; order Coleoptera; family Carabidae; genus Pterostichus; species Pterostichus niger. Next base: position 10,408,241 of record OX380351.1, on the reverse strand, counting down.
TCGACAGTATGTTTATCGACAAGTAAATTCAATTACTTTACTAACAAAATAACACAACAAATTTAGTTCTTGAGTTATAGTTCAATTAAAATTAAATTAAATGGAGACGTACAATATTTGAAATGGAATTACCGATTTCTACGAAATAATCCAACTTGCATTCTGTGTATCAGATTTTTTTTCTATGAATTAATAATTTTCTAATAATAAAATTCTTGATTATCGATTAAACAATGATGCAGGGCCGATTTATAATTAAAATATCGAATGTTAAATAAATGAATATATGTTGTAGTAAGTATATGAGGAATATAAAAAAATAATATTAAAAGACTACCTACTGTTACGTTTTTCTTTTTGTATTCTCCAGTTCTGTTTTATCTTCATGTTTCCGTACGTTTTTTTTTGTTGTTGTTTATTTTTCCTTCGTCGTCAAATTCCTGAAACGTAATTATTGATTAGATATTGACCACTTAAATCCTTCTGATACTTAGCTCATTTAGATTTCACTCTCGTTGTAGTATTCCAGTTTATAGTAAAACTTAGATTCAGTTTCTCTTGGTTTCATTGTTTTTTTGTAGGTTATTTACATCTGTTTGTTTAGCTGTCAACGCTCTGCCAGAGATGTGCATCTACGTGTAATCTTTAATTGTCTACATCTACACGTAGACAATACGTCGACAATTCTAGCGACGTAGACAATGTAAACAATGTAGATAATGCATCTGACAGTTGTAAAATTCAACATACCCTAAATTTATTCCTTTGTAACTATTACATGTATTCGTATTCGTAAGCTCGGGTCATTATCGGTCTTTATATAATAAAACTAATAAAGCAAGTGCTAATACATTACTAGACGAATGTCTGTCTTGGGTCTTGGGGGAACTGTCATATTTTTAAAATCGATCAACGCGCCATCTCACCAGACGGAGTTTTCTTTGGCGCTATTTTTAACAGTAACCAGTTGACAAATTTTGAACGTTTTGCCCTGCACAACTCATTTTTTTTCATGTAATCCCTAGAATAAAAATAAAGATCTCTACCAACATTTAAAATTCCCTAGTTCTAGGGATAAAATTTTAATATAATTTAAGTGAACACAGGTGTTTTCATTGTCTACATAGTCTACATTGTATACATGAAAAATGAAGACGTAGACTACATGATTGTTTACACGTAGAGAATTGCGTAGATTACTTGCAGTAGACTACACGCACATCCCTGCGCTCTGCCGATAATACGATCTGCGAGGTATGATCTTTACCGGCACCGTTCAGATTTAGGCGGAGGCTGTCTCTGTCTTCGCGCATCGCGCTCTCTTTCTTGGCAGAATTTGACAAGTTCGTTTTCGAAGGCATTCTTTTTTTGGTCTGTTTCGAACGACGTAGTTGCAAAAGTGTGAGATCGTAATATTGGCAAGCCAGTTTGTTTGCGAAATACCCGTGTGGGGATTTTAGAGATAGTGCCATTGAGTGGGTAGTGTATTGGTAGTTATTGCACTACTCAGCGGAAGTGTTCCGGATTAAGTTTCCGATAGGAAAGATCACATACTTTCTACCACTTGAAAGCCGCACAAGAACCCAGGTAAAGTTTTCTGTTCGTTGTTATTGAATCTGCCTTTCTGTCAAGTAAAGTTAGTCCGATCCGTAGTTTTACATGGTCGTAATTACAGTCTTTTGTTTTAGGCTTTTCTTTTTCCTTTTTGTTTTATTTTGACGTCAGCTAGTTCGTTTTACGTACGTTTCACGTTACGTAGTATTTACGTTGTTTTACGTTTCACGTGTGTACGTATTGCTGTGGTTTATGCTGTGTGCCCGTGTTCCTGGCATAGAGGCTGTTGTGAGCGCACTAGCTCGTTGGCGTTGCATTGGAGGAGTTCCTGTTATTTGACACCGAGGAATTAAGCCCAGCAGTTTGGGAAAGAGCACGTGTAGCGGAAGTGACGCTACACGACGTTCCAATTCCACGTGACAGCCGCCATCTTGGGAAGTGACGACTCGGACATCCGGTCGGCAGATCGAGTTGTTCCACTGCTGCCACACTCCGTTAGCGCCTCAGCGCCACTACAGCTAAGCCACAATTATTTCTTTCCTTATTTAGTATTGTGTTTAAGTTTATTGTATTGTTATACTTTGGCTCGTGTGCCTTCTGTGCACGAGATTATTTAAGTTATTGTTGAGCGAGTTAATTAAGTGTAGTTACGGATTATTTGTGAAAATCCAATTAAGAGCATTTTGCGTAGAGTCAATAGTCGTGACGTTGTTGTCACTTACGAGGTGTGTCGCTCGTACGACGCAATAGCCATTAGGGTCTACGATTCGGTAGTCACGTTCAGTCAGACGCGCCGCGTAAAACGCATTCGCTGGCCAGCGAACCGTCATACGTCGGAATACGTCAGTTCACTTCAGCGCCATTTAGGTGTTGACTGTACCGCGATCCTAGCCGCTAGGGTGAAACACAGCGCCCCGCCACCGTTTCTGTCATTATTCGCTTTGATCTTAAGTGGATTTACGATCCAGCTGTCTTGCAAATTCAACTACTGTGTTCTGTGTAATTTTCTCGTGAGTGTTCTAATATATCGTTAGTTTTTCGTATTACCATCTTGTTATTGAAATAGTTGGCACCTCTCGTACTTTGTCGGCCGTAGTACTTTTGTTGAACCGGTCGCGGCTCAGGCCGGCTGGCACCCATCAATTTTGTGATTTATCACCCCTTCTCCGACTCACTCCCATCTTCACTGAGTTTAGCCGCGGTTCAACCGTCCAACCCAAGCTCATCCCCAGGGAGCGTAAGGTTGATTATTGTAGCACAAAGAAATTTGCGTTACACTACATGAAATAATTTTGTCCCAAAATTCTAGCATTTTTTTATACAAACTTTTCTAGCGACTACAGTAATTGTTGTTTGTCAAATTAAAGTTGAAACATCACTTTTCTTTCGTGTTGGAAACATTTTTCAAAAAAGATTTATTTGAATTTTAAGTACACTCAGGGAAAATATTAGTAGGTACAATGAAGATAATTTATTATTTATCTTAATCGACATTGTAAGATAATTTAAAGTATATTACTATTAAATAACAATTTTCAATAAAATAATGAATTTGTTTCTAATTTTGAAAAGTATTTTTATTTAAATATCTATTGCTATTGTTTTTTCTCTAGTGAGGTAAATGCATTTTTTTCTCACTATTTCACGAAAAGAAAATTAATTTTCTACGTATATCGCGAAAAAAACTATTATCATACTTTTGTATTAAATGAAATTACTTTAATTAGTAAATATAAAATACATTACTCTAATAATATTGTTAATTAAAATTTAAAATCGAAATTAAACAAATTATTTCTACATGGAAATATAATTGCAAATAGTGTATGTAAATCGTTAAATAAAAGTTAACGACATGTTATGTACATTAAATCACATTATTTCACTTGATAATAGATAGTTATTGAATGAAAAAATAAGTATCTTTAACGTATTTAAAAATCGTAGCTCTTTTTGAAAGTAACAGTCTATTGTTTTAATTGTTTAATCAGTTGGCATCTTCATCATGATTACAGAGCTAGATATTGATGTAGGCAAACAAGTTTCTTGTGTAGTAGGCATTTCATTCTATTCAATCATAATTCTATAAAAGTAATTTTTAAAAGACTAGATTACCAGCATCAATATTGAAAAATGGGTGAAATTTCTAAAAAATTGGCCGAGCTAGCCCGACGGATAATGTGGGTATGGTGGGTAGTTGTACACATTCAAGATATCCCGAGTGGGTAAAATATCCACTCGGGATTTGGTGTGAGGAAAATATTCCATTAACGCCAAATTCCAGAAATGCCTACTTCCGTAAACGTCAACATCACTTTTTATACACTGAAATTTGACGACATGCATATAGCGACAACTGGGGTAATTCTGATAATGATCTTTTTAAGAACTTACTTAAATATAAGAACATTTTCTTTTGTATGGTAAATCCTTTAACAATAGTTGTTAAATGATTAAAAAAAATAAAAGAAAAATTTTATAAAAAATATTCAAAATGGTTCCCAGTCTCTTCAATATTACTCAAAATGGATCAGGAATGGTCCATTGAAATCTCAAAACGGAAAATTTTTGCGATTACAATACTTCCTTTACTGAATACAATGAAGTAAAAAGCAATAAACAAATACAATTTATTAGATAACTATTTCTAGATTTATATTGATTGTTAAATTTGTACAGTTTTACTAATTACAATATTACAATCAACAATAAATTAATTATTCTTTACTGATAAGACTGAAAAATTGCAACTTAACAGCGTATAACGACAAAACCATAGACAAAATCACTCAGTTTGACGTTTGCTTGTTGTATTTGGTTACAATGTTTTGTTTCTCGTTGCTAGGATAGTTGTTAACAGAAATCGTTTAATAATGTAACTCCCATTTTAATTTACATTGCTCTTTTATTCACGATTTATTTAATGTAACACTTCACACACAATAATTTGTTCATTCTAGTATATGACAAGTGGCGCCTCAAGGCTGCCTGGCGATCCAGGAGGACACGTCGTTAACCTTGGATACAAACGGCCTCCTCAGTGTGCTCGGAGGCTTTGACGACACCACGTTCACCGTGACGGTGAAGCAGAGGGTGAGCGACGTGGTCGATCAGCTCGCGAGGGCGATGGTGAAGTGCGGGGAGTGCGAGGCGGAGGTGACGGTGTTCCTGTACCGCGACGAGGATGGTTGGCTATGCAAGCGCTGCGCCCCCGCTAGGCGAGCCTGCACCCAGGGCTGCGCGCACACCGACATCAACAGCAAGTGCTCGAAACACGAGTGGTTTTTCTGTCACCAGCGCACCACGTGTCTCATATGCAAAGCGGCCGTGTCTCGAAGCTCGTTATCCGCGCACTACGACTCAGCGCACCAGGACATCGCGCATCCAGCTGGCTCCACATGGAGGGCAATTGTAACACAAGGCAAGTGCTGTCTCGTGTCTAGTGTTGCAGGCACCGCGGTGTGCTCGTACTACCTGGACAATTCACAATTTGCACTCTATGTGCTAACCTTGATATCAAGTAAACGGCTGAGAGAGTTTCGGTGCTCGGTACGGGTCACTGACTCCGCCACCGGACACGCGCGCACCTTCACACCTGATGCACTGTTCGATGCTCCGTATGATTGGCGCATCATAATTAATAAAGATGAGTGCTCCTCGTGGAACGTTGTGTTTGATGTCTGTGTGAACATCACGAAGATCTAAGTGACCCACATTCTATAATATTTGTATCTTCAGCTTAAACTTTATTCCACATAATATCAATAATTGTATTTTATTTTATCTGTTATTTTATTTTCTCTACATTTATAAATAAAACTCAAGTTTATATCTGTCAACATGTTTGTTTTATTTATTTGCTTATCGGTCATGATCAAAGTGTAAAAAGTTGTTTATTTCAGTAATTTTAACGAATATAAATCGTGTCAAGTCGGAAACACGGGAATTTCTCGAGAAAGTGGATGATTTATTTAGGAATTACTAGCGGTCGAGTTGGCTTTACCGATCCTCGCACCAGGTTCCGCAATTCCGCCTAGATTATATGGATTAATTAAATTACATAAAGAAAATTATCCAATGCGTTCAATCGTCTCTGCAATAAATTCTTCTACTTCTAAATTATCAACATTTTTATCTAATCTACTAAATAATATACAAATTGAAACTGATTACATAAAAGATTCCTATGAATTGATAGGATTTATTAAAAATGTCGCTATAGAACCGAACTACGTTTTAATTTCTCTCGATTGTAAGATCCTAATTTAGCTTTGAATTTAGTTTTTTCAGCTATTGGCAATAATTGGAATATTATTAAATTTCGTACTAGCATTCCAAAAGTAAACTTTGTAACAGAATTTGTAAGCACAAATACGTAAGATATTTTATTTTATAAATAATAAAATTGTATATTTAAAAAGGTTCAAGGTTATTCGTATATAGTTTTATATATAAAAACAAAATATATCATGGATTTAAATAAATCTAAACTAATTCTGTATAACAATGTAATAACAAAAGAAAGAAATTCGTAAGGAATTTCTATAAAACTTTTATATAATTATTACATACACATCTTAAATGAATTAGAACACATTTTGGAATTACTATATTATCAAAACTAGATCTGACCAATAAAGAATGCAAGCCGGTTAAGTTAACAAAGTTTTAAATAAATGATATTGTTTTTATTTTATTTCAAATAGGCATGACATAACTTAGAGAAAAGTGAAAATACAAGTAAATTTTGTGTCATCAATAACAGAAAAATAAAATCAGTTCCTACAATGACACTACTTTGGTCATTTAACCGAATTTGTATTTCTTATAATTCCTCAAGATGCCAATAATAAATTTAAATACAAATATTTATATAATGTTTCCTATGTATTATTATGAAAAATCTGTAAGCAATAATTATTAATAACATATATTTTATAAATTATTATTATTATTAATTTGATTAGATATTTTTGGGATACCAAATTATTGGTGCCAGTAATATGGTGCAATTTTCCAGTACTGTGTTGAAGTCGCGGCCTGTATAAAAGGCTCAATGTATAATGGTTGTGCTACAACCGATCTGTGTGTCGGAGCAGCGTATTCCAGGATTGCAGGAGAGACTAAAGCAACCAACGAAAATTCTCCTGAAATATTATTATTTGCATTGGGATAAATGAGGTATTGCGCGTAAGTCTTATATTTGAATTCGGATTCTTAAATTTGATATGTTAACACTAAGCTATTTATCCCATTCACAATGATCCTATATACTAATAGGCTCTATAGATTCATGTGGATAGCAACCAGAATTTTTACAGACCTACAGCTTACACAGTTTAAACGATTTTTGTAATTTTTTTCTAGAATTTAAATAATGTTTGGGACCAGTGCTTCTTGCGTATTTCAGTGATATCGAGTCGAGCTGTGGATATGAGAATACGGGTTCAATTCCCACAGCCCATAAATAATTGTTATCATAAGTGATAGCACTAGACCTACAGATTTTATCTATAAATTGTTGTTTTGCACGAAATTTTTTTGCTTAGCAACAAACACGACAGCAAACTGCATGGTAAAATCACGAATCCGCAGGACGAGAGTTTTATCTAATGTCACTTTGCTAGAGTGATTTTGCTACTAGCAAAAAATTGAGTGTTTAAAAACAAAAATTTTGGTAAGACAATTTCCCGAGACAAAGTAAAATAAGACTGTTTTGTTCAATTATTTATTAAACTGTTTTAGAATAAAATGTAATTAGCTTGACCAAATCGTGGATTTTGATCCACTTTAAGTTAAATAATTATTAAACGTATAGAAATGTCATAATTTTCACAATAACTGCATATAAACAATAAGTGTGTATTTACTTAGTATCCACCTTGGTAACGGGATTTTATCAGTAAAAAACTGTGATCATTGGTTGAATTTATCCTAGGTAACGGGATTTTATCTAGCTTTGTTCGCGAAAATAATTTTGAACGTGTTCCGAACCGATTCAAGACAGATTCATAATCGTTTTAATATGCATGCGCGGTTAGTTACGAATTTTGATGTCCACGAACGCGACATGAACGCATCCCGAATGATTTTTTTATCAAATATAAAACTTAGTTTGAAACTCTTTTGAAGTTTGTGTTTTTTATAAATTTATAAAATGTCTGTAAGTCGTAATCGCAATATTATTGCAGTTTCTTCAAAGTATTCCGTACTTTTAGGAACTCTGACAAGTTCCAAAATTTCTTCCAAGTTTTCATCACTCGAACTGAAATGATCTGACATGACGGAAAATTAAAAAAACTGTAAATTTTGTAATTGAATTCTTGAACAAAACCCAGCTCAAAGGTATCACCATTAAGTGCGCATGTGCGAACAGCAGATTCTAGCTCTGTCGGCAGGATTAGTAGAACCAGTTACGAATCAGTACCGAACCGAATTGACTGTTCCGCGAACAGGGAACTATTACCCATGGTTCTTCTGAATTATTTTAACCGCGAACGTTTAGAATCCAACTGCACATGCGAATAGTGCCTGAACCAGTTCAGAACTGCTACCGTAAACAAAGCTCGTATAAAACTGTTCTTATTGGTTGAATTTTCAAGTGTTCTGCATTATAATTGGATGAAAACAGTTCGAGGGAAATTATCACATTTAAATTACCCCTTGTGGCTCACCCTGCATTACAATCTTTGGGGGCCGTGATTTGAAAGTCGGTAACTGTACTTCACGCGAAGAAATATATCACTGAGTTATGCTACGGCAGAGTGCCCCACCCAATAAGGGATAAATGGCGGGATTTATTTATTAAGAAGCGTATATCTGCATGGCCCGCAAATTATTTCCTGATTAGAACAAAATTAGTATGAATTGATATATCTTCCACAAAACCGTTAAATTTATATAATCACAAGCTACAAATCGATATTATGCAATGACCTCGAATTTTCCACGGTTAAAATGCTGCACGCAATTATTTATTAATAAGAAGTAATAAGTACTATTAAAAGTAAAGCTAGTCACTTATACGCCTTAAATAATTCGACTACGAAAACCGGCAGTACGGCAGTGTAAAAACTGCGGCTCGGTGTGTCCGGATGCCAAGCTCCAACTAGGAGCGTGATGCAGAGAAACAAGAAGAATTAAAAGTAAATGTCATTAATAAATTTCAAAAATAATTTATTTTAATTTCTTTAAATAACGAACAATTTTGAACCGGCTACAAAACTTGTTAAATGATTTAAAATATTTCCTTAAAATTTTGTTCTTTTGTTTTTCGAAAATATCTTCTTCTAAACTTGTTGATTTTGAGAGGATAGTCAAAATGTTATAATACTTTTTAATTTTGATCAATCCGTTTATAACTTGAACAATTTGGCCCGCCACCACCATATCAGTTAGATCCAGAAGGCTGCTTGAATTATGTAATGTTAAAATTTTGATGCATTTATCCAAATATATTGTAGATTCACTTTTAAATTTATTATCTCCAATGAGAATTACGTAAAATTTTAACCTGATTGGAAGTCGAAATCTATTGAAAAACGTCACGACCTCTTCATTTATCCAATTCTGATAGAGTGGCTTGTTAATCAAAAGTTTTCTATGGCAAACAAAATAATCTAGTAATTTTGTATCTTGAATATTTCCAAAACTGTTCGTATCAAATGGGGAAGAAAGACGCTCGCAAATTTTACCAAACGAACCAATTTCCAAAAAAGTTTGATTTTGTTTAATTTCTAGAAATTTTATAATAATATATTACTTAAATAAGTGGAAATTATATACGACTTACGTTCTCTTGTAGCCGGTATACCATGATTTTCCCAAGAATAAGTATAAAACTTGGAATTTTGCAGTGATATTACAGCTTCATTATTATTACATTTCAATTTAGATTTTGTTTGTTTCGATCCAAAGCAAGAGCGCACAAAGTTTAAAAACTTATTCATTTTATGCAATAGGTTTAATTCGTTGATTAATATGTTTTATGCAAAGTTTCCAAGGAAACTACAATTAATATTAGTTGTGTTTGTTGAACAATTTCAATTGTAATTGTGTTTTTCCGATGGTTACCGAATCTTGTTCAAGATCCAATATTGCAGTTCCAGTATGATCATTTATCACTCGACTATTAATGGAAAATGATAATTAACAGCAATACAAATTATGCTATATACATATCGGGTGGTTCCTGTTGGGGGTGAATAGAGAGAGTTATACAATATCCTGCTCTACAGATAAAATTGAAATATGTAAAGTTATTCAGAATTAAAAGTTGCATACAAAATGTTTATATAAAAATGAAAGTTTTGTTTATTCCACAATTAAAAAATGCGGATTTTTTTTTATTAAACAAGAAGCAATAGTCATCAATTTTTTTTGTTGGTTATTGCCTACTAATTCGATAAATATAAAATAAATATATCATCACGTCTTTTACCCATTACTTAGAGTAGCATTCTGCCGCAGCAGATCTCGATACCTAATTGATATATTTATTCGCGTGAAGTACGATTATCAGCCGTCAAATCACGACTTCCAAAGATGTTAGTGGAGGGGGCGTCACAGTGGTAGTTTGAATGTGGCGAAAAGTGTGTGCCGCCTGTTGGAATCGAGCCCGGGGTTTACAAAATCCACAGGCCGACTCGATACCAGTGAGCCACCTACCCCATATATAAATATCAAGTTTTTAAACAAAAGTATTAAAACAAAAAAGATGTTCAAAATTAGCCGCAATGCTGCTAGATTTAGCATCTTGTAGATATATTTTTAACGGAGTGGAATATGTTTGCACGCACTGAATTAGTCATAATATATGTACCATGGGTCAGCGTCGGTCAGCGTCGCGGATCCGACGTAACATTGTGTAAATATCACTTATAGGGCTCTATTTAATATTAACTAATCAGCGGATATTTGTAGTAAACGGGGAACCTCCAGACCAGACCCGCATAAGGAGCTCGGCGCCTACTAATCAGGTTTTAATGATCGTGGAATGTGTGGGTTATTTATTTTTAGTATTTATGAATTTTGAAATTTAATTTAGAAAAAAGTGTATTTGCAAGTTAGTTGTCGTCAGGGTGAACTTTCTATTTGGTAAAGTTTTATGTATGCATAATTTGTGAGGATCTCAGAAATGTCAAAAAAGATATTTGTGATGTTGAAATATACCTAAGTAGAATTTGACTTTTATTAAGGATTATTATTGCAGAGATGTACCCTTATACCCCTCAGTTGCACCTCGGGGTACAATCTTGGCGCTATGTCAATAATGATCATCTTCTCAACCTTGGCTTATAATATACTATTATTAAATTAAAGTAGGAGAACTTATCAATAATGAAATAATGGAAAGATGGCGACAACACTTCAAGGAATTGTTAGAAGGAAAAGAGGTAAGAAGGATGCAATAGAAGAAAACAGAAAGAAAAGAAAAAAAAGCATGGAGACAAAAAGCTGAAATAACAAAAGATGAGGTAAAGGAAGAAGTCAAAAAAGCAAAACTAGGCAAAGCACCGCGTCATGACCAAATTACAGCGGAAATGCTAAAAGCGATGCCGGCATTTGCAATTAATAAGCTAAGCAAAATATTCAACGAAATTTTAAGCACAAGAAAAGCTCCAGAAGACTGTCAGATAGGAATAACTTGATCACATATACCTTCTACTTCCGCCATTTTATGATACAAGATGTAGTCTAGCCATGTAGTTCATACGTTGTTGTTGTTTGCCATCTTCGCTCAATTTGTTTAAATCGTCATTTAATATGATTTCTATAACTTCTGTAATTTTGTATTTTGTTCTATTTATTTCATATCCTAAATATATTTTAATAAACACAATTTATTCGTCTTTAACACTTGTTGCCAAGAGACATTCAGTTTTACTTTAAGTGTGCAATAAAGGCAACACGGCGACTTAGATTGGCACTAGTCGGTAGAATACGGCAGCAGTACTAAGACACGGCAGCAGTATTATTAGATAAATAACTATTAGCAAATCGGAACAGTGGTAGTAAAGTCTTTGAGTATGATAGTTTTGCAGTATATTTTCTTGAAATAATGCACATTTTCAATTATCTGTCACAAAAGTAATTTGAACTATATTAATATATTTTGCTAAATAATAAAATTGAACAGGTATGTGTATTGAGTACAATAATATAACGTCACAAAATTTAAAATAAAAATCATAAATCAAGATTAATACTGTCCAAAACTGAAATTATTTACAGTAATGATAAAATTTCATTAGAAAAGAAATTAATATTAGTGGTGTACCTCATTCCATTGTGTAAAAAATTTATAAATATTATCATGAGCGTAGTGCGCAGTTTCGTTTTTTTTATAGTTGTTATTACTGTTACTTACGTTTAATAAATAATTGCAATATATGAAGTTGTATATCATGAATCTTGACTGTATTTTGATTACAAATAAGCATCTACTAGCTAAAAATATCATCGTTCAGATGTGTACTCTCTCTTTCTGCAGTAACATAGTAATTATGAATTTTATTTATTTAGCTTTATAAATACAAATAACACGCAAATGATAGTAAAACAACTGCATAATTAATTTATGTTTACGATGTCTACAGACACATCCAATTCCTGGGCCCATGATCCAAAATGATATTTGTTGACTGCGATGTGCCAATCCATACTGTTATCATACACCGCATCCGGTGTGAAGAAGAGCTCATCTCCGGAATCGGGCTCGTTGATCTGCACCGTACAGTGAAACTCCTTCAGCTGCTCACTCTGCACCGGAATGTGCACGTAGAGGTCATACGTAATCCCATTTAGAAAATTCCTGCGCATACAGTCCCGTCATAATCAGAATTCGTAAAAATATAAAATACGAGGTCTGATAATTAAATTCGCAAACATTACGTATATTGCTGTTGGCTTTCACTGTAATGCCATACAAACTAGTTATATATTATTTCTAACAACTCTTTAATACTTGAAAGTTGACCTACAACGAATGTTGTGTGAAACTTTGAGAGTTATTGTCATGTTATTGTTCATGTCATCGACCTCCAAAATTGAACAATATTGATAGCAGCAAAACCAAAAAGACAACAATTCTAAAGGCTATTCTACAACATGCAATTAAGCACTTTGACGATGTTTACATAGGGTGTAATATGAAATGCGAGCCGTAGGCTTTTAACATAGGAAAACAATTGTTTCTTGCGCATTACTGTCCAAATTATTTCAAACAAAAAGGCTTCAACTAAATGTTGTAGAGTTTAAAATTCCGCATGTAACTTAGTAATTAAAATACATTTACTATGGTCTGTAAGAGTAGAAATTAAATTTGTAAACTTATAAAATTAGAATTCGTCTTGGAATTAAAACAAAATAGAAAACAAATGTGTAACGATTTTCTATCTGCGTGCAAATAAACTCAACACCCACATGCTGTTTCACAATGATTTTGAGATACACAAAACTAGTGCATTTGGACAGAGTCAGCAAATATATTGATGAAGCTGGGAGACATTTTAAATGTTTTTAAAATCAATTTTAATTCAATAGATTATTTTTAAATTTTCTTTGATTTTCTTCCGTAATGAAATATCAAAACTTAAATCTGATTGCTAACTTAGATACAGAATTTAATTCTCTACAACGTTTATTTAAAATTTTTGCTTAAGGAAAAGCTGATTTCACATGTTAAACGCCTATAGACAATTTTAGTTATAATTATATACTGCTTTCGTATCAGTTTGTAGAGAAGTGCAGTGAAATCCGACAATCTTTTCTATTGTATAACTCCTGTAAATCGATCGATATGTTAGATTGAGTTACATAGAATTGAAGACAAAGAAGATTATGAGTACCATTTGTTTATTTGTAAGTTTTCAACTTCAGATAAAGTACCTTGAAACACGAAAATAGTTAACTTTCAGCAGTGGGGAATATACAATTGCAAATATTCAAGATAATAAAATACAATTTATCCTTTGTCTCTTCCTGCACACCGCGATTCCCGTAGGACTCTCCACCAGACAATCCATGCCCCAGGCTCGAGTCACCTTCCACGACGACCTAGTCTTGTACTTCTCGACCTTGCAACTTGTAGCGTAGTGCTCCGCCAATAAGCCTCGCGACACGACATCCTGGCATAACGGGCACTTGGTGTTCTGCTCGCAGAAGAAGGCTTCGTGTGACTCACATTTCTTGTCGGAGTCGATATAAGGACAGCCCTGGACACAGAGAAGGTATTTAATGCCGTGGACGTGGTTCTTGCACGAACGGATGGAGGGAGAACATCGGTTGCAGCGCCAGCCGTCCTCGTCGCGGTACTGGAGGATTAGGACTTCGGCTCCGCATTCTGTGCATGTTTGGGATGGAACAGATGTCATTGCATCTGCAAACAGAAATGTTTAGTTTGCAAGCAAAAGTAAAACAGATTTAAAATAGGTAATGAAAAATTCGAGAAAAGATGAACTTTTTACCACATACGAGATTTTTATAAAAAGAACTGGAACTTTTTGAATTTTACGCAAATGCGATACTGTGCTTTGTACCGAGGTAAGTTCTGATTGATAAAAATTGCGTTTGCGATGTCTAGTGTTGCCCACGTGCAAAACATCTTTAATGTAAACACGTATTTACTAAATTATATGTATTTTCAAAATGTTTACTTTAAACCAGTATTTCTCAACATTTTCTTGTTTTTGTTACATCTATACTTTATATTCCAATGATTTAAACAGTTTCTATAAAAAAATAATTCGAATTTACTTATGAATATTAAATAAAAGAAAATTCAATTTAGATATTATGTTATATTAACTGCTACAAGAACAAGTTAATAATACAAAAAAAGAAACAGGTTTTTTTTCAAATATATTTTTTTTCTCGGTGTATTAGAAATGTTTTCTATACCATATTTGAAGAAATAAATCGCTTCCAAATCGGTCGCACATAAAGCTTTGTACGCAACTAGTACTACATAATCGAACAAGACTCGTTTTATTTATGAGCCTCGCACGCTGTGCTCGCTCCACCATAAACTACGACTCGTCCAATAAAGTCCTACATTATGTACTTGTTACATAATTAGCTATATAGTTAGAATGTAGATTATTAGTTGTGTGACGTAAAACACTTGAGCAGTCCAGGGTTCGAGCCTACCGACCTGCAAGCGTGTATGTCATTAAAATGCTGCAATACCTGGCATTTATTCTGTAATACAATTGGGATTAACTTTCTGTTGTGCAAATGAATTGAAAAAATTAAACATTATATTTGAAAAGTACGTAGTGTTTGTTATTTCGTTGATATCTGAACCAACGGCGCCTTCTTCTCATGAAATATAATAAATGTCTTATTGTGAAATAAAGAAACGTACTATTAAATTTTTGTTTACGAAGAACAATATTTAAAGAGAAAAAAATATGATTTTCTATATTGATCTTATAATAATCCCTTAAAATACTTTTTATGGTGCTTATTTGGTACTTGCTCATAGTTTGATTTTTATATGATGTTTCTGATCAATATCTTTAAAGAATATAGTTACATAACATCGTTATGATCAAACAACTGACAATTTATACCAATGCAACTGTGATATTTTATTTATTTGACAATATGCTAGTGAGAATTATATCACTTGCGCTTACGCGCTCGTGCTTCAATAATCACGCTCGCGTATAATGACTTATTTTACTCACTTATAATATAATGTACTATTTACTTACCTATGTAACATTAACTAAAAATAAAACTAAAGTGCGATGAAAAGACCAATCACATAACAAACAAACAAACACAATTCTTTAAATAAACAGAGTAATTTATTAGTTGGAGAAGGTGCGTCTTTATTCCTAGGACTATTAAAGTTATTTCATTCACTGATAAGCTATCAGGCCAATGTTATCACTGTAAAACCATAGATAAACAAATATCAATGAAGCAAGTAGGCCACGTGATAGATTAATCTAAAAACACAAATGTATTCACAGGAAGCTAAAATAAGGCTTGCACCAGTGACACCCGACATTTTGAGATGATAAAAGAAATTTACACGAATTTTATTATAAAACGCAGTTTCGATTCGATGACAGTGTATTTTCTCTGTACAAGTATTATTTGTATTTTTATTGCTATACAAATTTATAATATAATAATATATAATATGTGTAACAGTATGAGGTAGAAACAAAAGTGCAAATATAACAAAATCGACGAAAGATGATCCCTGAGCAAAAAGTAAATTAATTTAAAACTTGTAAGACTTCAAACACCCGCGCAAACCTTGAAGAGGGCGCTAGTGGCTTTCCGGCCGCTAGGGGTAGCGGGCATCCGGCCGTAGCCGCGTGGGTGAAAGCGCAGGGCAGTACGATGGCAACGATCGACCGGTAGAGACTCGTTTGTTGATGTATCATTTAGCTTCTTAACTGTTTATGTTATTATTTTGTGTTCGTGTGTTTTCATATATACATATATATATATATATATATATATATATATATATATATATATATATATATATATATATATATATATATATATATATATATATATATATATATAATTAATAAAGTACTTGTGATATGTTGTTCGTTCGCGTAGTATTTAATTCGGCCTGAACCCACACCACTACTTTCGTTTTACCTATTTGTAACAAGTGTGTTACAAAGTGGCTGCCCAACAGTGGCGCCGAAGTACGCGAGTGAACAATAATTCGAACAGTGAGTGTAGCGCGTTATTGTGCGGGTATATTTTCCCATCGCGAAAAGTGTTTTCGCGTCACACAAAACCACGCGATCATCGCCATTTTGGTTGCTAGAACGCGCCAAACCGGTCTCCACCGCCATCTTGAGTGCGATACACACCGCCATCTCGTTTCCCAGGAAACGCCGACAACGCCACCACGCTGGACAAGAAGGAACTTGTCGCACAACCGCTTCCTTTGCGCCGAAGCCCGCGTTTTAGCACGGTGGATAACAACATGGCGGCCCCAATACAGATGACCACCGAACAGCTCCAGAACCTTATCCAGGGACTGCAAAGCTCGTTCGCAGAACAGATGAACGCGTTACGCGCCGCGACCCCGACGTCGGTTACGTCTGTCAATCAAACCGGGAATTTCGCGCGATGTTCGTCTCGGATCAGTGGCGTCGAAGATGAGAACGTGGACACATTTATCGACGCAATAAAAGTGTACCAGGAGTGCACAGACATTTCAAATGAGAACGCGTTAAAGGGGCTACCGATGCTCCTTACGGGTTTAGCCGCGGAATGGTGGTCGGGCGTAAAAGCGTCAACCAACTCTTTCAGTGACGCGATGCGCGATCTGAAGCAGGCATTCGGCGCGCGAAAACCTGCATATAAAGTGTTCCGTGAACTGTTCTCGGAAGAACAGGGGGGGAACACGAAAACAGACATTTTTGTGTGTAAGTGCCGGTCGTTGTTGTCGCAGCTTCAGAACCACAACTCGCGGAGTCAGTACAACTCGACATGGTGTACGGACTTTTACACCGCAACGTGAGGAAACGGGTAAGACGTGATGAAGTCAAGACCTTCGACGACCTCTTGCAGCTCGCGCGAACAGCTGAAGAGTGCTTCCGCGAAGAAACACACGTTCCCGCCGCGGCAGCAGTAACCGGGTCGCAAACGCCAACGAGTGCCGCTGACAAGCGCAGTGACAGGCCACGCTGTCAATTCTGCGGGGCCTTTGGGCACAGCAAGAAGGAGTGCCGCAAGTTTGCCGCAAAGAAATTAGACGCCGTGAACACGACTCCGGCCCAAGCCGGAACAGCCTTCGACAGACGCCCGCCCATCGCGTGTTACGGGTGCGGTGCTCCAGGTGTCATCCGTGCAAGATGCCCCAAATGTAAGGACAAGACGCAAGGGGCAATCGCCGCCGACGCGGTCACGTTTTGTTCCTTGCACACTTAAGATTCAATGGTGAAACCGCGCGCGCGCCCAGTATTCGACATCGAAGTCCTCGGCGTCGTCGGTACAGGGATTGCCGACACTGCAGCGCAACAGAGTGTGGCGAGCCATTCGCTGTACAAGGTCTTACTCGAAAAGGGACAGCACTTCCGCACCTCAGCACTCACGATGACGCTCGCAGATGGGAAGAGAAGGCCGACTGAGGTCTTGTCAACGACCGTCGAGGTGCTGCTGAAAGGTCGCACAATACAAACAACATTCGTAGTGCTTCCGGAAGCACGTGATAACCGAACGCTCCTCGGCATCGACTTCTTCGGCGACGCAGGCATCGTCCTCAACACGGCGCGCCGGATATGGTTTTTTGACGATCAACCCTGCGAGTCGTACCGACTACAGACGGAAGACGAGTCGGAGAAAGATGCCATCGGGTTTGCTTCGGCCGAGTACCTGCGTCCAGAGGAAGGAACGTCGCTGTCAGGCGACACGAGACACCGACTGAGCGCGTTCCTCAAGGTAAACGGCGACATTTTCAAAGCCGGGGGAGGGCCGACGCCGTATGCTGAACATCGCATTGACACCGGCGATCACTCCCCTGTCTCCACTCCGCCGTATAGGATGTCGTCGCAGAAGCAGGAGGTTTTACGGCAGGAATTACAGAAAATGCTCACCGATGGAGTAATTGAAGAGTGCGAGTCACCATGGGCCGCGCCGGTGGTTCTCGTCCCAAAGAAGGATGGCAGCACGCGGGTCTGTATCGACTACAGGCAATTGAATGCAGTCACCGTGAGCGACCGTTACCCATTGCCTCGAATCGACGACTTACTGCACACGGCTAAGTCGTCGCGGTGGATGACCACCATCGACTTGAAGGCCGGCTATTACCAGGTGGCGGTGCGCGCCGCGGATCGCGACAAAACCGCGTTCGTCACTCCTTTCGGTGCATACAGATATACGCGCATGCCAATGGGACTTAAGAACTCGGGAGCGACATTTCAAAGACTCATAGATCGTTTCCGCAGTGCGTTGCGTGACGTGCGCGTGTTCGCGTATTTGGACGACCTAGTTGTGATTTCGGACACGTTCGACAAACACTTAACTGACTTAAAAATTGTATTCGACCGTCTCAAACAGTTCGGTCTATGCGCAAACCGGACAAAGTGCGTGTTCGCTCGAGAATCGGTCAAGTTTTTAGGGCATGTCATCACGCAGGAAGGCGTGGAAACTGACCCGGATAAAGTAGCCGCCATCTCCGACATGGTGCCGCCACGTACCGTCAAGCATGTTCGGACATTTTTGCAGACGTGCTCATGGTACAGGCGCTTTGTTATGAACTTTTCTCAGGTTGCCAAGCCGCTGAGCGACCTGCTTAAGAAAGATGCCGTTTGGAGATGGGGCGACGCCGAAAATGGAGCCTTCCTGACGCTTAAGAAGGCCCTCACGACTGCACCTATTCTCCACCAGCCAGATGAGACGCTTCCATATACAATTCGTACAGACGCCAGCAGTTATGCGCTGGGAGCAGTTTTGTTGCAGGGGGAGGGCGCCGACGAACGCCCTGTCGAATACGCCAGCCGTCTGCTGACACCTGCCGAGCGGAACTACCACACGACCGAGCGAGAGGCTCTCGCGGTGGTATTCGCCGTGAAGAAATTCCGTGGCTACATCGACGGAGCTCAGGTAGTGGTGGAAACGAACCACCAGGCTCTGAAGTGGCTCATGAGCATGCGCTCACCAGCCGGACGACTCGCCCGGTGGGCGTTGACGCTGCAAGAGTACGACATGCAGATACGCTACACACCAGGGCGCCGAAACGTCGTAGCCGATACCTTGTCCAGGCCCACTTGTGATAATGAGAACGAGGGCAAGTGCGGCCTGTGCACGTTCGTCGTCGACCTGCCACGGACGAACGCCACAGATGCGCGGGAAGAACAGCTGGCTGACCCGGAGGTGAAGAAGATCATCACCTGCTTCGAAGAGGCCGATCACCCGGACCGGCCGAATTGGATGGCACGCGGCTATCTGATGATGGACGTTGTGCTCTACATATATGTTTCAGATGCAGACAGCGAGGAGGCGCAGCTCGTCGTTCCAGAGGGCAACCGCCAGCGGGTGCTGCAAGAGTACCTGGCGCGCATTGCGGAGACAATGCGAGAGGTTCGTGATACCAGAGAAGGACGGCAGGTTCGGCAGAAGATTCAAGTTGATAAGAAGCGTCGCCCGGCGCCCAGTTACGAGCAAGGGGACCTGGTGCTGGTGACAACCCACGCGCTGAGCAACGCATCTAAGGGAGTGACATCTAAGTTCTTCCCGAAGAAGGACGGGCCTTACTGTATCCTTGGCGGAGGAGGTAGCACCTACGAGGTCGCGCTGCCGAAAAATCCTGGCATTCCAGTCGGACGCTATCACGTTTCGGCCCTGACGCCGTTCCGCGCGTCTAGCGATGAAGTGGCAGCTCCGGTGATACCCCTCCGGCGCAGGGGACGACCTCGAAGAACTTCCCAAAAGTCTAGTCCTGGGTCAAAGGCGAGGACGCGATCTTCGACCCAGAGGGGGAGACTGTAAGACTTCAAACACCCGCGCAAACCTTGAAGAGGGCGCTAGTGGCTTTCCGGCCGCTAGGGGTAGCGGGCATCCGGCCGTAGCCGCGTGGGTGAAAGCGCAGGGCAGTACGATGGCAACGACCGACCGGTAGAGACTCGTTTGTTGATGTATCATTTAGCTTCTTAACTGTTTATGTTATTATTTTGTGTTCGTGTGTTTTCATATATACATATATATATAATTAATAAAGTACTTGTGATATGTTGTTCGTTCGCGTAGTATTTAATTCGGCCTGAACCCACACCACTACTTTCGTTTTACCTATTTGTAACAAGTGTGTTACAAACTTCAATATCCTTCTACAATATATATATATATATATATATATATATATATATATATATATACATATATAAAACTGAATAACTGACAGTTCAGTAAACTACAGCGTTGCTAGATTATTAATTTAACTAAAATGTTAATAGATTTTATTAATATCTATTGTCTTTTGAATTGTGAGAACATGTAATTTATTATATTGAAATCTTATATAAGCGAAGAAAGTAATATCTGAACTATATCTTATAATAATGACTGCAAATGTATTACCTATCTAAACATTAATTTACGTAAATATTTATATTGCTCTAAATTTACGAACAAAATTAAATAAATTATTACTGCAGAACAGAGATTATATCTAGTCGATTCTGTTATATAAGTATTTTTTTATGATATATTTATATTTATTTTGATTTATTTATTATTTTAACATTTCAAATTACCACGTCAACTTATAAATTTTTATCTTTTTTTTTGAGCAAATGTATTTAAAAATAATTTTGTCTGTAATCCATTTGGTTTAAGTTTACAGTGATGGTTCGAGCCTGATGAGACTGGTTTATATAGCAGAATTTTTAGGTTAAATACAAAATAAAATATGTTTTTTTGTTTTATCTCGATTAAGGCAATATTGTTACTAGACTCACAATATTAACTCATATTGATTAATAAAAATGACAAATTGAAATATTGGGTCAGTTTAAACCTGTGTCGCATTTACATAAATCACAATCGTCTGAGTGGCGCCAAATATGAAATCAGGTTGGTATGTTTGGGAGGTGAGGAGACGTGTGTGATTGTTTAAAGCGCATATTATTTTGTAGATAGTTTTCACAGTTGTAATGTTGTAATTGTATCCAGATAACTTGAATAGTGAAGGGCGAGAAAAGCAGCAGTTAATTCAGAAAAGTTTATATTACATGCTAACATTCATTCTAACTGGCGCTACAATCCATTGAGAATTTGGGCCAACCGGACACACCAAGCCGCAGTTTTTACACTGCCGTACTGCTGGTTTTTCGTAGTCAAATGTTACATTATTTAAGGCGTAAAAGTGACAATTTTTTATTTTTTTTAAATATTTACGACAAATCATACATTGTCGACCAGGCTCGGCCACTGCGCCTGTTTACATAATGCTTGCATAAGCATCCATATTTTTCAGTATTGCAACTGTAGCATGGCCTGAATATTATTGTACTCTTAGTATGGTCAAGAGAAAAGAAATTGATAAATAACTGTCTAAATTTATGATTATTTTAATTTGTTCATCTTCAAATGTAGTTTTTACTATGAAATATCTACACTTCATTGATTTACCCATATTTTATTAATTACAATATTTTTCATTAAATTTTGTAAATAATTCACAAATGCGTTCTCGCTGAGCAGCCTATTAACTAATATTATTTAAAAAATATTTAAATATCTGAACAATATTACAATGATTTCACGCTCTCATATTGAATAAAACATATGTTTAGATGTTACTACGTCGTCAACTAATAAGAAACAGGTAGGAAATGTTTCGATTTTCGACCAATTTTTGATAATTAAAGAGAAATGTATTCACGCATGTTGCAATCATTCGTTCACTACATCAACCACATGAATCTTGTTTCACGCACAAACATAAATAAATATTCATACTTCACTTTTCACTTCACCACATCACTATTTCACTGTCAGTGTTCTAGATGAGCAAGCGATTAGTTCGCAGCACTACATCATGTGAACTACACGCGACTGTAACAACATAAATATGATTCAACACTCAAAATTACATTCCGATGCACTTGACCTTCAAATGTTTCTGACTCCACGCAAATCGTTAAATACAAGGTTGTACAAAATGCGACGTGGTTTTTGTGATCTATGGGTCGACAAAACGAAATGAGCCGGGTCAAAAATATTATACAAGTGTGTTATGGAACCAGTCCACAACCTTTAATTCTAATTAGTTTATTAAATTAAATTATAATTTGTCTTAGTCTACATAACTATATTATACATAGTTATCTTATTTTAGGTTGTTCTATTCATGTATTTTTAAGACGTAGTTAGATTTATTGCTCTGACTTTATAACCATATTTGTAAATATCCCTTGACACTTTTAGTTGTAAATAATACTAGCATCAGCAATTCGTTCCGAGCAATTTGAACCCAAATTGTTCTCTTTTAAAAGATATTTTTGCTTGTTACAATTGTATTTATTTTTGTAAAGATGTCTTTGTCCACGATTCCTAGATGACTTCCTTTCACACAGTCTCTCCTAAATTTCTTTTATACAACATTTCGAACCCTTTTTCCCAAAACCTTCGTTCCAGGAAATTCCCGAGTTTTAACAAAATTATTACTCTTGTGACCTCGATTAGTTCAATTCCCTTCCAACTTCCAAACCACCCAAATCAACCTCCCAAGTGGGTGGTACTTCATCTCATTGGTCCTCCTCGTCAACCCCTCCTTTTAGGGGTTGGTTAATAAGTTTCCTTAAAAGAGTCTCGAACCAAAAACCACACGGATTTTTACACTTGAACTTGAACTTGAACTTGAACTAAACTTGATCCACAGAATTCGAAGCAAAACATTTAAAATCAACTTCACATATTTCTAACTCAGTTTTATATTATATTATTATTTGTATGTCATTTATTGTTATTAAATATATATATTATAACCAATTTAAAAGTGTGTTACTCGACGTAATCAGCGGCGGAAACACACGGGGTGATTTCCCGTAACAAAAAATCTGGTGTCAGAAGTGGGATTTCTGAGGCTTGGACAGCGATACAAGTTGAGTTCTAACTCTTAAACTTCAGAAGATATCCGAAGATCTACAGTCCAACGTTGTACCAGTCGGCTGATCAACAGGACAACGGAGATGATCTACATGTTTCCACTACGCTATGGCTTACTGTGAGTACATACTTTAATTTGTGTTATTCGTTATACAGCATCCTAAATCATAAATCAATACCAAATCCAAACTTATATCTAAAATCTTATACTAAATCAAAATCGCAACAAATCTAAGCTAAATCCTAAACAAATAATAATTCCAATTCCACCTCTAATTAAAAATCAAAACCAAGTATCCAAAATCTACATCGCAACAATCTAAGCAAAATCCTAAACAAACAAAAATTCCAATTCTACCTCTAATTCAAAATCTAAATCGCAACAATCTAAACAAAATCCTAAACAAACAAAAATTCCAATTCTACCTCTAATTCAAAATCAAAACCAAGTTCATATCCAAAATCTAAGTCGCAACAAATCTAAGCAAAATCCTAAACAAACAAAAATTCCAATTCTACCTCTAATTCAAAATCTAAATCGCAACAATCTAAACAAAATCCTAAACAAACAAAAATTCCAATTCTACCTCTAATTCAAAATCAAAACCAAGTTCATATCCAAAATCTAAATTGCAACAATCTAAGCAACATCCTAAACAAACAAAAATTCCAATTCTACCTCTAATTCAAAATCAAAACCAAGTTCATATCCTAAATCTAAATCGCAACAATCTAAGCAAAATCCTAAACAAACAAAAATTCCAATTCTACCTCTAATTCAAAATCAAAACCAAGTTCATATCCAAAATCTAAATCGCAACAATCTAAGCAACATCCTAAACAAACAAAAATTCCAATTCTACCTCTAATTCAAAATCAAAACCAAGTTCATATCCTAAATATAAATCGCAACAATCTAAGCAAAATCCTAAACAAACAAAAATTCCAATTCTACCTCTAATTCAAAATCAAAACCAAGTTCATACCAAAATCTAAATCGCAACAAATTCAAGCTAAATCATAAACAAATAAACAAAAATTCCAATTCTAAATCTTACTCGAAACCAAAAACAAGTTCATATTCAAAATCTAAATCAAACTTCGAATTCTAAATCAAAATTTGAAATTTAAATCAAAACTCAAAATCTTAAACAATATTCAAAATCTACATTCTAAATCAAAATTCAAAATATAAATAAAATTTGAAGAAACTAAAACAATTTCAAACTCTAAATCAACAACATAATTCTATTAAAAATTTTAATCCAGATCCTAATTAAAATATTCATCATATCAATTTAAACTAAATAAAAATAAATTTTATTAAACATCAATTTTTGAAAATTCATAAATATCATGGCAGAATCATTTGATTATTTATTCGATATAATTACTACATACGACGGCAATAAAAATAATTTATGTACGTTCCTAAATAATTGTGACCGTGCTATGAGCTTAGCAAGTTATGATCAAGTACCAGTACTTTTTTCATATATTCAATGCCAGTTAGAAGACAGAGCAGAGATCGTCTGCGAAGACATACATTTCAAAAATTACGATGAATTCAAGAAATTTCTTAAATTTGCAGCTTCACAAAATTCTATATTATTTATTTATTCTAAATATTGTCAACAAGTAGAAAATGAAAAAAACAAAATTGAAATTAATTCTAACAATAGCGAACTGCAAATTCAAAATACAAATTCCCAAACAAATGAAATCAACAAAATAGAAATTTTAAATAATGAAAATAATTCTATCAGTGAACTTCAAATTCAAAATACAAATTCGCAAACAAATGAAAGGAAGAAAATTGAAAATTCAAATAATGAAAATCATTCTAACATCAGTGAACTTCAAATTCAAAATACAAATTCCCAAACAAATGAAATCAACAAAATAGAAATTTTAAATAATGAAAATAATTCTATCAGTGAACTTCAAATTCAAAATACAAATTCGCAAACAAATAAAAGGAAGAAAATTGAAAATTCAAATAATGAAAATCATTCTAACATCAGTGAACTTCAAATTCAAAATACAAATTTACAAACAAATGAAAACAACTAAATAGAAAATTTAAATAATGAAAATAATTCTATCAGTGAACTTCAAATTCTAAATACAAATTCTCAAACAAATGAAAAGAAGAAAATTGAAAATTCAAATAATGAAAATAATCCTAACGTCAGTGAACTTCAAATTCAAAATACAAATTTTCAAACAAATGAAAATAAGGTAAAATTGAAAATTTAAATAACGAAAATCATTCTAACATCAGTGAACTTCAAATTCGAAATACAAATTTCCAAACAAATTCAGTTGATATTTCAATTGATCAATCAAGCAAAACAGCTTCACGAAGACTGGAAAATCTAATAATTTCATCTATTATTCCTTCACAAAGTCAAAAGACATCAAAATTATTTTCACAAAATAATACATCTAAAAATTTATCTAATAATATAAACATATCTAACATCAATAAAATTAAACAAAAAACTAAAACTTTTCCATAAAAAAAGAAATCTAAATTATTTTCAGAAAATAATACATCTAAAAATTTATCTAATAATATAAACATATCTAACATAAATAAAATTAAACAAAAAACTAAAACTTTTTCATCAACAAAGATATCCAAATTATTTTTACAAAATAATATATCTAAAAATTTATCTAATAATATAAACGTAGCTAAAATCTATAAAATTAAACAAAAACTTAAACCTCCTCGATCAAAAAATACATCTAAACTATTTTTGCGAAAGCACGCATCTCAAACAATAAATCCTCTTTTTCTTAAAATGGAAAAATTCAAAAAAGATATACAAAATAATATAAATTGGCAAGGAAATAAAATAAAAATTCTTAACCCTAAAAGAACTACGCAACATTTTACCTCAAACTTAAAATCTCTACAAAATTCATATAATTATAAAATGTGTATAAATGAAACAAAACTAAATCCTAAAACTAATAATAATAAAATCAAAATGTATTTTTCTATTCCATTAAATAAATATTATAAAGTGATTTCTAGCCAAACATTCCATCAATCTAAATTGGAGAACTACAAAAATGTATATCCTATTTGTAAACATTTTAAATATTCTAAAAGAAAATCTAAAAACTATAACTTACAAAATTTCTTTCTAAGTATAAAAATATAGTGACTTATCTCAATTTCTAAATCCATTATTATAATTTTAATTTTATATTATATTTTATACAAATATTCAACTCATATATCTCAATTTTATCATAATTATTTTACACGCTTATCTTATTTTTGATTATAATTAACCATATTATACCCTTTCCAATTCCACACCCTAATTCCAACTCATTTGCATTCATCCAACTCACTATTCCTTACTTAGCTGCCTCGATTAACCGATTAGTGTATGTGCCACTCAAGAACTTTATTATTGTAAATCACTAAGAAATACATGAGGTCATCATCAGAGATATGAGTCCACATATTTAACCAATGTAACACCAGGTCACAACGCACCAATCGCTCCACTAGCCATCGACGCCATCGAGAGAAGAAATCGCTCTTGCACCACTTCCGGCGCCACCAGCCAGGCCGACCAGCCGCTGTTCCACCCGCGAAGGTACCCCTCGACCCAACATTCAGAACTAGGGAAAGCTCTCGTACCTGCGTGCTTTCCTCTAAGGGGGAAAGTGTTATGGAACCAGTCCACAACCTTTAATTCTAATTAGTTTATTAAATTAAATTATAATTTGTCTTAGTCTACATAACTATATTATACATAGTTATCTTATTTTAGGTTGTTCTATTCATGTATTTTTAAGACGTAGTTAGATTTATTGCTTTGACTTTATAACCATATTTGTAAATATCCCTTGACACTTTTAGTTGTAAATAATACTAGCATCAGCAATTCGTTCCGAGCAATTTGAACCCAAATTGTTCTCTTTTAAAAGATATTTTTGCTTGTTACAATTGTATTTATTTTTGTAAAGATGTCTTTGTCCACGATTCCTAGATGACTTCCTTTCACACAGTCTCTCCTAAATTTCTTTTATACAACATTTCGAACCCTTTTTCCCAAAACCTTCGTTCCAGGAAATTCCCGAGTTTTAACAAAATTATTACTCTTGTGACCTCGATTAGTTCAATTCCCTTCCAACTTCCAAACCACCCAAATCAACCTCCCAAGTGGGTGGTACTTCATCTCATTGGTCCTCCTCGTCAACCCCTCCTTTTAGAGGTTGGTTAATAAGTTTCCTTAAAAGAGTCTCGAACCAAAAACCACACGGATTTTTACACTTGAACTTGAACTTGAACTTGAACTTGAACTAAACTTGATCCACAGAATTCGAAGCAAAACATTTAAAATCAACTTCACATATTTCTAACTCAGTTTTATATTATATTATTATTTGTATGTCATTTATTGTTATTAAATATATATATTATAACCAATTTAAAAGTGTGTTACTCGACGTAATCAGCGGCGGAAACACACGGGGTGATTTCCCGTAACAAAGTGTTATATTATTTATTTAAAATATCTAATTAAAAATTATTCCGTTATTTGTTGAAATGTGTTTCTTGTGCAGGCACAGCTCATTTATAATTATTGGTTGTAGGATATTTCTAACAGGGTATTGTGAGAATGCAACGCTTGGAATGTAGAATAATGCAGAATAATTAAAAATTATAATCGACTGATCGTCAACTGTTTACTAAATGTAATCAGAAATCTGCAGTATTCTGTATCAAAAGAAAGACTTTAAAGAGATATTTTGAGAAGAATGATAAAAAATTGTGACTGACTGAATAACAATTGTTTTTTTAAAAATCATTAGAAACTTGTCGTAGTTGGTAAAATGAAAGATTTTAAAATAAGATTTCCAGCAATATGGTCAAAAATTATAATAAACTTATTGTCAATTTTTATTTTCTTTCTTAAAGTCATTAGAAGCATATCTTGTTCGGAATCAAATTAAATGTTCTAAAGAGAGATTTCCAGCAGAATAATTTGAAATTATAACCAACTGATTATCAATTGTTTATTTTTAATGTTATTATAAAACTGTCGTGTTTGGTGTTAAATAAAAAGTTCTAAGCGAGAGGTTTCGAGCAGAATAATGAAAAGTTATAATCGATTGATTATTAATTATTATTATTATTAACAGGGGTGCTCAATTTAATTCTATTCTATTCATATCACAACAAGTGCTTATCATCCTCAATCAAATGGTATAATTGAAAGGTCATAGACAATTGAAATCCTCCTTAAGAGAATATAAAAATCCTTCACAATGGGTAAATTTTTCCCACTAGTTTTATTAGGTATACGATTATCATTCAAATGCGGTACTGCAGAACTTGTTTACGGTACGAAATTAAGATTACCTGGCGAATTTATTCCTAAACTTCCGTCATTAAATTTAACAAATTACAATTTTACTGCCGACCATTACACCAGCATCGCCTTATAGAGAATTATTAAATACAGTTTTATGAAGTCATATTTAATATTATCTAGAAAACAAAATAAGTGCGACGGTTGGGAATCGGACCCGGATCAACTGCTTGGAAGGCAATTATGTTGATTATTACACCACCATCGCTATTATAGATTATAGATAATTTTTTAATAAGCCTTCTAATCTGTACCTTTTAAATACATAATATGAAATAAAACTGAGCTCAACCGGGATTTGAATCCGGGATCTCTCGCACCCAAAGCGAGAATCATACCCCTAGACCATTGAGCCGTTGATACCTAATTCTCTCATTTAATTATTTATTTCGGAACACAAGAAGAATTAATCAATTCTAATTTTATAAAGCCCATATCCATATCCGGATCATTTAATAAAAAAATCCGCTTTTTTAATTGTGGAATAAACAAAACTTTCATTTATATGTAAACATTTTGTATGCAACTTTTAATTCTGAATAACTTTACATATTTCAGTTTTAGCTGTAGAGCAGGACATTGTATAAATCTCTCTATTCACCCCTAACCGAAACCACCCGATATGAATTTCAGTATTGTTTCTTGAACACGATTCGGTAACCATAGAAAAACACAATTACAATTGAAATTATTTAACAAACATAACCAATATGAATTGCAGATTCCAAGCAAACTTTGCATGAAACACATATTGATCAACAAATTATACCTACAATATTAAATGAATACGTTTTTAAAATTTGTGCGCTTTTGTTTTGGATCGAAGGAACAAACAAAATTTAAAGTGAAAAGTGTAAAAAATGGAGCTGTAATATCTCTGAAAAATTCCAAGTTTTATACTTATTCATGGGAAAATCATGGTATACCGGCTACAAGAGAACGTGCGTCGTATATAATTTCCACTTATTTAAGTAATATAATATTATTAAATTTCTAGAAATTAAACAAAATCAAGCTTTTTTGGAAAATGGTTCATTTGGTAAAATTTGCGAGTGCCTTTCTTTCCCAACTGATGTAAACAGATTTGAAAATATCAAAGATACAAAATTACTGGATTATTTTGTCTGTCATAGCAAATTTTTTATTAACAAGCCATTATATCAAAAATGGATAAATGAAGAGGTCGTGCCATTTTTCAATAGGTTTCGGCTCCCAATAAGGTTAAAATTTTACGTAATTCTCATTGGAAATAATAAATTTAAAAGTGAATCTACAATATATTTGGATCAGTGCATCAAAATTTTAACCTCACATAATTTAAACAACCTTCTGGAACTGAATGATATGGTGGTGGCGGGCCAAATTATTCAAGTTTAGATTAATCAAAATTAAAAAGTATCATAACATTTTAACTATCCTTTCAAAATCAACAAGTATAGAAGATGATATTTTCAAAAAACAAAAGAAAATTTTAAGGGAATATTTTAAATTATTTAACAAGTTTTGTAGCCGGTTCAAAATTTTTCGTTATTTAAAGAAATTAAAATAAATTATTTTTGAAATTTATTAATCACATTTACTTTTAATTTTTCTCTCTGCATTACGCTCCTAGTTGAAGCTTGGCATCCGGACTCACCGAGCCGCAGTTTGTACACTGCCGTACCGCCGGTTTTCGTAGTCGAATTATGTAAGGCGTATAAGTGACTAGCTTTACTTTTAATAGTACTTATTATTTATTATTATTATTAAATTTTTTACTTACTGCGTAAGTGTAAACAGTGTCATTCTGTCCAACTAGAAATATTTTTCAGTGCAATGTGATCTGAGGTAAGTGCGTGCAGCATTTTAACCGTGGAAAATTCAAGATCATTGCATAATATTAAGACGGTACACCAATTATACTTTATTATAATTTTTCATGTTTAACAATAATCCAAGCATATTTAAACTTTTTAGAATAACAAAGTAAAAGCATGTAGTGACAACCGATTTCTTTTTATAAAAGAATTATTAAAACGCCGAAACTAATCGGGTGGTTTAAAATATAAACAAGACACAAAGCTTCAGTATCATAAATTAATACAAACCAACACCCGGGAATGTTGCTGTCCAAGTTTCAAGTGTCTAGCCGAGGGTAGTTAATAGGCCCGTACCGATAAATTTGTGTTTCCTAAACTAAAATCATTATGGAATATTGCAACTAGATTAATATTCTTACCATATCAATTAGAACGCGATAAACTAGAAGAATCAATTCAGTTAAAGCATCGCATGTCCTCAGTAACATCTAGATTCACACTAGGTACATCGACTGCCCATTAAAAATAAAGGGAAACCAACCCTGTTTGAAGTTGGGTTGCAAAGACGATACATGACAATACGTCAAGTTCTATCACCTCTTTCTTCAAGTAGCTCTCACGTTGATTTAATCCATATTATTGTGATTAGTGCATTTTGAAGAAATTACATACGCGAGGAAACATTTGATTAAATTACAAGAGGGTTTAGAAATAAGAGGGGGCAAAATTTAAGACGTTCTTGTTCCGTCTCTTTCTCATCCACTCTCGGGGTAGGCTATAGCTGTCTCTATCGCATTGAGAAACGTACCAGAGCATCCGACGCACCACCACCATGGGTGAGAATTCCTACAAAAATTCAACGAACGAATAAACATGCAGGAATTTCACCCCACCAAGTCACTTTGAGTATTTGGGAACTGCTCGCGACAAATAAGAGATTGAAAAGAAAGTTAGCTCACTCTGACACATACAAAACCTGATCTTTTGACTTGGATCACCGCAAGACGATGCTAACAAATAAGAGTAACATAAACAACTGATATGCCCGAAATATTTTGTGATTTCTGTTTAGCTTAGGAAAATGCCATCTTCGATCGCAGTTCAATCAAGGATTGAAGGGCGGTGCTAACCTGTATAAAACACAGCTACACAGGAGACCTATTCTGTACACTAGTGACTAGCAGTCACGATGGTGACATTTCGAAGCGCAGTCTGGCGACAAACAATGCAAACTAGTAATATATGACGTCATATTAGATGACTTAGACTAGATTAGGTGATTAGACTCATATTCAAATCGAATTAAGTACAAAATTTAACATAGTTCAAAGTCAAATAACATTGTAAATACATACATACATACATACATAACATCACGCTATATCCCATTAAATGGGGTAGCACGAACCCGTCAACATTCTCATCCTGACACACGATACTCGATTCTACCACATTAACACTTCCTCCATACAAACTCTTCCTTTTCTCACAACCAAAATCCATCAACACGCAACAAACATTTATCCATTCGCTCCTGTACACCAGTTTCGTAAATCTTCACTTACGCCCACTTTTCTAACAACGAATCTATAAGAAATGAAGGCAGCATCGCCTGCGCTTGTTTTTGAAACTGAATTCCACACAATTGCAATGGACACTCTATAGTAAAAACAGAAAATGAACCAAAAGATAAGAAAGGAAGGGAGCATCCATCTGCGCTTGTTTTTGAAGATGAATTCCATACAATTGCAGGTAAACACTCGAAACATCTAACCAATGAATCTAAAATCAAGAATCATACGCTTGTCTTCATTTATCATATTTATCCCGCAATTAATTTTCTCCAAACATTCCTATCCTGACACACCACTTTTGCTTCAACCACATTCATAATTCTTTTCATACAAGCTCGTTTATTCTTCACGCTCAGAATCTTTCGCTCACGCAACAACCCTTCAATCATATTCATCCACTTGTTCCTAGGCCGTCCACGCAAACTTCCACCCTCAATTTCACCAACATACACCTGTTTCACCAATCTGTCATTCGACATACGTTCTACATGACCGAACCATCTCAACTGACTTATTCCCACTCTTCTTACAACATTCTTCCCAATCTCACATTCATCATACACCAATGTATTCCGTACACGATCTCTTCTAGTATATCCACACACACTCCGCAAATACCTCATTTCTACAGCAGTTATACGCCGTTCATGTTTCTTCATCCATACCCAACATTCACTACCATACATCAACGTAGGCACTAACACACCATTATAAATACTCAATCGAGTATCTCTGGATACATTCACGTTCCGAGTAAAGGTTCCCAGAGCACCCAATATCTTACATCCAGCAGATACTCTTCTTTCAATCTCTCGATCAATACGTCCATCCCTCGAAAACACACTCCCCAAGTATACAAACTCATTTACTTGACCCAATCTCACACCAAATCACTCTTCTCAAACACTAACACTTTACATTTATCAACATTCAGTAATAGATTTAAACCTTTTCCTACTTCATTTATACTTAGAATCATTCTTCTCAATTGTTCTTCAGATTCACCCATTAGAACTACATCATCCGCATAAGCTAACGCAGGCACTACACTGCCACCAATACGTACACCATCCGCCCCATTCAGCGACATCCATATATAAATTAAACAACCACGGGGACATCCCACAACCTTGTTTCACGCCAACATCTATAGAAAACCAATCACTCAATCTACCATCAACTCTCACCGCAGTCTCGCTATCTTCGTATAATGCACGAATCGCTCCCAACAAATTACCATTTACACCGTACTCTAGAAGTACATCCCATAGAATATCTCGATGAACACTATCATATGCTTTTTTAAGATCGAGAAAGCCACAGAACACCTTCTTGTTCTTAGCAAGTGATTTCTCAACAATCATACGAAGAGAAAACAATTGATCTACACACCCTCTCTCAGGCAAAAATCCACCTTGCATATTACTCAACTTGGAGATTGTTAAGGTTCGTACCTTGTGAATAAGAATCTTCCCGTACAACTTCCCTACCACACTCAACAAATTTATCGCACGGAAATTAGTACAATCACTCGAACTACCTTTGCCCTTAAATAAAGGACAAATGATAGCACGTTTACAATCATCAGGAGCTACACACCGTTTCAAACAAAATCTAAATAAATAAACTAACCAATCAAATAATTTTTTCGGTGCCTTTTACCCTCATTCGCCAACATTTATCCAGACGTATACGCGACACCACCAAATAATGATCATTCGTACCCAATTCAGCCCCACGCTACACACGCGTATCCACAACTAAACTTCTTAGTCGTTCATCATACAAAATAAAATCAATCACACTCCGCCTATTCTCCCTCACATTTTTCCATGTATACAAGTGAGCTAATTTATGTTTAAAGACAGAGTTGGAAACGAAAACATCACGCTCTAAGCAGAAGGATAATATTTTCCTACCGTTTTCATTCACTTCACATCACCATATTTACCCAATACATTCCCAGACATGCTTCTCTTTACTCCCACCCAACCATTCAAATCACCACATACGATAACTTTTTCACCTGGATCACACGAATCAATCACACTATCTAACAAATTCCAAAATTGATCTTTCTCAAGATCACTTTCGGATTCAGTTGGGCCATAAACTGATACAACGAAGATTCTATGAAAGCCTACCTTAAGTCTCAGCCAAAGAATTCGCGATGAAATACAACTATAATCTCTTACAAACGGTTTCATCCTTTCACTAACAAGCACTCCTACACCATGTTTTGCCCGTTCATTCTCTGCAACACCCGACCACAAGCAAAACAATCCATCTACCTCTTCTTCATTACAGCCTTTCCACTTTGTCTCGCTCACACACAAATCATTGTAAATGATTTTATTTATATAAATATATATATACAGGGTGAGTCTGGGAAGACGCCCCCCCCTTTAACTTTTTTATTATTAGTAATAGAAAAAAATGATTCATATGAAAGTTTTATTATTTTAAATATACTATTTGATGGCAGATGTAGATATTTTTTATAAAGTCAGGTTTACAAGATACGACTATCAACTTTTATTTTTTAAATAGCAACCTATAATTATTTTACTAAAATAAAAACCGCCATTTTTTTCTCTTTTCAACGGTGTATTAGTTTTTATTAATGTATCTGAAAAAATTCGAGAAAAATAAGAAAATTGAGAAATACTAGAAATAATTTTTATACAAATATTATGTGAAAATAAACAAAATGTAACAGTGTTAAAGTTGTTTTAAGTTGTTTTTGTTACTGAATTTGTTGCTTTAGTTTGTTAAGTTGTATAACACTGTTACATTTTGTTTATTTTCACATAGCCACCTATAATATTTGTATAAAAATTATTTCTAGTATTACTCAATTTTCTTATTTTTCTCGAATTTTTTCAGATACATTAATAAAAACTTATACACCGTTGAAAAGAGAAAAAAATGGCGGTTTTTATTTTAGTAAAATAATTATAGGTTGCTATTTAAAAAATAAAAGTTGATAGTCGTATCTTGTAAACCTGACTTTATAAAAAATATCTACATCTGCCATCAAATAGTATATTTAAAATAATAAAACCTTCATATGAACCATTTTTTTCTATTACTCATAATAAAAAAGTTAAAGGGGGGGGCGTCTTCCCAGACTCACCCTGTATATATATATATAGGTTGTGCTTCGCGGTACTATGGAGCCCGAAGTCATAATAGGTAACCGAAGTTTGAACCCCAAAATAAGTTCGGAGCCCGGGTTCCAAACTTTGATATGTTTTTAACAAATATCTGTTTAATTAATATTTAATGATGAATAAAACGATGTCAGACGAAATCGTTGTGGTATTCTTAACCTAAATTTAAAAAAAGTACTTATTCGCATTACGTTTAGTTGTTTAAATATTAGTTTAAAAAATTTGTAACCACTGGGTTCCAAACTTTTTTTCATGGCAGCACTGGGCTAGGAATCTAAGGAACTATTATGCGAGTATATATTTCTTATGACTTCTTGATGATAGATGTCAGTTATGGTATATTTTGGTTAAAATAAAATACGAATTACACGAAAGCGTATAACGATTTCTACACATTGGAATACATAAATTATAACATTAAATAATACTATGCCAAAAAAATAAATATTTGTGAGACTTTGATTCGATTTGATAGTTATAGTTTTTAATTTTATAAAATATTAGAATGTAGTTTCAGTGTTTCCAATGCCGTCTTAAGGATAAATGAAGCCATGGGCACTAACAGTTAAGGTGTCTTTTTTATTAATTGGATTTTTGAAATATGGAATATTATTAGTTGAAATTGGGGGAATGATACAGATAGAGTATATGTACATACATACACAGCTCAAAATTGTTCATTTTTAGATTGAAATTATATTTAAGATTTTAAGGAAAAAACTTAGTTTCAATTCGTTGATGAGCTTTATACAACAATAGGTACCATAACTTTATTGACTTTTTTTTAAATTTGCATTTATTTGATAAACGATAGTATTTATCACAAATAAATAAATAAAAAATATATATATCATCAAGCCTTTTTACCCATTATTGGGTGTGGCACTCTGCCTAAGCAGATCTCGGTAAGTGATATATTTTTTCGCATAAGTGCGGTTACCAGCCGTCAAATAACCGTCCCCAAAGATATTAGTACAACTACAATCTCTACTTCAGATATTTTTCTCTATGACCATATAAGAATTCTAAATAAAGATAATTTCTATTTAATAATCTAGTTAACCCGTTTTTTTTCAGAATAATTGAATATTGTTTCTTAAATAACATATATTTGATTCTGACATGTATTATATTTTCATATGTACAATACAGTTAGAAGCTTTAATTTTGATTAAATATTATTTATTTTATTTACTTACAAATTCAAACCTATATGTTTAGATACTTCCGAATTTAAAAACATGATCGTAAAGCGGTCTGTATTATTATTTATAAGTATTGTAATGTCGGGGAAGTACTATGTTGCGCGACGGATTTTTTTAGTATTATTATAAAGTTTCACATGTATTTCAGTTCACTATTTTGTGTGAGAAGGTTCTCCTGACGATGAGGCCCGAAGCGCACGCTACCTGCGCCTATTTATAAATACGGCCCTGATACCGCGGCGCTGGAATTGTGTCGCACAAAATATTCTCAGCTGTTGGCTTGATGTTCACGGCGACCAGTATTCGAATAAAGTTTACAGTTGTTATATATGTTGCTTCTGAATATCTTCTAACTGATTGAAAACTATAAAGGCCGGTTTTATAAACAAATATATTCCCCACTTATAATTTAGTAGCCTAGTAAATTTACTTAAGTAGAAATTTGGGTTTTATAAAGCTCACTTAAATTTACTAAGTAAATTTTCTCCTAAATGAAGTGGAAAATTGCCTAGTATTAAATTTTAACGGATATGAAATACTATTTTAATATCCTTGATGTACGATATGATTTGAAATTTAACTAAATAAAGTTCTAATTTATATTGAGAGTGTTTTTAAATCATTATTTCTTCTTTCTATTGTGAACATGTTTGACGTTAATGATGTTATGTCAATTTCTTCGTAATATGTTTCATATATTACGACATTATCCTTTGATGATGATACTGGTCATGCAAGAAGTATTCGACCTCCTCGAGTATTTGGAGATATAATTTAGCAATTCTACTTATATAATGATATAAAAATTAAAATAAGGTTCAGATAGTTTTTTTTTCTTATTAGAAAGAAGTCACCCTGACTTCTAGTACTATATACTGTTTTCATATATTGCACACTATCAACAATGTATTGCGGCATTAAATACAACTTTATTTTATGCACAAAAACTAAGCAGTTGAACTTGATAAACGTTTTAACATTGAACCAGCCTAATATTTGCAACATACTTCGAATGCTAGTGTATTTGTTACATTTTAATATAATTCGCTTTCCTCGACTTTGAAGAAACTGTAATCTATTTATGTCAGTTTGTTTGCACATATATAAAATTATAGAAACATAAGTAAAATGAAGGAGAATGATAGTGTTGTAAATTAATTATCTCGTTTCAATAGATAAATAATTACCAATTATATTTAAAAATCCTACTTTTTTGGCAATTTTTGTACACAAATAATTTCGTTATTATTTTTTCCGTTACCTTAGTAACGAGAGAAGAACTACTAGATATTTATAGAAAATCAGATTTAATTATTAAATTTAAAATTAATTTTTATTATAACCATAGGTTTCAGAAAAAAAATAATACTTAACTCTTCAGTAACATGTCTACACTTGACTCGGAACCGTAAAATACTCGGGACCAAGTGCCTCGTATTTCAATATTGCTCCTCGACAGTAATGTACCATTTTCCTGACTCTTATGTAAATAACTAATAATACAATCTTAAAATAACAGTGAAGATAGCCATAAATGTCAAAATTCTTATTTACACGATAAAATTTTTAAATAATTGCAAATAACCGTCTCTTGGTTACCTGATGCAAAATTTGTTTTATAAAACGGTAACAGAATTTAACTGACCATTTAATTTAAGTTTCACTTTGTTAAGTGAGGATTAAATTTTTCATTATAAAACCGGGCATAAGCATATTTACAGTAATTCATACATAAACATAACTATAGCTGATGCAACATTTTAAATGTAAAAAATCAGAGCTTGATAGCATATTGAGTAGTTATTGTTTTAATTATTATAGAAAAGTTTTAAATCATCCCATTATAAAGAGACACACGCGAAATTGTATAATTTTCATATTTTATCAGATCAATTTACTTGAAATTTTTTATTTAGTTTCTACAAATATTAACATATAGGTATTAATAGTTATAGTAGTTATTAACAAATACATAGACATAATATTAATAAATTTGTGCTATTTGAGTTCATCATAAAATATATAATATCTCGAATTTATATTGACATAGCTTATAGGTATTACTTTTTATGACACAAGACATTCTGTACAAATTAGGCGAGTGAGATAATTGTATATTATTGACAAAAGACGGGTCGCGAATTTTTTTCCTATGTAGTATATTTTTTACCTTTATACAAAACCATAGTGTGATAATTATAATTGACACTCTTCAGTACCTAATGTAATTTGTTTTTAAATTTTTCAGTATTTAATCCTCAAAATAGATTAAACTAAGCGAACGTATAAGTAGTAAACAAGCAACTTTTTAATGTCGAGTACACACTAAATAATATTGAAAATAAAGCGATTAACAAATTATGATTAAAACAATTAACAAAGTTACAATGCCTTGTCATAATTAATAAAAATTAATCAGAATTAAGCCATTCACAATTACATGAAATAAATAACAAGTAAAATTAACTTAAACTAATAGATATGGTTTCATTATGAATGTACGAATTAGTGTGGAAAGTTTTTCGACAGAAGATACTCAATGGGACAGGGGCTACTGTCCCCTGTACACACGCTGTTGGATAAACTGAATAAAAGCGGCGTGGATATTTTACACATTTTCACAAGTACTGCCCTGTACAATGTGCTAATGTTGGGGGGATGCGGTGGCGGAAGCAAACATTCCATGGCGATCCACAAGACGAGTTCGCACGGTGTTGACAGTTGTATAGTTTTTACTCAAAGCATCGTTGCCATTCTCAGATATGACAAACAAAATGAACAAAAATCCAAGTTGAATTTCTTTTTCAAGAACGCTGTGAATTCAAAATGTAATATTCATAAAAATTTCAGTACTAAAATGGACCAAATAATGTAACAATGAAAATGAAATATAATTGTTCATCACGGGAACAGCTTGAATAATTTTTAAGATACATAGTTTTAACATATATATTTGCGTCTGAGATTCTGTTACCAACGGTCAAAACAAAGCTACCATAGTGCTATTTATCTGTTGTCTAATATATTATTATTATAATAATATAGATAAATAAATAAATTTTATTGTCATTAGAATAGATTCTTTACAAATAGATTGGCGGGCTAATTTTCTAGTTAAAATTATCTTAACAAAGTAATTTAATAAATCCATGTGTTTAATTATGGACTAATTTACAATATTTTTTGTACATTAATAACCAGAATAATATACACATAACCATATAAGTATTATAGCTAACAAAAATATAAAGTATAATAAAGACAAGCATTGCCTTACCATTTCAATATATCTAATTAAACAGACATAAATACATTTATTCGCTTATGCAAAAGCTTCTAGTTTTCAAAGTATTTACAGTGAAGAAGAATATGTCATTTGTCGTTTGTTTGTTAAGATTTGAAAGTAGTACTTACAAGTCGGTGTCTTGGCTTTTTTTTAATAATGTACCTATTTGTTTAAATAAAAGATTCTGAGTTAATTATAAATATAATATATTATTATAAACCTTCATAACTGATTCATTATAATTATCTCGTGACGATCAATCATTTTGAATCACTCTGTATTACTATTACACAGAAATTATCTGAAGTTAAACAAATTATTATTAACACATACACACACACACAAACCATTGCGAAATTTTTCTAATATTGGTCCTATTGCTATACTTTAGTATTACTTCGTATAAGAAGTAAATATTACTATTAGTAAAAAAATGTTTTTATTTTATTATATGTGTAATAATAAATATTTACTTATTTCTGGATTAGTTAATCCAGAGTTATTTTTTAAACCTGTGTTACCATGAGTTCGATAATAATAAACATATTTTTATTCTGGAATAACAAATTCTTTTTTCATGTATTTCACAGTTTGAGAAACTGACAAGCATTTTGAAATTGACATCTTTCATTTGAGGGAAAAAAAATTGTTATAAAAAAAAACCGGGAAGGAAATTTAACTGATGTGAAAAATAGACCTGATAGATACTTGCAAGCTACATATTTTTTGACATTAAATTTATGATTTTTTTTTCTCCTAATCCCATAGCAAACTTAATTACCAAAACCAAAAGGTATGTAATTTTTACTTCCTTGTGCGAAGTAAATGAAGTATTGTAATCGTGAAAATTTTCAGTTCTCAGGCTTCAGCGGCAATATCCATTTTGACCATCCCTGAATCCATTTTGATTAAATATTATATACCTTCTGGTTTTCGTAATTAGGTTTGCTATGAATTAGGAAAAAAATATTTAAAAAAATATAAATTTAATGTCAATGATCAATTATGTCAATTACGTGTAATTAAAAAATCTGATGTGAACACCACATGACTTTCTTGTACGCGTATTAAACTATAGATTTTTTTATTGCACATATTTGATGTAATTTGACATTGACATGAATTTTTTATTTTTTTTTTATTTTTTGTTCTAATCCATAGCAAACTTAATTACAAAAAACAAAAAATATATAATTTTTAAATTTACATATTTCGCTTATACAAAAGACTAATCTAATAATTCTTAATGTGCTAGACGCAGAATTTAATTGTCTAAAACTTTTATATGCAGTATTTATTTCTAAAATCAAAATAATACCAATTTTTTTCAAGAAAAACTGTTACCACCTTCATGTAATGTATCACTTCCGGTTAGTCCATTTTAACCAAAATCAATTATGTTATTTCTATTGATATATTAGTCTTATATGCCAAATTTGAAAAGTTTTGGATTATATTTTAATATAGATTTTCATTAAAAGCTAATATAGGCTTGAAGTAAAATACCACTTCCGGAAGTAATATAATCATCAAAAAGGAAGTTGCAGAACTAGATGTTATAACAGTCCTAAATACAAAATTTCAACTTTCTACGGTTTACCGTTTTTGATTTATGCGAGATACATACGTATATACGTACGTACAGACGTCACGGCGAAATTAGTCAAAATGGATTCAGGGATGGTCAAAATAGATATTTCCGCTGAAATTTGGAAACCGAAAGTTTTAAAGACTTAAATTCTGCGTCTGTTACAAAAATTATTAAATTAGCCTTTTGTATAAGCGAGATTATATATTTTTTGTTTTTGTAAGTGTGTAATGGATTAAAACAAAAAATTAGAATAAAATAGAAAAATTAATGCCAATGTTGTTGCATTAGAGTAACATCTAGGTGTGCACCTCTCTTTGTGTTTATTGAATAATTGGGAAAGAAACAGTCATACAGGCAAAAGAAGGATAGAAGATGAATATAAAAAAGTAGAAAATTTAGCCTATAATAGATTTTAATGTTAAACTACCTACTTTCAAATATAATCCAAAATTTTTAAAATTTGGTATATAAGACTATTATATCAATAGAAATAACATAATAGATTTGTGTTAAAATGGAATAACAAATAAAAGTGTTAGAGAAATAAATTCTGCGTCTAGCACATCAAGAATTAAATTACGCCGTTGTAAAAGCAAAATACGTAAATTTAAAAATTAGATAATTTTTTGGTTTTTGTAATTAAGTTTGCTATGGATTAGGATTAAAAATTAGAAAAAAATTAAAAATTTAATGTCAATGGCAAATTACGTAAAATATGAGCAATTCATAAAATATCTATAGTTTAATATGTTTACAAGGAAGTCATGTGGTGTCCGCTTCAGATATTTTAAATACATATATAATTGTTCCATA
This sequence comes from Pterostichus niger, assembly GCA_947425015.1. NCBI lineage: Eukaryota > Metazoa > Arthropoda > Insecta > Coleoptera > Carabidae > Pterostichus > Pterostichus niger. Next base: position 10,366,241 of record OX380351.1, on the reverse strand, counting down.
TCTTAAAGAATAACAATACAATGATTAACTTTTACATATTATTCAGTCAAATGTTTTTGGTGCGACTAATAATATGTTAATACCATCAACATTTGTAGGTTGAGTAGTACAAGTTCTTCTGGGAATATTATTCTAGAGAACTAAAACGCGCGAACACAAAGCAGAACCCTAATAACAGATTTCTTATTTACCCATCAAGACTGCCATCTCTCATACAATAGCATAAAAATTGGGGTCTAAACTTCATTGACATATTATGACTACAAAACTATCAATTTTTCATATAAATATATTGAAATACGAAATTATATCACTAATATACGATGCATTCTAACACTATTTATTAGTTACGTGTATAAAATCAAACATACCTACTGTATTTAGCGTGGGTTTTAAACTCATGTGGGAGCAAACTGCGGTATATCACATGATATATATATATATATATATATATATATATATATATATATATATATATATATATATATATATATATATATATATATATAGTCCGATACTCAAAAATACCCACAAGGGTGTCGAGCAGTGTATTAAATTATTTGTGGTCTTTAGTTATTGCACGCCATTTATTTCTGTCTTTTGCAATCCCGGTTGCCACTGATTTAACTAGAGTTTTTGATTTTAATATTTCTTCAATTACGGTGTCCCACGCTTTGGGTGGTCTGCCTCTTGAACGTTTCCCTTCCTGTTTGGTTCTCCATATTTTTTTGACCTGTCTGTTGTCTGGCATTCTAACTAGATGTCCAAGCCAGTTTAATTGTCTTTCTTCAATGCTGCTTAGGGCTGGTTTTATGTTCAGCTGTTCCCTTATTTTCTCATTTCGCACTCTGTCTAATCTCGAGACTCCTACTATCCTTCTTAAGTACTTCATTTCCGCTGTTTGTATTTTACTCTTATATCTGTTGTTGAGCACCCAAGTTTCATTACCATGCAGCAACGCTGCTTGGTACACTGTTTTATACACAATAGTTTTTGTTCTCTTAGAGATCATTCTGTTATTTAGTATGGTTTTACATGTACTGAAATAACTTTTATTTGTTGCGATTAATCTATTGTTTATCACCTGTCCATAATCTCCTTTACTATCTATTACGGAACCCAAGTATTTGAAGGTATTCACTTGCTCTATGCTTTTTGATTTTAGCTGTATATTCAATTCTGTTTCTGTTTTGGTGATTGCCATTACTTTTGTTTTTTCTATACTTATTTCCATATCAAACCTGCTTAATTCTTCATTCCAGATATTTAGTTTTTGTTGTATTTCCTCTTCTGATTTAGCTAAAATGGCAAGATCGTCTGCAAATGCACACTCATTTATTGAAAATCCTTGAAGCTAGTAATAGCCCACCTACAATTGTTTAGTATTTTTATGTACCCTTTTCATAATCTCATCCAGGTAGATTGTGAATAGGAAGGGGCTAAGCGAGCCACCTTGTCTTAGCCCTTGGCTAGTTTTAAATTCCTCAGATGTGAGTTTACCTGTCCTCACTTTATTTCTCGTTGATTTGTATATACTTTTAATTGCTGCAAGTAATTTTGTACTAACACCTTTAAGTTCTATAATCTGCCACAATTTGTTTCTATTTACTTTGTCAAAGGCTTTTATGAGATCAATAAATGCCACAAACAAAGGTTTACTCCTTTCTAGAAATTGTTGAGTTAAATGCCTGAGCATAAATATATGATCTTGCGTGCTGTATCCTTTCCTAAATCCACTTTGGGAGGGTTCCATCGTTTTATCTAGTTCAATCCTTAGTTTATTTTAAATACAGATTCAAACATATTTGCTGATGTACATATTAAAGATATCCCTCTGTAGTTTGAGCACATCATCCTATCCCCTTTCTTAAAAATCGGGAAAATGATTGCAGTCACCCAGTCCCTGGGAATTTTTCCTTGTTTTAATATTGAATTAAATAGAATATTAAGGAAAATTATCCCATTTTCGCCCATATACTTCAGTTTTTCTGATTTTATGCCATCTTGGCCTGCCGCTTTTCCTATTTTGAGTTTGTGTAAAGCTTTCTTTATTTCTTCTGCTTCTATTTTGAGTTCTTCATTGGATTTAAGTGATTCTCTGGTATTATGTTTATATTTTGCTTCTCTGCCTATTTTGTTAATAGGACTTTCTTCTTCCAGGAGCTCCTCAAAATATTCCTTCCATCTTATCATAATTTTTTCATCATCTGTGATCATTTTGCCTTCTTTGTCTTTTACTTGTTTCAACACTGTTGCTTTCTTGGAATTTGTACTTTTAATTACGTTATAAAACAGTTTTTAATTTTCTTTGAAGTTTGATTCCAAAGCCTCTCCAAATTCTGTCCATGCTTGATTTTTTGCATCTATGATTAATTTTTTTAACTCTTTTTCTTTGACTGCTATATAGATTGAGATCGTTTTGGCTCTTGGTTCCTAAAAATTGCTTCCATAATTGATTTTTGTACTTAACTTTTTTCCTATACTTTTATCCCACCATGAGGTTTGTTTTTTATTTATATTTATTCGGGTTGAACCACATGCCGTTTTCGTTGCTTAAATTATCACAAATTTTAATTTCTCCCAAATATCCTCTACATTGTCCAGCTTTAATTCCGGTAATCTATTACTTAGTTCATTAATAGTTTCTTGATACTTTTCTCTAATTTCTGGTACTTTTAGTTTTTCAACTCTTCGTTCATCTGATATTGTCTGTCTTGTGTTATACTTGGGTTTGTCCCCCTCCATCTTTTTATCTGATATTATTTTAGTTATTAGTAAGAAATGATCGCTTCCAATTTCTGCGGATCTGTTTACTCTCACATCTTTTACGTTTTTTACATTACTTACATTAGTTAAAGCATAATCTATTATTGATTTTTCCCCTCTGCTCGGTTCCCATCTAGTATATTTATGAATTTCTTTGTGCTTGAATACAGTGTTCAATATTTTTAAATCATTAATTATACAAAAATCAATTAATCTTCCTCCATTATTGTTTTTATGTTTTCCTCCATGTGTGCTCATAATTATTCTTAATCCTTGGTTGTTATTACCCACTCTACCATTGATATCTCCCATTATATATAGAACTTCCCCTACTGATTCTAGGGCATTTTGCATATCTTCCCAGTATTTGTCTTTAAATGCTTTCCTCCCATCCTCGTTAGGGCCATACGTTAGAATCATGTTCAAAACTGCGCTCTCCTCTACTTTAACTTTAATGGTCATAATTCTCTCATTAATACAGTTCCATTCACAAATTGACTGTGCTAATTTTTTGTGTATTACACATCCCACTCCTGATTTTGCTGCCTCTTCCTGAGGTACCCCGCTATATATTAATATGTGTCCGTTATTCAATTTTGTTATACCCATTCCCTTTTTTTTGTCTCTGTTATTACTAAAATGTCTAATTTGGCTTTTTCAAATTCTTGAATTAATTCAATCTCTTTCCCGTTTAAACTGCGAATGTTCCATGCGCCTATATTCATTATCCGTTTTCTTTGCTTCTTTGTCATATATTTTTTCTCCGCGAGATTAAGTTTTATTACATTTGTGGGTTCTCGTTTTTTGAATTATTTCCTGTATCCTCTTCTAACATCTCTCTCAAATGATTCCAAATAAATAATTTATTATTGATAGTTATTTTATTGTATCCTAGTTTTACTGTTTTACCTTTTCCTTTTTCTTCCTTACCTTTACTTCTGATTACGAATTGTATATGTCTTTTTTTTCCGTAAGATCGTTCTCGATATATATATATGTTTTTACCTCTTAGTTTAAAAGCATTTTTCATCACTTGTAGTTTATCTTCCCAATCCGTGAAATGTACAACTATCACTGGTGTATTCCCTTTTTTGTTAATAGTAAAAGCCGTTTTTAACTTTGCTTCAGAATCTAATTCTAAACTCAGAAAGTTTCCCACCTCTGCTTTTATATTCTCGGTTGAAATCCTTAATCCTTTAATAATGACATTATTTTTTTTCTTTTCTTTTTCATGCTTGTTAAGTCTCTGTTCCAACAATTTTACTTTTTCTTGAAGTTCAGTTTTCTCTTCTTTCCATTGTACTTCTCTTCTGTTAATGTCTTCTTGTATTTGTATTATCATTTTATTATTAGCGTTAATTTCCTCTTTCAGTTCTCTGTTGCTTTCCTTTATTACCTCTTTTAAATCATTTAATTCGTTCGATAGTAATTTTTTGAATATTTCTTCCATTTTCCCTAGATCCATTTCTTCTTTGGGTTTCTTGACAATTTTACTAGGTGATCTTTCAGCACGTTGCTCTTCTTAAATATTTCTGTCTTATCTGCCTCTTCTTCTCTGCTCCTTTTCAAAAATTCTTTAAGGGATCCGGTAGAATTAAATCTTCCTCTCCCCTCTTCACTCATTTGTGCTTCACAAATATGAATTTCCCACTTGAATTTAGAAGTAACGCTTTGATTATTAATTTTGCCTAGTTTGGCAACATTGATTCAACCGCGCAAAAGATTTAGCGTTGGGAACGCTGTTTACCAATCAGCGCTCAGACGCTCGTGTCTCACGCTGATACCGGCACCTGATTATTAACCTTTAAAACTAGTATTTATCGCTTTTAGATAATTATTATTATGTTTCCTAGTCTACACTTTTACGTGTTTCACCGTCACCTAATACACACTGTTCCTTTATTTGTTTCTTGAAACTAGAGCGAAAATGTTCGGTATCGAATTAATTATCGGCTCCACAAAACAAACGCGACCTTCACCTTCAAAAACTCTCGCTCTCTAAATTATATGCGTATTTAATATTTTCAACACAAAAGTTTAGAATTTATTAGTTACAAAAACAATAAAGAGAATCAAAGAAAAATACTACTGACCAAACCTTCAGAACGCTGTCAAAATCAAATTAATATATGTGAAATATGTCTTCAAAGTAAATACGAGAGGAACCCTCTTCAATTAAATTTAAGAGTTACCCCGACAAGTAGTAAACCATTGAAAATTATTCATATGGACGTTATTTCTTTAGAGAAAGATAAATACTAAACCACAATTGATAGTTTTTCTAAATTTATAAATTAAAAAATATGACATATGTAGAAGTAGCTAATAAATTAAATTCATTTCAAAATATACTATGCCAGAGAAAATAATTTGTGATAACGGAAAAGAGTTTAATAAAACGTTGTAATTAAAGAATTCCTCGCACTACATAAAATTAACATCCACTTCACAAGCATCGATAACCTGAACTCAAACGGACAAATAGAACGATTTCATTCAACACTCATAGAACATTTAAGAATCTTAAATTTATAAAAAGAATATAAATCATTAAATCTATTAGATATATTAAAATACGCTATAATAGAATATAATAATTTTATACATTCAGTTACAAATTTTAAACCAATAGATATCGTATTTGAATATTTTAAAAATAATGAAATAAATATAGATTTAGAAAAACATTTAACACAAAATTATATGCAAACTCATAAAGAAAAATGCAAATTATGTATGAAAAGATTAATCAAAATTTAAATGATAAAAAAGAAAACATTGTAAGTAAACGTTATAAAGATAACGTTGAAGAAATCTCCGAAACCTTAGAAGAAGTCTGGTAAAATTACCAAACCCAAATACGTCACACATAAAGTAGCTAGTTTACAACCAAAATCAGTGTAAAAGGGTTAAAACAGTGTATTATTGTACTTTACTTACTTAATCCTTATGTCTCTCGACCCTTTCGAGTGTGAGGCGGGTGATGTAGTAGTTAGTAGAGTTCTACTTGGTTGGTCTACTCCAATTTCTTCACTTTTTGCATCGCTATTTGGGCCATGGGCCACAAATATTTCATATTCTTCATTTTCTTTTCCTTCTTTTATATTTATTGTTAGTATTCTTTCATTTAACATCTTTTTATTTTTCATCCATTTCATATTCTTCTTATTTGATTAGAATTGCTACTACCGATTTATATATCATCCAGTATCCATTCGATAATTTGGCAGTTCCTTTGTTTTTCTTCTTTGCCTCGGTTAAAACTATGTAGTCTATTTTTAATTTTGTTAATTCTTCTGTCAGTTCTTCTTCTTTTTCCTTTAAGCTGTTTATATTCCATGTACCAAATCTTATGACTTTCTGCATCGTGTTATTTTCAATGTTCTTTTTAAGCTGTTGTTTGGTAGTGGTCTGATATTTTGTCTTTCTTATTGTTATATAATTTAAATCGTTCATCCTTGTCCTTATTCTTTACCGAGGTCGTTTTCCATATTTGCAGATTCATGTTTATTACTGTTTTGCCATTTGTTCCTGCTTACGACGCTTTTTTCGGTTTCGTCCCATTCATGCGTTTCTCCTTTCTTGTAGCCTATTTTGATCGTTTTTCCTTTGTCTTTTTCAATCCTAGCAATTTTACGTATCTATGTTTGTATTCTACGTTCATCAACTCATGCTCCACATATATTTTAAATCTTTTCGGCTTATTTTTATTTTTCTTTGCATTTTATTTTTCTTCCCAGGAGCCCATTTCTATTCTTATAATTTTATTAATTTTGTCTCTGCTTAGATCTGTTATTTTCTTATAAGTTATATCTATTTGAAGTTTCTCTTTCACTACGTTCCTTAGTGGTTTTCGGAAAACCGTTTTCCAGCCGTATTATTGTAACTATATAAATAGTGCAATTATTAAAGAAAATGAATGTGATTATCAAACTGTGTTTAACTTAAATACGACAAAGTGTAATTATATTAGAAGTAATTATAAGATTAATAATGTACTGGAAATAAGTAATACTAATTTATTTGTATTATGTTATTCAATCTTACTCTATCTTAGTATAGTGGACGGAAGAGTTCCACTTAAAATCTTGTATTTTTTGCGGACTAATCCTATAACCCGCTCTTCATGTACTCGAACGTTGGCTATTGCCAGAGTTCCTTCAATTTCTTTTAGGTCTAATTGTTTCTTCAATAAATTTCTGGAATTATTGTTATTGGCAAAGTTTAGGTTCCTCATTTGAAAAAATATACATACCTTTGAAAAATATTTGTTGCTATAATACAGCTGCGTATATTTCGACAGACTTGACAATTAAGAAGCCCGTGTCAGCTAGGGCTATATCGCCAGGAAGCAGCCTCTCTAATACTCTAACTGCTCAATGTCAGTGCAGCTTCTTCTGGATTTCCTGGTCTTTCTATCATGATTTCAAAATAATTCAATATTTATTTATTTATTTATTTATTTATTTATGTTACTCTGTACAACAGGAACTTAATCCCAATTACAGTACAGGGTCCGCACTCACCGAGCCGCAGTGTGGTAGTTTATATAATATTTAGCTTGAGTAAGAATCGAACTCAGGATCTCTGGATTCTAATTCCATATTGCTATCCACACCACCGTACTGACGGACTAATATTATAGCCACCTTATTCCCAAAAGCTTCCTCAAAGGCTGGTGGCATTTCTTTTCGTCCTGGACATCTGACAAATTGCTTCATCTGGTTATACAATTGTCGATCCACTTATAAAAAACATCTACTTGCAGTTCTTCTATTTATGTCAAATAAAAATCTCAGGTAAGTAAACTGACAATCTAACCGAAGCTTGACGAGTGTAAGCATCAATCCTTGGAGCGATGCAACCTTGTTCACTCGGTCAGGCAGGGAGCGACAAACTTTATATTTTTCTTATAAAAGCTACGTTGGGCAGCCCAGTGAAGTATTGCATCATTTCAATATCTTTTGCCATTTCTTCCTCTTGCATCTGCAAGCGATTCAGTAGCCTGAAGAATACTCAAATTTCTCCAATTTAATCCACTTTCTGTCTTCCTGCGGCGTCACGAACTTGAACGGTGATCATTGTCGCCGAGACACTGGAGTAAATTTTCTGTTAGCATTTGTGTCACTAAAATATTTAAAACAAGCTGCATGCACAAATTGTGTAGTTACCCTTGTTACTTCAGTTAATACGTTGCATAACATGCCTTGTTACTGTTGTCAGTAAAATAGATAAATTATGTTAATGCATCTATATATGTATGTAGAACAGAATAAATTATAAAGGAATAAGTAAAACCAATGTTTTAAATTAATAACGTCTTTCCTCACGTTCTTTAAGAGGTGTAAATTTTTAAAGTCGACCGGTTTCGGACATTGTCCATCTTCAGGACCGGTGATGAATACAAAGACAATAAAGAACAAAACAAAATAACAAGTAAATTAAAAAACAAATAATTACTTACATCAAAAGTACAGGCCATTTACGTACAATCCAAAAAGTTGACATTGTATGTCAACGTAGGTGTAAAGTTGTGCGAACCTACACAACCAGGAATCATTTGGCAACGGAGAGAGATGGACAGAGCAGGGCCGTTTTTAAGATTTTCGGGGCCCTGGGCCATTCGTACGTGAGCCCCCCTCTCCTCCATAAAAAAATTTTCAACAAAAACATATATTTTATAGTTTATTACCTTTTCTTCGGGCCTTTCGCATTTATAATTTAAATTTAAGATTTAACCGCTCCTGACCCATACTGTTCCGCAGATAATTTTTGATTAGCTTGACCTTAGAACGACCAAATCGTGTACTTCGATGCAATTGTTGTTGCAAACTTGTTTTGGTCAGAATTTTATAGACGACCTCTACGGACAACTTGTGTTCAACGACAGGCTTTTGTCGATTGAAAAGCAGCTAGTGTTATCGAACTCTCAGTATTACCGACAGCGGCAAACCGTTACCGACCATTGATACGTTTATATTAATTTCGAGATATATAAAGCAAATGTTCTTACATACATTTTATTAGTTATGTGTGAATAATAAATAAAATGTATGTATTCATCACGGTCAAGATTTTAGAATCTCTGTTACTCGTAGGCATTAAATTTTATTAAATCTTTTTTACACATACAAACTTTAGACGGCCCCCAGAACCTTGGGGCCCTTAACCCGGGTCCAGGTGGCCCATGCCTAAAAACGACACTGGGACAGAGAAACGAACGAAAAAAAGAGGAAAAAGGTTCAAATAACAATGTCGAAAAGTGGGGATGTACGTTCACCGATATGGTCGTTTAGGGATATTTTTTGTTTAAACAATATTTTAATTTCTATATTTTCTAGAGTATTTAAAATCTTACTTTTGTTTTTAATATCTAAAATCTTGAAATTCAGTGGATCAAATTTATGTCCTGAATCTAAAATATGTTCTGCAAAATTAGAGGGTCCTGGATTAAATTTTATACAATTCATATGTTCTTTAAAACGTTGTGTGAATGTTCTCCCCGTTTCACCTACGTACGACAAATTAGTCACCACAATTTAATAGATAAACTCCTGATTTGTCTAACAGATCCGTATTATATTAGTTTCTAATTACTATACAAAACCAAAAATGGTTTCAACTTAATTTACCATAAATATAATATATTTACTCAATTGTATATATACTTGTAAATAAAATAGCATAATATATTTATTCATATGATTTGATTATATACTTAACGTAATTACTAAAGCCCGGATTTTTAGGCAATTGCCTAGATTCAAATTTTAATATACTTACGGCAATTTAGTTTTTCTATACATAGGTAATATGTTTACGTGTAATGGAAGGTTTTTTTTTTCGTGCCTTAGAGCCTATTTTTTCTATATTTTGGTTATTGTGCCTATTTTACCATATACAGCCTATTTTACCTATTTTTGTTGCCTATTCTAACTTTGATTGAGCAGACAAAGTTTATCATCTACTTCATTGACTAATTCAGCACTCGACAAAGTGTTTCAACCTAACCTATAATATTTAAAGTACTTTAATCAAGTTTTTGTGTGTGAATTTAAAATGCCGAAAGAAAAAACGGTTTTTAGTCAAAATTTTTCGTGGCAATTCAATGTGTCTTCGCCATTAATCAATGGAGCTGAGGTAACTTTAGACGATATGGCTAAATATAAGAACGCCCCGGTCACATTTTGTGATGTCGAACGAAGTTTTTCAACTTACAAGTAAGTTCTGACAGACCGAAGACAGTCCCTTTCCCAAAATTTTATAGAGCAATTGCTCGTAATATTTTGTGAATTAATGTATACTACATAATTTGAATTTGCATAATAGTTAATAAAATGAGAACCCTACATTATTATTTTTCAGATTGCGTTAATTTTTGTTTAAAATGATAATTTTTTCTAACGAAGAGTAGATACGAGTACCAATATTAGAAAAAGGATTCGTTAATTTTTTTAAAATAAATTATTTACATTTAGGCTGCCTAAAATCCCGCCTATTTTAGAGTAATTACCGGCCTATATGCCTGCTTATTTGGGTGTTTTTAAGAGCCTAAATATCCGGGCTTTAGTAATTACAGATATTATTTTATTATGTAGATGTTTTATATATATATATATATATATATATATATATATATATATATATATATATATATATATATATATATATATATATATATATATTAGGGTGGCCCTTATTTTGGGTAAGTGACTATTCAAAATGCAATAACTTGTTTGTTTTTCAATATTTCGAAACAATTCCAAGCGGGAATTAAACCAGATGAGATAACGAATCGATCGATTACAATAAACAATAATTTTATAAGATTGTTTATTGCTAAACGGATGCTCAAAAACTAACGAAAATTGAGTTTTTTTAAATACGCAAAAAGTGATTCACATTAATGATTATTTTCCAACAATTTTGTTTTATAAACTAGTTTCGATTATTTTAGACTATTTTTGAATAATATTCATATGGATTATAACATTTTTAATTTATTTATCATATTTTTTGCCACATATATTTTATCATTTGTAGTGTTTATTTGTAAATGTGTATAAGTGAAAGTGGCCTAGAGGCACGGGTTAAACTTATTTTTAAAATCTCAAAAAATTAATTTATTACTTTTTTGTGATTTGAAACCAGATTTCGGGTGGAGACCGACAAAATTCGAACTTACCCAAAATAAGGGCCACCCTAATATATATTGTAACGTTAAATTTGTCCTCGCGCGCATTTTTGTGCAACTTGTGCTGACGGCCATACCGCGCGGTGTGGTGTTGCGCAGCGGAAGCGGTGATCGTTCTCTTGCTGGCAGACCGTGAATGAGGTGTTTTCTGTTGCCGCTGTGGAATTTGCTTTACTTGAACGACATTTAAGTTTGATAATCGTTGATTATGTATTCTGCGTTGAACTAACATCCGAAGTAAGTAGTATTCTAGTTTATTTTATCGTATTACACCGTTTCTGGTTGTTTATGCTAAATCTAGATAGCGTGCCTGTAAAAACAGATGTCTGTTTCCCACGTGGAGCCGGCATCGCGGTCTGGGAGCAATAGCATATTTTTTGTTACTGGTAGCGTGAGTTCGTTTTAATATTCCGGTTTCTAAATTTATTTCTTTTTGTTTGGATTCTCGCCTATCACGGTAAATAATTCTTTTTACACCGGTTAAAATTTTGGGAGGGGAAATTTTTATATTAAGTCTGTAAATTTGGGTTATAAATCATCTGTATTGTGAGCACCGTAATCGACAGCGATTTCATTTTTTAACATCGGCTCTGTTCATCTCAATGTCATCATTCATCGAGTGGATGTGAGTGTGCCTGTGACAGACGACTGGACTTAGACGTTTTTGGACGATCCCGGAGTAAGTCTTGTGCCGTAGCACTTTTTGCAGGTTAGTTTACGACCTGGTGATACGTAGAGTTTCAGTAGCGTTATAGCTTAAGTGTTTTAGTTATAAGAAAGTTTGGTTGGCTTGAATATTTAGTTTAGTTAATTAGTTTTGGGATAATGCACAGCCAACACTAGTTACTGAAACTCTGGGGCTCTGGTGTTCTTGATGCTCTCGCATCATTCGTCGCGGAAGTCCGTCTTCTGCAAATCACCTTCATCTTATCACCCCTTTTGTTCCCTTTCTTCCTCCCTGCGTTGCGTAAAAATAATCAAAGATTTTGTTAGTTTTCAAATTTTGCTTTGTATTCATTGACCGTAAATATGTAAAATATTTGTAACTTTGTTTATAATCATATTTGTATTCTTTGTAAGTAATTTTTCTTTTGAGAGCTCATAGTTATAAATAGTTTAGCTGTTTAGAAGGATTTGTGTTTCATTTTGTGTTGAGTATTAAAATCATTTATACAATATTGTTTGAACTAGTTATTGGCGCTGTGTTGTACTGTTTTAGCGTTGATACCAGCCAGAAGGGATCATAGGCTGAGACGATAGCTGATTCTGGGTGTGATTCGCGTGCGGCTAGGATCCTGCAATAGCCCGGACCACGTTTACCTCGAATTCACTAAGACACCTATCCTGTCGACTGCTACTGACTGTCGATCGTACACAACAGCTGCTGAATACTATCTCACTGGCAGAAAATCACGTGGGACAATTCACGACCCCACTGATAATAGATCCTGCTCTACAGCTGCAGTTCCCTGTTTCACTGGCCTGAATTACTCTGAATCTTACTGACAACTACAACACCGCCTGCCTTCACGAATACGTCTTCTCGAGGAAATCTCCGTGCTGACCGTATATCTACGTTAGCCAGGAAGCCCCGCTTACCATCCAGAAGATCTTGAATCTCCAGCAAGAAGATTATTAGCTAGCTTTATTTTACACACACAATTTGCTGCACAAACAGTAAGTTCATTTTATGTTTGCTCTACAAATGCATCATTCCTAAGATTGTATGTTACGCTTTAGCTCATTGAGTTTTGTACTTATCAAATTGTACATTTTTATTTAGTGTGTATTCCTCTTTCTTCCCATCTAGTTCCAAGTCACTAGATTCTTTTTCAGCCATTATTTCAGACTTGGTGGCGCTCTCTTTACCCCGACCCGCTCGTGCAATTAACATCCGTTGGTCACTTTTGTGAGCATTTTCGAACGGTAAGTTTTTATTTTTCATTAATGTCATTAGTGCATCATCAACAGTCCATTCTAATTCACTACATACGAGTGCATACCATGGGGCCATATCATCTTTCTTGATTGCGTCCATAAGTTTTCCACGAACAGTTTGATCCTCTCGATATTCCGGAAAACTTAATAAAAAATTAAGCTGCGCTAATTCCAAATTTAGCATCACTGTGTGCGAATAGTAAATAGATGGATGACCGCCCTGCGATAACCCGCTCTTTTGAAAACCGCGTGCCGTTATCAAACCATCGACAAGGCGGTATATTTATGATGTACGTAGTAGTAGTTGAATGCTTGAAAAAAAAATCCACCATTGTCGCAAAGTTAGGCTTACCTATGCATAAATTTCAACATTCAAATTATAATTTAAAAAGTAAGTTTTTCTATGCAAAATATAGTTTTTCATGGAACTATGAGCAGAAAGTATTGCTGCTGGCCCATGGAGATCGTTGATCGAAGCGCAGCTGAAAATAACAACCCAGACAAGAGCGGTAAAAACAAATTATTTGTTTGACAATCAAACCACCACATTTTAACGTAAATTTACGCCCATGTCTGTTTTGTAGTAAACCTACACTTTAATCTGGTCTTGAAACCATGAAGCTAATACTATAACGCAAATTGCTAAGAGCGACATTTGTTAGGACCTCTAATCAACAATAGTTGCTACGTAGGTCGCTATCAAAAGATCATGTTTGCCATGAATGAATATTTTTGAAATATAGTTGGCATAATTTTAATGATGATGAGTCCCATCATTCCGTTTCGGAACATAGGGGCCGGGCACACCGAGCCGCAGTTTTTACACTGCCGTACTGCCGGTTTCTTTAGTCAGATTATTTAAGGCGTATAAGTAACTAGATTATAGCACCCGAGTGTGATAAATACATGTAACTGTATTTTTATATTTTACGACAAATCACACATTGTCGGCAGGCGGATTCGAACTGACGAACCTTGGTTCGGGTGACGTCACAGTATGGTAAGAGATGTGCCTTAACACGCTCGGCCACCGCGCCTACTAAATTTTAATACGATAACAATATTAATAAAGTAGATCTAACCAGCATATAGCAATGGAAGTATTTATAAGTCACTACCTTATTTGGAAGTGAATTTATTAAACATTTTTTACAAATTGTCCAACAGTTTCTTTCATTAAAAGTTTTTCGACTTCGAAATGATTTTTGTTGTTATAACAATACATCTCATAATTTTAATTTTCGTCATTAGAAGTTTCCTGAATTATATACAAATTCTTCAAATTTTCTCACGTCAAAAACATAATAAGAGAGCACAGCTTCATTAATTCATTAATACAATAAAATAAAGTACCTTCAATGTTCATTAAAGATTTCGTTCGCTTTCAAGAACCATATACGATAACAGATTTTTTTATATCATATTCAATTTAAAAATTCTGTTTTCTATAAATACAGTGAAACATGGGATTTGACATATCCATGGCTACGAATTTGACAGAAATATATCAAAGGTTTATTTTAAAATAAAACATAGGTTGTTATAAAATTGCATTAATTAGTGTTCGTATTGTTATAAACGATTTGCTACCTGTAAATAATACATGCAGGTGAAGAAAACATTAAATATTTATTTGCTTAAATCGACCGGTGTAAAAATATGTATAATGGCCTGCTGAATCTCCTGATTTAGCATCATTTTATTTTTTATTAGGACTTTTGAAACCCAAAGTATACACTGGAAACAGTTTGAATTTAAAACTTTTAAATTTAGATTTCGTGTCCGGATGTATTATAAAGCTGCTTAAATAGCGTGTGATAAAAGTCTTATGAAATGAGTTATTTATACTATTTTTTGTTTTGCGTCTTTTAACAAATAAATTTTTTTTTAAATCAGCGATATTTTAATCCGAATTAATTTATGGCAATTTGTATATGAAATGTTGTGGTTGGTAACTGTTATTGGTATTTATGCAATTGTTCAGATTTGGCGGTTATATTGAAATTTTGATATCCAAATATTTAATTAAAAACATAAAGAGTAATACTATAATTTGTGACGAATCTTCAACTGCGTCAAAAACACCAAAATTCAAGTCTTTACAAAATTATCTGCTCTAAAACGTTTCAAAAAGAACTTATTATTATTATTTTAACGACGTTAAATTTCAATATATTATTTCTGCATGTAACATATTTTTAGAACTTATTATGGTAAAATCTTAAAGAAAAATAAATTCTACCGATAAAATGTATTGTAACGTTTATTACAATTTCGGGTTCGGTGAAGTTTATTATTAAATTAAACACGAGTAATGAAAACACTAACAAAATATTTATTTAAAACTAAACTAATGTAGTACAACTACTAAGACATATATTTATATTCAACACGTATTTATATTCACAACAAAGTATTTTGCAACGACTTGCACTGTTCACACTTCGAATACAGAATGAATCTTTGCCGGCCCAAACTGTCCCTTATATACTGGAACAAAATTTTCTAGCATATACGAGAGCGTCTGGAACACATGACGCAGAGCGTACAGGTTTGGACTTGTCTATATCGTATGAGACAGCAGTGAACGCGCTGTAGACTATGACGCGTCGACTGTTCCAGACGGAACAGGGCCGTACTCGCTACACTGCCCCCTCCTTAAGGATGTTTCATCCCTAAACTTTTCTGCGCCGTGCCGATATCTGCACGTTGATCCCCGCGAGCATCGTGACGTTTGGTGGAAATAACAGTCCACAGTTCTTTTCACTACTGTTGAACCACAGGGATTATAGCTGCACACCAGGATCTCAATTCCGGTATATTGGAAAATAGTTTCCAGCATGTTTCTTATAATTATCCAGCTCAATTCATCAAGGCCACAGCCTAACTTTGGTACAGCTAGTTTTAGAATATCCTGATCGAGCAGCACACCTCGTAGATCACATAGGGCGTCCCAGACGGCGAGATAAGTTGGTTTCTCGTGGGACAGATGTTTAGTCACCAGGTAAAAGATGCTTCTGTTTCGGCTCGGCTGTTTGTCGGCTATATGTTGCACTGTGCCGACACATGGGTGTTGTAGCCGTAGTTCTTCCAGTTGGCCGAACTTCATTTTGAAAACCACGGCAATTCCTCGAGACATCTGTAGATCTTTGGCCACACAATGTGCCAATGAGTATTCTGAAGGCACTTTGAATAGGTCACCCTGATGTTCTTTGGTCACACCATTTCGTACTTTATTGCCCGTAGAATAGGAAGCCATGAACTCGTCAAAGGTGGTTTCCGGATCTTATACATTAATTCGTCGAGATCGAGCTTCATTGGTGTTTCCATCGTTGTTGTCACCGGCGAAAGTAGCCAATCGGTTGAAATGAATCACTCTTGGTTTTCCTCCAGTCCTTTTCTGGATTCGATAGATGACGTCATGTATTCGCTTCAGTACCTCGTAGGGACCTTCCCAGAAGTTCTGTAGCTTTGGGGACATTCCACGGCGACGCTGTGGGTTGTATAGCCAAACCAGATCCCCGGCTTGATACCCACCATTCTCAGCCTTGACATCATAGTGGTCTTTCATTCGGTCACTAGCGCTCTGGATGTTGGATCGTACGTGCTCATGGATGTCGTTCATCTTCTTTCGAAGTTCGGTGACGAAATCTTCGCCAGCTAAATTTTCACCTGGCTTACTGCCAAACTTCAAGTCGCAGGGTAATCGCAGTTCATGACCAAAGACAATGCTAGCCGGAGTCTCTCCTGTTGTTTCATGGACGGATGATCGATAAGCTAACAGGAACATTGGTAGGTGACAATCCCAGTCTCTTTGGTGGCCGGAGACAACCTTGGAGAGGTGTCTATTGATGGTTCTGTTCATGCGTTCGACCATACCATCTGACTGTGGGTGTAGAGCAGTTGTCCTTGGTTTGCGAATGTTCAATAGCTCGCAGATCGCTTGGAACAGAGACGACTCGAAGTTTATACCTTGGTCTGAATGTAGTTCCAATGGTATCCCGAATCGGCAGATCCACTGGTTGATAAGTTCTTCTGATACTGTAGCAGCTTCTTGATTTGGCAACGCATAAGCTTCAACCCACTTGCTAAAGTAGTCCATGACCACTATGATGTATTTGTTTCCCTTGTCAGATTCTGGAAATGGACCGGCCACGTCAATTGCGATTCTTTCAAACGGGCTCCTAACATTGTATTCTTCTTCTTGCACCACTCCTTTACGTCCTCTCGACAATTAACCCAGTAAAATCGCTAACGCAGCTTCCGAACTGTCCTCGTTACTCCTAAGTGTCCTCCAGCAGTTCCATCATGAATCTCCTTCAGTACCTCCGGTACTCTTTTCCTAGGGATTATGATCTGCATCTTTTGCTCTGTAGCCTCAGAACCTTCCAGGATACGTTTCAGTAGTTCATTCTCTATAACAATGGAGTCCCACTGCGCCCAGTACGATTTTACGGTTTTCGAGTGTCGTGCAACTTCTTGCCAAGTTGGTTCCGGCTTTCTTTCTTCCATTCCAGTAGGTATTTCAATTCTGGATCGCCTTCTTGATCTTTCACAACTTCATCAGTCAGCCAATGGTCGTCTATCACTGTGGTCCGTAAGTTTGGAGCGGACTTCTCTTCCACACGGGTACAGTGTTTGCAGTCTTCTGAGCATGGTCGTCTTGATAATGCGTCGGCGTTACAATGATTAATTCCGGCACTATGCTCGATGACGAAGTCATATTCCTGTAGCCGTTCGATCCATCTTGCTACCTGCCCTTCCGGATTCTTGAATTGTAACAGCCACTTCAACGCAGCATGATCAGTCCTCACCAGGAATTTCCTTCCATACAGGTATTTGTAGAAGTGTTCAACGACTTCGACATAGTTTTGCTGAAGTAGTCGATGACCTTCTCTTGTCCATCTTGAATTTGCGATAGGACGGCGCCGATTCCGACATAGCTGGCATCTGTAGAGGATAACTCAGGACTGGTGCTGTTGTTAGGGCTCGCTTGAGGTTGTCGAAAGCGTCTTGGCAGTCTTCTTCCCTCACAAATTTCCGTCCTTCCCCCGTGAGTTGTGTCAGTGGCTTGGGAATGTTGGCGAATCCAGAGACGTATCGCCGGTAGTACGTGCAAAGACCAAGAAAGCTTCGCAATTGATGTTTGTCAGTTGGTACTGGCCATTCTTTTACTGATCGGATCTTCTGATTGTCAACGGCTATTCCGTTCCGGACACAATATGTCCCAGGTACTGCACTTCTTTGCGGAAGAGATGACATTTCTTTGGACTAAGCTTCAAACCAGAACTTCGTAGTCTCAGAAATACCTCCTCCAAATTCCTCATGTGATCATCGAATGTTCTTCCGACCACAATAATATCGTCAAGGTACACCAAACAGGTTTTCCAAGATAGTCCTTGCAGTACCGTTTCCATAAGTCTTTCAAACGTGACGGGGGCATTGCAGAGCCCGAACGGAATTACTGTAAATTGCCACAGTCCGGCACCGACAGAAAACGCAGTTTCCTCTTTATCCGTTGGTGCCATGCCAACCTGCCAGTACCCACTTTTCAAGTCTAATGTTGAGAAAATTTTCGACCCAGCCATCGTATCCAATGTGTCATCTATTCGGGGCAACGGGTAGCTATCCTTCTTCGTCACGTTGTTGAGTTGACGATAGTCCACGCAGAATCGTATTGACCCATCTTTCTTCTTTACCAACACCACTGGTGAGGCCCATGGACTGCTTGAGGATTCGATGACACCTTCTTTTTTCATGTCTTGAATAATTTTATCGGTTTCCTCTCTCTTGGCCAGTGGTAATCGTCTTGGTACTTGGCAAACGAGGCGTGCATCGCCGGTGTTTATTTGATGCTGGACTATGTTGGTTCTACCCTTGGTCCTACAGCTGGTGTCGAAAACGTCTTGATATTCAGTTATTAAATTTCACATTCTGTTATTCTGGTCCTGGTTTAATTCTTTGCAAGATGTTGACAGTAGATTTGTCAGTTCTACGGGAAGCTTCTTTGGTGGATTTTGTGTAACGGATGTTCGTCTGATAATCGAAGTTACTGATGAACAGTGTCCTAAGATAGTACCCTTCTTTAGTGTAACTGGATAATAATTCACATTCATTACTCGAACTGGTACTACCTTTCCAGTATGCACGAGAGATTTTCCCACCAGTATTCCTCGAGTTGTCGTTTCATTATGATTTCCAGCTTCTAACATCATGGTACATCCGGTTGGAAGTTAATGTTCCAGGTGGGCATCCACAATCATTTCACTTCAATTTAACACGACCGTATCTTCAACTAAGGTCAGACGTACTGTGTCTTCTCCTCGGGGATGTGAAACGATCTCTTCATCATTGATCTTTAGTATTCCGCGTTTTAAATTTAGTTCGACGCCATTTGCGTTCATGATGTCCATCCCGAGAATAAATTCGTTTTCAATGTCAGCTACCAGGGCTTGGTGTTTAATTCGTGTAATTGCGATGGTAATGGTAATGTCTGCTTCGCCATGGATGGTAGTCGCGGCTCCTGTTGCTGTGCGCACTCGCCATTTTGTTGATTCAATCGTCATCGGTTTCTTGAGAATATCAGGTCTGATGATGGATTTTGTCGCACCTGTATCGATCAGCAAGGCGTGTGGTTTGCCGTCGATCAATCCATCCACAAAAATTCTATTTACTCTAGGTTGTAGGGATGCGACATGTCCAGTTAGCTTCAGGGCATCTTTATGATGGATCGACGTTCGCCCCCTTGCGTCGACCCGCTTTAGTTTTCCACTGCCTTGTTCTTTATTTGTTCCCCGCAGCGGCTTCGCACATGCCCTAGCTCACCGCAGTTCCAGCATCGAAATTGTCTCTTCTTTGGCAACATCTCAGTCATGACACGCCGTGCTGTTTCCTCCATAGACTCATTATGATTCTCCTCCACGGCCTGTATTGTGCTAATATTTCCTTGTCGTCTTGAAGCGTGTTCTGCCGCCTCGAATTCCAATGCGCTGGCCAAGGCAACGGACAGGTTACTCACACGAGCCAGAATCAGGGCCCGCTTGGTTTCTTTATCTCGGAGACCATCAATGAATCCTTGCACAGCCAGTCGTTCCAACACACTATCTGGGGTATCAGGATTTGCTAGGCGAACTAGACGAGCGATATCAGATGCAAATTCTTGTAGACTTTCGTTTGATTTCTGACATCTATTTCTCAGCTGTAAGTGATACACTTGCTGCAGGTGTGCGTGTCCATAATGCACTTCCAAGCGTTTAACTAGTTGCTGATAGTTCTGACGCTCTTCTGGAGGAATTGTTTGCAATATATCTACTGCATCACCATGCAGCGCAATGATCAAGGCCGTTGCCTTCTCAGATGGTGACCACTCATTGGAAACTACCGCAGCTTCGAATTGGTCGTAATAATTAGGCCAAGATACCTTGCCATCAATCTGTGGTGGTTTCATGTGGAATCTACGCAGTGATTCTTTCCCCTCTGTCACTAAATCTTCAACTTTCTCGTTATTTAATTGTTGATCACTAGATGGAGTTTTCTGAATCAAGTCGTGAATTTGTTGGACATTTGGCTGTTCGTGATTCAATGCCGGATTCAATGTTGCTAATCTTGCCTCGATTTCTTCAATTTTTTCTTTAAATTTTCTTCAAAATTTATGAATGTTCTTCAATTTTTTCAAATTTAGTTTCCAAATTAGTTTCCAAGTTTCTGGAACTTTCTTCAAATTTAGCTTGCAAACTTCTGGAATTTTCTTCTAATTTAATTTCCAAGCTTCTAGAATTTTCTTCAAATTTAGTTTCCATAAGTTCTTTCAAATTTTTGGAACTTTCCTCGGTATTTCTGGAACTTTGTTCCAATTTGGCTTCCAAACTTCTAGAATTTTCTTCAAATTTAGTTTCCATAAGTTCTTTCAGATTTTTGGAATTTTCCTCGGTATTTCTGGAACTTTCTTCTAATTTTTTGTAGATGGAGTCCAAATCGCCCGGAATTTCAAATTCGTAAGTATCCGCTATTTCACCAGCTTCAACCAAAAATTGACGAAGTCACTCTTGGAGTATACTTTTCTTGCCTGTAGTATCCAGATCACGTTCTTCTAATTCTCTCTTGAGATCAGTCACTTTTAAATCACTTAGATTTACTTTTCTCGAGCCCATTTTTACTTATTTGCACTTAAACTTCACTTTTAATTCACAAAACACAACCCTAACACCTGACACCAATTGTAACGTTTATTACAATTTCGGGTTCGATGAAGTTTATTATGAAATGAAACACGAGTAATGAAAACACTAACAAAATATTTATTTAAAACGAAACTAATGTAGGACAACTACTAAGACATATATTTATATTCAACACGTATTTATATTCACAACAAAGTATTTAGCAACGACTTGCACTGTTCACACTTCGAATACAGAATGAATCCTTGCCGGCCCAAACTGTCCCTTATATACTGGAACAAAATTTTCTAGCATATACGAGAGCGTCTGGAACACATGACGCAGAGCGTACAGGTTTGGACTTGTCTATTTCGTATGAGACAGCAGTGAACGCGCTGTAGACTATGACGCGTCGACTGTTCCAGACGGAACAGGGCCGTACTCGCTACAGTATTGTATTCCCGCTCGTCATATATAAATTACCACAATTTAAAAGAAATTATTGTAAAAGATTTGTTTTATTCCGATTTAAAATTGCAAATAAGAAAATCTGAATAACTCAGTATAGAAGAAAGCGAATTGTATATTCCTTTATCTTACTATTTCGTAAATAAATATATGATACAACTGAATGAATGATTATGTGGGATATTGGAAACATGAAAAAATAGTTTGTTGTAGAAGTTTTATAATTAAAATATGTGTTAATAATTTATAGTACCAACTCCTATATTTGAGTATACTTTAATATGGTTCTAATACTTTCATAACAATAGTTTGATCTGAAAATATTATTTAAATAATATGGATTTTGTATAGATTTATTTCTTCAGCAAATAAATAATTATTATATGGATTAAATCAAGTTATATATTACAAAAAATTATCTGATGTGAACTCTTCAGCTAAACAGAAGAAAAAGTAATTGGTACCTACATAATTGTTTATTAAAGTTTTATACTATCAAAGTCATTGACAGTATTATTTTATATTAGAATAATAGTGATTTTGGAAATCAGAAATCTGCTTTGAACCTCTTGTCTATATTCTTTGGTTTATTCAGGTACTTTTACTTAATTCACGACAACCCGCAATACACAAAATCTTAAAATCCGTTCATTTTTATAAAATCAGCCCGAGCAATAGCATTAAATTGTAATTATTGCTGAAATATAAAGTACCAATTATACTTACCATTATTTATTTAAATTTCGGGCTGCTTGTTGTACGTTGGATGTCACTCTTTTTTTAAATATCTTTTGATTTATTTTTTACTACATTTTTACGTTTTATACTAGATAAACCTACATTTATAATACTTTCAGTAAATAAATTTGTTAACTTATGTACGATTTATTAAT
Organism: Pterostichus niger; assembly: GCA_947425015.1. Lineage (NCBI taxonomy): Eukaryota > Metazoa > Arthropoda > Insecta > Coleoptera > Carabidae > Pterostichus > Pterostichus niger. Next base: position 10,343,823 of record OX380351.1, on the reverse strand, counting down.
TGATTGTTAAGTATATGTTAACTAACAGCAATAAAAATTATAAACTCGTATACGAGCCCCGACAACTATAAGTTCGGACATTTACTTTTTTCCTCAAATAATTGTATCTGTGTAGTACATAAATAAAAAAAAAGTTATATTAATAATTTTAAATACTAACACTTACAAGCTTACATTTAAGACAATATTTCAATGATGAGCGTTTTGTTTTAATTTTAAGTATTTATTAAAAAATATATACACAAATTTCCTGTAAACTAAATCTTCGGACATACCTTATAATAAGACATATTAATATTATGTAACATCATCTTTCACTTTAATAACTGCATTTATCCTAGTTGGCATTGTATTTATTCACTTTTTACATTCTTCCTGTGTTATGGAATTCCAAATCTCAATAATTTTTTGCTTCAATCCATCAACAGTTCTTTGGCGATCAGTCTGTAATTTTCTTTTCATGATTACCCATAGACTTTCAATAAGATTGATATCCGGACTACTGGATGGCCAGTTAAAAACATTAATACCATTTTTTTTACTAATTTTAGCCGTATGACATCTTGTTGAAAAGTCCATTCGCTATTATCATTTGACATGACAGATGGGATTAGATTGTTTCTCAAAATATCTATATAGTTTTGAAAATTTACTTTATTTTCCGACACCTTTCGTAGACATGCAACACTATACCATAACATAGCAGAAAATTTTACAGTCCTTTTTAAATAATCTTTATGATAAGCTTCAAACTTGGTTCGTATAACTTTTTTCCGCCTATCACCGACATACACGTCAAATTTGGATTCGCCACTGAATAATATAATATTCCATTGTCTCTGTATCCAATTTTGTCATTCTTTAGCCCATTTTAATTGGTTTTGATTTTGTGAAGTGGTCAATAATTGTGTTTCTTTTGCCTGATGTACGAGATAAATTTAAATTAAGATAAACATACCTTATAAAATTTGTAACCCAGTTTTCTGAGATATTTTCATTTAGTTTCAGTTGAGACATTCTTTTTTATTGTTTCTGACCACAATGTACTTCGCCGATTTTCGTTGGATATATTAATTAAACTCCAAAAATTTCTATCAATAATGAAACATTTTCGTCCTGTACTTTTACCTATTTCAATTGAGTCAAGCGAGCAATATTTTTTTATGATGTCAGCTATAGTTCACGCAAGCAGCTTCAAATCTGTTGATATGTTTCTTCCGCTTACTCCAACTAAATGTTGTGACTATTCAGATTTATCGCTATTTTTTTTTTACAAAATAAACGAAAAAACAATTTAATTGACATATAAAAACGTCTCAATTTATTTTCGGTGACCACTACAAGTAGTCTCGTTATAAATTATTATAAAATATTCATGTCCGAAGATTTAGTTGACAAGAATTTTTTACAATATCTTTTGAAATGTATTTCTAATATAATATCAAAAACAGTCTTTATCTAAACATATCTCTGAAAATAAGCATGTACTTTATAGTATTTAAAATTAATAATGAATATTTTTTTGTTTAACTATATACTTCACAATTAAGAACAATTTGCTTTTATTTGCGACATGTAATTTTTATTTAAAGTTGCCGTTGTGATACATTCATCGTATATCTTAATCAGGACAAATTAAGATAAATAATTAACAAACACATATCTCAAAGTAGAAAGGAACCAAATTATACATTTTTAAATTAACAGTAGTTAAATTGTATTCAGTCCATTGCCATCACACTGATTTATGTTGATCCAATGTTTACAAATTGCAATGTCTTCATAATCCTTCATCCATATATTTGGGTCTGGTGGTGATTTCGTTATCTTCACATTTAATATTGTACTACACTTGATTGACTGATTTTAAATAGTATTCATTACTTAGTATAATTGTTACAAATTCAGACTGATATCGGGTAGGTATTGGAATGAGATGGAGTAATTGGAAATATGTTTCATAATTAATAGGAATTTCGATAAAATAAATTATTTTATCTAATTGGAGTTTAAAATTTACAGTAATTAATTTGTCTAATTCTGGTATATTTTCCGGTAATGGTTCGAGAGGTAATTCATGATTATAGTATTTTGAAATTTTATTCAATTCTACATACAGATCATTAGTTTTTATTATACATGGGTGCATAACGTGAAGTTTGTAAAAAGTTAGAGAATTTTCTATATCTTGCAAAGTATTAAGAGTTAACGTTAGTAAAGTTGACTAAAAATTTCTTTTAAATATATCTCTTTATCTTGGGGTTCACCGATATCAATATGTGCCAATTGTTCAATTTTCTTTTTGAGTATTATCTCATTTTGTTTGATATTATTATTTGGTTTTTACCTGCATTAACAGCTGATTCACTTATTGGAATTCCAATAATAGGATTCTCTAAATTTGAGTGAACAGTGTTGTTTGTGTCTGAGTTTGAGTCTGAGTCTATAGTATCGTCTGGTTCTACAATCATAGATTGCGATTCATTGTTTGTATTGAATGTTTCGTCAAAATTTTCGATGTACCAGTCGAAAAGATTTTCGGTACCGGGTTCTACTGTTTTAACATTTAATTCGATACGAGAAAGAGCGTCAGCATTTTTATTTAACGAGCCGTTTTTATAAGATATTTCGAAATCGAATTCTTCTAATTTAAGCCGCCAACGTACTAATTTAGAATTTGGTTCTTTAAGCGAAAATAACCATTGTAGTGGTTTATGGTCGGTGATAATTTTGAATTTCCGGCCAAAAAGAAACGGTCTGAAATATTTTGTTGACCAGACAATCGCGAGTAGTTCTTTTTCAATTGTAGAATAATTTTGCTCCGATTCGTTTAATGTTCTACTTGCATATGCAACAGGGAGATCTGAACCTATAGGTCCTTGTGAAAGAACTGCACCTATAGCAAAATTGCTCGCATCGGTAGTTAAATTGAAAGATATAGTGAAGTCGGGATATTGAAGTATTAATGAACCATTAGTTAAAAGATTTGTGCAGATATTAAAACAATTTACGTATTCAGGCTCGTTAATTTTGATTTCAGCACCTTTTTAAAACATTTGGTTAGTGGTTTTGTTAATTTAGTGAAATATTTTATAAACTTCCGGTAGTATCCTAACAGGCCTAAAAATCCTTTTATTTGTTTGGTAGTTTTCGGAATAGGGTAGTTTTTCATATCTATAATTTTGCCGCAGTTCGGTTTTACGCCAGAAGGTACATCATTAAAATAGCAAATACCTCGATTTCGACCACTAAACGTTTATTCTTAAACCTAAAAGACACGATCCATATAGAAGAACAAAAAAATGTCATCTACAGGATCGAATGTGGCTCTTGCGGCAAATTCTACATCGGTGAAACTAAACAACCTTTAAAAAAGCGAGTTTATCAACATGAATACCAGTGCAAAGCGTTAAATCCGTATCACAGTGCTCTGACTCAACATTTTATCGACACTGGACTTAAATTCAAATTCAAAAATGCTGAAATTTTACATTCTGAAACATTTTACAACAATAGACTTATAAAAGAAACTTTTTATATAAACTTAGATAAAACACAAAATTTAAATTCACAAACAGATGTCCGTCAGTACGGTGGTGTGGATAGCGATACGGAATTCGAATCCGGAGATCCCGAGTTCGAATCTCACTCAAGCTAATAATTATATAAACTACTACACTGCGGCTCGGTGAGCGCGGACCCTGTACTGTAATTGGGTTTAAGTTCCTGTTGTACAGCGTAACATAAATAACATAAATAAATAAATAAAAATATTCATCAATAAATTCATCGATACATATAAACAATTTTGAATTTAGTTCCAAGTTTTCTTGTACTGTTTTTTTAAACTGGTGTGTTGGTGACACTGTGGTCGAGCGTTGTTGCTTTTGACGGATTTCGTTTCCATCAGAAATGTTCCAAATTCCAACGATTGCAACAATCGTACGTTCGAAACGTTCAATAAAGTTTCAATGAATCACCTTTGTTAATTTATTCCACTATCCAAGGATTACTAACGCCTAATTACTTATTCTCAAGAATTCTATTGGATCCACATAACCTCCAAAATAATTCCCAATAATAAAAATTTGTTACCATTTAATTTTCGGAAAGTGATTTGGATTAACTTTATAAAATAGGACTAGAATAAAATGTGCTAATCCATACTTCAAATCAATTCAAACTTTTTTGAGAGTTGAGCTTTATAAGATTAGATCCTCTGTACTCTAATTGGGATTGATTTATTCTTATTGTGTTGCGTAATAAATAATTAAATGGAAGAACAGTGTAAGAATGACTCAATGGTCCAGGTCTAGGGGTATGATTCTCGAGTTGAGCAGTTGTCGAGTCAACACGTATAGTATTGCACATAGCTGAGTGTCTTGCGTTTTACTTAGAGTAAAAATTATTTTTTCCCATGAGAATAAAATCTAAAGTGCCGTGAAAACACTCCTATTTAAAAGTAGGTGTGTTTATACATACGTAAACCCTGACAGGGGTAAACCTGGAATGTCAAATCGAAGGACTAAAAAAAAGAGACTGTAAACAGTGATTCTGATGTTCAGTTAAGTGAAAGGGTAGTGACTGATAATTTACAAAATAGTGATCGTGAGGTAAGTGAATCTGAAAGTGTTAAAAGCAGAGCAACAAAACAAGTAATCAAAGTATTAATGTCGATGAAAGTAAAAAGCCGACAAGCCAACAAACATGCTGTGTCAATTCATCGACTTCGTTGATCCGAGAGATCGGTTGAGAGAGACGGAGAAAACTGAAAAAAGACGGGCATCGTCAAGCCCCGCCAAAAACACTACAGTGATGAAAACTACAGGGCGAGAGAGCGCGCGCAAGTTTGTTAGAGTAACACCACCCGTAAGCCCTACCAATCAGCAACCGTTGCAACTTACTGGACACTAACATTGGCGGGCGTACGAGCACCGCCACCATTAATAACCCTGATCACACCCCCCTGACCGCAGAGGACGTACCCGAGACCAAAGAGATTCCAAAAAATACACGTCGCCGCTTCCAGCCAACATCATTCCAGGAAGCACGCGTAATCACACTGAGCTAGTGAAAAATATTAGCAAAACAGTGAAGCAAGGTTTACAAATTAGTTACTCGCGGAACAATAACAACTAATACATCGCTTACCAGGAGGAGAAGAAGGGCAAGGTGAAACAAATAACTGAAAACCAAGAACAACTTCATTTAGAGGTTGGAGGTCAAATTGAATAGACGTGTTATTTTAGTGTGTGCGATCGCTCTCAGTATTTAAATTCTGAGTTTAAAATTTTATTTACTCTACTAATAATAACTCTTCATGTGAAAGATGAAACTACTTCAATTGTTAATCAAGTAATATGCGAAGAAGTCCTCTGTGACGAGTTCATCAACAAAATCGTGAACGCTGTAGCCGCGCGAGTTGAAGCAGTGTTTAGTGAAAAAAATCTCGGCTCTAAGTAGTGAAATAAAATCCCTTCAAGACCAGCTTAGTCAAAAAGACCCGCAAATTTCTACCATGACCGAGGAAATTGACAATCTGCAACAATATAGTAGGAGCAACTGACTGCGTATCTTTGGGGTTCCGGAGAAGCAGTGGCGGCGCTAGCGGGGGTTCTAAAATTTTTCAGTGGTCCACTGGTTGCCCCCCCCCCCCCCGACTTTTAGTGTCAATCTAAAAAAATTTACTAGTAATATTGCTTTTAACATCTTAACATTTAAAAAAGACAGAAACACTGTGTAAGATCATTATTATTATTTAAGTTAGGAAAGATTATATAAGACATTTATTATAGTGTGACGTTATAAATAGCGGGTACGTCTAATGGAGTCAGGCAGTATTCCGGGTGCTTGTTGAGAATATAGTGTTTGATAGGTGACCGTACTCGTTGTCTTATTTATTTCCCTTGCAGTATATGTGTATTTGTGAGTGTTAAAAGATTATTCCTAACAACTGAAAGAAACAAAAAAAAAACATTGTTATACAGCATAATTTTTTTTGCACCAATGCACATGTATCCAAAAATCACTATCTGCATTTAACCATGATTATTATTGGTGTTATAATAAACGCGCTGCCGAACTTGTCCAAATTTGTCAAATTAATTGTACGAGTCCGATAGCGACGCAATGAACTTGTAATTACTTGTTAAGATTGTTCTATACTTTACTTACTCGTCCACGTGCATAGGTTAGCAAGTCCAAACATGTTTTACAAATTTTTGTATTTATACGAGTGATGAAAATCTCAATGCTAATTCGTAATTTTGTGGTCAAAGAGTAAAGTAAAAATAAATATGAAGCGAACAAATAATATTAAAAATTATTTTTTATCAGAATCAGATAAAAAAAAATTAAAACTGATATTTTCCTTCCTTCGACCAGTATCGGCAGTACAAGCTGTAATTTAGAAAATATATTAAAAACGAATGAAATGGTGACATCTTGTAACTTAAGTGCTACTGCAGAAAGTGAGAGTGAGTCTAGTTCTTGTGAAAATAAAACTAGTGAGGATGATATAAGTGATGATAATGAAACTGGCGTACATACCCCAACAGTGAGACGCGAACCAGAACAAACAATTCTTACTGTTTCTAGACCTAGCGACTTGTCACAGACTCCTGAAGAAGGACCACGTCAGCCGATACTATCGCAGTATCCAAAAGTTAAACAAGGTGAAAGAATGAGAAGCTTTAAATCAACTTGGTTTAAAAACTTTACATAGTTGGAGTATAGTGTTTCAAAAGACAGTGTTTTTTATTTATACTGCCGTTTTTTCCATGGTGTAAATCAAGTAAACATTTTTGTGAATGAAGGGTTTCGCAACTGGAAGAATGCACTTGATTCAAGTAAAGGACTAGTAAAACATGATAAATCTGAACAACATAAAATGTGTGTTATAAGATATGTAAATTATATGAAATTAAAGAAACAGAAAACAAATATTGAACAAGTGGTGAATGATCAATACCAAACTGAAATTAAAGAAAACAGACACTACATCAAAACTGTATGTGAGTGTTTATTATTTACATGTACGCAAGATATTGCTCAACGTGGTCATGAAGAAAGTGTTTTAAGTTTAAATAAAGGTAATTTAAGAGAATTAATGTTATTGATAAGTAAACATGACACCATTAAACAAAAAAAGTTACAGGATAGTTCAAAGAATACTAAATACCTACATCATGATATCCAAAATTTATTAATTTCTATTATAGCGACTATTGTACGTAAAAAAAATTCAGACGATGTAAAGGAATCAAAATTATTTGCAATAATGTCTGACTTGAGTAAAGATGAACAAATAACTGTTATAGTTCGGTACTTGCATCAAAATACAATTCAGGAGAAGTTTTTAGGGTTTAAAAGTGCAAACGGTATGCTAGATGCTGCTAGTTTTGCAAATTATATAAAAACAATATTAGATGAAAATAATATTTCATTAAGCAATTGTATAGCACAAAGATACGATGGTGCTGCTTTAAGGAGTGGTCATTTAGGTGGCGTGCAAAATCATATTAAAAATGTTGTTCCGCAAACAGTATGTATTCATTGTTTTAACCATAAATTAAATTTAGTTGTTGTTGATTGTTGCAAACATTTGAAAAAGTCCGCTATATTTTTTTCTAATCTTGAAAAATTATATACATTTATGTTAAACTCTACAATTCATCCTCTATTTTTAAATTCGCAAAAACAAATTTATCGTACAAAACAGGCTAGAGAATTAAAAAGGATATGTGATACGCGATGGACTGTTCAGTTCAGAGCATGCGAGACTGTTTTAGAAACAATTGAATCTGTAACATTAAACAATCTAAAACTGATGTAAAAAAGGATAGAAGATGTGAAGCAAAAGGTTTACATTTAAAAATTGATAAAGAATTTATTGTTTTACTGCTAATTTTTATAAGAATTTTTAAATTAGTTACAACTGTAAGAATTATGTACAAGGTTTAAATTTAGTTCAAGAAACAATTAATGAATTTCAAAACTTACGAAACAATGATAATGAATGATATTCTATATGGAAAACTGCAAATAATATTTTTTTGTTTCTTGGTTTAGATAAAACAGACTTTTTTGACAAACCAAAAAGAATGAAATCTATTCCAAAAAAATTTCAAGATTGTTAAATAGATGATTCTGTAGACATAGAAGTAAAAAATGAGAAATATGTTGTCAAACTTAAGTTATACCTCCATATACAAGATAAAATTATAATTGAATTACAAGAAAGATTTATTCCTCAATAAAATTCATTTAACTAAATTAGCAGAACATTATAACATAAGTTGTGGTTGTTTAGACTCAGAAATAACTTTCGTGTAGGGAGTAAAATAAAAATATTAAATCCCTCATGGAGTTTCTGCCATTCGTTGAATAATATAAACAATCATTTGAATGCATTTATAAATTGGTAAAAATTTGTATTTTAATGCCTATATCAACAGCTTCTTGTGAAAGTTCATTTTCCTCTTAAAAAAATAAATTAATTATTTAAGAACAAGAATGACAAATGAAAGATTAAACAACATTAGTATACTAAGTGTAGAAAAAGACATATCAAAATTAATAGACCTTAATGAAGTTGTAGACAAATTTGCAAGTTTAAATACAAACCGAAGGATTAAAGTAGTATAACTAAATCACTGCTGTGTTTTTATCATATTTTCTTTTAATTATATTCGAGATTATTTTTTGTTTTATTTTTAAAGAATATGAATGTTTTTGTTTATTATTTATACAGTAGAATATCCCACTTAACGCGCTAACTCGTTTCGTGTTGTAAAAGATTCGTGCAGTAGGAGACGCTCGACTGTATTATAGCACGTTACAGTAAGAAGCGCCGATTATGTGTTATTTCACGTGTTATATGTGAGATTTTTTACGTAAATTTAGTTGGGGTGTTGGAGGAGAACATGCTATAAGAGATTCTACTCTATATTATATTTATATCTGTTTGGTACCAAATAAATTTAATATTGAACACATTATTTATTATTAAAAAATATATGCCCCCTAATTTTCTTCCTGGTCCCTACTGCCCCCCGTAAATTTCAGAGCCTAGCGCCGCCACTGCTACACAGGGAGTCGAACCGAAAAATTTTGTGGTTCGGTTACGGTTAACGATTTTTATATGACTAAAATTTGGGTTTCGTTTATCAGTTACGGTTTAAAAAAATATTATATCTACAAGTTTCGGTTTCTTTAAAATATAAATTTCGATTTAGTTACGGTTTTTGGTTTCTTTTCAGTTACGGTTTTTTACGATTTCGGCTCAAAATAAACACATTATTTTAAATTTGTAAATAAATATAATTTATATATTTATGTAAAAATATTTACAAAATAGATAGGTACTATATGTAGGGTTGTAGGGTTTTGGTAACATTGGTGTGGTGCTGTGCAGTTGTCAAAGTGAACGCTAATAATAAAAACGCGGCTAACTATCTCTAACTCTAATCAATAATTGATCAAAACATACTAACTCTAAAAATAAGCAAAATAACAACAAAAAAATCCATTAATTCTGGTCAGTGAACTAAAACAGGAGTGCAAATTCGTTTTGTTTAAACTAAGTAGCGCGGGCAAGGTCATTTGGCATACCAGACGTGTTAGCACTGCGCCGACTTGTGTCTTAAGCGATCAGTGTTCCCAACCTTAGCAGTAATAAAATTCAAAAAATGGCATCTATCGACGAAATAAGAGCACTATTGTCACCAATGAATGATAAGATGAATGAGATGCAAAAATTAATGACTCTTCTTATTAAAAACACAGTAGAAAACAAAATACAATACGAAAAGCTCCAAAACGAACTTAAGGAAAAGGGAACTCAATTTGAGTACCTTGAACGAAAAGTACGAGAAAAGAATATTATTTGTTTCGGTCTCGCAGAAGAAAAAGGAGAAATACTTGAAGAAACAATAGTATATTTATTCAAAAATACGGTGCAACTACAAGACTTTTCTCCAAACCTTATTGATTTTACAAGGAGACTAGGCAAATTTGTTCCAAATCGTACAAGACCAATAATAATTGAATTAATCTCTAAAAAAACAAAAAGGGCAATTCTCTCAAATGCGAAATTTTTAAAAGGCACAAAAATCTATCTAGAGGAGGACTATACGAAGAAGACACTAGACGAAAGAAAATTATTAAAGCCATATATGACAAAAGCCAAAAAAGAAGGATACAAAGTAAAGTTAGTCCACGATATACTGTACGTCAATGATACTGCATATCGAAGCAGCGACTTAAATATGGAATCAGATCTCGACTCTGAAATCAGCCTCGAAAAACAAGATGAAACATTACAAAGAAGACGTTCAGTGTCACTTATAAATCTTACAAATCTGGAAATGCAAACGGAAAACGCATCCATACATGGCCAACATGAAGGTTCAGGGAAAAAAAATATCCAACAGAAGAAAAAACAAAAAATGAATTGGAAAAAACCGCACAAAACATCCATGAAAAACAAGTAAATAACTAAGCCCCTCTACCATCAACACCAAAAGCACAGGAAAAGAAAATCTTGAAGAACGAACTGGTTAAGCTGATAGGTCCCCTAGATAAACACATCCAAACGAGATCGCGTTCTCAGACCATCTCTCGGTCCACCTCAAAAAACTAACGCGCAAAAAACACCCAAACAGCAACTATAATAAAGTCATATTTTGGAATATTTAGGGATACAGTAACATCTACAAATTAAATGACCTAGAGCATTAAATATTACTACAACACGACATAATATGCCTCTCCGAAACATGGCTAAATCGAACAATTGAAGAAAATCCACAATTCTTAAACAAATATTCAAGATTTGAACAACCGGCAATTAAACAAGCCCAATCTGGAAGAGCAATAGGTGGTTTACTTATATTTTCTAAAATTCAAACAGTAAGAACGATTCAAGTAATTGATAAAGCAGTACACTGGATCCTATTAAATATAATAACAAAATACCAGAACCTTATTCTAGGAGTAATCTATCTTTCACAATCGTATGAATACTCCACCATGTTGGAGCTCCTATCTGACAGTCTCGAAAATATAATTAACTCATACCCACATCACTCAATGATTATAGGACGTGACTTCAATGGACGGATTGGCATGCTAAACACCTGTGAAGACATTTTAGTGATGAATACCAAACTCAACGCCTCACGGGGTACCCTGGATAACAAAGTTAACAAAAAAGGAAAAGAGTTAGTGCAAATGATGGAAGAAGTAAATCTACTTGCAATAAACAGAAGAACACGAAGCGACAACCCTGCAAACTATACATACATAGGAACAAACGGGAAAAGTATAATAGACATAGTCTGGACTAACATAAATGGATTTCAATGTGTGGAGGATCTTCAAATTCTGGACGATATAATTTTATCAGATCATTTAATATGTTCAGTAAAACTAGTAAATCTAAACCAACAAAATAGAAGCACAAGTGAAGAAATGACTCTACATAAAAATAGAATTAAGTGGGACAGAGCATGCGAGACAACTTTTAAGATCGAAATGGATAATCTCCAAATACAGGAAAATATTAACGATAAATACAACTATATAACTGAAAAAATTATGGAAACTTCAAGAAATATAGGACTAATAAAGAAAATTAAAACCCCAGCAAACAACCTTAAAAAATCAAATTGGTACAACAAAACCTGTACAGATCTGAAAAGGAAAGCCAGAAAAAACCTACGCATATATAGAGCTAATAACTTCGCAGAAAATAGTACTAACCTCTATCTACAAGCCAAAGCAGAATAAAAATAATACATCGAACAACAGAAAAAAACCTACAGCCTAAATACAAGAACTAAATTAGAAGAAGTTAAAAATCAATCCGAATTTTGGAAAACAGTTAAATCACTAAACCCAACAACGTCCAACAATAATCCAATAGACATTAATAGTTGGACAATGTACCTGCGAGAATGGTATGGAGAAAAAATAGTGAACGAAAACATGTTTATTGACGCTAGACACCCTTACCTGGACTCCCCAATAACAAGAGACGAACTAAATACGGCCCTCAAAAACTTAAAACATAGCAAAAGCCCAGGAACTGATGAAATTATAAACGAACAACTAAAAAATTTACCAGAAAAATGGAAAACATTCCTTATTGACCTACTCAACCAGTTTCTAATTCAAGGAGATATACCAAAAAAACTAAAGAACACAAAATTAACGTTAATTCACAAAAAAGGAAACCCCATGATAATGGACAATTATCGGGGCATAGCGGTTATAAATACCATTACCAAGCTTTTTACTTACATATTAAATAATAAAATACAAATATGGGTCGAATCATACGATATACTTCCTGAAGCACAGTCCGGCTTCAGGAAAAAAAGATCTTGTACTGACAACCTCTTCGTTCTCAACTCAGTAATTAACTCCTCCTTCATAAGAAACAAAAAAGGAATCTATGGAATCTTTATCGATCTAAGAAGAGCCTTCGACTCGGTACCCCACAACTTATTATGGCATAAAATCTATTCTTTGGGAGTGAGTGGAAAACTTACTAACTTGCTAAAAAACATTTATAAAGAAGCCACAGTGCAAGTCAGCATAAACAACAACCTATCAGAAGAAATAGCAGTGAACAGAGGTGTACTCCAGGGGGAATGCTTGAGCCCAATGCTATTCGCCCTTTACATAAGCGACCTGGAAAAATACATGAGAGAACAAAATCTCGAGGGATACTATATTAACCACGAACGCGATATCCTGTCACTCCAGTACGCGGACGATATTGTAGTTTTCGCAAATTCACCAATCGACGTTCACCACAAACTGATGGCTCTATCGAAGTACTGCAATGAACTACACTTAAAGGTAAACTCAGAAAAAACGAAGATCCTTCACTTCCATAGAGGCCGTCCACCAAACCGCATTATAAAATACATGTGCCAGGACGAGGAAATATTACACACCAATAATTATAAATATTTAGGCGTCATTTTTGAATCCTCAGGCTCCTTTAACCAAAATTCAAAGGAAAACATAACAAAAGTAAACAAGATAGCAGGTACGCTGAAAAACACTCTGGCAAAAGCAAAAACAAACTGCTGGGAAACTAACATGCAATTATTCAACTCTCTAATCCTTCCAGTATTAACCTGAGATATGGGGCCCGGCACAAAAGGAATCAATTGAAAAAGGACAGCTACAATACTTCAAAAAACTAGAATCCTGGCAAATAACAACTCCTGGATACATAATTCGAAGAGAAACAGGACAAACAAAAATAGAATTATTAATTTTCAGAAAAATCTTAAAATGGTGGTACCAGATACTCCTAATGCCTGACGCACGATATGTAAAAACATGCTACGAAAAAATGAGGCTGCTGCACACAAATAAGACTGAAAAACAATCTAAACAAATATGGACTAAGAACTTGGAAGTCATACTAACCAAAATTAATTTCAAATGGATCTGGGAGGAACAAAGCCCTTTACAAATAAAGGCGCAATTTGAAAATATGTTACATGCATATAACGAAATATTATACAATGAAGATACAGAAAGAATAATAAACTCTTCATATAATCCTACCTATAAAACATTTAATATTGCCGCAAACTACCTATCCTTAAAAATTCCATACAAAGTCCTAAAAATATTCAGCCTTTTAAGAACTGGCAATCCAAACTGCCTTTACATATATCAGGACAATATCTGCCACCAATTTAACCAGTCAGAAATATGCAGCATTTGTAATACCTATAAACCAAATGATATTCCCTATTTCCTTCTCCGCTGTCCAATCTATGCTCCATTTAGAGAATTTTATCTTCTCAGGCACCTTTACACAGACCAAGACACCTCGTCTCTACTGGCGGAACTGACCACGGAGAAGTCTTACGATATCTACAACTACGTTTCAAAAGCACTAAAACTTCGGGCGTTCGCTATGAATCTATAATAAAATATTATACTATATATTATAACAAAATGTATTATCCGTTTAACTTTAAATCCGATGTTACCAATACCTTTGTACGAGATTTTTCTCTTTAACAAATAAATTACATTACATATGTAGGGTTGTGCATTTGATCAGTCAAATATTTTTCGGCCAATTGACCGACTATTTGACCGGTCAATTGACCAAGAAACATTTAATAAAAATCACAATTTTAATTGTAATTTATTTATATAGTACTGTTTACTACATCCAATATTACTGAAAATGAGAAACCAACAACAACTAATAAACAAAACCACATCAAATTCAAAATAAAGTAAAAGACGTAATGAAATGAAATAATATGTATTTATTTTATTTGTAAAGTAAAGTAAGCAAATTCTCCAGAACCCAGAATACTAAACTAGATATATTCATGTAATAATAGTAAGTAGCTATTTCTATTGAACAACAGATATCGTGGCGGTTCCATTTAGATTATTTGACCGTTTTTTTTTGCCGTCAAATATTTTTGGGCAATTGACCAGTCAATTGACCACGGCACAACCCTAACCATATGTTATTAGGTGGTGTATAAAGCAACAAGTCTAAAGAATACTTTTTTTAGGGTCCGCGGAACCTGGATCTTAAGTCCATTTGACAGCTTGTGCATAGGTAGCTTCGATATTTAAATTATTTTATTTGGACTTTGCTTATTTTTATTTACTGAAGATTTAATAAATAAATCGCTAATTAATCAAACAAACCTATTTTACCTTAGAAATATAATTGTGGGTAAGAAATATAGAATAAATTAGTAATATTAAGTCAACAATATCATACTAATCTTACTGACTTTTCACTGCACTTTACTCACAATGATCTCTTTTTTGTTTTATGATTGTTTTGTACATGGGATGCAAAATTTTGTAGAAACTCAGACGAATTTATACTTCAGATTAAAATTTAAAAAAAGAATCTTATTGAGTGGAGAGTGATTGTCTGTTGATAGATAAAAATAAAATTTGTTTTTCTTGTAACTTCTTGAGACTAAACATGTCAATAATTAGATACAATTTTAAACTATCGTTTTATTTAAGACTTGATGATCTGTGATAAAAAGTTATCTAATGTAAAATTTAATCCCTCTAGAATTTGTACAGCTGGCAATAAATATATCACTTATTAAGATCTGCTACGACAGGTGGCCACACCCAATAAAGGGTAAAAGGCGTGATTATATATATATATATATATATATATATATATATATATATATATATATTTATATATATATATATATTTACTGATTGGTAATACTGTAGTGATACGTGCAAGTTGTGTGTTAAGTGCTCTAAAATAAAAATAACAAAATTTTAATAAGAAAACTCGTCTAAAAATTGTGAAAACCTTATAAACAAATATCTTAAAATATCGCTACATAATAACATTAAATTCTTTATCAATAGTTCTCGTTTAATTCATAAAAAGTGAGTTCATAATAATTCAAGGTTACTTTCGTAGTCAGTAAACAGCTGAGTAAAACTAATTAACGCGCGTTCTGCCAAGTTTTAGTATAAAGAAACAGTGTCCCCAACTGTGTCAGAAACAAATTTATTTCCGAAATACAAAACTAAATGGCATCAATTGATGACATTCGAAAACTACTGGAACCTTTTAATGATAAGATAGATAAATTGCAAAACTCACTTAATATATTAAATAAAGCGGTGAGAATACTAACAAAGAAGAATTCAAAAGAAATTTGAAAAAATTGAGGAAGAACTAGTAATAAAAAACAAACAAATCGAATTCTTAGAAAAGAAAGTCCGTGAAAAAAATCTGATATTCTTTGGCATTGACGAAGAAATACGAGAAAACCTAGAACAAAAAATATTGAACCTACTAAATGAAACTCTGAATTTACCAGACATTTCTAGCAATAATTTTGATCAGATCAAGAGACTTGGAAAACCAGTAGATAACAGGATAAGACCAGTTCTCGTAGAGTTTAACACAAAAAAAGCGAAGATAAACGTCCTTAAAAGCGCGAAACTATTAAAAAACTTAAAAATATACATAGATGAAGACTATTCCTCTCAAGTTTTGCAGGAAAGGAAAATCTTAATACCTCATCTTATTCAAGCAAGAAAGAGGGGTTATAAAACATTCCTGAACCAAAACATTTTATATATAAACGGGGAAAGACTCACAGTTAAAGAGCTAAATGAAAACGACGAACAAGAGAATAAAAACAAAAGTGAAGCAATTAATAGCCCTCCGCTAGCAGAAACAAGAAGAAGATCCATCTCTTTTGACTCTCTGGCTAATATTCAAGTGTATGAAACTAATAATGAACATCCGTCTAACAACCCCACATTTGAGCAAGAGGAACCAAAAACCAAAGAAACACCGAAGACACACACAAAAAGATTAAATAAAGCTACTCAGCCTAAAGCAGGTCCCATGGATAAGCATATACAAACTAGACAGCGAACGCAATCCGTATCAAAAAACTTAGAAAGCAAGTAATTGGCACAGAAGAAAATTATACGAATATCTTATTTTGGAATATCCAAGGTTTTAACAACATTTACAATTTAAACATGCAAGAAGAAAATCTCCTACTACAACATGAAATAATATGTCTTACTGAAACATGGACAAATTTTGAATTAAAAGAAAATCCCCCATTCCTGAGCGATTATAATAGATATGAACAAAAAGCAAAAAAGGAAGCCAGCACTGGCAGAGCAATCGGAGGTATTATAATTTTTTCATTACTCCCCTCTATAAATGTCGCAGTAATAGAAAAAGATCTACATTGGATATTTCTTAATTTTCAAAATGATGTGCAAAACTTTATTCTTGGTGTAACTTATTTTTCTCACTCATACGACTATGCTATATTACTTGAACTTTTCTCGGAAAATTTACAAAATATTATAAACCATTACCCAAATCACTCTTACGTATTAGCAGGAGACTATAATGCACGAATCGCAGAGCTGAATCAAATTAATGATGGTTCCGTAGGTTACACTAATTGGAGTGCGTCTAGAACCACGTATGATAAAATTATAAATAAAAAAGGTAAAGACTTACTGAAAATTTTTGAGGAAGTAAATTTTATAGTCCTCAACGGAAGATCACAGAGCGACACCCCAGCAAAGTTCACTTATCTGGGAGCAACTGGTAAAAGCACGATTGATCTGGTATGGACAGATTTTAGCGCCTTACAGTTTATAATCGACTTTACTATTATTGATGAAGCTGTTGTATCTGATTACCTTATATGCTCGATAAAAATAACAAATTTGTCTAATGAGAATTGCAGGACACAAATCAAAAAAGCAACAGATTTTATAAAAACTAAATGGAATGTGGAAAAAGCTGTTATTTACAAACAAGAGCTTCAGGATAAATTAGGTGATACTTCTAATCTCAATTCTACAGAACTATACAATTACATTAAAGCCGAAATTGAAAATGTCTCTATGAAAATCGATATCGTAAACACCATCAAAATATTCCACAATCCAATAAAGAGAAGTAAGAAGAAGCAATGGTTCAACGATGCATGCAGAGCACTTAAAAAGCAAACTAGAAGTCAACTAAGAGTCTGCAAAAAGCATGGTTTCGCAAAAGACAAGCTTGATATATATTTACAATCAAAAAAACAATACAAACGCTGTATAGCTAAGGAAAAAAAGAAATTCAAATTAGATATTAAAAAGAAATTAGAAGATGTTGCAGACCAAAATCAATTCTGGAACACAATAAACTCAATGCAACCAAGAAAATTCGCCTCAAATCCAATTAAACTGAACGACTGGGTTAATTTTTTTCAAAACTGGTACAGCAACGGCTCTATAACCAACGAGCTAGTAATTTTTGATGCTCATCACCCATACCTAGACGATGAAATAACACTTAAAGAAATTAACTTTGCTCTTCAAAAACTTAAAGCAAATAAAGCTCCAGGAACGGACGGATTAATCTATGAGCAATTGCAGAATCTACCAACTAACTGGATAGCGTACCTCAGAAGACTATTAAATAATTTCCTCACGGAAGAAGACTTACCCCAAGAGCTAAAAACTATAAAGTTAACACTTCTACACAAAAAAGGAGACCAATCAAATCCGAATAACTACAGAGGTATTGCTTTAATCAACTCCATAACAAAGCTGTTCACCTACATTTTAAACAACAGAATGCAAACGTGGGTTGAAAGTAAGGATATTTTGCCGGAAGCACAAGCAGGGTTTCGGAGACGAAGATCCTGCATAGATAATATATTTGTCATTAACTCGATTATTCAGTCTTCATTCCTTACTAATAACCATGGGGTTTACGCCATCTTCATCGACTTCCAAAAGGCTTTTGACTGCGTGCCACATACCATTCTATGGAATAAAATATACCAACTGGGTATAAGCGGCAAGATTACCAGACTGCTAAAAAATATATATGTTAATGCAACACTACGGGTCAATGTGAATAATGAATTATCGGAAGAAATAAAAATCACCAAGGGAGTATTACAAGGAGAATGCTCTAGCCCTTTATTGTTTGCGCTGTACATCTCAGACTTGGAGAATTTCATTAGGCAAAAAAATCTCCAGGGGTACTTCATAACCAATAAAACTGATATCCTTACGTTGCAGTATGCGGACGATATAGTGATATTTGCTTATTCACAACCAGATATTCAAAGAAAATTAGACGCATTAACAGAATATTGTAACCTGAACCAGCTTACAGTAAATGCGGATAAAACAAACATTGTTCATTTTCATGTCGGTAGACCGCCAACACGACGTATGAAGCATTTCTGTCAAAACAGAGAGATAAAATTTATAGGCAAATATACGTACCTTGGAGTCACTTTCACAACTTCAGGCCAATTCAAGGAAAATACTCAAGGGAGATTAAGCATAGGTAGAAGAACCACAGGAGCCATAAAGAGTACTATGCTGAAAGCAAAAATGCATTCCTGGCATACTAATGAAAAATTGTACAACACTGTACTTGTCCCTTTAAAACCATATACAGCTGGCAAAAAAACAACCCCAAACCATATAGTAAGAAGAGAAACTGGAACAAGAAACCTAGAAGTTGCAATTGTTGAAAAAACCCTTAGGTTCTGGTATAGCATCTTAATTAAGCCGGAGTATAGATACGTTAAAATCTGCTACGAGAAACTATTAGCTCTGAATGAGAAATCACCAGCAAAAACCTCAAATGAAAAACAAAACAAATATAACTGGACAAGAAAGTTACAAACCGTACTCACAGAAGTTAACTATGCCTGGGTTTGGGAAAAGCAGAGCTGCGTGATATTGAAAGAAGAAACCAGTAATATAGTAATGGCATACAATGAATCACTATACGAAACAGACTCTCAAAGAATCATAAGCTCCTCATACAATACTAATTATCCTACCTACATAGTAAGTCAAAATTACCTCTCCTTAGATATTCCTTTTAACATCCTAAAACTGTTTGGCCA
Source organism: Pterostichus niger (assembly GCA_947425015.1). NCBI lineage: Eukaryota > Metazoa > Arthropoda > Insecta > Coleoptera > Carabidae > Pterostichus > Pterostichus niger. The sequence continues at coordinate 10,324,366 of OX380351.1, read as the reverse complement.
ACTCAGAACTGCAAATACTAAAGCATTCCATCTTTATCAAGATGGATTTTGCCACAAGCTTAAGGAAGATGAAATATGTAATATTTGCAACCTCTTTGAAGAAAATACACTCAACCATTTCCTATTCACTTGCCCCATATATGCTCCTGTCCGGAAAAAATTCATTCAAAAACATATTAGAAATCCAGCGTCTGTTAACCAAGACCTATTTGCCGAACCGTCCAGGGAGAAGATGTTCGATATATATAATTATTTTAAAACTGCTTTGAAACTAAGAGCTTTTGTATTAAACATTTAAAATTAACTCTGTTAACAAAAATAACTGTATTTACCAATCCCCACTTTCTTTGTATGAAATTATTTTTCTCCAAACAAATAAATATTATTATTATTATTATTTATATATATATATATATATTTACTTTTTAGAATTTGTACAACTGGTAATAATAAAAAAGATGTTTTCTTTACGTGTTGTAATTTTTTTTGCATATTGATATTAAATTGATTCTACGAAGATAAAAATTAAGTTATTTTGAAAGATGTCTAAATTTCAATAATTATATAGATCACAGGCGTGTGACGTCATCAATTTCCGGAACTGTCAAACGTGTGTCTGAGATGTAACTGTTAAATTTGTGATTTGCATTATGTACTTGCTAAAATTATATACAATTTATATAAAAAAATAACACACTTTTGAATTTTTTTTTGTTACTTTAGACGATTTTTAAATTTTATAATATGCAAAAAAATATTTAACTGATAGTTCAGTAACCTAAGCAACATTTAAATCCTATATTAGTAAAGAATGAATAAATATTATTGGAGAAGGAACCTTTGATTAATATAATTTTTATTTAATTTGTTTCATTATCAATACAAGATGACGTGGGAAGACCCCAGAACAATGTGAGTCACAACATGCATGTAAGGTAACATTGACTTAAAATATAATAGATACAAATTATCTTAGATGAAACACATGATGTAAGATTTATTTATTGAGTAGGCAGAAAAAAGTCGCCGCCTCCGCTCCAGGCATATCACGATGACTTAGCTTTGTTAATCTCCAAGCAGACATCGAACTCGGTGTCCAACGAGGAGAAGTCGTTCTTATCTATCACGATGTCCCAGTCAGACCAATCATCGTATTTTGTATCAGGTGTGAAGGTGCGCGGGTGTCCGGTGGCGGAGTCAGTCAGCCGCACCTCGCAGCGAAACTCTCTCAACTGCTCGCTTGACAGCGGGGTGCGCACACTGAGGCCAAACTGTGAATCGAGTAGCCAGTACGAACACACCGCGGTGCCTGCAACACTTGACACGAGACAATACTGCATTTCATCCTGTGTCACCCGCCACGCGGCACCGGCTCTGTGCGTAATGCTCTGGTGCACAGAGCCGTAGTGTGCGGACAACGAGCCTCGAGACAAGCTCACATCGCAGATGTAACACTGGGTGCGCTGCTGGCAGAAATAGTGCTCATGTTTCAAGCACTTCTTGTTGATGTCGGTGTGAGTGCAGCCCTGGGGCTCGTTCTTGCAGGCTCGCCTGGCGGGGGCACAGCGCTCACATCGCCAACCATACTCGTCGCGGTACAGGAACACCGTCACCTCCTCCGCGCACACCACACACTTCTCCGTCACACTTCGCTTCACCGTCACGGTGAACCTGGCGCCGTCGAATCCTCCCAACACACTGAGGAGGCTGTTGGTGTCCAAGGCCAGTGATGTGTCCTCCTGGATCGCCAGGCAGCTTTGAGACGCCACTTGTCCTTTCTTCGTCACCTGTTCATCTCCACGTTTGATGTCCAAATGGAAGAAATATTCCGCAGCCTCCACAGACGTCCCCAGTAACCGAACTGCGTGCAACAGCTTCCCCGATACAACACAAATCTTCGTGTGCAACAGGAAAATTACCTGGAACGCAATCATGACATAATTGCGCAAGCTGGCTCTGGTGATGTCGTGAGTGAGGCTACAGGGGTTCTCGAGCACGCTGTCCGGGTGTTGGTCGCGGCAGTGTGCCAACATGGCCGCCCTGGTGCCCAGCCAGTTGCAGTAGTCGGAGCCCAGCACCGGGCAAACATATCGGCGGTGCTCGCACACTTCTTCGTGCACGACCACCTCCTCTTGCCCAGCGTAGGGCACTGTCACTCGGCATCCGAATTCCTGGTACTTACATGGAAACTTCAATAATCTGGCGGTGGCCTCATATTGAGTGTTCCTGGTAGCCGGATGCTTGGGGGTGTAGCACCGCCCACACGCCGCCACCCCGTCGTGTTGTAAGAACACAGGGCCCCGAGACAAGTAGAGCTCGCAGCTGCTGCACTTTAAAACTTCTAAAACTTCTGGTGGGATGTCCATGATTGTTGGTTCTACTCGCTGGTGAAACTGGCCATTCTCACGGACACGGCGCATTAATATACCTCGATGATACCATTATCAGTGACAAACAAACCACTTCAAGGTTGATATATCGCAACGTAACAAGTTATAGGTAATTATGCTAAGCAAAGTTATTGTTGTGATATTGATTTAATGATAAGTTATCTAATTTTTACTTAATTAATTCATTAATTTTTTCTAAGTAATAATAATAAAATCTTGATAATTATTAAGAATGTGGTGTACATACAGTTATTCTCCATATTTCAACACTCTGAAATAATTATGTTGTGAGAGGAAAAGTCAAACTTTATCGAACACTTTAACTCTTAAATTACAAAAAGTATGTTGTGTGTTATTTTTTTTACAGATGTCTAATAATCGAAAAAAGCTTTATGGAGCACAATACAGAAACAGAAGAACTAGGGAAAAAGGCAAGCGGTTCACTAAAATAAAAACGCTTTAAAAATAAAATAAGAAAAGCAAAGTTTTTTAAAACTTTTTGTAAATTTAGTATAAGTGCTTATCTATTTACTTTATATTATTATATGACAGTATAGGTACTTCGGTTTCTTTATATTTTGTTATTATATGTTTACATCAATAATTTATGATTTTAATAAATAAAATGTATATTTTTTACATTTCCTGTGTCTGTGTTTTATTGAAGGTAAAAATACTTCAGAAACATTCCAGTTAATCAACAGAGGCTAGGGGGAGGGGCAAAATTATTCTCGCACACGGGCGGCACATACACTAGTAACGCCACTGTGCAGAAAGAAGTATTTGAAATAATTAATAATCTAAAAAGTACTAATTCTGGAAGAATAGATCAATTAAGTTCTAAAATTCATTTCATTCGAAATAGCAGATCCATTTGCGTATTTAATAAATATAGCTTTAGAATTTAGTATAACATATTTCCAGACATCTATAATTATCCCTCTTCATAAAAGAGCCCGGCCTTGTCTGTTGAAAATTATAGATCCATCTCACGTCATACGACGGATGTGTTGCTCTCCAGATTATGTTTAATTTACACTTGAAAAATCCGAAGATTCAAAATTATTTAATATTACGATTATTTGTTTTTCTTTGTTCTGTTAACAATTTTTTATATTCAGTTATGATTTGATAATGGAATCAACTTTTAATCTCGAAGCGTCGTCGTTATGTACAGAGATGTGCATCTACGTGTAATCTTTAATTGTCTACATCTACACGTAGACAATACGTCGACAATTCTAGCGACGTAGACAATGTAAACAATGTAGATAATGCATCTGACAGTTGTAAAATTCAACATAACCTAAATTTATTCCTTTGTAACTATTACATGTATTCGTATTCGTGAGCTCGGGTCATTATCGGTCTTTATATAATAAAACTAATAAAGCAAGTGCTGGTACATTACTAGACGAATGTCTGTCTTGGGTCTTGGGCGAACTGTCATATTTTTAAAATCGATCAACGCGCCATCTCACCAGACGGAGTTTTATTTGGCGCTATTTTTAACAGTAACCAGTTGACAAATTTCGAACGTTTTGCCCTGCACAACTAGTTTTTTTCATGTAATCCCTAGATTAAAAATAAAATCTCTAACAACATTTAAAATTCTCTAGTTCTAGGGATAAAATTTCTAATCTGACTTAAGTGAACACAGGTATTTTCTTTGTCTACATAGTCTACATTGTTTATATGAAAAATGAAGACGTAGACTACATGATTGTTTACACGTAGAGAATGGCGTAGATTACTTGCAGTAGACTACGCGCACATCCCTGTTTATGTATTGATTATTTTATTTTAAGTAACTAAATCCAGATAAAAGTTAGTTTTTTGTACACATCTCCTAACTAAAAAAGTAACTATTTTGACAAAATGGAATAAATTAATTTAGTATATATAATTATGTACAACTGAAATAAAACTGTAAGTAAAATTTTATATTTTTAAATCATAATATCAAATAAAATTGTCTTGTTTAAATTTATTTTTGTTGTTTTGAAATATAACAGGAATATTTTCAATGATTTGAAATAATATTTTTTTAAATTTTCATGTTTGTATAATTTTAATTACTTCTTCTACTATTTTATATAGAATTTTCCAGATATCTTATGATTGGTCAGATCTACATTTTTGTCAGAACCACAAGACATCCTACATACACGATAACATCTTGTCGAAAGTCTGACTTCAGGCCGTATGATTCACCTAAAAGTTCTTGGATCCTAAATTAACACCTATTGAACAACAAACTAAGGAATTAAACAACAATTTCAAAAAATTGCAAACATCTTTTAATAACTTTCATGCATCTAACACTACATTCGACGAAAAAATGTAATTGCTTGAAGATCAAGTAGCAGAGGCGAATCTATTGATAAGCTAGAAAAAATAATACGCGAGAAATATTATCCTGTTTGGAGTAAATAAGGAAACTGGCGAAAATATGGAAAGTATTGTCTTGCACATTTTTAGAACATAACTAAAACTAACTAACATATCAATTAACAACATGGTAGCGGTATACAGAATTGGGAAATCTGCCGGAAAAGATAAGTCGAGGCCAATTAAAGTTGAATTAAACTTGTAATGCTCTTTTTTTCTTTTGGCGCGCTACACAATACACCAGGGCCTTTCGGCTTACACAAAAACAAATAGAAGCACCACATATACAGTACCTGGCTAGCGATGTTCAGCGGTACTGGGCGTAGGTTCCGGAGGCGCCACCTAGTTCGAAAAGAAAGGAAGGCACACTCTAGTGAGCTAGGAACTAGTGACATAAAAGGTATGATGCGCTTAAAATACTGAATCAAAATAACAAACGAGAATAGGCGTTAAACTTTAATCTGAACTTGTGACCAGAAAACAATTGTAAACAAAAAAAAAACTAGTAAACCAAACTCAAAAATAAACTGTTTCAACTACTATACTTCAACTCAGTAAAATCCTAGCCTGAACACTTACTCTCAAAATGCAGTCTTCAAGGCGATGTTCCTGGATATCATCTCTATCTTTTACAAAACTAAATCAAATCAAACCAGCATGGCCGACACAAAAGTAAGATCTCGATCAACATCCAGAAAATGAACCAAGCACGATGAAATCTGAAGGCAGAATCTTCCTAGCTTGACAGCTGACTACCAATATATCATTTCTGCCTTGTGACAAAAAAATGAACTACAGAATTAATCCAGCAAAAATTAAATCGTATATCTACTACGTGAGTTTCAGGCATGCATGGCGGGTGGTGTTGAACAAAATAATTACAAACTCAAAGAGAGTGAAGAGGGAAATCTTTGCCAGCGGAAAATATCTTAAATGTAAACGTATTATCATTGACCATCACTACACTAAGTGAATTACCGAGGATAGAAAACTTCTCAAACACCAGTTAATCAAAGCGAAAAACGAGGGTCACAAACCATATCTTGGTTAAAATAATTTAATAATAAATGGAACTGCATACAGACTGGCTGACTTGAACGGCGAATATGAATTTAATTATAGAATCTCTGATGAAAACTTTTTTTAATCTGCAAATCGCAGAAGATTCTCCACCTCGCTAGATCAAAATGAAGATGTTGAACCTGATACAGAAACAATACCTTTTGCTCTGAATAAAATACAAATTGAATATCATAGTACAGCACATACATCAGTATATATAATAGAAACAACCAAACCTAATGTTAAACGAACATCAAGGGAAAACAAAAGAGTAGACGAAATTTACAATAAAAATTAAAAGGCTACTATTCAGGAAAAAGGGCCTCCGGACAAGCGTATAATAACGAGAACTACATCAAACTTTAATCGTAAAAAACTGTACTTCAAAAAACGAATGGACAAATCAATCACATCCTCTAAAATTATTTTCTGGAATATTCAAGGTTTTCAGAACTTATATAAATGAAATTGGGAGGAAGAAAACTTTTTACTACAGGCAGACTTTATATGATTTATAGATTACGTATTAGCTGATACTGATGCAATCCATTTTGTACAAGATTTTATGGTTGCCGACAGCATAACTACTTCCGACCACTTTATCTGAGAATTGACCATAATTATGGCTTCTCAAGTCCGCGACAGCATAGATCATCAACAGCAAAGGAAACAAGTAAGAATCACAAAATGGGACTGTAATAAACAATAAGAATATATTAATGAAATGGAGATAGCTTTCAATAACATACCTTTTTCAAATAATGCTAAGGACTTATAGAAAAACTTCATAAGATTAATTAGAAAAGTATGTGAGAAACTGAAAATGAGAAAAGAAATTACAACAAATTACCCCATTACAGTATTTAACAAGAAACCCTGGTTCACTAATGCATGTAAATCCTTAAAAAAAGTCAATAAAAATCAACCTTAAAAATCTAAGGCTCACAATTTTGAAGAAGCATATTTTAAAGAATTTCTTTTGTCAATAAACCCTGTACTGTAATTCGCGATTCAAATTAAGATTTATGTATATGCAACTTGCATTGCAGTGACGTCATGTCGGGGATAAATTATTATTGTCTGGTGTTTTCAAATGGCAGTAGCTATCATTCACTTAGTAAATCTTGTTTAACTTGATTATTGTTATTTAACAAGTTGTTTTGAATTTAATTATTAATAATACTTATTACAGGTAAGTGTAATATATCTAATTTGTACTTGATACATATAACTTTCATAAGTTTATTAAGCATGTAAATTTAATTCTAGGTTATCATGAGATTACAGTGTCAGCAATATTTTGAATATTTACGTGCAATTCGAGATGTGTTGCAGAAGGACAGAAAATTATCAATTCTATCTATCTATTTTTGTTTCACTTCCATGGCTATTTGATATTTTCAACGTAACTTTTAATATTTTTTATTTAATTTCTGTCGTTATAACGCATGTAAATGTAATTCTGTTTATTGATTTAGATGCAGAATTTTATGCTCTACAACATTTATTTGAAGCATTTTTGGCTAAAATAATTTGGGGAGCAATGCGCACAGAAAAACTGTTTTTTCATGTTAATCGCCTTTGTACACAGGTATGATGTTCCACCCGGTATATGCTCTATGTGTGCAAACATCTGCCTTGAACGCAAGTCCACATGAAGTACAAGGAGTAATAGTTATACAAAATAATCAACCAAGTACAAATATATCCGTGCAAAAAATGGCTTGTTCATGTAAAGCTGGGCAAAGTGGAAGATGTATACATGCATCTGCTGTTCTTATATACTGCACTAGGTGTATTTTTTTTATTTTTAATTCTATATCAATAAATAAAACTTATCAGGAGCTAGAGATTGTGATTGAGATTTCGCAACAACTCCTAGAAATTTTGTGTTCAGAAATAGTAATATTTTATTTACTTATGGTTAAAAAAGCTGTGTAATAAAAAGCATTATTACTTAGGTACTATTTTATATTTATTATGACAGTTCTTTTTATTCTCATTAATTTTAGAGTATCTTGAGAACAGGTACAAAAAATTTCGTATTCTCGAAATCAAAATTCACAACCTCTATCAATAACTAACGATTTATATTTTAGGGATTTTGCAACTCAGTGCCTAATGTTAACGTGACAATTAAAACAAAAACAACATAGTTTCTTCTGATTAAATTGATTTGACTTGCAGAATCCCTTCGTTTGTTTATAGTCTTAGATTACACTTTATTTTCTTGCTTGGGTTTGTTTTCATTTTAGGAATGATGTGTCTGAACTAAATTTAATTTCCTAAACTGATGTGAAATGTGTTTGGGCATGGAAAAAACATCAGTAATTGAAAACTATAATACTTTACCATTATTGGAAACTCCGTGTTATAAAAATATTCGTACAAAAATTAATTTTGAAATGGATCGTTTTCCAACGGAAAAATTTCGTGAAATTTTAGAAAGAGCTAACCCAAACAGTACATTATCGAAACATAAGTAAAATTTTCTTTTATTATATACATATATGTCTATTTGAATTTTTTAGAATTGGTAAAAATGTTATTATTATGCAAACAAATATGTCCTCTTCTGTTACGTTTTACTTTTTTTTACATATTATTCGCTCTTGATTAGCCAACTTATTGAACAGGGGTGTAGTCTTCGGATATCGCGGTGTGATGTCACATGTGAGAGAGGCGCCAAGGCTAGTCACTTTTGGCTTCGCGTGAAGTAATTATACAGGACGTTACCTGAAACTTAAATCTTTTTGCACATAGCTAATTCACAAGAAAAGAGATTCGTATTGTAAATTTTGGAGGGTGTGGTCGTGTTACCTATTCGATATTGTATTGTGTGGGTTTTGAGGCAAATTTAATTTGAATTTGTGATAACCGACCCTGTAGAGTATTTTGAACTCAACGGATTATTCCGGATTTGGGAAACCCCCAACAATTTATCACTTAAAGCCGCCTTCGATCTCAGGTAAAGTTAATTAATATTTTTTGGTATAGCTCTCGTGACCTGATCTTAAATTTAACGTCTAGGTAAAATCTGTAAAGCAATTTAACTTCATTTAATTTCTCGTAATTAGTTCATATTCACGTTTACTTAACGGTTGGTTTTGTAAAAGCAGTGACGTACGTCTCTCACAGGTGTGTCTTAACCGTCGATATTTTTTTTTAGGCTTTTAGGATCCGATTTAGGATCCATTGAGGTTCCGTCTTAGTTACGTTCACGTTTCCGATTTCGTTGTTTCGTGGTGGTTACTCAATTGGCTAATGGGACGCAAAGACCACAGCGTCACCCAGGGACGTATTATCCATCTACGCCACTGGAGCAAGCGAGCGTGTTTCAAGGTTCGCCATCTTGGAACCGACACGTCACCTGTCCAAGCGCTCGATCTGTCCAGCAACGGGGGAACGCAGATAAGCATTTATCAATTAAATTTTGCTCTGCTTAATTAAGATTATTATAATTTGTATTACTTACCACGGGAACACTGTACGACTGTTCCTCAGTCTATGTATTTGAGATCACGCATTATTTTGTGTTCATTTATTCTGTTCGTCGTTTCACAACTGTACAACATCATGACATCCAATCATTCGACATTGTTTTCACTGACGCGTGACGTTGGCGCTGCTGTTCGTAGTTGGTGTTATCTCGGGAAGCGTTTAGGGCTCTCGCCGTTTTGCCATAGCGCGATTACGATTCCTATAGTCGACTATCGCCCCCCCCCGTGATTTTGTTGCGCGCTCTTTTAAGTTCGTTGAGCGAGGTCCTGGAGTGGCTTCACGGCGCACTCACTACGCGCTACCTAGTCTACTTAACTTGCCTTCGGCTGATCGATTTGTCTCACCACCGTCGTTATTATTCCTGTTAGTTATTTGTTATGTTATGTTTTGTACCCACTTCGTCAATATATGTATCTGTCATTTTCACACACAGTGCTAGTGTTATTTTATGAAAACGACCTTACCCCGCTGTGGTTTGTTGACCGACCATTAAAGTTGAACCAGACGGCAGGTCAACTGGCGCCCTATCCGAATTTCCGTTTCTTAAACTCACTCCCAATCTCCACTGAGTTCGCCGCGGTTCAACCGGCCTTGCCCGGGGTCTTCGAAAAGTTCGTAGCCCTTCAACCAAAAGTACCCCTGGATTTCAATATTTTGAAGAAATTTTAAATCATAGTGTGCAGTCTACTATTATATTACATATTTCGTCAGTTTCAGTTGAATTAAAGGATTGTTGTAAAAATGTATTTTCAGAATTTTCAGCTACATCTATTTTCTCGCCATGTTTTGGAAATGTGTGATATACTATATTATCTTTATTTCTAACTGATTTGCAACCAAATATACAACAATTAACATTGCTCTTACTAATTTTTGGTTGTTTTTCCATTTTTTATGCCAATTTTTTTAATAACAAAGCAGTAAAATTTTATAACAATAAACTTTACACGTCTACACACGCAAAGAGAGCGTAATGACAGTAATTGTATCCCCGACGTGACGTCACAATTTTTAGTTAAAAAAATTGCCGCATGGTGCGTATCGCTTAGCTTGAATCGCGAATTGGGAGTAAGTTTCTGTTATACAGCGTAACATAAATAACATAACAAAATGCAAATATCGCTAGAAACTCAGTTAATCAAAGAAAAACTAGGTAAAGTCATAAACCAAACGGAATTTTGGAAAACGATAAAACACATAACCACAAAAAATGTTCATGTAAACTACATAAACCAACATACATGTGTTACCTACTTTAAGAACTGGTTTGGTAAGAAAATTAGGTGTGGCATCTATTTCTTTGATGTAAGACATCCATACCTTGATAATCAAATTATTATCTGCGAATTAAAATATGCTCTGAAAAAGTTCAAATTAAATAAAGCACCTAGTCCAAATGGCATTATAAATGAAAATGCGACATATTATCTGATAAACCTGATAAATACCTTCTACTTATGAAGAAGAAAACTTGCCCAACTGCCTAACTAAAATAAAAACAACTATGCTGCATAAAAATGTAATCAAACGGACCCCAATTATTATCGTGGAGTAGCTCTGATAAATACAATTACCAAACTTTTAACTTTCATTATAAATCAACGATTGCAAACTTGTATAGAAACTTATGATATTCTTTCCGAAGCCCAGTCAGGGTTTGGCAAAAATAGATCTTGTATAGATAATTTATTTGTGTTTGCCACAATTTTTCAATCAAGATTTTAAACTCACTAAGAAGGGATGTCGTGTGCCCTTTTCGTCGACTTTCAGAAAGTTTTTGACAGTTGTTAACCATCAAAAACTATGATTAACAATTTTCAATCTGGGAGTCAGCGAAAAGATAACCAGACTATTACGAAATATTTACAATCACGCTGTGCTACACACATTACAAAAATCTAAAATATGACAAGTTACTCGTACATATAACTTAGAGGTAATCTTAAAATAACGTCACTATTAAGTTTACCATCACTCATTGTTACTTAGGTAGCAAACTTTTAATCAAGTTTCGGTTACAATATACATATAAGAATCATTACAATTTCAATTGTTACAAGTATAATTACTATTAAAATTCAACAATAATAGTAGTTTCCAAGAAACCATCATGAATTATTTGTGTTTTTGAACGCAAATAAAATGTGCTCAATATTAATCCCGGGTTATAGTGCAGTTATACGCATATATCACGCATATTGCGTATTCTTAATTAATCGGTCTGTACTTCGTCATTGTCATTGAAGTTCATCGACCTCGAGCAATCAACCAGCTAAGTACTGTATTTTTTATGTGTGTTATTGTTGATATTCATCATCACGGCTTTACCATGCAACGTTTGCAAGAAGATTATCAGTCGTTCATTCCCTCACCTGTCTTGCCTGTCAACTTAGCTATCATGTCAGCTGTGCTAGCATCCCTGATGAGGTGAACAATGCTCTACTTAAGTCAAAGAATCTTGGATGCTTATGTGATGTATGCAAAATAAAACAGGGATCGTCCTTCTTTTGTTGTAGCATCCCCCACGGTTAGATAGTCTGATGAATTGACTCTACTTGATATTAAAAATATACTTGATGGTCTTGTAAAATCAGGAAACTTATGTTCTGATAAGATTGATGATTTTGAAGGTAAGCTAAGTAAAATAACGGTCAAAATCAACATGATCGAACCACTAAGAGCTGAATTTAATGTTATTAAATATATAGTTGAAGATTTAGAACAGCGTTCTAGAATTAATAACATTGAAATAGCTGGACTGCCGGAGAAAACAAATGAAAATTTAATTGAAGTAATGGAGAATATAGGCAAGATTATCGACTGTTCTATCACTGAGCAAGATATCGATGCTTTACACCGTGTATCTCTTTACAATGCGGCCAACAAACCGAAGAATGTTATCGTCAGATTTGTTTCAAGACTTAAACAAGATAAAATTTATAGCGTGTGCACGAAAATTAAAAAAATTGAATGCCTCAAATTTAAACGTCCCCTCGCCAAATAGTATCTATATTAACGATCATTTAAGTCCTGATAATACATTCCTTCTCAAGATAACAAGAGATATTGCTCATAAAAATCATTTAAGTATGTATGAGTTCGTCACTGTAAACTTTTCACAAGGAAAAATGAGAATTCGCCTATTATTATCATTAATTCAGAGAGCGATACCAAAAAGATGAATTAATCGTCTTCGCTCATTTAAATTGAGTTATATTGCTCTAATTATCAATGTACTTACATATTTACTACCAGAATGTTCGGGGAATGAAAACGAAAATTAGTAATATTTACAATGAAATTTGTGCGTGTAATTACTGACTGAGAAATGGCTTAATAATTCAGTGCTTGGCAGTTAATTGTGTGATTTAATACGCATACTCATTTTTTAGACGTGATCATAATGATGCTACTAAATCTCAAGGTGGCGGCGTCCTAATTTTAGTGTACAAAAACCTCCAATGTAAAGCTGAATTATCTTGGTCTAGTTCCGCGGAGGATCTTTGGGAATCATCAAAAAGTTCACCTGTGTTGCGTTTATTTACCTCCCCTCGCAAACATTGACACTTATCTGGACCATCTTAATAGAATTACCGAACTTACTTTGAAATTTACGGATGATGAATTTATTATAGCAGGTGACTACAACTTGCCGGACCTTAGCTGGACTCCCGTAGATAACAATATATATATATATATATATATATATATATATATATATATATATATATATATATATATATATATATATATATTTGTTCACTTATTTCAAAAAAGGTTAGATTCACATCTTGAGGTTACTAATACTATGTCCTTATCTAACTTAAATCAATATAATGGAGTTAGTAATGTATTAAATAAATTGTTAGATTTGGTTTTTACTTCGTTAAATATGAATTTCCTTTAACGGCTATTGATCCTTATCATCCTTCACTTGAAATATAATGCTTTTCTTATAAACTTCAAAACACTTAATCAATCTATATTTAAATCATACGACTTCCATAATTGCAACTATGAAGAGTTAATTTATAAACTATCTGCAGTGAACTGGGATGTGAAATTTAGTAACAATGATTTGAATTATAACGTTAAATTATTTTACAGAATATTATATAACCTACTTGATACTTATGCACCGGTTTAGATTCATATTTCAAGCAGTTATCCTAAATGGTTTTCTAGGTCATTAATTAAAATGATAAAAGATAAACACAAATTTCAGAAAAAATGGAAGACGTATGTTAACTTAGATGATTTTAATTCTTTTGCTTTGTTACGTAAACGGGTAAAACTTTGTATGGACAAGGATTTCAATAACTACATTAACTTTATTGAATATAATATAAAATATAATGTTAAACATTTTTGGAATTACACTAAAACACGGAAAACAAATAACAACCTACCAAATGTTATGTATTATAATGATGGTGAAGCAAGAAATGGTTCCGATATCTGTAATCTCTTTGCTCTTCATTTTGAATCAGTTTCAACTAATTCAGTTTTCAATAATAATACCAATGAATATATTACACGTCATGATAATTCTATTAACTTGGGAGTACTCAAATTAACTTCAGATGAAATATTTCAATTTCTAAAAATCTTAAATGTAAGTAAGGGGTGTGGTCTTGATAAAATTCATCCTGAATTTGTTAAATACTGTGCACATTATCTAGTACATCCATTAGTTATAATATTTAATAAATCACTAAAATCTGGTATCTTTCCGAATTTTTGGAAAATATATCATATTATCCCAGTATTTAAATCTGGTGACAAAACTAAAACATCAAATTATCGTCCAATTTCAATTTTACCAATTTTCGGAAAGTTATTTGAAGACAATTAATTATGAATTCTGTAACATTATTATTCCTCAACAAAGTGGATTTTGTAGGGGTAAATCAGTCCTAAATAATTGGTTAACCTTTACTGAATTTGTCAGTAGCAACATGGATAAAAGAAGACAAGTCGATGTAGTTTAAACAGACTTTAGTAAAGCTATTGATAGAGTAAATCATATATTATTACGGAAATTATCTGCGTACGACATTCATGGAGATGGAGTGAGTCATATATTCTAAGGAGGTCTCAATTCGTGGTCTGTTATGGATATATGTCACTTGAAATATTAGTTAGTTCTGGAGTACCACAAGTATCCCACTTGGGACCCTTATTATTCTATTTATATATAAACTCAATATCGTCCTGTTTCATTCATTCTGAATTTTCACTTTTTGCAGATGACTTAAAATTTTCAGGGCTGTACTGTCTCATGACGATTGCCAATTGCTACAAGATGACTTATCAACATTTCACCAATTTTGTGTCGCAAATGATATGCATTTAAATTTGGATAAATCCTCAGTAATGACTTATACCAGGAATAAATTTAATTTAATTTTCAATTATGACTTACAGGGTAACAATTTAATAAGAAAGGATATGATTTGCGATCTTGGTGTGACCTTTGACCACAAGTTAACATTCAATTAACATTCGTATATTATGGTTAAGAAAAGCTTACAAAATGTTAGGCTTCATTATTAGATTATCCCAACCTTTTCAGCAGATAGACTCTTTTATTACACTTTATAGATCACTAGTTAGACCTCATTTGGAATATCTAAGCATTATATGGAATCCCATGTACAATAAAAATATTAAGCTGATTGAATCGTTCCAAAAGAAATTAATGTCACTTCTTAAATATAAATTAAATATTAAGAACATGTGTTATTCAGATAGTTTGCGTTACTTCAATATTACTTCTCTTGAACTCAGAAGATCTCACGCTGATATATTATAGTGTTCAACAACTTAATCGACTCGCTTAATTTTATCTATGATATTACATTACAAGTTCCTACTGTAACAAGATCTAATGATTTATTTCATGTACGTAATTATAATACGAATAACTACAAAAATTCACTTGTTAACCGTATTATGCAGTCCTATAACAGTAATTATCAACATTTAGATTTATTTTCTTTATCATTGTCTAAATTTAAAAACGCTTTGCAGCACACATTAATATAATATTATTATTAATTTCTATTTGCATTGTATTGTAAAGTTGTAATTGTATTTTGAGGAGACCTGTCATTGGGTAACTGTTGGTCTCCCTTGTTGAACAAAAATAAATAATCAATATATCAAATTATATATGTCAATAAAGCATCGTGCAGAGGTATAGAAACAGCCTGTAAATGGCAAAACGATGAACTGAAACGATCACAATAAACGTTAGCGCGCAATTCTATGAAGTTAACCATGTACAGGTTGTTTCAGCTAAGCTTAATTTATATTGTTTTCATTTTTATTTTAAAATAAAAAATGTCATTAATAACAGAAAATGAAACAGTTGATAACAAAGTTTAAGTACAAGTTTATACTACTAATAAAAAGTAGTGTTGCAAAATGTAAAAAATATATTGCTGAACACTTATACGACTGTTTGAAGTGGTTTGTTTATCACTGATAAACATTATCATCAAAGTTTATCAAAACACCGTGTCCGTGAGAAAAGCTAGTTTCACTTGCAAGTTCAACCAAACACGAAACAACCAACAACGATGAACATTCCACCTCATGTATTAGACGTTTTAAAGTGCATCAACTGCAAAATATACTTATCCCGAAGCCCTGTGTACTTACAACACGACGGAGCGGCGGTGTGTGGCCGGTGCTTTACCCCCAATCACCCAGCCACCAGGAACACCCAATATGAAGCCACCGCTAAGTTACTGAAGTTTCCGTGTAAGAACCAGGAATTTGGATGTCGAGTGACGGTGCCGTTCAAGGAGCAAAAGGAGGTGATTGCTCATGAAGAAGTTTGCGAGTATCGAAGGTATATTTGCCCGGTGCACGGTTTCATCAACTGGATGGGCAGAAGAACTGACATTCTTCAACACTGCCAGACCCATCACCCAGACAAAGTTATAGACCACCCAGCTATTTTGATCCAAGATATCTGCAAAGCCAGCTTGCAGACTTATCTTCTCCGAGCTTTTCAACTACTTTTCTTGCTACAGGTGAAAGTTTGTTTAGTATCGGGGAAAATCATTCACTCGTTGAGTTTATTAGAAGCTTCAAATACAACATATTCTTATAGTTTACTGGTAAAACGAGGAGATGAACAAGTATTGAAGAAAGGACAAATAGGGCCTCAAGATCAACTAACCTCATTGGACCTGAACACCAACAGTCTTCTAGACGTATTGGGCGGCTTTTATGGCGCAACCTTCACCGTAACAGTGAGTGATACAAGCAAACAGCTTACAAGAAAACGAAAGATGAGTGATTCGGAGGAAGATAACTCAGAGCAACCAAAAGTTGAATGTACAAAGTGTTTAAATGAGATAACAGTGCTCCAATCCCGAGACGAAAATGGCTTGTTATGTGAGGGCTGCGCCCCTAGCACACGCCCCTGCGATAATCATGGTTGTTATCATGCCGATATCGACTCAAAATGTAGAAAACATAACCTATGTTACTGTGAACAACGTCCCAGGTGTCATATCTGCAAAGCTCGCGTGTCGAAAATGTCGCTAGTCAAACACTACACAACTAAGCACCAGGATATAACACATATGACAGGCTCCACCTGGCGGGCGACAGAAACAGGCCAATTCTGTCTTCTGACCAGTGTTGCAGGTATCGTGATGTGTAGGTACAAAATACATGAAACACATTTCATTCTTGATATTTATACGCCGGTGTTAGGAAAGCATTTGATTGAGTTTTGCTGCGAAGTAAAAATTGCTGATTTTGATACTGGATATGAACGGAACTATAAACCGGATGCGAAGTATGATAAGGTATATGATTGGCGGGTTAAAGTAGAGGAATTGGAGTTTCCTTTGTGTAAAGAGTTTGATATATGTGTCGAGATTAAACGGTGTAAATGATAGCTATGAGTGGTTGTCAAACGAATAATAATACTTCACATGAAGAAATATATTACTTACCGAAATTTGCTACTGCAGAGTGCCACACTCAATAATGGGAAAAAGGTGTGATGATATATTTATTTTATTTTTGAATTGTAAACCTCTGTGTACAAGTTCTGTCCGTACTGCATGACCGGGAGTGCAGATTATTCTTCTCTAGCGAGTCTATTTTGTCAATTCAGTTGTCAAATATATGTAAAAAACAACAAGTACAATAAAAAAATTCAAAATATCTTGGGATTCTTCCGAGGGCTCTTCCCTGTTTTCTTTGTATTTCAATTTATAATTTATCATGTAATTTGACATAAACAATCTAATTTACATAAATTTTTGCTGTTTTTGTCAAAAACTGCTAATAACTATAATATTTATTAATGTCAAAAAATATAAATACATTATACTTAAAATTAAATTATTATTCGTTTAATATGATATGTAATCTTATTTACCTGATTCCACTCCTGTTGTTATCTGATAAAACTTTAATGTAATATAGAAATAGATTTTTATCTCTACTGTTATCACTAAAATTGAATCATCATGCTTTTATATGTTGAAATAATGAAATTACAAAGTGTCCATTTTAAGCGGCACTCTATCCAAGTATAGGAGCACTGAAATCGGTTAAATTAATAAACAATTTATTTTTTATAAATCTACTTTAATGAGTTATATAAGAATTTTTTTTAGATCAGTTTCTGAGTTATACGTTGTTAAAACTAACTTTTGATATTTACTCGCTTAAAAATAGTTATATTGGCTCAGTGGTATAGACTTGGCCTGTGGATCTTGAGAATCCTTGTTCGATCCCGCTGCTGACAAACAATTTTCACCAAATTAAATCTACCCCTGTGGCTCCCCACCACTAATATCTTTAGGGGCCGTGATTTGACAGTTGGTAATTATATTTTACACTCATAAATATATCACTTAACGAGATTTGCTACGACAGAGTGCCATACCCAGTAATGGGTAAAAGGCGTGATGATATATTATTATATTTTATTTATTTCAGGCATAACATTATTTTAAAATATTCCGATGAAAATATTGATAGCTTTAATATTTTTCATCAAGAAAACAAAAATAAATTAAATCTTGATGATGATTTACTTTATTCTATTTTGAAGGGGCTTATTAACTGGAATTGCGTTGAATCTTTGAAGAAATTACTTGACGATATAAAAGTGTGTACATATAAATATATTTCTCACTTTGATTTACTGCACATCGCTGCCATGTCTAATAATGTAAATGTAATGGAGCTATTGGTTTCGGAATATGACATCGAGATTAACTCCTGTAGAAGTGATGTACACGACACTCCATTGCATACAGCGGCCTTTCTCTAGAATTTGGAGGCAATGAATTTTTTATTACAACGTAACGCTGATGTAAATGTAAAAGATTGTATGAACGAAACACTTTTA
The DNA here is from genome assembly GCA_947425015.1 of Pterostichus niger. Classification (NCBI taxonomy): domain Eukaryota; kingdom Metazoa; phylum Arthropoda; class Insecta; order Coleoptera; family Carabidae; genus Pterostichus; species Pterostichus niger. The sequence continues at coordinate 10,305,631 of OX380351.1, read as the reverse complement.
ATTAAGTTCCTGCTAGGCGCACAGTATCATCAACACTTTGAATTGAATTGGATGACGTAAATAAATTCTTAAACCTATTAAATTGCAGAGAAAATCAACACTGTCCAAACGAGTGCGCCAAAAATCTGCTTCATGCGGCAGTTCACTCGTTCAATGCAAATCTGGTGACATTTCTGGCGATAAAATATAAATTTGACGTTAACGCGCGAGACGATACATATGGTGACACGCCACTTCATGAATTAATTTCGTCAGTGTCGTCATATTCTCCACGGAATTATGTAATTTGAACTATTAAAGCGTTAACAAGTCGCGGTGCTCGTTTAGATATCACAGATTCGCAAGGAAGGACACCTTGGCAAATAGCACAAGAACGTGAAGACAAAGAATATCTAGTTCCATATCTAGTTCCAGATTATGAATCTACATCAAAATATGAACCTGTATCAAAAAAATTAAGATTTGTTTGAATAAAAAGAAAATCATTCATTTTCTTTCAATATTTATTTAGATAAATCTATATTTATAACTTTGTCTTCCATAGTATTACCAACTCATTTACCAGTTACTATTTTATTTATTATAAATTAGAATAATTTATATTTGTAAATTTAGATAATTGTAACTGTTTTTATATTCGTATTTATATATAAATTATAAACACTTGGATACTAATCTATGTTTGGTGCAAGTCAGCGAAGATTGAACCAACGATCCTGCAGAACTGTCCACTTATCACAGAACAAATAGAAATTGATTTTTTTTTATCAAACAGACATCGCACACATGTTAATTATACACTTAGTTTCTATTTCAATGTTGCTATGTAGTAACATAGTCAGTGATTTAATTAGCTTGAGTAATTTCATGTAATTTAAATGATTTATACTGCAAATGTTTATTGATTTTACTTTAATTATTGGTTAATACATTCTATTTAGATTTGTATTTGAAACTTGGAAAAACAAACACATCATTAATTCATCTAGTAAAATGGTACTATGTTTGTACTATAACCAACTTTGTAATATTTTATTGTTTTCGAAATCCCGATGTTGCCTCCCTAATATTAAAAAAAGTGTAATTATATAAAGTGTTCAGAATTAAAAACTGCATCCAATGGGTCTACATTTATTAATTTATACTTACTTACTTACTTAATCCTAAGGCCTTTTTACCCTTTCGGGTGCGGGGGCTATTCTACTTTCTTTCTTTTCCATATTTCCTTCCATTCTTCTCTTCTCTTGGTTAGAGATCTTGCTTCGTTCCACTTAACTCCCCTCTTCTCTAAGTCTTTCTTCAATTCTTCAGTCAAAGTTTTTCTAGGTCTTCCTCTTGTCTTTTTTGTCGTTGTCTTTGCTTCGTAAACTTTTCTTGTTGTTCTTTCCTCTTCCATTCTTTGGATGTGACCCCAGCATCTTAATTGTCCTTCTTCTATTATACTGTCTATTGGTTGTATTCGTAGCGCTTTTCCAATCTCTTTGGTTCTTACTTTGTTAATTACTGTTTCTTTTAAATTTTTCTTAAAAAACCTCATTTCTGTACTGTTTAGTCTACTTCGGAGTCTTTCTGTGTTCGTCAATGTTTCAGATCCATAGGTCAGAATGGGTGTAGCTATTTTTTTGTAAACTTGTATTTTAATTTCTTTCGGTATCTCTTTTTTTGTTAGTACCACGTTATTAATTTCTTCACTTGTTCTAATATTTTCCCGTCCAATCTCATTCTATGTGTTTCTTACTTTCTACTTATGGCCATTGACGTTTTATTTTATTTTCATATTTATTTATTCTAAGTGTTATTTAAATATTTAAAGTTTCTGTTTAATGTAGTTTAGTCTTTGATTATTATTACCATGTCACCCGCATAACATATCTCTAGTACTTGAATACTTTCCATCTTCCATTGTCTTATTGTGTATTGCTTTGCTTATTTTCTCGCTTCTTTTATTGCATCATCCAGTACCAGTATAAAGAGGATAGGGCTCAATATACAGCCTTGCCTGACTCCTTTTGTCGTTTCAAATAGTTGTGATTTTTCATTCTTTGTTCTTACGTAATTTTGTATATTCTTATATATGCTTTGTGAAAAAAACACAGGATGGCACAGTGGTAGAGTGCTAGCCTCTGGAAACAGAGGTCGTGGGTTCGAATCCGGGTCGGGTTGAGATTTTTCTCATCCAGCCTTGATCGGTATCCACTCCCGCATCCATTCCAAGTTGGGACATATTAACTTGGCATCCCCTAGCTATCGGGCACCGGCTAAGGGATGTAACAAGGGCTTGCGCGGGTTGGCTGGCAACACACATTACAGTAAGGTAAAACGTGGCAATTGTAAGGAAAAATTAGTAGTGTGTGTTCCAAGAAGTCACCCTAGGGACATAACCAAAAATGGTTCAAATCCTGAAACATATATACTATACTATACTATACTATACTATACTATATAAGCTTTGTGCTCCTTCTATTATGCTCTCTTGTATTCCTCGCTTTGTTCCATATATCCTCTCTATTGATCCTTTCAAAAGCCTTCTCTAGGTCGATAAAGCACATGTGTGCTTTGTGACCCGCTTTTATTGACTTTTCGCCCAATTGCTTCACTATGCTTATGGCGTCTTGTACTCTATTTGGTTTGAAACCGTATTGGTTATCTTCTAGAGATTTTTCTAACTGTGTTTTTATTCTCTTCTATAATATTCTTGCAAATAATTTTAGCACTGAGCGTAATTCCTCTGTAATTCTGACAATCTTTTACCTTTTTATATAACGGACAAATTATTCCTATCTGCCAGTATTCTGGAGCTTAAAACTTCGTTGAATATTTTGCTTAGCTTATTAATTGATAATGCCGGCATCGCTTTTAGCATTACCGCCGTAATTTGGTCATGACGCGGTGCTTTGCCTAGTTTTGCTTTTTTGAGTGCTTCCTTTACCTCATCTTTTGTTATTTCCGCTTTTTGTCTCCATGTTTTCTTTTGGCTATCACTTTTTCTTTTTGTTTTCTCTTCTTGCATCCTTCTTACCTCTTCTCCTTCTAGCAATTCCTTGAAGTATTGTCGCCACCTTTCCATTATTTCATCTTCGTTTGTGATCAGTTCTCCTACTTCACGTTTAATGTTATGAAGCGTTGGTGGTTTGCCTTCTCTTATGTTTCTTAATATTCTGAAGAACAATTTTTGGTTTTATTTATATGCGTTTTTCATCAATTCTCCAAATTCTGTCCATGAGTTCTTTTTCGCTACTTTTATTATGTTCTTTGTTTTTCCTCTTTTAATTGGAACTTAATTAATAAATGTATAAAACTTAACATGTGTTTTTTTAAAGTTTTCCACACTACACTTCACTACAAAAAAAGCTGTTTTTAAAAGGTTATCATTTAATAATAGTATATTATAAGCCAAGGTTGAGAAGATGATCAATCATTATTGACATACGGTTGCACCTCGGGGTACAAGGGTACGTCTCTGCAATAATAATCCTTAATAAAAGTCAAATTCTACTTGGGTATATTTCAACAACACAAATTCCTCTTTGACATTTCTGAGATCGTCACAAATTATGTATACATAAAACTTTACCAAATAGAAAGTTCATCCTAATAACAAACAACTTACAAATTCAATTTTTTCTAAATTAAATTCCAAAATTCACAAATACTAAAAATATAGTATATTATAAGCCAAGGTTGAGAAGATGATCAATCATTATTGACATAGCGGTTGCACCTCGGGGTACAAGGGTACGTCTCTGCAATAATAATCCTTAATAAAAGTCAAATTCTACTTGGGTATATTTCAACAACACAAATTCCTTTTTTGACATTTCTGAGATCGTCACAAATTATGCATACATAAAACTTTACCAAATAGAAAGTTCATCCTGATGACAAACAACTTACAAATTCAATTTTTTCTAAATTAAATTCCAAAATTCACAAATACTAAAAATAAATAACCCATACATTCCACGGCCATTAACACCTTATTAGTAGGCGCCTAGCTCGTTAGGCGTGTCTGGTCTGGAGGTTCCCCATTTACTACTAATATCCGCTGATTAGTTAATATTAAATAGAACCCATGGTAAATATATTATGACTAAATCAGTGCGTGCAAACATATTCCACTCCGTTAAAAATCTATCTACAAGATGCTAAATCTAGCACTGCGGCTAATTTAATTGCGTATTCCAAAAAATTGTAAATAAATTACCATGGAAAAAAAGAGAATATGGAATAAAAATAAATGACAAACGTTTGAACAACCTAAGGTTTGCAGACGATATCCTTTTAATCGCAAAATCTGCGGAAGAACTAAAACATATGCTAAAAGATCTAGTATACTACAGAGCGGAAACAGGACTAAAAATAAATTACACAAAGAAAAAAATAATGACAAACGACCAAGAAATAACTGTTAGTATTGAGTCGATAGAAATCGAACGAGTTGAAGAATATTCTTACCTGGGACAAATTATTTCAATAAAAAATAGAACAGACAAAGAAATAGACAAGAGAATTAAACAAATCTGAAACAAATACTGGAGCTTGAAACTTTAAACTTTGTGCGTTCTTGTTTTGGCTCGAAACAACAAACAAAATCAAAATTGAAAAGTAATAATGAAGCTATAATATCCCTGCAAAATTCCAAGTTTTATACTTATTCGTGGGAAAATCGTGGTATACCGGCTACAAAAGAACGTAAGTCGTATATAATTTCCACTTATTTAGGTAATATATTATTATTAAATTTCTAGAAATTAAACAAAATCAAGCTTTTTTGGAAAATGGTTCGTTTGGTAAAATTTGCAAGTGCCTTTCTTCCCTAACTAATGCGAACAGATTTGGAAATATTCAAGATACAAAATTACTGGATTATTTTGTTTGCAATAGAAAACTTTTCATTAAAAAGCCACTATATCAAAATTGGATAAATGAAGAGGTCGTGACGTTTTTCAATAGTTTTCGGCTCCCAATCAGGTTAAAATTTTACGTAATTCTCATTGGAGATAATAAATTTAAAAGTGAATCTACAATATATTTGTATAAATGCATCAAAATTTTAACCTTACATAATTCAAAAAACCTTCTGGAACTGAATGATATGGTGGTGGCGGGCCAAATTATTCAAGTTGTAAATGGATTGATCAAAATTAAAAAGTATCATAACATTTTGACTATCCTCTCAAAATCAACAAGTTTAAAAGATGATATTTTCGAAAAAGAAAAGAATAAAATATTAAGGGAATATTTTAAATCATTTAACAAGTTTTGTAGCCGGTTCAAAATTTTTCGTTATTTAAAGAAATTAAAATAAATTATTTTTGAAATTTATTAATCACATTTACTTTGAATTTTTCTTGTTTCTCTGCATCACGCTCCTAGTTGAAGCTTGGCAACCCGTCACACCGAGCCGCAGTTTGTACACTGCCGTACTTATTATTAATAATTTTTTTACTAACTGCGCAAGTGTAAACAGTGTCATTCAGTTCAACTCGAAATATTTTTCAGTGTAGTGTGATCTGAGGTAAGTGCGTGCAGCATTTTAACTGTGGAAAATTTGAGGTCATTGCATAATATTGAGACGGTACACCAATTATGCTTTATTATAATTTTTCATGTTTAACAATAATCCAAGCATATTTAAACTTTTTAGAATAACAAAGTAAAAGCATATAGTGACAACCGTATTTCGTTTATAAAACAATTATTAAAACGCCGAAACTAATCAGGTGGTTTAAAATATAAACAAACACAAAGGTTCAATATCATAAATTAATACAAACCAACACCCGGGAATGTTGCAGTCCAAGTATCAAGTGTCCAGCCGAGGGTAGTTAACAGGTCCGTACCGATAAATTTGTCTTTCCTGAACTAAAATTATCACGGAATATTGGAACTAGATTAATACTCTTACCATATCAACTAGAACGCGATAAACTAGAAGAATCAATTCAGTTAAAGCATCTCATGTCCTCATTAACATCTAGATTCACACTAGGTACATCGACTGCCCATTAAAAATAAAGGGAAACCAAACCTGTTTGAAGTTGGGTTGCAAAGACGACACATGACAATACATAAAATTCTATCACCTCTTTCTTCAAGTAGCTCTCACGTTGATTTAATCCATATTATTAAAATTAGTGCATTTTGAAGAAATTACATACGCGAGAAAACATTTGATAATATTAAAAGAGGGTTTAGAATTAAGAGGGGGCAAAATTTAACACGTTTTTGTTCCGTCTCTTTCTCATCCACTCGATGTAGACTATAGCTGTCTCTATCGCATTGAGAAACGAACCAGAGCATGCGACTACCACCATGGGTGAGAATACCTACAAAAATCCAACGAACGAATACACATGCAGGAATTTCACCCCGCCAAGTCACTCTGAGTATTTGGGAATTGCTCGCGACAAATAAGAGCGAGCTAAACGAGACTGGGAAGATTGATAGCTCACTCTGACACATACAAAACCTGATCTTTTGTCCTCGATCACGCCAAGACGATGCTAACAAATAAAAGTAACATAATAACTAATTTCCCCGAAATATTTTATGATTTCTGTTTAGCTTAGGGAAATAGCATCTTCAATCGCAGTTCAATCAAGGGTCGAGGGCGGCGCTTATCTGTATAAAACACGACGTTTTATCCAGGAACAGCATCTTGGCTTCGGCCAGGATCAGCTACAGTTCAGATGCGACTTGACTATTTTTTGTTGTTGCACGTTCTGTTGGTCATATTATCAAAGTTCAGTTGCGACTGAACTATTTTTGGTTGTTGCACGTTCTGTTGGTCATATTCTCAAAGTTCAGTTGCGACTGAACTATTTTTGGTTGTAGCACGTTCTGCGTGCGAATTATTTTATATCATCATCTATCTCCACAGTTTTCAGTTGCGACTTTACTATTCTTGGTTGTTACACGTTCTGTGAGGGCACCGTATTATTTTAACAGGTTCTTTGAGCACAATAATTATCACAAGTGCGAAGATTCATGACCTTCTTACTTCAGATGAATATTTGGGGACTATTTACCCAGAATTAATTAACACAATAGCTCTTTGAGCACAATAATGATCACAAATGCGAAGATTCGCGACATTCTAACTTCGGATGAATATTTGGGGACTCAGTATTAAATGAGACAATAGCTCTTTGAGCACGTAACAAGTATCACAAAGGCGAAGATTCACGACCTTCCAATTTGTAATACTATATCTATTTTTGGGGACTATTTATCCAGAATAATAGCACTTTGAGCACAGAAATAATTGAGTGAAACATTATTCCCCCACTGACATATCTTATCTCCGACCGTCACTCCGGTTACACATGGAGGTTTAACAGCCGTCACCGAGAGGTTCCCGCACGCTGCCACGGCATACTACAGACCGCTGTCCGTCATCCGCGCTAACCTTGCTAGCCTACCAGCCGTCACTGAGGGGTTCCTGTACGCTGACACGGTCTACGACAGGCCGCCTATTCGCTACCTGCGTTAGCATTGCTAGCCCAGCTATTTACACAGGCATAACTCAGGGAAGAATTGCTTCCTCCCTGGCATCATCCTCCGGCTGTCATCACGATGACACCTGGTGGTCTTTGTTCTAAGTTTCAGAAGCCGACGTCGCTTGGCATTCCCACTAGAGATACAGCAATTATTAGCGATAACCGACCATCTGGCCGAGTCCGTCTGCACGGGGATTTAGAGTCACCCTCCGTTCATGTTCGTGGGTGCCGAGATTCATCTGCCAAACACCAAAGCCGCAGTGGCACTCGTACGACACCATTATCGTAACTACTGCTTCAATCTCTTAGCTTTCATCTTATATTTTTGTGTCATGTTATCATGTTATGTACGATTTATCTATTACTGATTTAGAATTCCTCTGCCTGTGTGTTTTCTGTGGTTTCCCTCAGGTGTCAGGTGAATACCAGAGGACTTTGTACCTCCACAGCCGAAATAAATAACATTTAAATAGTTGCAATGTGTAATTTCTCTACTTTTTCATAACCTACCACATTCACGACTTCAAATTAAAGAATCTGGTCATTAGGAAAATCAAATAAACACAACATAAATTCAAACACAACGTAATTAAATTGGTCCTAAATAATATAAAATAATAAATTTTGATACTGGACGATTGCCGCGTCACAGTAATTATGCCAAATAAAAGTTAGTTTTTTTGTACACATATCTTAACTAAAAAAGTAACTTTTTTGACAAAATGGAATAAATTAATTTAGTATATATAATATATATATAAACTGAAATAAAAATGTAAGTAAAATTTTATATTTTTAAATTAAATAAAATTGTCTTATTTTATTTTATTTTTATTGTTTTGAAATATAATATAGAAATAATTTCCATGATTTGAAATAATATTTTTGCAAAATTTTCTTGTTTGTATAATTTTAAAACGCGCGTCAATACTTTTTCTACTATTATACATAGAATTTTCCAGATTTCTTATGATTGGTCAGATCTACATTTTTGTCAGGACTACAAGAAATCCTACATGCACGATAACATCTTGTCGGAAGTCTGACTTCGGGCCGTATAAATCACGTAAAAGCTTCTGGATCCTAAATGAACACTTATTGAACAACAAACTAAGGAATTAAACAACAATTTCGAAAAATTGCAAACATCTTTTAATAACTTTCATGCATCTAATACTACATTAGACGAAAAAATGTGCTAAGATCTTTTCACAAGACCCCGGGCAAGGCCGGTTGAACCGCGGCGAACTCAGTGGAGATGTGGGAGTATGTCGTAGAACGGGAAATTTTCGGATAGGGCGTCAGTTGACCTGTCTCGGTGACTTGAGGTGACTACAAACAACAAAACTAATACTAACAGAAATGATATGACGGCAGCTCGAGACAACCTGATCAGCCGATGGCAATTAAATGAACTAGGTAGTTCCGTAGTGAGAGCGCCGTGAAGCCACTCCAGGACCTCGCTCAACAACTTGAAAGAGCGCACAACAGACTCAGGGGGGGACCGATAGTCGACTATAGGGTTCGTAATCGCGCTATGGCAAAACGGCGAAAGCTCTGAACGTTTACCGAAGTAACATCAACTACGAACCGCAGCGCCAACGTCGCGCATCAGTGAAAGCAATGTCGGATGATCGGATTTTACAATACTCTACTAACGTGAAATGACGAACAAAATAAATGAACACAAAAATAATGAGTGATCCGACTGAATAGAAAATACAGTCCTCCAATGGTAAGTATCACAAAATTATAACAATATTAATTAAGCGGAGCAAAATTTAAAGATAAATCCTTATCTGCGTGTCCCAGTTGATGGTCAAATGGAGCGCTTGGACTGGTGACGTGTCGGTTCCAAGATGGCTGACCATGAGACATGCTCGCTCGTTCTAGTGGCGTAGATGGATAATTTTTCCCTTCAGTGAGACCACGGCTAACGGGATAATACGTACTTGGTGACGCTGTGATCCTTGCATCCCATCAGCCAGATGAGTAAAAGAGGCGCAATATACGCAATGATAACACCACAACAGAAAAAAAGGCCTAAGATCGAGGATTACAGTTTGCTTATTATCAGATTTAAATTAGTTACAATAAGTGATATAATTTAATTGACTTTATGTAATTTTATATTTTGTTGATTGACATACGAACATATTTGTGAAATAGCTCAGTTGGGAAACCACTCGATTATACAAGGTCGCGGGTTCAAACTATGTTACGTGTGACGTCAGAAACTGGGATATTTGTAGTAAAAAGCTGACTTGAACCAAGGCTCCGGGGGGATTCGAACCCCCGATCTCCTGTTTACTAGACAGGCGCTTTAACCAACTAAGCCACGGCGCCGACGAATATTTATACTTGACACAGAATCAAGATCTAGTGTGTTGCGTCGCCCAGAAATCGAACTAAAGTTTGTAATCTTCCATTAATTGAACATAAACATATATTGTTATGTTATGAGATTGATTTATTCTTCTTGTGTTTCGAAATAAATAATTAAATGAGAGAATTATGTATCAACGGCTCAATGGTCTAGGGGTATGATTTTCGCTTTGGGTGCGAGAGATCCCGAATTCAAATCCCGGTTGAGCCCAGTTTTAATGAATATTATATATTTAAAAAGTTTAGAAGGCTTATTAAAAATTATCTATAAAGCGATGGTGGTGTAATGGTCAGCATAGTTGCCTTCCAAGCAGTTGATCCGGGTTCGATTCCCGGCCATCGCACTTGTTTTCTTTTCTAGATGATATTATCTGAAGAATATCAATAACGGTACATAAAACTGCATTTTATAATTCCCCATAATAAAAATTTGTTACCTTTTGATTTTCGGAAAATGATTTGGATTAACTTTATAAAATAGGTCTAGAATAAGATTACCCAAAATTCAAATCAATTCAAATTTTTTTGAGAGTTGAGCTTTATAAGATTAGATCCTCTGTGCTCTAATTGGGATTGATTTTTTATTGTTGTGTTTCGTAATAAATAATTAAATGGAAGAATTGTGTGCGAATGACTAAATGGTCTAGGGCAGGGATGGCGAACCTTTTTTGAAGTCCGTGCCACAAAGTCATAAAAATTCTTTTTTAAATAGGTAACGTGCCACAATAAAATTTCATTCGAAATGTTAGCGTGGTAAAACTATACGTAAGTATAATTAAATAAATAAATAAAAGCAATTTTTCTTTAAACAATTTTTTTTACAAAAAGCAATATGCTAGAAACAAAATTCACGTTAAAGACAATTGTTTTTAATGTGATTTTTGTTGCTGTACACAAGATTTAATATCTGGTTCATATTTAGTTAATTTCAACAGTACGCATGCAGAGCTCGACTCATCCGTCATTCTATTCCTATATTTATTTTTTATAAAATTAAATTCTGAAAATAGAGATTAACATGCCCACGTCGATGAAAATATTGATAAAATTGCCTTTGCTAATATTTTTAAACAATTAAACGTGTCAGGAATTGAATTCCATGTAGTTAGAATTTCATCTTCTGCAATTTTATTTATTTTATCCAATAATCGATTACTTTCAATAATTTCTAAATCATTTATTAAATCAACAATTTTTTGGTTCCATATGGTACTTGACTGAAATTCAACTAATTCCATTTCTAATTCATTAAAATTTAACTACTTAAGGACTTTTAAATTTAATTTTTCAAAAGGTATTGTATCAGGATATAAAATAAATTTTAAAGTTTCTTCAAATGCAGAATATAAAATATGAAATAATATGTAAAAATATTTACCTAAAAATTTTACAATAAACGGTTATATTTTTTAACAAGTCACTGAAGTTTCAAAGACGACGGTTTACTAAAAATGACTAATGCCTATGGCACACTTGTCGATGAGCGTCGATGAGCATTGATGAGCATCGATGAGCTCTTCCATGAAACAACAGAACGCACTCTTCATTGACAAACAATAAAAGCTTCTCAAGTTGAGAAAGAAAAACTAAATTTCAAAAATATGCTAACGTGAAGTGAGACACAAAAGATACGAGTGAAATGAGATACGTTCGTTTCATCGATGAGTTCTTCAATGGAAATAGAGGAGCCTCTAATTATCGTCGATGACGGGTACGTTCTGTTGTTTCATCGAAGAGCTCATCGATGCTCATCGACGCTCATCGACCAGTGTGCCATAGGTATTATGCAGTCTGTCGTCTGATTCGAGCGCTGCGACGGCAACAACATGCAATAACATTAGAAGGCGAAACTGGATACGCAAAAAAATTTATCTAATGCACATCTTTTTATACTTCGAGAGAATTCATGCGATATTTTAATAATAAAATGTATAATTTGACGGTTCTAGTTAACATACTAAGATAGGTATTCAGTACTACAAATTTAAATCATAAATTAGAAATTAAGTGTAGATTAATAAATTTTAATTCATTTCTATCAAAAAAGATAACTTATAAAAAAAAAAAATTGATTTTGTGCGTGCCATCAGAATTTTCAAACGTTTGCCATCCCTGGTCTAGGGGTATGATTTTCGAGTTGAGCAGTTGTCGAGTCAACACGTATGGAATTGCTTAGAAGTGTAAGGATGTATTTTATTGCATGAGAATAAAATTTAAAGTGCCGTGCAAAAGACTCCTATTAAAAATACTAATAATGACTTGTCTAGCGAAAGAAGAAACTACTGCAATGGTTAAGCAATTAATACGCGAAGAAATCCTCTGTGACGAGTTCATCAACAAAATCGTGAACTCTGTATCCGCGCGAGTTGAAGCTGTGTTTAGTGAAAAAATCTCAGCTCTAAGTAGTGAAATAAAATCCCTTCGAGACCAGCTTAGTCAAAAAGACTTGCAAATATCTACCATGACCGAGGCAATTGACAATCTGCAACAATATAGTAGGCGCAACTGTCTGCATATCTTTGGGAGTTCCAGAGAAGCCCAGTGAATCAACGGACGCTGTAATTTTACAAATGTTTCAAAAAAAAATTTAACGTTTTTGTAGATCCAGCAGCCATTGACAGATCACATCGCCTAGGGAAGCAACGCCAAGATAAATGTTCGGTATAACTATCGTGCGTCAATTTATTCTAATAAAAGTAAATGGAAAAACACCGGCAATACGATTAGAGAAGTTCTAACTCCAACTAGACTCAATCTAATTAATGATGTAAAAATGATATTTGGTGTACGGAATACTTGGTCACGGGACGGAATCTTTTTCATTAAAATTCGCGATACTGCCCATAAAATATCGACAATGAAAGAGTTAGTTAAACTGGCTCAGTAAATTTCTGTCCTTGTCAATGTTCAAACATGTTTAAGTAGACGTTTTGTAGATTTTTATATGCTTGTCAACATTATTGCACACACTATTGTGAAACGTTGAGTTCAACTATTTGAAACACTCTATCACTTTAGATTTAAGTAAATATTTGTTTGCCTAGCTTTAAGAATAATTTAGAAAAATACTAGTAAATATAATAAATAAACTAGTTTAAGATATAATATAAACAAAGTAAAATAGATTGCTAATTTTAAAATTAGTACAATCATATTAGTTTTGATCCATTAAGGATATTATTTTATTTATTGAATACTCGTATATTCTCATAAATTTCTAAATTTATTCGACCTTCCTTATTCATTTCATTATTATTTCTAAACTTGTATACTATTTGATTCTTTACGTACGCAGAGTTCTTTGAACCATTGATAAAATTAGCTGAAATACCTTAGTATATTTACATTGTATTATCATTTCGTTCATATATAGTAATCACGCTTTATATTGGTCATGTGAATATTATATTATTATTATATTATAATATATATATGGGGTAGGTGGCTCAGTGGTATCGAGTCAGCCTGTGGATCTTGAGAACCCTGGTTCGATCCCCACAGCCGACAAACAATTTTCACCAATTTAAATCTATCCCTGTGGCTCTCCTTCCACTAATATCTTTGGGGGTCGTGTTTTGACGGCCGGTAACTGCACTTCACGCGAAAAAATATATCACTTACCGAGATCTGTTTAGGCAGAGTGCCAAACCCAGGAATGGGTAAAAGGCGTGATGATATATTTATATTTATTTATGAATATTAGATCATTAATGCCACATTTTGATGAATTTAAAGATTTTATTTTAAGATGCAATTTTAATGTTTTCGCTGTTAGTGAAACTTGGTTGAATCCTAATTCTAACAGTAATAATTTTCTTATACAAGGATATGATATATTAAGAAACGACAGATTGGCGGTGGGGAGGGGAAGCGCGGAGGTGGAGTTGAATTTCTTATTAAAAGTAACTTATCTCATAACTTATTCATTCTAAATGACATCAGCGGCAATAGTTCACATTTAGAGCAGTATTGGATTAAAGTAACGTTTGAGAAAATTAAACTTATTATAGGTGACATATATATTGTCCAGCTTGTAGTTCCAGCGTTGAGTTCGCTACAATCTTATCGATCTATTCTGAAGCTGATCATATAGTTTGTGTTAGTGATATTAATATTAATTTGATTTCTCTGCATAATAAATCTGTTCATATTTTAATACTCTACTGGATGAATTCGATCTGACGCAAATTGTTTCTGAACCCACACGCATTACACCACATTCTGAGACATTGATAGACGTAAGTATTACATCCTGCAGTGAGATTTGTTCTGATGTTTGTGTGTCTAATATGCATCAAGTTACTCATCATAATTCTATCTCTTGTATAGTAAATCTATCTGGTCAAAAATCTCGTGAACCGAAATTTAGACAGTACAGAGATCTTAGTAATGTTGATTCTGATAGTCTACTTAAGAAGTTTAATACTTATAATTGGCACTATTTCTTTACTTGTGATGATGTGAATGAAAAACTACGTATCCTTAACAATATTAATCTTACACTTTTTGATAAATTTGCTCCTTTTAAGACAATTAAAACTCGTTAATATCGTCACTATGGATTACGGATGTCATTAAGATAATGATAAAATTTAAGAACAATGCATATCCACAATACAAACGAACCAAATCCACAGCATATTGGCACTACTACAAAACATATAGAAATATTACTACTGATGCGATTAGAAGAGAAACGAAAATCTAATTTGAATTTAATTTTTTATTAAATCAAGTGTAATAATATTTGGGAAGCTATGAAACAGTTTAATATCAACACAAAGCCTGAAAATAAGGTACCGAGTAATTTGTGTAATGTTAATATGTTAAATTCGCACCTTGTCAACTCTGTTCCATCGTCTCAGCCTGATGTGGATTTGTTACAATTTTATCAGTCACAAAGACTGCTTAACAACAATATCTATTTTTCCTTCTCTCTTGTTTTAGAACATGAGGTTTAAAAAATTATTCTTACGTTTCAATCTAACTCAATAGGAGCTGATAAAATAAAACTCAGGATGCTTAAAATAATATTTCCTGATGTTGTTTCGCAATGAACACACATTGTAAATGAATGCCTTCTACAGAATAAATTTCCCGATATCTGGAAACAAGCGGTGATCACACCTATAGCCAAATGTAAACATCCAACATCCTACAATGATTTAAGGCCAATCAGTATACTTCCAACTGCATTTAAAATACTTGAGAAAGTCATTCATTTTCAGATTGTAAGCTATCAGAATCGTTTGAATATACTACCTGCAGTCAGGCTTTAGACAGGGATATAGTACGGCAACTGCTCTGCAACATATTATTGACGATATTGTTATTGACGTTGATAATAAACGTATGGTACTTTTAGCTTTGTTTTAGCATTGTTACAAAAATATTTCTACTAGTTGTGTTTTGTTTATTATGTAAAACTTAATGTCGCTTGTCCGGTTTTTTCGTACGACTATGAAACGTAAATAGACGATTAAATTGTGCAAATTAAATATATTCAGAACAAAAATAAATGGAAAAATTTACAAAATTATTTACAAATGATTGTTAAAGTAACTAAACAGATTAATTGACGACGGCAAACAATAACGTATGAACAAACTGTTATTTCTGACATGGAAACACTACATTTTGCCAATCCAAAACCTAAACTTCCACTAAATATTTGTTGTTGTTTTCCATGGGAGATAACTATTGTCATGCATAAGTTTATATAAAAAAAAACCCAGACGCTTCTAAGGGATGAAATACAAAGATCAAATCTATCTCAAACCAACTCAACTAATAATTTACCCAAATACAGGTGGTGACCGCGACACCGGAACATACGACTTTAACATGTAAAATCATATTTTTAAAAATTTTTGCTTCCCTTATTACTACATTTAAATCAATAAACAGAATAATAAATTGAAAATGTTAAAAATTAGCTTCAAAATAGGGAGAGCCTTGCTTGAAATAAACTGATAGGTAATACGATAATCGTTGTTGCTTTGACTCCCATAAAAGTGTAATAATAAAATGATATAAATAAAACGCTATCACTTCCATGTAGCTGTAAAATAAAAATACATTAATACAATTATAAATATTTATAAATGATACAACTATTTATTCTTACGTTTCTAAAACTGTGTACTTCTTTCACAATGTGATATTTGAAGAAATTAGACATCCATCCGTTGAAACACCAATGTTTTTTGTTACTAGTTCACCATTTATTACGTAATATTTAGCAGTATCTGATAACCAAACTATTATTATAGGTCCACTAGTAATACCATAAAATATTCCCTAAAATTTAAGAAATGTTATACAAAACCTAATTAGTTAATTATATTTATGTCCTAGCTTAGAGTAAATATTTGTGTTTCCTTCTGTCAATACCTGCTGTATGTGAATATTTATTGGCAACTGTGTATAACGGCTTAATTAAATTCTATATGTGGATTAAAGTTTGACTATTAAAATTATCAGTATAATAATTATTTGTATACCATGGTTTGAAAGTAGCTTTTTGCAGACCGAAAATCTACAATCGTAAATTAAGAATAACTGAATTTTAATTGTAGTTAATACAAATTTTGAATGTACGGATCTAGGAAAACAATACAAATAAAACAAATATTATAAACTTGAGCGTTACAAAATAGCAACGACTTGCAAAGGAACATGGTTGTTTACACGACATTCGAAAAGCTAGAACAAATTTTTCAAGTTTACCACATACATTTTGTACATTTAAAGAGGTGATAGTATAAGTTCGGGCAATACATTTCGTATATTTATAATTTGTTTGTAAAAAAAACAGTGAACAGGATGATTTATATGAGTACACATATTATCATAAACCAAGAAATTTGAGGCGTCTTGTGTTTCATACTTTGTAACACTATGCAAGTAGATAAATATATCATCTCGCCTTTTACTCATTACTGGGTATGGCACTCTACCGTAGCAGATCTTGGTAAGTGATATATTTCTTCGCGGCCCCCAAAGATGTTAGTGGAGGGGTAGATTTAATTTGGTGAAAATTATTTGTTGGCTGTGGGAATCGAACCAGAGTTCTCAAGATCAACAGGCCAACTCGATAAAAACAGAAAGAACTAACATCTCTGATACATCGCAAAACACTTCAGTCATCCTAATATGTTATTTATTTATGTTACGCTGTACAACAGGCACTTAATCTCAGTTACAGTGTGTTCGCACTCAACGAGCCGTAATATGGTAATTCATATAATATACAAATATACAAAAAGACTGATCGCTTAAAAAATTAGTTCAAATTCTTTCTTTCTTAGAAAACAGAAATGAGAATAAAAAAAGTTATTATAAACCATTTATTATATTCATCCATGCTCAATGTAAGATACTTTTTTAGCAGGTATTTTATTATTTGAACAATCGTAAACGCAAAAATTAGTAATTTTGTATCAATCAATGAAGTCACAGCGGCCATATTTATGCACTTAAAATTACTATAACATTATAATAAACAATTTGCATAATTTTTGAAAAATTCCGGCAATAATTTACTTGTACCATTCAAACTCCTACAACGAAAAGTAAGAAAAATTATGACAGGGGTCATTCTAAGAGATAGATTAATTACTAAAGAACTAAGAACAAAAAGAGAAGTAGAAAAAGTAATAAAGAAATCCAAATGGCGATGGACACGATATGTGGCGCGACTAATTGAGACATGTAAACAAGAATAATCACAACTTGGTTACCAACAGATAGAAGACGAAGGACAGAAATACCAGATGGCGGAAAGTCCTTGTCAACATGGACATATAGAAATTACACTTTTATTATTCTTATTATTTGTCAATAACAGAAATTTTAGATGGAAACTACATCTTCGACAGTAGTTAGCTGGCCTCTATATCTGCAGATTCAATAATACTGAGAACTTTATACAGTACGTATTTACGAACGTCAAGACAAAATATAACAAATTCTGTTTTAAAATATGTTTTTATTTATTTTTATTTTTAAAATGATATTAAATTTTTGCATCGTCTACAAAAAGCACATATACGAGTAGATTGAAAACCATCCCTCAATTTGAATATACTAGAACTCAAAAATTTAATCTTCTTCTGCTTTGGATGTTGCGATTCTTGAACTTTTTAAATTTTGTTTACACTTGATAATTTGTATAATACGGTAATAACATTGTTGTATTTTTTTATCCGTATTGTTTGTCCATTTAAAATTTTCATAATTTCACAAGCAACAGCCAAATCATTTGTGTCAAGTGAAGATGTAGCAACTATAAATTTAATGTGGCTTAAATTTGGAAATATTGTATCTTGTTTATCCATGAATAAAATAATTCCAAAATTTAATCCCCCAGGAACGCGAAATATGTCCAGATATGGTTCTAGAATTTCGAAGTACCAATTTTGAAAAAATGGTTTATTCATTTTAACTGGAAATGCAAATGGCATGGGATGTAATAATTTTGATATTTGTTGTCCGAAGACATTTCGAGATTGAGTTGCATCGTAGAACTTGGAAATTTTTGCAAAGAAGCCGTTTTCAACCAAACATTGTTTCTTGTACTTGGCAATTTCTTGTTTGCTAATCCCTGGAAATAATAATAATTTTATGTATCTCGAACCATAGGTAGGTAATGAAAATTCCTAATATGTCAGATATGATGAAACAAAATATTGTGTGTTTTAACCACAGTATTTTTCTCAGACAAAGGCACTTTTTAATGTTAAATCACCCGTCGTACAGCCCGAACCTATCCCTGGCGGCTATTTTTTATTTAAATTATTATATTTAATAAATATAATACTTTGATGAACAGCCTACGCAGCAATTGAAGTGTACGCTGACAAATTGTTGAAACATTTTAAAATATTAGGCAAAGGTACTGCTCAATTGCGACGCTAGCTGGATTGTTAACTGACGTGTAATAAAACATACAGCGGTGAGGTTGATGAAAATAGATTTGTCAAAAGCGCTCTGAACAAGGCCCAGTTTTATCTACACTGCACGCAAATACGTCTCACACGGACGACACTCGATATGATCTGCGTATGCAAACATACTGACTGGGATAGATTTAAATAAACTCGTCTACTGCTTAAGTATACAACTAATACATTCAATTGTCAGCAGGGATGTGCGCGTAGTCTACTGCAAGTAATCTACGCCATTCTCTACGTGTAAACAATCATGTAGTCTACGTCTTCATTTTTCATGTAAACAATGTAGACTATGTAGACAAAGAAAACACCTATGTTCACTTAAGTCAGATTAGAAATTTTATCCCTAGAACTAGAGAATTTTAAATGTTGTTAGAGATTTTATTTTTATTCTAGGGATTACATGAAAAAAAACTAGTTGTGCAGGGCAAAACGTTCAAAATTTGTCAACTGGTTACTGTTAAAAAAAGCGCCAAAGAAAACTCCGTCTGGTGAGATGGCGCGTTGATCGATTTAAAAAATATGACAGTTCGTCCAGGACCCAAGACAGACATTCGTCTAGTAATGTACGAGCACTTACTTTATTAGTTTTATTATATACAGACCGATAATAACCCGAGCTCACGAATACGAATACTTGTAATAGTTACAAAGGAATAAATTTAGGTTATGTTGAATTTTACAACTGTCAGATGCATTATCTACATTGTTTACATTGTCTACGTCGCTAGAATTGTCGACGTATTGTCTACGTGTAGATGTAGACAATTAAAGATTACACGTAGATGCACATCTCTGATTGTCAGTAACGTGTGAAGGTATAATTAACATTTTATTAGCTAGGTACTTATCACAAATAGTAATAGAAATTAAATTAAAGGAATTAAAATAGTAATGTTAAAAAGGACATACTTTAATTGACTACTATCGATTTTAAACCTCACAAATGGCACTAAACCATTCATTGCGTATTATTAGTTATATACTCAAATATTTGTTGCACAATACTTTGAACTGGAGTCTTATAGACTTTATAGATAATTTCAGATTACAAGTTCTTTTTAATTTACTATAATGTCTTGAAAAAAATTCTTCAATTATATTAAACTTACCTATTGCCGAGGCGATAAAAAACGTGGAATTCCCCACTGTATATGATACTTCATCGAATTTTGGAACTTGTTTTCTTCTCTTTCCAAAAATGTTTTGAAAAAATTTAAGCAATGTCATTTCTGCGTACTTTTAATCGCTTGAATTAATGCAGTTTCCTAGGAAACTATTATTATCGTAAGGTTTAATTGAATAACAATTAAAATAGTTTGGTTGTTATATCTGTGGCAACAGAAATTTGTTCAAGAATAGTATCGTTCATTGTTAGAGTTCCCATATGTCACGAATAGAAAAACAAACATTATTTTTTTAAATATAAAAACATAATATTGTTTTAAAAATAAATATACATAAAAGTGTCGTGGCAACAGTGAAATCAACACATGTTATTTTTTGTGTAAAAAATCTGATTGCTATTCATATAGAATAAAGATTATTTATAATACAACTGTGACATATAGTGACCAGTGAAGCAAAAACGCAAATAAAAATTAATAAAACCCCATCAAAACAATAAAAATCTTTGTTTTACAGAACAGTGAAACCAAAATCCAAGGTTAAGTGAACAAGTTCGGTTAGGTGCGCACGCCACTGGGCGCTGAGCGCTCACGCGCTCTATAAACAAAAACAGTGCTACCAACTCTAGTGAAAATAAATATAAGTTAAAAAAAAACACACAAAATTAAATTTGCAGGAGATGCGGTCAACAAGCGGAGGCTTCAACCTAGTGACAAGCACTCTAACTAATGTGATGACAACTCTAGCTACATCGCCTCAATATACCCAACCAATAATGACTACACTAACAATGACACCAATAACTAGCATATTAACTAACCAGTCCATTAATGACTACACCAACAACAACGACCAATAGCTAGCATTCTATATACCAGCCCAACAATTCATATCACAGAAACAGGAGAAATCTCTCCAACGCAAACACTCACAGATCACTTCAACGATTACACACCAATGCAGTCACCAGAATACAATACACTAAGCTGGCAAACGGTACAATACAAACGTCCTCCGAAAAGACAAAGTGAAACGCTCACACCTACTTAAACAGCGAACAAACGCAACAAAAACACATCCGAAGACTCAATTATTCCAGCGAATATCTGCAATACAAATAAATACGCTGTTCTCGGCAACGAAGCAAGCGAAGACCAATCTAATACTATTCCAAAACCCCCACCCGTGTACATACAAGATGTCACAAACTATCAATTAATGCTACAAACTCTCAAAACCATACTAAAAGAAGAGGAATTCACATGCAAAACACTCACACAAAATGGTGTTAAAGTCAACACAAACTCATCTGAAGCGTACAGAAAACTCATACATATACTAAGGAACAACAACATAGCCTTTTATACATACCAACCTAGAAATGAAAGAGCATATAGAGTAGTAATAAAAAATCTACATCAATCAATCCCCGTGGAAGACATTAAGGAAGCCCTGGAGGAAGAAGGGTACAAAATCAGTAACGTATCAAATATAAAAAGTTGGTTAACAAAAGCGCCACTCCCGATGTTTTTTGTGGACCAAGAGCCCTCCGAAAAAAACAAACAAATATACGAACTAAAATACTTGTTCAGTACCAAAATCACCGTTGAACCACCAAAGATAAAAAGAGACTTTCCATAATGCATGAGATGTCAGGAGTACGGACATACAAAAACCTATTGTAATAAACCATTTTACTGCGTGAAATGCGCCGAAAACCACTCGTACAAAGACTGCACGAAAACCAAGAACACACCAGCAAAATGCATTCTGTGCGCAGGCCCACACCCAGCCAACTACAAAGGCTGCACGGTATACAAAGACCTCCAAAACTCTAGAAGAAATCTAAGCCAAAATGTACCACAGAAAACAAACCATACCTCTACCTACTACTCTCAGACAAGAACAGAAAATAAATCTTACGCTAGTATGACAAAGGACTACAACGACGCAAATGAAAACCAAACCAAAAAATCAGAAAATGAAAACTTCCTATCAATATTTATGAACAAATTTGAATCATTTGTCAATCAACTTATACAACAGAATACAATGATATTAAACCTACTTACTTCTCTAATCAATAAAAGAAATGGATAGTACAAGAATTCTTTTATGGAATGCTAATGGGTTAACACAACACAGAAATGAAATAGAAGTGTTTTTGAACCAGCAAAAAATAGATATTGCCTTAATAAGCGAAACACACTTCACAAATCGGAATTACTTTAAAATAAAAAATTATGATACTTATTTTACAAACCACCCTGACGGAACAGCGCATGGAGGAACGGCAATAATAATAAAAACAAAAATTAAACACTCTGAAGCTGAAAAACATGAAACAGCACACATACAACCAACAAGCATAAAAATACAAGACAGCCATGGCATTTTAACCATATCAGCAGCATATTGTCCACCCAAACATGCAACCAAACAAAACGATTTTGAGGAATACTTCGTGAAACTAAATGATAGGTTTATCTCAGGAGGAGACTTTAACTCTAAACACCCAGTCTGGGGATCAAGATTGACCAACCCCAAAGGAAGAGAACTGCGTAAGACAATGACGGCAAAAAACTACAACTACATTAGTACAGGAAAGCCAACTTACTGGCCGGCCGACCCTAACAAAATACCAGACTTGTTAGACCTCTTCATAATAAAAGGCATCTCCCAAAATTACATCGACATAGAATCAAACTACAACTTAACCTCGGACCACTCTGCACTCATAATAACCCTAAGTAGTACAATAATAACAAAAGCAAGAAAATCTACCTTATATAACAAAAACACGAACTGGGATAGCTTTCGAAAGAATCTAAATAAAAACGTAAAACTCCAAATATCGCTAAATACTCCAGATGAAATTGACGAAGCAGCAGAAAACTTAACAACTCTCATCCAAAATGCTGCTTGGTCCTCTACCCCAATCCTTGAAAACAAAAACGACAATATACAAAACTACCCGAAATATCTAAAAGATAAAATCACGGATAAGAGAAAAATTAGACGCAAATGGCAGCAATCCAGACACCCTAGCGATAAAAATAAACTAAACCACATCTCAAAGAAAATTAAAACAATAATCCAAAAAATTAAGAACGACTCACTCGAATCATATCTAAACAACCTGTCTGCTCTTCCAGAAACTGATTATTCTTTGTATAAGGCAACTAAATATCTAAAAAGACCCACACAACACATTCCGCCAATCATCAAAGAAGACAAAACATGGGCTCGAGAAGACGACGAAAAGGCGGAAGCTTTTGCAGCACACCTTGCCAGAGTATTTGAACCACATCCAACATAAACAACACCAGATGAAGAAAGTGAAATAACAAACTACCTAACCACTCCCTTACAGATATCGCTACCAATCAAGCATATCACACCCGCAGAAATAAATCATGAAATCAAATTCCTGAATAACAAAAAATCCCCTGGATATGACCTAATCACTGCAAAGGTAGTGAAAGAACTACCCACAAAAACCATAACATTATTAACACACATTTACAACGCAATGATAAGAAATTCATACTTCCCCATCCAATGGAAGCTGGCGCAAATCATAGTCATTCCTAAACCAGGGAAACCAGCACACAAAACCTCCTCATACCCTCCAATATCTCTGCTCCCACTCTTCTCTAAAATATTCGAAAAACTATTACTAAAAAGATTGTCACTAGAAATCGAAAATAGAGACTTAATCCCTGCACACCAATTTGGATTTAGAGAGCGGCACTCAACCATACAGCAAGTCCACCGTATTACAAACGAAATAGAAAACAGTCTCCAGCGCGGAAAAGTAAGTTCCGGAATATTCATCGATATAAGTCAGGCATTCGACAGGGTATGGCACCCAGGCCTCCTATATAAAATAAAAAAAGAGCTTCCACACCAATATTAATAAAATCTTACTTGGAAGAACGTTTCTTCCAAGTGAACTATAAAGAAAATTCATCCAAACTCTACCGAATAAATGCAGAAGTACCCCAGGGAAGCGTCTTAGGACCAATATTGTACCAACTATATACTGCCGACTTGCCGTGTCCGGAAGGAGTAACAATTGCAACCTACGCAGACGACACAGAGATTATTGCAACGCACGAAAACCCAAATGAAACGTTAGAAATGATACAAAAAGCGGTTGACAAAATTGAGAAATTGACCAACAAATGGGGCATAAAAATCAACGAAAACAAGTCTACACACGTCGTATTTACAAATAGAAAAATAACATGCCCACAAATAAAAATAAACGACAAACAGCTAGACACGAAAGAAGAGGTGCAAAAAGAAAACAATTAGATATTAAAGCTAAACAAATGTACTGGCTTCTTGGCCGTAAATCGAAGTTATTGCTAGAAAATAAGCTGCTACTATACAAGGTCGTCATCATTCCGATATGGACGTATGTTATTCAATTGTGGGGATGCGCAAAAAAGTCAAATTTAAACATCCTACAGAGATTTCAGAACAAAATTCTCCGAACAATCACTGATGCACCTTGGTACGTGAATAATCACACTTTACATAAAGACCTCAAAATAAAATACGCCCACGAACAAATCCGTAACTACGCCACAAAATATGAAAATAAATTAAACGACCACCCGAATGAACTCGCAATCAATCTACTTAATAATGAAGACGATCCCAGGCGCCTCAAGAGAAACAAACCACTAGACCTAAAGTTCCTATAAATAATGTACCTATTCATAGTACTGTAAAGAGGAAACACCATTGGGTGTTGACCTCGCACATGTTCTTATAACATATCAAATTTGCTGGTTGGCCTAAAAAAGGCCAGTTGTAAATATAGTTAAAATAAAAATAAAAAAATATATAATTCAGTCATTCACGTATAATAAAACTAACATAAATATGGGGTAGGTGGCTCAGTGGTATCGAGTCGGCCTGTGGATCTTGAGAACCCTGGTTCGATCCCCACAGCCGACAAACAATTTTCACCAATTTAAAAAATGTACCCCTGTGGCTCCTCCACCACTAATATCTTTGGAGGCCGTGATTTGACGGCTGGTAACCGCACTTCACGCGAAAAAATATATCACTTACCGAGATCTGCTTAGGCAGAGTGCCACACTCAGTAATGGGTAAAAGGCGTGATGATATATTTATTTTATTTTATTTATAAATAAGAATATGAATATAGATATTTAACAATTTTAAATACTTTATTTTCCGTGTTTTAGATTTGGCAAAATTAGTCACTAAATCTTTGATATCAACAATCTAAGCAATTTCATATTCTATCGGTATTTGCGACAGATCAATAAGTCGTTCATGCTGCGTAGTTTATCGGATATATGTTTTTATTAACTTTAATTATGTCATGGTAATGTAAATGATGAAAAAATCACGTACTTCGCATACTGATATTAGTGAAAAAAAGTAAACATTTTTAAACAGTTGTAGACAAAACTATTTTTCTGCACCAATAATTAGTTATATTTATCGTACGTCCAGCGATCATTTGGGAAAATGACTTATCCCGTGATGCTATTCTGTCTTTTCAACTTATACACAATACTGAATTGAGTTACAGGACTGTATATTAATTTATAATTTGTAACTCTTCAGTAGATATATCGACCCATATTCTTATTATTTATATTCAATTGGTGTAAAAAGTAAAATTGATTTATTTGAAAATTTGTGTTATAGAATAGTTAATCCCAAACATGGCATAAAAAAAAATTCATAAGCTTTTTATTGAAGAGTAATATAGATTTTCCCGACAGAGCATTAAAAATTGTAAATAAATTTAATACAATCCTGTAACTTTCGCTTAGAATCGGTACAAAATATTAACATTTGTACAGTTCAGTATTGTGCACACGTTACGAAGCCAAGAATAGCATCACGGGATAAGTATTTTACTGAGTAACTCTTTCTGTATTTGTTTTCAAGGAATTTTTATTTTTCCTAGATATAATTTGTAATCTACGTAGAGCATACGTTTGTCTGAAAATAAGAATTTCTAGTAGAATCATCGATTAGTTTGAATGGACGGATTTAAAAGTCAGGTTCCAAATGATCGCTGGAAGTGCTATGCCTCTTTTCTATGAATTTTTTTTCTCAAATGTGTTTAGTGTTTGGAAATTTTTAGAAAATGAGAAAATAATCCAAACTAGATCAATTGCTCTATTCAGGAGAACTTAAACATCAATTAATTGTTAACAGTTTTATGAAGCCATAGTTAAAAATATCTAGAAAGCAAAACAAGTGCGATGGCCCGGAATCGAACCCGGATCAACTGCTTGGAAGGCAACTATGCTGATCATTACACCACCATCGCTTTATAAATATTTTTTTAATAAGCCTTCTAATCTGTAACTATTTAAATATATAATATGAATTAAAACTGGGCTCAACCGGGATTTGAACCCGGGACCTCTCGCACCCAAAGCGAGAATCATACCCCTAGACCATTGAGCCGTTGATACATAATTCTCCCTATTTAATTATTTATTTCGAAACACAAAAAGAATAAATCAATCCCAGGGATCTAATTTTGTAAAGTCCACATCCATATCCGGATCATTTCAACTTAACAACCATGACAATATATGTTTATGTTCAATTAATGGAAGAATACAAACATTAGTTCGATTCCTGGGCGTCGCAGCACACTAGATGTGAAATATCCCCGCCTAGATCTTGATTCTGTGTCAAGTATAAATATTCGTCGGCTCCGTAGCTTAGTTGGTTAAAGCGCCTGTCTAGTAAATAGGAGATCGGGGCGTTTGAACCCGCGACCTTGAATATAAGAGCGAGTGCTTTACTAACTCAGCTAGTTAGCAAACATGTACTTATCTCAATCAACAAAATATAAACGTTAAAGTGAAAACTGATATATGTACTGTTCATTTCCCCGGTAGCCATGATCGTCTAGTTGTTAGGATACTAAGTTGTGACCGTAGTAACACAGATTCGAATCCTTGGCATGGAAATGTACAAACATTATCATGATGGAGACAGATTTTTATTTATTACAACAATGTACTGATAACAACATTAGCAAAAAAATTACAAAGTCGGATTGAACCCCGACCCGGCGTGACAGGCGGAGATACTGAACACCGTACTATCAAGGACTATACATTGCTATCTGAGAAGTGGAGCACGTTGCGGGAATTTTTAAGGCGATCCATTTGTAGTTGAGAATTTAAATAACTAACAGTGTACTGGCTGAGCGCTGTTGAATGTCTGAAGTAGGTAGCAAAATTAAATAAACATAAATTTAAAACAAACAATAAATCGAATCGAATCAAACTTATTGTGTAATTCTATAATATATAAATTGATTGTTACCAGTAATAAAATGTATACATATAACTTTTTAAGAAAAACATAAAAAAATCTGATGTGGACACCACATATTCATAGTTCTGAGCTTTTTGATTCCAAACTATTCAGTGTTTTCCGGAGCGATCGTAATCTACTTGTTACAAATAAATCTCGGGGTGGGGGAGTCCTTCTGGCAGTCTCAAACAATCTTCAAGTTTTTGAAATTAACATTGCTTCATACTGTAATAGTCTTACTCTTATTCCCCACATCGACATTGTTTTAATTAAAGTATTGGTCAATCATTCAACTATTTATGCAATGAACATCTATATTCCTCCCTCTTGCCCTATTAAAAACTATGATATTTTATTCGAATCAATCGTAAGTTTACAATTTCTTCATAATTCGGAAATAATCATATTTGGTGATTTCAACATACCCCTTTATCTGAATTGCTATAACAATACCTCATCTTGCCCGCGTTTCACCTCTCTTACTAATTTTTTAAGCTTTTTGAACTTACGGCAATTTAATTTCACCGTGAATGACTACGGTAGACTTCTAGACCTTGTCATTAGTGATAATCCGTGCATAGTTTCCAAGTCTGTTGATCTTCTGTGTCGCGAGTACTCACATCATCCTCCTTTAATGGTGGAGTTTTCCTTAAAATCTAAACTTAATAAATTTCAATCTGTTAGTAACTTTGGCTTTAATTTTAAGAAAGCGAATTTTCTCTCAATTTATAATGATTTTTCTAAGATAAACTGGAATTTCTTGGACTATATAGATGATGTAAACGGCGCTCTTAAATCTCTCTATTTCGTTGTAAATGATGCTTTGTATAAGAATGTTCCCCTGAAACGTAAATGCACTGGTTCGTAACCTCAGTGGTTTACAGGTGCTATAATACACAAATTGAAAGTTAAACATAAAGCCTGGAATAGATACAGGAAATTCAACAATTATAATGATAAACAAGAGTTCATAAAATTAAGGGCCGAAATCAAAAGAGAGGTTGATGAGGAATATAAGAATTATTGCCTGAAGATTCAAAATGACATCATTGAGGAGCCTAAAAAATTCTGGACATTTGTTAATAATAAACGGGACAATTCTCACATTCCTTCTGTTATGAGTCACAATAACACTTCTTTTGAAAATCCGCAATCGATAGTTGAGTGTTTCGCAAATTTCTTCTCTAGCTCATTTAACGATGATTCTACTAATGCCAACATAAATGATTGTTTTATACCTAACAACTCTTCTACTGTGTCCATAAATTCTATAACTGAAGATGAAGTTATGTTAGTCATTCGAAAACTCAAATCCAGCATGACAACTGGCCCTGACCTAATTCCCTCCTTTCTTATAAATGATTGTGCTTCTGTATTTGTAAAACCTCTTACCGTGATCTTCAATCTGATTTTAAAAAGTTCAACATATCCTGATAAGTGGAAGATATCGAGGGTGAAACCTATTTTTAAAAAAGGTGATAAGAATGATATTAGCAATTATAGACCTGTTGCAATATTGTCTAATTTCAGTAAAATCCTCGAATCTATTTTACATGCAAGAATCTATAATCAGGTATGTGGTATAATTTCCTGTAATCAACACGGTTTTATGAAAGGCAGGTCGACAGTCACGAATCTTATGTGTAAGACACAGTTAATTTGCGAAGCAATGGATCGACAAGGACAAGTGGATGTCGTGTACACGGATTTTTCGAAAGCCTTTGATAAATTAGATCATTCCCTTCTTCTACAGAAACTTAAACTCTTCGGCTTCTCTGACTCTCTTTTACAGCTTGTCTCATCATATTTACGCAACAGATATCAATTTGTTAATATACAGGGATTTCAGTCTGACTATTTTCTACAAAAATCTGGTGTACCCCAAGGATCAGTTTTAGGGCCCCTATTTTTTAACATTTTCATTAATGATATTACGGCTAACATTGACGTTGAGCACTTACTATATGCAGATGATCTAAAACTGTTATGTGTCATTTCTTCTTTGGATGATTGTCTAAAGATGCAAAGAAATTTAGATTTAATTTTCAGATGGTGCTGCAGAAACAAACTTTACCTGAATATCTCTAAATGCCATTGTATGACTCTCTCGAAAAAATTAAATCCGAATCTTTTTGATTACTCTATAAACAATTCTGTTTTAGGCAGGCCAGATACGATAGTTGACTTAGGAGTTATGTTTTATTCTAAATTATCTTTTTCTAAGCACATTGAATTAAAAGTATCAACTGCCCTGAGGTGCCTTGGTTTTTTGATTCGTAATTCTGATTCGTTTCTCGCAGCAAATACATTACGTCTATTATTTGTGACTTTGGTTCGTCCTCATCTGGAGTATTGCTCTTTAATATGGAATCCGCTGTATAGTAATCAAATTGAGTCATTAGAGTATGTACAGAGGAAGTTTCTGAAATTTGCGACTTTTATCCTGGAAGGATATTATCCTCCTAGAGGGATATCGCAATCCTTACTACTGGATACATTTCGATTAAATTCACTCGAGCAAAGGCGACATATTGTTGCTGTAACATTTTTACACAAGATTATTCACAATACAATTGATTGCATATTCATCATGAGCAGAATTCTATTTCAAGTTTCCAGAGTGTCATCCAGATATAAGAACGTTTTCTACTTGCACGCGGCAAGAACTCTTATGCTATCGAAGTCACCAATTCATCAAATGATCAATTCTCACAATGTCATTGAGGATGAAATTGATATTTTTCATAACAACATTAATGATATAAAGAAATCTATTACTTCTTTCTAATTCTGAGTTTCTTCCTTACCCTAGAATTGGGCGTTTGCCTGTTGGGTAATGTATTAATAATAATAATAATAATAATAATAATAATAATAATAATAATAATAATAACTTCCTTGTACGCGTATTAAACTATAGATATTTTTTTAATTGCACATATCTGACATTAAATTTTTTATCTTTTCTTATTTTCTGTTCTAATTCATAGCAAACTTATTAAAAAAAATCTGATGTGCACACCATATGACTTCCTTGTACGCGTATTAAACTTTAGATATTTTTTTAATTGTACATATTTGACATAAAATCTTTTATTTTTATTTTTTGTTCTAATCCATAGCAAACTTAATTTAAAAAAAAAACAAAAAATATATAATATTTAAATTTAGATATCTCGCTTATGCAAAAGGCTAATTTAAAAATTCTTCATGTGCTAGATGCAGAATTTAATTCTCTAAAACTTTTATTTGACATAAAATCTTTTATTTTTATTTTTTGTTCTAATCCATAGCAAACTTAATTTAAAAAAAAACAAAAAATATATAATATTTAAATTTAGATATCTCGCTTATGCAAAAGGCTAATTTAAAAATTCTTAATGTGCTAGATGCAGAATTTAATTCTCTAAAACTTTTATTTGCAGCATTTATTTCTAAAATTCAAACAATACCAAATAATACCATTTTTTTCAAGGAAAACTGTTAAGAGCTTCATGTAATGTGTCACTTCCGGTTAGTGTATTTTAACCAAAATCTATTATGTTATTTCCATTGATATAGTAGTCTTATATACCAAATTTGAAAAGTTTTGGATTATATTTTGATATAGTTTTTCATTAAAATATATTATAGGCTTCAAGTAAAGTACCAGTTTCGGAAGTTATATAATGACCAAAACGGGAGGTGCATAACTAGATGTTATAACATCCTAAATACAAAATTTTAACTTTCTACGGCTTACCGTTTTTGAGTTATGCGAATTACATACGTACGTACGTACGTACATATGTACGTACAGACGGCACGACGAAATTAGTCAAAATAGATTCAGGGATGGCCAACATGCGTATTTCCTCTGAAATCTGAAAACCAAAAATTTTCGCGATTACAATACTTCCTTTACGTCGTACAAGGAAGTAAAAGAGCATTTAAAAAATATATATGTTGAACATGGATTTGATTTCTAAAACGATCTTGCAGACGAATAATCTAACAAATACTTGCCCATATATCTTTCATACAAAGCAGGCCAGCAGTCATTAAAAGGTAAATATGTATGAAAGAATAGAAAAATTATTTAAAAATTAAATTTTCCCAATTGTTTGGAAATAGGCTTAACATATTTTATTAAATTGAAATAACAAAAGAACGACTAATCAATAATTAGACGACGTTTTGACCCTAAGCTTGAGGCCATTATCAAGTCAAAATTAAAATTTAATCACAAACCATGTTCATTAGTTGAATATAAATTACATGTTGTATAAATATTTAATTAACTCGAACACAAAAATAAATTATTTAATAAAGTTTCAAATCTAGGAACTACATGGTAATGCAAGTGAATATTTCGTACTACGTACGTATACAAAAATGTAATAATTATCGAATTTATTAAATTATTATGAATACGCAAAAAATTGCTTGAATATGTAACCAATGAAGTTAAAGAAATGAAAGCGAAAATATCATTTTCAGAATATGACTTTTCTGTCAGACTAGCACACAATCGGCTTTCAGCTCATGTCATCATATTTGTGAGCCCGGTCCTGTAACCAGTTAACTAATATTTTCCGACCGCTTCTTTTTGCCAATCGAATAGCTTTGTGATAGGCAACAGTGAATTCCTTATCCAGTTGTTAATTATATTGATTAATTCGGCATCAGTTATAGTTGAGTCTTCGTACCCACACAGCATGAATAGTTCGTAGCAGTGAAGGCTCGTGGATGATATTTGTGGGAGGGCTAAAAAAAATTATAATAAAAAATCACTGCGAGTTGAAAAACCCGCATTTTTATTGATATATATTTATTTAAACATATTTATCATCATAACATCATAAATATTATACATATAGTAATAAAACACAAGTATATACACATATAGTAGGATCGGTTTATAATTCTCCAAATAGTAACAAAAATGACTTTCTAGATTATATTAGTAACTATTTGGATGAGATTATAGACGGCAAAGTTGATGTCGTGTTTATGGGT
The DNA here is from genome assembly GCA_947425015.1 of Pterostichus niger. Taxonomy (NCBI): domain Eukaryota; kingdom Metazoa; phylum Arthropoda; class Insecta; order Coleoptera; family Carabidae; genus Pterostichus; species Pterostichus niger. The sequence goes on along the minus strand of OX380351.1, from coordinate 10,273,326 downwards.
AACTACTATAAACTATGATAGTGCACAAAGTACTGTCCGATAAATTAAAAGACATAATAACATTAAACGGCTGTAAATAAATAATAAACGGATATACATGAATCACAAATTCCTCCAAAACTATTATTGATTTAGTTATTACTAACATGTTGAATTTACTTGGTGAAGTGTTAGACAAACCTAAAATTACAGACCATAATATTATACAAATAAATTTACCAAATTACTTACCAGATCCCGTGGAAAATAGAAAAAAAAGACATTCAATTGACTTACCTAGAGTCAAAGACAAATGAATAACATGTGATTGGAAATATGAATGCAGTGATGTGAATATTGCTTTCAGTACATTTTATAGAAATATTAGCACTGTTATTGCGGAATCGACAAAAGTAAAATCTAGTCATTTTAAAAATAATAGCGAACCGTGGTTTAAAAGTGAAATTAAAAGAAGTAGAGAACTGAGAGATAAAAATTATATAACATATATGCTTACTAAGGCTCCAGAAGATTGGTATAAGTAAAAACAGAATAGAAATCAGTGCAAATATATTTGCAGAAAGGGAAAAAAAAATTTTTTTCAAAATAAAATTTATCAATCTAAATCTGATACAGTTAAAATGTGGAAAACATTAAAAATATCTTAAATTCTGAAAATAAAGAAGAAAAGCGATAAATTGAATTTAGTTCTAAAATTATTTCTAATGCCTTAGATATTGCAAATGAGTTTAATAGGTACTTTATAAACAGTATACAGGGAATCAACAATTCAATACCACAGCGAACGTATGAAGAACTTATTCAGAAAGAAAGATATACAATAATTCTGTAGAAATTTGATCCAATAACAATAGAGGAATTATATAAACATGTACAGATGACATAAACGCTAAATTAATGAAAGATTTATATTATGTTATAGGTTATTACGGAATTGGATTAATTTGTCGCTGGAAAAAGGAATCGTTCCCAAATATTTGAAGACATCGGTTGTTATACCTGTTCCGAAGATAGAAAAGACATTTAACGGTCATGAGTTTAGGCCTGTGATTATGCTTGCAAGTTGTGAAAAAATTTTAGAATCTATTGTGTATGAACAATTAATAAAATATGTTAATAATAACAGCATTTTAAGCCAATGTCAATCAGGCTTTAGAAACAGTCATTCTTGTGAGACAGCAATACAGTTAGTTGTGAACGAATGGAAACAGAATTTAGATTATGATAGAGTTGTTGGGGTGATATTTTTGGATTTGAAGCGTGCCTTTGAGACTATAGACAGGTCTATTCTGATGAAGAAACTGTGCTCATATGGGATAAAGGGTTAAGTGCTGCAATGGCTAAATGACTACTTGTCGGACAGAACACAAAAAGTAAAGTGGGGCGAAGAATACAGTTCCAATCTACAGAATAATTTAGGGGTACCGCAGGGTAGTATTTTGAGACCACTACTCTTTATACTTTATATAAATGATGTACCTAAATCAGTAAGTAAATGTGATATTAAATTATTTGCGGACGATACGTTAATGTATGTTAGTGGAAATAATTATAAGGATGTAATTCAAATGTTAAATAGAGATCTAAAAAATTTAAGTAACTATTTTGAAGCTAACGAATTAAAATTAAACATTGAAAAATGTAAGTACATGATGCTTTGTAATAAGAAAATGGATAAAAGTATACAAAGTGAAAAATTAAGAGAAACTGCGCAAATTGATAATTTTAGGTTAGAATTCGTGAATAAGTATAAATATTCGGGTGTGATATTAGACAGGGAGTTAAAATTTAAAGAACATATAGATTATATAATACTTATATAATACTTTAATACTTTTGATGTATCTGTTCCCAAAAGTAACTTTAAAGCCAGTAACTTTCCACCGTGGTTCACATCAGCTATTAAATATAACTTGCGAACAAAAGAATACTATAGGAAGAAATGGGTTAAATATAAAGAAGAAAGTTATCTATTAGAGTTTAGAAGATTGAGATGTTTAGTTAAAGAGCAAATAAAGGAAGCTTATGACTCCTACATACGTAAAGTAGAATCTGACCTTATAAACAATCCCACTGAATTATGGAAGTACGTTCAATTAAAAAAAGGTAATACCCGTATTCCCAGTGCGCTTCATGATGGCCAATCTACTACATTCGATAATCCCCAAGACATTGTTAACGCATTTGCCACGTATTTCTCTGGATTTTTCATTCAAAGTTCACCATTCAATGGTTGTGATGAATACTCTAATTTTCCGACCTTTTCTATTAATTCAGTTACTGAACATGAACTTATCTCTTTAATGTCGTCTCTCTCTAATAAACCCTCAGCTGGTGAGGATTTAATTCCAAGCTTCTTAATTAAAGATTCTCGATTTATTCTTGCTAAACCACTCTGCATTATAATTAATCTAGCTATTAATACATGTACCTTTCCGACAGCTTGGAAAAAAACTAGAATCACTCCAGTTTTGAAGAAAAACGATAAATCTAACATAAACAATTATCGGCCTATTTCTATATTGAACAATTTCGCAAAACTTTTTGAAATGGTTATTTATAACTCTATATATGGTTCTACTCGTTTTCTCATATCGTCTGATCAACATGGCTTCATGAAGGGTCGGTCGACCTCAACTAATCTTATTTGTTTCACTCAATTTATATCTGAAGTCCTAGATGAACGTGATCAAGCCGATGTGGTTTATACGGACTTTTCGCGTGCCTTCGATTCTCTTGATCATGGTATCCTACTCGCTAAAATTAGCTCATTTGGTGCTTCTTCCGTTTTATTAAAACTTCTTGGGTCATATTTAAGTAATCGTCATTCTTACGTATTTTATAATGGTTTCACTTCGTTTAAATTTACTGCCACATCTGGAGTTCCGCAGGGTTCTAACTTAGGACCGCTCTTGTTTCTACTTTTTATAAACGAGCTACTGTTATCTTTAAGCTGTCCTGTGCTCGCATATGCTGACGACTTGAAACTTTATTATAAAATTAATTCTATCGATGATGCTGTTTTTCTACAAAATAATGTTGAGGGTCTGCTCCAATGGTGTCATGTCAACAAATTAATTGTTAATGTAGAAAAATGCTGCATAATGTCTTTTACCCGCCGAGCTTCGCCTCTTATCTATGCTTATCATATGCATGATATTCCTCTTATTAAAGTCACTTCTGTCAAGGATTTAGGGGTCACATTTGTTCCGAATCTGAGTTCTTCTGAACATATTGAAAACATCTGCGCTGCTGCCAGTAAAACATTAGGATACATAATGAGAATTTCTAAAATGTTTCATGACGTCAGTCTTCTCAAAAGTTATATTTTGCTCTAGTTGTCAGTAAACTAGAATATGCTGTACTTGTTTGGTATCCTCATTATACCTATCAGTGTCTTGCTATTGATCGTATTCATAGAAGATATCTGAAATTTTTATCTTTCAAATTAGACAATGTCTATCCTGATAGAGGAATTGATCAGAATTCTCCTCTTCTGAGACATGGTCTTCCCTCCTTAAGTCAACGACGCGAATTGTGCACTGCGAAATTTTTATGGATGCTATTTCACAATATGGTTGATGCGCCTTTTTTGCTTTCTCGTATACCTATACGAGTTCCGCGATCTGTTTCTAGGATCACCAATACGTTCTATTTACCGACGCCGCATACTGATGTACTACAGAGGTCTCCCATTTATGTGATGTGCCGGAACGCCGAACTGCAGATTAGCGATATTTTTATTTAATGTATTTTTACTTTGTTTTTTTCTTTGTGTGTTTATTATTTTTTTTATATATAAACATTTTTGTATGAATTTCCCTGTAATTGGTTCTTGTTGGGAAATAAATATTATTATTATTATTATTATTAAAAAGACTGCTAAAAAAATTGGTTTTTTCAACAGAATTACATATAGATTTAATTTATCGTTATACACTAGATTTTTTATGTTTAATACAATTATTATTTTACCCCATCTCACTTATTGTGCAACAGTTATATATATATATATATATATATACTTTTTTTTTGTATACATTAACTATATGAATTTGAGTTTTGTATTGCTGACAGAATTCGTACTAGCACTACTGTGAAAATCAAAATAAAATTTAATCATTTAACAGATTTATATGTACCAATAAATTTAAACAAGATATTAATCATTCTAAAAAATATTCTCATGAAAATTTATCTGAAAATATATTTTGGCATTAAAAGCATTAATTTTTTCATCATAAACTTGAAGACTCTACATTGCATTGTTATTACGGAACATTGCATTTATCGCAATCTATTACTAGATATAACAATGTCCATAACGCCTCATTTTAACTTAGATTTTACTTTTTTATTGATAGTTTATTGAACAGCACATAATTGTTTATATGTATACGAAGTTTCATAGCTGATAATTAAATAGGGGTGGTTTCATTGGATTCTATTGCTAGGTATAAATATACCTATAATGCCTCATTTTAATCAAGATTTTACATTTTTGTTGATTGTTTATTGAGGTACACGTAATTGTTTATATGTATACGAACTTTCATTGGTGAGATTTAAATAGAGGCGGATTTATCTAAATCTATTGCTAGGTAAAAATGTGTCCATAACTCCACACTTAACTTAATATTTCACTTTTTTGTTAATTTGTTATTGAAGTACATGTATTTGTTTATATGTGTACGAAATTTTATAGCTGAGAGTTTAACAGGGATGAAATAAATCAAATCTATTGCTGGAGACAGCACAAGTCACACATGACGTATATATTGATGACGTCACTTCGCTGTGTATCTGCAGTTTACATATTATCAAAAAGATAATTCAAGATGGATGCAATGTTTATGTCTTATCAGTGTCAGCTACTGGATATTTTTATTGATAAGACAATTCAGTTACTTTACTAACAAAGTAATACAAACACTACACAAATAAAAAAAAAGTTTTGATTATTGGTTTACTATCTTCATCGTTTTCATCAATTAATGTTTTCTTGAAAAATTTTGGAATGATTTTTTAAAAATATTCCATCACATTTGCGACGGTAACATGCATAGCTAATATTTTGTAGGTTAGGGAGTCATTAAATTCTCTTGCAATCACTAGAAGTGATGTATAATTATTTGCAACAATTAAAACGATTTCCACTTTTTCTTTATTACTTGAGAACATTTTACGAAATTTACAATTGCACTAGGCACACTGACGGGACAATTAAAAACCAGTCTATGATTGTATTTTGTGTTCAAAGCTTATTTGTATATTTAAATGTTTATATTTTAGTGTTTAAATTTTAAAATTTGCCCACTAAATTCATATTTTATATTGGACTGTAGAATGCTGTACGGAACTATTTATCTAAATTATTTCCTATATTTAAAGTTAAAGGTACTTCTAGGGAAAAAAATAAAATTTAAAACCTATTATTAGAATTTGAAGACACGTAGAGAATTTCTGTGAAAAAATGTTTTGATCGGCATAATATAAAAAATGTTTCCCATTTGATAGAAAGATAATGTATGTAAAAACAATTACTTATATTCTGTTATTTTAGATTGAACGAGTGAGAATCCAGCTGACATATTAGATGAATTGAAGTGCAGCAGTTGTGAGACGTACTTGTCTCGGGGCCCCGTGTTCTTACAACACGACGGAGCAGCAGTCTGTGGCCGGTGCTACACACCAAAGCGTCCGGCCACAAGAAATACGCAGTACGAGGCGACGGCGAAGCTATTAAAGTACCCGTGTAGGTACCGGGAGTTGGGCTGTCCCGAGACGGTGCCCTTTGTACAGGAAGCAGAAGTGATCGCGCACGAGGAGGTGTGCGAGCACCGGGAGTATGTCTGCCCGGTGCTCGGCTCCGCCCGCTGCGACTGGCTGGGCCCCAGGGCGGCCATGTTGGCACACTGCCGCGACCAGCACCCGGACAACGTGCTCGAGAACCCCTGCAGCCTCACCCACGACATCACCAAGGCCAGTCTGCAGAACTACATCATCTCTGCCTTTCATCTCCTGTTCTTGCTGCACACAAAGGTTTGTGTGACAACTGGGAAACTGTTTCATGCAATCCGTTTGTTCGGAGGATCAGTTGAGGCATCGGACTTCTTCTTTAATTTAGACATAAAACGTAACGATGAATTAGTATCAAAGAAAGGACAAGTGGCGCCTCAAGGCTGCCTGGCGATCCAGCAGGACACTTCATTCGCTCTAGATATAAACTGTCTGCTGGGTGTGCTGGGCGGGTTCGACGACACCAGGTACACCGTGACGGTGAAGCAGAGGGTGAGCGACGAGGCCGAGCAGCTGGTGCGGGTGATGGAGAAGTGCGAGGTGTGCGAGGAGACGGTGTTCCTGTAGCAAGTTCTGCCTCGGGTCTAGTGTTATAGGCACCGCGGTGTGCCAGTTCTTCCTGAAGAACTCATATTTTAAACTCTATGTGGCCAGCCTGATGTCAAGTGAGCGGCTGAGAGAGATTCGGTGCTCGGTGCGGGTCACTGACCCTGCCACCGAACACGCGCGCACCTTCACACCTAATGCAGTGTACGATGTCTGTTAGGATTGGCGCATCGAAATTAATAAAGACGAGCTTCCCTCATGGAACGTTGTGTTTGATGTCTGTGTGGACATTATAAAAATATAAAGTTATAACTATTTTCACTTTTATAACTATAACGTAAGATAAAATTAATAATAATCAAACATTTTATGTATTTTATATTAGCTCTTATTTTAATAGAATATTATTTGTTATAAATGTTATAAGACTAAGTTTCTGTCTATATGTGTATTTATTATTTACTTCGCTGGATTTATAGCTTGTTTGGTTAGAGTAGTTATATAGTATGTGCAAGATTTTATATTAAAATTCCGGCGAAGTGTCATTTTTTAAATTTATTTCTGATATTTATCATCAGGTTCATTTGTCATTAGCTTATTTTAATAAGAATAGTTTTTTTTTTGCTAAAAAATAACCTCGAAAAAGTGAAACATATGATGTTACACACTGACAGCTGTTCACGCTGTTGTCATTTTCTGTGAAGGGTTTAATTCGTCACATGGCTGCCTGCGACCGATTGTATAGTTGCGGGCAATCACGTGACGAAGCCAGCCTTCACAGATAATAAGAAAAGCGTGAACAGCTAGCTGTTCAATGTGCAATGCCAAATTTTGATTTTGTATTATGTTTCATTTCTTGTGCTACTATTATTTGTTAGTCGTTTTTATTATTATAAACAATTTTTGTTGTTTAGTGCTAAATAAAATTAATTTGAAGCGCCATGTTCAACGAAAGCTTTCTTGAGCGGTCTTTTTATTTGATGAAAATAATGTAAATGTTTCACTTTTTGTAATAATCAGTAACTAAAATTGTTTATAACAAACAAGGCAATGTAACAAATAAGACAAAATATATAAACGATAATACACCATAAAACAAGCAAACGTCAAACATTTGACGTCGCACACTAGACAGATGTTCACGCTCATTTTCTATGAAGGTTGCCGCCGTCACGTGACTGCTCGCGACCTATAATTTTTTTATTAGATCAATAATAAACTTTTTTCAAATATTGTGTGAAGTTTTGTTTGTTTTAGATATTTGATCTGTGCCAGCAAATTTCTATCACAAGAAATCCAACTGGCTGTCAACTCCCTGACTAGATCATAGAGTTGAAACCATTAGTTCCCACTAAAAAGAGGACGCTTTGCGATGCGATACTAAACGCGCACATTTCTCAAATAGGGCGTTTTTCAAAAATGGGGAGTGGCCAAATTTTATTAGTGCGAATAGTACATATTATAAAAAACAAATTTTGATTATAATTTTTTTTAAAGGACCGTGGTTAAACACAAACTATAATCAATTTATTGTTTGTATTTGTGTCTTCGACTATATGTCTGGTCTATGTTTCGACGAGTGGGTGAGGGAGTGACGAGGACAGGACGAGAATGAGATGAATTTAGCGCCAAGGTACCGGTGTACCACTGTGAACATCTTTGAATAAAAAGTTCTATTTTATACAAAGATGAGCATGAACAATCGAGCAACGACATAACTACAACGGTTGGTACTGGCTACTGGCCCTATATTACAAAATAAATTAATTTAAATCCTCAATCATCTATAAAACTCAAGTCTGGCGTTTTTCACTAAGAATTATAAAAACTATTACTGAATAGTAATTAACCATTAATTTGAAATATTCTTTACTCATTTATTTGTTTTGTATGTAGAATTGTGCTATGTTGTATTATATTTAAATTAGCAATATCTTATATTTTATAATTGATATTTTTGTATATAAAAGGTTAAATGTAAGAAGAGCTTATGCTGAATATTTGCCAAGTAAATGCTATTATTATTATTATTAAATGTCACCAAAAAGAGATAATTCTGATAAATTACCAGAAGAACCATCAACCACTAAAGCTAAATTTCACCGCTAAACACCACCCACAAAGCACCAGATTTAGTGGTAAATCCACTAATTTGGCAACACTGGGTATGAGTATATCTATTTTGTTTTTGAATAATGACTACTTATATGTATGATGTTTTAAGGTTGACAAATTTGAATGAATTTGAAAAATTTCTAACTCAACCCCTGGCTCTAAAATTGTTACCTATAGGATCATTTTTGCGATTGAAAACAATTAAAATATAGAATTTTTTCTTGCGACACTCGTTTTATCACTTATATTATTATTTGAAGTAGTTTGTTTGTCTTAGATATGTTATCAGCGAGTGATATCAACACGACGTGTTCATGAGAGTGGCCAGTTTCTCCAACGAGTTCAACCAGACAAACAGTATGGACCATCAAGAGTATGTTTGCCCGCTGTTCGACTGGTTGGGCACAAATAGAGACATATTACAACACTGTCAGACTGAACATCCAGACAAAGTTGTTAATAACCCGGCAACTTTAGTCCACGACATCTCCGTAGCCAGCGTACACACTTATTAGCTGCGTTCTTTTAATATTATATTTCTCCTTCACGTTCAAGTGTGTTTGATATCGGGGAAAATCATTCACTCGTTGAATTTCTTGGGTGCTTCAGATGAAGCAGTGAATTTTTATTTCATTTTGACTATTAAGCGCGGTATTGAATAGTTGACGAAGACAGGACATGTGGCGCCTCAAGGCTGTCTGACGATGCAGGAACCAACCTCACTGACGGTGACCACCAACAGCCGCCTGGATGTGCTGGGCGGTGTGGAAGACATCACGTACACTGTGACTGTCAAACGGAGAATGAACGACGCGACCGATCAGCTGGCGAGGGCGGCGAAGAAATGTGCGGAATGCGCGATGAAGGTGACAGTATTGCGGTACCGTTGCGAGGATGGTTGGCGATGGGAGCGCTGCGCCCCTGCTAGACGCGTCTGCAAGAACCGGGATGAAGGTTGTACGTACACCGACATCGACAACCAGTGCATGAAACACGAGCGCTATTTCTGTCATCAGGGCTCCAAGTGTTACATTTGTTGGCAGGGATTGTCGGTAGGCTCGTTATTCGCGCACTACGACTACGAGCACCAGCGAATCACACACATGGCTGGGTCAACGTGGCGGGTGACCTATACTACCTCCCCTAGTATGCTTGTGGGGCCACGCTGTCTCGTGTCAAGTGTCGTAGGCACCGTGGTGTTCAGGTACGAGATGCTAGACTCGCACTTTGTCCTCTATGTGTACACTCCGGTGTTGAACGAGCGGTTGGGTGAGTTTCGCTGTGAGGTGCGACTCACGGACCCCGGCACCGGACACGAGCGCACCTTCATGCCTGATGCAGTGTATGATAAGCAGTATGACTGGCGCATAGTAGTAGAGAAGGAAGAGTTTCCTTCGTGGAACACTGACTTCGATGTGTGTTTGGATATCAGAAAGATTGAATCATATTGATATCCATTGAAGGGTTGTGATGACATGTGGTTACTAGTGCGAGCGCTAAAAAATATTATTTCTTTTGTAATTATAACTTATTTATAAATATATAGAACATTTTATTTCTAATACCTATGGCACACTGGCCGAAGAGCATCAGAGAGCATCGAAGACTTCTTTGATAAAACAACAGAACGTACCCGTCTTTCATGGTTTTCTGTTTCATCAATGACAATATAGCGAATTTATCTGTGATTAAGAAAGTAAAGTTGGTAATAATATATGTTATATGTTTCCATACCGTCTGTTTTTAAATTCATATTTCCCTAGTTAATACTTGTTTCGAAAATACTGTTTTGTAACTGAAGGAAATATTCTGTGACGAAATGAGTTTGAGTGAGAACGAAAGAGCTGAAATAGTTTTAGCTTTGTATTACGTTCTTTTGGAAGAACAAAATGGAAAAAAGAGTAGAAATGAAACACTAATTAAAAGAAATTATACTAAATAAAATTATAAAAATAAAATTGTCGAACACGAAAATGTTGACACAAAGTAAAACCAAAATGTAAATCTACACTAACATGAAATCAGAACACAAAAAATACTAGTGAAATGAGACGCGTTCGTTACATCAAAGAGATGATTTGAAGCCTTTATTTTTCGTTGATGACGGGTGCGTTCTGTTGTTTCATCAAATAACTTTTCGTTGCTCATTGATCCTGCACATCCCATACTAGCAATTACTATAATACAGAAACAATAAATAGGTCAGAAATATACGATGTTGAAATTACAAGAAACTTTTAACTAATAGCAGACGCAGTTAGAGGTTTATTATAGGTACGTTCAGCAACTCAACACCGTGTATCATTATTGATACATAACTATATGCAAAAGTTAATTTTTTGTAAATTTGTACATATGATGTTTATATTGTTATATTTGTTTTTAAGAGTGGTCAGCGTTGCCAACTGTAGCGGAATTCCGCTACGCATAGCGATATTTTATATTACTAGGGGCAAAGTGGCGTTTATTGAAAAAGGGACGAATTGTAACGACAATTTTAGTTACTTGCAATTATATAATTAAATAATAATAATATTTGGAAATAAATATTTCTTTAATTACTTCTTTCCTTAAAATGTAAAAATATGATTTTTAAATTAATGCGATAAAATATATACAATTAAAAAAAACTTCTTCCTTAGTTCATCTATTCACAAATGAATTTTCAGATCCTTTTTAACTTGTCTACAAATAAAGAAATTAATATTTGAAGATACGAGTTGAAACATATTTTGACAGTTATGGAACTCAGCCCATCTGGTTCATATTTCCAACAAAATCATTTAATTTATAACAACCATACTATAAATATACTATAATAGGGTTGTTGTAATTTTATTATTTATATGCTTATTTTTTTAAAAACTAAAAATTGTGTCATATGTTTATTAATATTTAGCGGCTTTTCTGTCAATTAGTGGAGGAAAATCAAATACGTCTAGTGGCAACACTGCGATCGGTATTAGAAACATAGACCAGACATATCAATTGCGTAAAATGAGCATTTAGCAAAATTGCTACTTCAAATTTCCAAAAAAATATCTAAATCCTCAAGGAACAAGTAGTGCGTCATAATTTCTGTACATTCACCTTTTTGATATGTAGAATAAATTACTAAAAAATTCGAGTCTGAATTTCTCAAAAATGCCGGGCACGATTTTGTACATAAATTTAGTAATACGTAGTTTATTACTACACCTGGAAGTATTGGCTTTAAAATTATTGTAACGTTTATTACAATTTCGGGTTCGGTGAAGTTTATTATTAAATAAAACACGAGTAATGAAAACACTAACAAAATATTTATTTAAAACGAAAATAATGTAGTACAACTACTAAGACATATATTTATATACAACACGTATTTATATTCACAACAAAGTATTTAGCAACGACTTGCCCTGTTCACACTTCAAATACTGAATGCCTCTTCCCGGCCGAAACTCTCCCTTATATACTGGAACAAGATTTTCCAGAATATACGAGAGCCTCTGGAACACGGTAGAAGCATGAAGCAGAGCGAACAGGTTCGGACTTGTCTATTGCGTCTGGGACAGCGGTGAACGTGCTGCACACTTTGACGCGTCGACTGTTCCAGACGGAACAGGACCATACTCGCTACACTGCCCCCTCCTTAAGGATGTTTCGTCCTGAAACTTTTCTGCGCTATGTCGATATCTGCACGTTGATCCCCGCGAGCACTGGGACGTTTGGTGGAAATAACAGTCCACAGTTCTTTTCACTACTGTTGAACCACAGGGATTATAGCTGCACACCAGGATCTCAATTCCGGTATATTTTAAAATAGTTTCCAGCATGTTTCTAACAATTCTCCAGCTCAATTCATCAAGGCCACAGCCTAGCTTTGGTACTGCTAGTTTTAGAATATCCTGATCGAGCAGCACACCACGTAGATCACATAGGGTGTCCCAGACGGTGCGGTAAGTTGGTTTCTCGTGGGACAGATGTTTGGTCACAAGGTAAAAAATGCGTCTGTTTCGGCTCGACTGTCTGTCAGCTATCTGTAACACTTTGCCGACATATGGATGTTGTTGCCGTAATTCTTCAAGTTGGCCGAACTTTTTCTTAAAAACCACGGCGATTCCTCGAGACATCTGTAGATCTTGGGCCACACAATGCGCTAATGAGTATTCTGTAGGCACTTTGAATAAGTCTCCCTGATGGTCCTTGGTCACACCATTTCGTATTTTATGGCCCGTAGAATAGGAGGCCATGAACTCTTGTACATTAATTCGTCGAGCTCGAGATTCATTGGCGTTGCCATCGTTGTTGTCACCGGCGAAAGGAGCCAACCGATTGATATGAATCACTCTTGGTTTTCCTCTAGTCCTTTTCCGGATTCGATAGATGACGTCATTTATTCTATTCAGTACCTCGTAGGGACCTTCCCAGGAGTTCTGTAGCTTTGGGGACATTCCACGGCGACGCTGTGGGTTGTATAGCCAAACCAGATCCCCGGCTTGATATCCACCATTCTCAGCCTTGACATCATATTGGTCTTTCATCCTGTCACTAGCGCTCTGGATGTTGGAGCGTACTTGCTCATGGATGTCGTTCATCTTCTTCCGAAGTTCGGTGACGAAATCTTCGCCAGCCAAATTTTCACCTGCCTTGCTGCCGAACTTCAAGTCGCAGGGCAATCGCAGTTCATGACCAAGGACAATGCTAGCCGGAGTCTGTCCTGTTGTTTCATGGACGGATGATCGATAAGCTAATTGGTAGGTGACAATCCCAGTCTCTTTGGTGGCCGGAGATAACCTTGGAGAGGTGTCTATTGATGGTTCTGTTCATGCGTTCGACCATACCATCTGACTGTGGGTGTAGAGCAGTTGTCCTTGTTTTGCGAATGTTCAATAGCTCGCAGATCGCTTGGAACAGAGACGACTCGAAGTTTCTACCTTGGTCTGAATGTAGTTCCAATGGTACCCCGAATCGGCAGATCCACTGGTTGACAAGTTCTTCTGCTACTGTAGCAGCTTTTGATTTGGCAACGCGTAAGCTTCAACCCACTTGCTAAAGTAGTCCATCACCATTATGATGTATTTGTTTCCCTTGTCGGATTCTGGAAATGGACCGGCCACGTCAATTGCGATTCTTTCAAACGGGCTCCCAACATTGTATTGACGCATTGGGGCTCTCCGACGTCTTTGCGGCCCGTTGCTTGCGGCGCAAACTACGCACTTCTTGCACCACTCCTTTACGTCCTCTCGACAATTAACCCAGTAAAATCGCTCACGCAGCTTCTGAACTGTCCTCGTTACTCCTCCAGCAGTTCCATCATGAATCTCCTTCAGTATCTCCCCGGTACTCTTTTTCTAGGGATTATGATCTGCATCTTTTGCTCTGTAGCTTCAGGACCTTCCAGGATACGTTTCAGTAGTTCATTCTCTATAACAATGGAGTCCCACTGCGCCCAGTACGATTTTACGGTTTTCGAGTGTCGTGCAACTTCTTGCCAATTTGGTTTGCGGCCTTCTTTCTTCCATTCCAGTAGGTATTTCAATTCTGGATCGCCTTCTTGGTCTTTCACAACTTCTTCAGTCAGCCAATGGTCGTCTATCACTGTGGTCCGTAAGATTGGAGCGGACTTCTCTTCCACACGAGTACAGTGTTTGCAGTCTTCTGAGCATGGTCGTCTTGATAATGCGTCGGCGTTACAATGACTAATTCCGGCCCTATGCTCGATGACGAAGTCATATTCCTGTAGCCGTTCGATCCACCTTGCTACCTGCCCTTCCGGATTCTTGAATTGTAACAGCCATTTCAACGCAGCATCATCAGTCCTCATCAGGAATTTCCTTCCACACACGTATTTGTAGAAGTGTTCAACGGCTTTAACTACCGCCAATAATTCTCGCCTGGTGACGCAGTAGTTACGCTCCGGCTTCGATAGAGTTTTGTTGAAGTAGCCGATGACCTTCTCTTGTCCATCTTGAATTTGCGATAGGACGGCGCCGATTCCGACATTGCTGGCATCTGTATCCAATATGAAGTCCCCGTTGGGTAGAGGATAACTCAGGACTGGTGCTGTTGTTAGGGCTCGCTTGGTTGTCGAAAGCGTCTTGGCAGTCTTCTTCCCACACAAATTTCCGTCTTTCCTCCGTGAGTCGTGTCAGTGGCATGGCAATGTTGGCGAATCCAGAGACATATCGCCGGTAGTACGTGCAAAGACCAAGAAAGCTTCGCAATTGATGTTTGTCAGTTGGTACTGGCCATTCTTTTACTGATCGGATCTTCTGATTGTCAACGGCTATTCCGTTTCCGGACACAATATGTCCCAGGTACTGCACTTCTTTGCGGAAGAGATTACATTTCTTTGGACTAAGCTTCAAACCAGAACTTCGTAGTCTCAGGAATACCTCCTCTAAATTCCTCATGCGATCATCGAATGTTCTTCCGACCACAATAATATCGTTAAGGTACACCAAACAGGTTTTCCAAGATAGTCCTTGCAGTACCGTTTCCATGAGTCTTTCAAACGTGGCGGGGGCATTGCAGAGACCGAACGGCATTACTGCAAATTGCCACAGTCCGGCACCGACAGAAAACGCAGTTTTCTCTTTATCCGTTGGTGCCATGCTAACCTGCCAGTACCCACTTTTCAAGTCTAATTTTGAGAATATTTTTGACCCAGCCAGCGTATCCAATGTGTCATCTATTCGGGGCAACGGGTAGCTATCCTTCTTCGTCAAATTGTTGAGTTGACGATAATCCACGCAGAATCGTGTTGACCCATCTTTCTTCTTTACCAACACCACTAATGAGGCCCACGGACTGCTTGAGGATTCGATGACACCTTCTTTTTTCATGTCTTGAATAATTTTCTCGGTTTCCTCTCTCTTGGACAATGGTAATCGTCTTGGTACTTGGCGGATGGGGCGTGCATCGCCGGTGTTTATTTGATGCTGGACTATGTTGGTTCTACCCTTGGTCCCACAGCTGGTGTCGAAAACGTCTTGATATTCCGTTATTAAATGTCTCATTCTGTTATTCTGGTCCTGGTTTCATTCTTTGCAAGATGTTGACAGTAGATTTGTCAGTTCTGCCGGAAGCTTCTTTGGTGGATTTTGTGTAACGGATATTCGTACGATAATCGAAGTTACTGATGAACAATGTCCTAAGATAGTACCCTTCTTTAGTGTAACTGGATAATAATTCACATTCATTACTCGAACTGGTACTACCTTTCCAGTATGCACGAGAGATTTTCCCACCAGTATTCCTCGAGTAGTCGTTTCATTATGATTTCCAGCTTCTAACATCATGGTACATCCGGTTGGAAGTTCATGTTCCAGGTGGGCATCCACAATCATTTCACTTCGATTTAACACGACCGTATCTTCAGCTAAGGTCAGACGTACTGTGTCTTCTCCTCGGGGATGTAAAACGATCTCTTCATCATTGATCTTTAGTATTCCGCGTTTTAAATTTAGTTCGACACCATTTGCGTTCATGATGTCCATCCCGAGAATACATTCGTCTTCAATGTCAGCTACCAGGGTACGGTGTTTAATTTGTGTATTTCCGATGGTAATGGTAATGTCTGTTTCGCCATGGATGGTAGCTGCGGCTCCTGTTGCTGTGCGCAGTCGCCATTTTGTTGATTCAATCGTCATCGGTTTCTTGAGAGTATCAGGTCTATTGATGATTTTTGTCGCACCTGTATCAATCAGCAAGGTATGTGGTTTCCCGTCGATCAACCTATCCACAAAGATGCTATTTAGTCTAGGTTGTAGGGATGCGACATGTCCAGTTAGCTTCAGGGCATCTTTATGATGGATCGACGTTCGACCCCTTGCGTCGACCCGCTTTAGTTTTCCGCTGCCTTGTTCTTTATTTGTTCCACGCTGCGGCTTCGCACATGCCCTAGCTCACCGCAGTTCCAGCATCGAAGTTGTCTCTTTTTTGGCAACATCTCAGTCATGACACGCCGTGCTGTTTCCTCCATAGACTCATTATGATTCTTTTCCACGCCCTCTATTGTGCGAATATTTCCTTGTCGTCTTGAAGCGTGTTCTGCCGCCTCGAATTCCAATGCGCTGGCCAAGGCAACGGACAGGTTACTCGAACGAGCCAGAATCAGGGCCCGCTTGTTTTTTTTTATCTCGGAGACCATCAATGAATCCTTGCACAGCCAGTCGTTCCAACACGCTATCTGGGGTGTCAGGATATGCTAGGCGAACTAGACGAGCGATATCAGATTCAAATTCTTGTAGACTTTCGTTTGATTTCTGACATCTATTTCTCAGCTGCAAGTAAAACACTTGCTGCAGTTGTGCGTATCCATAACGCATTTCCAAGCGTTTAACTAGTTGCTGATAGTTCTGCCGTTCTTCTGGAGGGATTGTTTGCAGTATATCTACTGCGTCACCACGCAGCGCAATTATCAAGGCCGTTGCCTTCTCAGATGATGACCACCCATTAGATACCGCCGCAGCTTCGAATTGGGCGTAATAATTAGGCCAACATACCTTGCCATCAAACTGTGGTGGTTTCATTTGGAATCTACGCAGTGATTCTTTCCCCTCTGTCACTAAATCATCAACTTTCTCGTTATTCAATGGCTGTTCACTTGATGGCGTTTTCTGAATCAAGTCGTTAATTTGTTTGACATTAGGCTGTTCGTGAATCAATGACGGATTCAACGTTGCTAATCTTGCCTCGATTTCTTTAATTTTTTTCTTTAAATTTTTCTTCAAAATTTCTTAAATGTTCTTCAATTTTTTCAAACTTCTGTTCAAATTTAGTTTCCAAATTCGTTTCCAAGTTTCTGGAACTTTCTTCAAATTTAGCTTCCAAACTTCTGGAATTTTCTTCTAATTTATTTTCCAAGCTTGTTTCTAAGCTTCTAGAATTTTCTTCTAATTTAGTTTCCAGGCTTCTAGAATTTTCCATAAGTTCTTTCAGATTTTTGATATTTTCGTCGGTATTTCTGTAACTTTCTTCCAATTTGGCTTCCAAACTTCTAGAATTCTCCTCTGTTTTCCTGGAATTTTCTTCAAATTTTTTGTAGATGGAGTCCAAATCGCCCGGAATTTCAAATTCATAAGTATCCGCTATTTCACCAGTTTCAACCAAAAATTGACGCAGACGCTCTTGCAGTATACTTTTCTTGCCTGTAGTGTCCAGATCACGTTCTTCTAATTCTCTCTTGAGATCAGTGACTTCACTTTTAATTCACGAAACACAACCCTAACACCTGACACCAATTGTAACGTTTATTACAATTTCGGGTTCGGTGAAGTTTATTATTAAATAAAACACGAGTAATGAAAACACTAACAAAACATATATTTATATACAACACGTATTTATATTCACAACAAAGTATTTAGCAACGACTTGCACTGTTCACACTTCAAATACTGAATGCCTCTTCCCGGCCGAAACTCTCCCTTATATACTGGAACAAGATTTTCCAGAATATACGAGAGCCTCTGGAACACGGTAGAAGCATGACGCAGAGCGAACAGGTTCGGACTTGTCTATTGCGTCTGAGACAGCGGTGAACGTGCTGCACACTTTGACGCGTCGACTGTTCCAGACGGAACAGGACCGTACTCGCTACATTATGTATAATTCATCGTACATTTCATTCATAAAAACAAAGATATATTATTTGAAAGAGATCAAGTCAGATCAAGTGTTCTGCAGCTAACTTACGATTTAATTCAGCGAATGTTTCACCTTAATTTATTACATTCATTTCATAACATTTATAATTTTCATTTAATGCTGTACTTCTCGTGATAAGGTAATATGTTTGTTATATTTTTTTACTTATTTATTTGGTTGATTTTGTCAAAAATTATTGAAACTGATCTGTATTTTTATTTTAATATTTCTACGACGTTTAGTAAAATAGTTATAGCGAGAATAGTGACGTCGTAGGGACTTTTTCCTCAAATGGATTGCATCTGGTGGCAACACTGCAGATTATACTCATACGTCACTGCACTCCGCGCTCGGCGCTCGGACAACCGGTTACGATTCTATAGTGCTGTGTTGTGCTTGGTAGTGATAACAAGTGTCGATTTGATTTTGTTTTTGTTGTATTTAGTGTTTTAGGTATTATAATTCAATATTTTTCATTTCGTGTTTGTCAACAATACTGTTGTGTGATACTCGCTGGCTGGCTGTTTGATAAATATAAGCAAATGTACATATTTCTTATTGGAATAACCCAAGATGGTTGCAGTATTTATTTGTCAGTTGTGACTCGACAGTATTTTTATCGACAAGTAAATTCAATTACTTTACTAACAAAATAATACAAACTATTTGCAAATAGTACCATTAAAAATTTAAATTGACATTTTAAAATAAAATCTCAATAAATGTGCAAGACAGTTTTGATAAATATATTGCAAATATTGACAATCTACTTCTATTATGAACATTTTGAAATAATTATTTACTTAGTAGGCTGAATATTTAATTCATTTTTTATTAACTTTGTTTTTATTATTTGACGTTTCGTTTGAGATGTTTGTAATTGTGTTTAGTTAAAGTGATTAAGAAAAATTGTATGCCTACAGAAATTAAAGAAGAGACGCAAAATGTACAGTTCGGAATATTGTTCCAGCGACACAATAAATTGTGACTTGAATTTCTTTAAACGGTGGCATTTATCATTGTTAACCTTGGTGAATAATAATCCATTATTAACCGTTTGTAAGCAAGCGGCAGAGAAAAACAAATTCATGACTCAAAAAGAGGTAAATAACTGTCCGTTTCTTGGCTAGTAGTTACAACAAAAGAATTATTAAAACATTTCACACAATATTAAATTTATTTAAACTTAGCAATTACAATAAAAAGTTAATCGATCACATCGTTTGCGCATTCATGTCTCCGATCACGCAATCCCCGCGAGTTCCGGGATTCCCCTGCTGAACTCTGCATTTCTCATATGAACACATATGCATACGATGTCAAGATAAAAGGTGATCTTTTGAAAACTGCTTATTACAATAGCTCGCTAGATATGAATGAAAAAGTGAACAATGTATGTGTTTTCAATTCATTCTCCCTGCGGATCTCATAATTAGCCAACACGTGTTCTGATGTTTGACGTTTAGTTAATGAGTATTTTATGGCGTGGCGGATGTTAATAATTAATATGTAAAAATGAGTTTTAATTATCATATTTCAGTTCTTACGTGCTCAGCCTCACACATGCTTACATATTTTGCTTGACATTCCGCAGTTGTTGTGATCACGTGATACACGTCAAATTGCTCACTAGATAACGAATTATTAAATACTATTTTACTCACTAGATGGCAACCGAAATTTTTTAATTGTATAGTCTCAATGAGTCAATGCCACGCCACCGAATCCCATGCCACCGATATTCCACGCGCCCCATTTACCACGCCACCTAAATTCCACCCGGCCGAAATAGTCTCCCACCACTTTTGTCCACAACACCGAATGTAGTTCTGTCTCACTTTATCATGGACTACGTCAGAACGATGACGATTATTGGTGATGTCACGGTTGGCGTCACTTAGTCAGTACAAAATTTATCTCATAGATGGCGCGGTTTACTACAATAAACCAGATAAATAACAAATATGACAATTTACGAATTAATTAAAAATTATTTAATTGATAATTTCAGTTTTATTTTAATTGAGTAAGTAAATCTGACATTAAACTGACGAAAGTGCATTAAATGAAATAGGTAGGTATCAAATATAAAATACATATATTTTTTATTTTCAAAAAGGTTATAATTTCAACAAGTTGTATTCGTTGATAATAAGTTTGATTTGTAAGCCGCTATATGATAATAATTTAGAAGTACCTTTAGATTCCTTAGGGCCAACCGGCCCTAAGTTATTCATTATTTAGCATTAAGTCAGAATTGTGTTATAGCAAATTAAATTAAAATAATTGACGATTTTGGACAATGAAATTATATAAAGAGAGATTAAATATTACCAAAAGTGAGGTTATTCAGTAGTTTGACATATTATAATTGTATAATTGTGTACTTTGTCTTAATTATATTATCATTATTAATATATATGTCATCGTTTTCATTAGACTCCAATTCAGGATTAAAGTGAAACGTAATAAATATACCCAAAAACTACGTTTAATAAAACAACGAAATAATTCGTATGAAAAAAATATATATAATGAAATTGAATTTAATTTTAGAATATCCAATTCGAACCGGCTCTTTTTCTTAAACCTGGAACCGAACGATCATGTAGTATCAAACCGACCATGTAAACCGGTTCAAACAGATATTAACTAAATGTTTACAGCAAATGAGTATGTACATTTAAATTGAAAATGTCAGTTTCAGCTCTGCATCTTTCAAACAATTTTGCGAGATTATTTAAACGACCATAAATCAACCAACATGTAGAAGTATTCCTAATGTACTTGTATATATAGCAGGCCTGTGACAACAGTATATTAACTTTGCCATTTACTTGTTTACTTAATGTATCTCTAATTAAATTACTTTGTTTTCTAAGATTGACCATTAATCTACAATTAGTTTGACGCAACTGAACTTTATTTTATAATGTTATTATTTAATAGACAATTAGTATTATTTTAATGTAACCAGTTCTTATACTAGCTAATGTGAACTGGTTTCTGTAAATTCGGAGTGAAGCAACACGTATCAAAATTAACATGTGAACAGGAATATTAAAAAAGGAAAGGATGCAGTAAGAAGTGAAATATTTTTAAGAAAAGTTTCGTTATTCTAATAATAAATACATTCTATAACAAATAAATAAATATAGCATCACGCCTTTGACCCATTACTGGGTGTAGCACTCTACCGTAAAAGATCTCGGTAAGTGGTATATTTCTTCGCGTGAAGTGCGGTTACCAGCCGTCAAATCACGGCCCACAAAGATATTAGTGGAGGGGGAGCCACAATGGTAGATATAAATTGAGCAAAATTGTTTGTCGGCTGTGGGAATCTAACCAGAGTTCTTAAGATTCTCAGGCCGACTTGATACCACTGAGACACCTATCCCATATTCTATAACAAATAAAAATAAATATATATATTCTAAATTAACAAACACCTCTCTGTAATATTATATTATACATATAGGGAAAGACATAAAAGATATTTCATTAAGTGTATTTTGTAGCCCAAGGGAAAAATAACATTCTCTCCCAAGGTATATATACCATTTTTTACGACCTAAGTAAGATTAAAAACGAAAAAAATAATTTTAAAATATAATTTTTTTTGACATCTATTAATTTTAAAATTATAAGTACTTTTTAACAGAAACAAAATGCCTAGTATACTTATGTTTGTTTGTCAAATTAAATTTTATTTATAAATTGGAATACCAAGATGTTCTTAGGTTTTTATTTGTTTCATTACACACTATTGTATTTTACACATGAACTATCAAAATAAACTAATGTGCACATTATGTTCCTGGGGATAAAATGTTTTACCTTTGTCCTGATTTTTGTAGCATAGAAACGGTCAAATCCTTCCGGTAGTGTAAAAACAGTTATAACTTCAAAATATAATGTCCTATATAGTACAAAGAAAATGTCAGGCGTCAGGCACTATCACATAAGATCCACATTTCTACTCTAGATATTTTGCTACTATTGTTTGAAAAAGTATTTAATTATCGTACGTTATTTGTGAAAGAGATGCTTTCAGAAAAAAAATTCTTTATTAGAATTACTTTGTAATCGTGTATTTGGTTGGATTAGAACAGCCTGCCAATGTAGCTGAAAGACCGGTAATGAATTTTTATCGGACTGTTTACAAATAAGTTTAATTTTGCGGGCCAAATTGTGTCCGTAAATGTCAAATTTATTTGAAAGTTGCGTGAAAACTGCAATCTTTGCATATTTATCAGAAAATAGCCATTTTTAACGAAAAATCTATTTTAAAAATAGAGTAAAAAATAAAAAATATAGACAGTAAGTAACGAATTGGTTTAATGATTTCACTATTTTTATTTATCTTCTTGGAGATCATTCAAAATTTTCCAATGTAATAAAGAATTTTGTAAAACCAATCAAAGATCAATATACAAAAAATATGTGTACAAGTAATAAAAGCATCTGGTATTACTCTCATTACTAGTTGTACAAATAATTAATTTTGCATATTGATCATGAAAGTCAGTATGTTTAAACGCAAAATCTTTTAGAAAGTAATACATTTATCAACTATTTTTTAAATGGTGTAAAATAAATCAGTTTCATTGGTTTAATTTTACTTTTTTTCTCTCTTCATTTTAATTATCTTCTTGAAGAACGTTAAAAATGTTTCAACGTAATATTGAAATTTTGACATAATATAAAAATACTTTTTCATATTTATCTTCATAATAGCTATTTATGTAATAAGTATAAAAACTTAGTTCTTGTATATAATTATGTCAAATTTGTCAAAATAAAAATGAAAAATAAAAGTTGCAACCAAATACAATCAACAAACGTCTAACTTAGTTATTTTGTCTATGGTTTTATCCGTTTTGTTACACGCCGGTAAATTTTTCAGTCTTATTGGTAAGAAAAAAATAATTTATTGTAGATTGTAATTTGTAAAATAAACAACTGTACAAATTTAACAATGAATATAAAACTAAAAAAAGTTGTCTAATAAATTGTATTTGTTGACTTTCTATTTTCTAATTGGTTTGTAGATAAAAAATTGTATGATACGAGTGTGTGAAAGGCTTAACTATTTTTTCCGATAGTTTAAAATTAATGTTAATTTCGTGATTATTTTCAATAGCATCAGGTTGTTATGCATTTATTATATAAAAACAGATTTGACGTTTACAACTTCATAAATGCCATTCTGTTTTTTGTTACTGTCAATCAGTATTTATTTGTATATTAATTAATTTACAATATATAATGGAAAGTAGCCAAGGAATGCTAACCCCAGCTGAGATTAAAGAACGTCGCGTTTGGTTGTATTTATATTAATTAAAGTAAATTAAATGTCTTTTCTCTTTATTTTGGGTTAGTCTTTCCACTTTTGGATAAACTTCCTTATAACTATAGGCAAAATAAACTGAATAAAATCTCAACAAAATCATAATATAAATGATAAAAACTGTAGTGAATGTCATTTATTGATAAGATAATTTTTTCAATTTATCCCATCGAGAGTTATCCTCCAATTACTTATCTAATACTATTTGAATTCTACAAAAACAAATATAATTACAATGAATGCCGTTTCTTTCAACTCGGGTGGTGTTGACAACTCGTTCATCATTTCCATTATATACTGTAAGTTTAATTAACCGATCAACTAAAAATAAATGTAATCTCTAAGTCTTAAATCATTAAAAGACAATCTTGATCACTAACTTGATTTTTCCCTTTTACTGATGATAACTTAGGTTAATTTTATTTTCAATTACTTTTTAGCCTTACAATGTTTACATTAATTTTAATATACATGCAGATAACATGAAAAATATTGCAAATAATCACAAAATTAATATTAATTTCAAACAATCGAAAAAAAAACTATTGGGCAAAACGGTGAACAAATATATATTTCCGTACTCGACATGCTTTAAATCTCGGCTACTGCTCGATAAACAATTTTGAGACTAATACGAAAAAATGTAGCTTTTCTTTACTTATCGCATAAATAACTATATCCAAATATCTCTTTTTAAAAGTATTTTTCTTTTTCGACAGTTTTTCTTTTCTTATACAATGTTGTCTTGTTACTTTCAGATGAAGCCTTTATTTGTGTTGACGCTGTAGATTATAAGTCATGATGTCTCCTTAAAAATAGTAATTCCGAACGAATGTATCTTGATGAAAGATTTGTCGCAATAGATGGTACCGAATTTAAAACTGCATTTGTTTAAGAGTAATTCGGATTGTACATCCTGTAAAATAAAAATTATATACAATAAACATTCGAAAAAATAAATAGAAGATCTAATCAATCCCGATTGCCCTAGTATTTAATTTGATATTGATATTAAAATGAGATAAAAAATATTTTTTTTTAACAAAATTACTAAATAATATGAACTTACATTAACCACTGCTACAATTATATTATCTTTGATCGGAAGTTTATTTGTAAATATATTTTTCTACTATATTCAGTCACGAATATTTTTCTATTTTTGTATAGATATTTCCCTTTCTTGTCCACCAAAATTGTATTATTAGTTTTATCCATTGCCTACTTCATTCGAACTCTTGACCGTTCATCTATTCGTGATAATCTGCAGTTTAGATTTGTCGTCAAATAAATTTAATCCTTGTTCAACAAAACCAAATTTAGATTAGATATGGAAAACAATCAGTCGTTTAACTTTTATCCGACGGATTTTTTAGCCCAGTAGAAACATAGTCAATGAATGCCTCTCTTCTATTTTTAATATCGGTTAATATCAATCCATACCTTTTAATTGGATGCCCTTTATTGACTCACGTGTCGTCACGGTAATAAATTACCCGACCTTCTGTTCGATAATGATGAATACTCTTTAAATATTTTCGTCGCTATAGAATGTTGTTATCTCGCTCAATAAATATTTTTTTTCGGTTTCGTTTCAAATACCAATAAAAATATCAATATGCCAATGTATCTTACATACTCTGTATATAAATATAAATTAATAAATGTAAAGTTACTAATTTGCTTCATTAATTTATATAATAATGAACGACACATCTATAGCAAAAGTTCATAGTGAATTCATTGTAGGTTGAAAATCTAACTGTTCGTTCTCCATATCATTTGGATGCAGTAACATGTCTAGTATCTCTATATCTTTTAGTACGCGATATTCAGTTGATTGTACAAACCCTAAAATAAAATATGTTTTTAATGTAATATAATAAATAAATTTGACATTCTTACTTACTGTATTGGCAATTGTATCTGCGATCGATCTCAGTTTCATATTGGACAGGTCAGTTTTTTTTTAAATACAAATTTACTATTCATTGCTTTTTAATTACCGATAAATGACCCAAAACCAAATGCCTGTGTTTCTTTGGTGTTGACATTGCACTTGTGCTTGGTCGATCCGTATGTCCAAATATATATTTAATACAAATAGGTCTTCAAAGAACTTGCAAAATATTGCAAAAAGGGAATGAAACTCACAAAAGCAATATGAATGGAAAGAGATGTTGAGTAGAAAACACTAAAATAGTTTTTTCTGAGCATCATTAGCAACCTATTGTGCTGTAGTATCAAATTCAATGTTCTGAAGAGAGATTTTGAGCAGAATCATGAAACCCTGCCGTGTTTTAAGGTGAGTAACGTTAAAGGTTGTCACCTTTGACGTTATGAAAGAAACTTTTTATACAAATATTTCAATTTCAAGGCAAATCAGAGAAATTTTGTGAATTGATCTAGGCATTATTAAAGGAATGAATATATATTTTTGAATTGTTAAAATTTATATTTAATATGTTGTAGAAATTAACCGTGAAGAAGAAAGGTTTACGAATATAAAAGTTGGACAAATTACTGCCTCCACTGACAAAAAAGCTTAAATGTGAATAAATTATAAGAAGATGACATAGATACACTAGATGGTTCTTCTTTAAAATATGCTGTGAATGTCAAGGTGAAGTAATACATAAAAAAAGTTGAAAGTCTTTTTTTTTATCTGATAGGACGATTTCTGTACAAGGTAATCCTTACTTTGGTATGAAATTATTAGAACAAGAAAAAAAATTATTGAAAATGAAACTTGTCGGGTCCCGGTGAAATGGTTTAGAACCCCGGTGCGACAACGCATTGCTATGGCGCTGGGAATGAGGGTATATATGGTATGACCTGTTACAATTGATTACAAGTTTATTTAAAAGTTTTAAGACAACACGTCTATATGACAAAAGATTTATAAAGTGAATATAAACACGAGCAAAATTTATCCTCGGTTATAATATAGAATAAAATTGAGAAATTTGAACACGGTAATCTACATTATATAAAAGTAACTTGTCAGAAATGCTATCTGAACAATTTTCAAAAATTTTAGAAAATGAAATCGGAAATAAATCATGTATGTTAGAGCCCTATTGTATCTAAAATAGCGCGGCCGAATTTTAGTGAGCATTGGGCAGCTGAAAAATACTGAAAAAATACATTACCTTGAAGAATAAGATTATATATTTATTAAACATTTCCATATTATACATTTACTATACAAGTTGGATAAGACTAAATGCACTTGCCAGCAATAAAACTCCCGGTCCCGACTTAATCCCTAACGAAATTTTGAAAACGTTGCATAACTATGGCGTTAGTACACTTTTAAACCTGCTTAACAAATGCCTGAACACAGAAACTACTCCTCAGGATCTTAATAAGAGTAAATTAATCCTAATACATAAAAAAGGAGAAAAAAATAATCCACACAACTATAGAGGGATCGCCATGATGAATACGATGTTGAAAGTATTAACTGGAATAATCTCCACACGACTGGAAACGTGGGCTGAAAGTTTCGATATTCTTCCAGAAGCACAATGCGGATTCAGGAGAAAAAGATCATGGCTTGATAATATATTCACGCTTAACGCTATTATTCAATCACGATTAATTGAGAAACGTGAAATCTATGCCATCTTCGTAGACTTCAAGCAAGCCTTCGACTCAATTAACCATTTAAAACTGTGGAATAAACTCTACGAACTTGGGGTGAGCGCAAAAATAGTTAGACTATTAAAACACATATATGACAACGCGAGTATAGAGATAAATATCAACGGGAGACAGTCAAAGCCAATAAAAGTTACCAAAGGCGTCCTTCAAGGGGATACATTAAGCCCACTACTCTTCAGTTTATTCGTATCAGACATAGAAAGCTTTTTCAGAAATCAAGGTATACAAGGTATCTACATAAATATATTAAACGGCATCTTAATGCTACTTTACGCAGACGATCTTGTCATCTTGTGCGATTCAATTCCAGATATTCGCAAAAACTTAAATGTCTGGCCAGATATTGTAGTGATAATGATCTCAAGATTTACGCACAGAAAACGAAAATAATGAGGTTCTTCAAAGGAAGACCTAGAAAGCTACCAGAAGCAGAATTCGTATGTCAAAATGAAACTATTAGCTTTGCTACAGAGTACCAATATTTAGGGATGTTATTTACTAACTCAGGACTGTACAATAAAACAAAAGAACTCATGTTAAGCAAAGCGAGATCTGCGGCAGCGAATGTGAAAAAAACTATGATATCCGCCAAAATGACATCCTGGAACGCTAGAACTAAATTATACAAGTCAGTAGTCTTACCAACCCTTCTGTATGGCTCAGAAATATACAGCCTCCAATACTGAAACGAAATAGAAAAGATCCAAACAGGATTTTTCAAAAACCTTCTGAATTGGCCAAAAAACACTCCGAATTATATAGTACGCAGAGAAACAAATGAACCCAAAATAGAAGTAAATGTTTTCAAACTAATACTAAACTACCTTCAGAAGCTACTGCTGATGAATGAAAAAAGATATCCGAGGATGTGCTATGAAAAATTAATAAAATTAAACAAGAGCAGAAAAAACATACCGAAATACAACTGGGTAACACAAATAACAGAAATGTTTAAAAAAATCGAAAGCCTACATATTTGGAACTCTCAGAGCTACACCACTCTGAAAAATAATTCTGAAACGTTGGAAGCAAAATACACCTCACTTGTGAACACAGAAGATGAAAGAAGAATCATGGAATCTACATATAATGAAACATACAAAGAAATACTCATCTCAGACACAAACTTCAACTACTTAAGAACAGACATTCCAAATTGCAAGATCATCAAGACTATCAGCCAACTACGTGTAGCATCCACCCGCGAAATTGCACAACTTTATGTAAATGGAACTGCTTACAAATTTGATAACACTAACATATGTTTTATTTGCAACTGTTTAGATCCCGATAACCTATATCACTTTCTCGTAGTCTGTCCGTTCTATAACCACCTGCGAACTGCACTTCTGGATCACCATCTGAGAGACGTAAACGCGGAAACATTCCATATGCAATTATACACATTCTACAACACCAAGAAAATGTACGACATATACAACTATGTTACCGCAGCCCTACAACTAAGAGCATTTGCCCTAAATATGTGAATTTTTAAACTTTATTCACCTGATATGTTAACCATAAAAATTGAAAATATGTATTGTAAATAACTCCATCCTTTGTATAAGCTACAGGCTTTTTGCAAATAAAATTATTATTATTATTATTATATAACATTTGTGTATGACATGGCATGATACGATGAAATAAAGTGTGAAGTTACAAATGTGTTGAACCCTATTGGGAAGAAACACCCCATAATATTTTTTTTATCGTTAATTATTTTTCCTTAAAAGAATTCCGAAACGTGTCGTTTTTGGTATCATATGAATATGCCCTGTTAAATATCAAATGAATGAGTTTGAAAAGAGATTTCGAACAAAATGGTCTACAATTTTGATCAACTGATT
The DNA here is from genome assembly GCA_947425015.1 of Pterostichus niger. NCBI lineage: Eukaryota > Metazoa > Arthropoda > Insecta > Coleoptera > Carabidae > Pterostichus > Pterostichus niger. The sequence continues at coordinate 10,244,361 of OX380351.1, read as the reverse complement.
GTGAATTGTTTTTTTTATAAATGTCAGTAGAAACATATCGTGTTTGATATCAAATTAAATGTTTTGAAGGGAGATTTCGAGCAGAATAATTAAAATTATAATGGACTGATTGTCAATGGTTTCTCCTATATTTAATTAGAAATCTGTCGTGTTCAGTATCAAATGAACGAATTTAAAGCGAGATTTCCAGAAGAATGACAAAAAATTGTGACCGACTGATTATCAATTGTGTTTTCAAAAGTCAATAGAACCTTTCGTGTTTGGTATCAAATGATAGATTTTAAACAGATTTTGAGCAAAATGGTCAAAATGTATTATTTTCGCAAAAGGTAATAGAAATTTATCGTGTTAAGTATTAAATTAATTGTATCGAGAAGAGATGTCGAGCAGAATGAGCTAATATTATCATTGACTATAATAATTATAATAACTCATAAATATTCTTTTTTTTTTATTAGTATCTGATTCCAATCAATTACATAAATTCATTGTAATTTCTTTCTAATAACATGCCTTAAATTATATCTAATATTTATTTTGTCTTTTATTTTGATATAGCATTGAGAGCAGTCCAATTTTGCATTTTTATCGTACTAGTCTAATAAAGTACCCGCTTACGGCAAACAGCGTCGGAAAACAATTTTATCGCAAATAAGAAGTATATTTCTGCGCATAACTTATAATTATAAATCTTCATTAACTTGTTTTTCAATAGTTTCCTAATTTTTGAACTAGTTAATTATGAAACAAGTAAAATTAAAGTTTTGTATAAGACAATAAGATTAGAACGTAACTATTTTAATCTTTCATTCATGTTTAATTGTCCGATGATACAAAATACATTTTCTTTTATACCGTTTAGCATTTTACGTTAGTAACAATAAATAATAAACAAGTAACAAATAGTATTGCAAAATATATATATCTTTATTAAAAGTAATTTAAATTATTAAATTGTAAAACAATCCGATTACATTTCTCGGGCGAAACTAGTTCCTTCTGGGTGTTTTAAGTGTTTTAAATTGTAAAAAAAATTATACACTATCATAAGCATATAAAGTAGATGACCTAGACAATATATACCGGGTGGTGCTCGGTGAGTGCGAACATAGGAATTTAACATGGGATATTAGTTTTATGCAATTTCCTGCTCTCCTGTACATTTTACGGAAAAAACTGTAGAGGGAAGATTTGTTCAGAATTAAAAGCTACCCATGAAACTGTTTTTACATGTTTTATTAAGTTTTTGGTTTAGCCGTAACATTAAAAATAAATTTCGAAATTTCTGTTACTTTGTAGCAATAGCCATGACTTTTCTTTTATTTTTATGACAAATGCGTTAAATGTCAATTTTTGATGTTTATTAAAGTTAATCTTATAATTTAAATTAAATCTTTGTGTAAGCTATAAAATGAATGTTTATTCAAACGAAGAACGTGTCTTCATTATTAAAAATTATTATGGAGGAAATAGTTATAGGAGGGTGCGGGATTTATTTTCAATTAAATATGAAGATAAACCAATTCCAAGTGTATCAACAATTTCAAAACTGGTTACAAAATTTGAGAGTACAGCTAGTGTAGCTGTGACCGATGGTAATGAAGGCAATAATAATAATAACAGAATACGTCATAACGAAGTGAATGAAGAATTGGTATTGGCTATGATATCTCAAAATTCAAGGTACAGCATAAGACATATTGCTTCTGAATGTGGTTTGCATCATTCAACAGTTCTGAGAATTTTAAACACACATGGATATAAATCTTACAAATTTCAAACACATCAAGAACTTCTTTTGGCTGATTTTGAAACTAGAAGTACATTTTGTGAAATTATGCAAGAAAAGGCAAATCGGGACCAGCACTTTATTTCGTCGATTTGTTTTACAGATGAATGTACATTTACTTTAAATAATGAACCAAATGTTCAGAATACTCGTATGTGGACCACAGAAAATCATCATTTAACTGTGTGTACAGGTACCCAATATCCTGAGAAAATTAATATTTGGGTTGGAATTTTTAAGAACAGGATTATACCATTTGAAATTATGGGAAATTTAAATTCTGATATGTATTTAGAACTTCTGCAAAATCATATAGGTCCTGCATTGGATGAGGCAGCTGCAGTAGATGAGGATATTTGGTTCCAGCAGGATGGGTGCCCGGCTCATTATGGAATAAATGTGCGGGAATATTTAGATTTGGTTTTTCCTAATCGGTGGATTGGTCGTGGTGGTGGAATAAATTGGCCTGCAAGATCTCCGGACCTAGCTCCTTGCGATTTTTTTTTGTGGGGGCATCTTAAAAGTAAAATTTACTCTAAACACTACGAAAATTTAGATTTACTAAGACAAGCTATATTCGAAGAATGTGATAATATTACTGACAGGCAATTAGCCAATGTTAGAACTTCGTTTTACAATAGACTTGGTTATTGTCTTGCTGAAAATGGTGGTGGTGGTTTGAACATTTATTGTAATTTCTTTATTTTTTTATGTAGGTATATTAAATAATATTGTTACAATTATTACTTATTATTTCACATTAAATTATTGTAATTTAAAATTTTTAAAAAAAATTGAAATTGTTGATAAACTTGAAACTGATTTATTATTAAATTTGAAAATAAAACTTTGTTCAAAGAATAAAAAATGTGATTTTTTTGATTTAATTTAAATTATAAGATTAACTTTAATAAACATCAAAAATTGACATTTAACGCATTTGTCATAAAAATAAAAGAAAAGTCATGGCTATTGCTACAAAGTAACAGAAATTTCGAAATTTATTTTTAATGTTACGGCTAAACCAAAAACTTAATAAAACATGTAAAAACAGTTTCATGGGTAACTTTTAATTCTGAACAAATCTTCCCTCTACAGTTTTTTCCGTAAAATGTACAGGAGAGCAGGAAATTGCATAAAACTAATATCCCATGTTAAATTCCTATGTTCGCACTCACCGAGCACCACCCGGTATATATATATATATATTGGGTGAGTCTGGGAAGACGCCCCCCCCTTTAACTTTTTTATTATGAGTAATAGAAAAAAATGGTTCATATGAAAGTTTTATTATTTTAAATATACTATTTGATGGCAGATGTAGATATTTTTTATAAAGTCAGGTTTACAAGATACGACTATCAACTTTTATTTTTTAAATAGCAACCTATAATTATTTTACTAAAATAAAAACCGCCATTTTTTTCTCTTTTCAACGGTGTATTAGTTTTTATTAATGTATCTGAAAAAATTCGAGAAAAATAAGAAAATTGAGAAATACTAGAAATAATTTTTATACAAATATTATAGGTGGCTATGTGAAAATAAACAAAATGTAACAGTGTTATAGAACTTAACAAACTAAAGCAACAAATTCAGTAATAAAAACAACTTAAAACAAATGACATTTTGTTTATTTTCACATGGCCACCTATAATATTTGTATAAAAATTATTTCTAGTATTTCTCAATTTTCTTATTTTTCTCGAATTTTTTCAGATACATTAATAAAAACTAATACACCGTTGAAAAGAGAAAAAAATGGCGGTTTTTATTTTAGTAAAATAATTATAGGTTGCTATTTAAAAAATAAAAGTTGATAGTCGTATCTTGTAAACCTGACTTTATAAAAAATATCTACATCTGCCATCAAATAGTATATTTAAAATAATAAAACTTTCATATGAACCATTTTTTTCTATTACTCATAATAAAAAAGTTAAAGGGGGGGGCGTCTTCCCAGACTCACCCTGTATATATATATATATATATATATATATATATATATATATATATATATATATATATATATATATATAAATTATAACGTTAAACAAATTAACTTTGTTTTTAAAAAGTATTTATTTTACTTTAGACGTTCCTACTTGTACAAATTCTGAGCTAAGACTAACTTAAAACATACAATAATATTTCATGGCTAAACTACAACTACGTATAATGTAATATGATAATTCTACATAAAGTCACGTTCTTAATTATTAACTGTCTATGTCAGCACTATTCCACCCTATAACTCCTCCCTTATCAGAAAGGAGCACCTCCTGGTAGCTCAATATGTTCTTCTTCCGGTTTTGTGTTGATGATTGGTTTCCTTAGTTTCCTGGTTTTTATCCATTTTATTAGAAAGTACAGTCCAATTATTATTATTAACAAATATAACAAAACAGTCCATACACTTGGCACATGGATGTTGATGGCTTCTTCTTGAATAGTTACTACAGGATTTAATGAAATGTCTTCTAGTTTCACAGGGTTTAGGTTTATTGAAAAATTTGTTAATGTTTTAAGTGCGAAATTTAATTTTGGTAAAATTATTGGTTGTCCTTGTTCTTTATTCAAAAATATTAATTTTTGTTGGTTGTATATTATTTCACAATTTTTATCATTTTTATTAAATAGATTCCGCGCAAAGTTTTGATATTTACTTCGTCTAAACACTTAAGCGTTATTTTATCTTCGTGAAGGAATATTAACAAATATTTATTGATTTCCGGAATTACTTCGATATGGTTTTCTTTTATGTTAATTTTAGAATAGTGACACTGGGCAGAGGACTGTTGTTGTAAGATATCTTGTTCACATGATGACTGATGGTGGTTGTAGAATTTATTGGGGCACTGATAAACCTTGGTTGCAGTACATATGTCATTTAGAGGCATTATTTCAGTATTAGATTTTAGAAAATATCTTGCATTAGGGATAATCGTTACAAATTCTGAATCGTATATTGTTGGTATAGGGTACAAGTAAAACAGTTCAAAGTCCTTTTCAAAGTTAATGGGAATTGATATTAAGTAAATTATTTGGGATAGTTCAACTTTACAGACTACTTTTAGTAGTGATTCAAATTCTAAAATATTCTCGGAGTTTGGTTCAAAAGGTAATTGGGATTTATAATGTTTAGAGATTTTTTGTAATTCAGATAATAATTCATTTGGATGTATTATACAGGGGTGTAATGTTCTCAATTTACAAAAGGTAATGGAATTTTCGATATCTTGTAGGATATCTAGGATCGAGTTGTATAGGATTATTAATTGATCGTAAATAGTTTTTGCAAAAAGAATATCTTGAATATGCCTGTTATTTATTATTTCACTGAGTTGTAGTATTTTAGATTTCAGAATAGATTCATTATGTTGTATGTCCAAAATGGTATTATTAAAATTTGTTATAATTTGGTGGTTTACCGAGTATGCTAGTTTTAATTGGTTTTCTAAATTGTGTTCGTTCTTTTGCATGTGATTTAATATTTTGTCATATCTCTTACCGTATTCTGCATCTAAGTTGCCAGTAACGGCTTTGAAAACTGATCCCAATCCATCTATTAAGCCTCTTTTGTTTCTATTTTTATTTGTAAGGAAGTCTATATTATCAGTTTTGTTATTAATGTTCGTACGAATAAATTGTATTATTTTCACATAATTGTCAAGTTCATGTAAATATTTAGAGTTATTAGATATCATTGTCTTTAGGTCATTATATTGGTTGTTTAGGTTGTCATATTGTTCAAAAAGGGGTTTGAGGTTGTAGTAGTGGTTGAGTGTGTGTGTTGTTTTTTCTAATTTAGCCGGTCCCAGTCTAATAGGTAGTAATCCAATATTTTCGGTTATGTTTTTGATGATCGATCCTTGTCCAAATGTGAACAGCCTGGAAGAGTATTAAATTTATAAGTCTTTTGTCTAGGACGTTTTATATTAGAGAGATGGATTTTTTCCATTGTGTTCCCGTGTTTAGTTTCTAATTTGGCAGTTTTTAAATTTTTATTATTTGATTTTAATTTTTCGGATTTAAATTTATTTTTTGTTTTCTGTTTTTTTTTGTTTATTTTTTACGAAAATTTCTTTAGGAATTTTTGGTAATTCTTCTCTGGTTTCATTACGTTTACTAATTATTTTTTCTTTATTTTGCAAAATTTTGTTATTAATAGTTTGATATAAAATTTTTGTTTTATTTCTATGATTTTCCATGTAGTTATTAACAAGCTGTTTATCAATATCTATATTGAAGGGGGAATTTATTTCCAGATGACCGGATATGATTTCTCATGGTTTTATTTTCGTAACAGAGTGAATTGTATTATTGTATTCTATAAGAGCATAGTTTACTTTAGCTTCAATTGTTTCTTTCTAAAATTCTGCCTGATTGTTGAACAATCTAATGTGTTCTATGAGTGTCGAGTGGAAACGTTCTATTATTCCGTTAGATTGAGGATTTTGTGAACTAATGAAGTGGGTGTGAATTTTGTGTATGTCTAAAAGTTCTTTAACTACTGAGTTTCTAAATTCTAGTCCGTTATCAGAAATTATTTGCTCCGGTATTCCATGGTGCGTGAAATGTTTTATTAAGTTATTAGCTACCTCGATATCTTGTCCTGAATTAAGTTTATATGCTTGTGCGAATTTGGAAAATGAGTCAACTACTGTTAAAAATTTAGAGTTTTCTAGTGTTATCGTATCTACGTGCACAATTTCAAAGGGTTTTGTTGCTTTCGGTGTTATATTAACTTTTAAATTTAGGGATTTTCTGTCATATTTCGTAAGTTGACATGTTTCACAGTTATTAATGTACGTTTGAACCGTTTTTCTTAATTTTGGCCAGTAATACCTCTGTTTAATGCGTGCCTCTGTATCGTCAATACCTCTGTGGTTTGTTTTTCCCGTGTGGTAGTTATTTATGATTTCTAGTATTTCTTCTTCGTTAGTGACGTCTGTAAGATATTGTGTGCATTTAACCATGTGTATTTGTGAATGTGTGAAATATTTCTGGAGAACTAGAGATAATTTTTCATATAATTCGTCTTCAAAATATAAATAATATTTAACTTTTGGTACGATATACTCTTTAAGGAATTGAATCATTTCTTTTTCGTAGTTTGATTTTGAAAATTGTACCAGCATTCTTTGTTTTGTGTTCTCAAAAAGTTTCAGAATTTTTGGTGAATTAGGGTTGAACTCTACTTCAGATATGATTATCTGATTTTTTCCGAAATTAACAGGGTATTCAGCAATAGGTATGCCGATTACTGGGTTCTCTTGATTAGAATGAACTGTGACGTCACTATCGTTATCATTGTGTTGTTCGTTGTTTACATTTACAGTTTGAATATCATCCCCCACTTCGACAACTAAAGATTGATTATCATCTTGGTTATTAGAATTTTTATTACTTAATTCTTTATTAAAATTATCCATGAATTTTTGAAAATGGTTAATGTTTTCGTCTAAATCGTTTGTATTAATTTCTATGCGTGGGAGTGTACTATCTGGTAAAGTAAAGATTGTAATTAGTATATTCGTTTTGTCGAAGATATATTCGAGCATTGATTTAACATCGTTCCAGTTTAGTTGGTCGCGCCCGCAAGCAATTCTGAGTAAACTTAGGTTTTGTATTTAATTTTTTAAACAAAAGCTTCTTAATTGTAGTAGTGTATAAAAAATGTCTTGTTTTGTTTTTTCGTTAGGTAGTCTTGGTATTGTGCTAGGACAGATTCGCTTTCGTATTGTTTTAATGAATTTTGAATTTTATTATCGGGTACTCGCGGAATTCGGCTTAGGGCGTCTGCATTTGCATTTAATTTTCCTTGTTTGTAAATAATATCGTAATCATATTCTTCGAGTTTCAATCTCCAACGTATTAATTTTTGACTGCAACCCTTAAGGGAAAACATCCACTGTAAAGGTCTGTGATCTGTGCAAATTGAACATTTTCTTCCAAAAAGATACGACCGAAAATATTTTGTTGTTAAATGTATCGCTAAAAGTTCCTTCTCGATCGTGGAATAATTAATTTCTGTTTCGTTAAGCGTTTTGCTAGCGTAAGTGATTGACAGGTCACTGCCTATCTTACCTTGTGATAACACGGCACCGAGTGCTACATTGCTCGCATCGCATGTCAAGATAAATTCTTTGTCAAAGTCTGGGTATTGTAGTATCGGTTCGTTAATTAGTAATAGTTTACATGTCTCAAAGCATTGTTTATATTCTGAATTACTAATGTCAATGATCGCGTCTTTTTTTAGAAATTTTGTCATGGGTTTGGTAATTTTTGCGAAGTCTTTTATGAATTTCCTATAATATCCAATAAGTCCTAAAAATCCCTTAATTTGTTTTGTCGTGGTAGGTAATGGGTAATTTAAAATAGCTGAAATTTTATCTGGGTTTGGTTTAACGCCATGAGGGGTTACAATGTGTCCGAGATACGCAGTTCTTTGTTTTTTAAATTCCGACTTGTCTAATTGAATTTTTAAGTTGGCTTCTTTTAATCGGTCGAATACTAGTTTTAAATTGATTATATGTTCGTCTAGGCTTGTGCTAAAAATAATTATATCGTCGAGATATACTAAGCAAATTTTGTTAGTGAACCCTCTCAAAACATTGTCCATGACACGTTGAAAAGTCGCGGGTGCGTTCTTTAGCCCGAAAGACATTCGTAAGAACTCGTAATGTCCGTCTTCCGTGCAGAAAGCTGTTTTAGGTATGTCATTCTTGTCCATTTCAATTTGGTGGTAACCCGACGCGAAGTCCAGGGTGGTAAAATATAGACACCGTCCGAATTTGTCCAGCAAGACATTAATATTAGGTATGGGATATTTATCTCCGATAGTATTTTCATTTAGTTTGCGGTAGTCAATGACTACTCGCCATTTTTGTTTGCCCGATGCATCCAGCTTTTTGGGGACAACCCAAATCGTGGAAGACCATGGTGAATTAGGTCGAATGATTTTTTGGTTAAGCATTTTATTTACTTAGAACCTAACTTCCTCTCTGTGAATATGAGGGTATCGATATGATTTCATATAAATGGGTACTTCATCTTTTGTTCTGATTTTATGCTTTACTTGATTACTAAAAGATATATTTTGATTTTCTAAATAAAAAATATTCGAGTATTGTTTAATTAATTTTGAAATTGCTATTTCTTCTTCTTTATTCAAATGATCAGTTCTAATTTTTGATTCATCGAAATAATTTTTTTCTGTTTTTGAGTCTGCATTCATTGTATAAATTTCATAATTGTCTAACGCTTCCACTATAATTGGAATTTTAAACTGATATTTAATTTCGCTCTCTGATAAGTTGATAATTGTACACATAGCTTTATAATTTTTTGCTACAGTAGAACATTCAGGAATTAATAATTCTTTTGTTCTGATATTTGGAACTAGAATATTACCTTTTTCTTTGTTAACTTTTATTTTAAGGTGGGGTTTCGAAACGAAGCTTATGATTACATCCGCTGTATGCTCTCTGTCGGCGCCACCCGTACTTTTACAAAGCGCGGCATCGCGTACATGTGTACTGTGAGTCAAATAAATAGAGCCATAGCCTCCTTACCAATATTTGACATTAACGCTTGTAATGACGTCACACGGTCTACGTAAACTATCAAGTTGCGTGCAGTTATGAAGCGATATATGTTAGGTATCATTTATAATAATGCCTAGGTATCGAATGAATGAATATTGAGCGTAGTACAGTTTATATTATATTTATTGTTACACAACTGTTACAAACATATTATTATAAACATAAGTAGGTATAAAATCACAAAATTTACTTAAATATCGTTGAAATATCAATTGTTTATCTTAAATGTCACACAATCATAATTTCAATAATTCTTCTCTCCGACAAGCACCAAAAACACCAACAATTAGAGATAACTACAGAATGAATAATAATTTTTAATTGAATTTTATGAATTTAGTACTGTGTTTACCTTCATCATTATAAATTGATCATTATTTGCTTCTTCAATAAATGTATGTATTCGTATCGTAATGTATTAATACGAAACTTAATGGGTTTTCCCATCTCGTTTTGTAATATAATATTACGATGCTTATATCGTAAATAACTATTACCTACCGTACTTACATATTTACGAATAATAACATTTTGTTAGCCGGGTTTATAATCATTTAAACTTTTTACAATAATATTTTTAATTTCCGTTTTTTAATATATTTAGAATTTGACATTTTATAATCTCTAGCTGTAGTATAATTATTAAGCAATATATTTGAGGTTGTTGAAATTATAATGTTTAAAATTTTAGAGAGATTATTTTCACAAGATAAGCAATTTTCTTGTATTATATAATTCACTGTAAAATATGAAAATACACCTTTTTCGAAATACGCGATTTGCCCATAGAAAATGGATGGATAAAAGAAACAGATAGCTATAGTTACCTAGGAGTAAAACTTACTTCGGATGGAAGAGACGACACAGACATCAGAAATAAAATAAATAAAGGACGAATAGCTACAGCAAAACTACACTCTCTTCTATGGACTAATACCATAACAAAACATACGAAACAACAATAATTTTGTTATATTTAAATTAATTTGTGAATATACGTTCAACAGTTGCACAAGAGTGTGGTAAAGTACATAAATTTAACATTAAATCAGACAAAAGAGGACATGTAAAATAATTGTCCCCCAATTTTAATTATAAAATTTTTGTCCACAATTCCTGAACATCTAAATTATTAAATTCGGTTAAATTAGGGAGCATTATTGTAGTAACAAAACAAACTTTTTACTTTTACCTTTATAGTAAACAATTTTTGAAATGTATTTTTTACTTTTATATTTATTGTAAATAATTTTTGAAAACGCCCAAGATTTATATAATTTTTTATTAAATTCCCTTTCTCCCTAGATGAACCTTAATATCCCTAGATCTAGACCATTTTCCCTAGGTCTGGCAACACTGATGCTTAGTACAAATGAGATGGAATAAGATTCACACTATATCGTTCTAACTAATATAACGACGTATAAAGCCTTCTTTGTTTATTTTAGATTACCAACAGCGCCATCTGTTAGAAAAGCGTTGAACTATTTCGTGTGAAAAATCAAAGCAAATCGTCTGAATTCTTCAAAACTTCACAGTTTTAAGAAAATATAAACAAAGGATTTAGTTCACACTTGCATATAATCAAACTATAAGCAATTCGCTAGGTTTTCAAGAAAAGTTTGGAGTAAATAAGGGCTTCAAATTTAAAATATTAGCATTTTAAATAACACATTTTTGCTACATTTTATGTTTTGGCTCACTTATTTTTTTCCCAACAAAGTTAGAGTGAATTCAATTATATGGAAACAATCAGCAAATTTTTAGCTATCTTTTGGTATATTACTTAATAATATGAAGTTGTTATGTATGCACACGCACACCTAGTTTCTAAAATATAAAAAAAAGAATAACAGTTGATAGTATCAGTATCTATGTACAGAATGAAAATAAATATTATAAAAACGTCACGCATTATTTTCCATTATCCCACAAATTCACGATTTAACATTGGTGTCAGAAGTGGGATCATCTTCACACCCAGAGTGAAGATATAAATGTGTACGGTGCAATTTAAACAATAAACGCATCAAAGATGGAAGTACCTAACGAGTTGTTACAAGCGCTTACCAATATGATCGCGAACGCTATCCAAACGTCTGCAGCAAATGCAACTGCCAGTATTCCTGCGAGTGCTCTTAGTGCAAAAACCAAACCATTGTTTTCAGCAAATGAATATCGATCTTCAGACGAAACAACCATCGAAGACTACTTCAAGCGTTTCGATTGGGCATTACAGTTGAGCAAAATTCCTGAAGATCAACATGCAAATTATGCTCGCGTTTACATGGGCGCTGAACTAAACAACGCGTTAAAATTTCTTGTGAGTCCTCGTAAACCTGAACAACTCACGTACGATGAGTTACAACTAATTTTAAAGGACCATTTCGACCGTTCAAGAAATAAATTCGCTGAAAGCATTAAATTCCGACACATCACACAACAAAGAGATGAGACTTCAACGCAGCATACGAGATCGCAAATTCTCTCGAAGTGACACGCAACACGTCCAACGTCATTAAGTCTACAGAGGTAATAAGACAACTTGGCTATTATTCCAAATCACCAACGAAAGGGAACAAGATACCATTTTCCAGGTCGTCTTCACGAAGTTTGGAACAGCAGCGCAATTCGCGCAGCACATCGCAGAAGAGAGAACGAAGTGACCGTGGAAATCGTCACCACTACAACGGTTGTGGAGGGAAACATGCACGCGACCAGTGCAAATTCCTCGACAGCAAGTGCCATAACTGTGGCAAAAAGGGCCACATCGCCAAAGTGTGTAGATCAAAAAAAACACATGTCGTCTAATCAAGTTGCAGATTCCGCGCAACCAGCCGACAAGATTGATATTGTGGAACATTTTAGTAAGGTACATGATGTCAACGTTGTGAAACCGCTCACCAAATAGTTACTACGAGTGCGGATTGATGGCCGCAACATAGACATGGAGCTCGACACCGGAGCGCCTTGCGGGATCATCAGTCAGAAAACACTACAAACTATTAAACCTAGATTCGTGTTACAGAAAACTAACAGACAATTCGCCAGCTATACGGGACATCGTATAAATTGCATTGGCTGTCTCCAGGTTGATGCCACAATCGGCTCGACATCGAGAAGACTAAATCTCTACGTCGTAGATGGCGATTTTGATACGCTGTTTGGGAGAGAATGGATTTCACAGTTTGTGAATGAAATTAACTTTGCAGAACTCTTCTCTAACTGTCATCAGGTACACACACTAGCTGCAGCCACGCCACGTCTGTCACATGAACAGAAAATTCGACTCAACCAACTGCTGGGTCGATACGAAGACATCTTCAGCGAGGTAGCAGGTAAACTCACTGGACCGCCTGCCACCATACATCTTAAACCAGGTGCAGCACCTGTTTTCGCACGAGCTCGCGAAGTACCGCTAGCACTACGTGATGCTTACGCCAAGGAAATCGACGATAAGATTGCGTCAGGCTTCTACGAGAGAGTAGAACATTCCGAATGGGCTTCAACAACTCACGTCGTGACCAAGAGGAATGGTAAGCTACGCATCACCGGCAACTACAAACCAACATTAAATCCGAGAATGATCATCGATGAACATCCAATTCCGAGAGCTGAGCATCTCTTCAATCGTATGAAAGGCGCTACAATCTTTTGTCATTTGGATATCACGGATGCGTATACCCACTTATCAGTCGATGAAGAATTTCGTCATGTACTGACACTCAACACACCAACGCATGGGCTGGTTCGTCCAACGCGTGCAGTTTATGGTGCAGCAAATATTCCTGCAATTTGGCAGCGTCTTGAAAGGTTTGCCAAACGTGCTCAATTTTTTTGATGATATTTTAGTTTTTGCAGACAATTTTGAAAACTTAATATCAGCTCTTGAGGCAACATTAGAACGATTAATGTCACATGGTCTCCGACTTAATCGTGCTAAATGTGTATTTGCTACGCACGCAGTTGAATTCTTGGGACACAAGATAGATGCTCACGGTTTGCACAAATCAGATAAACATATTACAGCGATTCGTGACGCAACGAAACCGTCCAATCCTCAGGAACTACAGTTGTTTTTGGGAAAAGCAACTTATTACAACTCATTCATACCAGATTTAGCTACCAGAAATCGTCCACTACGAGATATGCTACTAATTGAACCATTTTCATGGACAACAGCAGCTGAGGCGGCATACCAGGACATCAAAAATATTTTAATTTCCCCGCAAGTACTAATGCCCTATGATCCAGTACTACCACTACTGCTGGCAACCGATGCCAGTAAAACAGGTTTGGGAGCCGTTTTATCACACCGACTGAAGAATGGAGTTGAACGTCCAATTGCCTACGCCAGTCGCACGATGAGTATCACAGAACAGCGATATCCACAAATTGATAAAGAAGCGTTAGCCATCGTCTGGGCTGTACAAAAATTTTTCCATTATTTGTACGCACGTCATTTCACGCTAATCACCGATCACAAACCTCTTACGCAAATTTTACATCCAGAAAAGTCGCTTCCAGTGCTCTGCATCAGCAGAATGGCTAATTATGCTGATTATCTTGCGCAATTCGATTACGAGGTAATTTTCAAATCAACTAAAGCGAATGCGAACGCTGATTATTGTTCTCGCGCACCGTTGTCTTCGACAATCGACGAAATATACAAGATCAAGTTCGAAGGAAGAGAACAGGTAATCGAATACGATGAATTTGATCAATTTACCTTGTCCCAGATCAAACAGCTTCCGATCCGCGCCGAGAACATCGCCAACGAAACACGAAAAGACCCATACCTAAACAAGATCGAACAACTGTTGGAAACAGGGCAGAATCTTCCTCGTCACGGCTACAAATCTCCAGAAGCCAATTATACTTTGTCAGCCAACTGTCTTCTACTCGAGCACCGGGTCGTAGTGCCACTCATGCTCCGACAAGCAATTCTTAAAGACCTTCATGCAGCACATATTGGTATTGTGAAGATGAAAGGTTTAGCGCGATCTTTTGTTTTCTGGCCAGGAATTGATGCAGACATTGAACGCATCGCGAAAACATGTACCGAATGTGCCAAACACGCTCATGCTCCACCCAAGTTCCGTATTCATCACTGGGAGTATCCCAAGGGTCCTTGGGAAAGAGTTCACATCGACTACGCTGGACCGGTCGCTGGAATGATGTTACTTATTGTTGTCGACGCGTACAGCAAGTGGGTAGAGATCAAGATATCCAGCTCAATGACAACCCTTGCAACAACATCAATCTTAGATGAGTTATTTGCTGCGTATGGCACACCGATCACTATTGTTTCAGACAATGGAACTCAGTTCACGTCTACTGAATTTAAGACATTCTTGCAACTTAGTGGAGTGAAATATCACAAGCTCACAGCTCCATACCACCCCGCGACGAACGGGCAGGCTGAACGTTACGTTCAAACAGTAAAAGATGCTCTAAAAGCTATGTCAACCACGCGAAGCTCATTACAGCCAAATATCAATGAGTTCCTGCGGCAATATCGCAAGGCTCCACATTCAACAACTGGACAATCACCTGCACAACTCTTTTTGGGGCGAATATTACGTACTCGCCTAGATCTCATCAGGCCAGATGACACACGCACGAAAATCGCGGAGAAACAACATGCTGAATTCGATGCATCATTCCGCACTTTCAAACCATCGCAAACCATCTACTTTCTATCAGGTAGCCAACGCTTGGATAAATGGATTCCAGGTACAATTGTTACGCGCCTCGGAGATCTTCATTACGAAATTGATTATTTCGGTAAACGCTACAAACGACATGTAGACCAGATCCGAAGTCATCCAGAAGCTGAAGTTCCGGAGCAGCCGGCCAACGTTGTTCAACCACCGGTTCAACACCGTGAGAACATTTCTGAACCACGTCGACGAGTCCACTTCTACGGAGACTGCTCAACACCTGCAGTCACGACACCTACAACTCCACGTCAATCAGTTGAAACTCCGTCATCTCCTGTGACTCCAGAGTCTCCAGCTACTGCAGAGTTTCCTCCAGCACAACATCCACCGCGGCATCAAGACGTCACGAACCAACGAATTCCACGTCGATCAGCACGTACTCCTTGTCCGCGGAAGCCATACACACCAAGCTAATTTATTTTATATCTTCATTGAAAATTAAAGCAGAGAGGAAATGTTATGTATGCACACGCACACCAGTTGATAGTATCAGTATCTATGTACAGAATGAAAATAAATATTATAAAAACGTCACGCATTATTTTCCATTATCCCACAAATTCACGATTTAACAAAGTATATAGTTTCTTTTTAAACTGTGAAGTTCTTCAAAAGCTCTTTCGTAGACTATCGAAACGCCACCTTAATGATTTTTTCAGACATCGGTTCTATTATACCATTATTACGATATTTTTTATTTGCTGTCAAATTATTTGTGTCGGGGGTAGCTTTAAAATTATGGTAATGAATTTTGATTTTACTGTTTGGAGGAATTATCATATCGTTTACTGTGTCGATTGAAATTTTTAGTTTTTTCATATTTTCCATGCCAAGTAGTAAATCAAATTGATTATGAAATTTAAAAAGATAATATTTTAACGCTGGTTTTGGATTGTCTTTGAGATTAAACACATTTGAGATAGGAATTTGTGTACTGTATTTCTCGGTAGATGAACCGTGTGCAGTTGTAATTTGAAACGGGTCTTCACTGATAGCGTGTTTGTAGTGTTTGAATGCAATGTCGGGATTTACAAATGATTTCGTGTTACCAGTGTCTATTAAAATTTTTAAATTATTTTCTGGTATTACAATGTATAGTAGCTTGCTTTGGTTATTTGTTAAATTCATTAATTGGAAGTATGAAGTATTTAATCCGAGGCCATTTCGTCTAAAAACGAATGTTCGTTTTGATCTGATGCGTTTGTTTCATTTGTAATTTCTGGGTTATCATCTAGTAGGTATTCATTCATCGTATAATTTTGTGTTTCTGGTTGATCTACAATATTGTGTTCGTCTGTGTAATTTACTATTTCTGATTGATCTATGTTATAGAGTTCTTCCGCGATATTTTTTGGAAAGAATTGTCTGTTTTGACTTATGCAATTTTATCTTTGAGTGGAAGGTCCGGGTCTTGGAGCATTGAATTGTGTGTTTCGTGTGGATATGCGCATTGGTGTAGGTCTGGGGAGTGGTTGATTAGTATTTCTAATCATTGTAGGAAAGTTAGTTCTACGCTGCGCTGTTTGTTGGTTATTAAAATATGTCGGTGGTTTATTAAACGTGTAGTTTGTGTTCTGTGATACAGTTGTTAGTTGAAAAGGCCTGTTGTTTCTAAAATTTTGATTATTTTGTTTTTGAAATGGTCTTTGAGTAGGCATTACATTTTTAGATGGTTTGGAATGATTTTCGAATTGAAAATCGTTAGTAAGCATACTCAGGGCAGCGTTTAGGTCAGCAGGTTTATTTGCTTTCATGAGTTGCCCTATTGGCTCTTTTAATCCCTTTAATAAAATTCTGAGGGCGTCGCATTACAATACAACTGCACTACTAACTCTGCACTGCCACTGCACTAAGCTCTCTCTGAATGATACTTATCTTTCGTTTACACAAAAAGTTGGCCAAATAAATCACAACGGTGAACCAAATTATTTTCACTAATTTGTTAAGGCCTATCCCACCGGTTTCATTTCTTATAGATTCGTTTGTTAGAGAAGTGGGCGTAAGTGAAGATTTACGAAACAGGTGTACAGGAGCGAATGGATGAATTTTGGTTGTGAGGAAAGAAAGAGTACGTATGTACAGTTTCTGAGCTAAGCCTAACTTAAGACATACAAATAATATTTTATGGCTAAACTACAACTACGTATAATGTAATATGATAATTCTACATAAAGTCACGTTCTTAAATATTAACTGTCTATGGCAGCACTATTCCATCCTATAACTTGTATGTATAATTTGTACTACTGAGCCATCGAAGGGGTAATTTTAGTGTGGTGAAAATTTGTTTTCAGGAATCGAATTCAGGTTCTCAAATCCACAATATGACGCGTAGGCACTGAGCCGTTAACTCCATACATATTTTCTAATTCCCAAAAATTCTTATAGGTTACCAGATAACGGCGAAAAAAAGGTTTTGTTCGAATTTTTCTAAAGGACATGTCTGTAGTATTCTATTTTTAATTTCAAAAACTAAATAAATCTAAATATATTTTTATTTCAAATATTAGTAAAAGATTTAATTTATTTAAATGCAATTAAGCTACAAAAAGTTTTAATAAATAATAGTAACATAAAACCAGTATCAGTACCAGAATTTAATAAACCATTAAAATTTAATTTGGAAATAAATAATTGACTATTATTTACCTAATGTCATAAAAAGGTTTATCTTAATTTTACAATAATTGAAAGTATAATTTTAAATTAATTGTATTACGAGTAAACATTTGTTGAAATTGAAAATAAATTACTTTTTTGAATGTGGTCTATATATACGAAGTCAAAAAATTTAATTTTACTTTTCGTTTACCTTTGGAAACGAAATAAGTATAGATCTAAAATGTCTAGAGTAATATTAATAGTACTTTTGGTTTTGTTCGTCATTTTTTCACTCAAGTGTAAGAATATTTCATTATTTCTTTTATTATTAAGTATAACACAATTTTCTATTTAAATATCGATGTTTCGATACACTCATCGCCTACTTACTTTAAAACAATTTAAAAATTAATATATAACTTAAAATAATATATATTTCATTAGAGTTTATTATTATAGTTAAATTTAAAAATATATATTTTTTCCAACATTACTTGTGAAAAATTATATTTCTCTCAATCAAGTTATTTGTGATAGTAATCGCTTCCCTCATTAGTGATGAAAGTAAATAACTTTCGTCACTAGTGAGGGAAACAATTACAATCACAATTAAATACAACCCCATCGAATTTAATAAAATAATTATAAAATTTCTTGTATCGCAAACGTAAAAATGTCATTTCACGTTTAATGTTGAAAAAAGGGGCCACTGCAAAACTCGTACTATTAGAACACTCGCTATTACTTGTACTCCAACTTTCGTATTCATTTTGCAATTATTCCCTTTTCTTATTAGTATTACAATATACAATTTTTTTTTGATACTTCAATTATTTCTTTATTTATACTTTTTTACATTTTGTCCAAACTTTGTCAGAACTTTATGTAACTAGAGTTAAAAGTGCTATTTTATTGTACGTGTGGCTCGTTCTACAAATCCATGAGTACAAAACATAAAATAGTTTCAACAAGAGTTACATACACTATTTCTTTGCGATATAGTTTTATGTACCTAACTAAATATACTAATTACATTTTAAATATAAAAAACTTTTATTTTGTATATCATCTTAGATTGAAAGAGGCACTAAGATAATCTTAATTTTAAATTAAAATATTTATTATTTTAAGTAAATTACTAATAATAAAGTCACGTACATTGATACATTTTTTACATTTGAACAAAATTTACTGTCTGCAAACCGCGTTTGTTAAAAATTCTATAAACACATATGGGGCTTCATATTTTGCTATAATACTCCAATAACTATTCAGATTAAATAGTCTGAATTAGAGATGGGTAGTTCGTGACTGATCCGTTCAATTGAGCCGGTTCAGTACCGTGAGGTTCAGTGACTGGTACGGACCTACGCGCCGTGCTGTTTCGATTGCTGGATGCTCCGAGTGAGTCCGTATGTCGTAGAACTCGGTCAATTTCCAATAATCTAAGTCAGTAAAATGTTTTCATATTGAGTTAAGTTTACGAGAACTGAACGACTGAACCGCTGCACTGACGAAAATCAGAAAGATGTATAAAATTCTGCAAAACTTATTTGATTTAACAGAAGTACCTATAGTTAACAGTTTGTTTCCAGGACAATTAATACAAATTTTATCTCGTGGAAGATACTTTTGATATAATGCGAACTTTTTCAAGTCACGTGAGAGCCCATCAATTTGGACCACTCTGCACATCATTGCATCACTTCTATTGTCATTTTATGTATGAGTATATGTTAATTTGTTGCAGCTCCGCAAGCGAGCCGCAGATCACTCTTCTATCCCTACAACCACTGTCAACCATCCCCTTGTTACCCATGTCTCCCCCAGGTTCGCAGGTGTTCTCCGTGTTGCGTACATAAATCTGTTATTGTCGATAAAGGAATACAAATACACAAAAGGGGTATGGATATTCCAGGCAACTACAAAGAAGGCAACTGGAACCATGAAGCAATAATCGATATAATAGCAAAGTAAAAGATGAACCCTCCAAAATGAAAGAGGATGATATAGATTATTATGCATTTGTTTAATGTAATTAAAAGGGCAAAATGATTTTATGCTTTATAAATGTAATAATTTGTAATAATATATGCCCAATAAAAAAATAATTTTAAGAACAGACAACCTATGTGTGGCTGCAATTGTTATGTAATAGTATGCTGAGATTACACAGAGCACTAATCTGCCGCCCAGAGGAAAAAAAGTGGTTAAGTGCATTTGCTTCAAAGTCGGGTAAAATTGATAATAGTATTATTATAAGCCAAGGTTGAGAAGATGATCATTATTCTCTATTGTTTTCAATGTCTTAAATCCTATTTCACGAATTCTTGATTAATCATAACATAAGCAAATTAATATGAATACTTGTTAATATCTACAAATACTGAGCAGGCAGAAATGTTTAGTTTTTAATATTGTTCCTATAGCCAGTGATTACACGGGTATTTCAACAGCTTCGCCGTCACCTCGTACTGCGCATTTCTTGTGGCCGGCCGCTTTGAAGTGTAGCACCGTCCACAGACTGCTGCCCCGTCGTGTTGTAAGAACACGGGACCCCGAGACAAGTACGTCTCACAGCTGCTGCATTTCAGTTCATCTAATATGTCAGCTGGTATATCCATTTTGTATTAAATCTCACTCGAACAATCTGTAACAGAAATCAAATAATAAAAATAATTGTGAAAATTTATTAATTTTCTTAATCAATGTGATTAAAATAAATTACTTCATATTATGTGGACTACAATGTAGTTTTTTTTTTTAATTTTTCGCCATATCGAATATCGTATTATTTAGTTTTTTTCGTCGATTTTCCGATATTTAAAAAACTCTAGATTAACACCTCTAGTATGAGTTATAACAGATAAATGTGAACAATTATCCTAATGACAAGTACCAGATGCCACGCTTTAGAGACTGTCCTGTATATCATGATTAACTATATTAAAAAAGGGTGGAAAATAAAATTCAAATTTCAAGTTTGACATTTTCACATTGTAATTGGTTTACATTGAAATTCTTTAATAAATCTTGAAATTATTGAAAACGAAACTGATTGTTTTATTTGCTCCATGTTTCTTAATATTTAGGAATGATTAAAAACACATAATTTGTTCACTTTTTCATTCATATTTAAGAAGCTATTATAATTTTTCAAAAAATCACTTTTTACCGTATGCGTATGTGTTCTTATTGGAAATGCTGAGTTAAGCAGGAGAATCCCGGAACTCACGAGGATTGCGTGAACTGAGACATGAATGTGCAAGAGATGTAATAGGGAAGATACGAGCACCGAGCATAGTTGATTAACTTTTTTTTGTAATTGCAAAGTTAAAAATAAATTAAATATTGGTTTTTTTCACTATTAACTGTTAAAGCAGGTCGTGCATATTTATTTTGTTACTGTACGAATGCGCGTTGTTAGTTATTTTCTTGTTCACTGTTGCCGGACTGCGTGCCATGCTATTGTTTTGAGTTGTTGTTGTCAAGTTACTGTGTATAAAATATTTTACTGTGATTCGCGATTCAAATTAAAATTTATGTATATGCAATTTGCATTGCAGTGACGTCATGTCGGGGATAAATTATTATTGTCTGGTGTTTTCACTTAGTAAATCTTGTTTAACTTTGTTGAAAAATAAGTTTAAGTATTATATGTAAAGCCATCTGTTGTTGTCTTCAAAAGTTAAAGTAATGTTAAAACAAAACATGGTTGGCAACACTGATGGAGAGTACGTTGTAGTTGATATAAAATGTCAGACGGTGTGTCAGATTATTATTTTTGTGGCTTAGTTAAAATCACATGTTAATACTTTTTCACCCATATCTGTAATCATTCTGTACGTAAGTGATAAATAAATTCTGTTTCGATCTAAATCCTCAACAGGTTATGGGCCCAGAGCTTAAAAAAAGGAATCACTTGTGATATACAAGTAAAAAGTGTGTGCTTTAGTTTTTAGTTTGTGTGGTTTTGAGTTGCAATGGCGGAATTCAAAGTACAAATTGAAAAGCTGGAAGGCGCGGCAAATTGGGCTAAGTGGAAATGGCAAATGAGTATGCACTTTGAGCAGTATGATTTGAATGATCTGGTTGATGGTACGCGAAAATGTCCAGGTTTAATAGACTGTGCAAGTGAAGAGGACAAGGCGTCCTACTCAGCGTGGAAACGTGGTAACGCCAAGGCGGCAGCATTAATTGCTGGAGCACTAAGCAAGTCAGTGTTTGACTTAGTGTTAACATACACATCGGCTAGTGTTATTTGGAACAAGCTTGTTAGCGTGTTCGAACAAAGCAGCGAGCAACGTCTTGATCTGTTGATGGAACATTTCTTTTCATCAGTGAGAGATCCTGCAGACGACATTGCATCGCATATCGCAAAGCTACAGAAAGTGTTCATGGACATGAATACAGAGCTACGACGGCAAGGCGAAACGGGTTTGACGGACAAACTGTTAATTGGTCGAATCATGTCTACACTTGGACAAGAGTATCATGAATTTCGAAATATATGGGAAGCTATGGAAAGAGACAAACGTACATTGAATGCGCTAATACAAAAACTGTGTGCGATTGAACTTCGTGTATCAAAATCATCGGAATCAAGTGCGTTTGTGGCACGGTCGGTAACTGCGTTAGAAAGCGGGAAACTGAGTGACTCTTCTGGTAAAAACAATAAAAAAAAGTGCTTCAAGTGCGGTAAAGTTGGTCACTTCAAGAAGCAATGCACTAGTGCTTCAAAAACACCTAAAAGTGAGTCGAAACAGAGAAGTGAACAAACATTATCGAAGCGCGAGAATACGTATTTAGCGGCAGTTCCAGTGAATGACGTAGTAGATACATGGGTGTATGACAGCGGTACGTCACAGCACATGACAGCCAACAAACAATATTTTGAAACGTATAAACATTTTGCGGCTTCAATAGACATTATGTTAGCGAATCGGTCAAAAGTTCGGGCACATGGTGTTGGAACAATAAAAGTCGAGACGCGTGTTGGAAAACAGTGGATACCAGACACATTGCAAGATGTGTGGTACGTTCCGGACATAGAAAAACATCTGTTTTCAGTACATCGTGCAACAATGCACGGGAATACGATCGAATTTAATAAACAGTTTGTGCAGTTAAAAAGGGGACAGAATACTGTGGCTACGGGATACTGGTCAAATGGAACCTATGTCATGAACTTGCAGGTTGCCAAGCCAAAGGTGTCTGCGGAAGTCAACCTAGCAAAGTCGTCAGAAACACTGCAGTTGTGGCATGAACGGCTTGGTCACCAAGGCAAGTGTCACGTGCGTGCTGTACTCAATCGTTTGGGCATAGAAGTAGAATCACAAGGAGCTGATTTTTGCGACGGATGTGCGTTGGGAAAGGCGCATCGAAAGACGTTTAAAACAAGAACGAACCGTCCCGCTGTGGTCGGTGAGCAGATAAATGCTGACGTCTGTGGTCCCATGTCCATACAATCAATCAAAGGTGCATGGTATTATGTTTGCTTCAAGGATGACTTCAGCAAGTATCGTCGCGTATTCTACATTCGGCACAAGAATGAAGTTGCTGTTTGTTTGAAACAGTTTCTAAAAGAAGCAAAAACAACAGGTCATGAGGTTAAAACTTTCATGTCAGATGGAGGTAAAGAATTTGACTGTAGCGAGGTTCGAAAAGTTCTGGCGGAGCGAGGCATCACTCTAAGAATTGTTTCTCCCTACACACCCAAACAAAATTGTGCTGCTGAGAGAGAAAACAGAACGTTGGTCGAATTAGGTCGAACAATGCGCGCTGTTAGCAAGTTGCCTAAGTCGCTGTGGCAACAAGCATGCGAAACTACAGTTTACATCTTGAACCGAACGGGGAAGACACCATTTGAGCTATGGACAGGACAGGTAGTTACAGATCTGTCACATCTACGTGTTTTTGGAACAGGTTGTTACGTACACGTACCGAAACAATTCCGAAAAAATGGGATGACAAGACCGTTTTCGGCTACATGGTCGGCTACGTAAATAACAAGGATGGCTATCAAGTGTATATACCTTCAACTAAGAAAATCGTCAAATCACATCATGTTTACTTCAAGTCAGAACGTGTGTGTAACTCAACAATCGAACACGCAGTGGTTCATGCTGAGCCAAATGAACCAGGTGTTCTGCAGGAGAAATTTGAAAAACTGCCAATAAAAGTGAAAGACGATGAAGAAGAGAAAAGTGAAGAAAACATTGAGTTAGCTAGTACGGCAGCTGAAGCTGAAGAAAAAGAATTGAGAAGAAGCGATCGACCCAGCAAGAAACCTGCTTGGCAAGTATCTGGTGAGTTTCTTTGTGTTACAGAGACTGCGATGCTAGCCGTCAATCCGAGCTCTTACATCGAGACTGTTACATCAAAAGAACAAAACGAATGGCGACTTGCCATGGAAGAAGAGATGACTGCATTAACTGAGAACGAGACCTGGGATCTAGTGGATCGACCAGTGGACAAGAAGATTATCGACAATCGGAGGGTGCTACGAATCAAGGAAAATTCTGATGACACAGTATGATATCTGGCCAGACTCGTGGCTAAGGGCTGTTCTCAAAAAGCAGGTATAGATTATGAAGAAACGTTCAGTCCAGTTGTACATTATGATACGTTGCGTGCAGTTCTGGCAGTGGCTGCGTTGGATAAGCTCAAGCTGAGGCAGTTCGATGTAAAAACTGCTGTCCTAAACGGAACACTTCAGGAGGAAGTGTTTATGCGTCAACCTGAGGGCTTTGACGATAAATCGGGAAAGGTGTGCAGACTGAAGAGAAGCTTATACGGCTTAAAACAGGCTCCACGTTTGCTGGAACCAACGTTTCGTAGATTTTATGAAGTAAGAAGACTTTTTAACCAGCTCAGCAGACCCTTGTTTGTTCGTTCGAAAACGAAACAAGAAGAAGTTAGTTGTAGCGATTTATGTGGACGACGGCTTGGTAGCTGGTAGTGACGATGCCGAAATCGACGTATTTTTGAAAGCGTTGCAAAGCGAATTCAAGATCACAACAGGCGAACTTGATTTTTTTCTGGGCATGCAAATTGTTCGTCAAGGAGACGAAACAATATTTGTACATCAAGAAGCTTATACTGAACGAATCTTGGAACGTTTCGGCATGGCAGAAAGTAATGCTGTTACTACACCAAGCGATCCAAGTAGCAGTGATGAAAAGAAAATATGCGATCCATCGGTGCCATACAAAGAAGCGGTTGGTTGTTTAATGCATCTGACAGCTGCGACACGACCAGACATCGCGTTCGCTGTTAACAGAGCTGCACGAGCTCTGGAACAACCAACTCAGGCTGACTGGGTTGATGTGAAACGCATCTTCAGGTATCTGCGAGGCCACATGAAGTACAATGAGTATTAGTTATACAAAATGATCAACCAAGTACAAATATATCCGTGCAAAAAATGGCTTGTTTATGTAAAGCTGGGCAAAGTGGAAGATGTATACATGCATCTGCCGTTCTTATATACTGCACTAGGCGTATTTTTTTTTTATTCTATATCAATAAATAAAACTTACAGGAGCTAGAAATTGTGATTGAGATTTCGCAAGAACTCCTAGAAATTTTGTGTTCTCGTTTCTTAAAAAGATTATTTCACAAATTGTAATATTTTATTTACTTATGGTAAAAAAGCTGTGTAATAAAAAGCCTTATTACTTAGGTACTATTTTATATTTATTATGACAGTTCCTTTTATTCTCATTAATTTTAGAGTATCTTGAGAACAGGTACAAAAAATTTCGTATTCTCGAAATCAAAATTCACAACCTCTATCAATAACTAACGATTTATATTTTAGGGATTTCGCTACACAGTGCCTAATGTTAACGTGACAATTAAAACAAAAACACATAGTTTCTTCTGATTAAATTGATTAGACTTGCAGAATCCCTTCGTTTGTTATATACATTCATTTAGGAATGATGTGTCTGAACTAAATTTAATTTTGTTACGTTTTATTTTGAGCCTTCTTTCGAATTTCACTCTGTTCATTGTTTATTGTGTATCAGCATCTGGAATTTAATTATCGATTAATTATTGACCGATCAATTTTGATAATACTTAGCATCATTTAGATTTCCTTCTTGTAGTACTCCATTTAACAGTAAAACTTAGATTCAGTTTCTCTTGTTCTCTTTGCTTTCATTCTTTTTGCGCGAATTAGCTCGGCCGATATTATTGTCTGCTAGGTGCGCTTTCTTACCGGCACCTCTCAGAAATTTAGATTACTTCTATCCTTGTCTTCGCGCTCTGGCTCACGCTCTTTTTGCAGGTTCGATTTGAACGAATTCTTTTTTTGCACGTGTTGTTTCTGAGAAGAAGATTGATATCGGAAGTTGTGCTATATCGAATATATTTCGGCAAACTGGTTGTGTTTGCGAATGCCATTGTGGGATTTACCGATATAGTACTGTTGAAGTGAATATATTGTATTATTCAGCGGAGTTAGTCCGGATAAAGTTTCCGATACGTAATCGACACCTATCTCTTTACTTAAAGCCGCCCAAGAACTCAGGTAAACATATTTTCTGTTCGTTCAATATTGAATCTGCCTTTTGTCAAGTAACGTTAGCTGCTTGTCATTTTTCCCCCATACATGGTCCTAATTGCAGTCTTTGTTTTAGGCTTTTTATGTACGTTTCACTCTACGTTTTTATTGTTACGTCTTACGATTTACTTTACGTTGTACGTTACGTTTACGTCTACGTGTTTACGTATTTTTGTGGCTGGTCAGCCTGTTCGTTCCATTTTTGGTTCGTTCTGTATGCCCGAGTTCCTGGCATATGTGTTGCTGTGTGCGTGCTCGCTCGCTGGCGTGGCATTGGAGTTCCTGATAGTCACTACCGAGGAATTTAGCCCAGCAGTTTGGGAAAGACCACGTGTAGCGGAAGTGACGCTACACGACGTTCCGATTTCACGTGCTTGCCGCCATATTGGAGCTGACGTCTTGGACATCCGGTCGGCAAATCGAGCTGTTCCACTGCTGCTACACCCCGCTAGCGCCTGGGCGCCACTACAGCTAAGCCCTAATAATTTATTCGTTATTTATTATTTGTTAAAGTATATGATTGTTATATTTTTGATTTGTGTGCCTTATACGCACGAGATATTGGATTTAATTGTCGTCGTGATGGCTAATAGTAGATTCAGAATTATTGTGAAAAATCCAGTTAAAAAGATTTTGCGTAGAGTCATTAGTAATGACGTTGTTGTCACTTACGAGGTGTGTCGCTCGTGCGACGTAATAGTCATTAGGGCCTGCGATTCTGTAGTCACGTTCAGTCAGACGCGCCGCGTAAAACGCATTCGTTGGCCAATGAAACGTCATACGTCGGAATACGCTAGTTCACTTAGCGCCATTTAGCTGTTGACTGTACCGCAGTCCTAGTCAATACTGTGGGACACAGCACCCCGCCTTCGTTTTTGTTAGTACTAGTCGAACCGTTCTACCTTAAGTGGATTTACGATCCAGATTTAATTGTGATAGCTATCGTGTCAGTGTAAATTATTTTAGTTGCATAGTATATTTAGTCATTCAACATTTTGGCCTGTCATTACTTCGTGCACCCCTTATATCCCTTTTCTGGGAAGTATCCCGATTTTTGTCGGTCGTCGTACATTCGTTGAACCGATCGCGGCTTAGACCGGCTGGCGCCCTATTAACTACCGATCACATTTTCCGACTCACCCCCATCTTCACTGAGTTTAGCTGTGGTTCAACCGTTCCACCTGGGTTCATCCCCCCAGGGAGCGTGGCACGTTCGACTGCCCGTGGTGTGGCTACTGGGAAGCCCTAACGTGGGCCAAGCCATAACATTCTGGCGCCGCATGCGCGGGGCAGTATAAGGCCGTAATAATTTCCCAAACTGATGTGAAATGTGTTTGGGCATGTAAAAAATAATCAGTAATTGAAAACTATAATACTTTACCATTATTGGACACTCCGTGTTTATATTCATACAAAATTAATTTTGAAATGGATAGTTTTAAAATGGAAAAATTTCGTTAAATTTTAGAAAGAGCTAACCCAAACAGTGCATTATCGAAACAAGTACAATTTTCTTTTATTATATACATATATGTCTATTTGAATTTTTTAGAATTGGTAGAAATATTATTATTATGCAAACAAATATGTACTCTTCAACCAAAAGTACCCCTGGATTTCAATATTTTCAAGAAATTTTAAATCATAGTGTGCAGTCTACTATTATATTACATATTTCGTCAGTTTCAGTTGAATTAAAGGAATGTTGTAAAAATGTATTTTCAGAATTTTCAGTTACATCTATTTTCTCGCCATGTTTTGGAAATGTGTGATATACTATATTATCTTTATTTCTAACTGATTTGCAACCAAATACACAACAATTAACATTGCTCTTACTAACTTTTGGTTGTTTTTCCATTTTTTATGCCAAACTTTTTAATAACAAAGCAGTAAAATTTTATAACAATAAACTTTACACGTCTACACACGCAAAGAGAGCGTAATGACAGTAATTGTATCCCCGACGTGACGTCACAATTTTTAGTTAAAAATTTTGCCGCATGGTGCATATCGCTTAGCTTGTATCGCGAATTGTGTAATAAAAAATCTCCGTGTGTGTTAAACGGTTTTCTTATTCTCTCGACACCTTCCCATCTCACATTTGCAGGCTGTGACTACTAAAACGAGGACTCATACTCGCCATACTTCAAAAGGTTATGGGCCCAGTCGCGAGAGGTCTCTGTAGTCGCAGCGAGTGAGAAGGTGAGCGGTGGCGAAATAGACGGAACGGTATCGCGTGGTGTATAGCGGTGGCCATTTTTGTAAAAACCGAAGCGCGTGGTCGGTGTTTTCTCGCGGGATTGTAAAGTGTGCGAACGATCGCGGGAAAAATGTCGGGTGAAATAACTGTAAAACATGTGAAAAAGTTCGATGGCGCGAATTTAATCGGGTGGAAGTTTCAATTGTCGCAAATATTCGTAGCGAACGATGTGCTCGACGTAGTGGACGGGACTCTAGCGAAGCCGGCGGACGTAGCGTCGGTAGCAGGAAAGAAGTGAGTGAAAGACAATGCCAAAACAATGGTCTTTATCTCTTCGTCGCTCGAGTGCGCTCAGCTTGAGCCATTGTTGACGTGTGTGACAGCAAAAGAGATGTGAGAGAAATTGGCAACGATTCACTCTCACAAGTCGGCATCGAACAGGTTGATGTTGACTCAGCGTTTTCACGAACATCACATGGGACCTACGGATTCGGTGGTACAGCACTTTGCGAAAGTACAAAATATGGCCTCTCAGCTAATGGACATGAGAGAGAATTTGTCAGATATAACGATAATGGCCAAGGTGTTAACAGGTTTACGGGCGAAATTCTCAGCGTTCCAGACGGCGTGGGACAGTGTCGAGCCTGCTAGGCAAACCATCAAAAATCTACAGGAACGACTAATTCGAGAGGAAAGTCGTTTGACTGCTGGCGAGGGGGACGTAACTGCATTTGCAGCGATGAAAATCACGAGTTCGGCGAATTCATCGAAGAGAGCGGTACCAAAATTCAAACCCGGTAAGAAACCAAAGAAGAAGGATAAAAAGGATATCGAGTGCTTCGTGTGCGGGCAAAAGGGACATTTCGCGCGCGAGTGCCCACAAAGGAAGCAGAACGCGCGGGTTGGCGTCGCCGGTGGTTCGAAATCGGTAGCGTTCGTGGCAGTGAGTTCAGCTGCGCGAGAAAGAGACGGACAATCCGACTACGGTTGGTACGAGAGACTTGTCGGCGCGCAGCGAAGTGAGGTACTCGCGGTCGATCAAGATGACATTTGGTTTATAGACAGTGGCTGCTCGAAGCACATTACATTCAGACGAGACTGGCTCACGGAATTTCTTCCGAAGAACGACGGATCTACGATAGTGCTCGGTGACAACGGTGAATGCGCTGACATGGGCGAAGGTACCGTGATCGTGGACAGACTGATCAATAATGTGTGGAGCGAAGCGCGAATTGAGCACGTGTTGTACGGTCCGAGTGTACGATATAAAATATTCTCGGTGGGAATGTGCGTGTTGCGTAAATATCTAACAATATTTCACGAAGACGATGTGCTCATAGTTCGTGATAATGAAGTTTTCGCGGTCGGACTCATGCAGTCAAACGGGGTATATCGGCTGCTCGCTCGAGCGCACGTTCAGCAAACAACAGACGCGCGCTGTCTGCTCTCGTATCGAGCGACGCGGTAAATGGAGTGCAAATGAAAGACAAACGCGATTTCTTCTGCGACCGGTGCGATCTCGGTAAAACGCACAGGTTGCCGTTCGCTGAAATTGTTGAAAGAATGAATTGCGAGCCGGGCGAGTATTTTCACAGTGACGTGTGTGGTCCGATGTCGCGAGAATCTATCGGCGGCGCGAGATTCTTCGTGCAGTATAAAGACGACGCATCGGGTTTCAGGCAAGTGTTTTTCTTGAAACACAAGTCGGATATTTTTGAAAGTTTTAAAGTTCTCGAGCATAGCGTGGCGAACAAGTTCGATCGCGCGATGAAAACTCTGAAAACGGACAACGGAGGCGAGTATTGTAATGATGCAATGAGGCAATACATGCAATCTCGCTGGATAAAACACGAAACGACGGCGCCGTATACGCCCGAACAGAACGGGAGAGCGGAACAGGACAATAGAACGGTGGTAGAGTGCGCGCGTACTATGCTACATTCCAAAGGTCTCGACGTCTCACTTTGGGCGGAAGCAATAAACACAGCGGTGTATGTGCTCAATCGAGTTTCGGTGATCGGAGCAGCACGGGACAAAACATCGTACGAAATCTGGACTGGCAAGAAACCCGATCTCAGTCACGTGAGAGCTTTCGGTACGGAGGGTTACGAGCACGTGCCGAAACAGTTAACTCGAAAGTTTGATCCGAGAACTAAGAAGGTCATCCTCGTCGGATATGAAGGAGAGTCGTCGAACTATAGACTTCTTCATCCAGCTACCAACAATATTTCAATCTCAAGAAATGTTGTTTTTCACGAGAGCGTGAACAAACAACTCGAGTTGCGTGACGCGAGCGACGAAGAAGAAGAGTGGATCGATATGGGACAGCAAGCCATCGACGAGCCTGCTGCCGAACCGCCTGTCGGCAACGAAGAAGAGCTCGTTCAACCGCCCGAGGTTGCAGAGGCTATTCAGCAAAACGAGGATCCGCCGGAGGAAGCTCCTGTGAATCAAGGTCTCGTATTGCGAAATCGAGAGCTGCTGCAAAGACCGAGGTGGATGATCGACTACGATGCAGTTGATTTTGCAGAATACAGTGCACCGCAAAATAACGACGAAGCGATGAACGGACCGGACGCTGTTAAGTGGACGAGAGCCGTCGAAGAAGAGTTGAAGGCACACGAAACGAACAACACTTGGGTCAAGCGAAGAAGGCGATAGACTCCAAGTGGGTGTTTAAAGCCATTCAAGACTCGGACGGGTCTGTGCGTCGTTATAAAGCTAGGCTCTGCGCCAGAGGCTTTCTGCAAGAAAAAGGTATTGATTTTACAGAGACGTTCTCACCAGTAGTCCGGTATGATTCGCTACGTGTTCTGCTGGCACTGGTCACTCAAGAGGATCTCGAATTAATGCAGTTCGACGTTCGCACCGAATTTTTATACGGTGATGTGAAGGAGGAGATACGCATGAAAATACTGATCGGTTTGAGTTTCGGAAAGAAGACGGCTGAACAAATCGTTGTACGAGCTAAAGCAGGCGCCACGTTGTTGGAATCGTAAGTTTTGCGGGTTTCTCAAAACTTTCCAACTCAAACAAACCGACGCCGTTGAGTGTATTTTCTACGGGAAATTAGACGAGTACGAGATATTTCTACTGAGACAAATCTTGGAAAAGTCATACGAGTATAACATGGAAACACACCACATGTTTGTTGACTTTAAAAGTGCATATGACACAGTGAATAGGAATGCTTTATACAAAGCAATGGAGGACTTTAAAATTCCGCCACATCTAATAACCTTGACAAGGTTAACGTTGGCTCAAGTGGAATGCCGTGTTAGAGTCCAGAATAACCTCTCACGTTCCTTTACTACAAGGCAAGGGCTACGGCAAGGAGATCCCCTATCTACTATCCTCTTTAACATTGCCTTAGAAAAGGTTATCAGAAAATCAGGAATATACACAAGAGGAACCATTATCAACAGAAGCCTACAAGTTTTAGCATTCGCGGATGATGTGGATATAATAGCAAGATCAAAAAGAGATGTAGTACAGGCCTTCACAGCTCTCGAGGAAGCAGCCAAGGAAATAGGCTTAGAAATCAACACCAATAAAACGAAGTACATGAGGGCTGGTGAAAAACCGAGTGTGCCGCAACAGCTTCAAAACCTAACAATTGATACATACAACATTGAGACGGTATCAGAATTTATCTACCTAGGATCCAAAGTAACCAGCAACAATGATACAGGACTAGAAATAAAACGTAGAACCTTGTGACGAGTTATGGCGGACTCGTCGACAAAATGTTGGCGTGAGGTTGCTCGGGCGCCAACGGTCGGATAGCGGTTTCGGAGACAATAGGGTTTTCAAAAAGAAACACAAAGATGGTAAAAAAATGACGAATTGAGTCTTTATTGGGCACTGGTGTCACTACAGAAATGTCGTTGATTAACAGCAGGTGTAGGGTATACTGAGGCGGGATCGGGGAATACAGAGGTGACGTTTTTGGGAAAACGACGCCTGGCGTCGGGACGCCGGTATGTCCGGAGCGACGGTCGGGGCCCGCGGTGTAGGCCTGCAGGTTCGGAAACGGCGAAATCGCGGATTGGTCACAAATCGACGCCGGGCGTCGCGGCGGTGGGGTTCCCGTAATAGCGGCTGGTCGACTCGTAATGATCGCGATGAGTGGTTTTTCACTTTTCCGGAAAATCGACGCCGGGCGTCGCGACGATGGGGTTCCCTGGACGACGGCTGGTGTGTCGGAAACGATTCCGCGACGCGTCTCGCGGAATTCGACGTGGTGAACTCCGGCCGTACACGCAAAACTCCTCACCGTAACGTCTCGGATTCGCTCACGACAGACGCCAAAGTGATTTGTTCGGTGGTCGCACAAGAGATCCTAAAACGGAAGGTGGCACGCGACGGAGTCGCAAAGTTACGGTGTGAACTCCGGCCGTGCACGCAAAACGCCTCACTGTAACGTCTCGGATTCGCTCACGACAGACGCCAAAGTGATTTGTTCGGTGGTCGCACAAGAAATCCTAAAACGGAAAGTGGCACGCGACGGGGTCGTGAAGTTACGGTGTGAACTCCGGCCGTGCACGCAAAACGCCTCACTGTAACGTCTCGGATTCGCTCACGACAGACGCCAAAGTGATTTGTTCGGTGGTCGCACAAGAGTTCCTAAAACGGAAAGTAGCACGCGACGAAGTCGCGAAGTTACGGTGGGAGCTCCGGCTTGTAACGCAAACGGCCCATAGCAACGTCTCGGATTGCTCACGACAGACGCCAATGTGAGTGGTTCGGTGATCGCACAAGAGTTCCAAACGGAAAGTGGCACGAGACCTCGAGGAAGCACAGTACGGTACGGTAAATAAACAGGAGTGCTTTTCTTACCTAGAAGTCGGAGTGGCCTGGTGACTGGAAGACGGTAGCGGAGATGTCGATGCATTCACAGGTGAAAGATTGACTGTCTTGGCTGTCTCGGCAGCGCGGTTTATATACTGTTTTGTTAATTAAACGGGTCCTAGGGTGTCAAAATTTGTCCGTCCTATGTTAACATATAGGGCGGATTGGTTATAAACGGAAACTGGACTACCCGGTCCGTGATCCAGTTTAATTAGCAATTTTCCGATGCGCGTCTTACTTGTGAACCCGGTGTTGATGTTTCGCGTCTCTCAGGTGTTGCGTTCGCGAGATACAGGCGTTTCCGCGATCGTGATCTATATAACAATCTTTGTGACGAGCACACTTCGTCACAACCTATTTAGCAAATAGGGCATATTTCGGGCTACAGAAACATTTGAAATCAGATCTAATATCTAAAAGCACGAAATGTATAAAATATAAAACATTAATCAGGCCTGTTCTAATGTATGCCTCGGAAACGTGGACAATGACACAAAACGATGAGAGGATACTAGGAGTATTTGAGAGAAAAATATTACGGCACATCTATGGAGGAATACAAGAGGACGGAGAGTGGCGTAGGCGCTACAATTTCGAACTATACAGAGAATACGAAGACTCAGATATCATCACAAAAATTAAAGTAGGGAGGCTAAGATGGATGGGACACGTTCAAAGGATGTCGGATACAGATCCAATAAAACAAATTATCAGGCAAGTGCCAGTGAGCAGGAGATCGCAAGGAAGGCCGAAGATACGATATATGGATCAGATAGAAAAGGACTTAAAAGCATTAAAGATAAATAATTGGAAAAGGAAAGCGCAAAATAGGGAAGAATGGAGAAAGCTCCTAAAGCAGGTCAAGACCCTTGAAGGGTTGTAGTGCCACTGATGATGATGACGAGATATTTCTTGCATTATTCGTGGACGACGGGCTTGTAGCCTGCAGGTCGAGAGTCGTATTGGACAAGATCATCGAGAATTTGAGGCGAGAGTTCAAAATCACGATAGGAGACTGCAGCTGCTTTGCCGGGCTACAGATGGCTCGTAATCGAAGCGAGAAGACAATGTTCCTGCATCAAGGTGCGTACACACGAAAAATCCTAGAGCGATTCAGGATGTCAGAAACAAAAGCGGAGCGAGAAGACAATGTACCTGCATCAAGGTGTGCACACACGAAAAATCCTCGAGCGATTCAGGATGTCAGAAGCAAAAGCGTTGGCGGTTCCCGCCGATCCGAACGTTCGACTCGAGTCTGTGAAGTTAGGAGAAGAAAAGCTGTGCGTCGCACCATATCGTGAAGCTGTGGGATCCCTCATGTTTCTCGCCACCGTTACGAGACCAGATATCTCGTATGCCGTGAATACGGCGAGCAAGTCCCTGAACCAACCGAGCGAGATTCACTGGCGAGCGGTGAAGCGCATTCTCGCATTTCTAGTCGGTACCAAAGACGTAGGTATCATGTACAGAAGCGGCGGAAGAGAGCCACATCTGACAGTATATTCAGATGCGGACTACGCTGGCGACATCGGAATGCGACGTTCCACAACAGGATATCTGTTCACACTGGCAAACGGTCCAGTAACGTGGAGTTCCCAGAGACAAAAGATGGTCGTTCTGAGTACTACGGAAGCAGAATTCGTCGCTGCATCAGCTGCAGCAAAAGAAACAGTGTGGCTGAGGAGATTGCTGGATGGGATTGGACGTCAATGTCAATAAGCAACACCGCTGTGTGTTGACAATCAGTGCACGATACGTCTTGCCGAGAATCGTGAATTTCATAAGCGAACTAAGCATATCGACATCCGGTATCATCAGTTACGAGAAATTTCCGAAGCACAGATTGTGCGCGTTGTTTATATACCGTTGGAAACACAACGCGCGGACATTTTCACAAAGGGGTTGCCTCGAGATCGCTTCCTCAAACTGAGCGAAAGTATTGGACTTTGCGAATGTTAAATTTAAAATTTTCTATTTCGTTTGTTGAAGAGAGAAAGAGTAACAAAATAATTATTTAGACGGCGGAAGTGTTCAAGCAGGTCGTGCATATTTATTTTGTTACTGTACGCATGCGCGTTGTTAGTTATTTTCTTGTTCACTGTTGCCGGCCTGCGTGCCATGCTATTGTTTTGAGTTGTTGTTGTTGTCAAGTTACAGTGTATAAAATATTTACTGTGATTGTGTAATAAAAAATCCGTGTGTGTTAAACGGTTTTCTTATTCTCTCGACACCTTCCCATCTCACATTTGCAGGCTGTGACTACTAAAACGAGGTCTCATACTCGCCATACTTCAAAATTAACATACAATTTTTTACCTCTTTTTAAGTCTTGAATTAGGTTTTCACTGCCGCTTGCTTACAAATGATTAATAATGGATTATTATTCACCAAGGTTAACAATGAAAATCATCAGCGTTTAAAGAAACTCAAACCACAATTTATTGTATTTTATATGTCGCTGGATGCAATATTTCGTATTGTACATTTTGCGTACATCTTCAATTACCATAGGCGTATAATTTTCCTAATCACAAACTAAACACTACTACAAAAATATCAAACGAAACGTCAAATAATAAAAACAATGTTATAAAAAATGAATTAAATATTCAGCCTACTAAGTAAATATTTATTTCAAAATGTTTATGCAATTACGAATATAAAAATTGTTAAATAGGCTTTAAATGTTCGTAGTTAAAAGAGATAATAATATACTATGTCAACACATTAATTTTTTTAGAAATGAGATGTTAATTCGTTCAGCATACACTCATCACATGGAAATTTACAAAATTACAAGGACCAACTATTATTCTCGTCACCACACAGAATACCGAAATTGTAATCACCAATAATGATATATGAAAAAATGTGATAACTTATCGATCAATTATAGATTTATAGATGATAGAGTAACAGAAGTACATTGTCAATATTTGCAATATATTTAAAATTTTAATTTCTAATTGTACTATTTCCAAGTATTTTGTTAGTAAAGTATTTGAATTTACTTGTCGACAAAAATTCTCTCGAGTCACAACTGATAACAGATAAGATAAATATTGCATCCATCTTGGGTTATTTCATTGAAACATATGTACATTTGCTAATACTTAGTGTTGTTGAAAAACATGAGAAACTTGTCATATTGACTGTTGAAGATAGGCGAAGAACGCACCCTAGTAACCGCACGGGGACTTTGATAATTATCAATTTTAGTGTTGTTAATTTAAAATTTTTCAGAGTTTTTCTCTGTATTACCCAGTGAAAGTGTTAATCTTTGTCCTTGCTAATCTGGAATATAAATAAAAATAAAAAACAAATATATCATCACGCTTTTTACCCATCACTGGGTGTGGCACTCAGCCTACGCAGATCTCGGTAAGTGATATATTTTTTCGCGTGAAGTTACCAGCCGTCAAATCACGGCCTCCAAATATATTAGTGGTAGATCTTTTAAATTGGTGAAAATTGTTTGTCGGCTTTGGGGATCGAACCAGGGTTCTCAAGATCCACAGGCCGACTCGATACTACTGAGCCACCTACCCCATAATAAAACCTCAAGTACTAATTCATAGCATTTCAGTGTCTTATAACCTCAAAATGGCAAACAATACAGATAAGCTCAACTCAATTTTAAATCAACAAAATAAACTGGATATAATCTGTATCGAAGTGCACAACATTAAAATATATATCAACTCCTTTAATCTGAAGTGTGACTAACTAACTAGAAAATATGAACTGATTCAGATTTAAATTAGTAAACAACAAAAAGTAATAAATAATATAGTTACAGTTAAAAAAAAAAGAAATTTTATTTTCTCTGGCGTTCCTGTCAAAGAGAAGTCGATCCATCAAATGTAAGAGTTTATCATCGAAATTATTTATAATAAATTTTACATACCATTAATAGAGTGCGATATGGATGATCTCAAGTTCCTTGATACAAAAGAGAATGATAAACGAAGAGTTCTAGTTTCTTTCACCTCAATCAAAACAAAAAATCAGATACTATTCAACAGCATGAAGATAAAAGGCACTGGTATCTACGTAAATGAAGATTTGACTCAGCGACAATTAGAAGAAAGAAAAGAGTTATTGGAAGCTAGGAAAACCTATCTACAAACTAATATCCTTTTAAGAATTGTTCGTAACAA
The DNA here is from genome assembly GCA_947425015.1 of Pterostichus niger. Lineage (NCBI taxonomy): Eukaryota > Metazoa > Arthropoda > Insecta > Coleoptera > Carabidae > Pterostichus > Pterostichus niger. The sequence goes on along the minus strand of OX380351.1, from coordinate 10,206,852 downwards.
TTAAGTGTTTATCCAGGACACTAATAACAGCAAAAAACGTCCAAATAATTTAGACGACTCGCCCAGCACCCCCAGGCAACCTTACCAAACAGCTACGCTGTACAGAAAATGACACACAAGGCGAAGCTGCGGGTACTAACGTTGACACAACGATTGGAACTGAGGAGAGTGATGAGTCAGAAACGTCCACAAATGCAAGAGGGAAGAAGTATTCCATTCGAAGGCCGCAGCGAAAATAACAGAAGAATTGATAAAACCCCATAATAAGAAAGAACAAAGTACCAAGGCATACCCTTGAGTTAAGTAGACAAAATTGTTAATCGTAATAACACTTTTGTTAATAGTAATTGCTCTTTATCTAACATGTGTTTCTGGAATTTTCAGGTATTCAAAATTTATACAATTTAGACAACGACACTATTCAAAGCCTTCTGGTGTCAGACATATTTTGTTTCTGGTATGTATTTATAATATCCCCTATATAATTGGTTGTTTTTATATTACACCTAATTTGCACAATAAGTACTGTCTTGATTTAGTGTAATTGAATCAATTGAATCAACATATAGTGATGTAGGAGTTATTTTACTCGCAGATTTTAATGCTAAAATTGATAATCTGAATCAAATTGATATCTATAATATTATTCATAACGCGTATATTTTTGAAAGAAGAAGTGCCCTAATTAGTAAAATTGATGATAGAAGTAGAAACCTAGTGCAATTATTGGATTTCTCAGGATGTTCTCAATGGAAGAAACAGGGGTGATGTACCAGGTAATTTCACTTTTACTAATCACATGGATCAAAGTACGATTGATCTCGTCTGGTCAAACTTTAGATTTGCAGAATTGGTCTCTAGGTTTGTAAATAACCCTACTTTAAATAACACTGGTCACAGTTTAATACAATTAGAATTTCACAATGGGAAAGTTAACTGTAATGATGCGGAACCGACTAATTATAGTAGAAATAATAATAACAATAGTAATATTAATAAGTTAATTAAATTCAAATATAATCGCAATAAATCCGATTACTTCAACCACCTAATGGCAGATATCGAACGTATCTACTTTCACTCAGTCTCTTTGGAAGAATTGTACAATAATTTATTATGTGCTGTAAAAGAATGTGCGTGTAGATCAGGCATGTTAAGTCATAAAATCACAAACACAGAAGGTCCATAATTATTCTATTAGTTGTTTTGAATCAAAAATCTGATTTAATCCGATATGTAAAGCACACAGGCTAAAAAACCTCTGAGGAATTACACAAAAAAAAACCTTCTTAGCAGAACTTAGACATATCTGGAAAGTAAAAAATGTTATAAAAATATATTAGATTTTTTTTTAATCTGATGTGGACACCACATGATTTCCTTGTAAGCGTATTAAACTATAGATTTTTTACACATATTTAATGTATTTTGACATTGATATTAAATTTGGAATTTTTTCTTATTTTTTGTTCTAATCCATAGCACACTTAATTAAAAAATATATTTAATTTTTAAATGTACATATCTCGCTTATACAAAAGGTCAATTTAATCATTCTTAATATGCTAGACGCAGTATTTCATTCTCGAAAACTTCTATTTGCAGTATTTATTTCTAAAATCAAAATAATACCATTTTTTTCAAGAAAATCTGTTAGCAGCTTCATGTAATATGTAATGTATCACTTCCGGTTAGTACATTTTAACCAAAATCTATTATGTTATTTCCATTGACATAGTAGTCTTATATACCAAATTTGAACAGTTTTGTACTATATTTTAATATAGTTTTTCATTAAAATATTTATTATAGGCTTCAAGTAAAGTTATATAATGACCAAAAATAAAGATTGCACAACTAGATGTTATGTCAGTCCTAAATACAAAATTTGAACTTTCAACGGCTTACCGTTTTTGAGTTATACGAGATACATACGTACGTCACGACGAAATTAGTCAAAATATATATTTCCGCTGAAATTTGAAAACTGTAAATTTTCACGATTACAATACTGCCTTTACTTCGTACAAGGAAATAAAAAATTATGAAACATTAAAAACTTTTTAGCTAACTACAATAATAATATTGAATTCTGGCAAATAATACAGAAATTAACTGTTAAAAAGAGGATTTATCACAACATACTTGCACATGATTGGGAACAATACTACTGCGCACTTATTGCAAATATAATACCAACCGCAAACAACATATACAGTGACTGTCTTCATCCGTACTTAGACAACTGTATTAGTCTGGAAGCACTGCAACTAAGCCTACAGCATTTTAAAAATAACATGTCTCCGGGCAGCGACAAGATCAACGATGAATTTTATAAAAATCTGCCGAAGAATTGGATTCACTACGTCCTAATCTTTTTAATAACATTTTTAGTAGTGAAACTATGTCAAAAGAGTGGTCAAAAATACACCTGAATATGCTTTACAAAAAATCTTTAGGAACTCCAGAACGAATCACTTCGAAGTCTGTCCGAGACGTTCCCGGTGAGGCGTTTGCGTTACAAGCCGGAGTTTCCACAGTAAATCCGCGCTCCGTCTCGTGTCACCCGCATTATCCGGGAACTGAGCGCGATCACAAAGCGACGATTACATGCGCAGCACGCGGCCCCGCCGTCGCGACGCCCAGCGTCGGTTTTTGAAAAAAGTTAAAAACCACTCCTCGCGATCGTTATCAGCTCAGCAGCCGCTTTTACGGGGACCCCACCGCCGCGACGCCCGGCGTCGTTTTTGCTCAAAGTCGCGATTTTGTCTTTTTCGCACCCGCAGACCTACACCGTGGGTTCCGACCGTCACTCCGGACACATCGGCGTCCCGACGCCGAGAGTCGTTTTCTTAGAAAACCTCCGACTCGCTTCACACGTTCCCCACAACCTTCTCTGTACACCTGATGGTCGTTTTTGACATTTAGGCGTCCCGACGCTCGGCGACATTTTTCTAAAAACTCTACCACCGTACTCCCCGACCTTCCTCCCGTTTATCCAACACCTGTTTACGATCAACAACCTCTTTGTAGTGTCGTTCTCACTCATTCAATACTTTACTCATCATGACCAGGATTCGAACCTGGGTTACTACGGCCACAACGTAACAATTAGACGATCATGGCTACCGGGGAAATTAACAATATATGTCAAGTTTCACTTTATATTTTGTTGATTGACATAAGTACAAATTTGTGAACTAGCTCCGTTGGATAAAGCACTCGCTCTTATATTCAAGGTCGCGGGTCCAAACTATGTTACTTGTGATGCCGGAAACTGGAATATTTGTAGTAAAAAGCTGACTTGAACCAACCCCCGATCTCCTGTTTACTAGACCAACTAAGCCACGGCGTCGACGAATATTTATACTTGACACCGAATCAAGATCTAGACGAATATATTTCACATCTAGTGTGCTGCATCGCCCAGGAATCGAACTAAAGTTTGTAATCTTCCATTAAATGAACATATACATATATTGTTATGTTATGGGATTGATTTCTTCTTATGTTTTGAAATAAATAATTAAATGGGAGAATTATGTATCAACGGCTCAATGGTCTAGGGGTATGATTTTCGCTTTGGGTGCGAGAGGTCCCGGGTTCAAATCCCGGTTGATCCCAGTTTTAATTCATATTATATATTTAAAAAGTTACAGATCAGAAGACTTCTTAAAAATTACCTATAAAGCGATAATGGTGTAATGGTCAGCATAGTTGCCTTCCAAGCAGTTGATCCGGGTTCGATTCCCGGCCATCGCACTTGTTTTACTTTCTAGATAATTTTAACTATGGCTTCATAAAACTGTTAACAATTAAATGATGTTTAAGTTCTCCTGAATAGATCAATTGATCTAGTTTGGATTATTGTCTCATTTTCTAAAAATTCCCAAACACTAAACACATTTGAGATAAAAAAATTCATATAAAAGAGGCATAGCACTTTCAGCGATCATTTGGAAACTGATTTTTAAATCCATCCATTCAAACTAATCGATAATTCTATTAGAAATTCTTATTTTCAGGCAAACGTTTGCTCTATGTAGATTACAAAGAATATCTTGGAAAAATAAAAATTCCTCGAAAACTTTACAAATAGAGAAAGAATTACTCAGTAAAATATTTATCCCGTGATGCTATTCTTGGCTTGGTAACGTGTGCACAATACTGAACTGTACAAATGGTAATATTTTGTACCGATTCTAAGCGAAAGTTACAGGATTGTATTAAATTTATGTACAATATTTAATGCTCTGTCGGGAAAATCTATGTTACTCTTCAATAAAAAAATTGTATCTTATGGATATTTATCTTTTTTTATGCGATATATGGGATTAATTGTTCTATAAACTAATTTTCAAATAAATCAGTTTTACTTTTTACACCAATTGAATATAAATAATACTTTAAGAAGTATATATTCGACATCTCTGTCTGTCTAGTAAATTGCACGAAAAATCATGAATACTCGCCGAGTATTTGTAGCTCAAGTGGTAGAGCAGTCACCTAGCGAGTGAAAGGTTCTGGGTTCAAATCCCGGCGAATGCTCATGATTTTTCAAAAATTCTAACATAAATAATACTGTTTTGATAATTTTGATCGGTCGCCATTTTGTTATTTGATAAAATAGAAAATAATTGTAAATTCAAATATTTTAGAGAGCCAAAAGCAAATGCTGAAAGTTTTTGTATTTTTAAAATAGTCCTTAAAATAAGGGAGTAATGGCGATTTCTCGTAATATAAAAGAACGTCAATAACTATGAACTGGGGCTCCAAATCAAAAATTCAGAAAAGTTGTTTGTTTCAATGAGTTATAACTGCCGTTTTCGGGTGTTACAACTAATACCTGTATATTTGCATGGTGTTAAAAAAATGGTAAAAAAAATTTCAAGGGATATTCATTTCGATGTGCTGATTCACAATAAAAAAGATTTTTTTCAAAATTCGCACAATTATGGACTTGCTTCTAGAAGAGTACATTTCTAGTGCCGCTGGTCGACACGTAATTTTTAATAACAATAATAATGGATTTTGAAACCTCGTAAGTGATGTTGAATAAAAAATGAGTTATTTTTACGTTCATAATTTTGCGAATTTTGAAAAAATTCTTTTTGATTGTGAACAACACAATTTTTTTTAAAATTTGTTTATTTAATTATTTACTACCAAATACCGTCTTGCATCCACTCTGTATTACTTTTATAGCTACCAGCGCTCAGCGCTCAGCCACCCCACTGTAAGTTATAGCTCAACGCGTATTTTTTTTCTATCAACTTGCAGCCCAATATAAATGTTCAACTACAAGTGAGTCGGCTTAAAAATTCCTGCACCGTGCTGCACTTCTCAGACAGCAATGTATAGTCCTCGATAGTATGGTGGTCAGTATCCCCGTCTGTCATGCCGGTTCGTGGTTTGATTCGACTTATCTCTTCTTTTTCTAATGTTGTATTCCAAAAAAAAATATATTGTTGTTATCATTCCATTGTTGTAATAAATAAATAAATCTACTCGCATCATGACAATGATTATACATTGCCGTAACTAGGATTCGAACCTGGGTTACTACGGCCACAACGTAACAATTAGACCATTATGGCTACCGGGGAAATGAACAGTACATATACGTCAGGTTTCACTTTATAGTTTGTTGATTGACATAAGTACATATTTCTGAACTAGCTCAGTTGGATAAAGCACTTGCTCTTATATTCAAGGTCGCGGATTCAAACTATGTTACGTGTGACATCAGAAACTGGGATATTTGTAGTAAAAAGCTGACTTGAACCAAGGCCCCGGGAGGATTCGAACCTCCGATCTCCTGTTTACTAGACAGGCGCTTTAACCAGCTAAGCCACGGCACCGACGAATATTTATACTTGACACAGAATCAAGATCTAGGCGGACATATTTCACATCTAGTGTGCTGCGTCGCCCAGGAATCGAACTAAAGTTTGTTATCTTCCATTAATTGAACATAAACATATATTATATGTTATGGGATTGATTTATTCTTCTTGTGTTTCGAAATAAATAATTAAATGGGAGAATTATGTATCAACGGCTCAATGGTCTAGGGGTATGATTCTCGCTTTGGGTGCGAGAGGTCCCGGGTTCAAATCCCGAGTTCAAATCCCGGATGAGCCCAGTTTTAATTCATATTATATATGTAAAAAGTTACAGATCAGAAGGCTTCTTAAAAATTACCTATAAAGCGATGGTGGTGTAATGGTCAGCATAGTTGCCTTCCAAGCAGTTGATCCGGGTTCGATTCCCGGCCATCTCACTTGTTTTGTTTTCTAGATGATATTATCTAAAGAACATCAATAACGGTACATAAAACTGCATTTTATAATTCCCCACAATAAAAATTTGTTACCATTTGATTTTCGGAAACTGATTTGGATTAACTTTATAAAATAGGACTGGAATAAGATTTGCTAATCCAAACTTCAAATCAATTCAAATTTTTTGAGAGTTGAGCTTTATAAGATTAGATCCTCTGTACTCTAATTGGGATTGATTTATTCTTATTGTGTTGCGTAATACATAATTAAATGGAAGAATTATGTACGAATGACTCAAGGGTCTAGGGGTATGATTCTCGAGTTGAGCAGTTGTCAACACGTATAGAATTGCTCATAGCCGAGTGTCTTGCGATTTTACTTGTGTAAAAATGTATTTTCTTGCATGAGAATAAAATCTAAAGTGCCGAGCAAAAGACTACTATTTAAAAGTAGGTGTGTTTATAAATAAGTAAACCCTGACAGGGGTAAACCTGGAATGCCAAATCGAAGGACTAAAACAACAGAGACTGAAAACAGTGATTATGATGTTCAGTTAAGTGAAAAGGTAGTAACTGATAATTTACAAAATAGTGATCGTAAGATAAGTTACTATATATAAGACTATTTAAAAGTAGGTGTGTTTATAAATACGTAAACCCTGATAGGGGTACACCTGGAATGCCAAATCGAAGGACTAAAACAACAGAGACTGAAAACAGTGATTATGATGTTCAGTTAAGTGAAAAGGTAGTAACTGATAATTTACAAAATAGTGATCGTAAGATAAGTGAATCTGAAAGTGTTAAAAGCAGAGCAAGTAATCAAAGTATTAATGTCGATGAAAGTAAAAAAGCCGAAAACCAACAAACATGCTGTGTCAACTCATCGACTTCGTTGATCCGAGAGATCGGTTGAGAGAGACGGAGAAAACTTAAAAAAGACGGGCATCGTCAAGCCCCCATAAAGACAACACTACAGTGAAGAAAACTGCTCGGTGAGAGCGCGCGGGGGTATGTTAGAGAAGCACCGCCCGTATGCCCTCTGCCAATCAGCAACCGTTGTAACTTACTGGACACTATCATTGGCGGGAGTACTAGCACCGCCCCCATTAACAACCCTGATCACACCCCCCTGACCGCAGAGGACGTGCCCGAGACCAAAGAGATTCCAAAAAAATACACGTTGCCGCCCCCAACCAACATCATTCCAGGAAGCACGCGTAATCACACTGAGCTGGTGAAAAATATTAGGAAAACAGTGAAGCAAGGTTTACAAATTAGTTACTCACGGAACCGAACTTAAATAATATCCTAAACAACAGCAAACCACCCTTCAATAAATTAGACAAAAGCGGTATATTTAAACTTAAATGCAACAACTGTGAAAACATCTATTTCCCTCTTAATTCACGCAACTAAAAAACTAGATTTAAAGAACACATCAGAAACAACCCTTACTCTGCCTTCGGCTCTCATCTTATTAACAATAACCACTCAACCAGCACCGATAATATTTCTTTACTACATTCAGAAAGTAACTTTCATAAATTAATTTTATTGGAAAAATATGAAATTCTAAAACACAAAAAAGAACATTACCAATTATTAAACGAACAAACTATTTACCCAGAATATCATATTTTCAAAAATTTACCGCCTTTTCAATAATTAACTTTTGTCAAATATAACTTCCCACCATTCCCGTCATTCCTTTCCTGACACTTGTTGCTACTACATCACTTGACAGTTTTTCTTCAAAATTAAAATTAAATTTACTAATATTATTTTGTACTCAATGTGTTTACACTATTTTTGCTAACTTTTCAACTGTACACTTTTGACGGTAAGTCCTAAATTATTCATCATATTCCATGTTGTGATCAATGTGATTACCTACTTAAGATTTAAATTTATAACCTAAATTTATGAGCCCGTTGTAATATAGTTCATATTTCGTTTTACATACTCCTTAAATTGTTTTTTATATCTATAACAACTCCAGTAACAATGACTATGATTATGTTTGTTTTTCATATATATATTTTCTATTTATATTTTTATATTTATCACATTCTATTTTATTGCTTTACTTTATTTCAAAAATTTTTATCAACTGGACAAACTATAATTTAACTTATTTATTTATGTACTTATATAGATCATTTATTTATTTATTTATATAACGAGAAACCAATTACTTATTTTGTATATTATATTCGAATTATTTATCAATGTATTTTTCAGCTGTTTGCCCGAAGATGAGCATAGTCTCGAAATCGATCGCACATAGAATATAATATAAAACATTATAAAATCAGTTTGTCCTTCTTACAACCAACCTTCCTATAATATGTTAAGAGGATATTATCTGGGACGAAAAATAAGCTATTTTTCTGGAACAAATCCTAACAGTATAACAGCACATATTTTATTATTTTTTTCACTATTATGTAAATAAAGGATGGAAATAGTGCCTTAACACTGATTTTTCAAATTTTCATTCCTGGAAAATTGTTGTATACAGTTAAAAAAATCATCTATTTTTGATATTAAATTAACCACAAGAAAAAGTTAAATATTGATATAATAATGAGATAGCGGCCTGGAAACAACCATTATTTATAGCTATACCAAATTTCAAGCATATGGGTTCATTCTTGTGGCTGTAGTTTGTGCCAGAAAATGATCGCTTTTCGAATACACCTTGCCTACTTTACAGGCGCAAAATGTTGAAGAAGTTGCATTTGGCAACGAAACGTCGGCTTAGAAAAATACATTGATAATATTCACTGGATTCCTACGTATTGTTATTTCTATTCCAAGCTCACAGTCGCTTATTTATAATACCTTGTATATAGTTTATATTTGTCATCAAATCGAATCCTCTAATTAACTACGAGATATTTATATTCTCAAATTAAAAGTGTCTCCAGGTGTAAATGCCCAAATTAATGTAAATTTGTATACAATATAAAAGCTTGATCACCTTAATTTATCTCTAAATAATAGATCTGGTTGTAAATAATAACTTTGTTCCCTGAATAGCAGATCTGTCACCAAATAAATCAATTTCCGAACTCTAAGTTCTTTTTTATTTTAAAATTACGTCACCAATATAGGAGCATCATTTAATTAAATAATAATATTCGTTACCAATTCATGGCAAGATGGCGGAGACTGACGAAGTACCTTTAGTTCCATCGCTTAAAAACTTATGTAAAATTTGTAAAAGAAACTGCATAAGCAATAAAGTGAAATGTGAGATTTGTGGAGATGATTTGCATAAATACTGCTGTAAAAAGAAAAATTTAAAAATATGTGACAATGCAATAAGATGCTGCGAAGAAGAATTTGTGGACGCTGACGACCATGTGGCTCAAATCGACCATGAAACTCAAATTAAATATGCTCAGTTGGAAGTAGAAATAAAATTTAAAAAAAAAGATAATCCAGGAAAAAGAAAACATTATTAAAGACGAATGCATAATTATTATTGATAAAGAACATATAATCAATTTACTAACCGCACAATCAAATGATAAGTGTAAGGTCATTGCAGAGACTACAGCTCCATCTATGGCCCAAAAAAATACCAATAATGACATTGAGTCCGTGTCGACCGCTACAACCAACCATTGCAACTAAATTAATTAATATTAATAAACAAAAGAGTGAGGTTGTCTTACAAAGTGTGCAAAACAAAACTGATACAATTTTAAACAAAGCACTAATAAATAATACCATTGTGAAAGACGATATAAATAATGCTGAAAGCTGGATTGAAGTTGTGAAAAAAAAATCAAAAAAGGAAATTAATAAAACAGCGATAATTGGAAGTTCAAAACAACCCTCTATCTTGGAAACTTGTCCAATGAAGTCATTTGTGTATGTGTCTAGACTGAAACCCGGCACTAATTGTGAAATTCTACTCAAATTTCTCCAAAAAGATTTTCCTGAAATAGTGTGCGAAGAAATACCATCTAAATTTCCACAGTTTTACACTTCTTTTAAATTAGTAGTGTACAGACATACTTATGAAAAAATAATGGAAGATGAACTCTGGCCACCAGGTACTTATGTGTCCCGGTTTTTTCACAGGAAACAAACAAAGGACCCTGTAATCTAAAATCCACTATAGTGAACTCAAGCAACAAAAATGATTTTCTACTACTAAATTGTCAAGCATTGACGCTGGAAAAAGTAAATTTTATTTCATCTGATTATATAAGCGGTAATAATAAACTAAAAATGTTATGTTTCACAGAGACATGGTGCAATCCATTCTCCTTCAATTCTTTTTATTTTGAAAATTTAAAAAATGTCAATTATTGTCGTACTGTGCACAAAGGTGGTGGTGTTGGAATCTGGTGTCGCCAGAATATAAATATTAAACCTCTTGATCTCAACAATCACTGTATTGAGAAACATTTCGAAATCTGTGGCATTATCTGGGTATCAAATTCTGACACTACCACTATAATTTTAACCTGTTATAGATCACCATGTGGTGACTTCAACATGTTCTGTGATAAAATCTCGCTTGTTCTTGAACAAATTTTTAAACCTACCATTAATATAATTGTGCTAGGAGACTTTAATATAGATCCTACTAGAGATTCTAGAGAATTCAACAAGTTAACTAATATACTTTTAAGTTATAGATTATCAAATATTGTTGAGAATCCTACGAGAGAAAACAGGATTCTGGATCATATTTATACTAATCTGACCTCAGCCAGTGTATCTGTGCAACCCAACCCAATTTCGGATCATGGAAGCCTTCTCCTTACAAGTAATATTCCGGTAAATAAATCTTTTTGCTGTACTCAGAAAGCTGGACGGTCGTTTAATGAAAATAATGTTGGTAAGTTTTATGAAGCCTTATCAAATGAAAACTGTTTATCTATTTATAATGAAAATTGTCTTAATAAGGCTTTTAATGTCTTTTATAATATTTTTCTAATCTATTTTGAATTCTTTTTTCCAATACAAAAATTAATTCAAAAAACAAATAAAGATTGGGTGAATAAAGAAATTAAAATGTCTAGCAACAAATTAAAATCTTTATATCATCTTAAATTAAAATTCTCTGAACTAGAGCCAGTCTATAACAGAATGAAGAAATATCACTCTACTTTAGTTTCAAAAACCAAGAGACTCTTCTACCAAAATAAAATCTGCAACTCTGATAAACCTTCCAAAAGAGCTTGGATAATATTTAATAAACTAAGCAATAAAGAAACTGAAAAGAATAATAGTATACTGCATAATGAGCTCAATGTAGACGACCCATATTCAATGGCTAACATGATCGTCTTTTGGATAAACTGGAGTGCATGGGTATCCGTGGAGCGCCCTTGGGGTGGTTGCGAAGTTTTTTGCAAGGTAGACAACAATATGTGTCAGTTGAATATAATTGTCGGATTCATAATGAACTGAAATCAGTTTCATCCAAATATCTCACCAACAATGTGGGGGTTCCCCAAGGGACAGTTCTAGCTCCTGTTCTTTTTATGCTTTACACAAATGATAACAAACTTTCACTTAAAGATACTTCTGCACTATCTCTCTATGCCGATGATACGTCGATTGTTGTTTCAGACAAAGATAATGAGAAATTAAATCAAAAATGCAATAATTGTTTACTAAGTATTTTAAATTGGTGCAATGATAACTATCTCTTTCTCAATAAGATTAAAACCACCTTTGTTCAATTTCATAATTATCAAAAGAGAAATGTTCCGGAATTGAATATATCTGTTTATGATTATAAACTACAAAAATCTCAAAAAACTTAAATTCTGGGCCTAACAATGGATTACAATCTTAATTGGAAGTTTCAATGTAAGGAAATCATTGCTTCTCTTAATAGTGCTTGTTTTCAAATAAGACATTTAAAATGTTTCTTAAGAGTGTCGTTTACCTAAATTTTATTTCTGTTTTCTGTAAATAAGTGGGTTTGTAAAATATGCAACCTAGATGCTCTTTCTGAATCGCTGGTAGCTGGTAATAGAAAGATTTATGACATTGGTCCCAACCCCGGCTTACATTTCCAGGTAGTCTTCCGTAGCCGCTAAACGTATTTTAAACATTGTTCCTGAAGGCTTTTTACTTCTATGCTCAGTGTGCCTTATTCTTATTTTCTGTATTATTATGACAAAAAAATATTATTTTGTTTAATAATAATAATTACAATTGTTTTAGTTAGTTGTTTTATTTCAGAACACAGTCATGGCTCACTATTCTCTTTCCGATTTGGTGTATATTAAAGTGCCCGCCATTTTACTTTTTAATAATGTAACATATGAATTATTTTACATGATTATAAAGCAAATTTGATGCACTTTCCAAATTTGTAAAAAAATATAGTATGTTCCATTTGAAATTTCAAAGTTGATATTAATTACTAATAAACCGGAAATGATATCATGAATGTACATTCGTCATCAACTAGCTTACATGTTGCTGTATAAATCATGTTATATGAAAGAAATTGCTAAGTTGATAAATAAGCGAGATATTTGCTGGGTCTATTAAAATATAACACCCTGTATATATATATATATATATATATATATATATATATATATATATATATATATATATATATATATATATATATATATATATATATATATATATATATATATATATAGTATGACCTCTTTAATCTGAACATACTCTAATCCGAACCTCCAGTAATCCGCACAGCGACAATTCGGAGCTATAATTTTATTTGAAAATAAAGGTATATTTTCTGTCATTAGTTCGTTAATCCGAACATTTCGATAATCCAGATCAACCTGTGCAATTATTAGTTCGGATTAAAGAGGTTTAACTGTATTAGGAAAGAATTTTTCTGAGAATTTGAAAGGGTTGTTTACACGGTAGGTAAACGTATAAATAGCGGTAATTTGCGTGATATTATATCATTCTCATTTGTGAGCTACAATTGAGGGGTTGTGTTGTTGTTTATAACTTGGCAATCATTGTTTCGTTGTTAATTGTATTTTGTTTTCGTTATTTTGCTGTGATTGTGATTTTATTTGTTTGACGGATTTTCGAATTGATTTTTATCATGGGAAATTATACGAAGAATAAGAAGACAAAAGGACATAAAAAACGAAACTATGAAGTACAAAAAAGCACTTTTCGTCGTTTGAGGTAAGTTTCATTTTATTATATCGTCCTGAAAGTAATCAGTATTTATTTAGATAGATTTGAAATTCCAATCGTAATATTTTTATTTAGTGTGTTTTTATTTTTTTCACCCAGAGCTTCGAACCACCAGAAATATCAGTTCAATTCCGGTTTACTGTAATGGTTCAATTTGTGCTACGGTTCAGAGCGATTTTTGTTTTGGTTCAGGTTTGAAATATAAAAAATATTTTTTATTATTTCTGTGGCCTCTTTTCAATAATTAGTACTTTTCCTATATTTTTAATTTTTCAAATATTGTTCATATCATTTTAACTGTAATATTTCAAATTTTTTGATTTTTCAAATATTGAACTCTATAAACTTAGTTTTCTGCGCAGTAATAATTATTAAAATATTTTCTTTTTTAGAGCGAAACAAACACTGGAAACCGTAGTCGTACCAAAAGAAATTCCATTGGCTTCTTCGTCACCAGTTCCCCTAGATGATGATAGTGCGTTCCTGGGACAATCTATATTAGATTTCACATCAACATCTGCAGTATCATCACTTACCGAAGAGAACATCGCAGTAATTGAAGATAACATTTTTGACAAAGAGGATTTTTTTATTGAGGAAAATTTGCCACCGCTAAACATTACAAGAGATTCTCTTCATTATACTAACTCTGAAGCAGAAAAAATTTCGGGCAGAAGAATTGTAGATATTAAATATTTTTTGGACGCATTAAAAGAATTAAAACACGAAGGGTTCGGTTGTTCATTTTTTGATATGAATGTGATTAGTGAGAAACGCATCGGATTCGAATCAATTTTTGGTTTGGAGTGCACTGTGTGCAACTTAAAATCGTATATTCATACGGAATCTCCAAAATTTACCGAAGAATACATGAATATAAATGCAGCAGCAACAAATGCTGCAATAATTACTGGAGGAGGATTTCGACAGTTGTCTGCATTTTGTAGCGCAATTGACATTCCATCCATTTCTTCAAAAACATATCATAGTTATCAAAATAAATTATCCGTAGCAATAAGCAAGACGGCACTTGATGAAATGAAACAAGCTGCACTTGAGGAAGCTAAAATTGCCAAAGAACGGGGAAGTGTGGATAAAAATGGAATTCCAATAATTACAGTTATTGCTGATGGAGCATGGAGTAAGAGATCGTACCGAACAAATTACAATGCGCTTTCAGGTGTAGCGTGTATTGTTGGTTTGGAAACAAAAAAAAATTTGTTTATCAGTGTCAAAAATAAATATTGTATGATTTGTGACAGTACTGTTTTCAAAACGAAAAAAGAACATTTTTGTTTTAAAAATTGGCACGGAAATAGCACAGGAATGGAAGCAGCTGCAATTTTGGAAGGCTTCTGTAGTTCAGTGGAAATGCACGGTTTAATTTATGGTACAATTGTTGGAGATGGAGACAGCAGCGTGTACAGAAAAATAAAAGAAACCATACGGAACAAATGTTCTAGTTGACAAAATAGAATGCACTAATCATCTATTACGTAATTATATCAGTAAGCTGCGTGATATAAAATATAAGCCCGGGTTTGCTGCAGAAGATAAGAAATACATTTCTGACAATATTATGAGATTCAGAAATGCAATAACCTGTGCGATAAAATATAGAAAAAATGAGAACAGGGTAAGGCATGAACAGATAAAAGACCTACAAAGTGACATTTTAAATAGTATATCTCATATTCTTGGTAATCATAAAGAATGTGCAGAGTACTTTTGTAATAAAAAAAATGAAACAAATGATAGCATGTATAAAAAATTATATACTGGTTTATTAAATGAAATTAAAATTCCATTGAAAAGAGTTGCTGATAATGCGAAAAGTTTAATTTATGAATTAAACAATAATCCAGCAGAAATCTATAATGCATACGTTGCACAATTTGTTGGTGGAAAAAGAGTGAATTACTCTCTCAGAGGATCTTATAAAACACGATGCGAATTAGCAGTAACTGCCTACAACACCGACGGAAAATTACTATCAAAAATTCATGAAACCTATACTGGTCACAAAGCTGGGCAGCAGACACAAAAATATTGTGAACGGGAAAATAAGAGAAGAAAATCTAGGAGAGAGAGAGGAAAACTACATTGCAAAAGAAGGAAGATCTATAAGTACAACGGAACAGATAGAAATTACGGGCCAGATGCAGCAGAAGAAAAACCCGACTTATCCGAAGAAGAATTTAAAAGTAGAAAGGATACATTTATGAAGGAATTAAAAGATACGAATCCCAAAGCTTTAGAAGAAAATACTAGAAAACAAAGCCATTCTGATTTATGGCTAAAAGAACGACTGAAACGAGTAACAGCCTCAAATTTTGGATTAATCAACAATATGAGAAATACAACTTCCCGGGCAGGTGCGGTGGAACGGATATTGTACAAAACTTTTTCAAATGCAGCAACGAGATACGGAATTGAAACTGAACAAGAGGCAATTAAAAAATTAGAGGATAAGATGAACATTAGTGTGAAACCATGTGGTATATTTGTCGATGAAAAAAGGCCATTTTTAGCAGCATCTCCTGACGGACTGGTTGAAGAACACGGAATTATAGAAATCAAGTGTCCATTTTCAGCGAAAAATATGAATATAAAAGAAGCTGTACAACAGAAAAAATTAATTATTTGCAAATTAAATCTAATCAAATAAAACTGAAACAAAACCATAAATTTTATTGTCAGATACAAGGACAACTAGAAATAACAACCAGACAAATGTGTTTTTTTTATGGTATATACTAAGTGTGATATGCACATAGAAATTGTAGAAAGAAATAGGGAATTTTGGAAACGCAGTGTGAAGAAATTAGAAAATTTTTATTTTAATTATTTACTTCCAGAAATCATTGATCCTCGGAAAATAAGAAATATGAAATTACGTGGCTAATTTAATTTTTTGTGTTTTGTTTTATTATGTCATTAAAATTATACAACCATTAGTTTAATTTAGTCTAGAAGAATACTTCAATAAAATTATGTTTTTAAGAAAGTTATTATTTGTTATAAATTTTTTCTTATTTAAAAAATCTAATAAAACATAATATTTAAATATAGTATTTTCATTCCATATTTATATTTCTTGTCCAGCTTGGGAAAAATTTCGTCTTTATTTGAGAACCCTACTTACTGCAATTTAGATAACAAAGGAACAGGGTAGTAAATAGAATGTCGCTGAATATTGACAGGAGCAGGTATAGTGTCGTGAAGGTTGCTGGACTGGAATTTCACAGTAATATTATTTTTAAACTTGAATGACGTTTTCCTAAGATTTTCTTACATTAATTTGCGTGTTTCTATAATTACAATAGAGTGATAGAAAATCCATGTAGTACATCTAGCAGAGGACAGTTGGAGGTACATATATTTATTTTTTCGCAATATATAACGTGCAGGAATCCGATAAAATCTCATTTGTTTAAAAAAAAGAAAAAGTGTTATTTACTCGAAAACTATTAACAATTTTAAAACTTTGTTCCAATGAATCCATAGATATAATCATAAACAATGAATAAAAAAAAACTTTACATGAACAGGCGGCTAGAATAGGCAGAATTTTAAATCTAGATTTAAAGCTATACTTTACTATTTTTGTTCAAATATCTATAAATAAAAATCAAAATTTTAATATATCATCGTTTTCTGATACTATTTAGATGAATATAACTTATTATAATAAGTACACCAGAAAGAATTAATTTTAAAGTGCTTTTTAATGGAAATTAATAAATTTCAGTGAGAGTTATATGTGTAAAATCATGCAAACTTTGAGCCCCATTTAACAACAAAT
Organism: Pterostichus niger; assembly: GCA_947425015.1. NCBI lineage: Eukaryota > Metazoa > Arthropoda > Insecta > Coleoptera > Carabidae > Pterostichus > Pterostichus niger. Next base: position 10,189,588 of record OX380351.1, on the reverse strand, counting down.
AAATGAAAAATTAAAAAATGTGTTCCACCCAATCCATTCTTTGATATTTTTTCTATCGAAGGCACTGTTGGATAAAACACAGTATTTTGTTAAACAAAAGATATTTCAATTCTAGTGAACCATGTTTTCGCTAAATCAGGTAAACGACACTCTTAACTGTACAACAATTACTGATGTATTATTACGCTATAGTTGATTCTAAATTAAGATACGGAGTTGCTTTTTGGGGAGCCTCGAGATATGCTCATGATGTATTTGTAGCCCAAAAAAAGATATTAAGATGTATAGCTGGGTATAGTCGGACACAGAGTTGCAGAGACTTGTTTAAGTACTATGGTATTCCTCCTCTTACCTGCACTTTGATACTAAAGTTATGTTGCTTCATCTATAAAAACCAATTTAAGTTCTCATTAAATAGTGACATTCATCCAATAAATACTAGAAGTAAAGACAACTTTCGAGTACCGTTCGTTAAAACTAAAATTGGGAAAATGTCTCCGAATTTTCTTGGGTTGCACATTTACAATCTACTTCCACAAGAAATAAAATCTGTGAAATACTATAAATGTTTTAAACATAATCTTAAACACTTTCTTGTTTTAAAATGTTTTTATAATTTGAATGAATATTATGATTATTTTAAATGATGTTCCCTGCTTTTGACTTGTTTCAATTTATTGTATTCTCAATGTCGTATGAAATAAATTAAAATCCTGAATCCTACAATGATCTACGTCCTATAAGCATTCTTCCAGTTCTTTCAAAAATTCTGGAGAAGATAATGCATTTTCAAATATCTACTTACATAAATAACATTAACATTCTCTCTGACAAGCAATCTGGTTTCAGGGCAGGATTTAGTACTACTACTGCACTATTAAATGTAACAGACGATATATTTAAAAGTCTGGATAATAAGGAAATGGCTCTTCTTGTTCTTTTGGATTTTAGTAAGGCGTTTGATACTATTAATCATGATCTTTTGTTAGCAAAAATAAAATATCTAGGTTTTGACGAAGCAAGTTTAGCATTTATCAGGTGTTATTTTAGTAATCGTACACAAAAAGTTGTTAGCAATAATAATGTTTCTCAGTATTTATCTATTACAAAGGGAGAGGCACAAGGATCTGTATATGGTCCATTATTCTTCTCATTATATACATTTGATTTACCCAAGTGCACGTTGTATTCTACTATGCACATGTATGCAGATGACAGTCAATTATTTCTTTCATTCGATCCTAGCAATTACATGCATACCGTTAATTGCATAAATAAAGATTTGGAAAATATCTCCAATTATTCTAAAAACAATAGTCTCCTAATTAATTCCTCTAAGAATGCTGTAATGTTGTTTGGCAACAGAAATGTGCGTGAAGATTTAATAAATAATAAATTGTTTGATGTCAGGCTGAACGATCAGAAGCTTAAAATCTATAAGGTTTTTAAAAACCTTGGGTTAATATTTGATTGTGAACTAGGTTCAACCAATATATTACACTGCTGATAAAGAAAGCATATTTAGCCCTTAAAAATCTCTATATGAACCGTTTCATTTTATCTAAAAAACATAAAGTACTTTTATCTGATGCTCTTGTACTCTCTATATTTAATTATTGTGACGTTATTTATGGTCCCTGCATAAGTGTAAGGGATGCGCTAAGAATACAGAGAGTGCAAAATATGTGTGTCAGATTCGTGTTTGGGCTTAGGAGGTATGATTCTGTGAGGTCTCATATCTCGACTCTTGGCTGGCTGAATATGGAACAAAGGCGTCTCCATCATAGTGCTTGTATGATATATCGTATCTTAAGTTCATCAACACCATCCTATCTCTTCAATAAAATTTCATTTCGTGCATGTTTACATAAACGAAATTTGAGACACCCCAATACACTTCATACTCCAACTCATCATTCCTCTATGTTTCAACGAAGCTTTAGCTTCAACTGCTCACTAATTTTTAATAACCAGGTTCCTGATCACCTAAAGTCACTAACGTCACATGCTTTTGCATTGTATTTCAAAAGGCACTTGCTGACGAACTCGCATTAAAATTTCTCGAATAGGTATAATTAATATGTGTATTTCATGTATAATATGTATGTCTTCTTCTAAATTTATATTTTTTGTTGTATGTAATAACTTTGATTGTATGTCACAGTCTCTGTAGAATTTTTCTTGTATTTGTAAATGGAAAGGTTAAGTGTAAGAGGAGCCATTGGCTCAACTTTGCCAAATAAAATTCGTTTATTATTATTATTATTATTATAGTTTCATTTTCTAATTTAATGAAAAAATGTTCAATAGAGACGGAGTCAAAATGCCGTGCTGGAAAATTTGTTCAATCCACGTACAGCGTGAGTGTGGCCGGCGAGTGGTGGGATCAAATCACCGATTTGTTTATTTTTACTTTATCACTCGTCAGATTCCGTACTCTGAGTTGCTGAACTTTATTGTTTTGGATAGTTTTTTGTTTCAATTCGACTGTATTTTTCACGTTAATATGGCATTTAATAGTTGTGAAAACGGGACAATTTGATCAATTAGTTATAGTTCGCAATTCGTGGGGAAAGTGCCTACATATATTGGAGGCCGAGGAGGAAAATTCAGAAATGGATGAGGACGCTTATGACGCCACACAATAACACAACACTTCGAGAACGTGTGGACTGACTTTGATGACTTCAAAATTCAATATTTCTGTAAATGGAAAGTGATTTTACCCCAGAGTAATGATGAGATGCATGGAAAATGAACTGCCCTGTCTATGTGCAAACTTATTACCGGGTTTGACATCAGTCTCAAGCTTGTCGACCCCTCACTAGATGCAAAAAATGTACCTATTGGGCAGTAAATTAATACTTATACAGTATTAAGTAATATTTTTAGTAGGATTTATTTCATTTATTTTTATTTGATAAGTTTTTTTGAAGTAGAACTTAATGTCTACTAATTATAAAATACAAATTTTATTTCAAACACAATAAAGTACAATTAGATATAGAAGTACGTAATTATTCATATAAAAAGATAAAATATAATTCGCGGTTTAAGCAAAGGTAATATAAATTAAATAAAAATAATTTATTAAATATTTAGATCCTGTTCAAAATTATGCATTATGTACTTGTACATAAATTCATAATAACGAGAAATTTGTATTTGATCTATTATTTTTTTAGTAGATGTTCCAGAAAAAAAGTATGTAAGCAACTAGAGAGTGCAAAGAATTTGAATAAATACAAAATCATAAATCTGTTTCTGATATGGAAATAATATTCTTAGATTACCTACAGACAATATGCGTTTAACCTACGAATCTTGTACGTATTATCTATTCGATTTACTGCTAAGATTCCACATCCCGTATTCTTACTTCTTTGTTTTAACAATCCTTTGATTCTAAATAACATTTAATTCTCTTGATAACTATACTATTTGTGCTCATTTTAATAAAAAAATATATTGTTTCAAATAAGAAAAAAGTTCAATATGTGTAGACAAATTAAATATAAAAAATAATTTATTTCTATTTAACTTAACATAACAATTGTTGTAAATTCAAGAAAGTACTTTGGATAATCAATCAAATGTAAAAATTATCGTTTTAAACTGTCAAGTACGTGTCAAGTGTCAAAATTTAACAAGAATAAACAAGATAATATTATTTTCATTTTTTATTTGCTCTTGCATTTCTCAACGCAAAATGTCACTTTGCCGTTTGTGCTCGACAAAACAGAAAAAACGCCCGCTCTCTAAATCAAACGTACATTGAATGTGACAGCAAATAAACAATTTTAATTTTTGATGTCCAGTAACATTGGCAAATTGTAAAATTAAATTTTTAAAATACTTGAAGAAAGAGGTGGTAGAATTTTATTTATTGTCATGTATCGTCTTTGCAACCCAACTTCAAACAGGTTTGGTTTCCCTTTATTTTTAATGGGCAGTCGATGTACCTAGTGTGAATCTAGATGTTACTGAGGACATGCGATGCTTTAACTGAATTGATTCTTCTAGTTTATCGCGTTCTAGTTGATATGGTAAGAGTATTAATCTATTTCCAATATTCCGTGATAATTTTAGTTTAGGAAACACAAATTTATCGGTACGGACCTGTTAACTACCCTCAGCTAGACACTTGACACTTGGCCGCAACATTTCCAGGTGTTGGTTAGCGTCTTTCAAATCTTGGTCGTTTGTATTAATTTATGATACTGAAGCTTTGTGTTTTGTTTATATTTTAAACCACTCGATTAGTCTTCTACTTTGTTATTCCAAAAAGTTTAAATATGATTGGATTAAGGTTAAACATAAAACATTATAATAAAGCATAATTGGTTTACCGTCTCAATATATTCTAGAATCAAAGCTTAAAGCAACGTAAGATTTATAAATTGAATGATTTTTAATTTTTTTAACTATTTTAAATAAATAAATATATCATCACACTTTTTACCCATTACTGAGTGTGGCACTCTGTCGTAGCAAATCTCGTTAAGTGATATATTTATGAATGTAAAATATAATTACCAGCTGTCAAATCACGGCCCCTAAAGATATTAGTGGTGGGGAGCCACAGGGGTAGATTTAATTTGGTGAAAATTGTTTGTCAGCAGCGGGATCGAACAAGGATTCTCAAGATCCACAGGCCAAGTCTATACCACTGAGCCAATATAACTATTTTTAAGCGAGTAAATATCAAAAGTTAGTTTTAACAACTTATAACTCAGAAACTGATCTAAAAAAAATTCTTATATAACTCATTAAAGTAGATTTATAAAAAATAAATTGTTTATTAATTTAACCGATTTCAGTGCTCCTATACTTGGATAGAGTGCCGCTTAAAATGGACACTTTGTAATTTCATTATTTCAACATATAAAAGCATGATGATTCAATTTTAGTGATAACAGTAGAGATAAAAATCTATTTCTATATTACATTAAAGTTTTATCAGATAACAACAGGAGTGGAATCAGGTAAATAAGATTACATATCATATTAAACGAATAATAATTTAATTTTAAGTATAATGTATTTTTTTTTTTGACATTAATAAATATTATAGTTATTAGCAGTTTTTGACAAAAACAGCAAAAATTTATGTAAATTAGATTGTTTATGTCAAATTACATGATAAATTATAAATTGAAATACAAAGAAAACAGGGAAGAGCCCTCGGAAGAATCCCAAGATATTTTGAATTTTTTTATTGTACTTGTTGTTTTTTACATATATTTGACAACTGAATTGACAAAATAGACTCGCTAGAGAAGAATAATCTGCACTCCCGGTCATGCAGTACGGACAGAACTTGTAAACAGAGGTTTACAATTCAAAAATAAAATAAATATATCATCACACCTTTTTCCCATTATTGAGTGTGGCACTCTGCAGTAGCAAATTTCGGTAAGTAATATATTTCTTCACGTGAAGTATTATTATTCGTTTGACAACCACTCATAGCTATCATTTACACCGTTTAATCTCGACACATATATCAAACTCTTTACACAAAGGAAACTCCAATTCCTCTACTTTAACCCGCCAATCATATACCTTATCATACTTCGCATCCGGTTTATAGTTCCGTTCATATCCAGTATCAAAATCAGCAATTTTTACTTCGCAGCAAAACTCAATCAAATGCTTTCCTAACACCGGCGTATAAATATCAAGAATGAAATGTGTTTCATGTATTTTGTACCTACACATCACGATACCTGCAACACTGGTCAGAAGACAGAATTGGCCTGTTTCTGTCGCCCGCCAGGTGGAGCCTGTCATATGTGTTATATCCTGGTGCTTAGTTGTGTAGTGTTTGACTAGCGACATTTTCGACACGTGAGCTTTGCAGATATGACACCTGGGACGTTGTTCACAGTAACATAGGTTATGTTTTCTACATTTTGAGTCGATATCGGCATGATAACAACCATGATTATCGCAGGGGCGTGTGCTAGGGGCGCAGCCCTCACATAACAAGCCATTTTCGTCTCGGGATTGGAGCACTGTTATCTCATTTAAACACTTTGTACATTCAACTTTTGGTTGCTCTGAGTTATCTTCCTCCGAATCACTCATCTTTCGTTTTCTTGTAAGCTGTTTGCTTGTATCACTCACTGTTACGGTGAAGGTTGCGCCATAAAAGCCGCCCAATACGTCTAGAAGACTGTTGGTGTTCAGGTCCAATGAGGTTAGTTGATCTTGAGGCCCTATTTGTCCTTTCTTCAATACTTGTTCATCTCCTCGTTTTACCAGTAAACTATAAGAATATGTTGTATTTGAAGCTTCTAATAAACTCAACGAGTGAATGATTTTCCCCGATACTAAACAAACTTTCACCTGTAGCAAGAAAAGTAGTTGAAAAGCTCGGAGAAGATAAGTCTGCAAGCTGGCTTTGGAGATATCTTGGATCAAAATAGCTGGGTGGTCTATAACTTTGTATGGGTGATGGGTCTGGCAGTGTTGAAGAATGTCAGTTCTTCTGCCCATCCAGTTGATGGAACCGTGCACCGGGCAAATATACCTTCGATACTCGCAAAATTCTTCATGAGCAATCACCTCCTTTTGCTCCTTGAACGGCACCGTCACTCGACATCCAAATTCCTGGTTCTTACACGGAAACTTCAGTAACTTAGCGGTGGCTTCATATTGGGTGTTCCTGGTGGCTGGGTGATTGGGGGTAAAGCACCGGCCACACACCGCCGCTCCGTCGTGTTGTAAGTACACAGGGCTTCGGGATAAGTATATTTTGCAGTTGATGCACTTTAAAACGTCTAATACATGAGGTGGAATGTTCATCGTTGTTGGTTGTTTCGTGTTTGGTTGAACTTGCAAGTGAAACTAGCTTTTCTCACGGACACGGTGTTTTGATAAACTTTGATGATAATGTTTATCAGTGATAAACAAACCACTTCAAACAGTCGTATAAGTGTTCAGTGATGAAACAAATAATAATGAATTGTTCTGCAATATATTTTTTACATTTTGCAACACTACTTTTTATTAGTAGTATAAACTTGTACTTAAACTTTGTTATCAACTGTTTCATTTTCTGTTATTAATGACATTTTTTATTTTAAAATAAAAATGAAAACAATATAAATTAAGCTTAGCTGAAACAACCTGTACATGGTTAACTTCATAGAATTGCGCGCTAACGTTTATTGTGATCGTTTCAGTTCATCGTTTTGCCATTTACAGGCTGTTTCTATACCTCTGCACGATGCTTTATTGACATATATAATTTGATATATTGATTATTTATTTTTGTTCAACAAGGGAGACCAACAGTTACCCAATGACAGGTCTCCTCAAAATACAATTACAACTTTACAATACAATGCAAATAGAAATTACTAATAATATTATATTAATGTGTGCTGCAAAGCGTTTTTAAATTTAGACAATGATAAAGAAAATAAATCTAAATGTTGATAATTACTGTTATAGGACTGCATAATACGGTTAACAAGTGAATTTTTGTAGTTATTCGTATTATAATTACGTACATGAAATAAATCATTAGATCTTGTTACAGTAGGAACTTGTAATGTAATATCATAGATAAAATTAAGCGAGTCGATTAAGTTGTTGAACACTATAATATATCAGCGTGAGATCTTCTGAGTTCAAGAGAAGTAATATTGAAGTAACGCAAACTATCTGAATAACACATGTTCTTAATATTTAATTTATATTTAAGAAGTGACATTAATTTCTTTTGGAACGATTCAATCAGCTTAATATTTTTATTGTACATGGGATTCCATATAATGCTTAGATATTCCAAATGAGGTCTAACTAGTGATCTATAAAGTGTAATAAAAGAGTCTATCTGCTGAAAAGGTTGGGATAATCTAATAATGAAGCCTAACATTTTGTAAGCTTTTCTTAACCATAATATACGAATGTTAATTGAATGTTAACTTGTGGTCAAAGGTCACACCAAGATCGCAAATCATATCCTTTCTTATTAAATTGTTACCCTGTAAGTCATAATTGAAAATTAAGTTAAATTTATTCCTGGTATAAGTCATTACTGAGGATTTATCCAAATTTAAATGCATATCATTTGCGACACAAAATTGGTGAAATGTTGATAAGTCATCTTGTAGCAATTGGCAATCGTCATGAGACAGTACAGCCCTGAAAATTTTAAGTCATCTGCAAAAAGTGAAAATTCAGAATGAATGAAACAGGACGATATTGAGTTTATATATAAATAGAATAATAAGGGTCCCAAGTGGGATACTTGTGGTACTCCAGAACTAACTAATATTTCAAGTGACATATATCCATAACAGACCACGAATTGAGACGGCCTTAGAATATATGACTCACTCCATCTCCATGAATGTCGTACGCAGATAATTTCCGTAATAATATATGATTTACTCTATCAATAGCTTTACTAAAGTCTGTTTAAACTACATCGACTTGTCTTGTTTTATCCATGTTGCTACTGACAAATTCAGTAAAGGTTAACCAATTATTTAGGACTGATTTACCCCTACAAAATCCACTTTGTTGAGGAATAATAATGTTACAGAATTCATAATTAATTGTCTTCAAATAACTTTCCGAAAATTGGTAAAATTGAAATTGGACGATAATTTGATGTTTTAGTTTTGTCACCAGATTTAAATACTGGGATCATATGATATATTTTCCAAAAATTCGGAAAGATCCCAGATTTTAGTGATTTATTAAATATTATAACTAATGGATGTACTAGATAATGTGCACAGTATTTAACAAATTCAGGATGAATTTTATCAAGACCACACCCCTTACTTACATTTAAGATTTTTAGAAATTGAAATATTTCATCTGAAGTTAATTTGAGTACTCCCAAGTTAATAGAATTATCATGACGTGTAATATATTCATTGGTATTATTATTGAAAACTGAATTAGTTGAAACTGATTCAAAATGAAGAGCAAAGAGATTACAGATATCGGAACCATTTCTTGCTTCACCATCATTATAATACATAACATTTGGTAGGTTGTTATTTGTTTTCCGTGTTTTAGTGTAATTCCAAAAATGTTTAACATTATATTTTATATTATATTCAATAAAGTTAATGTAGTTATTGAAATCCTTGTCCATACAAAGTTTTACCCGTTTACGTAACAAAGCAAAAGAATTAAAATCATCTAAGTTAACATACGTCTTCCATTTTTTCTGAAATTTGTGTTTATCTTTTATCATTTTAATTAATGACCTAGAAAACCATTTAGGATAACTGCTTGAAATATGAATCTAAACCGGTGCATAAGTATCAAGTAGGTTATATAATATTCTGTAAAATAATTTAACGTTATAATTCAAATCATTGTTACTAAATTTCACATCCCAGTTCACTGCAGATAGTTTATAAATTAACTCTTCATAGTTGCAATTATGGAAGTCGTATGATTTAAATATAGATTGATTAAGTGTTTTGAAGTTTATAAGAAAAGCATTATATTTCAAGTGAAGGATGATAAGGATCAATAGCCGTTAAAGGAAATTCATATTTAACGAAGTAAAAACCAAATCTAACAATTTATTTAATACATTACTAACTCCATTATATTGATTTAAGTTAGATAAGGACATAGTATTAGTAACCTCAAGATGTGAATCTAACCTTTTTTGAAATAAGTGAACAAATATATATTTATATATATATATATATATATATATATATATATATATATATATATATATATATATATATATATATATATATATATATATATATATATATAAATATATATTTGTTCACTTATTTCAAAAAAGGTTAGATTCACATCTTGAGGTTACTAATACTATGTCCTTATCTAACTTAAATCAATATAATGGAGTTAGTAATGTATTAAATAAATTGTTAGATTTGGTTTTTACTTCGTTAAATATGAATTTCCTTTAACGGCTATTGATCCTTATCATCCTTCACTTGAAATATAATGCTTTTCTTATAAACTTCAAAACACTTAATCAATCTATATTTAAATCATACGACTTCCATAATTGCAACTATGAAGAGTTAATTTATAAACTATCTGCAGTGAACTGGGATGTGAAATTTAGTAACAATGATTTGAATTATAACGTTAAATTATTTTACAGAATATTATATAACCTACTTGATACTTATGCACCGGTTTAGATTCATATTTCAAGCAGTTATCCTAAATGGTTTTCTAGGTCATTAATTAAAATGATAAAAGATAAACACAAATTTCAGAAAAAATGGAAGACGTATGTTAACTTAGATGATTTTAATTCTTTTGCTTTGTTACGTAAACGGGTAAAACTTTGTATGGACAAGGATTTCAATAACTACATTAACTTTATTGAATATAATATAAAATATAATGTTAAACATTTTTGGAATTACACTAAAACACGGAAAACAAATAACAACCTACCAAATGTTATGTATTATAATGATGGTGAAGCAAGAAATGGTTCCGATATCTGTAATCTCTTTGCTCTTCATTTTGAATCAGTTTCAACTAATTCAGTTTTCAATAATAATACCAATGAATATATTACACGTCATGATAATTCTATTAACTTGGGAGTACTCAAATTAACTTCAGATGAAATATTTCAATTTCTAAAAATCTTAAATGTAAGTAAGGGGTGTGGTCTTGATAAAATTCATCCTGAATTTGTTAAATACTGTGCACATTATCTAGTACATCCATTAGTTATAATATTTAATAAATCACTAAAATCTGGGATCTTTCCGAATTTTTGGAAAATATATCATATGATCCCAGTATTTAAATCTGGTGACAAAACTAAAACATCAAATTATCGTCCAATTTCAATTTTACCAATTTTCGGAAAGTTATTTGAAGACAATTAATTATGAATTCTGTAACATTATTATTCCTCAACAAAGTGGATTTTGTAGGGGTAAATCAGTCCTAAATAATTGGTTAACCTTTACTGAATTTGTCAGTAGCAACATGGATAAAAGAAGACAAGTCGATGTAGTTTAAACAGACTTTAGTAAAGCTATTGATAGAGTAAATCATATATTATTACGGAAATTATCTGCGTACGACATTCATGGAGATGGAGTGAGTCATATATTCTAAGGCCGTCTCAATTCGTGGTCTGTTATGGATATATGTCACTTGAAATATTAGTTAGTTCTGGAGTACCACAAGTATCCCACTTGGGACCCTTATTATTCTATTTATATATAAACTCAATATCGTCCTGTTTCATTCATTCTGAATTTTCACTTTTTGCAGATGACTTAAAATTTTCAGGGCTGTACTGTCTCATGACGATTGCCAATTGCTACAAGATGACTTATCAACATTTCACCAATTTTGTGTCGCAAATGATATGCATTTAAATTTGGATAAATCCTCAGTAATGACTTATACCAGGAATAAATTTAACTTAATTTTCAATTATGACTTACAGGGTAACAATTTAATAAGAAAGGATATGATTTGCGATCTTGGTGTGACCTTTGACCACAAGTTAACATTCAATTAACATTCGTATATTATGGTTAAGAAAAGCTTACAAAATGTTAGGCTTCATTATTAGATTATCCCAACCTTTTCAGCAGATAGACTCTTTTATTACACTTTATAGATCACTAGTTAGACCTCATTTGGAATATCTAAGCATTATATGGAATCCCATGTACAATAAAAATATTAAGCTGATTGAATCGTTCCAAAAGAAATTAATGTCACTTCTTAAATATAAATTAAATATTAAGAACATGTGTTATTCAGATAGTTTGCGTTACTTCAATATTACTTCTCTTGAACTCAGAAGATCTCACGCTGATATATTATAGTGTTCAACAACTTAATCGACTCGCTTAATTTTATCTATGATATTACATTACAAGTTCCTACTGTAACAAGATCTAATGATTTATTTCATGTACGTAATTATAATACGAATAACTACAAAAATTCACTTGTTAACCGTATTATGCAGTCCTATAACAGTAATTATCAACATTTAGATTTATTTTCTTTATCATTGTCTAAATTTAAAAACGCTTTGCAGCACACATTAATATAATATTATTAGTAATTTCTATTTGCATTGTATTGTAAAGTTGTAATTGTATTTTGAGGAGACCTGTCATTGGGTAACTGTTGGTCTCCCTTGTTGAACAAAAATAAATAATCAATATATCAAATTATATATGTCAATAAAGCATCGTGCAGAGGTATAGAAACAGCCTGTAAATGGCAAAACGATGAACTGAAACGATCACAATAAACGTTAGCGCGCAATTCTATGAAGTTAACCATGTACAGGTTGTTTCAGCTAAGCTTAATTTATATTGTTTTCATTTTTATTTTAAAATAAAAAATGTCATTAATAACAGAAAATGAAACAGTTGATAACAAAGTTTAAGTACAAGTTTATACTACTAATAAAAAGTAGTGTTGCAAAATGTAAAAAATATATTGCAGAACAATTCATTATTATTTGTTTCATCACTGAACACTTATACGACTGTTTGAAGTGGTTTGTTTATCACTGATAAACATTATCATCAAAGTTTATCAAAACACCGTGTCCGTGAGAAAAGCTAGTTTCACTTGCAAGTTCAACCAAACACGAAACAACCAACAACGATGAACATTCCACCTCATGTATTAGACGTTTTAAAGTGCATCAACTGCAAAATATACTTATCCCGAAGCCCTGTGTACTTACAACACGACGGAGCGGCGGTGTGTGGCCGGTGCTTTACCCCCAATCACCCAGCCACCAGGAACACCCAATATGAAGCCACCGCTAAGTTACTGAAGTTTCCGTGTAAGAACCAGGAATTTGGATGTCGAGTGACGGTGCCGTTCAAGGAGCAAAAGGAGGTGATTGCTCATGAAGAATTTTGCGAGTATCGAAGGTATATTTGCCCGGTGCACGGTTCCATCAACTGGATGGGCAGAAGAACTGACATTCTTCAACACTGCCAGACCCATCACCCAGACAAAGTTATAGACCACCCAGCTATTTTGATCCAAGATATCTCCAAAGCCAGCTTGCAGACTTATCTTCTCCGAGCTTTTCAACTACTTTTCTTGCTACAGGTGAAAGTTTGTTTAGTATCGGGGAAAATCATTCACTCGTTGAGTTTATTAGAAGCTTCAAATACAACATATTCTTATAGTTTACTGGTAAAACGAGGAGATGAACAAGTATTGAAGAAAGGACAAATAGGGCCTCAAGATCAACTAACCTCATTGGACCTGAACACCAACAGTCTTCTAGACGTATTGGGCGGCTTTTATGGCGCAACCTTCACCGTAACAGTGAGTGATACAAGCAAACAGCTTACAAGAAAACGAAAGATGAGTGATTCGGAGGAAGATAACTCAGAGCAACCAAAAGTTGAATGTACAAAGTGTTTAAATGAGATAACAGTGCTCCAATCCCGAGACGAAAATGGCTTGTTATGTGAGGGCTGCGCCCCTAGCACACGCCCCTGCGATAATCATGGTTGTTATCATGCCGATATCGACTCAAAATGTAGAAAACATAACCTATGTTACTGTGAACAACGTCCCAGGTGTCATATCTGCAAAGCTCACGTGTCGAAAATGTCGCTAGTCAAACACTACACAACTAAGCACCAGGATATAACACATATGACAGGCTCCACCTGGCGGGCGACAGAAACAGGCCAATTCTGTCTTCTGACCAGTGTTGCAGGTATCGTGATGTGTAGGTACAAAATACATGAAACACATTTCATTCTTGATATTTATATATATATATATATATATATATATATATATATATATATATATATATATATATATATATATATATATTGTTATCTACGGGAGTCCAGCTAAGGTCCGGCAAGTTGTAGTCACCTGCTATAATAAATTCATAATCCGTAAATTTCAAAGTAAGTTCGGTAATTCTATTAAGATGGTCCAGATAAGTGTCAATGTTTGCGAGGGGAGGTAAATAAACGCAACACAGGTGAACTTTTTGATGATTCCCAAAGATCCTCCGCGGAACTAGACCAAGATAATTCAGCTTTACATTGGAGGTTTTTGTACACTAAAATTAGGACGCCGCCACCTTGAGATTTAGTAGCATCATTATGATCACGTCTAAAAAATGAGTATGCGTATTAAATCACACAATTAACTGCCAAGCACTGAATTATTAAGCCATTTCTCAGTCAGTAATTACACGCACAAATTTCATTGTAAATATTACTAATTTTCGTTTTCATTCCCCGAACATTCTGGTAGTAAATATGTAAGTACATTGATAATTAGAGCAATATAACTCAATTTAAATGAGCGAAGACGATTAATTCATCTTTTTGGTATCGCACTCTGAATTAATGATAATAATAGGCGAATTCTCATTTTTCCTTGTGAAAAGTTTACAGTGACGAACTCATACATACTTAAATGATTTTTATGAGCAATATCTCTTGTTATCTTGAGAAGGAATGTATTATCAGGACTTAAATGATCGTTAATATAGATACTATTTGGCGAGGGGACGTTTAAATTTGAGGCATTAAATTTTTTTAATTTTCGTGCACACGCTATAAATTTTATCTTGTTTAAGTCTTGAAACAAATCTGACGATAACATTCTTCGGTTTGTTGGCCGCATTGTAAAGAGATACACGGTGTAAAGCATCGATATCTTGCTCAGTGATAGAACAGTCGATAATCTTGCCTATATTCTCCATTACTTCAATTAAATTTTCATTTGTTTTCTCCGGCAGTCCAGCTATTTCAATGTTATTAATTCTAGAACGCTGTTCTAAATCTTCAACTATATATTTAATAACATTAAATTCAGCTCTTAGTGGTTCGATCATGTTGATTTTGACCGTTATTTTACTTAGCTTACCTTCAAAATCATCAATCTTATCAGAACATAAGTTTCCTGATTTTACAAGACCATCAAGTATATTTTTAATATCAAGTAGAGTCAATTCATCAGACTATCTAACCGTGGGGGATGCTACAACAAAAGAAGGACGATCCCTGTTTTATTTTGCATACATCACATAAGCATCCAAGATTCTTTGACTTAAGTAGAGCATTGTTCACCTCATCAGGGATGCTAGCACAGCTGACATGATAGCTAAGTTGACAGGCAAGACAGGTGAGGGAATGAACGACTGATAATCTTCTTGCAAACGTTGCATGGTAAAGCCGTGATGATGAATATCAACAATAACACACATAAAAAATACAGTACTTAGCTGGTTGATTGCTCGAGGTCGATGAACTTCAATGACAATGACGAAGTACAGACCGATTAATTAAGAATACGCAATATGCGTGATATATGCGTATAACTGCACTATAACCCGGGATTAATATTGAGCACATTTTATTTGCGTTCAAAAACACAAATAATTCATGATGGTTTCTTGGAAACTACTATTATTGTTGAATTTTAATAGTAATTATACTTGTAACAATTGAAATTGTAATGATTCTTATATGTATATTGTAACCGAAACTTGATTAAAAGTTTACTACCTAAGTAACAATGAGTGATGGTAAACTTAATAGTTACGTTATTTTAAGATTACCTCTAAGTTATATGTACGAGTAACTTGTCATATTTTAGATTTTTGTAATGTGTGTAGCACAGCGTGATTGTAAATATTTCGTAATAGTCTGGTTATCTTTTCGCTGACTCCCAGATTGAAAATTGTTAATCATAGTTTTTGATGGTTAACAACTGTCAAAAACTTTCTGAAAGTCGACGAAAAGGGCACACGACATCCCTTCTTAGTGAGTTTAAAATCTTGATTGAAAAATTGTGGCAAACACAAATAAATTATCTATACAAGATCTATTTTTGCCAAACCCTGACTGGGCTTCGGAAAGAATATCATAAGTTTCTATACAAGTTTGCAATCGTTGATTTATAATGAAAGTTAAAAGTTTGGTAATTGTATTTATCAGAGCTACTCCACGATAATAATTGGGGTCCGTTTGATTACATTTTTATGCAGCATAGTTGTTTTTATTTTAGTTAGGCAGTTGGGCAAGTTTTCTTCTTCATAAGTAGAAGGTATTTATCAGGTTTATCAGATAATATGTCGCATTTTCATTTATAATGCCATTTGGACTAGGTGCTTTATTTAATTTGAACTTTTTCAGAGCATATTTTAATTCGCAGATAATAATTTGATTATCAAGGTATGGATGTCTTACATCAAAGAAATAGATGCCACACCTAATTTTCTTACCAAACCAGTTCTTAAAGTAGGTAACACATGTATGTTGGTTTATGTAGTTTACATGAACATTTTTTGTGGTTATGTGTTTTATCGTTTTCCAAAATTCCGTTTGGTTTATGACTTTACCTAGTTTTTCTTTGATTAACTGAGTTTCTAGAGATATTTGCATTTTGTTATGTTATTTATGTTACGCTAGTTATGTTAAGATAACTGCTTACCGTAGAATGTAATATGAATATCACGATAAGGATAAGGAAATGTTATATATAGAACTAAATGTAAACTTGTAGCTTGTCTTAAACTGATCGTCTTGGAAACAAGTCGAAAGAATAAAGAACCTTTGAAACCTTTTTAAAAACTCTGTGTCTGGAATTGAACCCAAAACTGGCGCAGTCGGTAGGATTTCCGAGATTGACACAAATCGTATGTGCAATTTTCGAATTTTCGATTAAATCGGAAAGTCCGAACAAGTTGGTAGTGAACAACCCGTGAAAGTGCGAGAGCTCGAGCGAACATCGAGTTGCATCAACACAGCGTTCCACGCCGACAACAACCTCAGTTCAGAGCGGAGAAGAAGGTTTCATCGCAGCTAACATAGGAAGTCCTGGGAGAGGAATCACATCTTCCAAACCTATAGGCGCAGTAGAAGTAAGAAAAGAAAAAGAAGAATGAAAACCACAATTTGCATGTAAGTGCTCATTCCTAAAACAATTCCTAATTTCGGTTTTACAATTAAAAATAACAAATAGATTTAGCAAACTAGATTTATAAAGTAGAAATAATTTAATTTTATGACAGACGCAGACATTGATAATATTCTAAATTTACTAAACAACATAAATTTAAATAACACCGAAATGGCTGAACAACCAGTTAATTATCAACTGTTGAGATTGTATATCGATTCAATACCACGCTACGAAGGTAATCCTCACACTTTGGGAATATTTCTAGATAATTGTCAAAATCTAATTCAAACATTTGCAAACGCTGCTGACCCAGCACTAAATAATTTTCTAATTCGTACAGTCTTAGGCAAACTAACTGGTCGTGCTTTAATTTTAATCGGATCTAGAACAGAATTAACTACTTGGCAAGATATAAAAGATGCACTTAGTCTTAGTTTCGGCGATCAAAGAAACATAGATTGCTTAGTTCAGGATTTAATTTCACTGAGACCTGCCAAAAACGAATCACCTTATAATTTCGGTATGCGATGTCAAGATGCTAGAAGTCTACTCCTTTCCAAATTAAATACACTAGTTTTAACCGAAGCTGAAAAACTCGTTAGACAAATAAACTATAAAGATCTTGCTCTAAAAACATATATTCGTGGTTTACCAGCCAATATTCAGACTAATGTAAGATTAAGAGATCCTGACAGCCTTGAAAAAGCCATGAGTCTCGTAGTCGAGGAAGAAAACTTCCTTTACTCGACACAACGACAGAACACATTAAATTTACAAACAGGTTATAGACCACCACAAAGACTTGCACCTACCAGACATAACTCAAACTCACAGACAAATATGTATGTTCCACAACATTCACATTACAATCATAATCCTGCTCCACAAATGCCATCTCACTTCCAAACGAGATCACCTAATCCAATGGCACCTAAACCAAATCCTTTCTATAATACAAATAATCAAACAAATTATCGACCGATGCACTTTGCACAACGACCCCCTCAATTCCAAACTCGTCCTAACAATTTCACACCCCAACAAAGACCAACTTTCAATAATTTTAATCCCCAACAAAGACCAACTTTCAATCATTTTAATCCTCAACAAAGACCAAATTTTTCCCAAAATTGTAATCGACCTAATTCAAACCAACAACAAAACGAATTCAAACCCGAACCCATGGACACCTCATCCGGTCACTCCAGAATAAAAACACAAAAACCTTTTACCTCAACTGCACTATTCACTCAAAATGTTTACGATGCAGAAAACTACGCAAATTCATACGAAGCCCCTTATCAATATGAATACTCTGAAAATTATTCAAACGAACACCCTGTATATGATAATTACGACACCGGCTATAACAACTCTCACGCCGAGCTAGAAACAGTATCGCATTACAATAACGAATATGATAACACCAACTATCACGAACAAGAATTTTACAACACTGAGATAAATTTTCCACAAGCCCCCGATGCTACCAATCAAACATAATACAAGTAAATGTATTAAAAGCAAACCTGCCATACATTTATATCCCCGAAATTAATGCGAATTTCTTAATTGACACAGGAAGCACTAAAAGTTTAATCAATCCAGAACTAGCTTACAAATTTTATAATAATTTTATTTTTGAAGAAAATTTTAATATTCAAACTGCACATAATATTTCATTCCATAACGAAGTAGCAGAAATTCCAGTCTTCCAAATTTTTAACGTTCCTCAATGTCATAAATTTTATCTTTTCCAATTTAGTAAAAAATACGACGGACTTATAGGTGTTGATTTACTTAAACAATTAAATGCAAACGTTAATGTCAATTTAAAACAACTAACAACACCAAATGCAACCATTCCCATAATCTTCGAACCTGATAACAAAAAAAATTCTGAAACACATTTTGCAAACTACACTATTATTATACCACCCCGTGTAGAACAAGTAATAAAACTCCCTGTTAACTTAAACGATGGTCTAGGCATTTTAAATCATACAAATTTTGGAAATGGCGTAGAAATGCCAAAAGCACTTGTCAATGTTTCAAATAACTTGGCTATCACAACCGTTACTAATATAACTGAAAATCCAGTTCAGATAAAAATTTGTCAACCCTTTGATATCGAAGCCCTAAATCCAATTAATATAAACTTTGTCGAAAAAATGGAAACTGATAACGAATTAGATACAGATTACGAAAACTTGCTTAAACAAAATTTAAAAAACATTAGAGTTGACCATTGTAACTCTGAAGAGAAAGATGCAATTAGAAAACTTTGTTTCGAATATCGAGATATATTTTACTGCGAAAATATACCATTAAGTTTTACAAATGAAATTAATCATAAAATCAAATTAAAAGATGAATCTCCTATACATGTCAAATCATATCGCTTCCCTGAAGTTCATAGACAGGAAGTTAGAACACAAATGTCAAAAATGTTAGATCAAGGTATAATACAACATAGCGTTTCCCCATGGTCCAGCCCAATATGGATCGTACCCAAAAAAATGGATGCATCAGGAAAAAAGAAATGGCGACTTGTTATAGATTATCGTAAATTAAACGAACGCACAATCGATGACAAATACCCCCTTCCTAATATCACGGACATCTTAGATAAACTCGGTAGAGCTAATTACTTTTCAACACTTGACCTAGCAAGCGGTTTCCATCAAATAGAAGTTAACCCCGAAGACGTACAAAAAACCGCATTCTCCACTGAAGGCGGTCATTACGAATTCAAACGCATGCCGTTTGGATTAAAGAATGCTCCATCAACTTTTCAAAGAGTTATGGACAATGTTTTAAGAGGTTTACAACATGAAAGTTGTCTAGTCTACCTAGATGACATTATAATATTCAGTACATCGTTACAAGAACACG
Organism: Pterostichus niger; assembly: GCA_947425015.1. Taxonomy (NCBI): domain Eukaryota; kingdom Metazoa; phylum Arthropoda; class Insecta; order Coleoptera; family Carabidae; genus Pterostichus; species Pterostichus niger. The sequence goes on along the minus strand of OX380351.1, from coordinate 10,169,761 downwards.
TCGAGCGACTTAAATCAGTATTCGAAAGATTAAGAAAAAGTAACTTCAAAATTCAATTAGATAAGTCAGAATTCTTGCAACAAACAGTTCAATATTTAGGACACGTAATTACCCCCGAAGGCGTTAAACCCAACCCAGACAAAATTTCTGTTATTAAAAACTTTCCCATTCCAAAAACACAAAGAGATATCAAAAGTTTTCTTGGTCTACTAGGATATTACCGGCGTTTCATTAAAGATTTCGCAAAGATAACAAAACCGATGACAAAATGTTTAAAGAAAGATGTAAAAGTAGTGCATAATAAAGAATTCATAGATTGTTTCAACACTTGCAAAGAACTCTTAGTCAACGACCCCATATTAAAGTATCCCGACTTTGATAAGCCATTCATACTAAGAACTGACGCAAGCAACTTTGCGTTAGGTGCTGTTCTTTCACAAGGACAAATACCAAACGACAGACCCATAGCATACGCTTCGAGAACACTAAACGAAACTGAAACTCGATACGCCACCATTGAAAAAGAGCTACTAGCTATAGTATGGGCATGTAAACAATTTCGTCCATATTTATACGGCCGAAAATTCACCATAGTAACTGACCACCGTCCCCTAACTTATATGTTTAAATTCAAAGATCAAAATTCGAAACTACTAAGATGGAAAATAAAGTTAGATGAATACGATTATGATATAATTTTTAAAAAAGGTAAATGCAATACCAATGCCGATTGTCTCTCTCGTATTTCTATAAATGCAATAGAAAACGAATCCACCATAAATAACCCTGGAGAAGTAAATAACGACATTTTAGAATATTTAAAAAATATTGCAGAAAATTTTGACCCTAATGAACAAAAAGCTTCAACAAGTACAACCCCTGTACCCAAAAATAAACCTAAATTCAAAATTATATCAAACATACAAGCAAAACCTCCAGATAATATTAACACCACACAGACTTTAAATGATAACGATAGTGATAACGACAGCTCTGAGTCATCAACTCAACACTCTACGGCGAACGATACTACAAACGACGGAATAAAAATACTCGACGAAATTATAAACAATAAAATAAACCAAATTCTTGTATTTCCAAACTTATATCAAAAATCAGACGTTTCACATGAAAAGTACGAAAACCAAAAAATCGTAAGAGTAAAAATTCCCGAAAATAATAATGAAAAATTAATTTTTGAATTTTTAAAGAACTATACTGATTCAAAAAACATTTACCATATGTATTTCCATACAGATAAACTATATCACGACTTCTGCAAAGTTTACTTAGATAAATTTTCGGAAAGAGGTCCAAAATTAATTAAATGTACCAAAAGACTAAATACGGTTGCAGATAAAGAAGAACAAATTATGCTAATCAAACATCATCACGATGGCAAAACAAACCACCGCGGTATAAACGAAACTATAGAATACTTAAAAAGAAATTACTACTGGAAACATATGAAAGCAACCATCACTAATTATATTAATTCCTGTGACATTTGTCAAAGAGCAAAATACGCTAGGAAAAAACCTTATGATCCATTAATGAACACTGAAACTGCAACAAGACCGTTCCAAATAATTCACATAGACGTCTTTGCTTATGATAATAAAAATTACTTAACTTTAGTAGATGCATTTACAAAATTTGCTCAAGCAATTTACATTGAAGGTAAAACTGCAATTCACATTAGCAATGGTTTAATAAAATATTTTACATCATTTGGCGTACCAGAAAATTTAACAATTGACAACGGAAAAGAATTTAATAACAGTACCGTAAAAGAATTCCTTAAATTACATAAAATAAATGTTCACTTCACTACCCCTTTGCATCATGAATCTAATTCCATTGTCGAACGTTTCCATTCAACGATAATAGAACACTTACGAATATTAAGAGAAATGTACCCCGACGACCGTAGCGATCTTATGAATTATGCTATTATTGGCTATAATAACTCAATCCATAGTTCTACTAATTACACACCATTCGAACTAGCCTTTGGACACACAAACTCAAGAAATCCAAACGAAATATTTATTCCAAATTCATTCTATAACGATTATGTTGAAAACCATAAGGAAAAATTAAAACATGTTTACCAAACCGTATCTGATAAACTAGAAACACAAAAACAAAAAGTCGTTTCCAAACATAATACAAAAGGCGATACTAATAAAGAGTTTAAATTAGGACAAACTGTTTATAAACAAAATTCCATGAATAGAAACAAAAAGAATTTAAAATTTTTAGGACCATATAAAATTACTAAATTGCTAGACAGAAACAGAGTAGAAATATCCAGCCAACGTAAGAAAAATAAAACTGAAACCATTCACATAAAAGAATTAAGAAAACCAACTGTTGTTACAGATCAACCCTCTTCATCGTCGTCACAACCTTAGAACTACCTATATTTCATAATCTCAATAAAAATCCTGGCCTCCTACCCTTAAAAATAGGACATGCCCAAATCAAGACTGACTGTTGGACATTTATACAAATATATGACATTACTGACATAATAAACGAATTTATATCACTTAAAAACTCATTTTCAAAAATCTCCACAGAACTTAAAAACTCAACTTTCAATTATCATTCCTACCAAATAATTCGTATTATTGAAGATAAGGTTGAAACTCAAATAAAACAATTAAATCCATCATTTAATTATAAAAGATCTAAACGAGGTCTCATAGACGGACTTGGCTCAATTATAAAATCCATAACTGGTAATCTTGATCATAATGATGCCGAAAAATACGATAGAATTATTACTAAATTATCTAAATATCAAAATAATTTTAAAACCATTCTTAAAGATCAAATGACAATCCTTCAGACATCTATTCAAAAATACAACGACAATATTAAAACACTTTCACACAATCAGTTAGTATTAAATTCAAAGATTGAAGAATTAGAAAAAGCTATTAATAGTACTTTAATAAGAAATGTTGAAGTATACAATTGCGTGTTTTTACAGACAGTCATCTCTCAATACACTTCAAGTCTGCAAATTATATATGACATACTAGAAAAAATTGAAGTAGCAATAACATTTTCAAAATTAAACACCTTTCATAATTCTATTATCGAGCCAAATGATTTGTTTTCTGAAATACTCTTTATTTATAAACAATTAGAAAAGAATAAATTTCCCTTCGAACCAACATTAAAAAACTTACTACTATTTGAAAAAATAATTGAAATTAAAAGTTATAGTAAAAGTAATCAAATAACATTTTTATTAGAAATTCCAATTGTAGAAACCGAAATATTCAATTACTACCATTTATATTCCCTACCTACTCCAAATCAAAATACCTTTAAAATCATCATACCACACTCAAAATACCTTATCTCCAATGAGCAAACATATGCATTCTTCGACACAAGATGTGATGAAATAATATCAGAATTGTTCCTGTGCCATGAAGTCCACACATCTCAAATAGACGAAAACGCACCATGTGAAATCCAACTCCTAAAGTATACAGCAAATACAACCAATTGCAAACAAGTATTTACTCAAATACCCAACGTCAAGATTCAAAAAGTTGAGAAGAACCAATGGATCATCATTGCTCCAAATGGTATCGTTGCAACCCAAAAATGTGGCTTAAATACAAACAATATTCCCTTAAACGGAAGTTACCTACTTGAACTTAATAATCAATGTGAAGTGAAAGTGAAATCTACCCTAATTAAAACGTATCAAAACTATAAACCAAGTTTTAAGAATATCGAACTGCCAAACTTAGAATTTCAAGTTGACACTTATGATAAAAATCGTTTTGACTTCAAACCTCTAAAACTAGATACAGTTAATTTAGATGAAACAAAAAATATGTATTCACTTATAGATAACCAAAAAAATAAGTTAGAAATAATTAATGTTGAACCTATATATTTTAATAGAATTAGTATCTATACCATTATTTTGTATTTTATAATAATTATAATTATTTTGTATTGCATATATTCATACTATGTTCGAAGGAAGCTAGCCAAATCCAGGCCCAAATCCGACCCAGGAGAGATCCCCGAAATGTCACCGAACTCTGTGGCAAGAAGCCCCACAGTTCTCACTTAGCCGGGAGGAGTTATGTTAAGATAACTGCTTACCGTAGAATGTAATATGAATATCACGATAAGGATAAGGAAATGTTATATATAGAACTAAATGTAAACTTGTAGCTTGTCTTAAACTGATCGTCTTGGAAACAAGTCGAAAGAATAAAGAACCTTTGAAACCTTTTTAAAAACTCTGTGTCTGGAATTGAACCCAAAACTCGCTGTATAACAGAAACTTACTCCCAATTCGCGATTCAAGCTAAGCGATACGCACCATGCGGCAAATTTTTTAACTAAAAATTGTGACGTCACGTCGGGGATACAATTACTGTCATTACGCTCTCTTTGCGTGTGTAGACGTGTAAAGTTTATTGTTATAAAATTTTACTGCTTTGTTATTAAAAAAATTGGCATAAAAAATGAAAAAACAACCAAAAGTTAGTAAGAGCAATGTTAATTGTTGTATATTTGGTTGCAAATCAGTTAGAAATAAAGATAATATAGTATATCACACATTTCCAAAACATGGCGAGAAAATAGATGTAGCTGAAAATTCTGAAAATACATTTTTACAACATTCCTTTAATTCAACTGAAACTGACGAAATATGTAATATAATAGTAGACTGCACACTATGATTTAAAATTTCTTCAAAATATTGAAATCCAGGGGTACTTTTGGTTGAAGGGCTACGAACTTTTCGAAGACCCCGGGCAAGGCCGGTTGAACCGCGGCGAACTCAGTGGAGATTGGGAGTGAGTTTAAGAAACGGAAATTCGGGTAGGGCGCCAGTTGACCTGCCGTCTGGTTCAACTTTAATGGTCGGTCAACAAACCACAGCGGGGTAAGGTCGTTTTCATAAAATAACACTAGCACTGTGTGTGAAAATGACAGATACATATATTGACGAAGTGGGTACAAAACATAACATAACAAATAACTAACAGGAATAATAACGACGGTGGTGAGACAAATCGATCAGCCGAAGGCAAGTTAAGAGTGTCGTTTACCTAAATTTTATTTCTGTTTTCTGTAAATAAGTGGGTTTGTAAAATATGCAACCTAGATGCTCTTTCTGAATCGCTGGTAGCTGGTAATAGAAAAATTTATGACATTGGTCCCAACCCCGGCTTACATTTCCAGGTAGTCTTCCGTAGCCGCTAAACGTATTTTAAACATTGTTCCTGAAGGCTTTTTACTTCTATGCTCATATCTAAACCAATTAAAATTCAAAATTCTACTTTATATATATATATAATTAGGGAAGTAAATAATTACACAAATAATAGAAAAATGAATACAGTATGACCTCTTGACCTCTTTAATCCGAACATGCTCCAATCCGAACCTCCAGTAATCCGCACAGCGACAATTCGGAGCTATAATTTTATTTGAAAATAAAGGTCGTTTTATTGTAAGAATGTGGAAATTCTTACAGTATTAAGAAAATTGATATTTTTTGTCATTAGTTCGTAATCCGAACATTTCGATAATCCAGATCAACCTGTGCAATTATTAGTTCGGATTAAAGAGGTCTAACTGTATTAGGAAAGAATTTTTCTGAGAATTTGAAAGGGTTGTTTACACGGTAGGTAAACGTATAAATAGCGGTAATTTGAGTGATATTATATCATTCTCATTTGTGAGCTACAATTGAGGGGTTGTGTTGTTGTTTATAACTTGGCAATCATTGTTTCGTTGTTATTTGAATTTTGTTTTCGTTATTTTGCTGTGATTGTGATTTTATTTGTTTGACGGATTTTCGAATTGATTTTTATCATGAGAAATTATACGAAGAATAAGAAGACAAAAGGACATAAAAAACGAAACTATGAAGTACAAAAAAGCACTTTTCGTCGTTTGAGGTAAGTTTCATTTTATTATATCGTCCTGAAAGTAATCAGTATTTATTTAGATAGATTTGAAATTCCAATCGTAATATTTTTATTTAGTGTGTTTTTATTTTTTTCACCCAGAGCTTCGAACCACCAGAAATATCAGTTCAATTCCGGTTTACTGTAATGGTTCAATTTGTGCTACGGTTCAGAGCGATTTTTGTTTTGGTTCAGGTTTGAAATATAAAAAATATTCTTTATTATTTCTGTAGCCTCTTTTCAATAATTAGTACTTTTCCTATATTTTTAATTTTTCAAATATTGTTCATATCATTTTAACTGTAATATTTTAAATTTTTTGATTTTTCAAATATTGAACTCTATAAACTTAGTTTTCTGCGCAGTAATAATGATTAAAATATTTTCTTTTTTAGAGCGAAACAAACACTGGAAGAAAAACCCGACTTATCCGAAGAAGAATTTAAAAGTAGAAAGGATACATTTATGAAGGAATTAAAAGATACGAATCCCAAAGCTTTAGAAGAAAATACTAGAAAACAAAGCCATTCTGATTTATGGCTAAAAGAACGACTGAAACGAGTAACAGCCTCAAATTTTGGATTAATCAACAATATGAGAAAAACAACTTCCCGGGCAGGTGCGGTGGAACGGATATTGTACAAAACTTTTTCAAATGCAGCAACGAGATACGGAATTGAAACTGAACAAGAGGCAATTAAAAAATTAGAGGATAAGATGAACATTAGTGTGAAACCATGTGGTATGTTTGTCGATGAAAAAAGGCCATTTTTAGCAGCATCTCCTGACGGACTGGTTGAAGAACATGGAATTATCAAGTGTCCATTTTCAGCGAAAAATATGAATATAAAAGAAGCTGTACAACAGAAAAAAAATAATTATTTGCAAATTAAATCTAATCAAATAAAACTGAAACAAAACCATAAATTTTATTGTCAGATACAAGGACAACTAGAAATAACAAACAGACAAATGTGTTTTTTTATGGTATATACTAAGTGTGATATGCACATAGAAATTGTAGAAAGAAATAGGGAATTTTGGAAACGCAGTGTGAAGAAATTAGAAAATTTTTATTTTAATTATTTACTTCCAGAAATCATTGATCCTCGGAAAATAAGAAATATGAAATTACGTGGCTAATTTAATATTTAATTTTTTGTGTTTTGTTTTATTATGTCATTAAAATTATACAACCATTAGTTTAATTTAGTCTAGAAGAATACTTCAATAAAATTATGTTTTTAAGAAAGTTATTATTTGTTATAAATTTTTTCTTATTTAAAAAATCTAATAAAACATAATATTTAAATATAGTATTTTCATTCCATATTTATATTTCTTGTCCAGCTTGGGAAAAATTTCGTCTTTATTTGAGAACCCTACTTACTGCAATTTAGATAACAAAGGAACAGGGTAGTAAATAGAATGTCGCTGAATATTGACAGGAGCAGGTATAGTGTCGTGAAGGTTGCTGGACTGGAATTTCACAGTAATATTATTTTTAACTTGAATGACGTTTTCCTAAGATTTTCTTACATTAATTTGCGTGTTTCTATAATTACAATAGAGTGATAGAAAATCCATGTAGTACATCTAGCAGAGGACAGTTGGAGGTACATATATTTATTTTTTCGCAATATATGACGTGCAGGAATCCGATAAAATCTCATTAATTTAAATCAGAAAAAGTGTTATTTACTCGAAAACTATTAACAATTTTAAAACTTTGTTCCAATGAATCCATAGATATAATCATAAACAATGAATAAAAAAAAACTTTACATGAACAGGCGGCTAGAATAGGCAGAATTTTAAATCTAGATTTAAAGCTATACTTTACTATTTTTGTTCAAATATCTATAAATAAAAATCAAAATTTTAATATATCATCGTTTTCTAATACTATTTATATGAATATAACTTATTATAATAAGTACACCAGAAAGAATTAATTTTAAAGTGCTTTTTAATGGAAATTAATAAATTTCAGTGAGAGTTATATGTGTAAAATCATGTAAACTTTGAGCCCCATTTAACAACAAATAAATGAAAAATTAAAAAATGTGTTCCACCCAATCCATTCTTTGATATTTTTTCTATCGAAGGCACTGTTGGATAAAACACAGTATTTTGTTAAACAAAAGATATTTCAATTCTAGTGAACCATGTTTTCGCTAAATCAGGTAAACGACACTCTTAAGTAGACTAGGTAGCGCGTAGTGAGTGCGCCGTGAAGCCACTCCAGGACCTCGCTCAACGAACTTAAAAGAGCGCGCAACAAAATCACGGGGGGGCCGATAGTCGACTATAGGAATCGTAATCGCGCTATGGCAAAACGGCGAGAGCCCTAAACGCTTCCCGAGATAACACCAACTACGAACAGCAGCGCCAACGTCACGCGTCAGTGAAAATAATGTCGAATGATTGGATGTCATGATGTTGTACAGTTGTGAAACGACGAACAGAATAAATGAACACAAAATAATGCGTGATCTCAAATACATAGACTGAGGAACAGTCGTACAGTGTTCCCGTGGTAAGTAATACAAATTATAATAATCTTAATTAAGCAGAGCAAAATTTAATTGATAAATGCTTATCTGCGTTCCCCCGTTGCTGGACAGATCGAGCGCTTGGACAGGTGACGTGTCGGTTCCAAGATGGCGAACCTTGAAACACGCTCGCTTGCTCCAGTGGCGTAGATGGATAATACGTCCCTGGGTGACGCTGTGGTCTTTGCGTCCCATTAGCCAATTGAGTAACCACCACGAAACAACGAAATCGGAAACGTGAACGTAACTAAGACGGAACCTCAATGGATCCTAAATCGGATCCTAAAACGGATCCTAAAAGCCTAAAAAAAAATATCGACGGTTAAGACACACCTGTGAGAGACGTACGTCACTGCTTTTACAAAACCAACCGTTAAGTAAACGTGAATATGAACTAATTACGAGAAATTAAATGAAGTTAAATTGCTTTACAGATTTTACCAAGACGTTAAATTTAAGATCAGGTCACGAGAGCTATACCAAAAAATATTAATTAATTTTTAACATATGACTTCGACTGAACGTACAGTAATGAAGATAATTTTAAAGTTAAATTTATGAAAGAAAAATTCGGATGACGCCTGGATTCGAACCAGGGACCCTCCGCTTGCCGGGCAGAGATGTTAACCGCTACACCACGTCACCTGTGTCCGAAGTATGGCTTCAACCGAATTCTTCTTTCATAGTGTCTAACGTAGCATCGATCCCAAAGACTCCTATATCTATGATAGGCATTGACAACGGGTTTCGTCTACAGCGACACAGTTCTGATTTATAGGGAATCATTCCACGAACTAATTTTTAACATATGACTTCGACTGAACGTACAGTAATGAAGATAATTTTAAAGTTAAATTTATGAAAGAAAAATTCGGATGACGCCTGGATTCGAACCAGGGACCCTCCGCTTGCCGGGCAGAGATGTTAACCGCTACACCACGTCACCTGTGTCCGAAGTATGGCTTCAACCGAATTCTTCTTTCATAGTGTCTAACGTAGCATCGATCCCAAAGACTCCTATATCTAGGATAGGCATTGACAACGGGTTTCGTCTACAGCGACACAGTTCTGATTTATAGGGAATCATTCCACGAACTAATTTATCATATGACTTCGACTGAACGTACAGTAATGAAGATAATTTTAAAGTTAAATTTATGAAAGAAAAATTCGGATGACGCCTGGATTCGAACCAGGGACCCTCCGCTTGCCGGGAATGATGATCACACCGCGATATCCGAAGACTACACCCCTGTTCAATAAGTTGGCTAATCAAGAGCGAATAATATGTAAAAAAAGTAAAACGTAACAGAAGAGGACATATTTGTTTGCATAATAATAACATTTCTACCAATTCTAAAAAATTCAAATAGACATATATGTATATAATAAAAGAAAATTTTACTTATGTTTCGATAATGTACTGTTTGGGTTAGCTCTTTCTAAAATTTCACGAAATTTTTCCGTTGGAAAACGATCCATTTCAAAATTAATTTTTGTACGAATATTTTTATAACACGGAGTTTCCAATAATGGTAAAGTATTATAGTTTTCAATTACTGATGTTTTTTCCATGCCCAAACACATTTCACATCAGTTTAGGAAATTAAATTTAGTTCAGACACATCATTCCTAAAATGAAAACAAACCCAAGCAAGAAAATAAAGTGTAATCTAAGACTATAAACAAACGAAGGGATTCTGCAAGTCAAATCAATTTAATCAGAAGAAACTATGTTGTTTTTGTTTTAATTGTCACGTTAACATTAGGCACTGAGTTGCAAAATCCCTAAAATATAAATCGTTAGTTATTGATAGAGGTTGTGAATTTTGATTTCGAGAATACGAAATTTTTTGTACCTGTTCTCAAGATACTCTAAAATTAATGAGAATAAAAAGAACTGTCATAATAAATATAAAATAGTACCTAAGTAATAATGCTTTTTATTACACAGCTTTTTTAACCATAAGTAAATAAAATATTACTATTTCTGAACACAAAATTTCTAGGAGTTGTTGCGAAATCTCAATCACAATCTCTAGCTCCTGATAAGTTTTATTTATTGATATAGAATTAAAAATAAAAAAAATACACCTAGTGCAGTATATAAGAACAGCAGATGCATGTATACATCTTCCACTTTGCCCAGCTTTACATGAACAAGCCATTTTTTGCACGGATATATTTGTACTTGGTTGATTATTTTGTATAACTAATACTCCTTGTACTTCATGTGGACTTGCGTTCAAGGCAGATGTTTGCACACATAGAGCATATACCGGGTGGAACATCATACCTGTGTACAAAGGCGATTAACATGAAAAAAACAGTTTTTCTGTGCGCATTGCTCCCCAAATTATTTTAGCCAAAAATGCTTCAAATAAATGTTGTAGAGCATAAAATTCTGCATCTAAATCAATAAACAGAATTACATTTGCATGCGTTATAACGACAGAAATTAAATAAAAAATATTAAAAGTTACGTTGAAAATATCAAATAGCCATGGAAGTGAAACAAAAATAGATAGATAGAATTGATAATTTTCTGTCCTTCTGCAACACATCTCGAATTGCACGTAAATATTCAAAATATTGCTGACACTGTAATCTCATGATAACCTAGAATTAAATTTACATGCTTAATAAACTTATGAAAGTTATATGTATCAAGTACAAATTAGATATATTACACTTACCTGTAATAAGTATTATTAATAATTAAATTCAAAACAACTTGTTAAATAACAATAATCAAGTTAAACAAGATTTACTAAGTGAATGACAGCTACTGCCATTTGAAAACACCAGACAATAATAATTTATCCCCGACATGACGTCACTGCAATGCAAGTTGCATATACATAAATCTTAATTTGAATCGCGAATTACAGTACAGGTTTCATTGACAAAAGAAATTCTTTAAAATATGCTTCTTCAAAATTGTGAGCCTTAGATTTTTAAGGTTGATTTTTATTGACTTTTTTTAAGGATTTACATGCATTAGTGAACCAGGGTTTCTTGTTAAATACTGTAATGGGGTAATTTGTTGTAATTTCTTTTCTCATTTTCAGTTTCTCACATACTTTTCTAATTAATCTTATGAAGTTTTTCTATAAGTCCTTAGCATTATTTGAAAAAGGTATGTTATTGAAAGCTATCTCCATTTCATTAATATATTCTTATTGTTTATTACAGTCCCATTTTGTGATTCTTACTTGTTTCCTTTGCTGTTGATGATCTATGCTGTCGCGGACTTGAGAAGCCATAATTATGGTCAATTCTCAGATAAAGTGGTCGGAAGTAGTTATGCTGTCGGCAACCATAAAATCTTGTACAAAATGGATTGCATCAGTATCAGCTAATACGTAATCTATAAATCATATAAAGTCTGCCTGTAGTAAAAAGTTTTCTTCCTCCCAATTTAATTTATATAAGTTCTGAAAACCTTGAATATTCCAGAAAATAATTTTAGAGGATGTGATTGATTTGTCCATTCGTTTTTTGAAGTACAGTTTTTTACGATTAAAGTTTGATGTAGTTCTCGTTATTATACGCTTGTCCGGAGGCCCTTTTTCCTGAATAGTAGCCTTTTAATTTTTATTGTAAATTTCGTCTACTCTTTTGTTTTCCCTTGATGTTAGTTTAGCATTAGGTTTGGTTGTTTCTATTATATATACTGATGCATGTGCTGTACTATGATATTCAATTTGTATTTTATTCAGAGCAAAAGGTATTGTTTCTGTATCAGGTTCAACATCTTCATTTTGATCTAGCGAGGTGGAGAATCTTCTGCGATTTGCAGATTAAAAAAAGTTTTCATCAGAGATTCTATAATTAAATTCATATTCGCCGTTCAAGTCAGCCAGTCTGTATGCAGTTCCATTTATTATTAAATTATTTTAACCAAGATATGGTTTGTGACCCTCGTTTTTCGCTTTGATTAACTGGTGTTTGAGAAGTTTTCTATCCTCGGTAATTCACTTAGTGTAGTAATGGTCAATGATAATACGTTTACATTTAAGATATTTTCCGCTGGCAAAGATTTCCCTCTTCACTCTCTTTGAGTTTGTAATTATTTTGTTCAACACCACCCGCCATGCATGCCTGAAACTCACGTAGTAGATATACGATTTAATTTTTGCTGGATTAATTCTGTAGTTCATTTTTTTGTCACAAGGCAGAAATGATATATTGGTAGTCAGCTGTCAAGCTAGGAAGATTCTGCCTTCAGATTTCATCGTGCTTGGTTCATTTTCTGGATGTTGATCGAGATCTTACTTTTGTGTCGGCCATGCTGGTTTGATTTGATTTAGTTTTGTAAAAGATAGAGATGATATCCAGGAACATCGCCTTGAAGACTGCATTTTGAGAGTAAGTGTTCAGGCTAGGATTTTACTGAGTTGAAGTATAGTAGTTGAAACAGTTTATTTTTGAGTTTTGTTTACTAGTTTTTTTTTTGTTTACAATTGTTTTCTGGTCACAAGTTCAGATTAAAGTTTAACGCCTATTCTCGTTTGTTATTTTGATTCAGTATTTTAAGCGCATCATACCTTTTATGTCACTAGTTCCTAGCTCACTAGAGTGTGCCTTCCTTTCTTTTCGAGCTAGGTGGCGCCTCCGGAACCTACGCCCAGTACCGCTGAACATCGCTAGCCAGGTACTGTATATGTGGTGCTTCTGTTTGTTTTTGTGTAAGCCGAAAGGCCCTGGTGTATTGTGTAGCGCGCCAAAAGAAAAAAAGAGCATTACAAGTTTAATTCAACTTTAATTGGCCTCGACTTATCTTTTCCGGCAGATTTCCCAATTCTGTATACCGCTACCATGTTGTTAATTGATATGTTAGTTAGTTTTAGTTATGTTCTAAAAATGTGCAAGACAATACTTTCCATATTTTCGCCAGTTTCCTTATTTACTCCAAACAGGATAATATTTCTCGCGTATTATTTTTTCTAGCTTATCAATAGATTCGCCTCTGCTACTTGATCTTCAAGCAATTACATTTTTTCGTCGAATGTAGTGTTAGATGCATGAAAGTTATTAAAAGATGTTTGCAATTTTTTGAAATTGTTGTTTAATTCCTTAGTTTGTTGTTCAATAGGTGTTAATTTAGGATCCAAGAACTTTTAGGTGAATCATACGGCCTGAAGTCAGACTTTCGACAAGATGTTATCGTGTATGTAGGATGTCTTGTGGTTCTGACAAAAATGTAGATCTGACCAATCATAAGATATCTGGAAAATTCTATATAAAATAGTAGAAGAAGTAATTAAAATTATACAAACATGAAAATTTAAAAAAATATTATTTCAAATCATTGAAAATATTCCTGTTATATTTCAAAACAACAAAAATAAATTTAAACAAGACAATTTTATATGATATTATGATTTAAAAATATAAAATTTTACTTACAGTTTTATTTCAGTTGTACATAATTATATATACTAAATTAATTTATTCCATTTTGTCAAAATAGTTACTTTTTTAGTTAGGAGATGTGTACAAAAAACTAACTTTTATCTGGATTTAATTACTTAAAATAAAATAATTAATACATAAACGCCGACGCTTCGAGATTAAAAGTTGATTCCATTATCAAATCATAACTGAATATAAAAAATTGTTAACAGAACAAAGAAAAACAAATAATCGTAATATTAAATAATTTTGAATCTTCGGATTTTTCAAGTGTAAATTAAACATAATCTGGAGAGCAACACATCCGTCGTATGACGTGAGATGGATCTATAATTTTCAACAGACAAGGCCGGGCTCTTTTATGAAGAGGGATAATTATAGATGTCTGGAAATATGTTATTCTAAATTCTAAAGCTATATTTATTAAATACGCAAATGGATCTGCTATTTCGAATGAAATGAATTTTAGAACTTAATTGATCTATTCTTCCAGAATTAGTACTTTTTAGATTATTAATTATTTCAAATACTTCTTTCTGCACAGTGGCGTTACTAGTGTATGTGCCGCCCGTGTGCGAGAATAATTTTGCCCCTCCCCCTAGCCTCTGTTGATTAACTGGAATGTTTCTGAAGTATTTTTACCTTCAATAAAACACAGACACAGGAAATGTAAAAAATATACATTTTATTTATTAAAATCATAAATTATTGATGTAAACATATAATAACAAAATATAAAGAAACCAAAGTACCTATACTGTCATATAATAATATAAAGTAAATAGATAAGCACTTATACTAAATTTACAAAAAGTTTTAAAAAACTTTGCTTTTCTTATTTTATTTTTAAAGCGTTTTTATTTTAGTGAACCGCTTGCCTTTTTCCCTAGTTCTTCTGTTTCTGTATTGTGCTCCATAAAGCTTTTTTCGATTATTAGACATCTGTAAAAAAAATAACACACAACATACTTTTTGTAATTTAAGAGTTAAAGTGTTCGATAAAGTTTGACTTTTCCTCTCACAACATAATTATTTCAGAGTGTTGAAATATGGAGAATAACTGTATGTACACCACATTCTTAATAATTATCAAGATTTTATTATTATTACTTAGAAAAAATTAATGAATTAATTAAGTAAAAATTAGATAACTTATCATTAAATCAATATCACAACAATAACTTTGCTTAGCATAATTACCTATAACTTGTTACGTTGCGATATATCAACCTTGAAGTGGTTTGTTTGTCACTGATAATGGTATCATCGAGGTATATCAATGCGCCGTGTCCGTGAGAATGGCCAGTTTCACCAGCGAGTAGAACCAACAATCATGGACATCCCACCAGAAGTTTTAGAAGTTTTAAAGTGCAGCAGCTGCGAGCTCTACTTGTCTCGGGGCCCTGTGTTCTTACAACACGACGGGGTGGCGGCGTGTGGGCGGTGCTACACCCCCAAGCGTCCGGCTACCAGGAACACTCAATATGAGGCCACCGCCAGATTATTGAAGTTTCCATGTAAGTACCAGGAATTCGGATGCCGAGTGACAGTGCCCTACGCTGGGCAAGAGGAGGTGGTCGTGCACGAAGAAGTGTGCGAGCACCGCCGATATGTTTGCCCGGTGCTGGGCTCCGACTACTGCAACTGGCTGGGCACCAGGGCGGCCATGTTGGCACACTGCCGCGACCAACACCCGGACAGCGTGCTCGAGAACCCCTGTAGCCTCACTCACGACATCACCAGAGCCAGCTTGCGCAATTATGTCATGATTGCGTTCCAGGTAATTTTCCTGTTGCACACGAAGATTTGTGTTGTATCGGGGAAGCTGTTGCACGCAGTTCGGTTACTGGGGACGTCTGTGGAGGCTGCGGAATATTTCTTCCATTTGGACATCAAACGTGGAGATGAACAGGTGACGAAGAAAGGACAAGTGGCGTCTCAAAGCTGCCTGGCGATCCAGGAGGACACATCACTGGCCTTGGACACCAACAGCCTCCTCAGTGTGTTGGGAGGATTCGACGGCGCCAGGTTCACCGTGACGGTGAAGCGAAGTGTGACGGAGAAGTGTGTGGTGTGCGCGGAGGAGGTGACGGTGTTCCTGTACCGCGACGAGTATGGTTGGCGATGTGAGCGCTGTGCCCCCGCCAGGCGAGCCTGCAAGAACGAGCCCCAGGGCTGCACTCACACCGACATCAACAAGAAGTGCTTGAAACATGAGCACTATTTCTGCCAGCAGCGCACCCAGTGTTACATCTGCGATGTGAGCTTGTCTCGAGGCTCGTTGTCCGCACACTACGGCTCTGTGCACCAGAGCATTACGCACAGAGCCGGTGCCGCGTGGCGGGTGACACAGGATGAAATGCAGTATTGTCTCGTGTCAAGTGTTGCAGGCACCGCGGTGTGTTCGTACTGGCTACTCGATTCACAGTTTGGCCTCAGTGTGCGCACCCCGCTGTCAAGCGAGCAGTTGAGAGAGTTTCGCTGCGAGGTGCGGCTGACTGACTCCGCCACCGGACACCCGCGCACCTTCACACCTGATACAAAATACGATGATTGGTCTGACTGGGACATCGTGATAGATAAGAACGACTTCTCCTCGTTGGACACCGAGTTCGATGTCTGCTTGGAGATTAACAAAGCTAAGTCATCGTGATATGCCTGGAGCGGAGGCGGCGACTTTTTTCTGCCTACTCAATAAATAAATCTTACATCATGTGTTTCATCTAAGATAATTTGTATCTATTATATTTTAAGTCAATGTTACCTTACATGCATGTTGTGACTCACATTGTTCTGGGGTCTTCCCACGTCATCTTGTATTGATAATGAAACAAATTAAATAAAAATTATATTAATCAAAGGTTCCTTCTCCAATAATATTTATTCATTCTTTACTAATATAGGATTTAAATGTTGCTTAGGTTACTGAACTATCAGTTAAATATTTTTTTGCATATTATAAAATTTAAAAATCGTCTAAAGTAACAAAAAAAAATTCAAAAGTGTGTTATTTTTTTATATAAATTGTATATAATTTTAGCAAGTACATAATGCAAATCACAAATTTAACAGTTACATCTCAGACACACGTTTGCCAGTTCCGGAAATTGATGACGTCACACGCCTGTGATCTATATAATTATTGAAATTTAGACATCTTTCAAAATAACTTAATTTTTATCTTCGTAGAATCAATTTAATATCAATATGCAAAAAAAATTACAACACGTAAAGAAAACATCTTTTTTATTATTACCAGTTGTACAAATTCTAAAAAGTAAATATATATATATATAAATAATAATAATAATAATATTTATTTGTTTGGAGAAAAATAATTTCATACAAAGAAACTGGGGATTGGTAAATACAGTTATTTTTGTTAACAGAGTTAATTTTAAATGTTTAATACAAAAGCTCTTAGTTTCAAAGCAGTTTTAAAATAATTATATATATCGAACATCTTCTCCCTGGACGGTTCGGCAAATAGGTCTTGGTTAGCAGACGCTGGATTTCTAATATGTTTTTGAATGAATTTTTTCCGGACAGGAGCATATATGGGGCAAGTGAATAGGAAATGGTTGAGTGTATTTTCTTCAAAGAGGTTGCAAATATTACATATTTCATCTTCCTTAAGCTTGTGGCAAAATCCATCTTGATAAAGATGGAATGCTTTAGTATTTGCAGTTCTGAGTTGGCCAAACAGTTTTAGGATGTTAAAAGGAATATCTAAGGAGAGGTAATTTTGACTTACTATGTAGGTAGGATAATTAGTATTGTATGAGGAGCTTATGATTCTTTGAGAGTCTGTTTCGTATAGTGATTCATTGTATGCCATTACTATATTACTGGTTTCTTCTTTCAATATCACGCAGCTCTGCTTTTCCCAAACCCAGGCATAGTTAACTTCTGTGAGTACGGTTTGTAACTTTCTTGTCCAGTTATATTTGTTTTGTTTTTCATTTGAGGTTTTTGCTGGTGATTTCTCATTCAGAGCTAATAGTTTCTCGTAGCAGATTTTAACGTATCTATACTCCGGCATAATTAAGATGCTATACCAGAACCTAAGGGTTTTTTCAACAATTGCAACTTCTAGGTTTCTTGTTCCAGTTTCTCTTCTTACTATATGGTTTGGGGTTGTTTTTTGCCAGCTGTATATGGTTTTAAAGGGACAAGTA
Organism: Pterostichus niger; assembly: GCA_947425015.1. NCBI lineage: Eukaryota > Metazoa > Arthropoda > Insecta > Coleoptera > Carabidae > Pterostichus > Pterostichus niger. Next base: position 10,151,644 of record OX380351.1, on the reverse strand, counting down.
CAGTGTTGTACAATTTTTCATTAGTATGCCAGGAATGCATTTTTGCTTTCAGCATAGTACTCTTTATGGCTCCTGTGGTTCTTCTACCTATGCTTAATCTCCCTTGAGTATTTTCCTTGAATTGGCCTGAAGTTGTGAAAGTGACTCCAAGGTACGTATATTTGCCTATAAATTTTATCTCTCTGTTTTGACAGAAATGCTTCATACGTTGTGTTGGCGGTCTACCGACATGAAAATGAACAATGTTTGTTTTATCCGCATATACTGTAAGCTGGTTCAGGTTACAATATTCTGTTAATGCGTCTAATTTTCTTTGAATATCTGGTTGTGAATAAGCAAATATCACTATATCGTCCGCATACTGCAACGTAAGGATATCAGTTTTATTGGTTATGAAGTACCCCTGGAGATTTTTTTGCCTAATGAAATTCTCCAAGTCTGAGATGTACAGCGCAAACAATAAAGGGCTAGAGCATTCTCCTTGTAATACTCCCTTGGTGATTTTTATTTCTTCCGATAATTCATTATTCACATTGACCCGTAGTGTTGCATTAACATATATATTTTTTAGCAGTCTGGTAATCTTGCCGCTTATACCCAGTTGGTATATTTTATTCCATAGAATGGTATGTGGCACGCAGTCAAAAGCCTTTTGGAAGTCGATGAAGCTGGCGTAAACCCCATGGTTATTAGTAAGGAATGAAGACTGAATAATCGAGTTAATGACAAATATATTATCTATGCAGGATCTTCGTCTCCGAAACCCTGCTTGTGCTTCCGGCAAAATATCCTTACTTTCAACCCACGTTTGCATTCTGTTGTTTAAAATGTAGGTGAACAGCTTTGTTATGGAGTTGATTAAAGCAATACCTCTGTAGTTATTCGGATTTGATTGGTCTCCTTTTTTGTGTAGAAGTGTTAGCTTTATAGTTTTTAGCTCTTGGGGTAAGTCTTCTTCCGTGAGGAAATTATTTAATAGTCTTCTGAGGTACGCTATCCAGTTAGTTGGTAGATTCTGCAATTGCTCATAGATTAATCCGTCCGTTCCTGGAGCTTTATTTGCTTTAAGTTTTTGAAGAGCAAAGTTAATTTCTTTAAGTGTTATTTCATCGTCTAGGTATGGGTGATGAGCATCAAAAATTACTAGCTCGTTGGTTATAGAGCCGTTGCTGTACCAGTTTTGAAAAAAATTAACCCGGTCGATCAGTTTAATTGGATTTGAGGCGAATTTTCTTGGTTGCATTGAGTTTATTGTGTTCCAGAATTGATTTTGGTCTGCAACATCTTCTAATTTCTTTTTAATATCTAATTTGAATTTCTTTTTTTCCTTAGCTATACAGCGTTTGTATTGTTTTTTTGATTGTAAATATATATCAAGCTTGTCTTTTGCGAAACCATGCTTTTTGCAGACTCGTAGTTGACTTCTAGTTTGCTTTTTAAGTGCTCTGCATGCATCGTTGAACCATTGCTTCTTCTTACTTCTCTTTATTGGATTGTGGAATATTTTGATGGTGTTTACGATATCGATTTTCATAGAGACATTTTCAATTTCGGCTTTAATGTAATTGTATAGTTCTGTAGAATTGAGATTAGAAGTATCACCTAATTTATCCTGAAGCTCTTGTTTGTAAATAACAGCTTTTTCCACATTCCATTTAGTTTTTATAAAATCTGTTGCTTTTTTGATTTGTGTCCTGCAATTCTCATTAGACAAATTTGTTATTTTTATCGAGCATATAAGGTAATCAGATACAACAGCTTCATCAATAATAGTAAAGTCGATTATAAACTGTAAGGCGCTAAAATCTGTCCATACCAGATCAATCGTGCTTTTACCAGTTGCTCCCAGATAAGTGAACTTTGCTGGGGTGTCGCTCTGTGATCTTCCGTTGAGGACTATAAAATTTACTTCCTCAAAAATTTTCAGTAAGTCTTTACCTTTTTTATTTATAATTTTATCATACGTGGTTCTAGACGCACTCCAATTAGTGTAACCTACGGAACCATCATTAATTTGATTCAGCTCTGCGATTCGTGCATTTTAGTCTCCTGCTAATACGTAAGAGTGATTTGGGTAATGGTTTATAATATTTTGTAAATTTTCCGAGAAAAGTTCAAGTAATATAGCATAGTCGTATGAGTGAGAAAAATAAGTTACACCAAGAATAAAGTTTTGCACATCATTTTGAAATTTAAGAAATATCCAATGTAGATCTTTTTCTATTACTGCGACATTTATAGAGGGGAGTAATGAAAAAATTATAATACCTCCGATTGCTCTGCCAGTGCTGGCTTCCTTTTTTGCTTTTTGTTCATATTTATTATAATCGCTCAGGAATGGGGGATTTTCTTTTAATTCAAAATTTGTCCATGTTTCAGTAAGACATATATTTCATGTTGTAGTAGGAGATTTTCTTCTTGCATGTTTAAATTGTAAATGTTGTTAAAACCTTGGATATTCCAAAATAAGATATTCGTATAATTTTCTTCTGTGCCAATTACTTGCTTTCTAAGTTTTTTGATACGGATTGCGTTCGCTGTCTAGTTTGTATATGCTTATCCATGGGACCTGCTTTAGGCTGAGTAGCTTTATTTAATCTTTTTGTGTGTGTCTTCGGTGTTTCTTTGGTTTTTGGTTCCTCTTGCTCAAATGTGGGGTTGTTAGACGGATGTTCATTATTAGTTTCATACACTTGAATATTAGCCAGAGAGTCAAAAGAGATGGATCTTCTTCTTGTTTCTGCTAGCGGAGGGCTATTAATTGCTTCACTTTTGTTTTTATTCTCTTGTTCGTCGTTTTCATTTAGCTCTTTAACTGTGAGTCTTTCCCCGTTTATATATAAAATGTTTTAGTTCAGGAATGTTTTATAACCCCTCTTTCTTGCTTGAATAAGATGAGGTATTAAGATTTTCCTTTCCTGCAAAACTTGAGAGGAATAGTCTTCATCTATGTATATTTTTAAGTTTTTTAATAGTTTCGCGCTTTTAAGGACGTTTATCTTCGCTTTTTTTGTGTTAAACTCTACGAGAACTGGTCTTATCCTGTTATCTACTGGTTTTCCAAGTCTCTTGATCTGATCAAAATTATTGCTAGAAATGTCTGGTAAATTCAGAGTTTCATTTAGTAGGTTCAATATTTTTTGTTCTAGGTTTTCTCGTATTTCTTCGTCAATGCCAAAGAATATTAGATTTTTTTCACGGACTTTCTTTTCTAAGAATTCGATTTGTTTGTTTTTTATTACTAGTTCTTCCTCAATTTTTTCAAATTTCTTTTGAAATTCTTCTTTGTTAGTATTCACCAGAGCTGGGACCAGTACTCAAAAAAAGTATTTAAATACTAAATACTAAATACTTCTAAAAAAGTATTTGAAATACTAAGTACCAGTATTACTTAAAATACTTTTTTGCGTTCAAATGTACTTACAGTACTAAATACTAAGTAAAATTAACAATTAGGTTATTTTATTACAGAATTCAATTTAAAAACAATATTGGTAATATTATGGAAGATATTTGAACTAAAAAGAAGTAAGGAGTTTAGCAACCAAAACAGACGGATTTTTGTTTATTTTAATAATAAATATAATTACATTATTTTATTTTTTCATACAAATATACATACATATTTATATTGCAATATTAAACTATAAAGAGATATGAGGTACGTAATAACTTTAAATAATACACTAATATACGTAAGTGCTAAGTAAAAATAATAGCAAAAATAAACAAGGTTTTTTTCCTTTAGTAGTAAGTTAGTTAAGGTACCTGCGAAATTCATAATCATTTACTATGAATTGTTATTCAATGAATTAGCTTTAAGCAGTACTAGTTGTTCAAAATGTTCATCACTTAATGCATGGCGTCGGGGTGCGTTAATTATGGTCGCAAAAGAAAATAGTCTTTCCACGGGTGCTGATGACGTCAGTGGTGTATTATATGACAACTTGAATACAAATTATTTAATTAATTTTAATCATAGCTCTTTTAACAATTATTAGATAATAGACTGTAAAAGCATTAAAGCAAAACTTTAGATCAAAAATCTAATTCAGTTCATTGCAATATTTATATCATGATTTTATTAAAATGTTTACCTTCGAGTACATACAAAATAAATGCTAAATAATCTGTAATGTTTTCACTGTTTGAATATATATATATATATATATATATATATATATATATATATATATATATATATTTAATATAACAAATATCAAATAGCAAAATAGTTACTAACCTTTCTTGATTTTTCTTTAATAATTGTGAACGCCTACACATAAAACTGCACACTGTAGACTGTAACAATATAGACACTAGCTAACAGCGAACGCAACAAAGTACTACTTGTTTAATCCTGTACAAGCTCTCCCCTTGATGACTCGAACTGTCGAAATACGCATCAGTTTACAGTTATGCGCAAGAGAAAAGTATTTAGTATTTAAAGTATTTTAATTACTTTAAATACTTTTTTGTACTTTAAGTACATGAAAGTATTTAAAGTACTTTTGCATGAAAAAAAGTACTTTAAGTACAGTATTTAATACTAATTTCAAAAAGTATTTTAAGTATGTGATATACTTAAAGTACTACTTCCAGTATTTTTACTTTAAGTAGTTCCCAGCTCTGGTATTCACCGCTTTATTTAATATATTAAGTGAGTTTTGCAATTTATTTATCTTATCATTAAAAGGTTCCAGTAGTTTTCGAATGTCATCAATTGATGCCATTTAGTTTTGTATTTCGGAAATAAATTTGTTTCTGACACAGTTGGGGACACTGTTTCTTTATACTAAAACTTGGCAGAACGCGCGTTAATTAGTTTTACTCAGCTGTTTACTGACTACGAAAGTAACCTTGAATTATTATGAACTCACTTTTTATGAATTAAACGAGAACTATTGATAAAGAATTTAATGTTATTATGTAGCGATATTTTAAGATATTTGTTTATAAGGTTTTCACAATTTTTAGACGAGTTTTCTTATTAAAATTTTGTTATTTTTATTTTAGAGCACTTAACACACAACTTGCACGTATCACTACAGTATTACCAATCAGTAAATATATATATATATATATAATCACGCCTTTTACCCTTTATTGGGTGTGGCCACCTGTCGTAGCAGATCTTAATAAGTGATATATTTATTGCCAGCTGTACAAATTCTAGAGGGATTAAATTTTACATTAGATAACTTTTTATCACAGATCATCAAGTCTTAAATAAAACGATAGTTTAAAATTTTATCTAATTATTGACATGTTTAGTCTCAAGAAGTTACAAGAAAAACAAATTTTATTTTTAACTATCAACAGACAATCACTCTCCACTCAATAAGATTCGCCAAAGTATTTTTATTTTAATTTTAATCTGAAGTATAAATTCGTCTGAGTTTCTAAAAAATTTTGCATCCCATGTACAAAACAATCATAAAACAAAAAAGAGATCATTGTGAGTAAAGTGCAGTGAAAAGTCAGTAAGATTAGTATGATATTGTTGACTTAATATTACTAATTTATTCTATATTTCTTACCCACAATTATATTTCTAAGGTAAAATAGGTTTGTTTGATTAATTAGCGATTTATTTATTAAATCTTCAGTAAATAAAAATAAGCAAAGTCCAAATAAAATAATTTAAATATCGAAGCTACCTATGCACAAGCTGTCAAATGGACTTAAGATCCAGGTTCCGCGGACCCTAAAAAAAGTATTCTTTAGACTTGTTGCTTTATACACCACCTAATAACATATGGTTAGGGTTGTGCCGTGGTCAATTGACTGGTCAATTGCCCAAAAATATTTGACGGCAAAAAAAACGGTCAAATAATCTAAATGGAACCGCCACGACATCTGTTGTTCAATAGAAATAGCTACTTACTATTATTACATGAATATATCTAGTTTAGTATTCTGGGTTCTGGAGAATTTGCTTACTTTACTTTACAAATAAAATAAATACATATTATTTCATTTCATTACGTCTTTTACTTTATTTTGAATTTGATGTGGTTTTGTTTATTAGTTGTTGTTGGTTTCTCATTTTCAGTAATATTGGATGTAGTAAACAGTACTATATAAATAAATTACAATTAAAATTGTGATTTTTATTAAATGTTTCTTGGTCAATTGACCGGTCAAATAGTCGGTCAATTGGCCGAAAAATATTTGACTGATCAAATGCACAACCCTACATATGTAATGTAATTTATTTGTTAAAGAGAAAAATCTCGTACAAAGGTATTGGTAACATCGGATTTAAAGTTAAACGGATAATACATTTTGTTATAATATATAGTATAATATTTTATTATAGATTCATAGCGAACGCCCGAAGTTTTAGTGCTTTTGAAACGTAGTTGTAGATATCGTAAGACTTCTCCGTGGTCAGTTCCGCCAGTAGAGACGAGGTGTCTTGGTCTGTGTAAAGGTGCCTGAGAAGATAAAATTCTCTAAATGGAGCATAGATTGGACAGCGGAGAAGGAAATGGGGAATATCATTTGGTTCATAGGTATTACAAATGCTGCATATTTCTGACTGGTTAAATTGGTGGCAGATATTGTCCTGATATATGTAAAGGCAGTTTGGATTACCAGTTCTTAAGAGGCTGAATATTTTTAGGACTTTGTATGGAATTTTTAAGGATAGGTAGTTTGCGGCAATATTAAATGTTTTATAGGTAGGATTATAGGAAGAGTTTATTATTCTTTCTGTATCTTCATTGTATAATATTTCGTTATATGCATGTAACATATTTTCAAATTGCGCCTTTATTTGTAAAGGGCTTTGTTCCTCCCAGATCCATTTGAAATTAATTTTGGTTAGTATGACTGCCAAGTTCTTAGTCCATATTTGTTTAGATTGTTTTTCAGTCTTATTTGTGTGCAGCAGCCTCATTTTTTCGTAGCATGTTTTTACATATCGTGCGTCAGGCATTAGGAGTATCTGGTACCACCATTTTAAGATTTTTCTGAAAATTAATAATTCTATTTTTGTTTGTCCTGTTTCTCTTCGAATTATGTATCCAGGAGTTGTTATTTGCCAGGATTCTAGTTTTTTGAAGTATTGTAGCTGTCCTTTTTCAATTGATTCCTTTTGTGCCGGGCCCCATATCTCAGGTTAATACTGGAAGGATTAGAGAGTTGAATAATTGCATGTTAGTTTCCCAGCAGTTTGTTTTTGCTTTTGCCAGAGTGTTTTTCAGCGTACCTGCTATCTTGTTTACTTTTGTTATGTTTTCCTTTGAATTTTGGTTAAAGGAGCCTGAGGATTCAAAAATGACGCCTAAATATTTATAATTATTGGTGTGTAATATTTCCTCGTCCTGGCACATGTATTTTATAATGCGGTTTGGTGGACGGCCTCTATGGAAGTGAAGGATCTTCGTTTTTTCTGAGTTTACCTTTAAGTGTAGTTCATTGCAGTACTTCGATAGAGCCATCAGTTTGTGGTGAACGTCGATTGGTGAATTTGCGAAAACTACAATATCGTCCGCGTACTGGAGTGACAGGATATCGCGTTCGTGGTTAATATAGTATCCCTCGAGATTTTGTTCTCTCATGTATTTTTCCAGGTCGCTTATGTAAAGGGCGAATAGCATTGGGCTCAAGCATTCCCCCTGGAGTACACCTCTGTTCACTGCTATTTCTTCTGATAGGTTGTTGTTTATGCTGACTTGCACTGTGGCTTCTTTATAAATGTTTTTTAGCAAGTTAGTAAGTTTTCCACTCACTCCCAAAGAATAGATTTTATGCCATAATAAGTTGTGGGGTACCGAGTCGAAGGCTCTTCTTAGATCGATAAAGATTCCATAGATTCCTTTTTTGTTTCTTATGAAGGAGGAGTTAATTACTGAGTTGAGAACGAAGAGGTTGTCAGTACAAGATCTTTTTTTCCTGAAGCCGGACTGTGCTTCAGGAAGTATATCGTATGATTCGACCCATATTTGTATTTTATTATTTAATATGTAAGTAAAAAGCTTGGTAATGGTATTTATAACCGCTATGCCCCGATAATTGTCCATTATCATGGGGTTTCCTTTTTTGTGAATTAACGTTAATTTTGTGTTCTTTAGTTTTTTTGGAATATCTCCTTGAATTAGAAACTGGTTGAGTAGGTCAATAAGGAATGTTTTCCATTTTTCTGGTAAATTTTTTAGTTGTTCGTTTATAATTTCATCAGTTCCTGGGCTTTTGCTATGTTTTAAGTTTTTGAGGGCCGTATTTAGTTCGTCTCTTGTTATTGGGGAGTCCAGGTAAGGGTGTCTAGCGTCAATAAACATGTTTTCGTTCACTATTTTTTCTCCATACCATTCTCGCAGGTACATTGTCCAACTATTAATGTCTATTGGATTATTGTTGGACGTTGTTGGGTTTAGTGATTTAACTGTTTTCCAAAATTCGGATTGATTTTTAACTTCTTCTAATTTAGTTCTTGTATTTAGGCTGTAGGTTTTTTTCTGTTGTTCGATGTATTATTTTTATTCTGCTTTGGCTTGTAGATAGAGGTAAGTACTATTTTCTGCGAAGTTATTAGCTCTATATATGCGTAGGTTTTTTCTGGCTTTCCTTTTCAGATCTGTACAGGTTTTGTTGTACCAATTTGATTTTTTAAGGTTGTTTGCTGGGGTTTTAATTTTCTTTATTAGTCCTATATTTCTTGAAGTTTCCATAATTTTTTCAGTTATATAGTTGTATTTATCGTTAATATTTTCCTGTATTTGGAGATTATCCATTTAGATCTTAAAAGTTGTCTCGCATGCTCTGTCCCACTTAATTCTATTTTTATGTAGAGTCATTTCTTCACTTGTGCTTCTATTTTGTTGGTTTAGATTTACTAGTTTTACTGAACATATTAAATGATCTGATAAAATTATATCGTCCAGAATTTGAAGATCCTCCACACATTGAAATCCATTTATGTTAGTCCAGACTATGTCTATTATACTTTTCCCGTTTGTTCCTATGTATGTATAGTTTGCAGGGTTGTCGCTTCGTGTTCTTCTGTTTATTGCAAGTAGATTTACTTCTTCCATCATTTGCACTAACTCTTTTCCTTTTTTGTTAACTTTGTTATCCAGGGTACCCCGTGAGGCGTTGAGTTTGGTATTCATCACTAAAATGTCTTCACAGGTGTTTAGCATGCCAATCCGTCCATTGAAGTCACGTCCTATAATCATTGAGTGATGTGGGTATGAGTTAATTATATTTTCGAGACTGTCAGATAGGAGCTCCAACATGGTGGAGTATTCATACGATTGTGAAAGATAGATTACTCCTAGAATAAGGTTCTGGTATTTTGTTATTATATTTAATAGGATCCAGTGTACTGCTTTATCAATTACTTGAATCGTTCTTACTGTTTGAATTTTAGAAAATATAAGTAAACCACCTATTGCTCTTCCAGATTGGGCTTGTTTAATTGCCGGTTGTTCAAATCTTGAATATTTGTTTAAGAATTGTGGATTTTCTTCAATTGTTCGATTTAGCCATGTTTCGGAGAGGCATATTATGTCGTGTTGTAGTAATATTTGTTGCTCTAGGTCATTTAATTTGTAGATGTTACTGTATCCCTGAATATTCCAAAATATGACTTTATTATAGTTGCTGTTTGGGTGTTTTTTGCGCGTTAGTTTTTTTAGGTGGACCGAGAGATGGTCTGAGAACGCGATCTCGTTTGGATGTGTTTATCTAGGGGACCTATCAGCTTAACCAGTTCGTTCTTCAAGATTTTCTTTTCCTGTGCTTTTGGTGTTGATGGTAGAGGGGCTTAGTTATTTACTTGTTTTTCATGGATGTTTTGTGCGGTTTTTTCCAATTCATTTTTTGTTTTTTCTTCTGTTGGATATTTTTTTTCCCTGAACCTTCATGTTGGCCATGTATGGATGCGTTTTCCGTTTGCATTTCCAGATTTGTAAGATTTATAAGTGACACTGAACGTCTTCTTTGTAATGTTTCATCTTGTTTTTCGAGGCTGATTTCAGAGTCGAGATCTGATTCCATATTTAAGTCGCTGCTTCGATATGCAGTATCATTGACGTACAGTATATCGTGGACTAACTTTACTTTGTATCCTTCTTTTTTGGCTTTTGTCATATATGGCTTTAATAATTTTCTTTCGTCTAGTGTCTTCTTCGTATAGTCCTCCTCTAGATAGATTTTTGTGCCTTTTAAAAATTTCGCATTTGAGAGAATTGCCCTTTTTGTTTTTTTAGAGATTAATTCAATTATTATTGGTCTTGTACGATTTGGAACAAATTTGCCTAGTCTCCTTGTAAAATCAATAAGGTTTGGAGAAAAGTCTTGTAGTTGCACCGTATTTTTGAATAAATATACTATTGTTTCTTCAAGTATTTCTCCTTTTTCTTCTGCGAGACCGAAACAAATAATATTCTTTTCTCGTACTTTTCGTTCAAGGTACTCAAATTGAGTTCCCTTTTCCTTAAGTTCGTTTTGGAGCTTTTCGTATTGTATTTTGTTTTCTACTGTGTTTTTAATAAGAAGAGTCATTGATTTTTGCATCTCATTCATCTTATCATTCATTGGTGACAATAGTGCTCTTATTTCGTCGATAGATGCCATTTTTTGAATTTTATTACTGCTAAGGTTGGGAACACTGATCGCTTAAGACACGAGTCGGCGCAGTGCTAACACGTCTGGTATGCCAAATGACCTTGCCCGCGCTACTTAGTTTAAACAAAACGAATTTGCACTCCTGTTTTAGTTCACTGACCAGAATTAATGGATTTTTTTGTTGTTATTTTGCTTATTTTTAGAGTTAGTATGTTTTGATCAATTATTGATTAGAGTTAGAGATAGTTAGCCGCGTTTTTATTATTAGCGTTCACTTTGACAACTGCACAGCACCACGCCAATGTTACCAAAACCCTACAACCCTACATATAGTACCTATCTATTTTGTAAATATTTTTACATAAATATATAAATTATATTTATTTACAAATTTAAAATAATGTGTTTATTTTGAGCCGAAATCGTAAAAAACCGTAACTGAAAAGAAACCAAAAACCGTAACTAAATCGAAATTTATATTTTAAAGAAACCGAAACTTGTAGATATAATATTTTTTTAAAACCGTAACTGATAAACGAAACCCAAATTTTAGTCATATAAAAATCGTTAACCGTAACCGAACCACAAAATTTTTCGGTTCGACTCCCTGTGTAGCAGTGGCGGCGCTAGGCTCTGAAATTTACGGGGGGCAGTAGGGACCAGGAAGAAAATTAGGGGGCATATATTTTTTAATAATAAATAATGTGTTCAATATTAAATTTATTTGGTACCAAACAGATATAAATATAATATAGAGTAGAATCTCTTATAGCATGTTCTCCTCCAACACCCCAACTAAATTTACGTAAAAAATCTCACATATAACACGTGAAATAACACATAATCGGCGCTTCTTACTGTAACGTGCTATAATACAGTCGAGCGTCTCCTACTGCACGAATCTTTTACAACACGAAACGAGTTAGCGCGTTAAGTGGGATATTCTACTGTATAAATAATAAACAAAAACATTCATATTCTTTAAAAATAAAACAAAAAATAATCTCGAATATAATTAAAAGAAAATATGATAAAAACACAGCAGTGATTTAGTTATACTACTTTAATCCTTCGGTTTGTATTTAAACTTGCAAATTTGTCTACAACTTCATTAAGGTCTATTAATTTTGATATGTCTTTTTCTACACTTAGTATACTAATGTTGTTTAATCTTTCATTTGTCATTCTTGTTCTTAAATAATTAATTTATTTTTTTAAGAGGAAAATGAACTTTCACAAGAAGCTGTTGATATAGGCATTAAAATACAAATTTTTACCAATTTATAAATGCATTCAAATGATTGTTTATATTATTCAACGAATGGCAGAAACTCCATGAGGGATTTAATATTTTTATTTTACTCCCTACACGAAAGTTATTTCTGAGTCTAAACAACCACAACTTATGTTATAATGTTCTGCTAATTTAGTTAAATGAATTTTATTGAGGAATAAATCTTTCTTGTAATTCAATTATAATTTTATCTTGTATATGGAGGTATAACTTAAGTTTGACAACATATTTCTCATTTTTTACTTCTATGTCTACAGAATCATCTACTTAACAATCTTGAAATTTTTTTGGAATAGATTTCATTCTTTTTGGTTTGTCAAAAAAGTCTGTTTTATCTAAACCAAGAAACAAAAAAATATTATTTGCAGTTTTCCATATAGAATATCATTCATTATCATTGTTTCGTAAGTTTTGAAATTCATTAATTGTTTCTTGAACTAAATTTAAACCTTGTACATAATTCTTACAGTTGTAACTAATTTAAAAATTCTTATAAAAATTAGCAGTAAAACAATAAATTCTTTATCAATTTTTAAATGTAAACCTTTTGCTTCACATCTTCTATCCTTTTTTACATCAGTTTTAGATTGTTTAATGTTACAGATTCAATTGTTTCTAAAACAGTCTCGCATGCTCTGAACTGAACAGTCCATCGCGTATCACATATCCTTTTTAATTCTCTAGCCTGTTTTGTACGATAAATTTGTTTTTGCGAATTTAAAAATAGAGGATGAATTGTAGAGTTTAACATAAATGTATATAATTTTTCAAGATTAGAAAATAATATAGCGGACTTTTTCAAATGTTTGCAACAATCAACAACAACTAAATTTAATTTATGGTTAAAACAATGAATACATACTGTTTGCGGAACAACATTTTTAATATGATTTTGCACGCCACCTAAATGACCACTCCTTAAAGCAGCACCATCGTATCTTTGTGCTATACAATTGCTTAATGAAATATTATTTTCATCTAATATTGTTTTTATATAATTTGCAAAACTAGCAGCATCTAGCATACCGTTGGCACTTTTAAACCCTAAAAACTTCTCCTGAATTGTATTTTGATGCAAGTACCGAACTATAACAGTTATTTGTTCATCTTTACTCAAGTCAGACATTATTGCAAATAATTTTGATTCCTTTACATCGTCTGAATTTTTTTTACGTACAATAGTCGCTATAATAGAAATTAATAAATTTTGGATATCATGATGTAGGTATTTAGTATTCTTTGAACTATCCTGTAACTTTTTTTGTTTAATGGTGTCATGTTTACTTATCAATAACATTAATTCTCTTAAATTACCTTTATTTAAACTTAAAACACTTTCTTCATGACCACGTTGAGCAATATCTTGCGTACATGTAAATAATAAACACTCACATACAGTTTTGATGTAGTGTCTGTTTTCTTTAATTTCAGTTTGGTATTGATCATTCACCACTTGTTCAATATTTGTTTTCTGTTTCTTTAATTTCATATAATTTACATATCTTATAACACACATTTTATGTTGTTCAGATTTATCATGTTTTACTAGTCCTTTACTTGAATCAAGTGCATTCTTCCAGTTGCGAAACCCTTCTTTCACAAAAATGTTTACTTGATTTACACCATGGAAAAAACGGCAGTATAAATAAAAAACACTGTCTTTTGAAACACTATACTCCAACTATGTAAAGTTTTTAAACCAAGTTGATTTAAAGCTTCTCATTCTTTCACCTTGTTTAACTTTTGGATACTGCGATAGTATCGGCTGACGTGGTCCTTCTTCAGGAGTCTGTGACAAGTCGCTAGGTCTAAAAACAGTAAGAATTGTTTGTTCTGGTTCGCGTCTCACTGTTGGGGTATGTACGCCAGTTTCATTATCATCACTTATATCATCCTCACTAGTTTTATTTTCACAAGAACTAGACTCACTCTCACTTTCTGCAGTAGCACTTAAGTTACAAGATGTCACCATTTCATTCGTTTTTAATATATTTTCTAAATTACAGCTTGTACTGCCGATACTGGTCGAAGGAAGGAAAATATCAGTTTTAATTTTTTTTATCTGATTCTGATAAAAAATAATTTTTAATATTATTTGTTCGCTTCATATTTATTTTTACTTTACTCTTTGACCACAAAATTACGAATTAGCATTGAGATTTTCATCACTCGTATAAATACAAAAATTTGTAAAACATGTTTGGACTTGCTAAACTATGCACGTGGACGAGTAAGTAAAGTATAGAACAATCTTAACAAGTAATTACAAGTTCATTGCGTCGCTATCGGACTCGCACAATTAATTTGACAAATTTGGACAAGTTCGGCAGCGCGTTTATTATAACACCAATAATAATCATGGTTAAATGCAGATAGTGATTTTTAGATACATGTGCATTGGTGCAAAAAAAATTATGCTGTATAACAATGTTTTTTTTTTTTGTTTCTTTCAGTTGTTAGGAATAATCTTTTAACACTCACAAATACACATATACTGCAAGGGAAATAAATAAGACAACGAGTACGGTCACCTATCAAACACTATATTCTCAACAAGCACGCGGAATACTGCCTGACTCCATTAGACGTACCCGCTATTTATAACGTCACACTATTATAAATGTCTTATATAGGTATAATCTTTCCTAACTTAAATAATAATAATTATCTTACACAGTGTTTCTGTCTTTTTTAAATGTTAAGATGTTAAAAGCAATATTACTAGTAAAATTTTTTAGATTGACACTACTCGCCCTGTAGTTTTCATCACTGTAGTGTTTTTGGCGGGGCTTGACGATGCCCGTCTTTTTTCAGTTTTCTCCGTCTCTCTCAACCGATCTCTCGGATCAACGAAGTCGATGAGTTGACACAGCATGTTTGTTGGCTTGTCGGCTTTTTACTTTCATCGACATTAATACTTTGATTACTTGTTTTGTTGCTCTGCTTTTAACACTTTCAGATTCACTTACCTCACGATCACTATTTTGTAAATTATCAGTCACTACCCTTTCACTTAACTGAACATCAGAATCACTGTTTTCAGTCTCTTTTTTTTAGTCCTTCGATTTGACATTCCAGGTTTACCCCTGTCAGGGTTTACGTATGTATAAACACACCTACTTTTAAATAGGAGTGTTTTCACGGCACTTTAGATTTTATTCTCATGGGAAAAAATAATTTTTACTCTAAGTAAAACGCAAGACACTCAGCTATGTGCAATACTATACGTGTTGACTCGACAACTGCTCAACTCGAGAATCATACCCCTAGACCTGGACCATTGAGTCATTCTTACACTGTTCTTCCATTTAATTATTTATTACGCAACACAATAAGAATAAATCAATCCCAATTAGAGTACAGAGGATCTAATCTTATAAAGCTCAACTCTCAAAAAAGTTTGAATTGATTTGAAGTATGGATTAGCACATTTTATTCTAGCCCTATTTTATAAAGTTAATCCAAATCACTTTCCGAAAATTAAATGGTAACAAATTTTTATTATTGGGAATTATTTTGGAGGTTATGTGGATCCAATAGAATTCTTGAGAATAAGTAATTAGGCGTTAGTAATCCTTGGATAGTGGAATAAATTAACAAAGTTGATTCATTGAAACGTTATTGAACGTTTCGAACGTACGATTGTTGCAATCGTTGGAATTTGGAACATTTCTGATGGAAACGAAATCCGTCAAAAGCAACAACGCTCGACCACAGTGTCACCAACACACCAGTTTCAAAAAACAGTACAAGAAAACTTGGAACTAAATTCAAAATTGTTTATATGTATCGATGAATTTATTGATGTATTTCAGAATATTTTTATAATCTGTTTGTGAATTTAAATTTTGTGTTTTATCTAAGTTTATATAAAAAGTTTCTTTTATAAGTCTATTGTTGTAAAATGTTTCAGAATGTAAAATTTCAGCATTTTTGAATTTGAATTTATGTCCAGTGTCGATAAAATGTTGAGTCAGAGCACTGTGATACGGATTTAACGCTTTGCACTGGTATTCATGTTGATAAACTCGCTTTTTTAAAGGTTGTTTAGTTTCACCGATGTAGAATTTGCCGCAAGAGCCACATTCGATCCTGTAGATGACATTTTTTTGTTCTTCTATGTGGATCGTGTCTTTTAGGTTTAAGAATAAACGTTTAGTGGTCGAAATCGAGGTATTTGCTATTTTAATGTTGTACCTTCTGGCGTAAAACCGAACTCCGGCAAAATTATAGATATGAAAAACTACCCTATTCCGAAAACTACCAAACAAATAAAAGGATTTTTAGGCCTGTTAGGATACTACCGGAAGTTTATAAAATATTTCACTAAATTAACAAAACCACTAACCAAATGTTTTAAAAAGGTGCTGAAATCAAAATTAACGAGCCTGAATACGTAAATTGTTTTAATATCTGCACAAATCTTTTAACTAATGGTTCATTAATACTTCAATATCCCGACTTCACTATATCTTTCAATTTAACTACCGATGCGAGCAATTTTGCTATAGGTGCAGTTCTTTCACAAGGACCTATAGGTTCAGATCTCCCTGTTGCATATGCAAGTAGAACATTAATCGAATCGGAGCAAAATTATTCTACAATTGAAAAAGAACTACTCGCGATTGTCTGGTCAACAAAATATTTCAGACCGTTTCTTTTTGGCCGGAAATTCAAAATTATCACCGACCATAAACCACTACAATGGTTATTTTCGCTTAAAGAACCAAATTCTAAATTAGTACGTTGGCGGCTTAAATTAGAAGAATTCGATTTCGAAATATCTTATAAAAACGGCTCGTTAAATAAAAATGCTGACGCTCTTTCTCGTATCGAATTAAATGTTAAAACAGTAGAACCCGGTACCGAAAATCTTTTCGACTGGTACATCGAAAATTTTGACGAAACATTCAATACAAACAATGAATCGCAATCTATGATTGTAGAACCAGACGATACTATAGACTCAGACTCAAACTCAGACACAAACAACACTGTTCACTCAAATTTAGAGAATCCTATTATTGGAATTCCAATAAGTGAATCAGCTGTTATTGCAGGTAAAAACCAAATAATAATATCAAACAAAATGAGATAATACTCAAAAAGAAAATTGAACAATTGGCACATATTGATATCGGTGAAACCCAAGATAAAGAGATATTTTTAAAAGAAATTTTTAGTCAACTTTACTAACGTTAACTCTTAATACTTTGCAAGATATAGAAAATTCTCTAACTTTTTACAAACTTCACGTTATGCACCCATGTATAATAAAAACTAATGATCTGTATGTAGAATTGAATAAAATTTCAAAATACTATAATCATGAATTACCTCTCGAACCATTACCGGAAAATATACCAGAATTAGACAAATTAATTACTGTAAATTTTAAACTCCAATTAGATAAAATAATTTATTTTATCGAAATTCCTATTAATTATGAAACATATTTCCAATTACTCCATCTCATTCCAATACCTACCCGATATCAGTCTGAATTTGTAACAATTATACTAAGTAATGAATACTATTTAAAATCAGTCAATCAAGTGTAGTACAATATTAAATGTGAAGATAACGAAATCACCACCAGACCCAAATATATGGATGAAGGATTATGAAGACATTGCAATTTGTAAACATTGGATCAACATAAATCAGTGTGATGGCAATGGACTGAATACAATTTAATTACTGTTAATTTAAAAATGTATAATTTGGTTCCTTTCTACTTTGAGATATGTGTTTGTTAATTATTTATCTTAATTTGTCCTGATTAAGATATACGATGAATGTATCACAACGGCAACTTTAAATAAAAATTACATGTCGCAAATAAAAGCAAATTGTTCTTAATTGTGAAGTATATAGTTAAACAAAAAAATATTCATTATTAATTTTAAATACTATAAAGTACATGCTTATTTTCAGAGATATGTTTAGATAGACTGTTTTTTATATTATATTAGAAACACATTTCAAAAAATATTGTAAAAAATTCTTGTCAACTAAATCTTCGGACATAAATATTTTATAATAATTTATAACGAGACTACTTGTAGTGGTCACCGAAAATAAATTGAGACGTTTTTATATATCAATTAAATTGTTTTTTCGTTTATTTTGTAAAAAAAAAAATAGCGATAAATCTGAATAGTCACAACATTTAGTTGGAGTAAGCGGAAGAAACATATCAACAGATTTGAAGCTGCTTGTGTGAACTATAGCTGACATCATAAAAAAATATTGCTCGCTTGACTCAATTGAAATAGGTAAAAGTACAGGACGAAAATGTTTCATTATTGATAGAAATTTTCGGAGTTTAATTAATATATCCAACGAAAATCGGCGAAGTACATTGTGGTCAGAAACAATAAAAAAGAATGTCTCAACTGAAACTAAATGAAAATATCTCAGAAAACTGGGTTACAAATTTTATAAGGTATGTTTATCTTAATTTAAATTTATCTCGTACATCAGGCAAAAGAAACACAATTATTGACCACTTCACAAAACAAAACCAATTAAAATGGGCTAAAGAATGACAAAATTGGATACAGAGACAATGGAATATTATATTATTCAGTGGCGAATCCAAATTTGACGTGTATGTCGGTGATAGGCGGAAAAAAGTTATACGAACCAAGTTTGAAGCTTATCATAAAGATTATTTAAAAAGGACTGTAAAATTTTCTGCTATGTTATGGTATAGTGTTGCATGTCTACGAAAGGTGTCGGAAAATGAAGTAAATTTTCAAAACTATATAGATATTTTGAGAAACAATCTAATCCCATCTGTCATGTCAAATGATAATAGCGAATGGACTTTTCAACAAGATGTCATACGGCTAAAATTAGTAAAAAAAATGGTATTAATGTTTTTAACTGGCCATCCAGTAGTCCGGATATCAATCTTATTGAAAGTCTATGGGTAATCATGAAAAGAAAATTACAGACTGATCGCCAAAGAACGGTTGATGGATTGAAGCAAAAAATTATTGAGATTTGGAATTCCATAACACAAGAAGAATGTAAAAAGTGAATAAATACAATGCCAACTAGGATAAATGCAGTTATTAAAGTGAAAGATGATGTTACATAATATTAATATGTCTTATTATAAGGTATGTCCGAAGATTTAGTTTACAGGAAATTTGTGTATATATTTTTTAATAAATACTTAAAATTAAAACAAAACGCTCATCATTGAAATATTGTCTCAAAAGTAAGCTTGTAAGTGTTAGTATTTAAAATTATTAATATAACTTTTTTTATTTATGTACTTCACAGATACAATTATTTGAGGAAAAAAGTAAGTGTCCGAACTTATAGTTGTCGGGGCTCGTATACGAGTTTATAATTTTTATTGCTGTTAGTTAACATATACTTAACAATCAATTAATAAGTCGTACATAAGTTAACCAATTTATTTACTGAAAGTATTATAAATGTAGGTTTATCTAGTATAAAACGTAAAAATGTAGTCTAAAATAAATGAAAAGATATTTAAAAAAAAGAGTGACATCCAACGTACAACAAGCAGCCCGAAATTTAAATAAATAAAGGTAAGTATAATTGGTACTTTATATTTCAGCAATAATTACAATTTAATGCTATTGCTCGGGCTGATTTTATAAAAATGAACGGATTTTAAGATTTTGTGTATTGCGGGTTGTCGTGAATTAAGTAAAAGTACCTGAATAAACCAAAGAATATAGACAAGAGGTTCAAAGCAGATTTCTGATTTCCAAAATCACTATTATTCTAATATAAAATAATACTGTCAATGACTTTGATAGTATAAAACTTTAATAAACAATTATGTAGGTACCAATTACTTTTTCTTCTGTTTAGCTGAAGAGTTCACATCAGATAATTTTTTGTAATATATAACTTGATTTAATCCATATAATAATTATTTATTTGCTGAAGAAATAAATCTATACAAAATCCATATTATTTAAATAATATTTTCAGATCAAACTATTGTTATGAAAGTATTAGAACCATATTAAAGTATACTCAAATATAGGAGTTGGTACTATAAATTATTAACACATATTTTAATTATAAAACTTCTACATCAAACTATATTTTCATGTTTCCAATATCCCACATAATTATTCATTCAGTTGTATCATATATTTATTTACGAAATAGTAAGATAAAGGAATATACAATTCGCTTTCTTCTATACTGAGTTATTCAGATTTTCTTATTTGCAATTTTAAATCGGAATAAAACAAATCTTTTACAATAATTTCTTTTAAATTGTGGTAATTTATATATGACGAGCGGGAATACAATACTGTAGCGAGTACGGCCCTGTTCCGTCTGGAACAGTCGACGCGTCATAGTCTACAGCGCGTTCACTGCTGTCTCATACGAAATAGACAAGTCCAAACCTGTACGCTCTGCGTCATGTGTTCCAGACGCTCACGTATATGCTAGAAAATTTTGTTCCAATATATAAGGGACAGTTTGGGCCGGCAAAGATTCATTCTGTATTCGAAGTGTGAACAGTGCAAGTCGTTGCAAAATACTTTGTTGTGAATATAAATACGTGTTGAATATAAATATATGTCTTAGTAGTTGTACTACATTAGTTTAGTTTTAAATAAATATTTTGTTAGTGTTTTCATTACTCGTGTTTCATTTAATAATAAACTTCACCGAACCCGAAATTGTAATAAACGTTACAATACATTTTATCGGTAGAACTTATTTTTAAATTTTTCTTTAAGATTTTACCATAATATGTTCTAAAAATATGTTACATGCAAAAATAAAATATTGAAATTTAACGTTGAAGTGGTACGCTTCTATATCAAATTTATTTAATTCATTTAAATGTTGTATTATGTTATGGCCATAACTGTACTTTTGAATTTTTGTCTAGTTTTGTATACAGGAATTAATAGTTGAACAGACGATGCATTTTTTGTATGTTTATTTGTTTACTTTAGCCCGCGCTTCGCGCCGGCTGAGATACGCGCAGCACCGCAGACCTTACTTCGACCAGTGGCGTATTCAAAGTTATAGGGAAATTATGATTATATTATCTCTTTATTAATTATGAAGTAATAACAGTAAACTAGGTAATCGAACTGCAGAAGTATATCATAAACAGATACAAAAGTTCCAGCGAGAATATTCGCAAATATATTATTGTTTGGTTCTCATATAATCCCCGGGTAAGAATTTTATGTACGGCCCTGGAACAAAACCTAGTTTGATGGTATTTAGAAATCTGGACGATATGGACACGTATGGACCTTCTTTGTTTCAGCAGGGTGTGAAAGATATTAAACAGTGCCTGACACCATCCGAGGCGGAGAGAGACGGGAACCCACGCCACCTTTGGGGACGGGGTGAAGAGATTGCACC
Organism: Pterostichus niger; assembly: GCA_947425015.1. Taxonomy (NCBI): domain Eukaryota; kingdom Metazoa; phylum Arthropoda; class Insecta; order Coleoptera; family Carabidae; genus Pterostichus; species Pterostichus niger. The sequence continues at coordinate 10,130,379 of OX380351.1, read as the reverse complement.
CACCTTAGACCATCGGGGTGCCGGGACAAGAGGACAACTAGAGTATATAAACTACACGATTTGCCTCAATCGAGGAGACTCTCCGGGGTCTCCACTCTGACTCTATGTCAGTAAGTTCAAAGTTACATCACCTTCCCCATCGTCACTATCAGTGCTAGCTTATGCAGGCACGGGTGACACCTTCCAAACTTCACTATCAGTGCTAGCTTATGCAGGCACGGGTGAAACCTTCCTAAATAGATATGCAGTGCTATCGGCATCCGGGCACGCTATCGCCCTCCAACCGTCACTATCAGTGCTAGCTTATGCAGGCACGGGTGAAACCTTCCTAAATCGATATGCAGTGCTATCGGCATCCGGGCACGCTATCACCCTCCAACCGTCACTATCAGTGCTAGCTTATGCAGGCACGGGTGAAACCTTCCTAAATCGATATGTAGTGCTATCGGTATCCGGGCACGCTATCACCCTCCAACCGTCACTATCAGTGCTAGCTTATGCAGGCACGGGTGAAACCTTCCTAAATCGATATGCAGTGCTATCGGCATCCGGGCACGCTATCACCCTCCAACCGTCACTATCAGTGCTAGCTTATGCAGGCACGGGTGAAACCTTCCTAAATCGATACGCAGTGCTATCGGCATCCGGGCACGCTATCACCCTCCAACCGTCACTATCAGTGCTAGCTTATGCAGGCACGGGTGAAACCTTCCTAAATCGATATGCAGTGCTATCGGAATCCGGACACGCTATCACCCTCCAACCGTCACTATCAGTGCTAGCTTATGCAGGCACGGGTGAAACCTTCCTAAATCGATATGCAGTGCTATCGGCATCCGGGCACGCTATCACCCTCCAACCGTCACTATCAGTGCTAGCTTATGCAGGCACGGGTGAAACCTTCCTAAATCGATATGCAGTGCTATCGGCATCCGGGCACGCTATCACCCTCCAACCGTCACTATCAGTGCTAGCTTATGCAGGCACGGGTGAAACCTTCCTAAATCGATATGCAGTGCTATCGGCATCCGGGCACGCTATCACCTTCCAACCGTCACTATCAGTGCTAGCTTATGCAGGCACGGGTGAAACCTTCCTAAATCGATATGCAGTGCTATCGGCATCCGGGCACGCTATCACCTTCCAACCGTCACTATCAGTGCTAGCTTATGCAGGCACGGGTGAAACCTTCCTAAATCGATACGCAGTGCTATCGGCATCCGGGCACGCTATCACCCTCCAACCGTCACTATCAGTGCTAGCTTATGCAGGCACGGGTGAAACCTTCCTAAATCGATACGCAGTGCTATCGGCATCCGGGCACGCTATCACCCTCCAACCGTCACTATCAGTGCTAGCTTATGCAGGCACGGGTGAAACCTTCCTAAATCGATACGCAGTGCTATCGGCATCCGGGCACGCTATCACCCTCCAACCGTCACTATCAGTGCTAGCTTATGCAGGCACGGGTGAAACCTTCCTAAATCGATATGCAGTGCTATCGGCATCCGGGCACGCTTTCACCCTCCAACCGTCACTATCAGTGCTAGCTTATGCAGGCACGGGTGAAACCTTCCTAAATCGATACGCAGTGCTATCGGCATCCGGGCATGCTATCACCCTCCAACCGTCACTATCAGTGCTAGCTTATGCAGGCACGGGTGAAACCTTCCTAAATCGATATGCAGTGCTATCGGCATCCGGGCACGCTATCACCTTCCAACCGTCACTATCAGTGCTAGCTTATGCAGGCACGGGTGAAACCTTCCTAAATCGATACGCAGTGCTATCGGCATCCGGGCACGCTATCACCCTCCAACCGTCACTATCAGTGCTAGCTTATGCAGGCACGGGTGAAACCTTCCTAAATCGATACGCAGTGCTATCGGCATCCGGGCACGCTATCACCCTCCAACCGTCACTATCAGTGCTAGCTTATGCAGGCACGGGTGAAACCTTCCTAAATCGATACGCAGTGCTATCGGCATCCGGGCACGCTATCACCCTCCAACCGTCACTATCAGTGCTAGCTTATGCAGGCACGGGTGAAACCTTCCTAAATCGATATGCAGTGCTATCGGCATCCGGGCACGCTTTCACCCTCCAACCGTCACTATCAGTGTTAGCTTATGCAGGCACGGGTGAAACCTTCCTAAATCGATACGCAGTGCTATCGGCATCCGGGCACGCTATCACCCTCCTACCGTCACTATCAGTGCTAGCTTATGCAGGCACGGGTGAAACCTTCCTAAATCGATATGCAGTGCTATCGGCATCCGGGCACGCTTTCACCCTCCAACCGTCACTATCAGTGCTAGCTTATGCAGGCACGGGTGAAACCTTCCTAAATCGATACGCAGTGCTATCGGCATCCGGGCACGCTATCACCCTCCAACCGTCACTATCAGTGCTAGCTTATGCCGGCACGGGTGAAACCTTCCTAAATCGATATGCAGTGCTATCGGCATCCGGGCACGCTTTCACCCTCCAACCGTCACTATCAGTGCCAGCTTATGCAGGCACGGGTGAAACCTTCCTAAATCTATATGCAGTGCTATCGGCATCCGGGCACGCTATCACCCGGCAACTCACCACTCGGTGCCATCGGCAACCGGGCAAGGGAGAACCTACCTTTTTACCCAACTTTGAGCTTGGTGACATACATCATTTTTAATTGCTGTTACTCTTTTACTAGGGTGGCAATAAATGTTATTATTATTTGGTATGGAAAGACTGTCACAATGATATAATTCTATTGATTATATTTATTTTACTGATCAAGTATTCCTTGCTAATTGTTTGCAAAACGATACAACACTGGGCACTGGTTACCGTTGAATGAAACCACCCAGATGGGCAATGGTTACCTATAAAGGAAACTTAGGAAAACCCCCCATAGTGGACAATGGTTACCTATAAAGGAAACTTAGGGAAACCCTCCACTCGTCGTTGCCTCAGGGCCAACCTAACTACAACGATTGCAACAATACTGATCCACCGACTTAACAATGATTAAACAAAGATATTGATGCATTGACAAATTATTGTGATGGATCTGGAAATATCACCTCTGTGCGACTTGAATGATTTATAATTAAAGTATGTAATTTTGCTATTTAAGAAACATTCTCATTAATTTTGAGAATATTTTGATGATTGGATTTGTCTCTCTGAGGTTTTTTGTCGTGTTTTTCCCTCTTGCGTAAGGTAAATATCAGAGAGCTATTTTACTATTGAGTTCACGACAGAACTTTGTGTTCAAGTCACTCTGTTCGTTCTAAATTCACATAATCACTAATGTTTGTTGATTACTTGGTTTTTCAATAAATGCACAAGGTATGACGTCACCGTCATGTCTTTTGGAAGGAATTTACATCTTTCACTCAACTCAACCTTTCCCGAATTCCCCCAACATTGACAGCTACTTCGTATTACGAACTAATAAGGGTTACATTTATTATACACAACGTAGGTCATTTTACATTGTTTTATAGAATCATTTAAACACAACGTAGGGCTATAAAATATTGTTTTACACTAGACGATCACACAGTATGAATTCATTGTCGGGATTCATTCTATTTGTAAACGGCTGCCTTCTGAAGGCATTAGTATCGCGATGAAGACATTTTATGTTAGATCATCGTTAAAATTACAATCGGTACACATGAACAAGTTTGGTAACACCGTACTTTTATAATTGTGCCGTGAACAGCGTGTTCAATATTTATAAATAAGAACGCGTAATGTTACAACGTCGTTAAAATAATAATAATAAGTTCTTTTTGAAACGTTTTAGAGCAGATAATTTTGTAAAGACTTGAATTTTAGTATTTTTGACGCAGTTGAAGATTCGTCACAAATTATAGTATTACTCTTTATATTTTTAATTAAATATTTGGATATCAAAATTTCAATATAACCTCCAAATCTGAACAATTGCATAAATACCAATAACAGTTACCAACCACAACATTTCATATACAAATTGCCATAAATTAACTCGGATTAAAATATCGCTGATTTAAAAAAAATAATTGTTAAAAGACGCAAAACAAAAAATAGTATAAATAACTCATAAACTTTTATCACACGCTATTTAAGCAGCTCTGTAATACATCCAGACACGAAATCTAAATTTAAAAGTTTTAAATTCAAACTGTTTCCAGTGTATACTTTGGGTTTAAAAAGTCCTAATAAAAAATAAAATGATGCTAAATCAGGAGATTCAGCAGGCCATTATACATATTTTTACACCGGTCGATTTAAGCAAATAAATATTTAATGTTTTCTTCACCTGCATGTATTATTTACAGGTAGCAAATCGTTTATAACAATACGAACACTAATTAATGCAATTTTATAACAATTTATGTTTTATTTTAAAATAAACCTTTGATATATTTCTGTCAAATTCGTAGCCATGGATATGGCAAATCCCATGTTTCACTGTATTTATAGAAAACTGAATTTTTAAATTGAATATGATATAAAAAAATCTGTTATCGTATATGGTTCTTGAAAGCGAACGAAATCTTTAATGAACATTGAAGGTACTTTATTTTATTCTATTAATGATTTTTTTAAGGTAAGCTGAGGCTGTGCACTTCTTATTATGTTTTTGACGTGAGAAAATTTGAAGAATTCGTATATAATTCAGGAAACTTCTAATGACGAAAATTAAAATTATGAGATGTATTGTTATAACAATAGAAATCATTTCGAAGTCGAAAAACTTTTAATGTAAGAAACTGTTGGACAATTTGTAAAAAATGTTTAATAAATTCACTTCCAAATAAGGTAGTGACGTATAAATACTTCCATTGCTATATACTGGTTAGATCTACTTTATTAATATTGTTATCGTATTAAAATTATGCAAACTATATTTCAAAAATATTCATTCATTGCAAACATGATCTTTTGATAGCGACCTACGTAGCAACTATTGTTGATTAGAGGTCCTAACAAATGTTGCTCTTAGCAATTTGCGTTATAGTATTAGCTTCATGGTTTCAAGACCAGATTAAAGTGTAGGTTTACTACAAAACAGACATGGGCGTAAATTTACGTTAAAATGTGATGGTTTGATTGCCAAACAAATAATTTATTTTTACCGCTCTTGTCTGGGTTGTTATTTTCAGCTGCGCTTCGATCAACGATCTCCATGGGCCAGCAGCAATACTTTCTGCTCATAGTTCCATGAAAAACTATATTTTGCATAGAAAAACTTACTTTTTAAATTATAATTTGAATGTTGAAATTTATGCATAGGTAAGCCTAACTTTGCGACAATGGTGGATTTTTTTTCAAGCACACAACTACTACTACGTACATCATAAATATACCGCCTTGTCGATGGTTTGATAACGGCACGCGGTTTTCAAAAGAGCGGGTTATCGCCGGGCGGTCATCCATCTATTTACTATTCGCACACAGTGATGCCAAATTTGGAATTAGCACAGCTTAATTTTTTATTAAGTTTGCCGGAATATCGAGAGGATTAAACTGTTCGTGGAAAATTTATGGACGCAATCAAGAAAGATGATATGGCCCCATGGTATGGACTCGTATGTAGTGAATTAGAATGGACTGTTGATGATGCACTAATGACATTAATGAAAAATAAAAACTTACCGTTCGAAAACGCCCACAGAAGTGACCGACGGATGTTAGTTGCACGAGCGGGTCGGGGTAAAGAGAGCGCCACCAAGTCTGAAATAATGGCTGATAAAGAATCTAGTGACTTGGAACTAGATGGGAAGAAAGAGGAATACACACTAAATAAAAATGTACAATTTAATGAGAGCTAAATGATGAATACAAAACTCAATGAGCTAAAGCGTAACATACAATCTTAGGAATGATGCAAAAAAAATTGTAGAGCAAACATAAAATGAACTTACTGTTTGTGCAGCAAATTGTGTGTGTAAAATAAAGCAAGCTAATAATCTTCTTGCTGGAGATTCAAGATCTTCTGGGTGGTAAGCGGGGCTTCCTGGCTAACGTAGATATACGGTCAACACGGAGATTTCCTCGAGAAGACGTATTCGTGAAGGCAGGCGGTGTTGTAGTTGTCAGTAAGATTCAGAGTAATTCAGGCCAGTGAAACAGGGAACTGCAGCTGTAGAGCAGGATGTATTATCAGTGGGATCGTGAATTGTCCCACGTGATTTTCTGCCAGTGAGATAGTATTCAGCAGCTGTTGAGTACGATCGACAGTCAGTAGCAGTCGACAGGCTAGGTTTCTTAGTGAATTCGAGGTAAACGTGGTCCGGGCTATTGCAGGATCCTAGCCGCACGCGAATCACATCCAGAATCAGCTATCGTCTCAGCCTATGATCCCTTCTGGCTGGTATCAACGCTAAAACAGTACAACACAGCGCCGGTAACTAGTTCAAACAATATTGTATAAATGATTTGAATACTCAACACAAAATGAAACACAAATCCTGCTAAACAGCTAAACAATTTATAACTATGAGCTCTCAAAAGAAAAATTACTTACAAAGAATACAAGTATGATTATAAACAAAGTTACAAATATTTTACATATTTACGGTCAATGAATACAAAGCAAAATTTGGAAACTAACAAAATCTTAGATTATTTTTACGCAACGCAGGGAGGAAGAAAGGGAACAAAAGGGGTGATAAGATTAAGGTGATTTGCAGAAGACGGACTTCCGCGACGAATGATGCGAGAGCATCAAGAACAACAGAGCCCCAGAGTTTCAGTAACTAGTGTTGGCTGTGAATTATCCCAAAACTAATTAACTAAACTAAATATTCAAGCCAACCAAACTTTCTTATAACTAAAACACTTAAACTATAACGCTACTGAAACTCTACGTCTCACCAGGTCGTAAACTAACCTGCAAAAAGTGCTACGGCACAAGACTTACTCCGGGATCGTTCAAAAACGTCTAAGTCCAGTCGTCTGTCACAGGCACACTCACATCCACTCGATGAATGATGACATTGAGATGAACAGAGCCGATGTTAAGAAATGAAATCGCTGTCGATTACGGTGCTCATAATACAGATGATTTATAACCCAAATTTACAGACTTAATATAAAAATTTCCCCTCCCAAAATTTTAACCGGTGTAAAAAGAATTATTTACCGTGATAGGTGAGAATCCAAACAAAAAGAAATAAATTTAGAAACCGGAATATTAAAACGAACTCACGCTACCAGTAACAAAATATATGCTATTGCTCCCAGACCGCGATGCCGGCTCCACGTGGGAAACGGACATCTGTTTTCACAGGCACGCTAACTAGATTTAGCATAAACAACCAGAAACGGTGTAATACGATAAAATAAACTAGAATACTACTTACTTTGGATGTTAGTTCAACGCAGAATACATAATCAACGATTATGAAACTTAAATGTCGTTCAAGTAAAGCAAATTCCACAGCGGCAACAGAAAACACGTGTCGCCTCATTCACGTCCAGCCAGCAAGAGAGCGATCACCGCTTCCGCTGCGCAACACCACACCGCGCGGTACGGCCGTCAGCACAAGTTGCACAAAAATGCGCGCGAGGACAAATTGAACGTTACAATATAAATTAGGGTGGCCCTTATTTTGGGTAAGTTCGAATTTTGTCGGTCTCCACGCAAAATCTGGTTTCAAATCACAAAAAATAATAAATTAATTTTTTGAGATTTTTAAAATAAGTTTAACCCGTGCCTCTAAAATCTTATGTTTATAAAAAAAGATACCAGAATTTAGAAGAACATAAAAATGCTATATTACAAGAATGCCAGAAAATAAATAATCGACAATTAAGGAATGCTCGAGAAAGCTTCTACAACAGATTAGGTTATTGTTTAGCTCAAAACGGTGGACTATTTGAACATGTAATTTAACAATTTTAGAATATTTAGTTTTTTGATGTTTTTATTGAATTAAATTTATGATACATTAATTAATTTGTTAAACCTACCTTAAATATTTTATCGAGTTTATTATTTTATTATTCTTAAATACTAAATCTAAAAAATATTTTGCCTTATTGTTATTAAATTTTTATTTAGAAAATAAATATTTAGCACGTAAAAATGATTTTGACAATTTATTCTGACATTGACGTATAAAACGTTACGCATTTGTTCATCTCTTGTTTTTAATTCCATGGCTATTACTATTAAATTGAAATTACGTGAATTTTCAAATTTAATTTCAGCAGTTATGAAGTAGTCAAAATGAATTTTGTTTATTGATTCGGATGTAGAATTTTATGCTTTACAACATTTATTTGAAATATTTTTTCCTAAAATAATTAGGGAAGCAATGCGCACGGAAAAACTGATTTGCCATGTTAAACGCCTATGTTTCACTTTTCGTGTTACACCCGGTATATTAAGGTGGCCCTTATTTTGGGTAAGTTCGAATTTTGTCGGTCTCCACCCGAAATCTGGTTTAAAATCACAAAAAAGTAATAAATTATTTTTTTGAGATTTGAGTCTAACCCGTGCCTTATCTTAAAAATTATATTTATTTCAAATAGCAAAAATATAAGTGATATTATTATTATGGTTGTCAAAAATTATCGTCATAAGAATTTCTTTCTTCTGTAAGTACTTTTTGGATTATATGTCGGCTCATCTTGGCGACCATGTTCAATTTTATTTATTTCAAATAGCAAATACATGAAAGAGACTTATTATTATTATCCGTGTCAATTAGGATCTTGCCGTTCAGTTTTATTTATTTCAAATGGCAAATACCTGACAGAGACTTATTAATTGTTAAAATAAGCCGTCAAGAATAGCCTTCTTTTGTAAGAACTATTCTCAGCATTCATCTATGTAATACAATGGTTTTAGTTTAGCGATTCGGGCAAGTATTATAGGGTTATTGCAAGGCTTCTTAAACATCATTATATTTTTGTTTTTCATTCAAAACGTCTATAAGCGAGTTATTTTTTTTTAAAGTATAATGATTTGAACATTTGTTATTATTTTCTCATGCGATTCAAATTTCATTATATATTACACAAAATATTTTGCTTATCACATCATAATATTAAAATCATTAATATTTCTTAAATATTCACTTATCGCAACATCATAATTTAAAAACTATTAACATTTCTATCTTATCATTACATCGCAAATACACACATTCCCCAGGGTCATTAAAACCTAATTACCTGGCGCCACCCCAGACGTCGCGAAAAGTGGGGCTACATAGTACTAATCAATTGGGAACATATTTTACGTTAATAATAATCATTAAATATTTTTTTAAATCAATCAAATTACATTTAAAATTATAATTAATTAAAATTTAACTATTGGCTAAAGTTCATAGTAATATAAAATAACATTTATTACTATAAGTATAAATAATATTTGAATAATGATTTATCAGAAATAAAACATTCCTTTTGAATATTATTTTTACAGAAAAAACTAGAGATGGGCGAATATCATCCGCGAATAGTTGAATGCCGCGAATATTGACATTATTCGATATTCGAGATTTTCGAATATTAACGTCAGTATAGCGAACATTCGAATACCTCGAATATCGCGCCATATGTTGACCTCAATTTTTGACTATGTTTTTCTTTATTATTTGTGCATAACCTTAAAGCTGTTACAATACTTTGAAGTTATTAATAACAAAGATATTTTGTTTTAAAATCATGAAGACTTACCATATTTCAAATTTCAACCCGTACGTTTCACCTTAAATTTATTTATTTTATCTTAACAATTTCATTCAAATAATGAAAAGGACATAATTAAAGAATTATTAATAATAAATAAATTAACTTTACCTCGAATATTCGAGATCTGATTAATATTCGTATTCGATATTCGAATTCGAGAAATTTGATATTCGCCCATCTCTAGAAAAAACTAATTAATATAAATGTAATTACCGCACTTACAAAGGTGTGTCATATTTAATTTGTATTAAAAGAAGATAAAACACAATAATTCGCCTACATTCTGCATTTAGTATACCTAATGACTTAATGAGCAATAGTGTTGTAAACGCTGCATAGTATCTGTTGACAATATGTTGTGTATTTTAATCATGATTTGAATGTTTATTTATGTTTGTGTTCTTAGTAGCGTCACTTTGGGAGCAGGGGCGGATTTAAACTCTTTTGGGCTCTAGGCAAAATCTTTATTTCGGGCCTCTTCATAATATATATATATATATATATATATATATATACATATATTGTTTTGTCTTATTTATAAATTACATTATAGACAAATAATTTATGTGCTTCGTGATGTGCAATTTATTTTGTTAATTTATTATTTTTAGTATTTAATAGAGATGTTCTTGTTTGAAAATGTAAATATTGTGATGTTTATTTGTTTTTTTTTCTTATTACTATAACTATAACAATAATACATTATGTGCTTTGTAATATGAAATTTATTTTATATATATATATAAAATAATTTCTGCACCGCTCATATTTATTATATTGACAAATTTTTTAAATTTTTTTATATTTTTTGATGAATATATTGACAAATTGTTCAATATTTGAATTTTTATTATCCTGTTTTTCTTCTTTCTATCTATCTATTTAGGCAGTAGCAAATATACTCTACCACTGCTCACTGCAAACTGCACTCTGCACTGCACTCCCAGACCAAACTCGTAAGTGTAACATGAAAGGCGTCACGCGGCCATGCCACCAGTGTTGCAGTTCTACAGACATTACATTGTAAATAATTTTTTCGGAATTTATTTTGAAATAATTTTTTGTAACACATTTTAAATAAAGTAAAACTATTTTCATAAAAAAAAATAAAAATGAGCGTAAACTAAAAGTTAGAATCCGGGCCCCAAAATTTTTGGGCCCTAGGCTATTGCCTCTTTAGCCTAGGGCAAAGCCCGCCCCTGTTTGGGAGAAATATCTTCGGAAAATATAATTATTTGTAGCAAAAAGTGCACTTTCAAGTTATTATTATTAACATTATTCTGATAAATAAATATAAATAAAATACATATCATCTCGCCTTTTACTCATTACTTAGTGTGGCACTCTGTTGTAGCAGATCTCGGTAAGTGATATATTTCTTCGCGTGAAGTGCGGCTACCAGCCGTCAAATCACGGCCTCCAAAGATGTTAGTGGTGGGGGAGCTACAGGGGTAGATTTAATTTGGTGAAAATTGTTTGTCGCCTGTGGGGATCGAACCAGGGTTCTCAAGAACCACAGGCCGACTCGATACCACTGAGCCACCTACCCCATTAATACAGTAAACAATAAATTCTATTTGTCTTGTATCATAGACTAAATTAGAGAGAAAAATTGGAATAAATTCAGATTTGAATCACAGGCGAACGTAGCTTAGTTGGTTTAAAACATAGAACCGGAGTTCATAGGTCCCAGGTTCTAATCCTGGCGGTATCCCAATTTTTCTGTTTATAATTTGATTTAATTTAGATAATATAAATTTAACGTCTGCCTAATTTAGTTCTAATATTAATATATTATGTTACTGGGACTACTAAGTAAACTATTAATCATTTACTTATAAAATGTATTTGTTATTTCATTTGTAAATTGACTTATTTCTGTAAAAATAATTTATAAATTAATAGGCGAATGAACAAAAATTAATATTAGAAGTGTACAAAGTTATACATCTTTAAAATCATAAACTTATTTACTATTAGTTCCATTGAAACAATTTTGTGTGATATCTGGAATATGAACCACAGAAAAAAATATTTTTCTACGCCACTGGTTAAACAGTAAAAATATGTACCTATTTTATTTGAAACCTTTTTCTCAATATGCAATGAAATGATTTAAAAATTAAAAAATCTACGTAAACAAGTTTTTTGTCCGTATTTAGCGACCTTTGCATTTTTGCGGTAAAACGAAAACATCATTAAATTGATTTACTAGTATGACAACTTTTGTCTAATCTAATCAAAGTCGTAGCTCTGATAGTTCTCGAGATCCCAGTGGTGAGCCTCTAAATTGAAACATAATGTATATAAGGATAAAATATAAAATTTGTGATTTAGAAAAACGTAGCAAATAAATATGATGAATAACAGTCGTCATTATAGTTGAAAATAAATATATTTATTTTCTTGATAATTCTTGACAAGGTGACTCATTAAGCCCTGCCTTCTTTAATATTATAATGGACGAAATTATTAACGATGTCAAAAACATGACAGGTTTCAGAATGGGCAACGAAAACTTATCAATTTTATGCTATGCAGACGACGCAGTATTACTTGCTGATTCTGAAGACAATTTACAAAGATTACTCTTCAAATTTACATCAGCTAAGGTGTACAATATGGAGATCTCTTCAAAGAAAACCAAATCTATGGTTGTATCTAAAGAACCAATACGATGTAAATTAGAAATAGAAAATGAAACGATAGAACAAGTTATGACATTTAATTACCTAGGAGTAGAAGTATCAAGCAATCGGAACACAAAGAATGAAGTAAGAAAGCAAGTGATGAAAGGAGCTCTAATACCTGGATACCTCCGTGATGTAACCTGGAAAAATAAATATCTTAACACAGAAAGTAAAGTAAAGATATATAAGACAATGGTAAGACCAATTTTGACTTATGGAGCAGAATCACGCGCCGACAATAGCACAACTAAACGGCTACTTCGTACGACAGAGATGAACACACTCAGAACAATAATAAACAAAAATAGAAGTGACAGATTCAGGAATCAAGACGTAAGACATGAATGTCAAGTAGTTGATGTAATGAAGTTTGTGCGAAGCAGAAGGAGGGCATGGAACGATCACGTATCAAGATCAGACGACGATAGGCTAATCAAAATAGCCAGAGACTCAAGACCACAGGGCAAAAGAGACCGGGGCAGACCACTGAAACGTTGGGCAGAGAGCTGGATTTCTACATCTATCGAATCTCCATAAAGGCGTGAAGAAGAACAGGTTTACACCTACATAAAAGAAGAAGAAGAAGATAATTTTCGAGTTACGACACAAACTTACGTTTTTATTAGAGAACTAATAGGTAAACATATTGTCTACAATAACCTTATTGTTTTCTTCTTAATATTTCGTATAAATAATATTTTATTTTAATTACTTTTCTTTTCTATATAAAATCAGCTGTGAAAAGTAAATCTCGGGCAAACCGAGAAAAGGAAGATGGACGACTAACACGATTGATGCTAATTATTTTCATTTGTTTCGTGTTGTGTTTCTTACCTTTGATGCTAATGAATGTTTTAGACGACAGCGTCAAGTATCCAATACTCCACGTTATGGCTTCCATTCTCAACAATTCACTGATAAATCTCCAAAAAAGTACTTACCTGATAAAAATACAATCCCAATTTTTATATAAAAATATTTTAACAAAATAAGAACACAAATATTACTAGTCTTTAAAAAATTAAAGGTTATGAAAAATAATTAAATATTATGACCAACTGTTTGCCAATTATTTTTTCCAAAGATAAATAGAAATATATCGTGTTTGGTATGAAATTAAATGTTTGAGAAAAGATATCCAATAAAATAGACAAAATTGTGACCGACTCATTGTCAACTGCTTTTATCTTTAATAGTTTAGATAATGTAAAATTGAATTATACACGGATAAAAATCCAATTGTTTTTGGTGTATAAAGTAATAAATCTAAAAAATATTCCTAAAACATTTGTAAGTCATCCACTTTCCACAATCTCCAGCTTCTCGAGAACCTTGTCACAATTTATATTCCTTAATATTATTGAAATAAACAATTTTTTACACTTTGATCATGATTGATGAGCAAATAAATAAAACAAACATGTTGACAGATAGAAACTTGAGTTTTATTTATAAATGACGAGAAAATAAATAACAGATAAAATTAAATACAATTATTGATATTATGTGGAATAAAATTAAAGCTGAAGATACAAATATTATAGAATGTGGGGCACTTAGATCTTCGTGATGTTCACACAGACTTCCAACCCAACGTTCCACGAGAAGCACTCGTCTTTATTAATTATGATGTGCCAATCACGCACACCATTGTACTCTGCATCAGGTGTGTAGGTGCGCGCGTGTCCGGTGGCGGGGTCAGTGACCCGCACCGAGCACCGAAACTCACTCAGCCGCTCACTTGATATCGAGGTGTGCACATTGAATGAAAATTGTGATTTGTTCAGGGAGTACCAGCACACCGCGGTGCCTGCAACACTAGACACGAGACAGCGCTTGCCTGGAAAAACAGTCTCAGTTGTCCTCCACGTGGTTCCAGCTGGATGTGTGATGTCCTGGTGCGCTGAGTCGTAGTGCGCGGACAACGAGCCTCGAGACACGGCCGCATTGCATATGTAACACTTGGTGCGCTGCTGACAGAAAAACCACTCGTGTTTCCAGCACTTGATGTCGATGTCGGTGTGCGCGCAGCCCTGGGCGCAGACTCGCCTAGCGGGGACGCAGCGCTTGCATCGCCAACCATTCTCGTCGCGGTACAGGAACACCGCCACCTCCGCCTTGCACTCTCCGCACTTCTCCATCGCCCTCGCCAGCTGATCGGCCGCGTCGCTCACCCTCTGCTTCACCGTCACGGTGAACGTGGTGTCATCAAAGTCTCCGAGTACACTGAGGAGGGCGTTTGTGTCCAAGGTCAACGACGTGTCCTCCTGCATGGCCAGGCAACCTTGAGGCGCCACTTGTCCTTCTTTTGTCACCAGGTCATTGCTACGTTTGATGTCCAAATGGAAGAAATATTTCGCCGCCTCCGCAGCCGCCTGCAGCAGCCGAACTGCGTGGAAGATTTTTCCAGTTCTCACACAAACCTTTGTGTGCAGCAAGAACAGGAGATGAAAGGCAGAGATGATGTAGTTCTGCAGACTGGCCTTGGTGATGTCGTGGGTGAGGCTGCAGGGGTTCTCGAGCACGTTGTCCGGGTGCTGGTCGCGGCAGTGTGCCAACATGGCCGCCCTAATGCCCAGCCAGTCGCAGCGGGCGGAGCCGAGCACCGGGCAGACATACTGGCGGTGCTCGCACACCTCCTCGTGCGCGATCACTTCTGCTTCCTGTACAAAGGGCACCGTCTCGGGACAGCCCAACTCCCGGTTCTTACATGGGTACTTCAACAGCTTCGCCGTCGCCTCGTACTGCGTATTTCTTGTGGCCGGGCGCTTTGGAGTGTAGCACCGGCCACAAACTGCTGCTCCGTCGTATTGTAAGAACACGGGGCCCCGAGACAAGTACGTCTCACAGTTGCTGCATTTCAGTTCATCTAGTATGTCAGCTGGTATATCCATTTTGCTCCAAATCTCACTCGTTCAACCTGTAACAGAAATAAAATAATAAAAATTATTGTTTTATATAATTTATCATAGCACCTTTGTTGTAATTAAAATGAAAAGAAAAAAAATTGTTTGTGAAGTGTTACATTAAATAAATCGTGAATAAAAGACCAATGTAAATAAAATGAGAGTTTCATTAATATACGATTTCTGTTAACAAATATCATAGCAACGGGAAACAAGAAACATTGCAACCAAATACAACTAATGTCAAACTGAGTGATTTTGTCTATGGTTTTGTCCGTTAAATTGCATTTTTTCAGTCTTTTCAGTAAAGAATAATTAATTTATTGTAGATTGTAATATTGTAATTAGTAAAACTGTACAAACTTAAAAATCAATATAAATGTAGAAAAAGTTATCTAATAAATTGTATTCAACGAGAGCCAACACACACGTCCCTAGAAATTATAAATTGTATTTGTTTATTTGCTTTTTACAAAATAAAAGTGTAAAATAAATTTATTTTCTTTGTGATATTATTTTCGGATTTAATGTGATTAAAATAAAACACTTCATATTTTGTGTATTATAATGTAGTTAATCAAATTCACCGCCATATCGAATCTCGTATCAATAATTTTTTCATCAATATATAAAAAAGACTCTAGAATAACACTTCTAGTATGAGGAAAAAACTGCTAAATGTGAACAATTAATTTGATTTTCTTTTCTGAAAATAAAGAAAAGTACCAACTATATTAAACAAGGATGGAAGATTCCAATTTCATGTTTGAAATTTTTCAAATTGCAACTTGTTTTGAATGTTTACATTGATATTCATTACCTTGAACCTTGAAATTAATGAAAATTAAATTGGTTGTTTTGTTTGATACATTTTTCTTAATATTTAGGAATGATTTGAAAACACATAAATTGTTCACTTTTTCATTCATATCTAGCAAGCTATTGTAATAAGCAGTTTTCAAAAGACACCGTATGCGTATGTGTTCATATGAGAAATGTTGAGTTAAGCAGGGGAACTCCGGGACTCACGGGGATTGCGTGAACGAAGACATGAATGTGCAAGCGATGTGATCGGGAAGATACGAGCCCCGAGCATAGCCGATTAACTTTTTATTGTAATTGTAAAGTTAAAATAAATTTAATATTGCGTGAAATGTTTTAATAATGCTATTTTTTAGTACTAGTCTAGAAACATACAGTTATTTACCTGTTATTGAGTCATGAATTTGTTTTTCACTACCGCTTGTATACAAACGGTTAATAATGGATTATTATTCACCAAGGTTAACAATGAAAAAGGCCACCGTTTAAGGTGAAATATCCGCTTAATTAAATCTTAAGTTAACTGCAGAACACTTGATCTAACTTGCTCTCTTTCAAATAATATATCTTTGTTTTTATGAATGAAACTTACGATGAATTATACATAATTATAAAGCCAATACTTCATGGTGTGGTAATAATGTACATATTATTAAATGTATGCACAAGTAATTGATAGAAAACGGCTCTAAAATGGACTTGAATTTCTCAAAAATGCCGAGTACGATTTTCTTTAAATTTTTTTGTGTATTTAAGAATATGGTCCTATATAACATATACAATTTTTATCCAATTTGAATTTGTAACTTTTGAGAAAAAAAATAAACATGCGAAAAAACACTCAAAAGCAGGCTTTTTCTGATATTTTTGTTTTTTTTTCAAAAGTTACAAATTCAAATTGGATAAAAAAATTATGTGTTATAGAAAACTATGTTCTTAAATATACAGAATTTTTTAAACAAAATCGTACTCGGCATTTTTGAGAAATTCAGACTAGAAATTTTGATATCTTGACCTACTGCATTTCAATTCAAATTTGTTTGTTTTATAGAAATTTAACATTCTTTTTATTGTATATATCAAAAAGTAGAATGTTGTGAGATTATTCTGCACTACTTGTTTCTTCATTTAGATGAGAATAAGTTTATAAAATATTTTTTTGAAATTTGAAGTTGTTGCTGCAACTTTGCGAAATACTCATTTTACACACTTGAAGTGTGCTTTATCGTACACTCAGCGCAAAAATGAACATCTAGATTGACAGCTGTCATTCATAATGACATATTTCACGATTTAGATATATACATGTTATGAATGAGTATTTCAGAATTTGTGGTTTGACATATAACTATTTAATTTTTCGTATTATATTACACAAATTAATTACTGCAAACGTTTTATCAATTTTAGCAGAGCAGATTAGTGGAACAGTATGGTTAGTAATATTGAAATGGATTATTTGTTTTAAAAACCGATATTTTTAACAAAGTTTTTAATTTAACGTTTATAGACAACAATTCTTATTCTAATCTTGAATATTTCACAAAAGGAAGTAGGAATTTATTTATATTGCTTACAGATTATAAGATGAATGATAACATAAAACAGAACAAATATACCTCGTCGATGCAAAATTTATAATACGTACATAAATTTATAAACAAATGCTTGTGGAAAAAATTATTTTCATATTTGGATATATAAAAAAGCATCTACAACTCTGATAGTGCATGTATTTTGTTTAATTGAAGCGTTTAAATGTTTTCAATACATTTTAGGATTACAGTACGTAAACATGATTAGAAAATACATGAGAAATTAGAACTGCGATTCTAAAGTCAGAATATTCAAGTTGCTGTAATGTCGTTTTTATGTCATAATATCAAATAAAATACTATATGTTATTACATTTTAGTGTTTATTGTATTAACATATCTTTTAGAATTATTTTCTGTTATTTGAAATAATTTTCTTGAAAATCTTCAAGTTTGTATAATTTTAAACTACATGCCAATACCTCTACCACTATTTAGCATAGATTCATACTTGGTTTTTTATGATTGAGCAGTTCAACAGTTTTGTCAAGACCACAGGAAACCCTACTTATACGATAACAAATTGTTGGTTAACGAACTTCAGGCCGTATGCTTCACCTTAAAGAAATTAAAGTTACAATTTATTGTCGCTGGATGCAATATTCCGAACTGTACATTTTGCGTCTCTTCTTTAATTTCTGTAGGCGTACAATTTTCTTAATCACTTTAACTAAACACTATTACAAACATCTCAAACGAAACGTCAAATAATAAAAACAAAATCAATAAAAAATTAATTAAATATTCAGCCTACTAGGTAAATATTTATTTCGAAATGATTATGCAATTATCAATATAAAAATTGTTAAATAGGATTAAAATGGTTATAGTAAAAAAATAATAATATACTAGTTCAACACTATGCATTAAAAAAACAATATATAAGAAGTTAACTATTGTCTAATTTTATCGAAATCTTACTTGAGATCTAAATAGTGGGTCTCGTTCAGCATACACTCTGTTACATGGAAATAACAAAAATACCATGGCTAACTATTATTCTTGTCACCACACAGAATACCAAAATTGTAATCATTTTTAATCGATCGGTTAATTATGATAGAGTAATAGAAGTAGATTGTCAATATTTGCTATATATTTAACAAAACTGTCTTGTACATTTATTGAGATTTTAATTTAAAATGTCAATTTAAATTTTTAATTGTACTATTTGCAAATATTTTGTATTATTTTGTTAGTAAAGTAATTGAATTCACTTGTCAAAAAAATACTTTCGAGTCAACTGGTAAGATAAATATTACGTCCATCTTGGATTATTTCAATAAAAAATATGTACATTTGCTAATACTTACAGACAGGTATATTTATCAAGCAGCCAGCTACAGAGTATCACACAACAGTGTTGTTGACAAACATGAAATGAAAAATATTGTATTATAATACTTAAAAAACTAAATACAACAAAAACAAAATCAAATCGGCAATTGTTATCACTACCAAGCACAACACAGTAGTAGAGTCGGAAACGGTTGTCCGAGCGTCGAGCGCGGAGTGCAGTGACGTATTAGTATAATCTGCAGTGTTGCCAACAGATGTAATCCATTTGAGGAAAAAGTTCCTACGACGTCACTATACTCGCTATAATTATTTTACTAAACATCGCTACGCTGCCCATAATCAGTCTCAGAAATATTAATTTAAAAAAAAGGGGCATGCACGCATCGTTATAATATTCAAGCACAGTCTATTTTTCGTATTACATTTTTCGTGCACTGTTTTGTGCATACACAGTTTCATTCAAATTCCTAATAGTATAGATTTTGTAAAGATACGAACCAATTGTAGGCGGTTATGTGTTTAATCTATCTCTCACTAGATGTAGACTGGCGTATTTAAAATTTATAATATTTTGTACACAAATTTAGTCACACATATCCTTAATGAGTGATATAAAATGCATATATTGCCAAATTCCCAAGTTATATTATTCAACACTCTAATATTCAAATACTGCCTTGTAATATACTTGCCTCATTCAATCACTGTTTCATTCAATGTTCCTAAAATGGTTTCCAAGTATAATTTGTTTTTGTCACCAGATGGCGCAAGTATCCTTAACTAATCAAGCACAGTCAGCTGTCAATCACCAAGTGTCACAGGGCAGCTTCGAAATGAAAACAAATTACCATCGATAAAGACCAAGATCAATCATTACATGATGAAAGTATATTGACGCATATTAAAAATTAAAATAAATCAATATCATGAAACAAATGCGCAGTGTTAAAGTTCAAATGACTACAAATATTTATTTCGAAACAAAACAGACCATGGGTTCCATTACATCATTTCAAGATAAATTAAATTGTACAGAAATATAGAGCTAGGTGTACACAGTAAAATTTATTTTAGATAACAAATAGATAGTAATCTTATCTCCTTTTTATTAGCTCAAATCGTATTATTATACGGGGATAACACAGAAAATACTTATAAACTGAAAATAAAACAAAATTTGAAAGAAATATTGTTCTAAATATCTTTCAACATATTTATAAATTCGTTGAAACAAGAAATACGTCCTTCAGACATTTAGTAGATCATATTTTCGAAGGCTTCAACCGCTTCATTTATATTGTAATGAAATCCACGAATTTTATTTTTTAATCGTGTAAAATTTTAACTATATTTTTTTGTGTTTTCTAGCACAATTCAACAAGAAATTACGATGTATTCGAAGACAACAAACTTTCTTGAATCTGAGATGATCATGTGAAATTGTATTAATAGCTGTCATTTCAATGCCTGAAGTAGCTCGTATAATTGTAGATAATTTAGGCAGTCTGATTTATTTGTAATGAAGCGTAGTTTGATTCTTTCTGGGCAACTGTATAAGCTAGAACCGTAACTCCGCTAAATATTAAATATGCAAATGCAAACCTATATGATTATTACATATTACGAATAGCAGCTGTATTTTCATCTGTAACTGAAAAAATTGACCGAGTTTCGTTTAATTCATCAATCTTCACTAATGGAAATTCTATCAAATATTAATTAATTATACCAACTGTAAACTGTGCTTTTCTTTTTGTTCTATAATTAGTATATTAAAATATCGTGCATCGGTATAGAAACACTCTATATATTAAACTATATCAACAATCATGTTTATATTTATAAAAAATTATTACCACGTCGACTCTCAAAGAGTCGAACTTAAGTGATCCGTATCAGCGGCAATAATAAAAAATGTCTCTAAATGATAAAACTGACTTTCATCTGGGTAAATGTAACTCCTACTGCAATTTTCAAACTGATTTCAGTCAATTTTTTCTTTATAGGTCAAGTGCGTCTTAACAGGTCAGGCAATAAGTTAGTTCATTGACAAGTGAATACTTCCATCACTCTAGAAAGCTTCACGTGCATTTAGATTCTTTAATCGTCAGATGTTTTAGCAAAAATTGTTTCAAAATCTATATATTAGAGCGCATTCTTATATTGGAAGAGACAAATAATACATTTTTTATTGTTCTGTTATTTATAATATAAATATTTTTGTTGTTAATGGGAATGCTAAATAAAGATCTATTATTATTCTTGTGAAGGTGCCCTTTTAAAACAAACAAATCCTAAATCTGTAAACCTAAACTTTATAATAAGTTTATAATTGATTTAGGCAAACCATATTTAAAAATGTATTTCGCAATTTGCAGATAACATAAAAGAATATGTATATATATATATACCGGGTGTAACACGAAAAGTGAAACATAGGCGTTTAACATGGCAAATCAGTTTTTCCGTGCGCATTGCTTCCCTAATTATTTTAGGAAACAATGTTTCAAATAAATGTTGTAAAGCATAAATTCTACATCCGAATCAATAAACAAAATTCATTTTGACTACTTCATAACTGCAGAAATTAAATTTGAAAATTCACGTAATTTCAATTTAATAGTAATAGCCATGGAATTAAAAACAAGAGATGAACAAATGCGTAACGTTTTGTACGTCAATGTCAGAATAAATTGTCAAAATCATTTTACGTACTAAATATTTATTTTCTAAATAAAAATTTAATAATAATAACGCAAAATATTTTTTAGATTTATCAAAATAAATACTAATAATTTGACGTATAAAACGTTACGCATTTGTTCATCTCTTGTTTTTAATTCCATGGCTATTACTATTAAATTGAAATTACGTGAATTTTCAAATTTAATTTCTGCAGTTATGAAGTAGTCAAAATGAATTTTGTTTATTGATTCGGATGTAGAATTTTATGCTTTACAACATTTATTTGAAACATTTTTTCCTAAAATAATTAGGGAAGCAATGCGCACGGAAAAACTGATTTGCCATGTTAAACGCCTATGTTTCACTTTTCGTGTTACACCCGGTATATATATATATATATATATATATATATATATATATATATATATATATATACAGGGTGTTTCACAACTTAGAGCAAAAAATTAAAGGGTATATTATGTACGACGTGCTGATCATGAAAGAAAAATATTTTTTTTAAAATATATATATATATATATATATATATATATATATATATATATATATATACCTAATATAAAATCCACGATAAGCAACATTTTGTTTTAGACGGTTGGTAGTAGTAGCCGAGAACATCCAAATGTCAATATAACCTTAAAATCTGAACAATTGCATAAATGTCATAACTGTTACCAACCACAACATTTCATATACAAATTACCCTAAATTGACTCGGTTTAAAATATATTATTTTAAAATTTTGATTGAAATTGAAAAGACGCTAAATTGAAAAAATTGTATAAATAACTCATTCTATAAGACTTTTATCGTACTTATCCTTTATAAAACTTGGACGCGTGCGAAAAAACGTCTTATAAAACTCGTTCTTTAATATACTATTACGTTCTTATAAATATAATTTTAATTTTTCTCTGACAAGTAACATGACATTGATTAAAAATGTTAATTCCCGTATTTATTTTCTCATAAAACAATTAAATTTGTACTGAATTAGTATTTCTTGGCATTTTGATTCTTTTTAAAACCTAATTGTAGTCTAATAATTTTGCAATAAAAATATCAAGCTGCGCTCTAAGAAATATTCTTATTCTGATCTAGATATGATATCATGAGTGGAGTGTGTATTGAGTTGCAAGTGCCGTAAGTTAATATTTTACATTTCAATATTTTTGAGTTAAACAGAATAATATAAATTCAGTAAAATGCTTTTACACACAATTTTGGTTTTAAAAACTATCGTTCTCATTGTCAAAATTTTATTACTTCTAACATAAAAAAGTTTTATTATATTTATAAATATTTTATATTGGTTTATATCCAGTGTTTCTACGTCAGATAAATTTAAAAAATAAGGTCATGAAATGAAAAAAATTATTTAAAAAATATTTTTTTGAAATAGTATCTAACAAATAAATTATCCGCAAATTGTCCAGAGATGGAAATATCGGTCCTAAATAAATAAAAACTACATATGTACAGGGCACGAAGAGATTTAAACTTACGGGACATCTTGGAAACATGAAGTAAAAGAGAAAAACACATCAGTCCGATAATCCAGAATGAAATGATTACATGTATAAATACTGTAATGCTAAATCAGATTGTATCAAAAATTTATCAGGCAGGGGCGTTTTGTGTACTTGCTGATGAGACTACTGATATATCAACTGTTGAACAAATAACACTATGTGTCAGATATATTAGTGAAAATAATGTATATGAAGAATTTTTACAGCTGAAAATTTAACAAAAAATATTCGCTAGGAGTCCGCTGATTGGGCTTCCCATGGGTAAAACATATACATCGGCCTCACTTCTCGTAACTTAAAAACTAGATTTAAAGAACATCTTAAAAACAACCCCTATTCGGCTTTCGGCTCTCATTTAATCAATAATAATCATTCAGCTACAACCGAAAATATTTTGATTTGACATTCTGAAACCAATTTCCACAAATTATTACTATTAGAAAAATACGAAATTCTTAAACATACCAAAAATCATTATCAATTACTAAATGAACAGACTAACTTTCCAGAAAATCATATTTTTATAAATATACCGCATTTTTTTTAGTCAACGCTTTATCAAGTATATCCCCCCTCACCCCCCATCATTCCTCTCCTGACATTTGTCTCTAACAGTACATCCGGCAGAATTTCTCAAAATTATTTTAATTTTTCTTATTTTTCTTATTTTTCAATGTATTTTCAAATATTTTGCTTATTTTTCAACGGTTTACTTTTTTGACGGTAAGTTCAATATATATATTTTATTTTCATTTTTTCAATTTATTGTATGATTAATATGATTACTTCCAATTTTATATTCTAACCTAACTTAAGACCACGTTTTAAAAATATATTATTTTTCTAAATTGTTCAAATATTATTGTTAATTTCATTTACTATTATCATGGATAATTTTCTATATAACTGTTATATATTTTACTTATATTATTTTATGTACATCATACCTTTAGCTTTATTATATTCTTTTTTGATATATTGACATTTTATTTATTTGACAACTTAAGTACTCTCATTTTATATATTTATTTTTTCAATGTAAAAATTATATAAAAAAATCACTTATTTATTTCTAGTATATTATGTATGTATACTTATTAATGTATACTTTTCAGCTGTTGCCTGATGATGAACATAGTTTCGAAATCGTTCGCACATAGCATATAATTAATATATTATAAAATTCAGTTTGTTTATTTACACTCAACCTTTCATCTAACCTAAATTATCACAAACTGATATGGAGTCCTTCATTACGAAAATATTTTTATAACTTTTCTTATCTACTCTTATTTCTGTGGGAAAGAGTTGGTTATATGATATGATGGCGTCTACATCTCATGCAATATGATGAAATATTACGATGCAACCAACATAATTCCTGCCCTTTTAGTTTCTTTCATTATATTTAGCCTAAGCTATCTCTATTATTTAATCTATTTCTCTTATTTACTACATATTTTTTTTATTTTTGGTAATAAAAACTTAAAAATTATAAAACAGGTTAATCTTATTATAAGGATTGAATAAATTACATAGGAATGATGATTGCTGTTTATTTGTAATTTTTAAATTTTCTTCAATTGTAAGTTGTCTCATATAATATTTGAGACATTTTTAAATTCAATTTGTTTCATATTTAGTTCAATGTGTGTTTTATCAAAATCTTTAAATTGAATTTCTTTATATAATGTGACAGTCATTATTTAATTTAATTTTAAATATTCCTTCCAGTTTTTAATTAATTGTTATATCTCTACAATTTATCGTTATCTGTTGCTTTTTTGGGCTAAAAATTATTAATTTATTTGTTAAAAAAAAACAACTACTTAATTCTAAATATTTAGTAACACATAAATATAAGTCATCGACTAGGGTACATTCATTGATGTTATAATTTATTTTTTTTAATAATAATAATAATAATAATAATAATCTTTTTATTACTTAACAGGTTCGAACCCTAAACAAGTAAATGTAACAAAGTTATAGAGCATGAAACATAAAACAAAATAAACAAATATACATAACATTAAGAAAAAATATCAGTTGTTATTATAAAGGGTACACATAACAAAAATAGGTGACTTACTTAATGCTAATGATTTATAGTGTGGCAAATAAAATGTATTACGTGAGCGGGACGATGTTCTGGGTACATGAAAAGCCAGTTTACCTAAAAGTTGCGGAGCGTCAATATTATTTTTTATCAAATTACTTAAAGTATTTAGAGCTATACAATCGTGCCTAGTTTCAATTGACTTTATATTGAAATATGAAAGTAAAATATTTTGCTCTGTACATCTTTCAGGGTAACTATGGTATTCTTTAAACCATAAGAATTTCAGGAAACGCCGTTGAACATTTTCTATCATACTTTTATAAATATTGTATGGTGAGTACCAAATTAATATTCCATATTCCAACTTGGATCTAACGTAGGCATTTATTTATTTATTTATTTTTATTTTTGTTAGATAAGGAAGACCAACAGTTTCCCAATGTCAGGTCTCCTCGATTTACAATTAGAATTAAAAATTACAATATGTTATATGGTTACAGTACATACATATTATTTATTAAAATGAGTGTAGTAAAGTAGTCTTGAAGTTAAGAAATGTTTGAAAAAATAAATCTAGATGCTGATAATTATTATTATAAGACTGCATTATACGATTAATTGGTGAATTTTTGAAGTTATTAGTATTAAAGTTATTAATATGAAATAAAGTATTACATCTTGTTACTGAGGGAATTTGCAATTTAAATTTATGGATAAAATTCTGCGCGTCGATTAAATTATTAAATACTTTATATAAAAATAATATTTCAGCATGAGATCTTCTTTGTTCGAGAGATGTGATATTGAAATAACGCAAACTATCTAAGTATGTCATATTATTAATATTTAATTTATATTTAACAAGTGATATAAACTTTCGCTGGATTGATTCAATTAGATGAATATTTTTATTGTACATAGGATTCCATATAATACATGAATATTCCAAATGAGGTCTAACAAATGATCTGTTAAGCGTAAATAAGGAATCTTTCCGCTGAAATGGTTTAGATAATCTAATTATGTCGAGGTTTGTAGATCGCAAGACAAGAAAACTAATCACAATCCAAAATATTTATTTAAAATCAAAAAATATTACATTTGACAGAACAATACTAACAATCGAACATAAAACAATTTTTATTGACAACAGAAGGTGGATGCATGCGCCTACTTATAAGGGTGAATTTTGTGAGATATTTTAACACCCCCTCTCGAACTAATTTCATCCGAAATTTTCATTTGGTGATACCCAGAGCGTTTAAACATTTCCAATGCTTTACGCTAGGTAGACTCTTGGTGAAGATGTCTGCTGGCATCTCGTTGGTGTTCAGATACTCGAGCTTGATTTCTCCTGCAGCCAAGACCTCTCTTACATAGTGATGTCGCACATGTATATGCTTTGTGCGAGAGTGAAATACAGGGTTCTCGGCTAATTCTTTGCACCCTGGTTGTCGTTAAAAAGTGTGATCGGGGATGCTTTTTCAACTCCTATTTCCCCGCTCAATCTTCGTAAATGAACCGCTTCCTTTGATGAATCTCCGATAGCCATATATTCAGCTTCTGTCGAGGACAGCGCCACTGTGCGCTGTTTTCGCGATTCCCAGGAGACTCATGGTGAAAGCGAAGCCAGTATATGACCTCCTGTCATCCACACATGCTGCCCAGTCAGCATCTGCATACCCGGTCAGATCTTCCCCTCTGGAGCTGAAGGTCACTCCTACATCCAGTGCACCCTTGAGGTATCGAAGCACCCTCTTTGCTGCGCGCCAATGGGAAACTCCGAACGAGTCATTAAATTGACTCAAGACGCTAGTCGCATGGCAGATGTCCGGACGAGTCGCTACTGACAAATACATAAGCGATCCGACCAACTCACGATAAGGTGGCTTGACACAATCCTCATTGCTCCAGACATCCTGTTTTGATAATTTCACGCTAGGATCCAGTGGCGTTGAAACAGGGTTGCATGACTTCATCTAAAACTTACTTAAAATGTCCAAAATGTATCCACGCTGATTCATCGTAACGGCTGAATCCTTTCGCTGAAATTCAATTCCAAGAAAATACGAGAGATCACCCATGTCTTTAATTTCAAACGATTTTCTCAGATAATTGTAGAGAACGTCGATTTGTCTAACATCTCGTGACAGTGCGATGATATCATCAACGTACACGATGATTATGAGATCATCTTTTCGGTGACCAGTCACGTAGATACTTGCGTCTCCGTTTGTTGGTGATGCTCCGAATCTTCGCAATTCTCGATCGAGTCTTTGGTACCAGCATCTTGCGGCTTGCTAGAGCCCGTACAAGGCTTTGTTCATCTTACACACCTTGTTTCCTGAAGAAAGCTCCGAAAGCATCTTTGCAGCCTTTGCTACCTCTCTCGGTGACCCATATTTCTTATTCACGATGAATTGGAGAATCTTGTCGGTGTGGTCAGAAACTTCCATAAAAACATCTTCTTCAATGATTCCGTTAAGGAAGGCGGTCACAACGTCAAACTGACGCATATGCATGCCACGTTGAGCAGCAAGTGCAATGGCAAGGCAAATAGAACTAAATCTAGCAACAGGTGCATAAGTTTCGCCATAATCCATTCCGGGTCGTTGTGAATACCCCTTTGCCACAACTCTAGCCTTACGTTTAACAACGGAACCATCTGGAGCATATTTGTTCCTCAACACTATGCGGCTTCCAACTGTTCCGCAATCGATGGGACGTTTCACCAAACTCTAGGTGTCATTTTTCAGAATAGATGCGAATTCGTCTGCCGCTGCTATTATCCATTTATCTCTCTCGGGACCAGAAAACGCAGATTTTATTGGAACTTCCGCGGCAAATGAGATGTTCACCAGTCCATGGTTGGCTTCTTCAACAGTTTGCGTCTTTCTCGGTCTGCCAGGTTTTCCGGTAAGAATCTTTTTGGGTCTTCCAGGTTTACCCTTTTGCGGTGGTGCGTCAATTTCTTCTAAATTCTGCTCTGGAAGATTGTCGAATCCCAGAAAATCCGACTGGCTGTCACTGTCTGCATTTTCTTGAGAGTTCTCTAGATCGTCATCCCGACGTTCCTCTTCATGTCGAATATCTTGTCCCGTCGTGTTCGTGTTGTTCAGCTCTACATCCATGAAAGTTATTGATGAATCCGCTACGGTATCTCGATCCACTTCATGTTGAATTTGCTGCTCGTGTCGAGAAGCCTCTTCCATTGAAGCTCGTCCTAAGAATCGGACGTCTCGTGTGATTTCAACCTTCCGTTGTTCAGAAATCCACACTCTAAAGGCTTTTGATTTGTCGTCGACGCCCAGATATATGCCTTTGCGTGCACGAGGTTCAAATTTCCCGATGGTGTTTGATCTGTTCAAACAGTAAACCTCGCTCCCGAACTCTTCGAGATTGTCGATATCCGGTACTTCACCCGTCCATATCTCGAAAGGAGTCCGTCCATTCAAAGTCGACGTGGGACAGCGATTACGAACGTAAGCGGCCGTGTTCATAGCCTCTGCCCAGAAGGAATCAGGAAGATTGGATTGAAGTAAGAGGCAGCGAGTCATCTCTACCAGCGTACGATTGAATCTTTCCGCTACTCCATTTTGTTCGGGATTGTTGGGAACTGTCAAACGACGCTGAATCTCGGATTTCTTCAATACATCGTGAAACTGAGCATTTAAATATTCAGTTCCATTGTCTGATTGTAAAAACTTGACTTTCCTGCCAAATTGTGTCTCTACGGTGTTTTTAAATTCTTCGAATTCTTTACATACTTGATTTTTATGTCGAATAAATTTAACAACACACCAGCGTGATGCATCGTCGATGAATGTGACCACGTACCTGGCGCCACCGTTGGAAATCGTCCTCATCGGACCGCAGACGTCTGAGTGTATAATTTCACCCGGTTTCGATTTTCTCTCAGACTTCTTCGGAAAAGGTTGGCGAGTCATTTTACCTTTCAGACATATTTCGCAGCTAAGCTTTGTATCCAAATCTTCGATTTGTAGTCCTCGTACTGCTTCGTTCTTCAAGGCGTTCCTGATGTCTCTTTCGTTGAGATGTCCTAGTCGTCTATGCCAGTCCATCAGATTTGTGTTGCGTGAATTCTTCGGTTGCGCCACCTGGACCTGTTCCTTCACACCGGCATCTTCAACGTAGAATAATTCACCGCGGCGATTCGCGGATAACATCACGCGATTGTTGTTGTCTAAGACTCGTGCCGACTTGTTGTCAAAAATAACCCGATGGCCCTTATCCACGATTCTTCCAACGGACAATAAATTGGTTCTCAAATCCGGCACGTAGAGAACGTTACTCAAACCGACCGTTGTATCGCGCTTATCAACTCGCGTCACAATTTGCGCGTTACCTTTTGCGATTATTTCAGTCGTACTAGAGTTGGCCAAGTTCAACCTGTCGGACAGATTTGTATCAATGCGACGAAAAGTGCTCAAGTCCTTTGTCATATGCGCGGTGCAACCACTGTCCAAGCACCACTCGTTTCTCGAATTCGACGAAACTGTTAAAGCACTCGCGTTCTCGTAAAACGTGGTATACAGTGACGTGTCCTCAGTTTTGCGTTGAGAACTTTTTATCCTTGACCAACATTCTGATGCCTTATGCCCTTTTTTCTTGCATCTATAACACGTCAGCACAGGCCGATTTTCGTGTTTCGCGTTTTCCGAATTACCCGATTTTCTGACGTTTCGAAATGTCGATTTGTCCGCAATCATCGCGTTTTGCACAACATTCTTTCGATTGTTCGATCTCGCGTCACTTTCTTCCGTGATTTTTATACGTAACGTTTCCGGCAAAGGAAGTTCATCGCGAGATTCGATCGCGATTCGAAAATTTTCAAAATTCGACGGAAGACTATATAGAAGCAATATCGATAAAAGGTCGTCGTTGATTGCTACATCCATGTCCCTAAGTTGGTCAACCGCATCGAAAAATTTGCGAAGATGGTCGCGAACGTCATCTCCTTCCTGCATGTGCTGCAGAACGAATTGTTTGAGCAAGTTTGCTTTCCGCGCAGGCCCCTTCGATTGGTACACGGTTTCCAGTTTGTGCCAAAGTTCCCTCGATGTAGTGCAGTCCTTCACCTGCTTCAGCTCGGATGCATGGATCGCCAGCAGAATGTCTGACATGGCTTTGTTGTCACCTTCCTCCCAACGTTGTACTGTCGCGGCTTGTTCCGCATTTCCTGCTGTCGCCTCCGGTTTCACTTTGACGCCGCTGACGTAGCCCCAGGCATCATTTTTTACCAATAATGCCTTCATGTGGATTTTCCACGTATCGAAGTTATCCTTCACGAGCATGTCGATTCGCGTCACGGAGTTGAAAGCCATTTTCACTATTTTTGTGATTATTCTATTCTATCTCTTTTTTCACGTCTTGTAATACGCGATCTGGGCCCATAACCTGTCGAGGTTTGTAGATCGCAAGACAAGAAAACTAATCACAATCCAAAATATTTATTTAAATAAATAAATAAATATATCATCACGCCTTTTACCCATCACTGGGTGTGGCACTCTGCCTAAGCAGATCTCGGTAAGTGATATATTTTTCGCGTGAAGTGCGGTTACCAGCCGTCAAATCACGGCCTCCAAAGATATTAGTGGTGGAGGAGCCACAGGGGTAGATTTTTTAAATTGGTGAAAATTGTTTGTCGGCTGTGGGGATCGAACCAGGGTTCTCAAGATCCACAGGCCGACTCGATACCACTGAGCCACCTACCCCATAAAATATTTATTTAAAATCAAAAAATATTACATTTGACAGAACAATACTAACAATCGAACATAAAACAATTTTTATTGACAACAGAAGGTGGATGCATGCGCCTACTTATAAGGGTGAATTTTGTGAGATATTTTAACAAATTATGAACCCTAAAAATTTATAACCCTTTTTGACCATTACTTCTGTTTGTTCATTGCATGTTAACTTTGAATGTTAACTTTGAATCAAAGATTACACCAAGATAGCAAATTTTTTCCTTTCTCATTAGGTAGTTACCTCGTAGAACATAATTGAAATTAATCTTGATTTTATTTCTTGTGTAAGTCATTATAGAGCATTTATATATATATATATATATATATATATATATATAAATATATAAATGTATATCATTAGTTAAATATATAAATGTATATCATTAGTTAAGCAAAACTGGTGTAATCTTGATAAGTCGTCTTGTATCAAATGACAATCTTCAAGGGATTCTACAGTTTTAAAGAATTTGAGATCATCTGCAAAAAGTGAAAATTCGCAATGAATGAAGTAAGAAGATATAGAGTTAATATATAAGTTAAATAACAGAGGTCCCAAGTGAGATCCCTGAGGTACACCAGATGAAACTAATATTTCACGCGATACAAATCCATTGCAGACAACAAATTGAGATCTCATTAGAATATAAGACTCAATCCAACGCAGTAAAGATCCATGAATGCCATGCTCTGACAATTTCCGTACTAATATACAATGATTAACTCTATCGAACGCTTTACTAAAATCAGTATATATTACATCAACTTGTTTTCTTTGATCCATATTGCTACTAACAAATTCAGTGAAAGGTAATAAATTATTTATAACTGATTTTCCACTACAAAATCCACTTTGTTGTTGCATAATAATGTTACGGAATACATGACTAATTTTTTTAACGATAAGAGCTTCAAATATTTTTCCGAAAAGTGGTAAAATTGAAATTGGACGATAATTGGATGTTTTTGATTTGTCACCAGATTGGAAAATAGGAATAATATGAGAAACTTTCCAAAATTTCGGAAAAATACCAGCTTGCAAAGATTTATTAAACATTATAAATAGTGGATGTACAAGATAATGCGCACAGTATTTTACAAATTTAGGATGAATTTTGTCAGGTCCACAACCTTTTTTTACATCTAAATTTTGTAGAAACTGAAATATTTCATCTGATGATATATTCAGTGTTCCTAAATTAACACAATGATCTTGAAGTTTATCATTTAAATTAGCATTACAGTTATTAGTTGAATCAGTGTAAACTGATTCGAAATGAAGCGCAAAGAGATTGCAGATATCGGCACCATTACTTGCTTCACAATCATTGTGGAACATAACATTTGGTATGTTGTTATACGTTTTCCGTGTTTTTGTGTAATTCCAAAAGTGTTTGATATCAGATTTAATATTAGTTTCTATAAAATGAATGTATTTTTTTAAATCTCTATCCATACAAAGTTTGACTCTTTTACGTAATAAAGTGAATGAATTGAAATCATTTAAGCTACCAGACAATTTCCATTTTATATGAAATTTGTGTTTCTCTTTAATCATTTTAGTTAAGGACATAGAAAACCATTTAGGATAACTGCAGGAGGTGTGAGTCTTTACTGGTGCATAAGTATCAAGTAGGTTATATAGTATGTTATATAATAAGTCAACATTATGATTAACATCATTATTACTAAATTTCATATCACAATTCACTGCAGATAGTTTATAAATTAGCTCTTCATAGTTACAATTATGAAAGTCATATGATTTAATTTTAGATTGAACAAGTGGTTTTAAATTTATCAGAGAAACACATATTTCAAGTGCAGGATGATAAGTGTCAATAGCCGTTAGAGGAAATTGACATGAATTAACATTAAGATATAATGAACTAAATACTAAATCTAACATTTTATAAATGAGTGAACATATATATTGTTATTCGTGTATTTCAATGTTAGTTGAGTTAATTTGTTGAGATGATCCAAGTAAGTGTCAATGTGAGCGAGGGGGGGTATATAAACACAGCAAAGATGAAGTTTTTGATGATTCAACATAATAGTGACCCATATATCTTCAGCGGAACTAGACCAGGATAATTCAACTTTGCATTGTAGTTTTCTGGACACTAAAATTAGGACGCCACCACCTTGAGATTTATTAGGATCACTACGATCACGTCTAAAAACTGAATATGCGTTTAGATCACACAGTTCACTATCAAGCACTGAAATATTGAGCCAAGTTTCAGTCATAAATATGATGTCGTAATTACACGCACAAATTTTATTGTAAATATTATTAAGTTTTGTTTTAATACCTCGGACATTCTGATAGTATATTTGTAAGTTCATAGACGGTTAAAAGTGAATAACACAACTTATTAGGTAGTCGTAACTTAATTCATTTTCTTGGTATCACCCTCTGAATTTATAATAATAATGGGCGAGTTAACATTTTTTCTTGTGACGATTTTACAGTTTCGAACCCATACGTACTTAAATGATTTTTCATGAGCAATATCTCTTGTTTTCTTGAGTAGCAATTTGTTAGCAGGACTTCAATCAATCAAAGCGAGTTTGTTACAGCGTAATTGGCCGTTTCTCGCATCCTAAACGCCACAATTTTCTATTATTGTGTTCTTCTTCTTCCATTCCCCTTCTTCGAAGGTCTTCTTGGACTTGTTTATACCATTCTGCTGCTGGACGTCCTCTTTTCCGTCGTTCATGTGGCGTCCATTTCCAAATCTTTTTCGGCCACCGTGTATCTTCCATCCGTCTCATGTGTCCGTACCATGTAAGTCTTCTTGATTCTTGTTTTTCAACTACTGTTCTATCTAATTTCATAATTTCTTTAATTTCTTTATTTGTTCGTCTTTCTATTCTAGATATTCTGCAACTTCTTCTGAGTGCATCCATTTCTACCGCTGCTAGTCTCCCCTTATCTCGTTTGTTTATCTCCCATGTCTCTGAACCGTATAACAGGATGCTTTCGACAATCGTCTCATATAATCTTTTTTTTGTTTCCTTTTTAATTTCGTTGGACCATAATCTACTGTTAAGTTTTTGGATTGCTTGCCTGGCTTGAATTATTCTGTTATCAATCTCCTGTTTGCTCG
This sequence comes from Pterostichus niger, assembly GCA_947425015.1. NCBI lineage: Eukaryota > Metazoa > Arthropoda > Insecta > Coleoptera > Carabidae > Pterostichus > Pterostichus niger. Next base: position 10,096,190 of record OX380351.1, on the reverse strand, counting down.
TGCCTTCTGCCGTGATTAAAGATCCTAGGTATTTGTAACTTGCGCAGTATTCTATGCAGTTTCCTTCTATATCTAGATCCTCTCCTTGCCCTGCTGTTACTAGATACTTTGTCTTTTCGAAATTTATTTTAAGCCCCGCTTCGTCATAAGTTTCCTTTAATTATCTCATCATATACTGGATGTCATAGTCGTCCGATGCTAGGATTATTTGATCATCGGCAAATAGTAGTGTGTGCAGACAGTGATCTTCTATTGGTATTCCCATATCTTTGCATTTGGTCTGCCATGGCTTCAGCACGTGGTTAATATATATTTTGAATAGAAGAGGGGAGAGGCAACATCCCTGTAACAAACCCTTTGTTGTTTTGAAAGGTTTGGATATCTCCCTTCCCTGTTTAATGACGCTTTTTTGGTTTACATACAGTTTTTTAACTGCTGAGATATAGGTTTCTGTTATATTTGTTTGTTTTAATACTCTGTACAATTCAGTTCTTGGAACAGTGTCATACGCCTTCTCCAGGTCTATGAATATACAATGAACTTCCCTGTTCCTTGCTTTCTTTTTTTCCATAACTTGCCTGATGGTAAATATATTATCTACGCAGGATCTCCCTGCAGTAAAGCCACTTTGTTCTTCTGTTATTTCTGTTTGTTCTTCTATTCTTTCTTTAAGAATACGGCCGTACAGTCTTGCAGTAGTACTTGTTACGCTAATTCCCCTGTAATTTTTACATTCCATTTTTGAGCCTTTTTTGTGGATTGGGGTAACAAAGGCTAAGTTCCACTCTTGTGGTAAGTCTTCATTCTGTAGACATTTGTTGAAGATATTGGCTAATATCTCCACTACCACGTCGGGGGCGTTTTTGTATAGTTCTACTGCAATACCTCCAGGTCCAGGTGATTTACCGTTCTTCATTGTCCTGATGGCTTTCATTACTTCCTGTGTTGTTATTTGTGGTACTGGATCTATACCATAGGTACTTGTTTCTTGAATTGTACTCTATCTTCTGTAAAGAGCTGTTCGTAATACTCTACCCAGTCTTTCATTTGTATGAGGGATAATCTTGTCTTATTTTGATTGTTCTTGCGTACATTTTTTATTAGGTTCCACGCTTCTCTGGTTCTGGTTCCTCCTATATACCTCTCTACCTCTGCATATTTATTAGCAGGACTTAAGTGATCATTAATGTATATATTATTTGGCGTGGGGAAGTTTAAGTTAGTAGTATTTAATTTTTTAAATGTACGAGCAGACGCTATGAATTTATCGTTTTTAAGTCTTGACACAAATCTTACAATTATATTCTTCGGTTTGTTGGTCGAATTGTAAGGAGATACACGGTGTAAAGCATCAATATCTTGTTCGATGACAGGGCAGTCAATAATCTTCCCTATATTTTTGACAACTTCAATTAAATTTTCATTTGAGGTTTCGGGAAGTCCAACTATTTCGATGTTATTAATTCTAGAGCGCTGTTCAAAATCTTCAACTTTTGATTTAATGATATTAAATTCTGCTTTTAGAGGTTCGATCATGTTAATTTTATCCGTTATTTTACTTAGCTTAGCTTCAAAATCGTCTATTTTATTGGAACAGAAATTAACTGATTGTACTAAACTATCAAGTAAACATTTAATATCAGATAAAGTTGGTTCTTTCGCCTGGCTTACATTAGACGATGTTATAGTATAAGATGAACCATCACTGCCCTTTTTACATTTATTGCGTAGCCAGCCAAGATTTTTTGAATTTTGTAAAGCATTATTTACCTCATCAGGGATGCTAGTACAGCTGATGTGATAGCCAAGTTTACAAGCAAGACAGGAAATGCCTGGGAATGTTCGACTTACTTCTTGCAAAAGTTGCACGATAAAACCATGATGATAAATTCGATAAAATAATACTCAAAAATATATACTGTACTTAGCTGGTTTGTTGCTTGAGGTCAATGAACTTCAAAAACACTGACGAGTTATAGTAGGATTAATTAGGAACCACAGTATTTTACTAAAATATCACTAGATATTAGATCTTTAAATGCATTAATATTAAACAAACTGCACTATATACTGACACACTAAATTCAATGACAGAATAAACTGATAGAATGACTGTTTAGAAAGGCACTGATATAAATATATATGTACTTGTTGATAAAAAACCAAAGAAAAATGCACAACAGAGCAGCTGATAATAAAACACGACTGTCCGATAGCATTGTTAGAACATCAATCATAGCATAGTAGAAGATTTTGAGACATTCTAACTTACAAAACTGTCTACTGTTACGGATAATAAAACCACGTAATTTATTTGCTGACGAAACTAATGCAATAATATGTGTAACAAATGTTAAATGAGGATCAAAAGTTATTCCTAAATCTTTCGTAAATGTACATCTAGATAATAATTCCGATTGAACATAGTAATCATAATGCAATGGATTTTTTCGACGAGAATAGGTCATAATTTTACACTTCGCAATGTTCAGGGGTAAATAATTAGTATTGCACCAAAGTTGAAGATTGTTAACGTTATCCTGCAATTTTTGACAATCATCAAGAGAATTTATCTCCAGAAATATTTTAATATCATCAGCATAAAGTAATATATCACAATTAACAGATTCACAAATGTCATTTATAAATAATACAAATAATAAGGGCCATAAGTTAGAGCCCTGAGGCACTTCAGACATGGCAACAAAGGGCTCTCCTTGATATCCATTGTAAGATACAATTTGTAGACGGTCTGCTAAGTATGATTTAAAAAAAGTTAGAAGAACTTTGTTGAAACCAAACTGCTTTATTTTATGTAACAAAATATCGTGACATAGTTTATCAAAGGCCTTCGAGAAGTCAGTATAAACAACATCAAGTTGGCCATTTTTATCCAAAGCTTCAGCGACATGCTGTGAAAAATACTTAAGTTACTAACAGTTGATCTCATTGGCATGAATCCATGTCGTTGATCCGAAATGAGATGTTTAATTTGTGGGAACAATTTATTATACAAAATTATTTCCAACAGTTTCGCAAAATTTGAAATAATTGAAATCGGTCTATAATTAACAATCAATGAAGTATCGCCTGACTTCAAAACAGGACAAACTTTTGTACGTTTCCAAATAGATGGAAATGTACCATTAAATATACATTTATTATATATAAATAACAAAGGATTTACCAAAGCACAGATGCAATCTTTGAGTAAGAAACTAGGAATCTGATCCAGTCCAGCTGTCATTGAATTCTTCAATTTGCGCGCGTTTTTATACAAATCACTTTCAGATATGTGAACATCTACATTATAAGAAGAACTTGAACTACAATTTGAATTAACATGATTGTTTGCACATACCGGTGAATTGTTTGTAAAAACACTGGCAAAATGTTCACTAAACATGTCAAGAATAACGTGTGGATTTTCACCTGTTTTATCACAAAATTTCATTATTCCTGGAATTCGGGAAGCATCTTTTTTATTTTGAATAAATGACCAAAAGCTTTTTGGGTCATTAATAACATTATTTTCTATGTTAGACACATACTGACTGTAAGATAAGTTAATGAGCTTCTTAGTTTTAGATCTAATTTTCTTATATTCATTTAGATATTCGACTGACTTATGCTTTTTATATTTACAGTATATCTTAGATTTTAGTTTAATATTACTAATTATTTCAGAGGTAAACCAAGGCGGATAAAATTTCTTACGTATTCTACGAACAGGTACACATTGATCAAATATAGAATACAATAATTGATAGAACATATCACAAGCGTCATTAACATCATCAAACTTAAGAACTAAAGACCAATCACAGTTTAACAGTAACTCATACATGTGCTGAAAATTAGCTTTTTAAAAATTATACGTCTTCAAATAATTATTACAATTGAAATTGGTTACAAAATCGTTAGAGAGATACAAATTAATTGACAATGCAGGGTGAAATAGGTCTTCCCTAACAAGTGGAGAATCATCATGATTTACATCACAGTTAACATTTGAAAATATTAGATCTAACAAACGGTTATTGCTGTTGTAGACCAGATTGCGCTGTGACATTTGAGAGAAAGAAGCAAAGTTTTCAAGATGAATTCGTAAAGTATCATTTGTGTTGGCTACACAGTAATTGGGAATATTAAAGTCACCCATAATAATTACATGTTTCTCGGAAATGCACTTATGTTCAATGAATGAAGTCAATATATTCAATATTCGGCGTTACGGGTATGTAAATGACAAAAATAATAATGCTATATTGTTGGAGAAAGATTCTACAAGCAACAACATCAACTGAGGGTAGAGCTGCACGACAATCTCGCACATCGATGGATTCAAATTTGAACTCGCTTCTGAAGGCCAGTAGAACTCCCCCACCACGAATGACATTGAGCGCTGCAAAGTCTCTGTCTTGACGTAAAACAGAGAAGTATTCAGTCGGAAATAGTTCGGAGTTTGAAGTTTCTGGATGTAACCAAGTTTCCGATAAACCAATAATATCAAAATCAAAGTTTATCACAGAAAGAAAAAAATCACTTAACTTGTTGTTCAGGCTGCGGACGTTTTGATAGTAGCAAGTGACAGATTTTAAGGATTTTGCTGATTTAACGTTTTCTTGCCTAAAAAATCTTCATTACGTTTTTTCGGAAACCAATATCTCCGTACGAGTATCCCTTCGGGCCAAATCTCGGAATTTTTATAATCGGAGAGTTTATCGTTAGGCACACCAAGTTTGAACGAGCTATAGTCGCCGGTGTGCTCTATTTTTTGACAAACACAGTCAGACTGCAGATTGTAAAACGTTAAGTGCTTGATAATATCCGCATCAGTTGCATCATTGTTGGATACACGACTTATATGAAGCCAAGCACGTCGAGGCGCACCAATTAACTTAGTTTCAGTCCCTGTGCCGTACCGAAAATGTAATTGCGCACACTCTTCAGTCTTGCGCAGGCGTCACAGGTGAGTCAGGTGGTAGCTCACAACGTTTCGGCTCAGTGTCAGCTGATTTTGACACTATGGTTTTAACTGATTTATTTGCTCTATTTGAATTTTGTTGAGAAGCTGAGTAATGAGGAACCCTTGAAGCACCAATGGAATGATTCGGTATTGCGCTTGGAGTCGGTGTAAGCTTTTCAATAATATCAGATTGTTTTGAGATTGTATTTTTGCACTCAACAAGCTCAGTTTTAAGACTCTGGATTTCATATCTCAGTTTTTCAAAGCACGACTCAAATTTTGCTATTAAGGTAGCCACTGCACTTTCAATTGCACGTTTGGATGATGATTCATAGTCATTTACTCTACTACGCGTGTCCGGCATATTAGGAAGTAGCAAAACACGAAAAAAAAGTAAAAAAAATGGTAAAAAGAATCGCGAGCGCACAAAACACGTCTATACACATCAAAGTCTATAATATTTAAGAAATATACTTGTTGCATTTCGTTAATAATTTTTGTTTTGAATCATAGGTATTTGTGTAAACTGGTGTAGGTTGAAAGTTTCTTGGGAAAAGGTGGGGATAGTTATTATAAAAAATATACGCTCTTGGTAAAATTTACAATGTGTTGCTATTAGTTCATTTAAACTCCAAATATTCTTTTCTTGTGTAATTTCTTGTAAATTTTCATCCGTAATAATGCTGGTGTCCAATTTATGTATATAACAGAACGTCATACTGGTTTCAATTTGTTTAAATTCATTATAATAAGTATTAATTTCTGAATTTTATTTTAAGTGTCTATTTTACTTTGCCAACCCACGTTATTATGTAATTAATCTGCATTTTTATTCTTTTTCGTTATGCTTTATATTTTCTATTTGTATATTAAAATTTTGAGTCATTTTTATATTATGTGTTATAATTTGGTCATTTTGATTTTGTAATATATCTTGGTTTTACTCAATTTTGTAAACATCTCCTTATATTTTTCTCCGTCTGTGGAATCTAACTTTCCTGTTATGGATTTTATTATTGAACCCAATCCGTTAATTAGTCCTCGTTTATGTCTTTTATTAAATAACTTTAGTATTTGATTTTGTAGATCTAAAAAGGTGTATTCTAACATGTTTAAATAGGTTTGAAATATTTCGGAGTTGTTTTGTATGTTGACCGTTAATTCGTTTTTATGGATCTTAATTTTTTCATATTCCTCGAAAATAGGTGTTATGTTATAGTTATAATAGATGCGATGTTCGGATGTTTTTATCTTGCATTTCCCTAGTTTAGTTATATGGAATCCATTATTATGGGTTATATTTTGTAATTTCCCTTGATCTCTGAAACAATTATTTATTTTTAATTTTATTTATTCTAATATTCTTCTCTCTGTGTAGTTTATATATTATTCTTAATTTTCCTAGTATTGGATTATAGCTTTTAACTGAACATTTCTCATAGATAGGTTTCTTAAATTTATGGGTAATTCTAGGGTTTTGTTTAACGTATATTTCCTTTTTTATTTGTAACGGGTTTTCATTTTCGATATTTTTTTTTTACTTTTTCGGTTTCTATTTTTGTTTTTACCATTTCTTTTGTTTCTTGTTGTTTCTTTTGATATTCGTTTATCGGATCTTCTGTTGGTTGTTTATTAAAAAGGTTTTCTTCTGATATTCCGAAGAGAATTTCATTTGGACTTAGTTGTGTGATGCTGTGTTTAGTAATGTTATAAGTCAGGATGGCAGTTTGGGCTTTTTCGATTATGGATTTTTCTTTAAAATATAGTTTTGAGTGTAATATTCTTATTTGTTATATGGTGGTTGAGTGAAATCTTTCTACTGCGTTGTTTTTTGGGTTGCTCACGCAGATGATATGTATTTTAATTTTATTCTTAGTCAGTAAGTCTTTTATTAATGTATTGTTAAATTCAGTGTCATTATCCATTATTATTTCCTTAGGAATTTTAAATCTTTCAAAGTAATTTATTAATTTTTCTACGATTGTTTTTGCACTTCTATTACAGATTTTTGTCATTTGTGCATGTTTTGAAAATTGATCAAGTATGGTCATATAATATTCTTTTTCTAAGGTGAGTAAATCTATGTTTATAATTTCGAAAAGTGCATTTGGTGTTGGTATTATATTGTCTGTAGTTTTTATCGGTTTTCTCTCGTATTTGTTTATTTTACAAGTTTCACAGTTGTTGATGTATTTCTGGATGTCTTTATTCATGTTTGTTCAGTAATATTTTTCTTTGAGTTCCCTCAATGTAGCAATTATACCTCTATGGTTTGTAAGTCCAACATGGAAGTCGTGAATAATTTCTAACTGTTCTTCTTCATTTTCTATGTTTTCAACAAATTTTGATACGGCTATTATATTTATAGAATTTGGCTCGAAGTTTTTCTGAAGTATTATTGAGATTTCTTTATCTAGTGATTGTTGGAAGAGAGCGAAATATCTAATTTTCGGTACTAAGTAAATTTTTATAAAATCTATGACATCCTTTTCAAAAGTTAATTCGTTTAATTTTCAAATAAATCTTTGTTTGTTATTATCAAAATATTTTTTTTTCTATATTACTAGGTTCTTGAGTTTTACAAAAGATAATCTAGTTCTTTGCAATATTTATTCTTTCATCTAAGTATTTAATGCCTGAAACTTCGTTTACGTTAGAACTATGAATTGTATTATTATCATTTACATTGTTATATTCGCTTGAATTAGATTTTTCATTATTGTTTACTAATGGTAGAGAGTCTACATTCATAATGATGTTAGTATCTTCAAAGATTTTTCCTAATTTTTGTTTTACTTTATCCCACATGAGTTGGTCTAAGCCACAAGCTATTTTAAGTATGTTACTTTCTTTTATTTCATTTAGTATAAAATAGTCCCTTAGTTCCTTTAAGGGTTTGTCGAGATCTTTTAATGATGGTTTATCATCATATTTTTGTTTAGTGATTAAGTGAAATATAATATTATCATTTGTTCTTTGGATGATAATATTTTTGTCTGGTTTTTGGGTTATGCAGTAGTTGTTGCTGTCAAATTTTCTATTTATATCATCTGCTTGTCCTTGTGACATCTTACAGTCTCGAGATATACAATGAGCTATGGTTTTGTTGTTGTTAAGATATCTCCTAGGAATGCATTTAGTTGAAATTTAGGTTTTTGTCTTGATAATAAGTCAAAAAATCAAAGGCGCCAACGGAAAGTGCGTTTTATGGTAGAAGCATTTATACTGTGATCATATTATGCTTTTTCAGGGCCGTTCCGACCCGTGGGTGCAAGGCATGTGGGGTACACGGGCGGCGAGACAAAGAGTATTAACAAATCTTACTGAATTCCTACAAACAACTAAACAATATCGGGGTGCGATTTACAATAAATATGATATATTTACACATGTATCACATTTGTTATTTGTTGTAATATATACTAGTTTTTCTACATTAACATTTTTATTATAATAACGTAAATACATGTGTTTATCATTTTACTCCTACGTTGATTTTCATAATAAATTTCTATGTCTGCCCGGTGCTCGGCTCCGCCCGCTGCGACTGGCGGCCATGTTGGCGCACTGCCGCCACCAGCACCCGGACAACGTGCTCGAGAACCCCTGCATCCTCACCCACGACATCACCGGGGCCAGTCTGCAGAACTACATTTTCTCTGTCTTTCATCTCCTGTTCTTGCTGCACACAAAGGTTTGTGTGTAAACTGGAAAAATATTGCACGCAGTTCGACTGCTGGAGGCGGCTGCGGAGGCGGCGAAATATTTCTTCCATTTGGACATCAAACGCAGAGATGAACAGTTTACGAAGAAAGGACAAGTGGCGCCTCAAGACTGCCTGGCGATCCAAGAGGACACGTCGTTGACCTTGGACACAAACAGCCTCGCCAGTTTGCTCAGAGGCTTTGACGACACCACGTTCACCGTGACGGTGAAGCAGAGAGTGAGCGACGCGGCCGATCAGCTGGCGAAGGCGATGGAGAAGTGCGGGAGGTGCAAGGAGGAGGTGACGGTGTTCCTGTACCGCGACAACAATGGTTGGCGATGCAAGCGGTGCGCCCCCGCTAGGCGAGCCTGCACCCAGGGCTGCGCGCACATCGACATCGGCATCAAATGCACGAAACACGAGACTTATTTCTGTCAGCAGCGCACCACGTGTTGCATATGCGATGCGGCCGTGTCTCGAGGCTCGTTGTCCACGCACTACGACTCATCGCACCAGAACATCGCGCATCCAGCTGGCTCCACGTGGTGGGTAACTGAGACTCAATGCAAGTTCTGTCTCGTGTCTAGTGTTGCAGGCACCGCGATGTGCTCGTACTACCTGAGTAAATCTCGATTTTCACTCAATGTGTACACCTCGATCTCAAGTGAGCGGCTGAGAGAGTTTCGGTGCTCGGTGCGGGTCACTGACCCCGCCACTGGACACGCGCGCACCTTCACACCTGATGCACTGTACAATGATGTGTGTGATTGGCGCATCATAATTAAGAAAGACAAGTGCTCCTCGTGGAACGTTGTGTTGGATGTGTGTGTGAACATCACGAAGATCTAAGTGACCCACATTCTATAATATTTGTATCTGCAGCTTAAACTTTATTCCACATAATATCAATAATTGTATTTTATTTTATCTGTATTTTATTTTCTCTTCATTTATAAATAAAACTCAAGTTTCTATCTGTCAACTTGTTTGTTTTATTTATTTGCTCATCAATCATGGTCAAAGTGTAAAAAGTTGTTTATTTCAGTAATTTTAACGAATATAAATTGTGTCAAGTTGAAAAGACGGGAATTTCTCGAGAAAGTGGATGACTTGTTTTTAGGAATTACTAGCGGTCGAGTTGGCTTTGCCGATTCTCGCACCAGGTTCCGCGGGCTCTGAAGAAAGGTATTTTTTAGATTTATACACCAAAAACAAATGCCTTTTCATCCGTGCATAATTCAATTTTACTTTATTTTATATATTAAAGATAAATACAGTTGACAATCAGTCGGTTACAATTTTTTATTATTCTTGATAACCTATAACTTGATACATACATTTACTTTTTTCAGAGGTCCTTTAGTGAGTTGTTTGTTTTTATTTTGTTAAAATATGCAGTTTTTGGGATTTTAAAAAATTGTTATTGTGTATTTATAAAGACTAGTAATATTTTGTATTTTTATTTTGTTGAAATATTTTAATTTAAAAATTGGGATTGTATTTTTAACATCAGGTAAGTACTTTTTTAGAGATTCTTCAGTGAATTGTTGAGCTTACAGCTTACAGTGCTAAAGATTGCATTAATAGGACAAAGAATAATAATAAAAATAATATTAGATTAAAAGAGTAAAAAAAACAATAATTGGAGAATTTTTTTTGTCAAATACATAAAAAATAACCAAATTCAAGTCTTATACAAAAAGTTGTTACCAAAATATTGTTGTTTTTCGTAACAAAGATAACATTTCAAGTATTTATTGACAACCAATGCATTTTTAAACTTAAAATTAACATATTCTATCATCAAAATTTCTTGTATTCCCGCTGGGCAAACAACGCAATATTGACGTTTGGATAAATAATTGACAATCAGTCGATCACAATTTTTAATTATTCTACTCGAAATGTCTCTTTTTGTACTAATACATTAAAATGTGCTGTTTCGCGTCACCTACGCAACAACCGAAACGTCATTTTCCCACACTCGTTCAGGAAATTTCGGAAAAAACACTCCAATTTCTAAAGTACTTATTAAAAAACTATATTTATAATAAAAAAGTATAGTATCTCAAACACCATTTTGCCTAATAATAATAAAAGAAAATGATGCAATATTGCATGATATTTAATTTTAAAATGATAAATTTAGTGCATTTAGTTCACAATGTTGGCATCGAAAAAACAGCACTCGACAGCAGTGAAAACACATAACCTATAAACGTACGGTAAATTGTAACAACATAGTTATGAAATTAAACAAGTTTATTAAATTTACTGTATACTACAAATGAAATTAGTAAGTAATATAATACACTTTATTTTCATTACATTAAAATAAAAATTAAATCAATTGAAATTTGACATTACTGTGAAATTAGTTATAAAATGATTACAAAAATGGTATGTTATTGTTTATGTTAATTATTGTTTTGTGGAATGTTATTATGAATATTTATATTTATAGTACAACTTTGGCAATTTTAAATACTAACTCCTGGCACAACTTCGTTTCTTTGAATGGATTGTAAAGCTGGCGGCACATGAACATTTATAGCAGCAGCAGCAGTTTCTGTTGAACTACTTGCACATTATTCTTAAAAATTCCAAAAATCTGAGACTACCAAAATGTGTTTGGGCATGATTGACCTCTAACAAACAAAAAAAGTTCCAAATAAATCAGACAAATCATCTAGACTATGTAGAAATGGACAACTGACTGTGATGAATCTACCTCACTTATCCAAAGATAGGATATCAGAATTCCTGATGAAAACATTAATTATTATCTTAATCTAGTGTCTGTGAAAATTAGTTTATTTAGTTTTTACGAGAATAGCAAAATTCCTTGAATAAAAATGATTGTTGTGGATAATTTCATAAGAAACGAGCTGGTAGATATTCTATTTATTTAAGTGTTGTAAATTTAGTATAAAATGTACATTTAAATATTTTAATATTAAATAAAGAAAAGGCTTCAGAATCCAATATGTTTTTTTTTTAATATTTATTTGTGGACGTTTCAGCTAAAATACTAGCTCATCATCAGCACCTTAAAATACAAATACAATAATTATAATATAAAACTAACAAATTAATCAAAGTGTCAAACAGTTTTAGCTGTCATTGCTCATATAAGTATCATTAGAATTTACTTTTTTATAATAAAATAAGAACATGAAACAATAAAACAATTAAATTTTTATTTATATTTAAAGATATTTATTTCGCGCACTTAATACAAAAATAACTGTTTTTAGAAATCACATAATATCAAAGAGCATACATTACAAAAAGGAGGGTTATTCGAACATTTAATATAAAATTATATGCATCCTTGTTTTCTGTTTATGAAATAAATACATTATTCTTATCTTCATTTCTGTTTTATTTTGTATGTGTTGAGAGCTATGTAGGTATTCTAAAATGAGAACAATGTATTTACGAAACAGATTTGTTAGGCATAAAAATTTAAATTACAATTCTTTGTAAACAATTGATTTGCCCTTATTTATTTAAACTAAATACCTGTATATATGTATATATATACATAAAATGTATAAACAAACCTTAAAAACGAAAACATAAATAACTATTTCCAAAATATGGTTATTTTCTAATGTACAGAGGAAAGATTTATAAAATAAAAGTAATCCTATATCGAATCCAAGTATTTACATATGTTTCAAAATTTTTTATTTGCGCTTTTTTGGTTGTTGAAAGCGTTTTGTTTTACATTTTAAAGAAAATTTTAATTTTACATTTATTAAATGTTTTAATAAAAAAACTCTGTATTCTTCAAAAGAACCTGACAGCCAATTTGGAAAATTGGTATTCATTTGTTCAACTGTTAAATTAATTAAAGTACTTATCACGTTTTCTTTGTGCTTTATATTATTAAAATTAATATCAAAAACCGATAACTGTAACTTAACAATCATTAAGAAAGTGTCGCTTGGAATTTTAAGGTATTTTGGTATATTTTCATTATTATCATAATCGCGAAACACTGTCAGCAAAAAGTTTCTGTTATCAAGATTACGGGTCACGTCCGAATGTGATAAATACATTTTACATAAGTCACAATAAATTATTTTTTAAACATATATACACTAAATATCCTGCAAAATAATTTATGGAACATTGTTCTAAGGAAAAAATTAAATTACTTTCTTCGTTTTCTTCTCTTTCAACTTTTGATGGAATTATATCATTGTCACACGTCTTTTCAGTGACACATTCATTTAAATCTAAATACATTTGTTTGTCATTCTCATATTCTGTATCTGTATTCTGTTCTGAATCATCCAAAATAATTGCACGATCATCATCATTTTCACAATTTGGATTATCTGGAGTTGAAAGTAATCTTACAAATATATTGTCACAAGAATATTGAACTTGTAACTATTCTGTTAATAAATCATAGTCTTAACTTACACAACCTATACGTAGGTTCGTCTTTCTAAAAACAAGTATCGCAATTAAATCTTGTGACGTAAATGCCTCCTAAAATTGATGGATTGAAAAGCCGAAACTAGTGGTCGCCGACTCGAGCCGGCACAGCGTGTGTTGTGGTCTTCATACTTCCTTATCTAACGATGAATAATGCACTTCTCAAAAGCGGCTTAGAACATACGTATTCCTGAGGTTTTGACATCCGTTGGATGGATAATAAATGTTTGTCATTACATGATATTTCTTAACCATCTCGGCCCGAATTTAGAAATATGACTAAACGGTCAAGGTTCCTTATTGTGGAATCAACACGTGTATGACTTTGAAAGTGTTTCACAACTTTCCAAAACCCCCGAGTACAAAGACCCTTCGGATGCTCTAACCTCAGGAGTAGGGATAGTATCATATAAAAACTCTAGCTGTTGACTAGAGAGGACAGACACACACACAGACGAGCAGAGAAGTAAGAGAGTGTGATGCGAGAGTGACTCGATAGAGTCACGATCAATTAGCATGTTTCAGGGTGAACTTTGTTCTCCCGACAGAGCTAGAGCTCTTGTCGTTTGTTATGTTAAATTCAAGTGAAGTGTAAGTCAGTAATGACATGTAAGTAATATTTTATTATATTCTCTATCTTGTTAATATTAAGTTAGATTAGTTTTTGTAATGCAGTCATTGCAAACAAAGTACGTGTAATAAATATATATATATATATATATATATATATATATATATATATATATATATATATATATATATATATATATATATATATATATATCATGGCTTAACACTCCATGAGGAGTTGCGCCGCTTCCTAAGAAGCTTTCCAGATCCTATAGTTCGGAGAGGATCAGGCAAATTTCTGCACTATTTCGCTCCATTTCTTTCTTTCTAAAGCTATTTCTTTCCAGTTATTAATTCCTGCTGCTTTTATGTCGTCTTCTACTTCTTTTATCCATATTGATCTCGGTCTTCCTCTTTTTCTTCTTCCCCCTGGATTCCATTCTAGCATGGTTTTTATCGGATTTTGGTTGTCAGCCTATGTACGTGTCCTAGCCATCTTATTTTCTGCTGTTTGATTTTTCTCACTATGTCACCTTCTTCTAATTCTTCCTCTATTTCATGATTCATCCTTGCTCTGAATTCGTTGTTTTCTGTCTTGACTGGCCCCAGTATTGTTCTTATTATTTTTCTCTCCATTATTCTTAGTTCTTCTTAATTTTTTTTTGTCATTGTTAGTACTTCTGCTGCGTATATTGTTATTGGCCTTATTATCGTTCTATATATCCTCATTTTTGTCATCTTCGTTATGTTTTTGTCCTTTAATAGTTTCTTGTTTGCATAAAAAGCTCTATTTGTTGCTGTTATTTTGTCCCTTATTTCCAGGTCCCTAGTGCCTTTATTCGTTATTATTACTCCGAGATACTTGAATTTATCAACCTGCTCATATACATTGTTGCCTACTTGTATTTCTTTCTTTTCTTCTTTGGCACCTAGTAGCATTATTTTTGTCTTTTCTTTGTTTATTTCAAGTCCTACTTTGCTTCCCTCCTTAATTATTTCTTCTAGTGCTTCCTTCATCAATTTCCTATTTTTTGCTACAATCGCGATGTCATCTGCATATGCTATTATTTGGGTTCCTTTTGTTCTTATTGTTCCTTTTTCTACATTTCTTAGTACGTATTCTAATGTTACGTTGAAGAGTGTTGCTGACAGCGCGTCTCCTTGCTTTACCCCTTTGTTTATAGTGAACTCCTCCGTTTCGCCTTGTTGGGTCTTAATGCTTATCCTTGTCTTCTTCATTGTCATTTCTATTAATCATATAATTTTCCCGGGTACTTTCATTTACTTCAATATAGTAAAAAGCTCTCTTCTTTTTATGGAGTCAAAGGCCTATTTGAAATCTATGAATAATATCTCCGTGTTTATTTTATGTCCTATTGATTTCTCTATTATTTGTTTTACCACATGTATAGCATCCGTTGTTGACTTTCCTATTCGGAAGCCACATTGGTAGGAGCCAATAGTGTTTCTCGTTGCGTCATTTAGTTTTCTCAGTATCGCTGTCGACATTATTTTATATGTTGTGTTCAATAATGTGATACCTCTGTAGTTTTTGCATAGCTGTTGGTCGCCTTTCTTGTGTATTGGAACTATTTGCCCTGTTTCCCATTCCTTTGGCATTTTCTCTTTTTTCCATATTTGCAGTATTAGTTCATAGATCTGCTGTTGTAGTTTATCTCCTCCTTGTTTTAGTAGCTCTATGTTGATACCATCTGTTCCAGGTGATTTTCCATTCTTTCCGGTTCTTATTGATTGTTTTATTTCCTATAGTGTAGGTGCCGATTCTGATTCTTCTTCATAGTTATCTTGTAATTGTAATATTTCTATTTCTGGTGCTTGTTCTGTTTCTATTAAGAGTTCCTTAAAGTGGTCTATCCATGCTTGCTTGTGTTGATTCTCATCTTCCGTTAAATTTCCTTCTTTATCTTTTATCCCATATGCTCTCGAGTTATGCGTTCTATTTTTTGCATTTATTTGTTTATAGATTTTCTTTGTATTTTTGTTCATTCTCTCCTTTTCCTTCTCTGTTATCTTATTTTCCATCCAGCTTCTTTTGCATGCTCTTATATTTTTATTGCATGTTTCCCTTATTGCATTATATTATTCTCTGTCCTCATTTTTATTCGTTCCTATCCATTTTAGTCCTGCTTCTCTTTTCTGTGATAATAGTATTTTGATATCATCATTGAACCATTCTTTAATCCACTCCCACGTGCTCTCGATATCCTCATTGTCGGGTTTGTTTTCCTCAATATTTTTTTCCATTTCCTCTTTATACTTCAATTGTGCGTCTTCTAGTCCTATTTTTTCTATATTCCATTTTATTTTTGATTTCCAATTTTTCTCTTTACCTTATTTCTACTACTACCATATAGTGGTCCGAATCTACACAGGCCCCTCTGTACGACCTAACATCTATTACTGATGATTGCTTCCTCTTTGTTACCAAAATGTGGTCTATTTGTGTGTTTGTTCTATTGTCTGGGGATGTCCATGTTATTTTATGTTCTTTTGAGTGTTTGAACATTGTGGAGCTTATTTTCATATTTGCAGTAGTCGCTAGATCACATAATCTTTGGCCATTGTTATTTGTTTGTGTATGTACGGTATGTTTCCCTGCAACGTGCTGCACATGGTCTTCGCTTCCTATTTGCGCGTTGAAATCTCCCATTATAATGACTAGGTCCTCTTTTGGTATCCTATCTATCTGTTCTTCCACTTGTCGTAAAACTTTTCTTTTTCTTCTCTTGTTGCATTCTCTGTAGGTGCATATGTGTTTATTACTGAAGTCCGGAAAGGTGTGGTTCCCAATCTGATATACGCTATACGTTCGTTTATCGCCCTGAAGTCTATTATTTTTTTCTTTAGCTCTTTTGCTAATATGAAAGCTACCCCGTACTTGCCTTGTTTTTTATCTCCCGAATACAGGGTTGTGTAATGTTCGTTATTTATTGTTCCTTCTCCGCTCCATCTCGTTTCCTGTATCGCCGCTAGCTTTATATTATATCTTCTTAGTTCTTGTATTATTTCCTAGAGTTTCCCAATCCTTAACATTGTTCTCACGTTCCATGTGCTTATTCTAATTGTATTTCTCTTCTTTTTTTGAGTTTTATTTTCTTTTCTTGTATAACCATGCTTCATAGTTCTTTCCCGTTGCATCTGTCCATCATATTGCCCTTCCGTTTCATCCTCTAGTTTTTTGCCTCTACTATGCCTTGTTTCTCCTTATTCCACACATACTGCTTTTCATCGATAATTATTTTTTGATATCTTACAAATGCTCTCTTTCCTTTTTTAATTTCTTCTCTAGCTGTGTTTCGTAATTCCTTTTGTATCCTGCTCTCTTCTTTCGTTAGGTCATTTTCGATGTATATGTTCGTATTTTTTAGCATTTTCTTTTGTCTCATAATTTCTTGCTTCTTCTCCCATGATTCTATTTGTGCTAAAATGAACTTTTTTTTATTCAGCTTGAAAATGTTTTCTACTCTTACTTCCAGTTTCAGTTGGTCCTTTAGAAAATACTCCACGTCGTTTTTTTCATTAGCCGCAATTCCCGTAATAATTATATTATTTCTTTTTCTCTATTTTTCTTGCCTCTCTAGTTTATCTTCTAGATTTTCTATTCTCTTCGTTAGGTTGCTCTTTTCCGCCAACCATTCATTTTCTCTCTTTTTGATCTCTTGTTTTAATTCTCTCAGTTCTTCTGAATTGCTCCTTATCTCCCTCAGCATTTCCGTCATCATCATCTTTAAATCCTCCATATCTGTGTTGCTTTCAGTGTTATTCCTTTCCGTATTCTTCGTTTCTTGCTCGCTTATGTGGCTTGTGCCACTCCCTTGCCTTTGTCGGTACTCTGGTGATCTTAGTATCTTCTTACTTCTCGCAAATACTTTATCCTCAGCTTTCTTCTCGATTCCGTCCTTAATATTGTATTCTCTTTTTCTCTTATCCTTTCTTTCACATTCGCTGTTATCCAAATTACTCATGGATGTTGTTGTTCATCTATTTTGAGTTTATATCCGTATGAATCTTCTATTGTGTATAGTATTATGCAAATCTTTAATGAAACTTCACCTATATTGAAATATTTTCTACCCTAGCCTAACTTAATTAACTATATCTACTTATATTTATGTTTATTTTCCTTTTATTTAGTTGATGCGCCTAGCATCCACGTGATGTGGGTTGCGTTTCCTATCTGGTGCTCTGATGCTTGATGCCCCTTTGCTTTGGTGTAACTTTTGACGCTTACGCGTCGCGGGTTGCTTCTTGGGCGTGGCACGAGTTGTGTTGATTACGGTTTTTATAGAGTTAAGTTTTCTGACAATTTTGCTTATATCTAATTTACTTTCAAAAGGATACTTTCACACCGGTTTGATTCCTCGTTTAATTCTCAGCAAGAGAATCTTTGCTGGGTCTTACTGTTACCACTTCCTTCTCTGTGCTTATTCTAGGTTACCTAGGTTAAATTTGTTGTTATTTGGTAGATTTGGAATCTTTAATAGTGTTACACGTTGAGAAGAAATGTTATTTCTTTATACACAACTGTAATATATATTTAAAACATCACTTTTTACTATTATTTACTATTTTATTATGGGGTAGATGGCTCAGTGGTATCGAGTCGGCCTGTGGATCTTGAGAACCCTGGTTCGATCCCCACAGCCGACAAACAATTTTCACCAATTTAAAAAAAAATCTACCCCTGTGGCTCCCTCTCTACTAATATCATTGAGGGCCGTGATTTGACGGCTGGTAACCGCACTTCACGCGACAAAATATATCACTTACCGAGATCTGCTTAGGCAGAGTGCCACACCCAGTAATGGGTAAAAGGCGTGATGATATATTTTTTATTTTTTTTTTTTTTTTTTTACTTTTTACTATCTTTTATACTTTATTAACAGCGATCGAAATCAATATTCTCACTCAGCAGTCATACCAATCCACTATATATAATAAATATAGTAATCGTAATAATTGCTTTGTAATCTTGAACCCCCTCATTATCAAAGTTTAGCACTGCGTAGTGTGGTAAGCACGAACCCCCTCGTTACCGATTGCAGCCTTAAATCACGTTCGAGTTGCTCTACATATCGCTATGTTTTCCCCCATATTCGGCCAAACAGACGTTCGAATCGTCCGAGTGATTGTTCCAGTTAAGTATAATCTACTAAGAAGTGAAATTATTTATACTAAGGCCGTTGTAAACGTGACAATATTTTGCTGTAGAGCTTTACGGAATTCTTTTGTTGTTGGATTATTGTTGGAACCACACCTATATCTAACAGTAGAAAATAAATTTTCAATTGAATCTTGATTGAGACGCGACGTTAACAGGTAACAGAAGCCTTCGTTTTCAAGATCGGTCCATAGATTTAATACAGCATTTGGGGCATTTCATGTGAAGCGGGCAGGGAAAACAAGGTTCAAGTTTCCGATTTCAGTTATATTTAAGTATGTTATACCTGTTTATATTCTCGACTCAGATACAACATATTTTTTTATTGGCAAGCCTGGTTCACAAAATATCGGTCTTTGAAGATTTGAGTGACCGTGATGCATGTACTTCTTCGAATGCCATTATTCAGTGTTAAGAAGGTATGGTAAAATAAATTAACCACTCGATTTTATACTATATTTAATGACCTTTTTAACCCCTTCATTGGATTTCAAAAATAAATAAAAAATTACTAAAAAAAACAAATTAAAAATTTGTTTTTCGTTTTTTACAAAGTTCGCATTTTTTAATTTTTTTTTTAATTTCATAAAAAAAAGCTTATATTGTGTTTATACTCCATGCCAATTTTTATAATGGGCCGCGCAGTCGTTTAGGAGTTATATGTATTTAAATGCCGAAGCGCGGTGGCAGCCCCGTTCTCGCGTCTAGTCAGCGCGACTTACATAAACATTCATTCAAACAAACAATATAACGTCGCGCATACAATGTATGTGTGATCCTAATTCTTTCTAGTTCATAAATTTACTGTTTCTCGCCAACAGAGTGCGTTAGTGTTTTTCTCAAAATTATTAATGTAACCGAGCGATAGATGACGACAAAAATTCGATGGTGGCACCTCCCAGCGGCGGGCAACATGTGCTAATACTAGTCAACCCATAAGGCCGTTCCTCTTTATGTAATTTATTCTCTTTGATAATACCTTATATTACTATCCCTTGCATTTATATCTGCCAGATTCTGCTTCGAATTAAATTTTGAATCGTCTTTTGATATGTGTTGCATTCTTTTTGCTTCAAATTTTATCGAATCATTGGTGCAGAAGGCACAGTGGCGTTTTTAGGGTATGTATCGCCTGTGTGCGAGAATAATTTTGAACTATTTTTACTTTAAATAAAACAGACACAGAAAATGTAAAAATATACATTTTATTTATTAAAATCATAAATTCATACATTAATACATACAATAATTATTGATATAAATATATAATAACAAAATATAAAGGAATAAAGTGATACAATAATATAAAGCAAATAAGTACTTATACTAAATATTCACAATTTTCACCAATTTAAAAAATCTACCCCTGTGGCTCCTCCACCACTAATATCTTTGGAGGCCGTGATTTGACGGCTGGTAACCGCACTTCACGCGAAAAAATATATCACTTACCGAGATCTGCTTAGGCAGAGTGCCACACCCAGTGATGGGTAAAAGGCGTGATGATATATTTATTTATTTATTTATTTTACTAAATATTCAAAAAATTTAAGTAAATTTTGTTTTTCATGCTTAAACGAAAATTCTAATGACGATCGCTAACTTTGGAAACAGATAGATGAGGTTATTTTAAAATATGTATTGAATCACATCAAATGCATTAATTTTAGGGGAAATATAGGGTGTGATGTTCACAATTTCTTCTCCAAAATCATATTCCCAACAGACTGCGATGCGAATCGACGCGCGATGTTGCGTTGTTAAATTCCAGTAACCAGATACATAGAATAGTTTTTAAATATAAATATATCAGCACGCCTTTTACTAATTACTGGATGTGGCACTCTGCCGGAGCAGATCACGGTAAGTGATATATTTCTTACCTACTCCATCTATCTGATTATGCAAATCAGAAATATATTGTTTGAAGGATCAAAATTTACGTGAAAATATCAGAGCACATTCTTGTAATATATTAACAAATTAAATCAATAAAAATAAGAAAATTCTTAATAAAGATAAGCTAGATTTAATATCTAAATATACAATTACCAAACATTTTTAAAATGAAAATTATAATATTTTAATAATCAAAGCAGATAAATTCAATATTAAAATAAACTTACCTTGATAAAATTAATGATTTAATTTCAGATGATAATAATTACGAAATGTTAAATAATGATATAACTGTTAAAATTCAAAATAAAACAATAGTTTGATAAAAGAAATATTTCATAAAAATACATTGATTTTAAATCAAAAATTTCTTTAACTATTTATAATGCAATTCCACCTAGATTATATGGATTAATAAAATTACAGGAAGATAATTATCTAATGCGTTCAATCGTCTCTGCAATAAATTCTTCTACTTTTAAATTATCAAATTTTTTATCTAATCTACTAAATTATATAGGTACATATTGAAAATGATTATATAAAAGATTCCTATGAATTGATAGGATTTATTCAAAATGTCGCTATAGAACCGAACTACGTTTTAATTTCTCTTGATGTAAGATCCTAATTTACCTTTGAATTTAGTTTTTTTAGCTATTGTGAATAATTGGAATATTATTAAATTACGTACTAGCAATCTAAAAGTAAACTTTGTAACAGATTTTGTAAGCACAAATATGCAAGATATTTTATTTTATAAATAATAAAATTGCATATTTGAAAAGATATCAAGCGTGAAGTGCGGTTATTCGTATATAGTTTTATATATAAAAACAAAATATATCATGGATTTAAACACATCTAAACTAATTCTGTATAACAATGTAATAACAAACGAAAGAAATTCGAAACGAATTTCTATAAAACTTTTGTATAATTATTACATACACATCTGAAATGAATTAGAACACATTTTGGAATTACTATATTATCAAAACTAGATCTGACCAATAAAGAATGCAAGCCGGCTAGGTTAACAAAGTTTAAAAAAAATTATATTGTTTTTATTTTATTTCAAATAGGCATTACATTACTTAGAGAAAAGTGAAAATACAAGTAAATTTTGTATCATCAATAACAGAAAAATAAAATAACTTTCTAAAATGACACTACTTTGGTCCTTTAACCGAATTTGTATTTCTTATAATTCCTCAAGATGCCAATAATAAATTTAAATACAAATATTTGTATAATGTTTCCAATATATTTTTATGGAAATTCTGTAAGCAATGATTATTAATAATATATTAATAATATATATTTTATAAATTATTATTATTATTAATTTGATTAGATATCTTTGGGATACCAAATTATTGGTGCCAGTAATATGTACAGTTTTGCAGTATTGTGTTGAAGTCGCGACCCATATAAAAGGCTCAATGCATAATAGTTGTGCTACAACCGATCTGTGTGTCGGAGCAGCGTATTCCAGGATTGCAGTAGAGATTAAAGCAACCAACGAAAATTCTCCTGAAATATTATTATTTGCATTGGGATAAATGATGTATGTAAGTCTTATATTCGAATTCGGATTCTTAAATTTGATATGTTAACTCTAAGCCCATACAAAATGATCCTATATACTAATAGGCTCTATAGATTCATGTGGATAGCAACCAGAATTTTTACAGACTTACAGCTTACACAGTTTAAACGATTGTTGTAATTATTTTTCTAGGATTTAAAGAATGTTTGGAACCAGTGCTTCGTGGGTATTTCAGTGATATCGAGTCGAGCTGTGGATATGAGAATACGGGTTTGATTCCCACAGTCCATAAACAATTTTTATCATAAGTAATAACACTAGACCTACAGATTTTATCTATAAATTTTTGTTTTGCACGAAATTTTTTTGCTTAGCAACAAATACGACAACAAACTGCATGGTAAAATCACGAGTCCGCAGGACGAGAGTTTTACCTAATCTCAGCTTGCTTGAGTGTTTAAAACAAAAATGTATCTAGAGCAAATCTGAGATAAAGTAAAATAAGCCTGTTTTGTTGAATTATTTATTAAACTGTTTTAGAATATAATTTAATTTTCACGAGTAGCTTGACAAAATCGTAGATTTTGATCCATTTTAAGTTAAATATTAATTAAACGAATAGAATTTCAAATTTTCACAATAACTACATGTAAACAATAAGTGTGTATTTACTTAGTACCCACTTTGCTAACGGGATTTTATCAGTATAAAACTATGATCATTGGTTGAATTTATCTCGCTTTGTTCGCGGAAACAATTTTGAACGCTTTCCGAACCGATTCAAGACAGATTCATAATCGTTTTAATACGCATGCGCGGTTAGTTACGAATTTTGATGTCCACGAACGCGACATGAACGCATCCCGAATGATTTTTTTTATCAAATGGAAAACTTAGTTTAAAACTCGTTTGAAGTTTGTGTTTTTTATAAATTTATAAAAGTCTGTAAGTCGTAATCGCAATATTATTACAGTTTCTTTGAAGTATTCCGTACTTTTAGGAACTCTGACAAGGTCCAAAATTTCTTCCAAGTCTTCATCACTCGAACTGAAATGGTCTGACATGACGAAAAATAAAAAAAAAAACCGTAAATTTTGTAATTGATTTCTTCAAAAAAACCCAGCTCAAAGGTATCACCATTAAGTGCGCATGTGCGAACAGCATATTCGAGCTCTGTCGGCAGGATTAGTAGAACCAGTTACGAATCAGT
Organism: Pterostichus niger; assembly: GCA_947425015.1. NCBI lineage: Eukaryota > Metazoa > Arthropoda > Insecta > Coleoptera > Carabidae > Pterostichus > Pterostichus niger. The sequence continues at coordinate 10,072,650 of OX380351.1, read as the reverse complement.
ACCGAACCGAATTGACTGTTCCGCGAACAGGGAACTATTACCCATGGTTCCGAATTATTTTAACCGCGAACGTTTAGAATCCAACTGCGCATGCGAATAGTGCCCGAGCCAGTTCTCATCTGCTACCGTAAACAAAGCTAGTATAAAACTGTGCTTATTGGTTGAATTTTCAAGTGTTCTCTATTATAATTGGTTGAAAACAGTTGAAGGGAAATTATCACATTTAAATTACCCCTTGTGGCTCACCCTGCATTACAATCTTTGGGGGCCGTGATTTGAAAGTCGGTAACTGTACTTCACGCGAAGAAATATATCACTGAGATATGCTATGGCAGAGTGGCAAACCCAATAATGGGTAAATGGCGGGATTTATTTATTAAGAAGCGTATATCTGCACGGCCCGCAAATTATATCCTGATTAGAACAAAATCAGTATGAATTGTTATATCTTCCACAAAACCGTTAAATTTATATAATCACAAGCTACAAATCGATATTATGCAATGACCTCGAATTTTCCACGGTTAAAATGCTGCACGCACTTTACCTCAGATCACATTGCACTGAAAAATATTTCTAGTTGACCTGAATGACACTGTTTACCCTTTCGCAGTAAGTAAAAAATTTATTAATAAGAAGTAATAAGTACTATTAAAAGTAAAGCTTGTCATTTATACGCCTTAAATAATTCGACTACGAAAACCGGCAGTACGGCAGTGTAAAAACTGCGGCTCGGTGTGTCCGGATGCCAAGCTCCAACTAGGAGCGTAATGCAGAGAAACAAGAAGAATTAAAAGTAAATGCCATTAATAAATTTAAAAAATAATTTATTTTAATTTCTTTAAATAATGAAAAATTTTGAACCGGCTACAAAACTTGTTAAATGATTTAAAATATGCTCTTAAAATTTTGTTCTTTTGTTTTTCGAAAATATCTTCATCTAAACTTGTTGATTTTGAGAGGATAGTCAAAATGTTATGATACTTTTTAATTTTGATCAATCCGTTTAAAACTTGAACAATTTGGCCCGCCACCACCATATCAGTCAGATCCAGAAGGCTGCTTGAATTTTGTAAGGTTAAAATTTTGATGCATTTATCCAAATATATTGTAGATTCACTTTTAAATTTATTATCTCCAATGAGAATTACGTAAAATTTTAACCTGATTGGAAGTCGAAATCTATTGAAAAACGTCACGACCTCTTCATTTATCCAATTTTGATAGAGTGGCTTGTTAATCAAAAGTTTTCTATGGCAAACAAAATAATCTAGTAATTTTGTATCTTGAATATTTCCAAAACTGTTCGTATCAAATGGGGAAGAAAGACGCTCGCAAATTTTACCAAACGAACCATTTTCCAAAAAAGTTTGATTTTGTTTAATTTCTAGAAATTTTATAATAATATATTACTTAAATAAGTGGAAATTATATACGACTTACGTTCTCTTGTAGCCGGTATACCATGATTTTCCCATGAATAAGTATAAAACTTGGAATTTTGCAGGGATATTATAGCTTCATTATTACTTTTCAATTTTGATTTTGTTTGTTTCGAGCCAAAACAAGAGCGCACAAAGTTCAAAAACTTATTCATTTTATGTAATAGGTTTAATTCGTTGATTAATATGTGTTTTATGCAAAGTTTCCAAGGAAACTACAATTAATATTAGTTGTGTTTGTTAAACAATTTCTATTGTAATTGTGTTTTTTCTATGGTTACCGAATCGTGTTCAAGAACCAATACTGCAGTTCCTGTATGATCATTTATCACTCGACTATTAATGGAAAATGATAATTAACAGCAATACAAATTATGCTATATACATATCGGGTGGTTCCGGTTAGGGGTGAATAGAGAGATTTATACAATATCCTGCTCTACAGCTAAAATTGAAATATGTAACGTTATTCAGAATTAAAAGTTGCATACAAAATGTTTACATAAAAATGAAAGCTTTGTTTATTCCACAATTAAAAAATGCTGATTTTTTTTATTAAACAAGGGGCAATAGTCATTAATTTTTTTGTAGGTTATTGCCTACTAATTCGATAAAAATAATATAAATATATCATCACGTCTTTTACCCATTACTTAGAGTGGCATTCTGCCGCAGCAGATCTCGATATCTAATTGATATATTTATTCGCGTGAAGTACGATTATCAGCCGTCAAATCACGACTTCCAAAGATGTTAGTGGAGGGGGCGTCACAGGGGTAGTTTTAATGTGGTGAAAATTGTTTGCCGCCTGTTGGAATCGAGCCCGGGTTCTAAAATCCACAGGCCGACTCGATACCACTGAGCCATCTACCCCATATTATAAAAAACACAAAATTTAAAAAAAAAGAAGAATTAAAACAAAAAAGATGTTAAAAATTAGCCGCAATGCTAGATTTAGCATCTTGTAGATATATTTTTAACGGAGTGGAATATGTTTGCACGCACTGAATTAGTCATAATATATTTACCATGGGTCAGCGTCGGTCAGCGTCGCGGATCCGACGTAACATTGTGTAAATATCACTTATAGAGCTCTATTTAATATTAACTAATCTTTGGATATTAGTAGTAAACGGGGAACCTCCAGACCAGACACGCCTAAGGAGCTTGGCGCCTTCTAATCAGGTTTAAATGACCGTGGAATGTTTGGGTTATTTATTTTTAATATTTGTGAAATTTGGAATCTAATTTAGAAAAAATTGTATTTGCAAGTTAGTTGCCGTCAGGGTGAACTTTCTATTTGGTAAAGTTTTATGTATGCATAATAGTAGTATGTAGCCCCACTTTTCGCGACGTCTGGGGTGGCGCCAGGTAATTAGGTTTTAATGACCCTGGGGAATGTGTGTATTTGTGATGTAATGATAAGATAGAAATGTTAATGGTTTTTAAATTATGATGTTGCGATAAGTGAATATTTAAGAAATATTAATGATTTTAATATTATGATGTGATAAGCAAAATATTTTGTGTAATATATAATGAAATTTGAATCGCATGAGAAAATAATAACAAATGTTCAAATCATTATACTTAAAAAAAAAATGACTCGCTTATAGACGTTTTGAATGAAAAACAAAAATATAATGATGTTTAAGAAGCCTTGCAATAACCCTATAATACTTGCCCGAATCGCTAAACTAAAACCATTGTATTACATAGATGAATGCTGAGAATAGTTCTTACAAAAGAAGGCTATTCTTGACGGCTTATTTTAACAAATAATAAGTCTCTGTCAGGTATTTGCCATTTGAAATATATAAAACTGAACGGCAAGATACTAATTGACACGGATAATAATAATAAGTCTCTTTCATGTATTTGCTATTTGAAATAAATAAAATTGAACATGGTCGCCAGGATGAGCCGACATATAATCCAAAAAGTACTTACAGAAGAAAGAAATTCTTATGACGATAATTTTTGACGACCATAATAATAATATCACTTATATTTTTGCTATTTGAAATAAATATAATTTTTAAATTATGACTAATTTAAAATGTCTACACTGTACAAAATCTGCGACTTTACGAAATTTTACTAATAATTGGCGCCACATTTTTTAGTACTGCTTAATGATGCACTCTACCCATATATAAGAGGGTAAAATTTTATTTTCTTCAGTATGTAGTATCGTTTTTGGCGTGCGCGTATATTTGTAAACATGGCATCTTCAAACATCCACGACAGCATCGAGCTCTCAATTTTGCCTCCTTCGGGAACTGTTTCCACGAGTGTGCGGCCTAAAATCAATGTGCTGGAGAACCGTAAAGTTAGTTTTTTGACGTCTTTACGCTAGGTGAAGCTGGCAGATCTTCGGGAAGAGTCTTCTCCAACACCTGAATGTTCTACGGTAATAAGTGACGACGAGACCGACGTGGACGATGTTATACTCGTTGAAGAAGGTGTCCATAAACGAGCAGTGACCGAGATGACTTCGATACCATCACCATCTTTAGATCCAATGTATTTCATGGAAGAGCTGATAAAGCACACCGAAGGACCACCTGTATCGGCGCCTTCATCGTTAGTCCTTGAAGATAATTTGCAACAAGACTCGCCTGGGACATCAGCATCGTCGTCGTCTTCTATACTCTCTAAAAAGAGAAGTACAGAGAACAACGATGATGATGATGATAATGACGACGTCCACAGGCCAAAGAGATGGCGCATATGCCGTATTATTTCAACGGAGTCTGAATCCGAAGTCGATGAGCAGTACGGACAGCCGTTGGAATACAGCGACTTCGTAGATGGTGGAGAGTCTGAGGATGTGTCTCTCACATACTTTTTAAACAACGAAGATAATTCCATTGATGATGATAATTTGCAACTTCTACTAGGTGGAGCCGAAGTTACAAGTTTCGCCTTTCCGCAAAATAAATCGATTCACGATAATAATGATCGATTATTAGACATTTATACAAGGCCACTGGACAGTTCAAGAAAAGTATTTATTGCGGTTGGAGTTGATCCCAACCCGATAATGCGGGTGGTAGTGAGAGTGTGTGATGTTCTTAGAAAGAAATATTTTGACATTAAGGACATGGATAGGTTTATAAATTATTTAAAAAAATTAGAATTAAAACATAAGTGTAGTATGGCAGAAATGGACAAAGTTTTTAGTTTATTAAGTGTAGAATATAGTATATTACCCCGTGAACAGTTAAAGTGTAGATATAAGAACCAATTTATAGTATTAAGTAAAGATAATATTCAATGTTTAATTAGGATAAAAGATGTAGTTGATAAGTATATATGTAGTTATAGTAAAAAATATAATAATATAAATAATGTATATAATTTTTTTTTACAAAATACCGTAGTATATAGTTTAAGATATGAGTTAAGTTTAGATAATAGTTTGTATGATTGCATATACGAGTATAACCAATTAGATTATAAGGAAATATTTAATGATATGTATATCTATTATAAGTTTAAAATGTTGAAAGATTTAGGGGGTGTAAATACGTTTATTAGGGGAGAAAAAAAATATATGATTTAAGTTATAAACAATAAATAATATTTTACATATAATTTTTATTTACATTAGATACCTTTAAATTATCCCTACAAGTAACTTCAAATATACGACGTTCATCAAAATATAAAATTCAGCAAAAATACTTTTATTGAAAAGACAGAAAGAGAATAACTTCAAATGTATAAAATTTCTTATTTAGTAGTTCATTAAGAGTCATTACTGTATTAGTAAATGCCTCTAAGGGATATAATGGTCATGTACTTAGTAAATAGCGCCATGGGGCATAACTTAGTCTCGGGTAAATGTATATAAATAATCTGAGTCACAGAAAATTGTTAGTATACTCGTATTCTGTGTGTGTACACAACGATTTTATTTTAAACAAAAAATGTCTGGTGAAGATTTAAATAATTTACAAGCAATATTAACTTTGTGCGATGAAGTTATTGCTGTTGAGTCAGAGATTTGCGATAATCAAACATCACCAGATACCAGTTTATTAATACAGAATGAGAAAGAGAACTATAATAGCTTTTTTTAAATATGTGAAAACTTGATAGAAGAAGGACTCACCGATAAGACAGTGTCAGTTATTACATCATCACGGCCCGCAGTTTCTGTTCCTACAACATCACAGCAGCAGAACACCGTGTCAATTTGTACATCACAACAATCAGTCTCTATGCCTACAACATCTCAACAGAACACTCTTTCAATTCCTACGTTACAACATACCGTGTCAGATCCAGTAACACAGCAACAACATGGTTCTGGAGAACTATGTAGCGCCATAAACACCACTCAAAGACGTTTCAACATAGTGTCTGATGAGGAAAAACAAGTAAAACGCTTTAAGTTAGCAGGTATAAAAATTATTTCATTATATTAATATTTAGATTTTATTATATTATGGCTAATTCTATAGGACGACGAATTACATTCGTTGTGAATGATCCACCAGTAGGCAAAAATTCAATCACATGGTTTTATGAAAGTCTGAAAGACGTAGTAGACCATGTATTGAAAACCGTCAATCCTACCGATTATGTCGGTTTTATTTTCAACACTCCACAAAAAGAAAATGGACCAGGATGGTTAAGTTTTCGCAGGGCAGATCAGCTACATATCGATGTAGTATGGGAAGCATTAGAAAAAATCCTGCAAAGTAACCGAGAAGCTTTCTCTGATGGACAGTTTAGCATTGAAATGACGAAGGTATCTGTCCCCTCCGGTTCTGGAAAACTACGAGGACATGGATTGTCTTACGCCGAGTTTTGCAGACGAAAATATGGTGTAATCGAAATTGTTAACAATGACAATTTATGCCTACCTCGTGCACTTGTTGTAGCGGAAGCCCTGGTGAGCAAAGATCCATGTTTAAATCATCTTTTAAAAAATTTAAGTGGTTTGCAGAGTATGACAGCACAAGAACTAATGACAAATGCAGGCATAAATATTGATGAAAATGGTGCTGGTATCCCCGAACTAACAGAATTTCAACGATATTATACAAATTATAACATATGTGTATATGAGTATAATGGGCGTAGAAATGTGATATTTGAGGGTGCAAAAGATACAAATCTTCCACGACTGAATCTTTTACTCCATCAAAATCACTATGCTGTTATAAAGAGTTTAACAGCAACGTTTTCGTGTAAATATTTTTGCGAGAAATGTCATGTACCATACAATCATAGAATTAAACATAGTTGTGAAAATATATGTTATAGCTGTAAACATTCTCCAGATTGCTCTCCTGCTTTGCAATTAATTAGGTGTGATCAGTGTCAAAGAAACTTCCGTGGACAAACCTGTTATAATAACCATTTAAACGCAGTGTGTAGACAATTAAAAAAATGTTCTCATTGTTTCAAAACATATAATACTGATAAGAAAAATAGACAACATGTGTGTGGAGAAATATATTGTAAACTTTGTGAAGATTATAAACAATCCGGACATTTATGTTATATCTTAAAAGACAAGACACACTTAAAAGAAAATAGTTTAATAATTTATTAGGATTTTGAAACGCGTCAAGAGAAAAGGGTAGGTGAAAATAATATTCATGAAGTGAATTTATGTGTAGCTCAACAGTCGTGTTCAAAGTGTTGCAATATATCCGATATAAAACATCTTTGTAGTACATGTGGTATTCGTGAGCATATATTCCGTACTGATCCTGTTAAAAATTTTCTAAATTATGTTCTTTTACCTCGGACATCATTTTTATCTATAATTTGTATTGCTCACAATGCAAAGGCATTTGATAGTCAGTGTCGTGGATGCTTGAGATTTAAATAAAATACTTATATTTTATGTCAATAGATGTAGTGACAGATGCACACGAGATGTAGTTGGCTCCCTCTATTATGATTGTAGTTCAGTTGTCTATTTTTGAAAAATGTAAAACGTATGTCATGCTGTAGATTTAATGTAATTGCTGTTGAACCTACTTCAATCTTTTATCAATAAAGTGTTTGTGAAAAAAAGAATCTGCTGGTGTAATTTTGAGTGCGGGTAGTGCCCTTAATTTCACCTAATTCGTAACATTTGGCGACCGTGACAGGACTATTTTGATAACGTTACAATGAATACAGTAAAGAAGCGTCGTACGGCGCTCCGTAGCGCTTTTACTCGTATGGTAACTAAGATTGAAAGTTTGTTGACAACAGAACAGGTTGACGAAGCAGAGATTTTATCTACATTTGAGATGTTACAAGAGAAACAAGATGCCTTGAAGCTCGTGAACGATGAAATGTTTAATGAATAGCTGGAAGCGGATGCCACAGTAGAAGAACTTGATAAAGAAGTTCAAGAATGCGATGAATACTCATCGAAATTTAAAAAGTTGAAAGTTATAATCAAACGTAGAGAGGACGCATGTTCCAGTGTGGCTAGTAGAAATAACAGCAGTACAACAAATGTGCGTAAATTCAAGTTACCTCAAATTGAGTTCAAGAAGTTTGGAGGTAACATAAAGGAATGGTTGCCATTTTGGAGCCAATTCCAAAAGATACACGAGGACATCGAAATTCCCTTGGAGGACAAATTTCAATATTTGGTATTGGCCATCACCCCGAATACAAGAGCCCGAGAATTAGTTGAAAGTTTCCCACCGACAGCGGTGAATTACGGAAAGGTTATTGAAAGTCTCAAGTCGAGATTCGGTAGGGAAGATTTGTTAGTTGAAGTTTATGTGCGAGAGCTGCTGAAACTTGTGGTCAATAAAGCACTGTCGAATCAAGGTAAATGTAATTTATTAAGCTTATATGATAGGATAGAGACTCAATTACGAGCACTAGAAAGTCTGGGAATCACGGTTGATACGTACGCTGCAATGTTGTACCCACTTGTCGAATCATGCTTATCAGAAGATTTGCTGCGTATATGGCAACGATCATCAGATTTTTCTAATAATGCTGAAAATTCATTGAAGGATCGATTAAATAATCTAATTGCATTTATGAAAGCAGAAGTAGAAAGAGAGGAGCGCATTACGCTAGCCGTAGCAGGTTTTGGATAGGGAACCAACGATCGATCAAGGATATCTAGAATAAATTCGATAGAAAATTCTCCATCTACAGCTGCAAGTTTACTAAATTGCGAAAACGCGAAATGTTTGTTTTGTGAAGGCGCTCATCACCCAGATAAATGCTTCAAAGCAAGAAAGATAACCCTAGAACAAAAACGTAAGATTCTTGTTGAAAAAAGGGGATGTTTTAGATGTACAAAGCAAGGTCACCCGGGGCGAAAGTGTCGTGAGAAAATCACATGTATGGTATGTGGTGCACAGCATCTTACGATCATCTGTCCGAAAGTAGCGAACAAAGACAGTATTGGAAAAGCTGTTAGCGGGGAGACAAGTACAGCAAAGGTTTCGCAAATTGTGCAAACAGAACCTGTTCTAGTAAATCACACGGATACGCCGGTATTTTTGCAAACGATACGAGTAAAAATGCGTAACGAAAAAGGGGAACGTGAAGTGCGCGCAATCCTCGACAGTGGATCGCAACGTTCGTACAATCTAAAAAGTAGTGCGAAAAAAATGAACTATTCGGTTAAACGTAGTGAGAAAATGATTCATGTTTTATTCGGTGGTACGCAAACGTCCGAACAAGTACATAAATGGTATGATGTAAGGCTATGCAGCTTGGACGATACTTATGCATGTAAATTTGAAGTGTTGGATCAAGAAACTATCTGTAATCACATAGGACCAGTGTATTCAGGTATTTGGACAGCAGAATTGCAACGAGAGAATATTCCACTAACCGATAACCGAGGCAACGAATCGATAGAGCTACTAATTGGGTCTGATGTTTCAGGAAAGTTATTCACGGGCAAGAAACACACACTTTCATGTGGCTTAGTAGCTATGCAAACATTATTGGGTTGGGTACCAGACAGCAAATTTCCTCCTAGTACTAGCATGATTGTGCCATCTTTATTAAACCAAGACTTGACTATCACGGAACTGTGGCGATTGGATTTGTTAGGCATCACAGATCCTGGAGAAAAGCAAACTAAGTTCGAGCTAGAAGAATCCGCCAGAGCTATGTTTAATGAAACAATCAACGTTAATACTGAGGGTCGATATGAAGTCGCATTACCGTGGAGAGAGGGTCACCCACCATTGCCTAATAACGAAATTTTAGCAAAGAAGAGATTAGATTCGACAATGAGAAAATTGCGGAAAATGGGTTACTGTGTTAGGTACGAGAATGTATTTAAGGAATGGGAAAAAGAAGACATAATTGAGGAGGTACCTCAGGAAGAGATGTTGAATGCATCTCATTATTTGCCGCACAGACCTGTTATTAAAGAAGCAAGTACAACAACAAAAATTCGACCTGTGTTCGACGCGTCATCAAAGGAAAAAGAAAAACCCGCGTTAAACGACTGTCTAGAAAAAGGGCCTAATCTGATAGAATTGATACCGGCATTGCTATTACGTTTCAGACAGGAAAAGATCGGAGTTACTGCTGATATAACGAAAGCTTTTCTTCAAATAAGTTTAAACAAGAAGGATAGGGATTTTTTACGTTTCTTTTGGATAACTGAAGACGAAAAAGAAAAAGTTTATCGCCATAAGAGAGTAGTATTTGGGGTAAACGCGAGTCCATTTTTACTAGGAGCCACAATCCAATTTCACTTAAATCGTTGTTTGGAAAAATGTGAAAGTTCAGATAAACCTTATTCCAAACAAACAATTGATAAACTCTTGAATAGTTTTTATGTAGACAACTGCATAACTAGCTTACCTGACGAAGAAAGTCTGTCCAAATTCATGAAAGAAGCAATTGAGGTTATGGCACAAGGTAGCTTCGACCTGAGAGGGTGGGAGTACAATGGAAGTTCAAGTAGTAATCCGAACCCTGTACTGCTGCTAGGTTTAAATTGGGACAAAATTAAAGACGTTCTCTCCATCAATTATCAACCTGTTGAACTCGATGGAATCGTTACTAAGAGGATCATACTTTCTGTCACACAAAAGATATTTGATCCAATAGGCTTTACCTGCGCAGCAACAATTTTACCCAAACTTTTGCTACAGAAGATGTGGGAACGGAAGATTAGTTGGGACATTGAAATTGATGACGAATCCAAATCCAAGTTTCAAAAATGGGTGAGTAAATTATGTTATCTTTCCAAAGTAGAGATTCCAAGATGGATAAAGACTGATATTGGTGCTCATCTTAGTCTACATACATTCTGCGATGCCAGTAGTTTAACCTATGCAGCGGCTGTATTTCTGAGAGTTGAAAAGCAAAATACAGTGGAACTATATTTGATTCAAGCGAAGAGCAGAGTTGCTCCGATTAAGAAAATAACAATACCACGCCTGGAGCTGTTAGCAGCGTGTATCGGTGCTCGATTGCATGCAACGGTACATGAGATCTTAGGAAAAGATATCGAGAGTTTTTTCTGGTCGGACTCGACGACGGTCTTATCCTGGATAAGAAGAGAAGAAGAATGGGCAACATTTGTTTGGAATCGTACAACAGAAATTCGAAACCTGACACCTGTTGATTGTTGGAGACATGTGCCCGGAGCTGAGAACCCCGCTGACCTTATTATCCAGGGGGTGTTCGCCAAAAGTTTTAGCGCAATCGAAATGGTAGGAGGGTCCAGAATGGCTCTACCAGAGAAAAGAATACTGGCCGCAAGAAGAAACTTCTTCGAACGAAATTGAAGTAAACACAGAACGCAAAAAGAAAGTTGTACCTTCCATGTTAAGTATGGAAGCGAGAAATTTCTATGATTATTTCTCTAAATACCAACAAATAGTGCGGATGATAGGTTGGATTCAACGATTTGCTTATAATTGTAGAAATTCAACAAATAAAAGAAGAGGAGAACTGTCTGCGATAGAATTCGAATCTGCTGAAAAAATACTTCTCCGAATTGTACAGCATGAAGCGTTTCAAGGCGAAACGGACAAACAACTCTTGACACTGAATGTCTTTAAAGATGAAGAGGATCTTCTGCGTGTTAGAACACTAATTTCACGAAGAGACGATTGTGAAACCTTCAGATATCCTTTGGTACTACCACGAAAACATGTGATCGGCGAAAGATTAATTTATGATGTGCATGTCAAGTCATGTCATATTGGAACTCAAGCGCTTATGAATATTCTACGAGAACAATACTGGATACTTGGAGGTAGAAGAGCAATCCGATCTGCCATTTCATCCTGAAAATCATGTAAACGACACCAAAGTAAAAGCATGAAGACAACGACGATAGAACTACCGTTAGACCGAGTCAGAGATGCTGCTACGTTTGAAGTCGTGGGGATTGATTTAGCTGGTCCTGTGTACACCAAAGAAGGAAAAATATGGATATGTATTTTTACATGTGCGGTGTACAGAGCCGTACACTTAGACATTACTATGTCTGCGTCTACTAGTGATTTCCTCAAGACGTTTAGAAGATTTGTCGCCAGACGAGGACGTCCACGTGTGATATACACTGATAACGGTACAAATTTCTGTGGTGTAGAAAACATTTTTAGTCATCTAAATTGGGAGGAAATCATGAAATTCAGTGCTACGCAAAGAATCATTTGGCGTTTCAATCCACCTATGAAACCTTGGTGGGGTGGTTGGTGGGAAAGAATGATAGGTATGCTTAAACAACTGTTAAAAAGAACATTAGGACACGCAAGACTCAATAATGAAGAGATGTATACTATACTCTGTGACTGTGAGACGGTGATTAATTCTCGGCCGTTAACGCATGTGTCGGATAAACCTACGGACATGATTCCGTTGACACCTGCAATGTTCATTCGAGATTGTGCGGAAGCGGGTGTTCCGGACTGTGACTCGGCGGACGCGAGAGATTTAAATAGACGTATCTGTTATTTACAAAGGTTACGGTGTGACTTACGTAAAAGATTCCGAATCGAATATTTGGGACAGTTGTATTATCACAATAAGTGTAAGACAATCGGTAGTGTCGCGTTTGGTGATATTGTCTTAATTGGCGACGACAATAAAAAACGCATTGATTGGCCATTAGCTCGTGTGATTGAACTTTTACCGGGTAAAGATGGTAAAATTCGCGTAGTACGACTTCAGACTGCAAATGGTTTCCTGTTGCGTCCGATACAACGCCTTTATCTGCTGGAAGGCGCCACTGCCAGCATGACGAGGGAGGAACGAGAGATGCCAGCAAACGCTGCTGTCGAGGCGAAGTCGTCTTCAGGTGCCAAAGAGACGCCTATCACAACTGTAGACGAGATGGCACTTCCAGCTGCACAGGCGACAGGAGCTGTCTGTGTTCCAGACGAAAGTGGAGTGAAGTGTAAACGTGATCTCGTTTCAAGATATGGTCGGAAAATAAATGTACCAAATAGGTTAAGTTTTAGTTAAGAAAGAGAAATGTCTATTTTCAATGTCAAGCATCTATCGTATTGATGGTAAACCTTTTATTGAAATCTAAAAGTTTCCCAGGTGGGAGAATGTCGTGGATGCTTGAGATTTAAATAAAATACTTATATTTTATGTCAATAGATGTAGTGACAGATGCACACGAGATGTAGTTGGCTCCCTCTATTATGATTGTAGTTCAGTTGTCTATTTTTGAAAAATATAAAACGTATGTCATGCTGTAGATTTAATGTAATTGCTGTTGAACCTACTTCAATCTTTTATCAATAAAGTGTTTGTGAAAAAAAGAATCTGCTGGTGTAATTTTGAGTGCGGGTAGTGCCCTTAATTTCACCTAATTCGTAACAGTCAGTTCATTTTAAAATATTTAATTGAAGAACTGAACATAAAAGTAAATTTAATTTTAAATGGTTCCAAAATTATTATTATGCAGTTAAATCACATTAAATTTATTGATTCAATGAACTACCTGCCCATGTCCTTGTCGGCATTACCGAAAGCAATGGATTTACCTGACACTTTAAAGAAAGGCTATTTTCCACACCTTTTCAATACAATAGAAAATCAGGATTATGTTGGTCCACTTCCTTCAGTTAATTATTATGGAGTTGACAGCATGTCTATTTCTGTACGAGAAAACTTTTTGGAATGGTACAACAAGCAGGTACAGGATAATATTATATTTAACATGGAAAAAGAGATCCTTGAGTATTGCTTGTCTGATGTTGATATACTGCGCCGTGCATGTGAAAAATTTCAAAAAACTTTTATTTTAGATTGTAAAGTATGTCCTTTTTCTGAGGCTGTTACCATTGCGTCTGCTTGTAATCGTGTATTCCGGCGTTTATTTTTAAAACCAAATACTATTGGAATTATACCTCAAAGAGGATACCGGTTAAATAATAACCAATCAAAAATTGCTTTAAAATGGTTAATTCATCAAGAAAATACAAGAGGAATACACATAAAACATGCTGGCAATGGTACAGAAACGGTAATTGACAATAAATTTAAAGATGATGGTTATTTTGCTGCAGATAAATTAGTTTTTGAATTTCTAGGATGTTTTTGGCATGGGTGTTTATTGTGTTATAGAACAAATCGAAATAAAGAAATTTTTAATAATTCAAAAGAAACTTTAAATGATAGACATGAAAGAACAATGGAAAAAATAGACAAAATTCAAAATCTGGGATATAGAGTTATATATATTTGGGAATGTGAGTTTATAAATTATTTGAAAAATGATAAAAACCTAGAACTTCAGCTTAATAACCATGAATTATTAAATACTTCACCACTACACCCACTCGACGCTTTTTTCGGTGGAAGGACAGGCAATACCTGTTTATATAAAAAAATTGAAAATAGCGAAAAAATTAAATACGTCGATGTATGCTCGCTCTATCCATACGTATGTAAATATGGCAAATATCCTGTAGGCCATCCAAAAATTTTTGTCGGCACAGACTGTGATATGTTGTGTCCTAATAATGATATAAATGAAGTAGAAGGTCTAATTAAATGCACGGTCCTTCCTCCTGCAAATTTATTTCACCCCGTTTTACCTCGAAAAATTCATGGAAAACTGATGTTTGTTTTATGTCGGACATGCTGTGATAATTTAGAACAGACTGAGTGTACACACTCGGATAATGACAGACAATTTATGGGAACGTGGATTGTGGATGAAGTGCGGCGTGCAGTTTCACTCGGCTACAATATAATAAAAGTGCATGAGGTATGGCAGTATGAAGTCACTGTTTACAATAGAGTAACAAAAGTTGGTGGCTTATTCGTTGAATATATTAACACCTTTTTGAAAATGAAGCAAGAAGCTTCTGGCTATCCATCGGATTGTGTCGATGATGCGAGCAAGACCGAATATATCGTGATTATTACGAAAATGAAGGAATTCAACTAGATCCGCTACAAATACAGAAAAATTCTGGAAAAAGAGCGGTGGCGAAACTTATGTTGAATTCTTTCTGGGGTAAGATAATTTTATTAAATTTGTACAACAAAATATTAATATTTATTGTTTCTAATAGGTAAATTCGCTCAAGCTGAAAACCGACCCCGTACAACAACAGTTTCGACTCCTGAGGAATTATACGAGCTACTTGCAAATCCTGCAATACAAGTGCAAAGAATTATTCCTGCAGGAGAGCGTATGTTGTACGTGACCTGGTTGCAAGAAAATGAAGCTCTTGATCAGCTACGCTCTGTCAACGTTGTGATTGCGGCTTATACCACAGCCCAGGCCCGCATAAGGTTGCATGAATTTTTGGAACCTCTAGGTCGTAGAGTTTTATACTACGACACAGATTCTATTATATATTGTCAGTCACCAGGACAATATGAACCACCAGTTGGTAATTTATTAGGAGATCTTACCGATGAATTAACATGTTATGGTGTTGACAGCTATATAATAGAATTTGTTTGTGGAGGTCCAAAAAATTATGCATACCGTGTGTATTCTCCAGCCGAAAATAAAATAGAAGAAACTTGTAAAGTGAAGGGTTTCACACTAAACTACAAAGATTCAAAAAATATTAATTTTAGTGCAAAGAAATAACAATATGCAGGATAATTTAGTAATAAATTCTAATAATATAAGATGTACAAATAATCATAGTGTAATTACAAAAAAAGAATCAAAAACATTTAAAATCCAATTCATGAAACGTCGATAGGTGGATAACTTAATAGTGTTCCATATGGACTAAAAAAAATAAGGTTAGGCTAATAGTTTAATGTATTTATATGTATTTATATGTATAAAATTTAAATAAAATATTATAATGTTTATTTTTACAAAATAAATAAATATAAATATATCATCACGCCTTTTACCCATTACTGGGTGTGGCACTCTGCCTAAGCAGATCTCGGTAAGTGATATATTTTGTCGCGTGAAATGCGGTTACCAGCCGTCAAATCACGGCTCTCAAAGATATTAGTGGAGAGGGAGCCACAGGGGTAGATTTAAATTGGTGAAAATTGTTTGTCGGCTGTGGGGATCGAACCAGGGTTCTCAAGATCCACAGGCTTACTTTTTATTAAATTTAATATTTACCGTCTGTCAGTTGATTTGTATTGAAATAATGACAATTATGTTAATAATGGTATTTACAAATTCTTACGAGTTTTTAATTACTGTAGATAGACATCATTAGTAAGCATAGTGAATGTTATTATAAAAGGGAGTCGAAGGATTTTGTACGTATTGTAAAGATACATATTGACCTGTTCACAAGTCCAGTATTTTCAAAGATGGCATCAAAAGTTCAAGATTCGTCAAAACTACTTCACTCAGTTCAACACTACGAAGTTGCGGCGTCCGAATCATGGGACGATATAGATGTCCCCACTTACAACCCTATGGAACGGATATTAGGCAAGCCCGTGCTTATACCACCACCGGCAAATATGTCAAAATCGCAGAAGAAAATCTTTTACGCTTCCGAAAGAAACAGATGCAAGAATCTAAAAAAGAATTCTATCGAAGAAACTCAACTTCTACACCCTGTTGAAAAATATGTGGTT
Source organism: Pterostichus niger (assembly GCA_947425015.1). NCBI lineage: Eukaryota > Metazoa > Arthropoda > Insecta > Coleoptera > Carabidae > Pterostichus > Pterostichus niger. The sequence goes on along the minus strand of OX380351.1, from coordinate 10,056,205 downwards.
CATACATCCGAATCCTGGGATGACGTAGATGAACCAACGTACAAACCAATGGATAATGTTTACAACAAACCCGTGCTGCTACCCTCTCCAGGAAACATGTCCAAGAATCAAAGGAAAGCCTTTTACGCTGCCGAAAGGAATAGGTGGAAGAGCTTAGATAAATAATGAAATTCAAATTGTTTATTGTAATTATATATTTTATTATAATAAAAACAATATTTAAAATTACAGAGTTTTATTAAAATAATAATTAAACATATACATTATAAATTCATCATTTTCAGATTGATTATATTTGTTAAATAATTTTACAAAATTATCATGTGTGTAACAATTAATTCTAAATAGCAAATACATTAAACAATAGTAACCGCAGACAGATGAAGTAACATTTTGCAAAACATGCGTATTATATGTCCATCTTCGAGTATTTCTTTGTAAAAAATGTATGTGTTCTATAACATATGGCGGACGTCCAAAGCTGTCAAAATACATCCCGCTGACAAGACGGTCAATAAAGATTGCTAGCCAATGTGTCCCAGGCAATGTATCAGGATCAGAATTAACAATAAGAGCACATGGAAAATTAACATGACGCGGCAAAGTATTTGCATCATATACACCATAATGACTTGTGTTTTTAAAATAATATCGAAATATAGAATTGATAAATACAGCATCCATTTTTCTTCGTCTGAACGACTGATAGTTTTGAACTAACTCTAAAATTAATTTTTGTTGGCATATAAAGGGATTTTTGAAGTGAAACATTTTAATAATTATTTTTATTTTATTTTATTCATTATTTATAAATTATACATATTATGTTTTCTAACTACCATAATCTACAATAACATTTCTATTTCGATCAATTTCAATAATATTATCAAATTCAGCATAAATAACACAATTTATGGTCTGAGTCAGGACTTGTTCAAAACCAACTTCAATTCTTAAAGAGCCATGGCGTGTTAGATTCTAATGCAGCATCGAATTTGCAGAGAGGTCAGAAGTGAGGTCAAATGCTGTTAAACAATATCCTTGAGGATAACTTTCTCTGGAAATTCCATGTCCAGAATTTGAAAAATGTATGCCTGTCCCAGAAAATAATGTGTTGTACATTTGAATGTATGCTGGTTTGTTTCCAAAGGAAGGCTGCAGCGGCTTTGCGGGTAATTGTTGTCCGTTTACACAAAGTGATAAATAATTTATGTTGAAATGTTCAAAATTGAAGGGATTACTTTTATAATCGCCATTGAATGCTTTATTAGATACAAAGCCAATTATACATCTCTTCGGCAACTGTCCCAAGAAAATGTTGTCTAACGACTTGCCTTGAATTCCTGTAGGTATTATAATCGCTTTCACCTCGGCTCTCGTAATGGGATATTTAGCAGTATTTATTTTTAAAGCCTTGTTATGGGCAAGTAAAATACTTGGATTTAGTTTGACGCGACGAACAAGTAATGTTGCTTCATTTATTTGTACTTTGAAATCTGTCCCCGTAGAAATTAAATGAAAACTATCTCTCGAGCGTACTAACCTCACTCGCATTTCGACACCATTTATTACAAAATTTTCTTGATTGAATATATCTGCATGTAGGTGACCGATCAAATCAACATTTTTACTTTTATCAGTAAATTTATGCCTCTTAATAAATCCTGAATTACCACCAGCATCAGTATTATTTATATGCCCCGAGTCATCAGAATACCATGGAGATGAACTAAGATGAGAATTTTTTGCATCTTTACCATAATTCAGTAAAGTCTCAATATACGTTCTATATGCATAGGTATTGTTTGGCGGTGATACTAGTTTCTGGTTTAAATATATAAATTAAATCAATCAATAATAAGATTGGATTTTTAAAAAGAATTTTATTTTGCTGCACAAGTACATACAGTGAACTCTTCTACTTGACTATCTTCTAACAACTGACTTTACGTCTTACATTTTGTCTACATATAACATTTCTTATCTAATATATCCTATTACAAATTTGTCATGGAAAAGTACCGTGTGAAAGGTGCAATGCTGATGCAATAGGGGTTGTGTCCCTACATAATTCCTCCCCTGTTAGACGAAAGAATACCTATGGTATTTTCAGCAGGTATTGTTTCGCAAGTTTGATCTTGTTTTTGTTTTAAGTTTAACAATTTTCTAGCAAGTGCCGAATAGATTTTTATCAATAAGAGCATTGCAACGGTCACGATTGTCGTGTACAATAATACATCGTAAAATATAGAATGTGATTCAGAACTACTAATTTGATTTAAATGAATTATCTTTTGACTTGGAATTTTAATAGTTTCTAAGTTTTTAATATTCAAGGTTTTATTAAATATTAATTTTTCTTTACTATTATCAATATCTAAATTAATTATTTTGTCATAATTAATATTTTTATAATGTCTTTGTTTATTAATTAAACAATCTTTTATACAATAGATACCAGAAATTACTTTTTCTTCTATTTCGTGACCACATTCAATATTTATTAATTCCTTATGAGGTAAATAAAGGTATACAATATTAGAGTTTGGAACTATAATGATTTCGTTATGATCAAGTAAATTTATATAATTACAATTATTATTATTTCTATAAAAGTACATATTTTCTAAACATCTGTCAGGAATTGAGTTTCCTTGACTACAAATATAAAGTTTATCTTCTACGAGGGTACATTTGTTTAAATAACTAATTTGTGTGTTTGATTTTGAATAATATCCTTGTTGTACATTTAGAGTAACAAAGGTTTCATTGTGTATAGTGGGTATAGGTGTAATTTGTAAGAGTTCTGTTTGTACGAGAGGAATGGGAATGTCTATTATGATATTTAATGAGAGTTTTTCGAATTTGCAATAAGTTTTGATTAATTGTTGATTTTGCCAATTTTTTATTATGAGATTTTTGAAACTATCTGGCAAAAGTTTATCAATTTCTAATTTGATGTCATCTCTAGACAGTATTCCAAAATAAAGAGTGTTTATTTCGCAAAAAGCGAAGGTAGTCTCGATTTCGTTAATAATGCTAATTAAATTTGTGGCCATAAATGTCAATTGAGTGATAATATTTTTTAAATATATTATATCGTTATAATCTATAATTTTCCCAATTGTTTTTCCTATTTCACTAATTTTATCTTTAATTGCTTTATTATTCTTATTAATTTTTTCTATTTGATCATTAAAGTGATTTGATATATTTTTGTTAAAAATAATAATTTGTTTCATGTTATCTTTAAGAATGTTTTCATTATCATTTATTAATTTTAAAGCATTATCGTATCTTTCTTGATCTGTTGCATCTAAATTTCCTGTTATGCTTTTTATAATGGAGCCTAAACCATTTATAAGTCCTCGTTTATTTCTAGTATTGTCGTATAAAGTGATTTGTATTTTATTACTTATTATATCTAGGAAGTTTTCTAGCATTATAAAGTTATTATTTAGACTTTGTGTGAATTTACTATTTCTATCGTTACTATAATTATTATTTATTTCTAACTTAATATTATTAAAATGAATAGTTAGATTATTATATAATTCCTTAATTTTATAAAGGTTAATATTTACGTAAAGATACTTATTATTAGTGGAGATTAGAGCTTCTCCTAGCTTTAGGACGTTGATTCCGGGGTTGGTTCTAGCATCTTCGAGGTTGATGGTTGTGCTAGCTCGCATGATTCTGTAAATTTACGATAAGGTTTTAGCTTATCAATTTTTATTTTTTTGTCTTTATCGGTAGTTATTTGTGCTCTGTCTCGAATGTATGTTTTTACTATGCCTCGGTGATTCGTTTTACCAAGATGATAGTTTTGAATTAATTTCAGTTGTTCTTCCGATGATTCTATGTCTGTTAGTAGGTTTTTACAACTAACTAATATATAAGTGCCAGGTTGAAAGTATACTTGTAAAATAGAATTTAGCATTAATTTCAGAGAATCGGGTACTAAGCAGTAATATTTAATTCCTGGTACTAAATAACTTTTAATAAATTTTAATAATGTGTCTTTGGAATTTACTTTATTGACATGCATATACATTCTTTGTTTATCGTTTCCAAATAGTTTAATTAATTCAAATGTATTTTTTGAGTTTGTTTCTTTAAATATTATTTGATTTTTTCCATAGTTAATTGGATTTTCAATATAAGAAAGACCGTTTACTGGTGCTTCATCATCTGAATGTTGTGTGCAACTATCAGTGTCTTTTTCAGCGTTAACAGAGTTAGCGTAGTTTTGAATATTATTTATAGTAAATACGTTTATTTGAATATTTGTGTTTTCAAATGTTTGCTTTAGTAAATTTTCTATTTCAAACCAATTTTTTTGGTCTAAGCCAGAAGCTATTTTAGGCATGTTAATTGAATTAATATTATTTTGTATTAAATAGTCGCGTAGTTGTTTTAAACAGTTTGCTATGTTTGCTAGGTTTGGTTCATGGAAGTATTTCTTTTTTGTAATTAAATGAATTATGGGTCTTGGTGACATTTGAATAGCAATATTTTCCTTTATTGATAATTTATCTAAATTATTTGTTGTTTGAAATTTCTCATTAATTTGCTGCGCAAAGCCTTGACTCATTTTAAAGTCTTCGGATATGCAATGTACTATTGGTTCGTTATGGTCGAAAATATTTGAATTTTTATAAATTATTTCGAAGGGTTTTGGAATTCTAGACAGATAATCTGCAACGTAATTTTGTTTACCTTTTTGGTATTCTATGTCATATTTATATTCGCATAATTTTAGATTCCATCTGATGAGTTTCTGATTAGGTTCTTTTAAACTGCTAAGCCAAATAAGCGGTTTATGATCCGTTATTAATTTGAATTTATGTCCGTATAGATATGGATGAAAATGCTTGATTGACCAAATTATTGCGAGTAATTCTTTTTCGGTGGTGGAGTAATTAATTTCGTGGGCATTAAGGGTTCTACTAGCGTACGCTATGGGTAGATCCTTGCCGTCAATATTTTGTGAAAGCACTGCACCGAGAGCAAAATTTGAAGCGTCAGTGGTTAATCTAAATTGTTTTGAGAAGTCAGGATATTGTAAAATTGGAGAGTTTGAAAGTAATAATTTACATTTTTCAAAATATGAAATGTATTCTTTATCTTCGAAATTAATTTTTGTGTTTTTCTTTAGACATTGGGTAAGTGGTTTTGTTAATTTTGCAAAATCCTGTATAAATCTCCGATAATAACCGAGTAAACCTAAAAATGATTTAATTTCTTTTTGTGTTTTCGGAATGCTAAATTTTTGTATTATTTTAATTTTATCAGGATTCGGTTTTACTCCATCTGTTGTGATTAAATGCCCGAGATAGGCGACTTCTTTCCTGAGAAATTCGCTCTTATCTAGTTGTAATTTGAGATTCGCTTCGCGTAGTTTGTGAAAGACAGTTTTGATGTTTTGTATGTGTTCTTGTAATGACGTTCCTAAAATAATGATATCGTCTAGGTAAACGAAGCATATTTTGTTTATAAGATCTTTTAGGACAAAATTCATGAGTCTTTGAAAAGTGCTAGGTGCATTTTTGAGGCCAAAAGGCATTCTGAGAAATTCAAAATGGCCTTGGTCTGTCGAGAAAGCTGTTTTATCTATCGAATCGGGATCCATTTCAATTTGATGGAATCCACTTTTGAGGTCAATTGTTGTGAAATAATTCGATTTACCCAGTTTATCTAAAATATCCGTAATGTCTGGAATCGGGAACTTATCATCTATCGTTTTGGAATTAAGTTTTCTATAATCGACTACCATACGAAATTTTTCTTTACCGGAAGCGTCTGCTTTTTTCGGTACAATCCAGATTGGGCTACTCCAAGGTGAATAGGAGTGGCGAATTATATTTTCCTCTAATAATTTGTTTATTTGCGAATTTACTTCATTTTTATAAACTATTGGATATTTATATGATCTTTGGTATACAGGCGTTTCGTCTGTTACATTAATTTTGTGTTTTATTTTATTAGTACAAGAAAGGTTTTGGTCATCTGTAATCGTTAGATCTTATTTAGTTCGTGTTTTTCTATGTCATTGAGATGTTCAGTTCTAAGGTTTAGTTTGTCTGATATTTCGTGTATATTCAAGTTTAATTTGTTTTGATGAAAGTAATTAAATTTAAATGTATGTTTATCTAATATGACGGATTCATTTGAATAATTTATTTTTGCATTTAATAACTTTAACCCTGAATTTCCTATTACAATATTAAAATCTTTGTGAAATTCGTAAATGTAACATTTCAATTTTTTATTAAATAATTCTACAAATGTAAAGTAATTTCCGTGGGAAACAGCGTTGGCAGTTTGAATTTCGAAATGTTCAGGAAATATTTGAAATTTATTTTTATTCTCATTTACAAATTCTTGGCTGATAAAATTTTCGGATGATCCTGTATCTATTAAAACTCTAGCGTTTTTAAATTGTATAAACGGTAATTTAGAAGTATAATTTGCTAAGGATTCGAATTTTCTGTCGGGTCCAAAGAAAAATTTTCATTTTCTGTTTCTATCTCAGCATTATTTTCATAATTTTGCGTTTCCTCAAAATGTTCAAAATTTTCTAATTCTGATTCATTATTTAACTCGATAGGGTTATCTAAAAGTTGTAAATCTTGTCTTTGTCTTTTTAAATGTGGTTTAAATGTATTAGTACTAATAGACATAGGTTGGGGATAATTTTGTTTTGTTTTGAATTGTGATTGTTGTGAATATCGAATCATTGGTGATCGATATTGATTCGTGTGTATGTTCGGATTGTGTGGTTTATATGCAGGTGTTGGTGTACTTATCTTTTGTTTTATTGTGTTTTGTTTATTAATATTTGCATGAATGTACTGGAAATCATTTTTGATTAAATTTTGTATATCATTTAAAGATTTAGGATTTCTAGCTGCTAGTTGACTTCGGTATGGTTCTTTACAATTTATTATGAAATTATGAGAAGCATATGTGGACATAAATATTGATAAATTGTCAAATCCATTGCCAAAATTTATACTTAATAAACTCATCATTCTGTTGAAAATATCTTCATATTTATCGAAGTATATGAAAATATCTTCATTAGATTTTTGTTCTAAATGAGACAATTCTGTTAAGAAGTGAACTTCGTTTCTTTTGTCTCCATATTCTTCCATTAACAAATTTTTTAAACTTGCCCAGTTAGTATATGTTTTAGTAGCTAGTTTTGCATTAGCTTCTTTAATAATTTTCTTTCTAATTGTATGTAAAATAATTCTTTCTACAATTTTAGATAATTTTTGCTTGTCTACGATATCGAGAACTTCATTGCAAATATTTATAAAATGGGGTAAAGTACCTGTACTTCCATCGTATTCTGGGATTATTTCTAATAAATCTTTAATTTCACTAGGAACTTTAGGTATGAGATTAATTGTAGCGGGTTGAATTACTGGTGTTGACATTTTGTAGCTGTGTTTTTAATATTTGATAATAATGTCTAGTATATAAATTTGAATAGATTAATAATTGTGTAAGTTTTATTTTAAATGTATTGATGTTACGTTAATAATGAGGAACAGTGATTCGATCAACAAACAATACAGAGATGAATAAAATTACTTACAGTAATATTAGGATTAAATTAAGTATGGCCAATTTCATGGTCCTTGGGTTGAAGCTTGGAGCTTGGTGAGGTGAGGCCTGATGTTCGCTCAGGTGGGCGGTGGGTGTTGATATTCGCTCAACGGATGATGGTGAGGCGTCTTCAGCGGCTGGTCAGCACTCGATGACGGTCTCGGAATTAACGACGATATGATTTGCCTTTCCTCGTCGGAGTTGTAGAGAGAAGATGTAGTTTTTGATGTTGGTTTGCAGTTTGTGAGGCACTGATGCACTTGAACTTGTTGTCACGTTTTATTTTGAGTGTAGAAATCTTTAACGAATTAGTCTCATCAAGAGTTATAGTGAGACTTCGGATTTTAATCACTCTGAGAACGTATTGATTCGTGATACTGATTTTAACACTTGAAAGTGACGACTGAAATTCTTCAACGAATTGGAAACTCAAATTTGAGGTTCTTCGGAATTTACAGACTTGTCAGTTGTCCTACCGACTGCGCCAATTAAATCAATCAATAATAAGATTGGATTTTTAAAAAGAATTTTATTTTGCTGCACAAGTACATACAGTGAACTCTTCTACTTGACTATCTTCTAACAACTGACTTTACGTCTTACATTTTGTCTACATATAACATTTCTTATCTAATATATCCTATTACAAATTTGTCATGGAAAAGTACCGTGTGAAAGGTGCAATGCTGATGCAATAGGGGTTGTGTCCCTACATAATTTATATATATATATCATCAGTATTATTCATATGCCCCGAGTCATCAGAATACCATAGAGATGAACTAAGATGAGAATTTTTTGCATCTTTATCATAATTCAGTAAAGTCTCAATATACGTTCTATATGCATAGGTATTGTTTGGCGGTGATACTAGTTTCTGGTTTAAATATATATATATATATATATATATATATATATATATATATATATATATATATATATATATCAATCTGGCTGAAAATTTAATGTAGCCAATTGTTCACGGGACCTACGTTGTCTGTTTCAAGAATTACAGAGTTGTCAGATTTAATAATTTTTACATGTAAATATAACATAGTTTGTGATAAATCTAAGTATTCTTCTCCATTGCCTGGTATAACAAATTCAATGGGCCCGTCTTCAGTGATAGATGATAAAGGTTTGTAATTAACCCATTGACCACTTTCAATGCTTGTCTGCGTGGGGGGTAAAGCGAATAAGTCTAATTCCGTTTTGACACATTCACATGATTGAGTGTGTAAAAACGCCATTTTAATCAAATATGTCTATAACTCTAGAGTGTTTCTTGTTCTTTACTCTAACAGGTGAAGTTTTAGAATGAACATGTTTCTTATTTAACCGCTTCTTTGTATAACCAGAACCACTCATTAATTTCTCAATTTTATTTTCAACATTACGTTTTAAATTAATCCCCGCCTCCGATACACGTTGCTTGAACGATTCCTTAGCAGGACGATTTTCACTTAAATCTCCTAAAAATTGTATTCCCGTACTAAGAGCTTGTTTTCCGACGGCTCCGACACTTTTCTTAATTAAAGGTACAATACTTCTGAATAATCCACTAAAAAAACTACCAAGTCCATGACCTCTTTGAAATTGATTTCCTTTATACACAAGCCCAATACCACTTCCTGCTTGTAAATTATAATATTCCTGATACGGACACGTTTTCATGATGTAGAGCGGCGAAAATGAAGTTTAATGCATAACGTTCCAAACTCGAATGGTGCCGCAAATCCATCGTTGCATCTGATATCTATTTCAATGTTTGAAAATTCTCTTCTTAAAACGGGGACAAAATGCGGTTGCGCATATGAAATCATTTTATTTGATCCGAAAACATATTTTTCAGTATTAACCTGTACAATTCGCAAAAGTTGTGTAACTACATCCCCCACTAATTGAGGCTCAATAATATCGCTATAAATGTATAACTGTATACCTAACATCAAATTAGGTAAATTGATTGAGGTTCTTTGTTGGTATATGTCGGTAAATGGTGGATATCCTAACTGAAGCGCCAATTTTGGTGACAATTTTAATGAACATACTTCAGAACCTCTAAATTTTGCTTCTACACGTTTTTCTGAGGCATTATAAGAGAATGCAACATATTTATTAATTTTCACATTTATATTCAATTCATGTAACACACCATCAATGTTGTCGTAATTTTTTGAACAAATTTGTTCTTTTTCAATACCTACTACTACGCTTTTTTCTGTAATATTTTCTTTCTTTGTCATAATGAAAACTTTATTTTCTCGGTTGTTAATATTATAAAAAGAGCATGGGTAAATAATTTCAGCCAAAGCCACTTCCCAAGATCCATCTAACTTTATATTCTGTGGTAATTGAGTTGTAAATTTTGTTGTTTTATTATCAGGAAAATATTGCATTGAACTATTACTAGGTAGTGTTATAAAAAATTCTTTATCATTCATTATTCAATAATTTAATTTGGTTTGCAGGTATCCAAGAATTAAACTGTTTACTGTAACCTTTCCACTTGACGAGTAATTTCTTTCTATTGCCCGAACCTTTTGTTGCTACTATTTTATCTATTTTATAAGTTGTATCCGTCGTCACATGTACATGTTGTAATTCATATGCGTAGAATGTGCCCTCTATCACTTCATTATTTAAATCTTTTACTTTATAAACAGGTTCTCTAGACTGTTTTTGAAAATGTAAATACCTTTGCAGAATTTCTTGATACAAAGGCCATTTTTCATATTCTGATAATTTTGAATTTAAAATATGTTTCATGTCGTTATCTAGTTGACTTGATATTTCGTCTCTATTATTATTATTATTATTATTAATACGTAAACGATTTAAATTTTCAGGTGTCATTAACACCATTTTTTTAGCATGTTCCATATTTAATTTTTAATTAAACTACTCAAAACGCCTGTTATAAGGGGTGCCAGTAAAAAAGGTAAAAAGGCTCCACCGGATTGAACTATTATACGTTTCTTTTTTTTCCAGTTTTCACCACGTTTCGTAAGCTTTCTTAAAACGTTTTTATGTTGTTTAAGTTTAGTCTGTTGGTTTTTACTAAGACAAATTTTACCGTGTAAAATATTATAAACACATTCACAGATACATTTATCTGAACTACAGTCAGTGTTTTTTAATAATGCTAACCTATATTTAGGTTCCAGTTTATGCAGAGCCCTCAATAATTCAACGTTGGTGGTTATAGTCTTATTCATTGTTATGATATAATGTCAGGCATGTTTATGCTACTGTATTTATACCTTTTTTTAGGTAGATAAACATATGTTAAACCGTCACGTGATGTACGGAATCGTAACCAATCGGGTGTATTTTGTTTTAAGTCAAAAACTATATATCCGTGAGGCTTAGATGTTGCATCATAATAAGCTTCTTGCACAAATTTAACATTTTCTGGAAAAACTTGTCGTGATAGGTGCATAATTTGCGCTTTATCTCGAGGATTCTTAAAATAAATAATGTAATTTGCATTCAGAGATATATCCCTTTGACCTTTCCCTTGATGAAATAAATTTTGAGTAAGAAAAAATACGGATACATTTTTATGATGAGACCATTTTGTAAATATATCTACTACGCGATCGTCTGCTTCTCTCATTAGATCATCTATTATAATTAATTGCGGATTTTTTCCATCTATATTTTCTACATCTGGTAGGCCCTCGTGAAATTCTACACCTTGAATCATATCATACAAATTTTGCCAAGTACCATAATGCCAGCATATTTTTGAAAAAGCTGTATCACTCATATTATCAAATATAAAATTGTTTACAAAGTATGATTTTCCACTGCCGGACGGCCCAGCAATTATAGCAGAAAAAGGATGTTTAAATTCCGTACACATGTTGCCAACAAGCTGTTTAATAAGGTAATGCCAAGTGGAAGTATAATTAGCTATTTATAATCCATAAAAAAAATTATTTAATATATTCAGGGGATAAGTACAGGCAATAATATAGCGTTTCATGTCATTTACAACATTTATTTAAAAATAAATATTTATATATACATTTAAACATATACATATTATTTACAATAAACAGAAGGTATAAACATATTACAATTGAACGAATTCCAGCAGTCGAGCTTTTTTCCCCATAGAACCATAATCTTTCAGTCCTGTGTATTTAATACCCCATTTTGTTACAGATTTTTTTAAATCAGATATTTCTACATCGGTCAACTCATCAAATCGTCCAGGAAGATAGGTAACAAATTCCTCACATTCGACAATTACTTTCCTACCGAAGCCTGTACTAACTGCCTTTATATCTACAAGTTTATATTCCTTATTCAGCTCTAATTCTATCAGTTTTCTTCGGGGTTTAATATTATCTAATTTTCCTTTCACGTTCAGCTTATTGAAATCCATTTCTGAAACATACAATTTTTTAATAACGCAATTTATATTTTATTTTTACCTACGTACTGTCGAGCCTTCTATTCCGTCAATACAACTAAAACTGAATACATTTTAACAAAATATATCCCTTTATATACCTACACTATATTTTGATTTCTTTTTATTTCACCTTGAACCTTTCTAACTATTTTCAAATTCTTTAAATTACAGCTGCTTTCAAATACCAAGAATATTAAAACGTAATTACAATATTACCTTAATATTTTTCTCATGTCCATTAAAACTTCACCAATATATAAATATCAATAACAGCATAATTTTAAAATCATTAACATTTCTTAAATATTTACTTATCACAACATCATAATTAAAATTCAATAACATTCTCTTAAATATTTACTTATCAAAATACCATCATTTAAAACAATTAACATTTCTATCTTATCATTACATCACAAATACACACATTCCCCAGGGTCATTAAAACCTAATTACCTGGCGCCACCCCAGACGTCGCGAAAAGTGGGGCTACATACTACTCATAATTTGTGACGATCTCAGAAATGTTAAAAAGAAATATTTGTCGCGCTGTTTCGAGTGTTTCCAGATGGCAGCTATAAATTACTCACTTGGACGTTTTGACAATCAGGGCACAGACAAAAGTGGACGCTACAAAAAAACAGACATTTAAAATTTCAAAATGAGGCATCAGTGGGTCTGTTTTCCAGTTTTCCATTATGCTTCATAAAATTGGAATTAAAATCTCCCATTATAATTGTGTTAAAATAACAAACTTATTATATTCAACCATGTAAAATGTAATATACTTTTTTGGAAGGTATTGAACAATCGTGAATGCAAAAGTTAATAATTTAGTAAGTTTCATGTAAGAATGTATGTTTCTAATCAAAAGCTAGTCAGAAAACAGATTACGCGCTCGACGAACGAGCTGTATACTCAACCCAAAATTCGACTAAGATGACGTCACAGCGGACATATTCATGCACTTAAAATTCCGAAAATAAGTTACGAATACCTTTAAAAGTCCTACAACGAAAAGTAAAAAGAATGATGACAGGGGTAACTTTAAGGAACAGATTAATAACTTAAGAACTAAGAAGAACAAACATAAAAAAAGTAGAAAAAGTAATAAAGAAATCCAAATGGCGATGAACACGACATGTGGCGCGACTAATTGACGACATGTGAACAAGAATAATCACAACTTGATTACCAACAGATAGAAGACGAAGGTCGGAATTATAAGAAGGCGGAAAGTCCTTGTCAACATGGACATATAGAAATTATACTTTTATTATTATTATTTGTCGATAACAGATATTTTACTGTACTGAGAACCTTATAAAGTACATATTTACGAACGTAAAGACAAAATATAACAAAATTCTGTTCTAAAATATGTCTATATTTATTTTTATTTTTTAAACTACAATAAATTTTTGCATCGTCTATAAAAAGCACATATACGAGTAGATTGAAAACCACCCCTCAATTTGAATATACTAGAACTCAAAAATTTAATCTTCTTCTGCCTTTGATGTTGCGATTCTTGAACTTTTTTAATTTTGTTTACACTTGATAATTTGTATAATACGGTAATAACATTGTTGTATTTTTTTATCCGTATTGTTTGTCCATTTAAAAATTTCATAATTTCACAAGCAACAGCCAAATCATTTGTATCAAGTGAAGATGAAGCAACTATAAATTTAATGTGGCTTAAATTTGGAAATATTGTATCTTGTTTATCGATGAATAAAATAATCCCAAACTTTAATCCCCCAGGAACGCGAAATATGTCCAGATATGGTTCTAGAATTTCGAAGTACCAATTTTGAAAAAATGGTTTATTAATATGAATAGGAAATTTTAATGGCATGGGATTTAATAATTTTGATATTTGTTGTCCGAAGACATTTCGAGATTGAGTTGTATCGTAGAACTTGGAAATTTTTGCAAAGAAGCCGTTTTCAACCAAACATTGTTTCTTGTACTGGGCAATTTCTTGTCGTTTGCTAATCTCTAGAAATAATATTAATTTTACGTATCTCGAATCACAGGTAATGAAAGTTCATAATATGTCAGATATGATGAAACAAAATATTGTGTGTGTTTGAACCACAGTATTTTTCTCAGACAAAGGCTCTTTTTAATGTTAAAAGTGATAAGTACTATAATGTTAAATCACCCGTCCCTGACCTATCCTTGACGGCTATTTTTTTAAAAATTATTATATTTAATAAATTGAAGTGTACGCTGGTGAATTGTTGCAACATTTTAAAATATTAGGCAAAGGAACTTCTCAATTGCGACGCTAGCTGGATTGTTAACTGACGTGCAATAAAACATACAGCGGGGAGGTTGATGAAAATAGTTTTGTCAAAAGCGCTCTGAGCAAGGCTCAGTTTTATCTACACTGCACGCAAATACTCGATATGATCTGCGTATGCAAACATACTGACTGGAATAAATTCAAATAAACTCGTCTACAGCTTCACTTTACAACAAATACATTCAATTATCAGTATCGTGTGAAGACATAATTAACATTTTACTAGCTACTTATCACAAATAGTAACAGAAAATAAATTAAAGGAATTAAAATATTAATATTAAAAAGGATATACTTTAATTGACTACTACCGATTTCAGACCTCACGAATGGCACTAAACCATTCATTGCATATTATTAGTTATATACTCAAATGTTTGTGTCTGCACAATACTTTGAACTGGAGTCTTATATATTTTATAGATAATTTCGGATTACAAGTTTCTTTTAATTTACTATAATGTCTTGAACAAAATTCTTCATTTACATTAAACTTACCTATTGCCGAGGCGATAAAAAAAGTTGAATTCCCCACTGTAAATGTGACTTCATCGAATTTTGGAAATTGTCTACTTCTCTTTCCAAAAATGTTTTGAAAAAAATTATGCCATGTCATTACTGCTTATCTTTAATCGCGCTTGAATTAATGCAGTTTCCTAGGAAACTATGTGACGAAGTGCACGTACTGTCTTCGCACAACGCTATATCTGCCATAAGCCTCCGTAGCGCAGCGGACAGCGTGCTGGCATTCGGCGCTTGAGATCGTCGGTTCGATCCCAGCAGCCGGCGATCGAAGATATGTTTTATATTTTTATATTTTATATTTAAGTTAAAATTGTAAAGACTTGCTTAATTGTAAAACGGCCGTTGAAGTCTTAATTAAATTAAGGGTGTTTGCTGAATTTTGTCGCTCAAAACTCAGTATAAAAGGCGGATTTTGAAGACAAATCGTCAGTTAGTTAGTCGTCAGCCTGCAGTCCGCATCTGAGTCCGAAGCTAGAAGATATCCGACCGTCCGACCCCGAGTGTTACTGGTAAGCAAGTTTTGCTTTTTTTTAATGTGGCAGTGTAAGCCCTGACACAGTAGTTGTTTATTTTACGGTGATAGAGTTTGTCCTAACACCGCTGTTGTATTATTTTATTTTGCTTATTTGCTTTGTGTTTTCTTGCTACGGCTGTGCTTGCCCTGACGTAGTATCTGTTTTACTTGCTTTCTGTCTTACTACGGCTGCGCTTGCCCTGACGTAGTATCTGTTTTACTTGCTTTCTGTCTTACTACGGCTGCGCTTGCCCTGACGTAGTGTCTGTTTTACTTGCTTTCTGTCTTACTACGGCTGCGCTTGCCCTGACGTAGTGTCTGTTTTACTTGCTTTCTGTCTTACTACGGCTGTGCTTGCCCTGACGTAGTATCTGTCTTACTACGGCTGCGCTTGCCCTGACGTAGTATCTGTCTTACTTGGTTTCCGTCTTACTACGGCTGCGCTTGCCCTGACGTAGTGTCTGCTTTGTTTCACCTTTTTCTATCTTGCTGCGGCTGTGTCCGCCCTGACGCAGCACCTTATTCTTACCGATCTAGTCTTACCGATAGTTTAGTTTAATTGGGTTCTAGTTTATATTCAATATTTAGTTAGAGTTAATTTATTTCTTTTTTTACTTAAACCTGGGTGTAGTAATATTAAATAAAAATAAGTTAAGTTAAGTTATTCGTGTGTGTCTTAATTTGCGAACCCTGGACACCCTCCACTCCGAGCTATCCGGACTCCCTTCCCTCATTCTAGCGAGCGTTGCTGTCCAACCGACACCGACGGCGCCCGAGCATCCCGACCAGGCAACAACAGCGAGGGAACGTGACGACTTTTCGGTACAAGACCGGAAGGTGGGAAGTAGCAGCGTCACAACTATTATTATCGTAAGGTTTAATTGAATAACAATTAAAATTATTTGGTTATTATATCTGTGGTAACAGAAATTTGTTCAAGAATAGTATCGTTCATTGTTAGAGTTCCCATATGTCACGAATTGACAGAACAATATTAAAAAAAAAAACAAAAATGCGATATGGTACTTAAAATATTTCCAAATATAAAAACATATAATAATAATAATAATAATATTCTTTATTGACGTTCATGTCAAAGGCGAGGTTCAGCCAAGGCTGCTCTTCCACCTAACCCGTGTACATAACACTACAAAATAATAGAGCATATAAACTGCCAAATAATAATTACAAAGTCATTATGAAACATAAACAAAAAAGAAGTAGAGACATCAGTGTACTCTTTACAATTAATTTAAGTGTACATCTTAAATCTAAAAATAACAAAGGAAATTGTCACCATAAGTGCATTTTTAATACAAAGGTTTTAAATGAATTAAACGATAAAGATTTCAATGAACTAGAAATATTGTTGTACAAAGTGGGCGCCAAATACGAAAAGGAATTTTTAAATTTAGCCTTAAGAAATGAAGGAACGATATAAAGATCAGTAATTCGTAGACTATAATTGTATTGCTTAATGATTAATTTATCCAATAAATAAGATGGAGTACCGGTTAACCTTGTTTTCTGCACCAGACAGAGATACACAATCTTGACGCGATCATCAATATGTTTCACGCCAGATAATTCACGGTATTCTGAAATGTGTTCATACTTACGCACACCATAAACAAATCGTAAGCAGGAATTTTCAATAAGAGTTATTCTGTGTTTATCTGTTTGAGTGAGATTAGGAATGTAAGTGCACGCACAATCATCAAATAAGGGCAAGATCAGTGGGTTGATTAAACTTAATTTTATATTGATATTAAGTTCATGCCTAAACTGATATAAGTGTCGCAACCTTAATCTGGCGGCTGTTAGTTTTTTATTAAGATGTTCAGTAAATTTCTAATTTTCGTCGACGTAAAGACCCAAGATTTTTGTGACGCTGCTACGCTGAAGAATTATTCCATTCAATAAAATATTGGGTATATCAAAGTTGCCAAAAATCATAAGGGATGATTTATTAGCATTAATCTTAAGTCCATTGTTATTGACCCAACAGACTAGTTGTTTTAATAATTGCGCATTGTTCTAAAGTATTTGATGGACATACTGTTGCAACAATTTGCGTATCATCGGCATACGAATGTACAGAACAATAATTAAAAACAGAAGGCATGTCTGCAATATAAATTAAGAAAAATAAGGGTCCAACAATAGATCCTTGCGGCACACCACACTGAAGTAGAAAAAGCGATGAAAATATTGTATCTACATTCGATGACATGCTAACTTGAAAATGTCTGTTGTTTAGATAGCTTTTACACCACTGAAGAGCACTGTCCGAAAAGTTGTAATACCTAAACTTAGCAAGTAGCATGCTGTGATTAATCATATCGAAGGCTTTGGAGAAGTCAACTTGGATAAGAAGGGATAATTTTGCTTGGTTATAGTTATTTAAAATTTCATCAATGATATTTAATAAGCATGTATTAGTGCTATGCCCTTTTCTAAATCCAGATTGACATTTAGGGAGAATATTTATTTCCGTTACATAATTCATGATTTGATCACTGCATGATTTCTCAAGAACTTTAGACAGTACGGGCAATATACTAATAGCAAGCAAATCATCGAATGTAGCACAATTCGCTTGTTTTGGAATTGGCTTAATAATTGAAATCTTCCAAACATCAGGGACGATACTATCAATAATACAAGTGTTTATAATGTGCGTAACATAATCCAGAATGTAAGGTAAAATTATCATAATCATCTTACGCGAAATATTATCTGCACCTGTAGCATTCGATTTTAGCTTAGATAAAATTTGTTGAACAGCATCGCTGTCAATACAGTGAAACATAAAGGGTTTTAAAAATAAATATAAATACTCCAGTCATAAAACTAACATAAATAAGAATATGAATATAGATGTTTAACAAATACTTTATTTTACGTTTTTTATATTTGGAAAAATTAGTCACAGAATCTTTTATATCAACAGTCTAAGAAATTTCATATTCTATCGGTATTTGCGACAGATCATTAAGTCGTTCATGCTGCATGGTTTATCGGATATGTGTTTTTATTAACTTTAGTTAAGAGAAACTTCTCTCTCCATTTGCAGTGCGAGTAACATTGTCCTATATAGATGTCAGGTACGCTTTCGTTTAATTTATTTTTACCTATAAACTATTTGAACATCAGTAATAGCACCGCAAACATCATACACACATGGATAATAATTTAAAAATTGTCTTGGTACAATTTTAAAAATTTTCACTACGTGTTTGTACTATAGCTGTTTACGAAAGTTGTATTATGGTTTAAAATTGTTGTTATATATAACATAACATATTATAATATGTTGCGCGTATTTTCAAACAACTATGGACAAGATGTAGAATTGTATGATAATTTATTCAGTGCTCTTTTATAAAACAGCGGAGAAGTACACAGAGCACGAAAAGTAAACTGTGTAATGTTGAAAATCTTGGTTCCACACTCTTATATAAGTCAATGTTAATGTATTGAAATCCACTTAATGCAACTTATAGTAATTACAACTATGTTTCAAGTAGGTATTTAATATTTTACGGAATATAGTCGTTAAAATATAATTTCAAAACTATAAACATAATGATCAAAAATCTGTTTCTAGATATAAACAGGTACTTATAAAAATACAATTACTGCATCAAGTACCCTTAATTCATCGCCATGTAATAAATGTTATACAAAGTATGACGCTGTGGTAATTTTGGAAATGGAAATTGCGTTATCTTTTATAAACTAGTATTAAATACATCCAGCGGATCAATTATAAATCCTTATAAGCTGTTGCCGATAATAGTCCTATTGAATTTTTTATACCTGAACATAATATATACAAATATATTTATCAAAAGTATATTTTACAATTGAACAAAGTCTATTAATTTAGCTTGTTTAATATAAATTTACTACTTATTTATTAACAAAAATATTATATTCAAATATATTTCACAAAAGTATATTTTAAAATTCAACTAATTCTATTAATCTAGCTTAGTATATATCTTACTAGTATATATTTAGGAAAGATGATAAATAGCAGTAAAGTACTTATCCCGTGATGCTATTCTGTCTTTGCAACTTATGCACAATACTGAATTGAGTTACAGTGCTGTATTAATTTGTAATTTGTAACTCTTCAGTAGATATATCGACACATTTTTTTAATTTTTTATATTCAATTGGTGTAAAAAGTAAAGCAGATTTATTTGAAAATTGGTTTATAGAACAATTAATCCCAAATATCACAAAAAAAGAAAAAAGACCATAAGCTTCTACACGGAAGGCTGAAATACAATTTTTTTATTGAAGAGTATTATAGATTTTCCCGACAGAGCATTAAAAATTGTAAATAAATTTAATACAATCCTGTAACTTTCGCTTAGAATCGGTACAAAATATTACCATTTGTACAGTTCAGTATTGTGCACACGTTACCAAGCCAAGAATAGCATCACGGGATAAGTATTTTACTGAGTAACTCTTTCTGTATTTGTAAAGTTTTCAAGAAATTTTCATTTTACCTAGATATATTTTGAAAATAAGAATTTCTAATTGAATCATCGATTAGTTTGAATGGAGGGATTTAAAAGTCTGTTTCCAAATGATCGCTGGAAGTACTATACCTACTTTATTTGAATTTTTTTCTCAAATGTGTTTAGTGTTTAGAAATTTTTAGAAGATCATAAAAAATTCCAAACTAGATCAATTGTTCAGGAGAACTTAAACATCATTTAATTGATCTGCTAAAGCGATTACTTTTATTTAATTTAACTGAAGCCTCAGTTCTTACAGTATGTTACATATACGAGTATGTAGTGTTATTGATGTTCTTCAGATAATATTATCTAGAAAACAAAATAAGTGCGACCGCCGAAAATCGAACCCGAATCAACTGCTTGGAAGGCAACTAAGCTGACCATTACACCACCATCGCTTTATAGATAATTTTTTAATAAGCCTTCTAATCTGTAACTTTTTAAATGTATAATATGAATTAAACCCGGGACCTCTCGCACCCAAAACAAGAATCATACCCCTAGACTATTGAGCCGTTGGTTCATAATTCTCTCATTTAATTATTTATTTCGAAACACAAGAAGAATAAATCAATTCTAATTTTATAAAGTCCATATCCATATCCGGATCATTTCAACTTGACAGCCATGACAATATATAAATTAAATCAATCAATAATAAGATTGGATTTTTAAAAAGAATTTTATTTTGCTGCACAAGTACATACAGTGAACTCTTCTACTTGACTATCTTCTAACAACTGACTTTACGTCTTACATTTTGTCTACATATAACATTTCTTATCTAATATATCCTATTACAAATTTGTCATGGAAAAGTACCGTGTGAAAGGTGCAATGCTGATGCAATAGGGGTTGTGTCCCTACATAATTCCTCCCCTGTTAGACGAAAGAATACCTATGGTATTTTCAGCAGGTATTGTTTCGCAAGTTTGATTTTGTTTTGTTTTAAGTTTAACAATTTTCTAGCAAGTGCCGAATAGATTTTTATCAATAAGAGCATTGCAACGGTCACGATTGTCGTGTACAATAATACATCGTAAAATATAGAATGTGATTCAGAACTACTAATTTGATTTAAATGAATTATCTTTTGACTTGGAATTTTAATAGTTTCTAAGTTTTTAATATTCAAGGTTTTATTAAATATTAATTTTTCTTTACTATTATCAATATCTAAATTAATTATTTTGTCATAATTAATATTTTTATAATGTCTTTGTTTATTAATTAAACAATCTTTTATACAATAGATACCAGAAATTACTTTTTCTTCTATTTCGTGACCACATTCAATATTTATTAATTCCTTATGAGGTAAATAAAGGTATACAATATTAGAGTTTGGAACTATAATGATTTCGTTATGATCAAGTAAATTTATATAATTACAATTATTATTATTTCTATAAAAGTACATATTTTCTAAACATCTGTCAGGAATTGAGTTTCCTTGACTACAAATATAAAGTTTATCTTCTACGAGGGTACATTTGTTTAAATAACTAATTTGTGTGTTAGATTTTGAATAATATCCTTGTTGTACATTTAGAGTAACAAAGGTTTCATTGTGTATAGTGGGTATAGGTGTAATTTGTAAGAGTTCTGTTTGTACGAGAGGAATGGGAATGTCTATTATGATATTTAATGAGAGTTTTTCGAATTTGCAATAAGTTTTGATTAATTGTTGATTTTGCCAATTTTTTATTATGAGATTTTTGAAACTATCTGGCAAAAGTTTATCAATTTCTAATTTGATGTCATCTCTAGACAGTATTCCAAAATAAAGAGTGTTTATTTCGCAAAAAGCGAAGGTAGTCTCGATTTCGTTAATAATGCTAATTAAATTTGTGGCCATAAATGTCAATTGAGTGATAATATTTTCTAAATATATTATATCGTTATAATCTATAATTTTCCCAATTGTTTTTCCTATTTCACTAATTTTATCTTTAATTGCTTTATTATTCTTATTAATTTTTTCTATTTGATTATTAAAGTGATTTGATATATTTTTGTTAAAAATAATAATTTGTTTCATGTTATCTTTAAGAATGTTTTCATTATCATTTATTAATTTTAAAGCATTATCGTATCTTTCTTGATCTGTTGCATCTAAATTTCCTGTTATGCTTTTTATAATGGAGCCTAAACCATTTATAAGTCCTCGTTTATTTCTAGTATTGTCGTATAAAGTGATTTGTATTTTATTACTTATTATATCTAGGAAGTTTTCTAGCATTATAAAGTTATTATTTAGACTTTGTGTGAATTTACTATTTCTATCGTTACTATAATTATTATTTATTTCTGACTTAATATTATTAAAATGAATAGTTAGATTATTATATAATTCCTTAATTTTATAAAGGTTAATATTTACGTAAAGATACTTATTATTAGTGGAGATTAGAGCTTCTCCTAGCTTTAGGACGTTGATTCCGGGGTTGGTTCTAGCATCTTCGAGGTTGATGGTTGTGCTAGCTCGCATGATTCTGTAAATTTACGATAAGGTTTTAGCTTATCAATTTTTATTTTTTTGTCTTTATCGGTAGTTATTTGTGCTCTGTCTCGAATGTATGTTTTTACCACTTGTTGTTTGTAGCGCGGTTTCTCTACTTTACCGGTATTTCGTTTAGCTTGTTCTTCATACACTTTCTTTTGTAATTTACAGCTAGCTACTTGTGAGGTTGCGTATTTTGTTTTATTTTTTTCTAATAAAATTTTATTTTCTTCGTAAATTTTGTTCATAATGTCTTTATGAATTTGGATATAATTATCAGTTATAATTTCGGTTGAGATTTCTTCGGTTGATTCGTTATAATGGCCAAAAAGTACCTCATTTGGTGTTCTTTTAGTTGCAGAATGAATAGTTTGATTGTATGCTTGAACTGCGTATCGGGCTTTATTACTTGTGTTTAAATCATTAAAATCTTTATTCTGTTCTAATATTCTAACATGTTCGATAATGGTAGAGTGGAATCTTTCTATATTGCCGTTACTTTTGGGATTATTCACACTGATTAAATGTATACGAATGTTTTTTGTTGATAAGAAATTATAAATTAATTGGTTATTAAATGATAGACCGTTATCTGATATAACTAATTTCGGTTGTCCGAATATTGAAAAGTATTTGATTAATTTTTGAACTACAGTTATTGTATTGGTTTCTGGTAAGTGATATATTTGTGCGTGTTTAGAGAAACTGTCGATTATTGTTAGGAATTTATTTTTCTTCAATGATAATATATCAATGTGAATGATTTCGAGAGGTTTTGATGCTGTGGGTGTTTTTATTATGGGAATTTTAACTGGATTTCGCTCGTATTTGTTTTCCTGACATACGTCGCAATTGTTTATAAATTTAGAGACAGTTTGTTGCATGTTAGGCCAGTAGTGTTTTAGTTTTAATTTTTTATATGTTTCTACTATGCCTCGGTGATTCGTTTTACCAAGATGATAGTTTTGAATTAATTTCAGTTGTTCTTCCGATGATTCTATGTCTGTTAGTAGGTTTTTACAACTAACTAATATATAAGTGCCAGGTTGAAAGTATACTTGTAAAATAGAATTTAGCATTAATTTCAGAGAATCGGGTACTAAGCAGTAATATTTAATTCCTGGTACTAAATAACTTTTAATAAATTTTAATAATGTGTCTTTGGAATTTACTTTATTGACATGCATATACATTCTTTGTTTATCATTTCCAAATAGTTTAATTAATTCAAATGTATTTTTTGAGTTTGTTTCTTTAAATATTATTTGATTTTTCCCATAGTTAATTGGATCTTCAATATAAGAAAGACCGTTTACTGGTGCTTCATCATCTGAATGTTGTGTGCAACTATCAGTGTCTTTTTCAGCGTTAACAGAGTTAGCGTAGTTTTGAATATTATTTATAGTAAATACGTTTATTTGAATATTTGTGTTTTCAAATGTTTGCTTTAGTAAATTTTCTATTTCAAACCAATTTTTTTGGTCTAAGCCAGAAGCTATTTTAGGCATGTTAATTGAATTAATATTATTTTGTATTAAATAATCGCGTAGTTGTTTTAAACAGTTTGCTATGTTTGCTAGGTTTGGTTCATGGAAGTATTTCTTTTTTGTAATTAAATGAATTATGGGTCTTGGTGACATTTGAATAACAATATTTTCCTTTATTGATAATTTATCTAAATTATTTGTTGTTTGAAATTTCTCATTAATTTGCTGCGCAAAGCCTTGACTCATTTTAAAGTCTTCGGATATGCAATGTACTATTGGTTCGTTATGGTCGAAAATATTTGAATTTTTATAAATTATTTCGAAGGGTTTTGGAATTCTAGACAGATAATCTGCAACGTAATTTTGTTTACCTTTTTGGTATTCTATGTCATATTTATATTCGCATAATTTTAGATTCCATCTGATGAGTTTCTGATTAGGTTCTTTTAAACTGCTAAGCCAAATAAGCGGTTTATGATCCGTTATTAATTTGAATTTATGTCCGTATAGATATGGATGAAAATGCTTGATTGACCAAATTATTGCGAGTAATTCTTTTTCGGTGGTGGAGTAATTAATTTCGTGGGCATTAAGGGTTCTACTAGCGTACGCTATGGGTAGATCCTTGCCGTCAATATTTTGTGAAAGCACTGCACCGAGAGCAAAATTTGAAGCGTCAGTGGTTAATCTAAATTGTTTTGAGAAGTCAGGATATTGTAAAATTGGAGAGTTTGAAAGTAATAATTTACATTTTTCAAAACATGAAATGTATTCTTTATCTTCGAAATTAATTTTTGTGTTTTTCTTTAGACATTGGGTAAGTGGTTTTGTTAATTTTGCAAAATCCTGTATAAATCTCCGATAATAACCGAGTAAACCTAAAAATGATTTAATTTCTTTTTGTGTTTTCGGAATGCTAAATTTTTGTATTATTTTAATTTTATCAGGATTCGGTTTTACTCCATCTGTTGTGATTAAATGCCCGAGATAGGCGACTTCTTTCCTGAGAAATTCGCTCTTATCTAGTTGTAATTTGAGATTCGCTTCGCGTAGTTTGTGAAAGACAGTTTTGATGTTTTGTATGTGTTCTTGTAATGACGTTCCTAAAATAATGATATCGTCTAGGTAAACGAAGCATATTTTGTTTATAAGATCTTTTAGGACAAAATTCATGAGTCTTTGAAAAGTGCTAGGTGCATTTTTGAGGCCAAAAGGCATTCTGAGAAATTCAAAATGGCCTTGGTCTGTCGAGAAAGCTGTTTTATCTATCGAATCGGGATCCATTTCAATTTGATGGAATCCACTTTTGAGGTCAATTGTTGTGAAATAATTCGATTTACCCAGTTTATCTAAAATATCCGTAATGTCTGGAATCGGGAACTTATCATCTATCGTTTTGGAATTAAGTTTTCTATAATCGACTACCATACGAAATTTTTCTTTACCGGAAGCGTCTGCTTTTTTCGGTACAATCCAGATTGGGCTACTCCAAGGTGAATAGGAGTGGCGAATTATATTTTCCTCTAATAATTTGTTTATTTGCGAATTTACTTCATTTTTATAAACTATTGGATATTTATATGATCTTTGGTATACAGGCGTTTCGTCTGTTACATTAATTTTGTGTTTTATTTTATTAGTACAAGAAAGGTTTTGGTCATCTGTAATCGTTAGATCTTCAAATTCTCGAATTATTTTATTTAGTTCGTGTTTTTCTATGTCATTGAGATGTTCAGTTCTAAGGTTTAGTTTGTCTGATATTTCGTGTATATTCAAGTTTAATTTGTTTTGATGAAAGTAATTAAATTTAAATGTATGTTTATCTAATATGACGGATTCATTTGAATAATTTATTTTTGCATTTAATAACTTTAACCCTGAATTTCCTATTACAATATTAAAATCTTTGTGAAATTCGTAAATGTAACATTTCAATTTTTTATTAAATAATTCTACAAATGTAAAGTAATTTCCGTGGGAAACAGCGTTGGCAGTTTGAATTTCGAAATGTTCAGGAAATATTTGAAATTTATTTTTATTCTCATTTACAAATTCTTGGCTGATAAAATTTTCGGATGATCCTGTATCTATTAAAACTCTAGCGTTTTTAAATTGTATAAACGGTAATTTAGAAGTATAATTTGCTAAGGATTCGAATTTTCTGTCGGGTCCAAAGAAAAATTTTCATTTTCTGTTTCTATCTCAGCATTATTTTCATAATTTTGCGTTTCATCAAAATGTTCAAAATTTTCTAATTCTGATTCATTATTTAACTCGATAGGGTTATCTAAAAGTTGTAAATCTTGTCTTTGTCTTTTTAAATGTGGTTTAAATGTATTAGTACTAATAGACATAGGTTGGGGATAATTTTGTTTTGTTTTGAATTGTGATTGTTGTTGTTGTTGTTGTGAATATCGAATCATTGGTGATCGATATTGATTCGTGTGTATGTTCGGATTGTGTGGTTTATATGCAGGTGTTGGTGTACTTATCTTTTGTTTTATTGTGTTTTGTTTATTAATATTTGCATGAATGTACTGGAAATCATTTTTGATTAAATTTTGTATATCATTTAAAGATTTAGGATTTCTAGCTGCTAGTTGACTTCGGTATGGTTCTTTACAATTTATTATGAAATTATGAGAAGCATATGTGGACATAAATATTGATAAATTGTCAAATCCATTGCCAAAATTTATACTTAATAAACTCATCATTCTGTTGAAAATATCTTCATATTTATCGAAGTATATGAAAATATCTTCATTAGATTTTTGTTCTAAATGAGACAATTCTGTTAAGAAGTGAACTTCGTTTCTTTTGTCTCCATATTCTTCCATTAACAAATTTTTTAAACTTGCCCAGTTAGTATATGTTTTAGTAGCTAGTTTTGCATTAGCTTCTTTAATAATTTTCTTTCTAATTGTATGTAAAATAATTCTTTCTACAATTTTAGATAATTTTTGTTTGTCTACGATATCGAGAACTTCATTGCAAATATTTATAAAATGGGGTAAAGTACCTGTACTTCCATCGTATTCTGGGATTATTTCTAATAAATCTTTAATTTCACTAGGAACTTTAGGTATGAGATTAATTGTAGCGGGTTGAATTACTGGTGTTGACATTTTGTAGCTGTGTTTTTAATATTTGATAATAATGTCTAGTATATAAATTTGAATAGATTAATAATTGTGTAAGTTTTATTTTAAATGTATTGATGTTACGTTAATAATGAGGAACAGTGATTCGATCAACAAACAATACAGAGATGAATAAAATTACTTACAGTAATATTAGGATTAAATTAAGTATGGCCAATTTCATGGTCCTTGGGTTGAAGCTTGGAGCTTGGTGAGGTGAGGCCTGATGTTCGCTCAGGTGGGCGGTGGGTGTTGATTTTCGCTCAACGGATGATGGTGAGGCGTCTTCAGCGGCTGGTCAGCACTCGATGACGGTCTCGGAATTAACGACGATATGATTTGCCTTTCCTCGTCGGAGTTGTAGAGAGAAGATGTAGTTTTTGATGTTGGTTTGCAGTTTGTGAGGCACTGATGCACTTGAACTTGTTGTCACGTTTTATTTTGAGTGTAGAAATCTTTAACGAATTAGTCTCATCAAGAGTTATAGTGAGACTTCGGATTTTAATCACTCTGAGAACGTATTGATTCGTGATACTGATTTTAACACTTGAAAGTGACGACTGAAATTCTTCAACGAATTGGAAACTCAAATTTGAGGTTCTTCGGAATTTACAGACTTGTCAGTTATCCTACCAGGACTGCGCCAATTAAATCAATCAATAATAAGATTGGATTTTTAAAAAGAATTTTATTTTGCTGCACAAGTACATACAGTGAACTCTTCTACTTGACTATCTTCTAACAACTGACTTTACGTCTTACATTTTGTCTACATATAACATTTCTTATCTAATATATCCTATTACAAATTTGTCATGGAAAAGTACCGTGTGAAAGGTGCAATGCTGATGCAATAGGGGTTGTGTCCCTACATAATTTATATATATGTTCAATTAAAGGAAGAATACAAAGTTTAGTTCGATTCCTGGGAGACGCAACACACTAGATGTGAAGTATGTTCGCCTTGATCTTGATTCTGTGTCAAGTATAAATATTCGTCGACGCCGTGGCTTAGTTGGTTCAAGCGATAAATTATTTTGGATATCAATATAAGTATGAATTATATTCAATATTTATTTATAATTTTGTATAGTATGTGTGAAGGTTATTTTATTTTTGCAGGTCATGCATTCTCAGTCGATGAACGAACCTCTTTTGCAACCCGGGTTTGTTGCTAAGGAAGATGGAGAGCTATTGGGTGGACACTGCACCTGCATCTCAGGTCTCGGTGAGAGTTGTACGCCATTTGAAGCTGTGTAAACTCATCCTACAAGTAGAGAAAATTATATACGACGGCTATAAAGCTACCGGTCCACGGCGCGTGGCTCGAGATGCTTCTGCCTGGTTTTGTACGTGAATTATAATTTTCGATTTGTATTTAAGAAAAAAAATACAAATCTTTCGTTTTCAAAATTATATTTTATTTATTTAGAATCTAATTACAACTGACGTGAATACGTTCAGCAACAGTACAAGAGTGTTCTAATCTAGTTTTTCAAGCTTATATATCATTCTCTTATCATAACATAGTTCAAAGAAGTATGAGTCAGACAATGGAACTTTCCATTGTCTAATATAATAAAACACTTCGTCATCAAAATACAGATATCATAATCAAAATACAGATATCATAATTAAAATACAGATATCATAATTCCTCCCCTTCAAGTTTTTTATTATATTACTCGAGAGGGTGAGTCTTTATTAATTCTAAATCTTTTAAAGCAATTAATTTCAGTTTTCTTTCTTTTATATACTTATAAATCTTAAAACATATATAACTAATTATCATTATACTTATAAAGGAATATATAATAAAAAGATGATGATCGTTATTCTTTAAATTTAAATTTTGTATTTCTTCCAAATGATATTCAGTATTATTCACTTTATGCAATTCGATTAATTGTCTGCTTTTAACGTTTAACCCATTTATTTTATCAATTTTTCCTTCATAGATTAATTCTTTATAATTTTGTTCTATCTTTTCAAAATGATAATTATTTAATGTGCATTGTTGATCGTTATTAAATTTGTAAATTCCTATTATCTTTTTGTGAATTTCATTACTTTTACAATAAATTATGAAATTTTGTAAAATTGGGCTTATTATAATGATTTCATTTGTATTTGGTATTTGTTCGATATTATTTTCATTATCCATTAACAAGTAAGAACAATCATCATTTTTATATCTTATTGTTAAATCATTAATACATTTCTTTATTTCTACATTATCAGTTTTACAATAATAATTCTTATTTCTAACACAGTTATTGACAATAATATTCTTATTCATTTTATTAATATACAATATATTGGGTTCATCAAGGATATACATTTTTGTGTTATTCATAAAAGGTATTGACGTAAATTGATATAAAGGGTATACGGTGGTGCTCATAATAGGGATCTCGATAATATAGTAGATCATTTGTCCATCGTATTGACAGTGAGTTGTTATAAGTGACATAATTTCAAAGATATTTTGATTTTTGATAAAGTTCTGGAGTCTATTCATGGAAATTATAGTTGAATGTAATTTATTTAAGGAACAGAACGTAAGACTAGTTTCAATTTGTATAGCAAAATTTTGGATATTGTTCAGAATATTTATTATTAACTGGATTTTTCCTTCAGATTCTATTTTTGTTTCCCAAAGTTTATTTTTCTTCAAAATTTCTTTTATAAAGGTTAGTTCCTTTTTCATTTCTTTTTCGTTTATTTTAATATTTTCTAATTGTATATTAAATTGTTCCGTTACTTCTTTTAAGTTTTTAAATAATTTATTCTCATTATTACTTAAAAATTTTTCGTTCTTTTTTATAGTCTCAAATAATTTATCATATCGTTCACCATCTGAACTGTCCAAGTTACCGGAAATTGATTTTATAACACTTCCTAAACCGTTTATTAAGCCTCTTTTCCTTCTTTTGTTAAGTTTTAATTTGTTTAATTGTTCTTGTGTATTTTCAAAGGTGGAATTTAGTAATTGTATATAATTTGGGTTTATGTGTTGAACTGTGTGTATTTCGGTTAGGAGTTCGTTAATTATAGTTTCTATTCTATTAAAGTTTTCGTATAAAGGTGTTATGTTATAGTAAAAGTATGTATGTAATTTTTCCTGTTCAATGTGTGTCGATCCTAGGTTTGTCAGATGATATCCGTTGCCGTGTGTTATGTCTGTCAATTGTTGACCCTGCGCACTGGGAACAGAGATAAAGTTATAATTTTATTCTGTTGATACGTATGTTTCTAATTTTCTTTAAGGTTTTACTACGTTGTTTATATGGTTTCTCGACTTTTACAATACCTAATTTTGGGTTATATGCTAAGACTTTGCTTTTTATATACATTGGTTTTTTAAATTTTTGTATTCTCCTTACTTCTTCTTTTACGTATACGTCCTTTGGTAATGCTAACGGGTTTATGTTCTCTTGGTGACGTTTCTCTTTTTCTTGTTGTATCTTATTATTTATTATTTTGTATAATTCTTTTTGTTCTTTCAGATGTTGTTGTATCATTTCAGAGTTAGTTCGTATTTCTTTGGGGTATTTATACTCATGTGTCTCTCCAAATATTATTTCTGTTGGAGTTTTTTCGGTTATGGTGTGTTTTGAGTTATTGTAACTAAGTATGCATTTCTTTATTTTTCCATTTTGATTAAGATGTTTGAATTCTTCGTTATTTTGAATTAGTCTAAGGTGTTCTATTAATGTCGAATGAAATCTTTCGACCGCGTTACTCTTTGGATTGTTAATACAAATATAATGGGGTTTTACATTTAATGTTTTTAAATAATCTTTTAGTAATTCGTTGTTAAATTCTAGTCCATTATCCATAATGATTAATTTTGGTAGGGTATATGTCTCGAAATATTCTTTTAATGCTTTTAATACGTTTACTGAATCAACATTTATTGCTTTTATTTGTCCGAATTTGGAAAATTGGTCAAATATTGTGAGGTATTTTTGAGTATTTAATGATAGTATGTCTATGTTAATTGTCTCGAAAGGTCTTGTCGGAGTTATAGTTAAATTTTCATGAATTTTTATAGGTTTTCTATCGTATTTATTTTCTTTACATATTTTACAATTATTAATAAAATTTTGGATAGTTTGTACCATTTTTGGCCAGTAGTATTTCTTCTTCAGGTATCTGATTGTTTCCAATATTCCCCTGTGGTTTCTAAATCCGTTATGATCGTC
Organism: Pterostichus niger; assembly: GCA_947425015.1. NCBI lineage: Eukaryota > Metazoa > Arthropoda > Insecta > Coleoptera > Carabidae > Pterostichus > Pterostichus niger. The sequence goes on along the minus strand of OX380351.1, from coordinate 10,024,927 downwards.
AGCTACAATTTGTTTTTGTTCATCTATTGTAAAGATATCTTGTACAAATTTATTTACTCCGATTAATTTTAAAGAATTTGGTTCGAAATTTTTCTGTAGTTCTTGAGATATTACTTTATCCAGTTCGTCATTAAATATAGCCAGATATCTAACTTTAGGTACTAAATAGTCTTTCAGAAAATTATTTATTTCGTTTTTTAGATTATTCTTTGAGAAGGTTATATGAATTCTTTGTTTAGGTTGTACTGTTTCGAAAGGTAGTTTTTCTATTTTTAATTTTGAATATTCTCCTAATTTGAATATAATTTGATTATCGGCAATATTCAGTCTATCTTCTTTATATTTTATACCGTTTACGATGTTTTCTGGGGAACTATGTATTGTTGCGTTTGTGTCGTCGCTGGTAAGGAAGTTTTGTGGTAATGAATAGATATTCACGATGATATTAGTTTCCGTGAAGGTTAATTTTAAATATTTTATTAAGTCTTTATAGTCCATTTGGTCTAAGCCGCAGGCAAGTTTTGGGATATTAATTTCATACAATTCGTTTTTAATGCAGTAATCTCGAAGTTCCATTAATGCCTTTTTAAAGTTTTTTACAGATGGTAAGTCGTTGCATTTCTGCTTAGTAACTAAGTGTAATATAGTTTTGCCGTTTATAATTTGTGGTATTAATTGAGAATTTTGATCTATATAATTTTGACAATATTTTTTACTATTATATGTTTGGTTTACTTGGAGTGCGAGTCCTTGACTCATAGCATAATCTCGTGATATGCAGTGTGAAAATATTGTTGTTTCAGTTACGTCTCCTATTTTTTCTACGATTTTAAATGGATTTCTTTGTCTACTAAGAAAGTCTGCAATTTTATTAGTTTTTCCCATGATGTGTTCAATTTCGAAATTGTACTCTCCGAGTTCGATCTTCCAACGCATTAATTTTTGATTACCGTTTTTCATATTAAATAACCATACTAAAGGTCTATGGTCGGTTTTTATTCTGAATTTTTGTCCGTAAAGGTAAGGTTTAAAGTTGTTTATTGACCAGACGATACTTTTTAATTCTTTCTCTATAGTAGAGTAGTTTTGTTCGGCGGAGTTAAATGTTTTTGAGGCGTATGCTATAGGTTTTTCTTGGTTTTCTTGTACTTGTGACAAAACGGCTCCCATGGCGAAGTCTGAGGCGTCTGTAGTTAGTATAAATGGTTTAGAGAAATCTGGTGATATCAATATAGGTGGGTTTGATATTAATTGTTTCACGTGTTTAAAGGCTTTCTGATATTCTTCATTTTCTATTTCTATGTGTGAACCCTTTTTTAAGCTATTTGTGAAAGGTTTTATTATTTTCGCGAGATTTGGAATAAATCTTCGGTACCAAGAAAGTTTTCCTAGGAAACTTTTAATTTCTTTACTAGTTTTTGGGATGGTGATTTGATTTATTGCTTCTATTTTCTTTTGATTGGGTTTTAAACCTTCGGATGATATTACGAATCCTAAGTATTCGACTTCGTTTTGAAAAAATTCAGATTTATCAATTTGGACTTTAAGGTTTGCTTTTCTAAGTGCTTCGAATATTTTTGTGATATTTTCTATATGTTCTTGTTCAGTATATCCGAAAATGATTATGTCGTCCATGTAGACGAGACATATTTTATTTATATATTCTTTTAATATTTCGTTCATCATTCGTTGGAATGATGCCGGTGCATTTACTAAGCCGAAAGGCATTCTAGTGTATTCATAATGTCCAGATGGTGTGGAGAAAGCCGTTTTTTCCCTGTCCGATCTTTCCAAGGGTATTTGGTGAAAACCTGAGTGGAGATCTAAAGTCGTGAAGTATTTTGGTTCTCCTATTTTATCCAATAAGTCGTCTATATTAGGAAGAGGGAATTTATCTTCTCTGGTTTTTTGGTTTAATTTTCGGAAGTCTATTACCAATCTAGTTTTCCGTTTCCCTGACGCATCTATTTTTTTTGGTACTATCCAAATAGGTGAGTTGTATGGTGATTTAGAGTTTTGAATGATCTGTGCTTTTAATAAGTTTTTAATGTGTTCTTCTATATCTTCGTCATAACATTGGGGTAGTCTGTAGTTTTTTGTATATATGGGTGTTTCGTCTGTGGTGTGAATTTTGTGTGTGGTGACGTTAGTGGCGGAGAGTTGTTCTCCTTCTTTGGGGAACAAGTCCTCGTATTGTTTTAGTAATTTAGCAATTTTTAGTTTTTTATTAATATCTAGATTTTGATCTCTAAATTGTATGTAGTTTAGTTTATTATTGAGTTTATTTTGTGTTGTAAATTTCATTTTTCTGTTTTCAAAATAGATTTCATTTGTTTTAAAATTTAGTGTTATATTTAGTTCTTTTAATATATCCATACCGAATAATAGATTGCATAAATAATGAAAGTCTGTAATATAAAACTTAAATAATTTTTTATTTATTTTTAGATTAACTGAATTTGTAAGTGTTTTCTTTCCATTTGCTGTGTGAAAGGTAATTTTATCTTGATTGTTAATTTTCAGATTTCTTGATTTTGCGTAATCGGGTGATATGAAATTTATGTTTGATCCAGAGTCAATTAAAATAATGGAGTCGTGATCGTGTAATATCGGGATCGAATTTTGATAATTAGCCATTACGTATCTTCGTTTTCGACCAATGTGTCTTGAAAATCCTTGAAGGCGAATTCTGTTTCGTCTTCTTGTTGTTCATTATATTCGTTATTTGGTTCATTAGTGGTTGTTACGTCGTTTTCGATGTCTGTTTGGTAATTCTGTCTTGGTATGATTGTCTGTGTTGACATTGGGCCGGTCTGTCTAGTTTGTGTGGACATTGGTTGAGGTGTAAATGTCCTTCTTGTGTTTATGTCATTTACTATGTTTTGTCTGCCGAAGTTATTCCTACCGTGTGGTTGAAAGTGTCTTTGAATCGTGACTGGTTTTGAAGGAAACATTTGTGCCGGGAATTTCTGTGGTGGTGTATTCTTCTGTATGTTATTATGTGTTGTTTTTACTTGGTTTTCAAATCTCCTTAGGGGAGATTGATGTTGGGCGTAATTAAAATCGTTTACTAATAGCTGCTCACATTCTTCAAGAGATTTAGGATTTTTGACCGTGAAGGATCCTCGAATGAGATGAGGTAAACAATTTATGAAGTGAGATACTACGATTTTCTGATTTTCCGCGATAATTGCGTTTTTTGTTACTAATTGATGTTGTGTTAGCATGATTTTGTTCTTATATTTATTAAAATTATTAGTGATGTCTTTGAGAAACAAATCGGAATTGTTATTTTTGGTATTGTATATGATTTTTAATAATAAAGTTTCGGCTGTTGTTTTATCTTCGAAATTTAGTTGTAAGAATGATTTTAATGTTGGCCAATCAGCAAATGAATTCTCTGAGAGATATGTTTTTGCAGGTCCCTTTAATTTCTTTTTTATTAATTGAAATAAAAATATTCTTTGAACGTTTGTCAATACAATTCCTGCAAAACATAATATAAATTCGTCTACAGTATTTATAAAATATGGTAGATCTTTAATATTACCGTCGTATTCAGGGATACCTTTAGAGAGCATTTGAATTTCGTTGTTTGTGGTTGTGGCCATTTTTGAGTTGAGTTGTAATTTACTGGGCGTTAATATTAAATTTCTTATAACACTAGGTGTTTGGTTTGTTTCTGAATCAGAATCTGATGGGTTTGATTCTGGTTCACTATCGCTATTGTACATATGATTTGTAATGTGTGTGGAACTGTGCCGGTTCCTCGGTGTCTTTATTACTAGTTATTACTAGAGACACCCCTTTTGTGTAATATATTTAGGTTTATAATTTGTGTTATGCCTTGTGCTGGGGCTCGTTTTGATTCTTAAAAGCGTTAGCCTTTCCTCAAAACCCTTTAGTGTATTTTGTTACATATATTTTACTTACAGTTGAAGTAAAAGAATGATTAACAAGATAATCATGTTTGTTGAGAATCAGCTAGAGATTTTCTTCTGGTTTTCTCTGGTAATCGGGATCAGCGAAGTTGTGTTGTCCTGGTTTCCCGGAGAGGTGGAGTCAGCGAGTGTGTGTTGTCCTGGTCCTCCTTGACTGCTTGCCTGGATGATGGTTAGAGATGGGTTGTTCAACCTCTGATGGGCCACTGTTTAGGCCTGAGCTGGTGTTTCGCTCATAGATTCTTGTTCGGATGCCAAATAAATCGATGGAGATCGAAAGAGATTTATTTATTTTGCTTAAAACTCTTTTGGCATCCTACCGACTGCGCCAATTATAATTTTCGATTTGTATTTAAGAAAAAAAATACAAATCTTCCGTTTTGAAAATTATATTTTATTTATTTAGAATCTAATTACAACTGACGTGAATACGTTCAGCAACAGTACAAGAGTGTTCTAATCTAGTTTTTTCAAGCTTATATATCATTCTCTTATCATAACATAGTTCAAAGAAGTATGAGTCAGACAATGGAACTTTCCATTGTCTAATATAATAAAACACTTCGTCATCAAAATACAGATATCATAATCAAAATACAGATATCATAATTAAAATACAGATATCATAATTCGTGTAATAAAATTTTCGTAAACTTAAATCAATGCTAATTACGTCTAACGGCAGTTTAGTATTTAATCCGGATATGATCTATTTAGAACAATGATAATTATACTTATCCTTCGTCGTCTTTTGTTTGCTCATGGTACTACATTTCCTGAAAAATATTTATAATGTTTCTCTGAGTATATTGAAACCTGTTCTCATCAAACAACTTCTTTTCAAATTACATGTAGTAATTATAGTATTCTCCTCAGGAATGACATCGTCAGTTATGTCGGTAACCGCTCCATTCAGCTACGAGATTCAGACAGAACAAATTAATCCGCTTACCAAACTGTTTAAGGATGAACGTAGAACATTAACTTTAGAAGAACTTCGTTCTAAAGCATTCAATGTATCTATTGATGTGACGCCCGAAATCTGCAAGAAAGTAGGAGAAATTACTAGAAAACAGAGCGGTAGTTAAATGGAAGTTATAAATTTAAAATTATCTTTACAGCCAGTAAATTATGGTTTGGACATCGTTCCGGGCGAATAATCGCTACAACATTTTAAAATGCTTGTTCCACATCTATAGATAAACTGGCTATACGCACAATAAAAACCGTATGTTATCCATACGACATGAGGTTTACTTCATAGCAAACTTCTTATACATGTGAACATGAGAAGGAAGCTTTGGAGGTATATATAGTTTTGGCAAGCGGAAATCATGGCAACTTTGCTATCTGCTCTACTGGGTTTATCTTCTTACCATCTTACCAGTGGCGGCACGTCTATAAAGGCTGCAGCTCTCCCACTAAAAAGAAAATATTTAAAAATTATTATAGCTATTATTATTATTTTACAAAAACATATTTTTTCTATTCGATGTATATTTATTATTAAATTGTAGGTATTAAGTACCACTATACGTATTTTAGCTTGTATATACTTGTGTTTTATTACTATATGCATAATATTTATGATGAATATATGTCAATAAAGATTCGGTTTTTTCAACTTGTACTGATTTTTTATTATAATTTTTTCAGCCCTCCCAAAAAATTCATCCATGAGCCGCCCTTATCCTGACTTTAGTGCGTCTCCGGACGTCTTAATTAGTTGCGGCCGTAGTTACGTAGAAATAAAGTGGTCTTTCTGTGCAATAGACTCTTCAGTGGCGGAAGTTTTGCCCAAATACATTGAAAAAGGTACAAATTATTTACAATTAAAAGAGACTCTCACATATTTCTACCAAATACAAATGCAAATAGTAATTTGCGAAAAGAAATATTGTGATTTTGTAGTGTGGAGTGCTAGGAATTTATACATAGAAGGTATACCGTTTAAAGAAGGATTTTGGCAAGCCGGAAATTCCAAAGCAACAAAATTTTAGAGGCATGTATAGTAGATCCAGAATTCATTTGAAAAAATGACTTTTAAATCCCTCTATAAACACTAATTAATTGCTACTATTAAAATTTCTTGGTTTCAGGCGAATGGATGCTTTCGTAGATCGTATGCTTGGTTTGCAAACGTATGCACAATACTGAACTGTGCAACTGGTAATATTGTTTCGCATGTAAGCGAAAGTAACAGGATGGTATTAGATTTATTTATAATTATTAGCAGAAAAATGCACATTTATTTTCCAATAACATAAATACTTATGTACGAGTAATTTATTAGTAGATTTCCATGACCACCCATGTAAAATAATTACTCTGTTTCCTCTAGACGGTGGAGCATCTAAGGCACATTCTGGATCTACTATACCATTTATGTATTTCGTGAATTGTATGTGGATATTAAGTATGTGTTGTCAGAGAGCCGGATACAAAGGGATGTGGCCTGAAGGCGAACTAACGTATGTGATAGCATGACTACGCCTCCCGGGGATACATGTATTTATGTGGGTTTATCTTCCCTGTATACTGTGTAACCTTTAACATAGAATTAATCTGTGTGTCTGAGTCGTGTTCTTGTGTGAGCATAATGTGAATGTCGTGTTGTGTAAAAAGTTAATTAGTTCGCCGATTTTGGATCGGACACCGTTTGCGTTCCAGGAACATATATTAGTAATGAAAACTATAAATTATATTGTGAAATGAATGCGTCTTTATATTTTGCTTATTGTTTATTAATGTCTTGTAATGCTATTTTCATATTACCCAAATTAATTTAAATATTCACTTCATTTTTAATTGTTGACATAGTGGTCTGCGATATACAGGTTGATATTGTTCCGCGAGTAACTAATTCGTAAACCTTGCTTCACTGTTTTTCTAATGTTTTTCACTAGCTCAGTGTGATTACGCGTGCTTCCAGGAATAATGATGGGTTGGGGGGCGGCGAAGTGTATTTTGTTTGTTTCTTAGTGGTTTCGTGTCAGGGGGATGTCATCCGCGTTGTTAGTGGTGGCGGTGCTCATACTCGCGCCAATGTTAGTGTCCAGTAAGCTGCAACGGTTGCTGATTGGTACGGCATATTGATTGGGCTGGGCTACGGGCGGTGCTTCTCTAACATACCCCCGTGCGCTCTCTCAGCCAACAGTTTTCTTCACTGTAGTGTTGTCTTTATGGGGGCTTGACGATGCCCGTCTTTTCTTAGTTTGCTCCGTCTCTCTCAACCGATCTCGCGGATCAACGAAGTAGATGAGTTGACACAGCATCCACATGAACACTTTGATTACATGCTCTGCTTTTATCACTTCCACTTGCCTCACGATCACTATTTTGCATATTATCAGCCACTACCTTTTCACTTAACATCACAATCACTGTATTCAGTCTCTGTATTTTTAGTCCTTCGATTTGACATTCCAGGTTTACCCCTGTCAGGGTTTACGTATTTATAAACACACCTACTTTTCAAAAGGAATCTTTAAATAGGCACTTTAGATTTTATTCTCATGCAAGAAAATGAATTTCTACACTAAGTAAAAACGCAAGGCACTCGGCTATGAGCAATTCTATACGCGTTGACTCGACAACTGCTCAACTCAAACTTGTACTTGTCAAGCACACGTGATAACCACTACACTACGGAAACTGATACATATAACTTGCCTTTCAAATTTCCCTGCAATGACGAATGAAGCAATAGAAGAAGAGACAAAAATGTTTCCGCCCGGGATCGAACCAGGGGCCTTGTGCGTGTGAAGCACACGTGATAACCACTACACTACGGAAACTGATACATATAATTTGCCTTTCAAATATCCCTGCAATGACGAATGAAGCAATAGAAGAAGAGACAAAAATGTTTCCGCCCGGGATCGAACCGGGGGCCTTGTGCGTGTGAAGCACACGTGATAACCACTACACTACGGAAACTGATACATATAACTTGCCTTTCAAATTTGCCCGAAATGAAAAATGAAGCAATAGAAGAAGAGACAAAGATGTTTCCGCCCGAGATCGAACCGGGGGCCTTCGGTGTGTGAAGCACACGTGATAACCATTACACTACGAAAACTGATACATATAACTTGCCTTTCAAATTTCCCTGTAATGAAACATGAAGCAATAGAAGAAGAGACAAAAATGTTTCCGCCCGGGATTGAACCGGGCGCCTTGTGCGTGTGAAGCACACGTGATAACCACTACACTACGGAAACTGATACATATAATTTGCCTTTCAAATATCCCTGCAATGACGAATGAAGCAATAGAAGAAGAGACAAAAATGTTTCCGCCCGGGATCGAACCGGGGGCCTTGTGCGTGTGAAGCACACGTGATAACCACTACACTACGAAAACTGATACATATAACTTGCCTTTCAAATTTCCCTGCAATGACGAATGAAGCAATAGATGAAGAGGCAAAAATGTTTCCGCTTGGGATCGAACCGGGGGCCTTGTGCGTGTGAAGCACACGTGATAACCACTACACTACGGAAACTGATACATATAACTTGCCTTTCAAATTTGCCCGAAATGAAAAATGAAGCAATAGAAGAAGAGACAAAAATATTTCCGCCCGGGATCGAACCGGGGGCCTTGTGCGTGTGAAGCACACGTGATAACCACTACACTACGGAAACTGATACATATAACATGCCTTTCAAATTTGCCCGCAATGAAAAATGAACCTTTACATTTTCTACAAAACACAACTATATAAAAACTTTTTCCTATTGTTTGTTGACAAATTTTACGTTTCAATATTGTACCGCCAGCCAATATTTCAATATCAATTTCAACTCAGATTGATATTAAACTATATTTTATGTTATGTTTATGATTTACTATAGAAATACACTTTTCTTTACGATGATCACCACAACATCTTTACTTTGATATAACTAACATCGACATCTTTGTTTACACACTGTTCAAAATCCGGGGCCGCCAACTCACTTACCTGAAATATCAAACAGTGAAATAAAACCAAACATTTTTCGTATATAAAAATAGAAAGTAAATTTGATTTAATTTCCAAATTGAACATAAATGCAACATATCATAATTTAACATCCTTTTTTAGCGTTATATTAACACTAAGCATATGACTATTTATAATTTATTAATACCATTTCTTACACACATTTATACTCAAAGACAAATGTTTTTGTACAGAATTACAAGATTAAATTATATGTATGTTGTTCGGAATGTTATAATAATTTTACAAATTCAATACTTTTGTGTTTGGGCGATACACAATAATTTTGTAAAAGTAAACAGTTATTTCTCAATAAACAAAGCACATTCCCTTAATAACGATTTTGTATGCTGGTTGCCATTAAATCATTTTGCAATCCAGATGGCATTATGTACTAAAAACGAATGTGTCTACTCAATTGTATTTATGATAATGGTAATCACAGCGATGTTGTTCACCTCGCAAGGTTTACGACTGGAAGTACTGCCTCACTATCAACGGTACACACAGGTGATTGATGAAATTGTCGTGAAGGTGCGATGGTAATCAATTTAGCTAATTTGGTTCACAGCACTAATTAGTTTTAACTAAATCTCTGTTTAAATTAGGACACAGTCTGTTTGTGTTTGCAATCATTTACTTTAAAATTCGATAAGATAGCATGGATAAAAATACAACCACAAGCGCAACATTTTAATCATCTAGATCTAGAGTCTGTAGCTGGGAACTGTCTGAGATCAAATTGCTAACATTAGAATGTTTCGCTTCGTTACTTATATTTTTTTTAACTTAAATTTAAAATAAAATACAATACACAATTTGGGAAATAAATAACTGATGTATTTAAAACTGGCTATTGGAAATTTTGTACATGCCAATTATAATATTTAAATATTTTCTGAAATTTAACATATCCATTAATGGAGTAATTTTGCTTATAATGTCCAAATGATGTGTCTGAAGAAGTAGAGATCTCGGAATTTCAGATATATTAATGATGATAGTACAATTTTGTATAAATTTTTCAATTAAATCCGGAGTATAGTCCACGAAGGTGTTGTCCATAATAACAAAAAATTTAAAACTGTACTTAACAGGAGCCCTAAATCTTCTAAGTGCGGGTCCAACATACTCCTCTCGCCAATCAGCGATGAGGGGTGTTGGAACCCGCACTTCTTCACGGTACTGCAAAATTTTAATTAATTTGGATGATTTTGATTGAAGTCCGGTAATTCCAATTTGTTTTAGCTGATAATTTTGTACTCCAAAATGTCCTTGTTGAATAACTGAAAATTATAATAATGTACTTTATTAATATCTATATTTATTTATTTTGTTTTCTTTATTTTATGTTACGCTGTACAACAGGAACTTAATCCCAATTACAGTACAGGGTCCGCACTCACCGAGCCGCAGTGTAGTAATTTATATAATTTTTAGTTTGAGTGAGATCGAACTCGGGATCTCCGGATTTGAATTCCGTATCGCTATGCACACCACCGTAATGACGGACATGATATGACTTAAAAATTTAGATTTCATCTTCTCATGAATGAACATGTTCCATAATATGTTATAATTTGTCTTTAGAGACATTTAATAATGGCCAGTCATTTCGAAAAATGGACGTCTTTTGGATTTTATCCAAAACATATAAAAGAAATGTCCAGCAGTATAATGGTGTAGTTAGCGTTACGGTATTTGACTCCGAGGATTTGAAATTCGAATTCCACACAAGCTAAAGATATATTAACTACCACACTGCGGCTCAGTGAGTCCGGACCCTGTACTGTAATTGGAATTATGTTGCTGTTGTATAGAGTAATAAGTAAATAAATAAATAAGATAAATCATGAATGAGTTTTTAATTGGCTTACAAATATAATTTACGTGTATTTGTTTCAAGCCCGAAATTGGTCACATTGAGATTTGACGATCCACTTTGTGATTTGGCCAAACTATACAACGTAGATCGTGATTCGTGATTATTGAAACAAGAAAACTGAATACTTAACTTGATTGCAAAAAAAAAATTCTATTAGATTTACCTGGTTCACGGGAAATAATAGCGCTGCCGGTGTAAAATTCAGATTTACCGACTTTTAATACATCACTATCAAATTTTGAATTGTGTTTTCTTCTAAATAAGCGGCGAAAAATCTTAATATTGAGCACATTTTATTTGCGTTCAAAAACACAAATAATTACTGCTGGTTTCTTGGAAACTACTATTATTGTTGAATTTTAATAGTAGTTATACTTGTAAAAATTTAAATTGTAATGATTCTTATAAGTATATTGTCACGGAAACTTGTTTAAAAGTTTGCTACCCAAGTAACAATGAGTGATGGTAAACTTAATAGAGGCGTTATTTTAATGTTACCTCTAAGTTATTTGTAACTTGTCATATGTTAGATGTTTGATTCCATCTGTAACCTTTGATGATTTTACATTTTGGTTGAAACATCTCGATGTTCTAAACGTAACGCCCAAGTATACATAGGAGGTGGTAGTTTTTATTTATTCATTCTGACATAGTTTTTGATGGATAACGCTGTCAAAAGCTTTCTAAGAGTCCACGAGAATGGTGTATGACATCCCCTCTATGTGACTCAAAAATCTTGATTGAACAATTGTGGCAAACACAAGTAAGTTATCTATACAAGATCTATTTTTTCGAAACCCTGACTGGACTTCGGAAAGAATATCATAACTTTCTATCCAAGTTTGCAACAGTTGATTTATAATGGAAGTTAAAAGTTTGGTGATTAATACAAAGTAAAATTGAATCAAGCATGGATGAAAAGGCAATTGTTTTTTTGCAAATTAGTAAAGAACAATTATTTACAATTTGATTACTCGACTACCGATGGTGTATAAAGTAATAAATCTAAAAAATACTTTTCCTCGCGGGCCGCGGAACCTAGTGCGAGAGTTGGCAAAGTCAAATCGACCGCTAGTAACTCCTAAAACATTTGTAAGTCATCCACTATCCACAATCTCCAGCTTCTCGAGTCTTTCGTTAAAATTACTGAAATAAACAACATTTTACACATTGATCATGATTGATGAGCAAATTGAACTAAACTGTTCAGCCATTCAAATCAACACATACGATAACTTTCTAACCCTACCTAACAAATTCCAAAATCTATTTTATCAAGATCACTTTCGGATTGAATTGAACCATAAACTGACACAACAAACATTCTATAAAAGTCTACCTTAAATAGGGTAGATAGCTCAGGGGTATCCACAGGTGTGGATTTGAGATTTCTGTTTCGATTCTCACAGCCGACAAACAATTTTCACCAAATTAAAAGTACCCCAGTGCCTTCTCCAAGACTAATATTTTTGGAGATCGTGATTTAACGGCTGGCATCCGTACTTCACGCGCATAAATATATCTTTTACGGCAGAGTGCCACACTTAGTAGTGGTTAACAAGTGTGATGATATATTTATTTTACTAACAAAAACACCCACACACCAAGCTTTACGGATTTATTCTAAACCACAATCGACCACAAGCAAAACAATCCATTCACCTCTGCCTTACTTCCATATACAAAACATTCACATTATATAGGTAGATATGCATTATATTAATTAACACGTTGACTGCCACGGCAATTTTCAAAATTCCGGTCTAAAAAGCCAATTTCATTTAATCATTTTATATTATTAAAAACTCTAATTATATTACATAGTAATCATCAAAAAGCATAGAAAATGTATTTTTTTTTTAAAAAAAGGTCTTACGAATTTTTTTTATAATTATATTTTCTGTTTATTTATTAATAAAATTTTTGTTCATGTAGCCAGCATTGATTTTTTGTTCTCTTCCCAGAAGCCATCTATCCATATTAGCACTGATATGTTACGATTTTAATCGTAGCTGCGCGAAAATGGTAAGTAAACACAGTACGAGATAACTCGTAGTCGGCGTCCTAGCAAAGAACGCAATCTACGAGTTATTTCGTAGTTGGCAGTCAACGTGTTAATAATTTTTTTTACCACTAATATTTCAACTAACAAACTCATCATATTTCGTCCATTTATTCCTAATTTTAACAAAAGATAATAGAACTAGGATTCAATCGGTAATAGAATAGAAGTTAAGGTATCTTACCAGGCTATCCTTAATTGTAAAGGGAAATGTAAATAAGTGTCAATTTTAACTTTAATACTTATCTTTGTAATAACCGTACATTTTCACATTCACATGTAGAACAGTCTACTCACTGGTTTACAAGTCCACCTTTGTTTATTATTTTACTAAAATCGCTTTCTATAGAATTATTAAGATGTGTATTTCTGCAAGGCTCCCAGCTTATTTTCTGATATACTTGTCTTTCAACGAAACTAATATAAATTAATATATCTTCGACAAATATAAACAGTTCAACCGCATTTAACCGTCAATAACCTTTTAATAACATAAAATCCGTAAAAAATTGTTATGAAAAATATTAAGAAATGCCAGATTAACGGTCAAGGACCTAACGAGATCTCTGACAAAAGTTTCCTATATAATGAAGAATAGAACACTAACCATGTTAACAGAAGATCTTAAAGATTTAAGACTTTTAACCCCAACAATGTTCCTGAGAGATCTCTTATTCTCAGGGTTGCCAGAGCTTCATATGATTGCAGCTCAGGATCTATAACAAAATTATCAAACAATTTAAGATTTAAAGCAAGTTCTAAACGGGGGATTTTGATCAGAATATTTATGTGTATTGATTTAAAAGAATGAATGAGAAGGGCATGGCCCTAACATTAACAACCTAGTATTGGGTAAGATAAGACAAAAATAAAAGAGTAGAATGGCCTCTAGGAAGAATTATGGATCTTTTTTATTTGGTTAAGTTATTAAGCAAACTGTCAAGAAATATATTTTTCTGTTATAAATATAATATAAATAGTTTTTTTTATGAATATTAATAGAAGTTATTATTGCATGCTGATGGTTTTTATTGTTTATTGCCCGCGAATTGTGTCGCGAATAGAGGGAAATATAGTAACCAAAAGATAGAGAATCATATGTCGCCTGCAGCGGGCAGCTGTCGAATCGCTCATCACACAAAAATTTGCTATGATATTACTTTTGCAATCGCTATTAAGTCATTTTAATTGCACTCATACAATTAAAATCACTATGATTGTATTAATCAGATACATCTGCGCAGTTAGTAAAAAATTTATGAATATTAATAAGTAGAAATAATGAATACTATTAAAAATAAATGTAATTACTAAATTTCAAAATTACTTTATTTTAAGTTCTTTAAGTAACGAAAAATTTTAAACCGACTACAAAACTTGTTAAATGATCTAAAAGATTCGCTCAAAATTTTGTTCTTTTGAATTTTGACAATATTATCATGTTGTAAACTTGTTGATTTTGAAAGGATTGTCAAAATATTATGGTACTTTTTAATTTTGATCAATCCGTTTATAACTTGAATAATTTGGCCCACCACCACCATATCATTCAGTTCCAGAAGGTTGTTTGCATTATGTGAGGTTAAAATTTTGATACACTGATCCAAATATATTGTAGATTCACTTTTAAATTTATTATCTCCGATGATAATTACGTGAAATTTTAACCTGACTGGAAGTCGAAATCTTTTGAAAAATGGCACGACCTCTTCATTTATCCAATTTTGATATAGTGGCTTGTTAATCAAAAGTTTTCTATTACAGACAAAATAAAGCAGTAATTTTGTATCTTGAATATTCCCATATCTATCTGCATCGGTTGAGAAAGAAAAGCACTTGCAAAATTTTACCAAACGAACCAATTTCCAAAAAATGTTGATTTTGTTTAATTTCTAGAAATTTAATAATAATATATTACTTAAATAAGTTTAAATTATATACGACTTACGTTCTCTTGTAGCCGGTATACCATGATTTTCAGATGGATAAGTATAAAACTCGGAATTTTGCAATGATATTGCAGCTTCATTATTATTACGTTTGAATTTAGGTTCTTTCGATCCAAAATAGCAGCCTACAAATTGTAAAAACTTATTCATTTAATCTGGTAGGAATAATTAGTCGATAAATATTGTGTGTTTTATGCAAAGTTTCCTTGGAAACTACAATTAATATTTTTTGAGTACCGAATCGTGTTCAAGAACCAATACTGCAGTTCCTGTATACTCTATTTATCTCCCGCCTATTAATGTAAAATTTTGATTAATATAAACTATAATTATTTATATAAACTATTCTATAGGTATATACATATACTTATTCCCACTCCTTGACAACGAACCTATAAAGATATGAAAAAATCATCAGCGTGCCCTTGTTTTGCAAGTAAATTCTACACATTTGCAGTTATAGACACTCTATAGTAAAAGCTGAAAACAAGTCAATAGATTAGAAAGGAAGGAAGTGTCGTTCTGTCGTGTTATTGAAAGTGAATTTAACACAATTATAGGTAAATGCTGAAGAGGAAAGAAGCAAAATGTTTTGCTCCTCATATAATGCGAAGTTGAGGGTCGAATGGGTGACGAGCTTACATAGAAAGGATCCAAAAATATATCTTTATTATAATTGACACCCTAAACAAGAAGTCGAACCGATATACGTTGGGGTTCGGTTACGGTAAACGGTTTTTAAAATATTATGCTACGGTCTTTCTAAAGACCCCGGGCAAGGCCGGTTGAACCGCGGCGAACTCAGTGAAGATGTGGGAGTAAGTCATAGAACTGGGAATTTTCGGATAGGGTGTCAGTTGACCTGTCGCCTGGTTCAACTCTTAATGGTCGGTCAACTAACCACAACGGGGTAAGGTCGTCACAAATAAATAATACTAGCACATGGGTGTAAAAATGACGTAGAAATATATTAAACGAGTAAAGACAATAATAAAAAAAGAACACGAATGATGACAACGGTAGCTCAAGACAACTCGATCAGCCGATGACAAGTTATATGAACTAGGTAGTTCCGTAGAGAGTGCGCCGTGAACCCACTCCAGGACCTCGCTCAACGAACTTAAAAGAACGCGCAACAAAATCACGAGGGATCCGATAGTCGACTATATATCTTAATTAAGCGGAGCAAAATTAAATTGATAAATCGTTATCTGCGTTCTCCAGTTGATGGGCAGATGGAGCGCGTGGATTGGTGACGTATCGGTTCCAAGATGGCGGACCCTGAGACGCGAGCGCTCGCTCCAGTGGCGTAGACGGATATTTCCACCTTTAGCGAGACCACAGGGTAATGCGTCCAACAATTCTCGGAGACGCTGTGATCCTTGCATCCCACCAGCCAGATGAGTAAAATAGCGAAAATACGCTATGACAAAAGCGAAAATAAAAGCTTAAAAGGAATATCGACACCTGTGATAGACGTACGCCATTGCTTTTACAAAAGCAACCGTTAAGTAAATGAAATTTTGAAACTGACTACGAGAAATTAAATGAGGTTAAATTACTTTACAGATTTTAACCAAGACGTTAAATTTGAAATCATATCACCAGAGCTAGGCCAAAAAAGAATCAACCTTACCTGAGACCGCGAGCGGCTTTTAAGAGGTAAACTGTCGGGGTTTCCCAAAACCGAATTACTCCGTTGAGTTAAAAATACTCTATAGGTTCGATTACCGCAAATCCAAATAAAATTTGACTCCAATATCCAAAAACTATAATTCTCGAATCGGTAACACAACCACACCCTTCAACATTTACAATGTGAAATCTTTTTCTTTGTGAAATAGCAATGTTCAATCAGATTCGAATTTCAACGTCCTGTACAATTACTTCACGCGGAGTCAGAAGTGACTAGCCTTGGCGTCTCTCTCACATGTGATGTCTTCACCGCAATACCCGACGTATACGCCTCTGCCCAAATGGTTACCTAGCTAAGGACGAAAAAATATTTTAACAAAAGGAAAACGTAACAACCCTCTCCCTATCACTTGAGGAAATTTTCCTAAATGTCTGATTAGAAGATATGGATAAAATGAAATAATCTGAAAAATAGATAGAATAACTGTGTAATAACAAAAAAAAGTGAATGATCGAGTTGGCTATCTGACTCCACGACAGGTTCAGGATGAGCTTTCAAGTGCTGGGTGTTCCATGTGCCGGGTAATATATCGCCGTCTAAATTTTTTAGTACGTACGCATCCGATGAGACTTTTTTATTTATTCTGAAAGGACAAATATACTTTTTCAAAGTGTAAAAGTTGGAAGCGTCGGAAAGTACGAAATTATTCCGCCAGACTAGTTGACTAGGATGAAAGCTTATCACACGACATCGTAAATCATACCGAGATTTAGACTTCACATATGACTTTCCAGCCTACTACTCACGTCGTTATATAACTGTTTAAAACTATACGCTCTATCAACAATTTTCTCTTTATCAAAAC
The DNA here is from genome assembly GCA_947425015.1 of Pterostichus niger. NCBI lineage: Eukaryota > Metazoa > Arthropoda > Insecta > Coleoptera > Carabidae > Pterostichus > Pterostichus niger. The sequence goes on along the minus strand of OX380351.1, from coordinate 10,007,599 downwards.
CTAAATTAACCTCCGTTGAATCCCTGACATAATCTAGATTTCCCATCAAGACAGCCTCACGCTCAACATTTACAGAATAAGGTGACAATCCAGTAACTTCGTGCCTCGCTGTGCAAAGCGCGCACGCTAACTTACGAAGAAATTTATCCTAATCCCGTTAATGGTCTGAAACCAATGAGATCAACATTGTCTTCAATACACGATTGACGCGCTCTGTTGGATTGACCTGAGGATGATAATAACCTGTATACGAAGGTTTTACACCATAGGATGATAGAAGCTGAATGTATTGACGCGATCGGAATTGCTTACAATTATCGGAAATGATTCTTCGGGGCACACCGTCAACTAAACAGACATCATTCTCCAAATGTTTCAGAATATTTACCGCATTAGGTTTCTCAGTGGAAAACAAAGAAAATCTACTGAAGCAATCTACAATGACTAAAATATAATAATAACCCTGACTCGATCTAGGTAAAGGCCCTACCAGGTCTGTACATATCACTTCCCATGGTCGAGATATTTGAGAGTGACCACCCATTTGTCCTGCCGCAGGTTTTTGCTCAGGTTTAGAACGTAAACACACCGTAAACTATTCCTGCTGACTATTAGTATAGAAAACATTTAATAGATGACGCTGCTTATTACAATGAATCCGCCTGTCGACAATGTGTGATTTGACGTAAAAAACTACAATTACGTGTAAATATTTATCACACTCGGGAGCTATAAGTTAGTCACTTATATGCATTAAATAATGTAACATTCGACTACGAAAACCGGCAGTACGGCAGTGTAAAAACTGTAACTCGGTATAACCGGTAGGCCCAGGCCCGATTTGGAATGTAGTGCCGTAGAAAGAAGAATAATAATATTTATTTATACATAATTCAACATTTTTTAAAAAGAAAACATCAATAATAGTATATATAATAAATTATAATAGCGGAAATATAAATTTTAAATGAAAATGTCAAATATTTTGTATACATTAAAAAAAACAGTTTTTTTTAAATTTAAAATTCAAATATATTGAAAAAATTAATTTATTTTTCAACTAAAAAATTTTGTATCATATAATTATTTGAAGAATTCTAAAATGTGAATATCGGATCTGTTGTTAATATTATTTCTTTTATTTTGAATATAAAGGTTTTTCAAAATTAAACGTTTTTTATTTTGTTTCTGTATCAATAATTTCATTGTCGATATTTTATGGACAGTATTGCGAATTTTAATGAAAATGATGCCTTCCCGTGACCAAGTATTCCGTAAACCAAATATCATTTTTGCATCATTAATTAGTTTGAGTCTAGTTGGAGTTAGATCTTCTCTAATCGTAATTCCTGTGTTTTTCAATTTACGTTTATTAGAGTAAATTGACGCACGATCGTTATGCCGACAAAATTAATTTATTGATTAATATTAGGTATTGTACATTCTTGATAATGGCATATGCTACATTTTCTAATTCCATTTGAATCACTAATAAAATTTATCAGTACTGTATGATTATAAACACTTGTACAGCACAATATAAGTGCAACTGAATAATACATATGTGTATATGATGGATAGACAGGATAACAAAAGATAGATCACAGCCACATTAAATTCAGTGTTCCCAACTGTAATGAAACTGAACACAGGAATTATGGTAACAATTTAAGATATCAGGAATTTAGACCCACTAAACAACAACATAGGGCAAATACAAACTGCTGCGAACAAATTAAACAATACAGTTTCAAATATTTCACAAAATAAAATTTACAGAACTAGACCAAAAAATTAAAAACCTAGAAAACAAACTTATAAGTGTTGTATTGTTGTAAACCATTGTATTATTTCGTGATGAAGACTGAAAAGTCGAAACGCGTCGTTTAAATATAAAAATTTTATGTGAAATATACCAAGTGTTTTAATTTTATAATTTAAAATGTTTCACCAAGTGCCAACCACACAAACAATTAATATAATTTTCTTCTAATAATGATTTTAGTGACAAAGTCATTTATTCACAATAACACTAACAACACTTCACTGATGAATTTAATGAAGAAGTCATATAATATACAATCACATTCGAAGTGTCCTGTTTATTCAGCCCTCCAGTGTTACTGGACACTGTGTCAGGATGTCCTACCCAAGACTGGCAGCTCTGCACATATTCTAAAGTCTTTTGATGGGCATCTTGTCGTATATGACTGCAAGGTTGTTGTTGCTGCTACTGTTGTTGTCGGACCTATTAAGTAATACCAGCAGACATATATTTCCATCATGCACTGGTTAGTGCGTTGATGATAATACATTTTTTGTTGTTGTTGTTGCTGTTGATGCTAGAAGAGGGACCGCAACCAGCTGCTAAATTGAATCCTGCTTGTGTTTGGAACACTATTGATATGAATTTACGCCATTTACCCATTACTGGGTGTGGCACTCTGCCGTAGCAGATCTCGATAAGTGATATACTTCCTCGCGTGAAGTGCGATTACTAGTTGTCAAATCGTGGCCTCCAAAGATGTTAGAGGACGGAGAATCAAAGGAGTAATTTTGTAATATGGTGAAAATTGTTTTTTGCTTGTTTTCTGGAATCGAATTTAGGTTCTCAAATCCACAATATGACGCGTTCAGATTCCCAAAGAAAAAGTTTTGTTCGAATTTTTCTAAAGAGAATGTTTGTAGTATTCTATTTTAAATTTCAAAAATAAAATAAATCTAAGTATAATTTTTATTCCAAATATTAGAGAAAGATTTAATTATAAAATATCAAAATAAACACTTGTCTAAGTCTCACAAAATTCAGCCTCCAAGTCACCTTATGAGGGCATCGTTAGAGGCTGGCCAGTACAGTTGGTAACCATAGACGTGTTTCGCTCTTATTAGAGCTCATCAGTATGGTATAACCTACTTCTTCACCTAGAACAAAGTTCACGTGAAGAAGCTGGTGTTGAAGGACTGTGCCAGCAGAGAATAAGATCTCTAAAGAACGGTAAGATATTCCCAAGTCTTGGTCTACGGCCAAGCTACACATGTTATTTAAAAAAGGAAACCCACTAAATCCAGACAACTACCGTGATATAGCGTTAATAAATGGAATTTGCAAGATTTTCATAAACATCATAGCGACAAGATTACAAGCATGAGCGGAAGACAACCACATACTTAATGAAAACCAATCTGGCTTCAGGAAAGGCCGCGGTACCGTGGACAACATTTTCTCTCTTGCCGGAATAATTCACATACAACAATCATGGTTGATTTTAGAAAAGCTTTCGATTCGATAGACCACACAATTCTGTGGAGTAAATTATATGTGAGCGGGGTTAGTACTAAAATGATTAGGATTCTTCAATCTTTATATAAAAACGCGCATATCACGTTTAACGAGGCTGAATTTAAATTATCAAAAGGTGTCATGCAAGGAGAAATCGTGAGCCCGTTTCTGTTCGCAATTTACATAAATGATCTCGAAAACTATTACCGCTCGGCAGGATGCACGGGCCTGAATATTGATGGAATTAATGACATTTTACTATTGGCCTATGCTGATGATCTGACAATTCTATGAGAGTCCGAAATCGATGTACAAAGGATACTAAATATACTGGAAGGGTTCTGCAATGAATATAGACTACAGCTCAACACGGAAAAAAACTAAAATTATACCGTTCCATAAAGGACGTCTGTAATGACTACCAAGTTTCCATTATGATAACAATTCCCTAGAGACTGTAAAAAAATTACTTACCTTGGAACTGTATTCTGCTCCAGTGGAAAATTCTTAGAAGCAGCAAAAGAGAATTCAAAAAAAGGGGCCATAGCAACTGGCAAAATAAAAATGATCCTTAGTAAAGGTAAATCAGCGAATTGGCAGGAGAAAGTTAAACTAATGAAGACACTTCTAACCTGTACAATTATGTATGGAACAGAAACTTGGGGAACAAGATATATCAACATAATAGAAAAATACCAAACCAAATACATAAAAGGCATCTTACAATGCACAAGAAATAAACCAGGCTATATGCTGAGACTGGAATCTGGTATAGAACATTGTGAAGCTACGGTCTGGAAAAGAATTCTCAACTGGTGGGCGAAAATACTCGCCATGGACAATTCTAGATACCCAAAACAGATTTACATCCGGCTAATACAATTAGATTTAACACCTAATAATAAAATAGAATTAAATTAGATTTCCCAAGTAAAGAATAAACTTATTCAAATACATATGGAACGTTATACGATTAACCAAACTATCAACAAAAACAACAGAAATACTATTATAGATAAGTTAACTTCATTAAATTGGAACAAAGACATTGACGGAGCCAGGAATACAAGTTTCTCCAGTATCTACAACTTAATGTCAATAAACAACAACCCAGAGAACTACCTTAGTATGAATATCACAATACACAAAACTCGTATATTGGCCCAAATCAGATTAAGTAATAAAAATGGTCTAATAATTACCTTCAAAGGCATTAGGTACGCTTTAGATGCAAATAAAATCTGCACTATATGTAATATGGACAATTACGAAGACCTGAATCACTTCTTTCTGAGGTGTCCCATTTATAACTGTATACGCTCAACCTATATATCGCCATATCTAAGAGACTCAAAAATCTTATTAAACGTAATACAAATCACCGACCCTTGCCAAGCAAATAATATCTTCTATTACACTATCAACGCGCTCCAAACCCGAAGTTTCATAATTAATGAATAAATATCTAGGTTATTTATTTGATATATGGGTTAGTAGATATGTTAATATGGTAATTATCATAATTGTATTTTACTTTAATTTGTGAGATTATCGAATTGTACATAACATAAACCGGTACAGTATGTATTCTAAACACTTTAATATTGTTGTTAACCACTTTGTAAAAGGCATCAGCCTGGAAACAAATATATATTGCAAATATCGACAATGTTCTTCTATAATTGATCGATAAGTTATCACATTTTTTCATATATCATTATAGATTACAACAATTTCGGTATTCTGTGTGGTGACGAGAATAATAGTTGGTCCTGGTTATATCCATGTGATAGAGTGTATGCTGAACGAATTAATATCTCATGTGTTTGATTTTCTAAAAAAATTTAATGTGTTGACATAGTATATTATTATTTTGTTTCCTACGAGCATTTAAATCCTATTTAACAATTTTTATATTCGTAATTGCATAAACATTTAGAAATAAATATTTACATACTAGGCTGAATATTTAATTCATTTTTTATTAATATTGTTTTTAATATTTGACGTTTCGTTTGACATTTTTGTAGCAGTGTTTAGTTTGTGATTAGGAAAATTATACGTCTAGAGTAATTGAAGATGTACCCAAAATGTACGAAATATTGCATCCAGCGACATATACAATACAATAAATTATGGTTTGAGTTTCTTTAAAGGGAGACGTTTTTCATTGTTAACCTTGGTGAATAATAATCCATTATTAACCATTTGTAAACGAGCGGTACTGGAAAACTAATTCAAGACTCAAAAAGAGGTATAAAATTGTATTGTAACGTTTATTACAATTTCGGGTTCGGTGAAGTTTATTGTTAAATAAAACACGAGAAATGAAAACACTAACAAAATATTTATTAAAAACGAAAATATTGTAGTACAACGACTAAGAAATATATTTATATCAACACGTATTTATATTCATATTAAAGTATTCAGCAACGACTTGCACTGTTCGCACTTCAAATTCAGAATTAATTCTTGCCGGCCGAAACTCTCCCTAATATACTGGAACAAGATATTACAGAATATACGAGAGCCTCTGGAGCACGTTAGAAGCATGAGGCAGAGCGAACAGGTTCGGACTTGTCTATTGCGTATGAGACAGCGGTGAACGTGCAGCAGACGTGTCAACTGTTCCAGACGGAACAGGACCGTACTCGCTACAGTATGTTAATAGTGAAAAAACCAATATTTAATTTATTTTAAACTTTGCAATTACAAAAAAAGTTAATCCACTATGCTCGGTGCTCGTATCTTCCCTATTACATCTCTTGCACATTCATGTCTCAGTTCACGCAATCCCCGTGAGTTCCGGGATTCTCCTGCTCAACTCAGCATTTCCAATAAGAACACATACGCATACGGTGTCAAGATAAAAGGTGATCTTTTGAAAAATTACAATAGCTCGTTATATATGAATGAAAAAGTGAACAATTTATGTGTTTTTAAATCATTTCTAAATATTAAGAAACATATAAAACAACCAGTTTCATTTTGAATAATTTCAAGATTTAGTAAAGAATTTCAATGTATACCAATTACAATGTGAAAAATTCCAAACTTGAAATTGGCATTTTATTTCCCATTTAATATAGTTAATCATGATATACAGGACAGTCACTAAAGCGTGGCCTCTGGTACTTGTCATTAGGATAATTGTTCACATTTATCTGTTATAACTCATACTAGAGGTGTTAATCTAGAGATTTTTAAATATCGAAAAATCGACGAAAAAAATTAGTAATACGATATTCGATATCACGAAAAATTAAAAAAAAAAAACTACATTGTAGTCCACAAAATATTAAGTAATTTATTTTAATCACATTGATTAAGAAAATTAATTAATTTTCATAATTATTTGTATTATTTTATTTCTGTTACAGATTATTCGAGTGAAATTTAAAACAAAATAGATATACCAGCTGACATGTTAAATGAACTGAAATGCAGCAGCTGTGAGACGTACTTGTCTCGTGGCCCCGTGTTCTTACAACACGACGGAGCAGCAGTCTGTGATCGGTGTTACACTCCAAAGCGTCCGGCCACAAGAAATACGCCGTACGAGGCGACGGCGAAGCTGTTGAAGTACCCGTGTAATCACTGGCTATAGGAACAATATTAAAAACAAAAGAATTTCATTTCTGCCTGCTCAGTATTTTTAGATATTAACAAGTATTAATATTAAATTGCTTATGATATGATTATTCAAGAATTCGTTAAATAGGATTTAAGAGCTAGTATTGAAAACAATAGAGAAGATCATGATTGTCCATGATCATCTTGCCGCTGGGCCAATAATGATCATCTTCCCAACCTTGACTTATAATAATACTATTATCAATTTCCTCGACTTTGAGGCAAATGCACTGAACCACTTTTTTCATCTGGGCGGCAGATTAGCGCTCCGTGTAATCTCAGCATACTATTGCATAACAATTGCAGCCACACATAGGTCGTCTGTTCTTAAAATCATTTTTTTATTGGGCATATATTATTACAAATTATTACATTTATAAAGCATAAAATCATTTTGCCCATTTAATTACATGAAACAAAAGCATAATAATCTATATCATCCTCTTTCATTTTGGAGGGTTCATCTTTTACTTTGTTATTACGTTGAGTTTTTCTTCGTAGTTGCTGTTGCCTTTGTTGCCGTTTCCAGGAATATTCATACCCCTTTTGTCTATTTGTATTCCATCACCGACAATAATAGATGGATAACAAGGGGATGGTTGACAGTGGTTGTGGGAATAGAAGAGTGATCTGCATCTCGCTTCCGAAACTGCAACAAATTAACATATACAGGGTGTAACAGCGAAACCAACCACCGCCTATAATTTCTTTATTATTATAGTTACAAAAAAATATTATAAAGAAAAGTTATAGAAGACCAAGGGGGACATCTGCTTAAAGAATAAAATAATTTTTAAACCAGTGATTCTCAAGTTACAATACAAAGTTATATTTTTTCAAATAGGATTATATATATTTTTTAGGCCTATTATTTTTTTCTGAATTCAACCATATAATCATTTTATATCCTTACATAACAAAAATATTGAGAAAATTCAATTTAAAGTTTCGATAAATATTATTTAATATGACACAAAACAGTAGGCTATAATCCCATTTGAAAAAATATAACTTTGTATAACACTGGTTTAAAAAATTATTTTATTCTTTAAGCAGATGTCCCCCTTAGTCTTCTATAACTTTTCTTTATAATATTTTTTTGTAACTATAATAATAAAGAAAATATAGGCGGTGGTTGGTTTCGCTGTTACACCCTGTACTCATACATAAAATGACAATGGAAGTGATGCAATGATGTACAGAGTGATCCAAATTGATGAGCACTCACGTGTCTTGAAAAAGTTCGCATTATTATCAAAAGTATCTTCCATGGAATAAAATTTGTATTAATTGCCCTGAAAACAAACTGTAAGCTATGGGTATATATATATATATATATATATATATACAGGATGTTATATTTTAATAAACCCAGCAAATATCTCGCTTATTTATCAACTTAGCAATTTCTTTCATATAACATGATTTATACAGCAACATGTAAGCTAGTTGATGACGTATGTACATTCATGATATCATTTCCGGTTTATTAGTAATTATTATCAACTTTGAAATTTCAAATGGAACATTCTATATTTTTTTACAAATTTGAAAAGTGCATCAAATTTGCTTTACAATCATGTAAAATAATCTTATATTACATTATTAAAAAGTAAAATGGCGGGCACTTTATTATACACCAAATAGTAAAGAGAGCCAGGACTGTGGCTTGAAATAAAACAATTAACTAAAACAATTGTAATTATTATTATTAAACGAAATAATATTTTTTTGTCATAATAATAACGAAAATAAGAATAAAGAACACTTAATAACAACAAAATGATTTTATAACAAATATTCAAAATGACTCCCAGCCTCTTCAATACATTTTGCACAACGTTTTGAAACAGAATAAGTAGTCTTTTCTCTTTGGTCAGCAGATAAAGATTCAATTGCTGCTTCAATTTTATTATTCAGTCCGTTTAATGTGTTTACTGGTTCATTACAAACAAAATCTTTCACGTAACTCCATACAAAAATCAAGTGGTCATATCGGAAGAAAATTTATTAATCTAGCAGGTTTATGTCTGTTGATTAATTTAAATATAATATTAAACATTCTAAAAAAATATTGTTATGAAAATTAACCTGATAATATATTTTGACACTCGAAACATTATTTTTTTCATCATAATCTTAAATTGTTATTACGGAACATTACATTAATTACACATGTCTGAATCTGCTTGTTGTTCTGTAAAAAAAAAACATTTTTAAATAGCAATGTGACAGCTCAACAGTTGATTTGCATTTGTGTGAGATAAAAAATATGTCAATGACGTCACTTGACGTGAATATCGCCATTTTAGGATATTTAATAAAACAGGGTAATCATAAAGCAATGTTTTAGAAAGGCAGCAGTTGCGCTTTAGAGTGTTGAATAATGCGGTATATAAATTTTCCTACTAATAAACAATTTAAAAAATATAAATATTCCACTAAATCGCCATCTATTGGGTAATAGTTTGAATATGTAACCACTATATTTTGGTTCGGATCTTTGCTAAATCCGCCATTTTAGGTATTTTAATTTTATGGTGTTTCATGATTATGCATCTGCATAAAGCTATGTGCTCGCTAATCAGTGTTTGAATATTAGAGAGATGAATACCTACCCATATTTTTATTGGAACCAAAATTATAATTCATTTTCTTGTCTTTTTATTCTTAGTTAGACATATTGGCTGGTAGCACAACCTCTGTTTTTGGGTGTTCTAAGAGCACGGTTTCAACATGTTAGATATAGCTAAAACACCCAAAAACACTGCTCTTAAAACAGGCAAAAACAGAGCTTGTGCTACCAGCCAATATCACTAACACACACATAATATATATATATATATATATATATATATATATATATATATATATATAAAAATAAAATATATCATCACGCCTTTTACCCATCACTGGGTGTGGCACTCTGCCTAAGCAGATTTCGCGTGAAGTGCGGTTACCAGCCGTAAAATCACGGCCTCCAAAGATATTAGTGGTGGAGGAGCCACAGGAATAGATTTTTTAAATTGGTGAAAATTGTTTATCGACTGTGGGGATCGAACCAGGGTTCTCATGATCCACAGGCCGACTCGATACCACTGAGCCACCTACCCCATTCATAATATATATGTATGGGGTAGGTATATATACATATATATTTATCAATATCACTTTCTACTATCTGAGATATTTCCTCGTCAGTGTTCAAATTATCTTCCTCAACAATAGGAAATAGTTCGCGTTTACATTCTGTTGATCGCACATTTACATTGTTAGAGTTACCTTCTGTTTCATCTTTTTTGAATAAATGTTTCGCGAGAAGTTTTTTACTTTTTCTTCCAGCCGAAAGTTTTAAAGATATCTTAGTGCAAGGTTTTCCCATTGTAGGGATGTATATAAGACAATAAAAACAAATGATATTTATCTATATTTTTATATATAGAGGTTATCGATTCTTTGTTCCAGTAATCTATAAATAAAATAAAATAAATAAATATATCATCACGCCTTTTACCCATCACTGGGTGTGCCACTCTGCCTACGCAGATCTCGGTAAGTGATATATTTTTTCGCGTGAAGTGCGGTTACCAGCCGTCAAATCACGGCCTCCGAAGATATTAGTGGTGGAGGAGCCACAGGGGTAGATTTTTTAAATTGGTGAAAATTGTAATCTATCTTCTTCCTAATAGTTAAAATCATAAACTCGCATTGTCGATACAGATAAAAAAAAAACAAAATAAACCATATAGTAATTATTGGTTGAATTAGAAATATGTAGAATATTTAATTATAAAATTATGTAAAAAAATTATGAATAAGTGGCTTAAATTTATTAACAATATTTTCAAAGCCATGCTAGATTACAACAATAAAAAATAAAAATACTATACTTTGGTTGTTGGGACGTTATATCTGTTTTGATGATATTTTTTGCTTCTCATAAATGTAAAAATGGTCATTTACATTCTGTAAGTTGTTATTTTTTTTGTATCAGGTATATTAAAAAACAAGATATATATATATATATATATATATATATATATATATATATATATATATATATATATATACAGGGTGTTTCACAACTTAGAGCAAAAAATTAAAGGGTATATTCTGTACGACGATATACCGGGTGTAACACGAAAAGTGAAACATAGGCGTTTAACATGGCAAATCAGTTTTTCCGTGCGCATTGCTTCCCTAATTATGTTAGGAAAAAATGTTTCAAATAAATGTTGTAAAGCATAAAATTCTACATCCGAATCAAAAAATTCATTTTGACTACTTCATAACTGCAGAAATTAAATTTAAAAATTCACGTAATTTCAATTTAATAGTAATTGCCATGGAATTAAAAACAAGAGATGAACAGATGCGTAACGTTTTATACGTCAAATTATTAGTATTTATTTTGACAAACTGTGATATTAAATCAATATTAGGGTTTATTATTATCAAAAATGAATAATTATTCAGATGAAGAAAAGTTGCAAATAATTAAATGGCATTATTCTGGCCATAGTTTAGGACTAATTCGTGACTATATTAGCGCTATTTGGCAGCATCATGATATTCCTAGTACGGCAACTATTCAGAGGTTTATAGTAAAGTTTGAAAAGACAGGAACACTAAATTTCAAGAAAGAAATAAATGAAAAATTTATAACAATGAAGAAAATATTCTTGCTTTAATAGAACTGGAGACAACAATGAGTGTCCGGGAAATTTCCAGAGAACTAAATGTAAATTTTATGACAGGGCATAGAATTTAAAAAAAAACATAAATACATTCCTTTTAAATTTAAAAACCACCAAGAGATTTTGAACTGCGTGCCTCATTCTGTGAAATAATGATGGAGAAATCAAATTGTAATTTAATTTATATTATATTAACTAATTTGTTAAATATTTAATAATAACCTACCTTAAATATTTTATCGAGTTTATTATTTTATTATTCTTAAATAATAAATCTAAAAAATAATTTTCGCGCCACCGTCCGGCATTAGCAGTATTACATAACTAAAAATCGTCCGGAAACCAAGTTTTTGCCTGCCTAGGCCGTCAAAAATTAGTGACTTTTTATGGTTATATGTTGGCATCATTAGTATAGCGAACTCCTGAACGTACGAAATGTCAAAATATTGCATTGGCGTAAACATATTATGATAAAATATTCATAGTTGAATATTTTCAATACAAGAAAACAGAATATTTATACATAAATATTTTAAACAAAATTGTAAGTAATTATAATTGAATTAGCAATGTAAAATCCAAATAAAATATGTTGATTTTTTAGGTTATAATACTGGAATGACAAGTCGTGAAATAGACAAAGAAATGAATTATGTTTTATGTTTATTAAATAAAGTATACAGTGTAATTAAACTTATTGAAGAAATAATTAATTAAAATTAAAAGTTCAGTTCAAATATGGTGATGTTACCAACATAAAAAAATTCCCTGACATTTAGAATGTGAATAATAAATTAATCGTTTTTATTAAATTTACAAAAACGTTGGCGCGAAAAATATTGTGTATTACACGTCCAGAAACTATTTTGCGAGTGCTCGTTTTTAAAGGCCTCGCCTGCGGCTCGTCCTTTCAAAATATACTCGCACTCGCAAAATAGCAGTTTCTGGACTAGTGATACAAATAACTATTGCCTTACTATTATTACATTTTTATTTAGAAAATAAATATTTAGTACGTAAAAATGATTTTGACAATTTATTCTGACATTGACGTATAAAACGTTACGCATTTGTTCATCTCTTGTTTTTAATTCCATGGCTATTACTATTAAATTGAAATTACGTGAATTTTTAAATTTAATTTCTGCAGTTATGAAGTAGTCAAAATGAATTTTGTTTATTGATTCAAGTGTAGAATTTTATGCTTTACAACATTTATTTGAAACATTTTTTCCTAAAATAATTAGGGAAGCAATGCGCACGGAAAAACTGATTTGCCATGTTAAACGCCTATATTTCACTTTTCATGTTACACCCGGTATATATATATAAACAATAATAAATATAAATGTTAGCGTAACTTTTTACCGTAAGGACTTTATTTCTTAATTGATTATGATTTCTACATTAATCTTCCGTTTAGGTGGATTACGAGTGCAGTTGGTTAAGAACTTCATTTAAATAGATATTAAACTATGCATTTCATTCTGTTTGTGGTGAGAAGTGATAGTAAGTGGTTGTGTATCGTGTTCCTGTTAGGTGGGAGATTGCTGGAGAACGAATTGGTGAGTTGAGTCAAGTGGTGTTACCACACGTGGTGTATGAGTATGTGATCCTATTCCTTGTGTATGCTGCGGTCACTCCAGAGAAGTCCCCTGCGGGGTTGACGGGGAGTGACAGCCAAGTATGCAGCCAACGAAGCACGACCCGCTAGCCCTCGTGCCAACGGTGCCCTGGCCTGCCATCATTAGTGTTAATTCAGGAGGTGCCCAACGTTTCGCTAACACCCCGCGATTGCGGGTGGAGTGTGGGTTTCTACTTGGCTTTCAATCCACACCCCCGGTGCCCAGGTTAGGCAATCCGGTGGGTGGGTGTTGAGCACTGGTTCTGGTCACTCTGGTTGGCGCTGTCCTTGAGACGACTCTCAGAGTGACGTGTTGTTGTATGTGTTATTTCGAGGGATCACGTGTGTGCGTGTGTGTGTGTGTGGTGGCTGTTCGACTCCTCACTGAGTACTTTCTTATGTTGTTTCTCTTTTCAGCCGGATAACTGTACACCTGAGTCCCGCTGAGGCAGCATCCATTACGTCATTAAAGTTGATTGTAGTGTTATAGTTTATTAAATACACGGGTTAGGTAACATATTTGGTTTTAATATATTTTATTTCAGCCCTAACCCAAATTCATCTTTTAATATAAACTTAAACAAAACATGAAAAATCCAAAATAAACAAATTTAACAACAATATTTAACAATAAAACACGACCGTATGAGCAAAGAGAAATAACGAAGTAATCGAATTCACAATTCTGACAACAAATGCAGCAGGTTCGCTCGCAACATCAATTCAGGCAACGATAACCGCAAGTTAACTCCTCCCACTGTGAAAATCTCAACTTTTGCGGCTGTAAAGTAGGCAAGGTGTATTCGAAAAGCGATCATTTTCTGGAACAAACTACAGCCACAAGAATGAACCTATATGCCTGAAATTTGCTATAGTTATAAATAAAGGTTGCCTGCAGGCCGCTATCTCACTATTATATCCAAATTTTACTTTTTTTTGTGGTTAATTTACTATCAAAAATAGATGATTTTCCAACGCAAATACAAAAAATTTCCAGGAATGAAAAATTAAAAAATCAGAGTTAGCGCACTTTTTCCATCCTTTATTTACATAATAGTGAAAAAATTAATAAAATATGTGCTGTTATACAGTCAGGATTTGTTCCAGAAAAATATCTTATTTTTCGTACCGGATAATATCCTCTTAAATAGAAAATTAAATTGTGCAAAAAAAACAACAACGTATGAACAAACTGTTATTTCTAACATGACAATTCTATATTTTACCAATCCAAAAACGAAACTTCCACTAATTACTTGTTGTTGTTTTCCATGGGAGATAACTATTGCCATGCACAAGTTTATATTGAAAAAACCCCAGACGCTTCTAAGTGGTGAAATATAAAGATCAAATCTATCTCAGACCAACTCAGCTAATAATTTACCCAAATACAGGATAGTGACCGCGACACCGCAACATAGGACTTTAACATGTAAAATCATATTTTTCTAATTTCCTGCTTCCCTTATTACTTTAGAGAAAAAAACTTTAAATAAATGTTGTAAAGCATAAAATTCTACATTAAAATCAATAACCAGAATAATGAATTGAAAATGTTACAAAATAGCTTCAATATAGGAAAAGCCTTGCTTGAAATAAACTGATAGGTAATACGATAATCGTTGTTGCTATGACACCCATAAAAGTGTAATAATAAAATGATATAAATAAAACGCTATCATTTTCCTTGTAGCTGTAAAATAAAAATACATTAATACAATTATAAATATTTATAAATGATACCACCATTTATTCTTACGTCTCTGAAACTGTGTACTTCTTTGATAATGTATAACACTTTAGCCCACGTTGTGGCGCCAAATGTTATAAGGACGTAACTTGAGGCTCCAGAGATTGTGGCGGCTAGCTTGCAGTGGAGAAGGGGGTGGTTCCACAAACTGAACACAAAACGAAACAAATATACAGGGCGCCACGTAGTTGTATGACCCAGCACTGTACCCAACTACGAAGGTACCTGAAACCAAAAGCACGGAAGACGAGAGAGGGATATAGGGCATACAGGAAAATCTGAACCCGTGAGCACTATTCCAGAGGCCCACGGATGATATAACTAAAATGCTGTGTACTACTTACCGACAAAACAACACTACTTACCAGTAAATAAACTTGAGCACTAACGGAAACACTAAGTTCCTGGAAAATGAGAAAAGAACCGGTTCCGAAATAAATAAACACAGTGGCGGACAACACTGACTTTAATGAACAACCGTAAAAGACAACAACAATACTAATAAGCGCGGGAAAAGTTGCGAAAGCGACGTGGAACAAATTGAAAGCGCAACGTAGTGCAGTCATATGCCACTTACACCTCGACGAAGGTCGAACGCGATTTACGATTGGCCAACGCGTAAACCCGGACAAATACAGTCTAAGTGCGGCGTATAACTCGGCTACGGCGAGATGGAACAATAAAATAAAACTTAAAGCAACAGAGCGCAACTGCGCAACTTCCCTTGCAACACCAATACAAAGATAATTCAAACAAATTAAGTGATTTGCAGTGTTGTGACAAAATAAATTAATATACAAAATAATCAAATGAAACATGTAAATAATAAAAATAAAAATATATATAAATGATGTTAGAATTACTGAACCAGTTAATTTATTTCAGAACAGAAAACTTCGACCAAAAGTGTCGATAATGAAAATAAAAGTTAAGTCTACTTTTCTGGTCAGTAGGTAAATAATTAGTGCAAAAGAAACAATTAAATAAAAGTTCTAGAACACTTAGCTGTCGCCTCAACAGGCACAAACCCGTGGCTTCTGGAATGGTGACCCGCGGACGGACCTTGGACTCGCGAGACGTAGCTCAGAAATTCCAAAACCTGGTGTACTGGATCAAAAGGATGCTGGCGGTACCTTCCAGTGAGCACAAGTGCTGGCTGTGGGTCGCTGGTGGGCGGCGAACAAATCTTGGATTTTCGCGATCACGAAAATAATTCCCCAGAAGGGCGTCCTGCGGAGAGTACGCACGGCAATGCAATTTAAATAAACTTGCAACTACTCTGAAGAACTGAATTATATTTCGCTTGAATTATTCCCAAATGGAATTGCAAACTGCAATCAGTAAAGCGCAAATCACCATGTAATCAGCGAGAAAAATCACTTGTCAACTCAATCGGACAACAGCCAAGAAGTCACTCCTTAATATAATTTTTCGGAATCGGTCCGGAAGACAAAAGAAAAGGAAGGAAGATATAAGAAACAATGAGAAGAAATAAGAAAGAAAATAAATTTGGCGGCAAAACAAAAGTACAGCGGAATAGCAACTAAAGACAGCTTTACACTCACAATTTCGGGGCCGAGATACATGGAAAATAAGGAATCGGTAAGGAATATATTATTGTAAAAATATGGCAAACTAGATGACAGGTGAACTAATGGTATAACTAAGATAAATCAGTAATCAATTACTTTTTAACTATTTATCGGGGACTTTTTATTAACCAAATATACTGCACGTTGCTTTAAAATAACCTTAACCTGTTTTGAACGCTCTAACGCTCTCTAACGGCAAGATAAACAATTAACTAAACAACAACTGTCAACAAAATATTTAAATAACAAAGAAGGTTAAATTTAAATTGAAATAAAATAACAAAATATAAAGTAAATGAAATGGAAAGCAAAGTGGAATTTAATTTGAACAAATAAGGTAAGTAGTGTACAAATGACTAATTAGTATTTTGCTACTGCTAAATCTAAATTCTGATTTTAGGTTACACGTAAAAATGGGATGGGAAAGAATTTAAAAGGTCTGAAAGAGAGAAAGGAATTTATGGATAAAGGACGAAATTGAAGAGTGACAAATGTCATATTTGAAGAAATTAAACATCCATCCGTTGAAATATCAATTTTTTTTTGTTACTAGTTGGCCATTTAGTGTGTAATATTTAGCAGTGTCTGATAACCAAACTTTATTATAGATCCACTAGTACTACCATAAAATATTCCCTAAAATTTAAGAAATATTATACAATAATTGATAAGTTAATTATTTTTATGTCCCAGCTTAGAGTAAATAATTGTGTTCCCTTCTCTGTCAACACCTGTTGTATGTGATTATTTATTGGCAACTGAGTATAACGGCTTAATTAAATTCTAAATGTGTATCAGTATAATAGTTATTTATATACCAGGGTTCAGGGCCGTCTTAAGCATATTCTGCGCCGGGGTGCCGGGTGGTCAGCCTGCGCCCCAGCTCTTGTCAACCAAAAATACGTAATGTAATTTTTAATTGAAATTTTGAAAAATCATGAGCATTCGCCGGGATTTGAACCCAGAACCTTTCACTCGCTAGATGAAAGTGGTAAAGCAGTCACCTAGCGAGTGAAAGGTTCTGGGTTCAAATCCCGGCGAATGCTCATGATTTTCCAAAAATTCTAACAAATTTACTAGACAGACAGAGATGTCGAATATATACTTCTTAAAAGTAATTTTTAATGTTTCATTTATTTATTTCTCAAAACTCTTAAATTATACAAATAAAAAAATAAATTATACAAATTAAAAATAAACATATTTTTTTTCGGAAACAATACATCAGTAATGTTTTATATTATTATTTAATAGCTACCATTTTATTTGATTATTATTATTTATAATATATATTTAAAAAAGGATTCAATAATATAATAATTAAATAAAGAAAATGCTTCAGACCCCAATGTTTTTATAAAATATTTATTTGTGGACGTTTCGAGCATAAATATTAGCTCATCATCAGCACCTTAAAATATAAATACAATAATTATAATATAAAACTAGCAAATTAATCAAAATGTCAAACCTTTGAAAAACGTAAAAATATAAAACAATATTTGTAAAATGTCAATAATAACAAAAAAGAAAAAGATACATATGGAAAATCAAAATAGAAAAAACAAAAAATAATAAATATTTAAAATAAAATATATAAAAATGAAAGCCTGGACATTTTTTATTTTTCTGAAGCCAAAATTATTGATGTTATGGAAAATAAAAAGCATAGACTTATTTTTGAAACGTTACATATAAATTTACACCATGATACCTCGATTCATTATCAAACTGATGCGTATCATAATTTATTATACTAAAATTATTTTTAGGGAATTTAACAATTTAATTTTTATATATTTTATTTTATTTATTTATTATTTTTTGTTTTTTCTATTTTTATTTTTCATATGTATCTTTTTTCTTTTTGTTATTATTGACATTTTACAAATATTGTTTTATATTTTTACGTTTTTTAAAGGTTTGACATTTTGATTAATTTGCTAGTTTTCTGAAGCCTTTTCTTTATTTAATAGATTATTATTATTATTCTGATTCATTAACAACTCGAATCTCTCATTTAATTTCGAGATAGCCGTGTCAAGTAAATAAAATACAAATTTATTTTAATTTTTTTCATTGGGTCTAAAATGGGCTCATCTGTAGCCTCGTGAATAAAATGTCTTTCTCGGGGACGTGGACGAGCAGTTTCGGTAATTGTTAGATAATAAGAGCTATTTTAACTTGTACATTGTGAGCGGTATAACAAATGCCGAAAGCGGTATGAGGTGTGTTTAATAACATAAATTATTATTGGTGTCTATATTTTTATTTTGTGCACGAAACGGTACAATGACGTTGTTATTGAATGAGTTTAAGGGTTTAATGAAATATCGAAATTTCTAGCGCTCGGCTTGTGTGCGCCCCTAGGACTCTGCGCCCGGGTGCGCCCGCACCCCTTGAGCCCCCGGGTAAAGACGGCCCTGCCAGGGTTTGAAAGTAGCTTTTTGCAGACCGAAAATCTACAATCGTAAATAAAGGATAACTGAATGTTAATTGTAGTTAATACGAATTTTGAATGTACGGAACTAGAAAAACAATTATTATAAACTTGAGCGTTACAAAATAGTAACGATTTGCGAAGGAATATGGTTGATTACATGATATTCGAAAAGCTAGAACAATTTTTCAAGTTTGCCACATACATTTTGTTCATTTACAGAGGTGATAGTATAAGTTCGGGCAATACATTTCGTATTTTTATAATTTGTTTGTATAAAAACAGTGTACAGGATGATTTATATGAGTACACATATTATCATAATCAAAGAAATTTGCGGCGTCTTGTGTTTCGTACTTTGTAACAATATGCAAGTAGATAAATATATCATCTCGCCTTTTACTCATTACTGGGTGTGGCTCTCTGCCGTAGCAGATCTTGGTAAGTGATATATTTCTTCGCGGCCACCAAAGATGTTAGTGGAGGGGGAGACACAAGGGTAGATATAAATTGGTGAAAATTGTTTGTCGGCTGTGGGAATCGAACCAGGGTTCTCAAGATCCACAGGCCAACTCGATAAAACCAAAAAGAACTAATATCTCTGATACATCGCAAAACACTTCAGTCATCCTAATATGTTATTTATTTATGTTACGCTGTACAACAGGCAATCGCTTTAAAAATTAGTTCAAATTAATTCTTTCTCAAAAAAAAAGAAATTAGAATAAAAAAGGTATTATAAACAATTTATTATATTCAACTATGCACAATGTAAGATACTTTTTAGCAGGTATTTTATTATTTGATCAATCGTAATCGCAAAAGTTAGTAATTTTTTATCAATCAACCAATGAAAGAATTAACGATTCTAATCAAAAACTAGGCAGAAAACAGATACGCGCTCGACGAACGAGTTGTATACTCGACCGAAACTTGGCTGAGATGACGTCACAGTGGCCATATTTATGCACTTAAAGATACTATAACATTATAATAAATAATGATAATGAAAAATGTTATAAAGACTAACAATTTGTATAATTTACAAAATTCCGACAATAAGTTACCTGTACCATTAAAAGTCCTACAACGAAAAGTAAGAAGAATGATGACAGGGGTAATTCTAAGAGTGTAAAGCTTCTTCTACTTTTGGCGCGCTACACACAAAACCAAGGCCTTCCGGCTTACACAACAAAATCAAAGGAAGCACCACATATACAATACCTGGCTAACTATGTTCAGCGGTGCTGGGCGTAGGTTCCGGAGGCGCCACCTAGCTCGAAAAAAAGAAGGGACACTCTAGTGAGCTAGGAACTAGTGACACAAAAGGTATGATGCGCATAACATAATAAATCAAAATCACAACTAAAATACAAGTTAAACTTTAATCTAATCTTTGTAACCAAAACAACAACCTAAATCAAAAAAAAAAAAACAGAGACTAAGAGGTAACTTAACTGAGAGGTGGAATCTGCTATTCAACTAAGACAGGGTCAAACGTACGCTGCAAAAAATGGTAGGTTGAACTATCTAATCCTCTTCTTCTGAGACTCCTGGTGAGGAGGACGGAGACGAAGAGTTGAAGTAGACCGATCTTCTTGACTGGAGATCAAGTATGGTGAGCTTCCGGACGTAAAAAGATGTGTTGGTCCTTGGTAAAGTGCGTGAGGCCACTCAATACACCGCTTGTCTCGACAATCGACTTCAGAAGGTTAATGTAGGTCACTTCTCCAAGCCTCTCCTCTCTTAGCTCAGACTAAAATCACTTACTGGTTGCACCTAAAACAGGGGTTAAACCAGCAGCAAGCCATACCACAAATGTACATACAAAAAGCAAAGCGTTTAAAGCAAAAATGACAAAGCAAATGATTCCAACTAGATCGTTAACAAAGCTCAAGTTACATAACAAGCTACGGGTTACAAATAATAATAATAATAATAATAATAGTAATCTTTCAAAATGGCGGGTGACCATGACGACGTGTTTGGAGTACCTCCAGAAAATAACAAAAAAAACTGCAAAGTATGCAAGCGTAGTGCTGTAAATAATGTCATACGATGTGTTAATTGTGATAATGTTTTCCATAACAGCTGTGGTGTTAAGAAAAATCTTACTGTGATCGACAATACAACAAAATGTTGTAGCAGTGATAGTGAAAAATTTATAGACGCGTGTGAAACAAACGATATTGAGTCTCTTATAACTATTCTAAAACTGGAAATAGTCTATCTGAAAAAGATAGTAGATGAAAAAGAAAATATAATAAATGACAAATGTAGTATAATAAAGGACAAGGAAACAATAATCGCGTTCCTCAGCAATAAAAATAAAACTTTTTCCAACGGACAACTAGAGCCATCTGGAGCTAATTATAAACAAACTTTAACCAAAAACAGTGATATTTCTAATAGCACAAATAATAAAATCACTGCCGCTAACGTCAGTTGTGGACAAGTTACAAGGTCACAAGTGTCAGATATCAAAACAAACGATGCGATAGACGATCAAAAGTGCAAAACTGAACGTAAAGACAAAACTGCAGAATTAATTGACGTGCTAGAAATTACATCTCCTGGTGATAAACCTGAAGAAACAGTGACTATCGACGTGCCCGAAAAGTCACCAATAAACCAACAGACATGGTCAACAGTTGCCAACAAAAAAGTTAAAAAGACGTACAAAAATGCCGTCATAGGCAACGTAGTAAACATTAGCAATATTGAAGCAGCACCGAAAAAGGCGTTTATTTACGTTTCGAGAATTAAGCCAGGAACCAAACCTGAGGTAATCAAGGATTATCTTCTTTCACATTTTCCAGAAGTCGTCTGTGAGGAAATCAAATCCAAATACCCGCAACACTACTCTTCCTTCAAAGTCACGGTGAATCTCATGAACTTTGAAAAAGCGACAGTCAAGGAACTATGGCCCTGTGGTACGTTTGTTTCCAGGTTTTTTCAGAAAAAACCGACGATGAAGCCACCGACCTAAATATGTACAATAATGTAGGTGTCAAAAACAATTCAACCTCCAAAGAACTTTCAATTTTTCATTACAACATATGTTCTTTGACAAATAAATGTGATGAGTTAGAAATTATAAACAGCAAAATCCAAGCGAATGTGATATGTTTAATTGAGCATTGGTTAAAACAAGAGCAAAATAGTTTATTTAACATAAATGGTTATTACAACGCCGCTTGTTACAACAGACTTCAACATATACACGGCGGCGTAATAACTTTAGTTAAAAAAGATCTAATTTCAATTGAAATATTAAATATAAAATCGCTATCTGTAGAATTTGACTGTGAAATTATAGCAATTTATCTGTCAGAACTTAAATGTATAATTGTAATACTGTACAGGTCACCAAGTGGCGACTTCAATGTATTTACTAATATTTTAAACCAAGCCTTAGATATTTTAAACAAATACGATAATGTATTTATAGTTATTGTAGGTGACTTTAATGTAAATAATAACAAAAATTCTATTATCGACCTAATGGCAAGTTATGGTTTGAAACACACAGTCAGGCAATATACTCGCATTTCTGAAAGCAGTAAAACATGTATTGACAATATTTTTATAAATAGAACTGCAAATTTTAATATTTCTGTTCCATACTTTGGTCTGTCTGATCATTGTGCACTTTTGTTTACTTGTGAAGTTGAATTTGTTAATGATTTATCTGAGTCAACTAAGAAGCAATTTAGAAACTAAAGCAATGAATTAAATTTGTTAAACTTTTATAATTCTCTTTCTAATGAATCCTGGGATGATCTGTATATTAAATCTTGTCCTCAAAAAAAGTGTGATATATTTTTCGAGACGTTTATTCATTACAGGAATATGGCTTTTCCGAGCCTGAGCAAGATAAATAATAAAAAGTCCAGTAATTATAAGTGGATAACCCCGGAATTAAAACAATTTCAAGACCGCCTATTGTTTATGTGGGAGATTATTAAATCATGTAAAGACAATTCTCTGAAAGTTCATTATAAGGCTAAATATAATAAAGCGAAAAAAGAATACCGCAACATGGTAAGTGAAACTCGTAAACTTTACAATCTTAATAAATTAAAGAATTCAACAAATAAAATAAAAACTGCATGGTCCTTAATAAATCATGAAACTGGCCGTAATTCAATTAACAATAAATGTTCCGTCACGGCTAATGAATTCAATGATCTCTTTGTGTCTCTTGCGGACAAAATTTCTAATGACTTATTGCCTGCCCATCAAGACTATGTCGATTTTTTTCATAGTTAAATTTAAATTTTAAATCTACTTACTTTGAACCAACAACACCATTTGAAATATTTAATATTATCAGACAGATGAAAAGCAAAGATTCAGTTGATCTATATGACATCAGCACCAGATTGATTAAAAATGTTGCCGATTTGATTGCAAACCCGTTATGTGATTTAATTAATAGCTGTTTAGAGACTGGTTTTCTGACGAGCAGTTTGGATTTCGCGATGGTAGGGCTACTACTGATGCTTTGTTATCCTTAATTCAATTAATAACTAACTCGTGGGAAAGGAAGGAAAAATGTAAAGGAACTTTGGTTGATTTGAGTAAAGCTTTTGACACGATGTCACACGAAATATTACTCGATAAATTAAAGTACTACGGTATAAGAGGTGTGTCTTTACAATTATTTCAATCTTACCTTCAAAATCGACAACAAATTGTATCAGTAAATAATACGCAAAGTAATTGTAAACCAACCACTAGGGGCGTGCCCCAAGGAAGTATTTTTAGACCCCTGTTATTCACAATTTATGTAAATGATTTAGCCATAAATATTGATACAAAAACTATACAATTTGCTGATGACACAACATTCATTACATGTAGTACTAATCCTAATATCTTGAACGATACTTCAGATTCAATACTAAATCAAGATATATCCTGGTTTTCATCAAACAGGCTAGTCTTAAACAAAGATAAAACAGACATGCTAGAATTTGTAAACAATAACCAGTCTGATGAATTTGTTTTAAAATATTTAGGATTGCATCTGCAAAGAAACTTGAGCTGGAAGGGTCATATTGATGTATTAAGTAATTAGCTAGCTAAGTGTCTGTACGCATTACGGAAAATATATCACTTTGTAGGTCATCCTGCTGCTAAAATTGCGTATTTTGCTCTATTCCATTCAGTCATGTGTTACGGTTTGATTATTTGGGGTCAATCTCCACATACTGACGGAATGGAATATTTTTGATGCATAAAAGGCAATCAGATTAATTGCTGGTGTTAGTTCTAGATACCCCTGTAGCGAACTTTTTAAGGACAACAACGTCCTCACTATATATTCTCAATATATATTACATTGTTTAATATATATTAAGAAAAATATTCAAAATTACAGAACTCATGCTGAAATTCATAAACACAACACGAGAAATAATATAAACTTAATTACTCCTAAGTTGACATATAGAAACAGTAAAATCAATAGCATAAATTTAAATCTTTTTAACAAACTCTCTCAGGAAATAAGAGATTTGAAATTAAGTAAATTCAAATCTGTTATAACCAACAAACTGCTCAAAAAAGGGTACTATAGTATTGACGAATATATGACAGATACAAACTTCTGAACAAATATCTGGTATTTTCTCACTTATACATTTTAACAATTCTGAATTTTTGCTTGACTGTAGGCGTTTCTTGTCTCATTTTATGTATTTTTTAATATGTACTTATGTATTTTTTAGACGAACTGTGCATGTATTTGCGTACCAGTAAATAAATATTATTATTATTATTATTAATATATTTGTCTTAAAGTGATTTTATTAATTAAAAAATCTGATGTGGCAACACATGACTTCCTTGCACGCGTTTTAAACTATAGATATTTTTTTAATTGCACGTATTTGACGTAATTAAATTTTTTATTTTTAATTTTTTAGCCTAATCCATAGCAAACGTAATTACAAAAAATTATATAATTTTTAAATTTACATATCTCGCTTATACAAAGGGCTAATTTAATAATTCTTGATGTGCTAGACACAGAATTTATTTCTCTAAAACTTTTATTTGCTGAATTTATTTCTAAAATTAAAATGTAACCATTGTTTTTAAGAAGACGGATAGTCCATTTTAACTAAAATCTTGTACGTTATTTCTATTGATATAATAGTCTTGTATACCAAATTTGAAAAATTTTGGATTCTATTTTAATATAGTTTTTCATAATATAGTGTTAATAATGGTGTGTTAGTCCCTACGTTGATGTATGGTAGTGAATGTTGGGTATGGATGAAGACACATGAACGGCGTATAACTGCTGTGGAAATGAAGTATTTGCGGGGTGTGTGTGGATATACTAGAAGAGATCGTGTCCGGAATATATTGGTGTATGATGAATGTGAGATTGGGAAGAATGTTGTAAGAAGAGTAGGACTAAGTCAGTTGAGATGGTTTAGTCATGTGGAACGTATGTCGAAAGACAGATTGGTGAAACAGGTGTATGCTGGTGAAATTGAGGGTGAAAGTTTGCGTGGACGACCTAGGAATAAATCGATAAATATGATTGAAGGGTTGTTGCGTGCATGAAAGATTCCGAGCATGAAGAATAAACGAGTTTGTATGAAAGGAATTATGAATGTGGGTGAAGCAAAAGTAGTGTGTCAGTATAGGAATATTTGGCGAAGATTAATTGCGGGATAAATGTGATGAATAATGGCAAGCGCATGATTCTTGATTTTAGATTCATTGGTTAGATTTTTCGAGTGTTTACCTGCAATTGTGTAGAGTTCACTTTCAAAAACAAGCATGTAATCAAAGTGGTTATGTGGATGCTGTGTCAACTCATCTACTTTGTTGATCCGCGAGATCGGTTGAGAGAGACGAAGCAAACTACGAAAAGACGGGCATCATCAAGCCCCCATAAAGACAACACTACAGTGAAGAAAACTGCTGGTCGTGAGAGCGCGCGGGGGTATGTTAGCGAAGCACCGCCCGTAGACCAGCCCAATCACAACCGTTGCAGCTTACTGGACACTAACATTGGCGCGAGTACGAGCACCGCCACCACTAACAACCCTGACGACATCTGTGATGAAACTATCCTACCTTATGGATGAGGTGCCGGCTTCTCAGTGGTGAAAAGGAGGGGGGTTGAAACTTTTGAGAGGGTGCCACACAATTAGAGCAGTTGCTCTCACCCAAACCAAATTGTGAAGGTGGCGAGGACGTGTCGGCTTATCCTTCGACGGAAATTCTGTACGAGAGTGAGAGATCGGGAAAGTGCAGGGTACGCAATAACTCGAAATAATCTTAACTACTGACTTATTATTAGAAAAGATAATACCTATAAATGCAAGTAAAATATAAATACTAAATTACAACAAATAAAACGCTGTAAGTAAATAGTTACTGCACTTGACATAAGGTCATTCACGAGGTGTACAAAAACATTAAAGTAAAGTAAAATGGGAGTACACAGCGTGCACGAACTTTATACGACATAAAACAGCTATATGACTCAAAATACCCACTTTGAACCGTTCGCAGCGCGACCACCGACGCACCGACACCCAACGCACACCTAGCGTTTCGACTACGCGATCTAAAGGTTGATCAACCGGAGAGCGCGAGGCAGGTATGGGGAATCAGGGGTATACGCGGAAACAGTGCAACGCGGATGGTACCAACGTCGTACCAAATAAATGAAATCCAAAATAAAGTCCTGAACACCTATGTTCTCTTACAACAAAATAACGAAACTCTAGTGAATGGCGCAGTAAGCTAACTAAATGTTCGAAACAATAAAAATAATATATCTACAGTTCTTTTACAGAGTACAATAAAAAGCACTTATCTTTGGTCTCTTTCTCGCGCTCGACGCTGGAACGAGGGATGGTAGCCTGGTGACCAGGATACCGGAATGGGTTGAACCGGAAGTCCACGAGGTGACGAGTCACTCTCTGGAGTTGAAGATTATATGAACTACTACACTGCGGCTCGGTGAGTGCGGACCCTGTACTGTAATTGGGATTAAATTCCTGTTGTACAGCGTAACATAAATAAATAAATTAATTAATAGAATCGAAAAAGAACAAATAAAATTTTTTAAATTTCGTAACTCATCATTCCTAACTGATTTTGTTAGAAGAGGTAAACATTCGGTTAAATGAACACAACATAATAGTTATTTATGCACCAAGGGCGGTATACTGTATATGGTCCTTGATGTGGCCATTATTATTCCTAAGTCCGTTCCGTTCACTCAACGCTAATGTTAATTAATACTCTTATACGTATTACTATAATAATAAATATACATTAAAATTAATTAAGGCTGTTTTAATTTAAATTATTTACTAAAATCACGCTTTAAATCAATTTGTATATTTTACGGTAAATTAATTACAAACAATGTAAATAAGTCATTAAATAAATTTAACTTTCCTAGCTTTTTAGCAAAGAAAAAGTTTGTATAATATCATGAATGTCAAGTTTATCCAATATGTCAGACTCAATTGAAATTATTGCGAGATCTGATAATCTATTTTGCGCCCTTGTGGAACGTAAATAACTCTTTATGATTTTTAATTTCGAATAAAGGGCTATTATTATTATTATACCACACTTTAACGGAGCAAATAAATGTAAATGTAGAAATTTTTTCTCCCAGACATTTTGCTTGGTATTTAGATTGTTCGTCGACTCTTGTGTGGTCATTGCAAATTTCAAATAATGCATCAAAAACTTCTGGTAAATATTTATAGAGAGGCTTTATGGCATCAATTCTACTTGATCAGCGTGTTTCGGATAAGGGCTTTAAAGTTAATTTAGTAACATGCTTGATTAAGATATTCCATCGATTAGTAGACGCTGAGAAAATTT
Organism: Pterostichus niger; assembly: GCA_947425015.1. Taxonomy (NCBI): domain Eukaryota; kingdom Metazoa; phylum Arthropoda; class Insecta; order Coleoptera; family Carabidae; genus Pterostichus; species Pterostichus niger. The sequence goes on along the minus strand of OX380351.1, from coordinate 9,979,703 downwards.
TGTATAATTCTTGTACTATATTAAAAAAAATTACTGATTCATGGTTGATATTAGCGGCATCATTTACAATTAGATTCAGGCTGTGATTCGCACAAGGAACATAAAAAGCTCGCGGGTTCAAATCTAAAATTCTTTTTTGTGGGCCAATATTTTTGCCGCGCATGTTAGAGCCATTGTCATAGCCTTGGCCTCTTATATTATTTATGTCTAAATTTAATGTTTTTAATAGATCAATAAGAAATGTTGTTAATCCAGCCCCTGTAACATCTAAAATTGGATACAATGCTAAAAAATGTTCATGTATTTCAGTCGATCCTAATGCTAAATTGAAATAAAAGAATCGAATTATTACACTTATTTGCTCAATATGAGAAACATCCGGAGTGCAATCTAATATTATTGAAAAATATTAATTGTGTCGACATAAATTTATAACATAATTTTTAATATTAAAAGCCATTAAGGAAAGTATTTTGTGTGTTCCGATATAATAGGATCAAACTTTTCTAGCATTTCAATACATTTTAAAAAATTACCATTGTTGCGATTGTAAAGATTATTGCTTTTGCTTCGAAGTGATAAATTTCGTTTACATAAAAATTGAGTTACCTAAATTATTCGCTTTATTACTTCATACCATCGTTTACTTTCAATGTCTAATATTGTTAGCTGTAAAGAATCAACAGTAGTTGGATTTTTCAACGATAGAAGCAGCTCTGTCCATTTTTTATAGTTAGTAAAGTGAGTGGAAGTTTTTTCATGGCGGTTCAGGTACATTACTATATGATGTCAGTCATGATATCTCTGAATAAATCTATTTTGCTGAGAAGGTTCGAAAAGTTTACAACAAAAGCAATAAATATTTTTCGTAATTGAGTAAATCAACCAATTTCTATTACATTCTTCACCATTTTTAAGTTTCTATTATAGTAACTTTCAAAAAATTTTCGACTCAACAAATCGCGCGGAAAATTAAAGTTTTTTTATTTGTTTAGGACCCGTTTTTATAATAGCTTGCCTAGATATGTGAGATATTGGTTCCGGCCAAAGCCCTGGGTCATCAAATGCACATTTATTTATTGTATCTGTACCTATCTCTTCAGTATAGTCCCCAGATCCAAAAACAGGGGTAATTTCTTCAACGATTTGATTATCTTCACTGGGAGTTGGTCCTGGCTGACTTGGTATTTTGAATTCATCTACACTGCAACCGGGTACTGATTCCTGAATTTAATCTGGCGGATAATCTTGGTCAGTTCTGGTCGATTGTTTCGTAAAATACTGTGTTAATCTTGAAGCATTTTTCTCTTGTCCTTCTTGGCGTCTTTTTTATTAATTAAATTTTGATGCCCGGAGAGTTTCTTTTTCTTTCTTTCTCGAGACATCTGAATAAAAATTTACAATAAATGTAATTATTCTATTACCAAATGTCTTGTTTGCGTTATTTGCTTTAGTTTTGCTTTAATTATAGGAAAGTATGAAGTAACATTTTCGAATAATTTCGCTTTTATTGCTTTTTTGTCTAGATTTTGCAAACATGATCGCTACCCCTATTGGGAAATGCGTATTGTTATGTATGTATGTTTAGTTTAATTGCAAAATAGCTTACCTTTAATGTTCTTGATATTCTTAAATTCACATTCACTCACAAATATTTTAAAAATACAAGGTACATAAATTCTACACTAGTGCAGTACTGCTTGCTGAAGGAGAATGAAGCAAATAATATGTTTGTTCATTCATAGACGATTTCAAGTAATGCATGTTTTAACAAGACTATGCGAGAGGGTAGAACGCTTCATTTTTTAATTCGCGCGTAGACAAATTTCCGCCGCCGCGTCGCCCGTGCGCTCCCACGGCTATATATCCATCGGCGATTTAATATGAAGAGTCCACTGTATACATGATATAACACGACTATTCGAACTATTCATGTTAGAACAAGAATAATTACTGAGATCATAAATGAGTTACTAAAGTAATAATAATAATAATAATAAAATAAGGCGATATTGAATTATTTTAATCGCAACCTATAACGAATTTTAAATTTATATACATTTTTAAGGCGCCTTTGGCCTCCTGGCGCCTGTATTCGCTGACACATTCGACACGTGGACGGCGCGCTCCTGATGATACTGTCGCATTACAATACAACTGCACTACTAACTCTGCACTGCAACTGCACTAAGCTCTATCTGAATGATACTTAACTTTCCTTAACACTAAAGGACTATTCGTTGGCCAAATAAATCACAAAGGTAGACCAAATTATTTTCACTAATTTGTTAAGGCCTATCCTACCGACTTCATTTCTTATAGATTTGTTGTTAGAGAAGTGAGCGTAAGTGAAGATTTACGAAACAGGTGTACAGGAGCGAATGGATGGATTTTGGTTGTGAGGAAAGACAGAGTACGTATGGAGGAAGTGTTAAGTGGTCGAAACGAGTGTTGTGTGTCAGGATGAGAATGTTGATGTGCACTGATGATCTATGAATGTTTCAGGGGTTCGTGCTGCCCCATTTAATGGGATATAGTGTGATATGTATCCTACCGACTGCGCCAATTATAACGTTAACCAAATTAACTTTGTTTTTAAAAAGTATTTATTTTACTTTAGAAGTTCCTATTTGTACAGATTCTGAGCTAAGACTAACTTAAAACATACAAATAATATTTCATGGCTAAACTACAACTATGTATAATGTAATATGATAATTAACATAAAGTCACGTTCTTAAATATTAACTGTCTATGTCAGCACTATTCCATCCTATAACTTGTATATATAATTTGTACTACTGAGACATCTAAGGGGTAATTTTAGTGTGGTGAAAATTAGTTTTCAGGAATCGAATTCAGGTTCTCAAATCCACAATATGACGCGTAGGCACTGAGCCGTTAACTCCATACATATTTTCTAATTTCCAGAGAGTTGGTACGACGGTTGTGCGCGGTTGAACAATTTTTCGCTCTGAATAAATTTAAAAATATCTGTATTGTTTGCAAGACAAATAGCAATTCTAAATAACAGAACGATCATTTTATACACCAAACTCATAACTATGTGTTAATATTGTTAACATTGCTATCTAAAAATAATATAACTACAACTAAACCTAACATAAAAGTTAAGTGTATACCTAAGGCAGCTGTTCAGCCACTTCGCGAGCGTGCTCGAACTAGGAACCGCTCGAAGGTCAATCACGCCTGTTCCCAACTGCAGCAGACATAAAACTTGCACCTCGCGCTAAATGGCAAGCATTCAAGAAATAGAAAAGCTATTAGATCGGAAACTAGCTCCGATCCAGCAACAAAACTCAGAGCTCAATACAAAATTCGATGATTTTAACAGCTCCTACAAAGAAATGAAAGAGAAAGTGTATCATTCCCACAACACTCTTTAATAATTGGTGGCGATTTGAACTCTAGAGTAGGACTCCTTAACCAAGGCGACAACGCTCTATTCGATGGTACAAATTTGTCCGCCCAACGCAAGACCAAGGACAGTACAATTAATAAAAAGGGACGATCTCTAGTAAACGTTATGGAAAACGAGAATCTATATCTACTAAACGGTAGAACAACAAATGATTATCCGGCCAGTTTTACACATGCAGATACAAAAGGAAAAAGTACAATTGATTTTGTATGGGTCGATACTAATGCCTTCTCAATAATAGATAACTTTAAAATACTTACCGAAATCCCCATATCAGACCACTTTATTTGCGTAACGTTCATATCCAACGTAACAGAAGTAACGGACAACAAATTAATGAAGAAAAATCCTTTAATACAATTTTTCAAAACGAAATGGGATGCCAGCAAGTCGAATGAGTTCGAAACTAGACTTGAATCAAAATTGTCAAAGACTCCCCATATAAATAAAGCTGACCAGGCTTATAATCATCTTCTAGAAGCAATTAATTCAGTCTCCGAAGAACTTGGTATGAAGAAAGAAATAGTTATTTCCAATAAACGAAGTAAGAACAAATCCTGGTTTACAAATGACTGTAAAGGACTTAAGCATTTAATGAAAATAAGCCTTCGAGACTGTAAAAAATACCACTTCGATGTAGTTTACCTTCAGAAGTTCCTCCTCGCGAAGAAAAATTATAAAAACCAAATAAACCTAGAAAAGGAAAAGTACAGACAAACAATAAAACAAAAATTAATAAATGTCAAAGACCCGTCCGAATTCTGGAAGACTGTGAAACTAGTAAGCACGAAAAAACTTCCACCTAATAACATAACACCCAAGCAATGGACGAACCATTTTAAAAGCTGGTTTGACCAAAAAATCACTTGCGATGCTACCTTCATAGACGCTCGTCACCCCTATTTAGACAGTGACATAACTTTACAAGAACTAAATTATGCACTCGACAAAATTAAACCAAACAAAGCCCCTGGTCTAGATGGAATCCTGAATGAAAACTTGCGTCACTTACCACATAAGGCCAAAGTATATGTAAGAAATCTTTTGAATACATTCTGCAACGAAGAGAAGCTCCCAAGCCGCCTAACTAAGACCAAACTGACCATGTTACACAAAAAAGGTAATCGCACTGACTTAAATAATTATCGACCAATCACCCTGTTAAGCAGCCTCCTAAAAGTTTTCACGCTCATTATAAACAACCGTCTACAGCTTTGGATAGAAAGCTACAACATTCTTCCAGAGGCCCAATCAGGCTTCAAAAGGAAAAGATCTTGCGTAGACAATCTTTTCGTTTTTACTACAATAATACAGTCAAGGTTCCTTACGAACAAGGAAGGTACCTACGCCATATTTGTCGACTTTGAAAAAGCCTTCGACTCCGTAACACATGACAAGCTGTGGAGGAAAATTTTCTCGTTAGGAGTAAGCGGACGAATTACACGACTCCTCAAAAACGTCTACAATCAGGCCACCATTCAAGTTGCAACAAGCTGTTCTTTAACTGACGAAATAGACATAACAAAAGGCGTACTACAAGGGGAGTGCACCAGCCCGTTGCTGTTTGCTCTATATATTGCCGACTTAGAAAAATCATTTAATGAAATGAATTTGGATGGTATATATATAAACCACGGCAACGACATATTATCTCTACAATACGCGGACGATCTGGTTATTTTCGCCCTCTCTCCCCGAGACATCCAAAACAAGCTAAACGCACTCGACTCATATTGCAAAAACTTAGACCTCAAGGTTAATGTAAGTAAAACACAGATTATGCACTTCCATCAGGGAAGACCTCGTAAAAACAACAAGAAGTACATCTGTGGAACTCACGAAATCAAATTCACCTCAGAGTACACATACCTAGAAGTAACATTTAAAACCTCAGGCCATTTTAACAAACCCATCGAGTACTCCCTACTAAAGTCAAGCAAACTGGCAGGTGGCATAAAGAACACTCTGCTATCTACGAAAGTTTTCAACTGGGAAACTATAAACGCTCTATTCGACTCAACTGTAGCACCCTCTCTTCTGTACGCTACAGAAGTATGGGCTAACAATTACTACGACGTTATCGAAAAAGGACAAGCTACCTACTTTAAACACATACTCGGCTGGCAGAGAACAACACCGAACTACTTAATAAGAAAAGAGACTGGAAAAGACAAGTTAGAGGTGGCTGTTGTCAAAAGAACCTTAAACTGGTGGCATAAAATCCTCCTTATGCCGGATACAAGATATGTGAAGATGTGCTACAGTAAGTTAATCCAACTCAACAATCTGAACTCAATTTCCCTCGAGAAACAACAAAGATTCAACTGGGCTAAATCCATTCAAAACATTCTTGAAAAAGCAAACTTCACTAGTCTATGGGAGCAGCAAAGTAGCGTTCAAGTAAAACAAGAAATCTCAAACATCCTGCTATCCTACAATAACACTCTGCAAAATAGTGACACCACAAGAATTACCCACTCCTCGTACAACCAGCACTTCCAAACTTACCTGTATAACTCTAACTTCCTAACACTAAATCTGCCTTTCCCAATTCTTAAAGTTATAGGGCAACTTCGGACAGCAAACTTGGAAAGGCTTCGTATCTTCCATGAAGGCTCGCTCCACAATTTCAACCAAGAGGACTTCTGCTCCCTATGTAACAAGTATGAAAAAGACGACCTACAGCATTTTCTGTTCCACTGCCCCTTATACTACGCCCCCAGGCAAGAATTTCTGATGAAATACATATATAACACCCAAGAACTCGAGCTCAATCAAGTCCTTCTCTCCGACCTCACAACCACTAAAATGTACAACATTTGCAACTTTGTCAATACTGCCTTAAAAATAAGGTCTTTTGTACTCAATGAATGACACTGTATTTTAAAACATAATCACCAATCTTACACCACACAATCTGCTTATGAAATTGTAAATATATACTTTACCACCACTTTAATGTACCTGCTCCATTGTATGAATTTTTTTCGAAACAATTAAACTATTATTATTATTATTATTATTATTATTTCTCTTTATTCAATTGTCTTTGCGGCTACATTATCATACAACGGCTCCTGAGGAGCAAGTAATATATAATAATTGTAAATTAATGAGGTAAGTACATTTCATATATATATATATATATATATATATATGTACATGTCATTGATATTTGTATCTTCTTCCTATCTTGGATTAGGGGACGAGTCTGCCTTTGATGGTGCAATTGGTGCTCTCGTTCATTGGTTCCCTGAGTTGGTTGGTCCTTAATGTTCAATGTTCAGGACGTGACGTACTATTCTGCATGTTTCCAGCAGTGTTGTTTTTTGTAGTATCGTATATGTATGTACCTGGATATCTAATTCTCTTAGAGAGTCCTGTAGGCTGGTTGGGATCTCTCCTGTGGCTCCTATGATAATTGGTATGATCTTAACAGTCTCAACATTCCAAATCTCTTTTATTTCCCTTGCTAGGGCTATGTATTTTCCTATCTTTTCTTTCCTCGTTTTCTCCAAGTTGGTGGGGTGCGGAACCGCGATATCTATTAGATAGGCTATGGACTTGTCGTAGATTTGATACACAATATCGGGCCTGTTGTGTCTTATGGTGTGGTCAGTTAATATTTGTCTGTCCCAGTATAATTTTCCTCTTTGGTTCAGAATTACGTTTTCTGGTTGGTATTTGTAGTGTGGGGTGTTTATGGGTTCATCTTTAAGCTTCGCTGCTAGCGACTGGTGGATAATTTGCGCTACTCTGTTATGTCTAGTTGTGTATTCTGTTGGCGCCATTATGGTGCAGCCACTGATTAGGTGGTCTATACTTTCGTGATCAGTGGAGCATATTCTGCACAAATTATTATTATTATTATTATTATTATAATTATTATTATTATTATTATTATTTCCTTTTATTTTCTCTTTTCAGGTAAATACATAGTGATGTACAACGGCCACTTAGGGCAAGTAAGTATAACACATCAATTTTATCTTAAGATAGGTACAATACTGTAGTTGTATGATACATTTTATGATTTAATTTATATTTTATTCCAGGGTTTTGGGTAGGCCACTGGGCGTGTCCTGGTTTGTGTTTAGATGACATCTACTACCGGATTCTGATGTTCTGCCGTCTGTTACAGTATGTCTGGTTTATTGTGGCGTATGTGGTGGTCTGTGTAGATAATTATATTCCAATATAGCTTTTTCGTATGTGTTTCTAGTACGTTGTCTGGGCTGTACTTGTAATAGGGTAGCATCTCTTTTGATGGATCTAACTCTAATGCGAAATGCTGGTGTATGATTTTTGCTATATTGTTATGTCTTTCTGTGTACATTGTAGCGGATAATTGTTCACAGCCACTAATTATGTGTTCGATGGTTTCTCCTTCTTTGTTGCACATGCGACATTTGTCCTGGATGGAGTAGTCCTTCATTATGTGACGCTTATAGCTTCTGGTGTTTATCACTCTGTCTTGAATTGCCAGGACAAAACCCTCCGTCTCAGAGAAAATGTTTCCGTTTGTTAACCATGTATGTGTCGCATCTGTGTCTATGTGCTCATTGTTGATATTAGCTATATATTTTCCATGTCTCGGTTTTTGTTTCCACTTCTGTATTTTCTCTTGATCAGTGATTCGGAGCGTGACTGGTTCATATGTTTCCTGACCTAACTTTAATGGTGAATAGTTGTTATCAGTCTTCTGCAGTTCTTTGTAAGCTGCATTTTCTTCACTTTTTCTGAGAAAATAAGCTCTAAGATGATCAACTTGGTTATAGTGCGCATTGATGAAGTTATTATTATTATTATTATTATTATTATTATTATTTCCTTTTATTTTCTCTTTTCAGGTAAATACATAGTGATATACAACGGCCACTTAGGGCAAGTAAGTATAACACATCAATTTTATCTTAAGATAGGTACAATACTGTAGTTGTATGATACATTTTATGATTTAATTTATATTTTATTCCAGGGTTTTGGGTAGGCCGCTGGGCGTGTCCTGGTTTGTGTTTAGATGACATCTACTACCGGATTCTGATGTTCTGCCGTCTGTTGTCTGTAGTGGCTCTCCGCTGGTTTGGTAAGTGCAGCTAGTCGTAGTAACCTCTAGATGTTATGTTAAGTGTGCTGCGTACTATTCTGCAGGTATCTAACAGCACGCTTTTTTGCAGTTGTATAAAAGTGTTCCTTGGTATTTTTAATGTTTCAAGTGCTGGGAATAATCGTCTTGGAATTTCTCCTATTGCGCCCAGAATAATTGGAATAATTTCAACTTTTTCAATATTCCAAATTTCTTTTATTTCTCTGGCTAATTCAGTATATTTGGTTATTTTAATCTTTCTTGTTTCCTCTAAGTTAGTTGAGTGAGGGACTGCGATGTCAATAATTTGCGCATGTTTTGTTTCTTTGTTTAAGTACAGTATGTCTGGTTTATTGTGGCGTATGTGGTGGTCTGTGTAGATGATTCTATTCCAATATAGCTTTTTCGTATGTGTTTCTAGTACGTTGTCTGGGCTGTACTTGTAATAGGGTAGCATCTCTTTTGATGGATCTAACTCTAATGCGAAATGCTGGTGTATGATTTTTGCTATATTGTTATGTCTTTCTGTGTACATTGTAGCGGATAATTGTTCACAGCCACTAATTATGTGTTCGATGGTTTCTCCTTCTTTGTTGCACATGCGACATTTGTCCTGGATGGAGTAGTCCTTCATTATGTGACGCTTATAGCTTCTGGTGTTTATCACTCTGTCTTGAATTGCCAGGACAAAACCCTCCGTCTCAGAAAAAATGTTTCCGTTTGTTAACCATGTATGTGTCGCATCTGTGTCTATGTACTCATTGTTGATATTAGCTATATATTTTCCATGTCTCGGTTTTTGTTTCCACTTCTGTATTTTCTCTTGATCAGTGATTCGGAGCGTGACTGGTTCATATGTTTCCTGACCTAACTTTAATGGTGAATAGTTGTTATCAGTCTTCTGCAGTTCTTTGTAGGCTGCATTTTCTTCACTTTTTCTGAGAAAATAAGCTCTAAGATGATCAACTTGGTTATAGTGCGCATTGATGAAGTCGATGACTCCTCTGGCACCCATGTTTCTTGGAAGGTGGAAACGTTCCATGGAGCTTCGCGGGTGATGGTCCCTGTATTTGGTGAAGGTGACTCTTAATTTTCTGTTTAGATCTTCAAGTTCAGTTTGGGTCCAAGATATTATGCCAAAGCTGTATGTGATTACGGGTGCTGCAAAGGTGTTGATTGCTAACACCTTATTTCTACCTGAAAGTTTGCTTTTTAGGACAGATCGTACCCTTGATATCATCTTCGTTGTTAGTGTATCTTTGATAACTGCGTGTGCTGTTAATATGTTTTGGTCCATTCCTAAGTATTTGTAACGTTCATCTCTTTCCATACTATGTATTTCTTCATGTGGCTGTTTGCTTATTTGGTAGTTTGATGCTTTCTCCCAATTTCCCCTGCGCATTGCGTTTATCTTGCATTTCTGGATTCCAAAATCCATTTTAATGTTTTGGGTGAAATTATCCGTTACTTTGAGAAGCTTCTGAAGGTCTTTTTCTGTGTTTGCAAACAATTTGATGTCATCGATGTATATTAGATGGGAAAATTTAATTTTCCCATTTTCTAGTTGGTAGCCACATTTGGTGTTTTTGAGAAGTGTTGAAAGAGGGTTGATCGCTAGGCAGAACCATAAGGCACTCAGAGAGTCCCCTTGAAATATACCTCTTTTGATCTTTATCGGTATATTAACTTGGGCTTCGTTGTTGTTTTTATTTGTGATTATGTTGGTTTCCCATTTGTCCATCAGTACTTGTAGTAGCCTCACTATATGTGGGTTAATTTTATATAAGTTTAAACACTCAATTAGCCATGAATGAGGTACGCTATCGAATGCCTTTTGGTAGTCAATGTAAGCGACATAAAGGTCTTTTCGTTTCTTTCTCGCTTCCTGTGTTATGATGGAGTCTATTGTTATTTGCTCCTTGCATCCTTGGCTTAGTTTTCGACAGCCTTTCTGTTCCTCTGCTAGTATGTTATTTATTTCGAGATGTTTATATATCTTGTGTGCTAATATTGATGTCAATATCTTGTATATGGATGGTAAACAAGTAATGGGTCGGTATTTGGATGGATCTTTACTGGTGGGGCAAGTTTTAGGAAGTAAGTATGTAATACCTTGCGTTAGGGAGGTAGGTAAGCTATCTGGATGTGATAGGCATTTATTGAATGCTTGTGCAAGATGTTTGTGAGTATTCGTGAATTTTTTTATCCAGAAGTTTTGGATACCATCAACTCCAGGTGCTTTCCAGTTAGTTAGTTTCTTAACAGCCTCTTGGATGTCAATGAGATCTATTGAGTCACATAGCATTACTTATTATTATTATTATTATTATTATTATTATTATTATTATTATTATTATTATTATTATTATTATTATTATTATTATTATTATTATTATTATTATTATTATTATTATTATTATTATTATTATTATTATTATTATTATTATTTTCTAATTTCCAAAAATTCTTATAGGTTACCAGATAACGGCAAAAAATACTGTGTTCGAATTTTTCTTAAGGACATGTCTGTAGTATTCTATTTTTAATTTCAAAAACAAAATATATCTAAATATATTTTTTTATTTCAAATATTAGTAAAAGATTAAATTTATTTAAATACAATTAAGCTACAAAAAGTTTTAATAAATAATAGTAACATAAAACCAGTATCAGTACCAGAATTTAATAAACAATTAAAATTTAATTTGGAAATAAATAATTGACTATTATTTACCTAACGTCATAAAAAGGTTTATCTTAATTTTACATTGAAACTTTAATTTTAAATTAATTGTACCACGAGTAAACATTTGTTGAAAATAAATTACTTTTTTGAATGTGGTCTATATATATGAAGGAAAAAAAAATTATTTTACTTTTCGTTTACCTTTGGAAACGAAATAAGTATAGATCTAAAATGTCTAGAGTTATATTAATAGTATTTTTGGTTTTGTTCGTCATTTTTTCACTCAAGTGTAAGAATATTTCATTATGTCTTTTATTATTAAGTTTAAAACAATTTTCTATTTAAGTACTGTTTCATTTAAATATCGATGTTTCGATACACTCATCGCCTACTTACTTTAAAACAATTTAAAAATTAATATATAACTTAAACTAATATATATATTTTATTAGAGTTTATTATTATAGTTAAATTTAAAAATATATATTTTTTCCAACATTACTTGTTAAACTTATATTTCCCTCAATCAATTTACTTGTGATAGTAACCGCTTCCCTCATTAGTGATGAAAGTAAATAACTTTCGTCACTAGTGAGGGAAACAATTACAATCAGAACTAAATACAATTTCATTGACTTTAATAAAATAATAAAATTTCTTGTATGGCAAATGTAAAAATGTAATTTCACGTTTAATGTTGAAAAAAGGGGCCATTGCAAAACTCGTACTATTGGAACACTCGCTATCACTTGTACTCCAACTTTCGTATTCATTTTGCAAATTATTCCCTTTTCTTATTAGTATTACAATATACTATTTTTTTGATAATTCAATTATTTCCTTATTTATACTTTTTTACATTTTGTCCAAACTTTGTCAGAACTTTATGTAACTAATGTTAAAGTGCTATTTTATTGTACGTGTGGCTCGTTCTGCAAATCCATGAGTACAATACACAAAATAGTTTCAACAAGAGTTATATACACCATATTTTTGCGATCTAGATTTATGTACCTAACTAAATATACTAATTACATTTTTAACATAAACTTTTATTTTGTATATCATCTTAAATTGAAAAGTGGCACTAAGATGATCTTAATTTTAAATAAAAATATTTATTATTTTAAGTAAATTAATAATAATAAAGTCACGTACATTGATACATTTTTTACATTTGAACAAAATTTACTATGTCTGCAAACCGCGTTTATTAAAAATTCTATAACCACATATGGAGCTTCATATTTTGCTATAATATTCCAATAACTATTCAGATTAAATAGTCTGAATTAGAGATGGGTAGTTCGTGACTGATCCTTTCAATTGAGTCGGTTCAGTACCGTGAACGAAGTGAACCGAATCGCTAAATGAAAAAGATCCCGGTTGAGGTTCAGTGACTGGTACAGACCTACGCGCCGTGCTGTTTCGATTGCTGGATGCTCCGAGTGAATCCGTATGTCGTAGAACTCGGTCAATTTCCGATAATCTAAGTCAGTAAAATGTTTTCATATTGAGTTCAGTTTACGAGAACTCATTATGAATAACTTTTATTGACAGAGCAGACAAGCCGAGAGCCGAGTAACTCAGTCGGTCCGCTGAACGACTGAACCGCTGCACTGACGAAAATCAGAAAGATGTATAAAATTCTGCAAAACTTATTTGATTTAACAGACGTACCCATAGTTTACAGTTTGTTTCCAGGGCAATTAATACAAATTTTATTCCGTGGAGATACTTTTGATAATAATGCGAACTTTTTCAAGTCACGTGAGTGCCCATCAATTTGGATCACTCTGTACATCATTGCATCACTTCCATTGTCATTTTATGTATGAGTATATGTTAATTTGTTGCAGCTCCGGAAGCGAAATGCAGACCACAATTCTATCCCTACAACCACTGTCGACCATCCCCTTGTTACCCATGCCTTCCCCAGGTTCGCAGGTGTTCTCCTTGTTGCGAACATAAATCTGTTATTGCCGATAAAGGAATACAAATACACAAAAGGGGTATGGATATTCCTGGCAACTACAAAGAAGGCAACAGCAACTACGAAGACACACTCGCGATAATAGCAAAGTAAAGATGAACCCTCCAAAATGAAAGAGGATGATATATATTATTATGCATTTGTTTAATGTAATTAAAAGGGCAAAATTATTGTATGCTTTATAAATGTAATAATTTGTAATAATATATGCCCAATAAAAAAATGATTTTAAGAACAGACAACCTATGTGTGGCAGCAATTGTTATGTAATAGTATTTTGAGATTACACAGAGCGCTAATCTGCCGTCCAGAGGAAAAAAGTGGTTAAGTGCATTTGCCTCAAAGTCGGGGAAATTTAAAATAGTATTCTTATAAGTCAAGGTTGAGAAGATGATCATTATTGACCCAGCGCCAAGATGATCATGGACAATCATGATCTTCTCTATTGTTTTCAATACTAGCTCTTAAATCCTATTTAACGAATTCTTTATTAATCATAACATAAGCAATTTAATATGAATACTTGTTAATATCTACAAATACTGAGCAGGCAGAAATGTTTAGTTTTTAATATTGTTCCTATAGCCAGTGATTACACGGGTATTTCAACAGCTTCGCCGGTATCTCATAATGCGTATTTCCTTTTAAGAATTGTTCGTAACAATTAAGTGTTTATCCAGGACACTAATAACAGCAAAATACGTCCAAATAATTTAGACGACTCGCCCAGCCCCCCAGGCAACCTTACCAAACAGCTACGCTGTACAGAAAATGACACACAAGGCGAAGCTGCGGGTACTAACGTTGACACAACGATTGGAACTGAGGAGAGTGATGAGTCAGAAACGTTCACAAATGCAAGAGGTAAGAAGTATTCCTTTCGAAGGCCGCAGCGAAAATAACAGAAGAATTGTTAAAACACCCATAATATGAAAGAACAAAGTACAAAGTTAAGTAATTTTAATACAGTAGACAAAATTGTTAATCGTAATAACACTTTTGTTAATAGTAATTGCCCTTTATCTAACATGTGTTTCTGGAATATTTCAGGAATTCAAAATTTATACAATTTAGACAACGACACTATTCAAGCCTTCTGGAGTCATATTTTGTTTCTGCGAAACCTGGTGCCAATGGCGGATATCTGCTTTTTAAACAGCTATACCAAAAATATCATTTATAGTTTTGCGATCAAAGATAATCAAAAAGAACGAGCAAGTGGAGATTTTATGCTTTTGTTTAAAAATAGCTCTTGCAAGGAGATTAACATCTTGGATAATACAAATCTTTGGATAATTGCGAAGGTAAGTATTTAGAATATCCCCTATATAATTGGTTGTTTTTATATTACACCTAATTTGAACAATAAGTACTGTCTTGATTTAGTCTCGGAAATAATTGCATCAACATATAGTGATGTAGGAGTTATTTTACTCGCAGATTTTAATGCTAAAATTGGTAATCTAAATCAAATTGATATCAATAATATTTTTCATAACGCGTATATTTTTGAAAGAAAAAGTGCCCTAATTAGTAAAATTGATGATAGCGGTAGAAAACAAGTGCAATTAATGGATTGCTCAGGGTTTTCTCAATGGCAGAAACAGGGGTGATGTACCCGGTAATTTCACTTTTACTAATCACATGGATCAAAGTACGATTGATCTCGTCTGGTCAAACTTTAGATTTGCAGAATTGGTGTCTAGGTTTGTGAATAAACCTGGTCACAGTTTAATACAATTAAAATTTCACAATTGGAAAATTAACTGTAATGACGCGTAACCGACTAATTATAGTAGAAATAATAATAACAATAGTAATAATAACAATTTAATTAAATTCAAATATAATCGCAATAACTACGATTACTTCAACCACCTAATGGCAAATCACGAACGTATCTACTTTAACTCAGTCTCTTTGGAAGAATTGTACAATAATCTATTTTGTGCTGTAAAAGAAAATGCGTGTAGATCGGACATGTTAAAAGTCATAAAATCACAAACACAGAAGGTCCATAATTATTCTACTAGTTGTATTTTTAATGGGGTAGATGGCTCAGTGGTATCGAGTCGGCCTGTGGATCTTGAGAACCCTGGTTCGATCCCCACAGCCGACAAACAATTTTCACCAATTTAAAAAATTTACCCCTGTGGCTCCCTCTCCACTAATATCTTTGAGGGCCGTGATTTGACGGCTGGTAACCGCATTTCACGCGACAAAATATATCACTTACCGAGATCTGGTAGAGTGCCACACCCAGTAATGGGTAAAAGGCGTGATGATATATTTATTTATTTATTTGTATTGAATCAAAAATCTGATTTAATCCGATATATAAAGCACATAAGACACAGGCTAAAAAACTCTGAAGAATTACACAAAAAAAAACCTTCTAAGCAGAACTTAGACTTGTATCTGGAAAGTAAAAAATGTTATAAAAATATATTATATTTTTTTTAATCTGATGTGGACACCACATGACTTCCTTGTACGCGTATTAAACTATAGACTTATAATAATATAATATTGAATTCTGACAAATAATACAGAAATTAACTGTTAAAAAGAGGATTTATCACAACATACCAGCACATGAATGGGAACAATACTACTGCGCACGTAATGCAAATATAATACCAACCGCAAACAACATATACAGTAACTGTCTTCATCCGTACTTAGACAACTGTATTAGTCTGGAAGAACTGCAACCAAGCCTCTTCTTCTTCTTTATACTCCTCTGGGGAGCGTAGGGCGCGACTGTGTTTCACAGCAAAGATCTTTTAGTGGTAGGGTTGCTAGTCCTATGCACTTTTATATAAGTCTGATTTCTAATTTCTTTCACTTTAGAGTGAATAACACTGGTCATTTAATTCGTATAATTATTACCTATTATTATTGTTATTGTTATTTGCTTTTTTCCGTAATTTCTATTGAGTGTCACTGATTACATAGCGCTGTCTATTATCTGTTGTGTAAGGATTTTCCAACTTTCCCTATCCGTTGCCTTTTTCTTAGCTTCGTTCCAGTCCATATTTACAGTTTGTAGTTCATTAAGTGTGTTTCTTTTCCATGTGTTTGCTGGTCTTCCCTTGTGTCTTTTCCCCAATGCATTATATTCATAAGTCTGTCTTGTAATGCTCGTTGGTGCTTTTCTTAATGTATGTCCTATCCATTTCCATTTTTGTCTTTTTATTGTTTTTTCTATTTCTTCTTCTTTTGCTCGTATAAGTAGTTCTGTGTTTGTTATCTTTTCGGACCAGTATATATTACAAATAATCCTTAGGCATTTATTGATGAAGGTTTGCAGTTTTTTTATTTGGAATTTTGATAAAGCCCATGTTTCCGCTCCGTACAGGAGTGTCGTTTTAACGTTAGTCTTAAATAGTCTCAGTTTAGTATTTTCTGACATGCTCTGTGATTTCCAAATTTTCCGTAGCATATTAAAAGATTTCCTAGCTTGCGAAATTCTTCTCTCGATATCTGCTTGGGTTCCTCCATTTATCGCCAATATACTTCCCAGATAGCAAAATTCCTCCGTCTCTTCTAGATCTTCTTTGCCTATTTAAATTTTTTGTATCCTATTTTTTGCACTAGTCAGTATTTTTGTCTTCTTCCTGTTTATTTCTAATCCGACTTCTTTTGCAGTAGTTGTTAATTGATCTAGTTTCTCTTGTAAATGTTGTTTCTTTTCTGTTAACAAGCATAGGTCATCGGCAAATTCCAGATCCTCTTATTTCTGGAACGGATTCCATGTCTTGTTGTCTGCTACGTTTTTCATTACCCAGTCGATTATTATTAAGAATAGTATGGGTGATAGGATGCAGCCTTGTCTGACTCCGGTGTTTATTTTGATTTCCTTCGTCAATGAACCTTCGTGTTCTATTCTTGATACGTAGTTCTCGTATAGTAGACTAATTATCTTTATGTATTTGGGCGATATTCCGTACAGCATCAATATATTCCACATCTTTGTCTATTCACTTTGTCAAATGCCTTCAGGAAATCTATGAAGCAACCAAGCCTACAGCATTTAAAATATAACAAATCTCCGGGCAGCGACGAGATCAACGATGAATTTTATAAAAATCTGCCGAAGAATTGGATTCACTACGTCCTAAATCTTTTTAATAACATTTTTAGTAGTGAAACTATACCAAAAGAGTGGTCAAAAATACACCTTAGTTTGCTTTACAAAACATCTTTAGGAACTCCAGAACGAATCACTTCGACGTCTGTCGCGAGTAGTCCGAGACGTTTCCGGTGAGGCGTTTACGTTACAAGCCGGAGTTTCCACATTTAATCCGCGCTCCGTCTCGTGTCACCCTCATTATCCGGGAACTGAGCGCGATCACAAAGCGACGATTACATGCGCAGAACGCGGCCCCGCCATCGCGACGCCCAGCGTCGGTTTTCGAAAAAAGTTAAAAACCACTCCTCGCGATCGTTATCAGCAGCCGCTTTTACGGGGACCCCACCGCCGCGACGCCCGGCGTCGTTTTTCCGCAAAGTCGCGATTTTGTCTTTTTCGCATCCGCAAACCTACACAACCTTCTCCGTACACCTGACGGTCGTTTTTGACATTTAGGCGTCCCGACGCCCGGCGTCGTTTTTCTAAAAACTCCGCCACCGTATTCACGACCTTCCTCCCGTTTATCCAACACCTGTTTACGACCAACAACCCCTTTGTAGTGTCGTTCTCACTCAATCAATACTTTACTCATCATTTTACCAACAATTTTTTATTTTATTCTAACAACCCTCCGATCTCCGGCACCGCTATCCGACAAATGGCGCCCGAGCAACACAACGCCAACATTTTGACAACGAGTCCACCATAACTCGTCGCAATAGACATATGAACTCTTGTTCAAATGTATAAAATTTCTCAATGTACCTGGAGATTATTATTAATTTACTTAAAGTTGTAAATATATATATCGAATACGGATAGAGCAATTTTAATTTAAAATTAAGATTATCTTGGTGATCCTTTTCAACCATAGATGTTATACAAAATGAAAGTTTTTGATGTTTAAAATTTAATTAGTATATTTAGTTAAGTACATAAAACTAAATTTCAAAGAAATAGTGAAAGTAACTTTAGTTAAAACTATCTTGTATTGTACTCATGGATTTGCAGAACAAGCCAGACGTTTTAAATTGATATTTGTACCTGTACTAAAGACTATTTTAAATGTTCCAGTTACCATATGGCGAGATTGTGAATGCGATTATTTTTTCGCCATTACAGTATTTTTATTTCTTTGTAATGTTTTATTTGCATGCAAATTGCTTTATATATATATATATATATATATATATATATATATATATATATATATAATATTATTCATTATTATTATTAATTACAAACCTGTTATAAGTTGTATGAACTTTCAAGAGAACACACACAAGTAAAAAAATTTCAATATTTCGCACTACTTCGTGTTTACATTCGTGTGCATTCGGTTAAATATTCCGCTGGTAACTCTTCTAACTATATATATTATAGTAGTTGAAGCCTCTGTTAGCTATCTTGCCGGTAGCTCATATTTATTCCGCTGGTAATTTTTAACCACACATGGAACAACAGAAATTGAACTTAACAGAAGAATAAATTTAAACCCAATATATAACTGAAAGTGGAACAACCGGCCCTAAAAGTCCTACAACGAAAAGTAAGAAGAATTATGACAGGGGTAATTCTAAGAAACAGATTAATAACTGAAGAACTAAGAAGAACAAAAAGAGAAGTAGAAAAAGTAATAAAGAAATCCAAATGGCGATGGACACGACATGAGGCGCAACTAATTGACGACAGGTAAACAAGAATAATCACAACTGTTTACCAACAGATAGATAATAAAGCGGAAAGTCCTTGTCAATATGGACATATAGAAATTATATTTTTATTATTCTTATTATTTGCCAATAACAGAAATGTTAGATGGAAACTATATCTTCGACAATATTTATCTTGCCTCCATATATCTACAGTTTCAATAATACTGAGAACTTTATACAGTTCGTATTTACGAACGACAAGACAAAATATAACAAATTCTGTTTTAAAATATGTTTATATTTATTTTTTAAATTACATTAAATTTTTGCATCGTCTACTAAAAGCACATATACGAGTAGATTGAAAACCATCCCTCAATTTTAATATACTAGAACTCAAAAATTTTATCTTCTTCTGCTTTTGATGTTGCGATACTTGAACTTTTTGAATTTTGTTTACACTTGATAATTTGTATAATACGGTAATAACATTGTTGTATTTTTTTATTCGTAATGTTTGTCCATTTAAATTTTTCATAGTTTCACAAGCAACAGCCAGATCATTTGTATCAAGTGAAGATGAAGCAACTATAAATTTAATGTGTCTTAAATTTGGAAATATTGTATCTTGTTTATCCATGAATAAAATAATCCCAAACTTTAATCCCCCAGGAACGCGAAATATGTCCAGATATGGTTCTAGAATTTCGAAGTACCAATTTTGAAAAAATGGTTTATTAATATTAAATGGTAATGTAAATGGCAAGGGATGTAATAATTTTGATATCTGTTGTCCGAAGACATTTCGAGATTGAGTTGCGACGTAGAACTTGGAAATTTTTGCAAAGGAGCCGTTTTCAACCAAACATTGTTTCTTGTACTGGGCAATTTCTTGTTGTTTGTGAATCTCTAGAAATAATATTAATTTTATGTATCTCGAATCATAGGTAATGAAAATTCCTAATATGTCAGATATGATGAAACAAAATATTGTGTGTTTTAACCACAGTATTTTTCTCAGACAAAGGCTCTTTTTAATGTTAACAGTGATAAGTACTATAATATCGTGCAGCTCCGACCTATCTCTGGCGATAATTTTAAAAAAAAATTATTATATTTAATAAAAAAATACTTTGATGAACAGCCTTCGCAGCAATTGAAGTGTACGCTGACAAATTGTTGAAACATTTTAAAATATTAGGCAAAGGAACTTCTCAATTGCGACGCTAGCTGGATTGTTAACTGACGTGCAATAAAACATACAGCGGGGAGGTTGATGAAAATAGTTTTCTCAAAAGCGCTCTGAGCAAGGCCCAGTTTTATCTACACTGCACGCAAATACTCGATATTATCTGCGTATGCAAACATACTGACTGGAATAAATTCAAATAAACTCGTCTACATCTTCACTATACAACTAATACATTCAATTATCAGTAACGTGTGAAGACATAATTAACATTTTATTAGCTACTATCACAAACAGTAACAGAAATTAAATGAAAGGAATTAAAATATTAATGTTAGAATTTTTGAAAAATCATGAGCATTCGCCGGGATTTGAACCCAGAACCTTTCACTCGCTAGGTGACTGCTCTACCACTTGAGCTACAAATACTCGGCGAATATTCATGATTTTTCGTGCATTATAATTTAGTTGTTAAGTAATTTGTAAAGTGACATCACTATGTCAATTCGTTACAAATCAACAACTGTAGTATGCAGCGGCCAACAGCCAAGGAAGAAATAGTTTAATAGTTCAAAAATTCTAACATATTTACTGGACAGACAGAGATGTCGAAAATATAATTGATTGAATTTAATAAAACTTAACCGATAAAAAACTTCAAATTAAGTTATATTTATATTATACGAGAGCAGTTCAATAAGTAATGCAACACATTTTATATACTATTAGACCTCACGAATGGCACTAAACCATTCATTGCGTATTATTAGTTATATACTCAAATGTTTGTGTATGCACAATACTTTTGAACTGGAGTCTTATAGATTTTATAGATAATTTCGGAGGACAAGTTCCTTTTAATTTGCTATAATGTCTTGAAAAAAATTCTTAAATTGTATAAACCTTACCTATTGAAGAGGCGATAAAAAAAGTAGAATTTCCCACTGTATATGTGTCTTCATCGAAATTTGGACTTTGTTTTCTTCTCTTTCCAAAAATGTTTTGAAAAAATTTATGCAATGTCATTTCTGCTTAGCGTTAATCGCTAGAATTAATGCAGTTTCCTAGGAAACTATTATTATCGTAAGGTTTAATTGAATAACAATTAAAATAGTTTGGTTGTTATATCTGTGGTAACAGAAATTTGTTCAAGAATAGTATCGTTTGTTGTTAAAGGTATATGTCACGAATATAAAAACAAACATTATTTTTTTAAATATAAAAACATAATATTGTTTTAAAAATAAATATATATAATCCAGTCATCCACGTATAATAAAACTAACATAAATAAGAATATGAATATAGATATTTAACAATTGTAAATACTTTATTTTTCGTGTTTTAGTTTTGGCAAAATTAGTCACTACATCTTTGATATCAACAATCTAAGCAATTTCATATTCTATCGGTATTTGCGACAGATCAATAAGTCGTTCATGCTGCATAGTTTATCGGATATATGTTTTTATTAACTTTAATTATGTCATGGTAATGTAAATGATGAAAAAATCACGTACTTCGCATACTGATATTAGTGAAAAAAAGTAAACATTTTTAGACAGTTGTAGACAAAACTATTTTTCTGCACCTTTAATTTAGATATATTTATCGTACGTCCAGCGATCATTTGGAAAAATGACTTTTAAATTCCTCTATTCAAACTAATCGATGCTACTACTCTACGTAGATTACAAAATATATTTAGGAAAGATGAAAAATATCAGTAAGCTATTCTGTCGTTTCAACTTATACACAATACTGAATTGAGTTACAGGACTGTATTAATTTATAATTTGTAACTCTTCAGTAGATATATCGACCCATATTCTTATTATTTATATTCAATTGGTGTAAAAAGTAAAACTGATTTATTTGAAAATTTGTGTTATAGAACAGTTAATCCCAAATATGGCATAAAAAAGAAAAAAATCCATAAGCTTCTACACGGAAGGCTGAAATACAATTTTTTTATTGACGAGTAATATAGATTTTCCCGACAGAGCATTAAAAATTGTAAATAAATTTAGAATCGGTACAAAATATTACCATTTGTACAGTTCAGTATTGTGCACTCGTTACCAAGCCAAGAATAGCATCACGGGATAAGTATTTTACTGAGTAACTCTTTCTGTATTTGTTTTCAAGGAATTTTTATTTTTCCTAGATATAATTTGTAATCTACGCAGAGCATACGTTTGTCTGAAAATAAGAATTTCTAGTAGAATCATCGATTAGTTTGAATGGAGGGATTTAAAAGTCAGATTCCAAATGATCGCTGGAAGTGATATGCCTCTTTTCTATGAATTTTTTTTCTCAAATGTGTTTAGTGTTTGGAAATTTTTAGAAAATGAGAAAATAATCCAAACTAGATCAATTGCTCTATTCAGGAGAACTTAAACATCATTTAATTGTTAACAGTTTTATGAAGCCATAGTTAAAATTATCTAGAAAGCAAAACAAGTGCGATGGCCGGGAATCGAACCCGGATCAACTGCTTGGAAGGCAACTATGCTGACCATTACACGGTTACGGTTTTTTTTGTATTCTCCAGTTTTGTTTTATTTACATGCTTTCCGTACTTTTTGTTGTTGTTTATTATGTATCAGCACCTGAAATTTAATTATCTAATAATTATTGACCGATCAATTTTGATAATACTTAGCATCATTTAGATTTCCTTCGTGTAGTATTCCAGTTTATAGTAAAACTTAGTTTCAACTTCTCTTGGTCTCATTGTTTTTTTTTTAGGTTATTCCCATTGTTTGTTTAGCTGTCAGACAATTAGTGGCCGTGCGCCGCGAAGTAGCTCTGCCGGTGTTATTGTCTGCTAGGTGCGCCTTTTTACCGGCACCATTCAATTTAGGCGGAGGCTGTCTTTGTCTTCGCGCATCGCACTCTTTCGTGGCAGAATTTTACAGGTTCGATTTCGAACGCATTCAGTCTTTGTTTTTTTGTCTTTTCGAACGACGTCTGTTGCGGAAGTGTGAGATTTTAATATTGGAAGATGGGCTATTTCAATGAGATTTCGGCAAACTGGTTTTGTTTGCGAAATACCCTTGTGGGGATTTGGGAAATAGTGCCATTAGGGAATATTGCATTTTGGGTTATTGCATTATTCCGCGGAGTTGTTCCGGATTTGGTTTCCAATAGAAAAGGTCACATATTTTCTGCCACTTGAAAGCCGCCCAAGAACTCACGTAAAGATTTCTGTTCATTTGTTTTGAATCTGCCTTTTGTCAAGTAAAGTTAGCCTGTTAGTAGCTTTTCTCTCGCACATGGCCCTAATTGCAGTCCTTTGTTTTAGGCTTTTTCACGTCAGCTAGTTCTTTTTACATCATCTTTTTTTTACGTTCGTTTTGCGTCTACGTTCATTTTTATGTACGTTTTGTTTTACGTTTTACGTGTTTACGTATTATTGTGGCTGGTCAGCCTGTTCGTGCCATTTTTGGTCCGTCCCGTGTGCCGTGTTCCTGGCATAGAAGTTGTTGGGAGCGCACTCGCTCGCTGGCATTGCATTGGAGGATTCCTGTGAAGTATTACTAAGGGATTGAAAGCCCAGCAGCTGTGGGAAAAGAAACCACGTGTAGCGGAAGTCCGCCATCTTGGAATTGACGATCTTGGACATCCGGCTGGCAGATCGAGTTATGCCACTGCTGCCACCTCTCCGTTAGCGCTTGGACGCCATTACAGCTAAGCCAGAATTACTTGTTTTTAGTCATTTTTTTGTGCAATCATATGTTGTCGTATTTTTGATTTATGTACCGTATTGTTATACTTTGGCTTGTGTGCCTTCTGCTCACGAGATTATTTGAGTTAATGTTTAGTGAGATCATTTAATAGTAAGTACAGGATTATTTTGTGAAAATCCAGTTAAGAGCATTTTGTGTAGAATCATTAGTAGTGACGTTGTTGTCACTTACGAGGTGTGTCGCTCGTACGACACAATAGCCATTAGGGTCTACGACTCAGTAGTCACGTTCAGTCAGACGCGCCGCGTAAAACGCATTCATTGGCCAATGAATCGTCATATGTCGGAATACGTCAGTTCACTTTAGCGCCATTTAGGTGTTGACTGTACCGCAGTCCTAGTCGCTACGGTGAGACACAGCGCCCTGCCTCCGTTTCTGTCATTATTCGTTTTGATCTTAAGTGGATTTACGATCCAGTTATCTTGCAATATCAACTATTGTATCCTGTGTACTTTTCTCGTTAATTGCTTTAATATATCATTAATTTCCCGCATTTCCCTCTTGTTATTGAAATAGTTGACACCTCTCGTAGTCCCGTCCTAGGAAGTATCCCGAATCTTGTCGGCCGTCGTACTTTTGTTGAACCGGTCGCGGCTCAGGCCGGCTGGCGCCCATTAATTTTGTGATTTATCACCCCTTCTCCGACTCACTCCCATCTTCACTGAGCTTAGCCGCGGTTCAACCGTTCCATCCGGGTTCATCATCCAGGGAGCATAAGGTTGATTATTGTAACACAGTTTATGCGTTACAACACCACCATCGCTTTATAGATATTTTTTTAATAAGCCTTCTAATCTGTAACTATTTAAATATGTAATATGAATTAAAACTGGGCTCAACCGGGATTTGAACCCGGGACCTCTCGCACCCAAAGCGAGAATCATATCCCTAGACCATTGAGCTGTTGATACATAATTCTCCCATTTAATTATTTATTTCGAAACACACGAAGAATAAATCAATCCCAGGGGATCTAATTTTATAAAGTCCACATCCATATCCGGATCATTTCAACTTAACAACCATGACAATATATGTTTATGTTCAATTAATGGAAGAATACAAACATTAGTTCGATTCCTGGGCGACGCAGCACACTAGATGTGAAATATGTCCGCCTGGATCTTGATTCTGTGTCAAGTCTAAATATTCGTCGGCGCTGTGGCTTAGTTGGTTAAAGCGCCTGTCCAGTAAACAGGAGATCGGGGCGTTCAAATCCCCCGGGGCCTTGATTCAAGCCAGCTTTTTACTACAAATATCCGAGTTTCTGAAGTCACACGTATCATAATTTGAACCCGCGACCTTGAATATAAGAGCGAGTGCTTTACTAACTCAGCTAGTTAGCAAACATGTACTTATCTCAATCAACAAAATATAAACGTTAATGTGAAAACTGATATATGTACTGTTCATTTCCCCGGTAGCCATGATCGTCTAGTTGTTAGGATACTAAGTTGTGACCGTAGTAACCCAGATTCGAATCCTGGTCATGGCCTCATGGCAATGTACAAACATTATCATGATGGAAACAGATTTTTATTTATTACAACAATAGACTGATAACAACATTAGCAAAAAAGTGACAAAGTCGGATTGAACCCCGACACGGCGTGACAGGCGGGGATACTGAACACCATACTATCAAGGATTATACATTGACTAAAGTTAATTTATATTATGACAGAAAAATTCTGATGACGCCTGGATTCGAACCAGGGACCTTCCGCATACCGGGCAGAGATGCTAACCGCTACACCACGTCACCTGTGTTCGAAATATGGCATCAACTGAATTTTTCTGTCACAGTGTCTAAGCGTAGCTTCGTTCCGAGAGACTCCTATATAGGCATTGATGTCTGAGAAGTGGAGCACGTTGCGGGAATTTTTAATGCGATCCATGTGTAGTTGAGCATTTAAATTGTACTGTAAGTACCTAGGTAGAGAAGACATACGCGTTGACCTATAACTTACAGTGTACTGGCTGAGCGCTGTTGAATATCTGAAGTTGGTAGCAAAATTAAATAAACATAAATTTAAAACAAACAATAAATCGAATCGAATCAAATTTATTGTGTAATTCTATATTATATAAATTGATTGTTACCAGTAATCAAATGTATACATATAACTTAGTAACAATAACATAAAAAAATCTGATATGGACACCACATAACTTCCTTGTACACGTATTAAACTATAGATATTTTTTTAATTGCACATATCTGACATTAAATTTTTAACTTTTTTCTTATTTTCTGTTCTAATCCATAGCAAACTTATTAAAAAAATCTGATGTGGAGACCACATGACTTCCTTGTACGCGTATTAAACTTTAGATATTTTTTTAATTGCACATATTTGACATAAAATGTTTTATTTTTTATTTTTACTTCCTTGTACGAAGTAAAGGAAGTATTGTAGTCGCGAAAATTTTCGGTTCTCAGATTTCAACTGCAATAGGTATTTTGGCCTTCCCTGAATCCATTTTGACTAATTTCGTCATGCCGTCTGTACGTACGTACGTATGTATCTCGCATAACTCAAAAAAGGTAAGCCGTAGAAAATTGAAACTTTATATTTAGGACTATTGTAACATCTAGTTGTGCATCTCCCTTTTTGGTCATTATACAACTACCGGAAGTGGTACTTTACTTGAAGCCTATAATAGATTTTCATGAAAAACTATATTCAAATATAATTTAAAACTTTCCAAATTTGGTATATAAGACTACTATAACATAATAGATTTTGGTTAAAGTAGACTAACCGAAAGTGGCACATTACATGAAGCTGCTAACAGTTTTCCTTGAAAAAAATGGTATTATTTTAATTTTAGAAATGAATGCTGCAAATAAAAGTTTTAGAATTTTAAGAATTTTTAAATTAGCTTTTTGTATAAACGAGATATCTAAATTTAAATATTATATATTTTTAGATTAAAAAAAAAATTAAGTTTGCTATGGATTAGAACAAAAAATGAAAGATTTAATGTCAAATATGTGCAATGTAAAAAATATCTATAGTTTAATACGCGTACAAGGAAGTCATCTGGTGTCCACATCAGATTTTTTGTTCTAATCCAGAGCAAACTTAATTTTAAAAAAAAACAGAAAATATATAATATTTAAATTTAGATATCTCGTTTGTGCAAAAGGCTAAGTTAAAAATTCTTAATGTGCTAGAATTTAATTCTCTAAAACTTTTATTTGCAGCATTTATTTCTAAAATCAAAATAATACCATTTTTTTCAAGAAAAACTGTTGGCAGCTTTATTTAATGTATCACTTCCGGTTAGTGTATTTTAACCAAAATCTATTGTTATTTCCATTGATATAGTAGTCTTATATACCAAATTTGGAAAGTTTTAAATTATATTTGAATATAGTTTTTCATAAAAATCTATTATAGGCTTTAAGTAAAGTACCACTTCCGGACGTTATATAATGATCAAAAAGGGAGGAGCACAACTAGATGTTATAACAGTCCTAAATATAAAATTTCAATTTTCTACGGCTTACCGTTTTTGAGTTATGCGAGATACATACTAAACATAAAAACTGAAATTAAAACAACTTCTACTGAAATTGGAATAGTAAACAAAATTAAAATAAATCAAAATGGATCTGGTACATCAAAGGAAAAGAAATGGTTCAGCGAAACATGCAGAAAACTTAAAAGTACAACTAAAAGCTGTTTAAGGAGATGCAAAAAGCACGGTTTCTCGCAAGAAAATCTTACTTCCTTCATACAAGCAAAGAAACAATACAAACACAGCATAATCGAAGAAAAAAACAAACACAAATCTGAAGTAAAGAACAAACTACGTAATGTGAAAGACCAGAAACAATTTTGGAACACAATAAACACTCTGCAAGGGACGAACCATTGCACAAACCCTATAAGCTCAGAAGATTGGACAAAATTTTTTCAGGAATGGTACGGTGAAAAAATAGTACATGAACAAACATTTTTTGATGTCCACCATCCTTACTTGGATGGCGATATTACCTCTAATGAGATCAGTTATGCATTAGGAAAATTAAAGACAAATAAATCCCCTGGATCGGATGAAATCATATACGAACAACTTCAAAATCTACCGCATATATGGATAACATATCTTAAAGATATGCTAAACAACTTCCTCGCTGAAGAAAACCTACCAAAAGAACTGAAGACAATAAAATTAACACTACTTTATAAGAAAGGAGACCGCTTGGATAAAAACAACTACAGAGGAATCGCTTTGATTAATGCCATAACTAAATTATTTACATATATTTTAAACAACAGATTACAAACCTGGGTTGAGAGTAAAAACATACTTCCTGAAGCACAAGCTGGCTTCAGAAGGAGAAGATCGTGCGCATACAATATATTTGTTTTAAATTCAATTATACAATCAGCCTTCTTAACAAACAAACAAGGTATATATGCTATTTTCATTGATTTTCGTAAAGCGTTCGACTCAGTATCTCACTCTAAACTCTGGGATAAAATATTTCACCTTGGCATTAGTGGTAAGATTACAAGATTGTTAAAAAATATCTATGACGAAGCAACATTAAGAATCAGTATAAATAATGAACTTTCACAAGAAGTACGAGTTAGCAAAGGAGTTTTACAGGGTGAGTGCACTAGCCCATTACTATTCGCACTGTATATCTCTGATCTTGAGAATAGTTTCAGACAAAGCAACCTGGAAGGTTATTTCATAAATAATAAAAATGATATACTGTCCCTTCAATATGCAGACGATATAGTCTTATTTGCAAACTCACCACCCGACATACAGAGGAAGCTTAATACGCTAAGTGAATATTGTAACGCACATCAGCTCTCGATTAATTCTGAAAAAAGTAATATAGTTCATTTCCACGTAGGCAGACCTCCAAAGTGCTACATGAAGCACATCTGCCAAAACAACGAAATTAAGTTCGTAAATAAATATACTTACTTAGGCACAACTTTCACCTCGTCAGGCAGTTTTGCAGAAAATACTAATGAAAAACTAAAAAAAGCTTATCGAGCCACTGGAGCTATAAAAAATACGATGCTGAAAGCGAAAATTCACTGCTGGGATACTAACCTGAAATTGTACAGTACCGTACTTCTACCAACATTGCTATACGGCTCGGAAGTTTGGGGTCCAACGCAATACGAAAACATTGAAAAAGGATCATCACAATACTTTAAAACTGTATACGGCTGGCAAAAGACAACCCCAGGTCACATAATTAGAAGAGAGACAGGTTTTAATAAAATAGAAGCAGTAATCGCAGAAAGGGTGCTAAATTTCTGGCACAAAATATTACTTACGCCAGAAGAAAGACACATAAAAATGTGTTACAATAAGCTGCTGAACCTTAATAGCAAACCCGTGTCCATTATCCCAGAGAAGAAACAAATAAGATATAACTGGGTTAGACAACTCCAAGACATACTTACAAAAGCTAATTTCATGTGGATATGGGAGTCACAGAGTTGCACAACATTGAAATCGGAAATAGCCAATATAATAAAAGCCTACAAGGAAGTACTATACGAAGAAGACACAAGACGAATTTTACTCTCCACTTACAATCCAATTTATCAAACCTATTTAACCAGTTTTAATTACCTAGCCCTAGAAATCCCTTTTGCAATCTTAAAACTTTTTAGCCAACTAAGAACCACAAACATTAACAGATTCTATTGTTTCCAAGACGGCTACTGTCACAAATTTACAAACGAAATGAACTGCAGTTTATGCAACCTACAAGAAGAAGATAATCTAACCCATTTCCTGCTCAGATGTCCCATACTTAATCCTGTTCGTACCAAATTCCTCAATAGTTATTTAAACAGTTTTTCCCAGGAAAATGCCATCCACAGTCTACTTGCGTCACCATCCTGGGAGAAAATGATGGACATAGCCAATTACTTCAAGAACGCATTAAAATTAAGAGCTTTTGTAATAAATGTATGAAATGTACTCACACAACTTATTTTATCTTATATATTTGTATTTAACAAGCAAAACGGTTGTCACTCTATTTGTAAGGAGCTTTTTTTTCTCCAAACAAATAAATTATTATTATTATTATTATTATTATTACATACATACGTCACGACGAAATTAGTCAAAATGGACTCAGGGAGGGCCAAAATGCGTATTTCCACTGAAATCTGAGAACCGAAAATTTTCGCGATTACAATACTTCCTTTACTTCGTACAAGGGAGTAAAAGAGCATTTAAAATATATATATGTTGAACATGGATTTGATTTCTAAAACGATCTTGCAGACGAATAATCTAACAAATACTTGCCCATATATCTTTCATAAAAAGCAGGCCAGCAGTCATTAAAAGGTAAATATGTATGAAAGAATAGAATTTTTTTTTTAAATTAAATTTTCCCAATTGTTTGGAAATAGGCTTTACATATTTTATTAAATTGAAATAACAAAAGAAAGACTAATTAATAATTAGACGACGTTTTGACCCTAAGCTTGAGGCCATTATCAAGTCAAAATTAAAACATAATCACAAACCAAGTTCATTAGTTGAATATAAATTACATGTTGTATAAATATTTAATTTACTCGAACACAAAAATAAATTATTTAATAAAGTTTAAAATCTAGAAACAACATGGTAATGCAAGTGAATATTTCGTACTACGTACGTATACAAAAATGTAATAATTATCGAATTTATTAAATTAGTATGGATACGCAAAAAATTGCTTGAATATGTAACCAATGAAGTTAAAGAAATAAAAGTGAAAACATCATTTTCCCGATCGCTTCTTTTTGCCAATCGAATAGCTTTGTGATAGTCAACAGTGAATTCCTTATCCAGTTGTTAATTATATTGATTAATTCGGCATCAGTTATAGTTGCGTCTTCGTACCCACACAGCGTTCGTAATAGTGACGGCTCGTGGATGATATTTGTGGGAGGGCTGAAAAAAATTATAATAAAAAATCACTGCGAGTTGAAAAAACCGCATTTTATATATATATATATATATATATATATATATATATATATATATATATATATATATATATATATATTATGTAACCCTATTAGATGACGACATAACAAATATGTGATGAATGTCTAACGGAATCTCTCACGCTGTAATAAGAACCTTTCTGATAAGACACACTATAAATACGTGTGAAACAAAGACATGTTATCCTTTTTACTGTAAAAACTCTAAGTTACAACTGCTAAATAAAGTCTGTGTTGAAATCAAAATATTGTTTTTTTTATTATATATCGACCACGTTCATATAATTGGCGCAGTTCGGGTAGAATCACAAATAAAGAAGTCAGTGTGCTCGAAAAATTCGCCGTAAATCTGTACAACGCTTTATTCAACAATTTCAATTGTTGCTCAGTGTGATCGAACCAAATAACTAATAGTGCGAAGAAACTCGAAGCCTAACAAGCAAGAAGCCTTCGTAAAAGCAAAGCTATACCAATAAGCCTTCGCTTTAACCAGCAATCAACCTAAACAGTGGTTGCACCAGAGGTCTATTCATACGACCCATCGAGATCAGCGATCAACCTAAACAGTGGTTGCACCAGAGGTCTATTCATACGACCCATCGAGTTCACCAGGCCAAGCAGTTCGCAGAAAGAGGCATACGTCAACTGAACGTCATCAGCCCCTTGCAACAACAGAGATGTCAACAATACAGATACTCACAATAAGTCTGTAAGTCTCATCGTTTCTTTATAATTTACCAATCACATGTCAGATAACGAATCACAGTCATCTGATACAAATCGAGAACTTGAATTACTAAGTATCTTATTAAATAATATTACTTTACAACCAAACAGGTTGAATAATTCTGAAATTCATATTATAACTAATACAAATAATTCAGAAATCAAAATGACTACTTACTCTGATATCAAAAATCTCGCTAGTGTCATTCCTGAATATAATGGTGATGTAAATAGATTACCAAATTTTATAATACAAGTAGATTTGTTCTACGAAATTTTACAATCAACAATTATAAATGCATTGCAAACAAAATACGCATTTTCATTAGTTTTAAGTAAATTAACAGATAAAGCTGTAAATCTAATTAACGAAAATATTTTTAAAGACTGGACAGTTTTAAATGATATTTATCCGAAAATTTCGAAGATAAACTCACTAAATAAACTATTTTATTAAAAATTTTGAATACTAAAAATACGAATAAAATATATGACACTTTAATACAATTTAAAAATGATTTTGCAAAATATAAATCAAAAGTTAACTTATTACCTTATAATACAGCTCAGAAAACTATATTAATAAATGAAATACAAGAATTAGTCGTAAGACATTTCATTACATTATTACCAATTCACGTCCGAGGATCTTTTATTACTAACAACCCCAGTACATTAGAAATTTGTGAAAATTTATTAACATACGATTATAACTATGCACTTCAAACTTTTAAAAGTCCATTGTTAAGATCAGACAATCCTCAACAATCACAAAAAACATTCCACAATTATATACCTCCACAAAAATTCCCAGGGCAACATTTCCCTTCCAAACCCATAAATGTTCAACAGAAGTCTAATAAACCAAGCACGTCTTTTGCTCCTAGACAAAACGCTTATAATGTTGTTAGAACTAGACAACAATTTAAACCTCAACCTATGTCCGGAATAACAAAAACCACAATTCCTATGAGTACACAAACAATAAAACAAAACTATTTACAAGAAAATATCGAATACGAACCCGAAAATTTTGAAACATATTCTCAAGAAAATCAAAATCTTGACGAAAATCCAGATTCTGAAAATTACTCAAACGATAATAATTTTTTAGAGTCCATAGAGCCCCTAAGCCAAGAAACATAGTTATGACTTCAATCACAAATAATATTCCTGTTATTAAATTATCAAATTATAAAATAGTAATAGACTCAGGATCAGATGTAAATCTTATTAGCGAAAATATGTCAAAATTATATAAATCAAAAATTGTAACTGAGAATTTGACCTTTAAAACAGCCAATTCAAAAGTACATTGCAAAAATTCCATAATTTTAAAAATTTTTAATCAACCTCATAAATTTTTTATTCATACTTTTAATAAAGATTGCGACTTATTATTTGGTATAAATATATTAAAAGACTTGAAATGCGAAATAAATTTTGCTAATGAAAAAATTAAAATAAAAAATATAGAATTTCCATTTATTCCAATGTCAGAATCAAATTTTTGTAAATTAAATTTTCGATCAGAACATTTAAATAACACCCAAAAACAAAAAATTAACAAATTACTAGAACAATATCCTAAACTCTTCCCAAAAGATGGCGAAAATTTATCATGTACTACTCACACTAAACACAAAATTCTGACTAAAGACAATGATTCCCTTTAAACAAAACGACATGTACTATTTATATAACCAAGATACAACAATGTATATTGACAATAATGTTAAGGTTGATGATTGTGTAATTAGTAATAAGCAATATTATTGTAAAACTAACAATATAAAAATAAGTAAATGTACTAACCAATTATTGTACAGCAATAATAGTAAATGTGAAATTAAACAAATAACATCCCATAATAATATAATTTGTATTCCAAATTCGAATGAATTAATTATATTTAGTCATGATAAACAGAACGTTGAAATTGATTGCAAAAATATTAAAGAAATAAAAAGCATACAAGGAATATTTCAGATTTCCAGTACAAGTCAATGTAAAATTAATGACTATGTTTTCAAACCTTTTGTAAATAAATATAAAGAAATAAAACTTCAGTTTCCACAACCATTGATATTAGAAATAAAACCAAACAAAAATAAAATTTTGCAAAATATAGAAGTATTTACAAAAGCTATTCCTACTATAAGACCACTGAAAGAATTAGACACTAAACATGAAACACATTTTACTATATTGTATGTATTACTAACTATTATTATTTTAACCCTCATATGTTATAAATTAATCAATAAATATAAGAATAACATATGTAAAGGAAAGACATCTGATAAAATAAAAATCATTCAATTACCACTTTCAACTAATAAAGTAGAAAATCAGATTTGCTTTCCATCCACTATTTCTTAGCCATCATCTAGAAGGGGAGGTATTATGTAACCCTATTAGATGACGACATAACAAATATGTGATGAATGTCTAACGGAATCTCTCACGCTGTAATAAGAACCTTTCTGATAAAGACACACTATAAATACGTGTGAAACAAAGACATGTTATCCTTTTTACTGTGAAAATTCTAAGTTACAACTGCTAAATAAAGTCTGTGTTGAAATCAAAATATTGTTTTTTTAATTATATATCGACCACGATCATATAATTTATATATATATATATTTATTTAAACATATTTAGCATCATAACAGCATAAATATTATACATATAAAACACAAGTATATACACATATAGTAGGATCGGTTTATAATTCTCCAAATGGTAACAAAAATGACTTTCTAGATTATATTAGTAACTGTAAGAATACAGTGCCAATCTACAGAATAATTTAGGAGTACCGCAGGGTAGTATTTTGGGACCACTACTCTTTATACTTTATATAAATGATGTACGTAAATCAGTAAGTGAATGTGAATTCAAATGTTAAATAGAGATCTACAAAATTTAAGTAACTATTTTGAAACTAACAAATTAAAATTAAACATTGAAAAATGTAAGTACATGATGATTTGTAATTAGAAAATGTCTCTTGCGGACAAAATTTCTAATGACTTATTGCCTGCCCATCAAGACTATTTCGATTTTCTTTCAAAGTTAAATTTAAATTTTAAATCTGCTTACTTTGAACCAACAACACCATTTGAAATATTTAATATTATCAGGCAGATGAAAAGCAAAGATTCAGTTGATCTATATGACATCAGCACCAGATTGATTAAAATTGTTGCCGATTTGATTGCAAACCCGTTATGTGATTTAATTAATAGCTGTTTAGAGACTGGTATATTTCCTGATCAATTTAAAAAGGCAAAAATAATCCCCGTGTACAAAAGCGGTCTACGTAATGTTACCTCTAATTATAGACCAATTGCGATCCTTCCCATATTTTCTAAAATATTAGAGAAAGTGATCTATA
The DNA here is from genome assembly GCA_947425015.1 of Pterostichus niger. Taxonomy (NCBI): domain Eukaryota; kingdom Metazoa; phylum Arthropoda; class Insecta; order Coleoptera; family Carabidae; genus Pterostichus; species Pterostichus niger. Next base: position 9,944,635 of record OX380351.1, on the reverse strand, counting down.
TACGAGTCTTGTGCTTTTTTAATCTACATAACTACATAACATCAAAAATTGACATTTAACGCATTTGTCATAAAAATAAAAGAAAAGTCATGGCTATTACTACAAAGTAACAGAAATTTCGAAATTTATTTTTAATGTTACGGCTAAACCAAAAACTTAATAAAACATGTAAAAACAGTTTCATGGGTAACTTTTAATTCTGAACAAATCTTCCCTCTACAGTTTTTTCCGTAAAATGTACAGGAGAGCAGGAAATTGCATAAAACTAATATCCCATGTTAAATTCCTATGTTCGCACTCACCGAGCACCACCCGGTATAGAGAATATGTTAAGTTCTAAGAATCGATGATTTTTTATCTATTATCGGATTTATATCTTCCAGTCATCATTACTCTATATATTCCTTCGCGTGAAGTGCGGTTATTATGAACAACTTAAATAAATGTTATTTTTATATTCAAAGAATACATTGCGCTGTAATACCATTGGTTTTGTATCATTAATAAATAAAATGTAATTTTCTTTGAAATTATAAAAAAATTTGCTCTTACTGTACCAGCATATTTATTCTAATAACGGTATATATGTAGACAAGCTTATTTTCTCCACAGTTTCTCGTAAAACAACTGTTGTTGCAAATTGTTAGAGACATCAATTATCCGACAGGTACGTTTTATACAATAGTTTTGAGAAATACCTGGTGGTAGTAAGTACTTAATTAGTTAGAACGGTTTATTGTATATCTGCTTGACCTACTAAGCATCTCACTATGGTTTTGTCTATGATAACGTCTGTAAATTACTCCTTGATACATAATAGGAACTTCTTACATATAAGCCGTTAATACCTCTAATTCTATAATAATAGCTGCTTTTCAGCGGTCCTTTGCATATTTACTCTGTTATTGAAGATTTTATTTTAATCAAAATTTTGTGTAGCATTTTTGAGATATGAAGCTCAAATTTTGAACTTAATTTCTTTCATCATTTATACATTTACTTAAGTGTATCTAGTTTAGTACCGTACTTTGAAGTTTTGGTTCCAAAACCATGTACAATACATAGAGAGTTTATTCTAAATAAGAATAATAATCATTCTGATGCTAACTTCAGATCGCATGATTCGCGATGGTCACATTTATGTGATTCTGTCATACGTCTTATATGAAATAGCTATTTGTGTATTAGGAGCACAAAATGTTACATTGTCGTTTGAGATGTAGGAGTGCGGCAATCTCTCGAAATCGACAATGTATATTTGCACTCGAAACACACAGAAGATTTTTTTTGCAGTACAATATTTTCTTTCCATTTTATAGCTATTAACATATCTAAGAATGTTATGAGTATCATTACAGCCGCAAATGTCAGTTTCAAATCCGAGCGAGGATTTTAAGACATCTAGGCCTGTTATGACTCATAATATCTGTGGTTTGTTCAATAGTTTAATAACGTCATTGTCATCATTTCAGAAGGTGATCAAGTAAGTTTGTGGTGTATATGCTTATATTTAACGCCATAGTTACAATTGTTTTCTATCATATTTATAAATCAATTTTTTTACCTGAAGCTGACAGGAAAATAAACGTTTGCCTGACCTTTAACAATCAGGTAAGCTTTGTATTGCACGTCTAGGCAGGAAAATAACATATTGCCGACCTAGACAGGCAATGAAAGAAAAGTGAGTGTCTAGTTACTTAGGAACATGAAATATTGACTGAATATGTAAATCAAATAATTCTTTTTATTTAAATTAATTTAAAATATTTATTATTTGTTTATAAGTTTCAGGTAAAATGTTATACGTAACACGTTAGTAAAGCGTCGTACAGGATTCGTAAGCTATTTACTCATCTTGTAATTCAACGCTTTCCTGACTTTTTACGTAAATAACTATATTTAAACGTCATGATGTAGATTTAATTTGGTGAAAATTGTTTGTGGGTTGTGGGGATCGAACCAGAGTTCTCAAGATCAACTGGCCAACTTGATACCACTGAGCTATATTAAAATATTAGAAGGAAAATTAAATACATATGATCAAAAATTAAATAATGAATCTATTAATTACTGGAAATTAATTATGTATTATCAAAATTTCAAAATTTAAATTCGCATGTCAACAGACAAAGATCAAAAAGAGGACTGATTAATGACCTAGGCTCTAAAGTGAAAAGTATACCTGGCAATTTATATAGTGAAGATGCACGTAAACGTCGCTTTCTGATCGCGCTCAGTTCCCGGATAATGCGGGTGACACGAGACGGAACGCGAATTTACGATGGAAACTCCGGCTTGTAACGCAAACGCTTCACTGGGAACGTCTCGGACTAATGGCGACAGACGTCGAAGTGATTCGTTCGGTTATCGCACAAGAGTTCCTAAAGACTTTTGACCACTCTTTTGGCATAGTTTCACTACTAAAAATGTTATTAAAAAGATTTAGGACGTAGTGAATCCAATTCTTCGGTAGATTTTTATAAAATTCATCGTTGATTTCGTCGCTGCCCGGAGATTTGTTATTTTTAAAATGCTGTAGGCTTAGTTGCAGTTCTTCCAGACTAATACAGTTGTCTAAGTACGGATGAAGACAGTCACTGTATATGTTGTTTGCGGTTGGTATTATATTTGCATTAAGTGCGCAGTTGTATTGTTCCCGTCCATGTTAGAGATGAAAACCTATCGATAGTACTATCGATACTTTGATAGGTTTAAAAAAAAGTACTATCGATAAGTAATTAATAGAAAAAACTATCGATAGTATCGTTTAGTCATTATCGTTTAGTAACTATCGTTTAGTAACTATCATTTAGTAACTATCATTTAGTAACTATCGTTTAGTAAATATCATTTAGTAACTATCGTTTAGTAACTATCGTTCAAATAAAATAATTGAAAAATAAATATACTTATAATAAATTTATAACACGGACTGGGCTGTGTGTAATGACAAGCAAATTACCTTATGTTTCCGGAGCAATTCGAATACATGGGTTATTTGCGAACCACATGGTATCTAACGTGTTAAGTATGACTTATATAGATTTCATCTACATTTAATTGGTATAATTCAAATTATATTCAATATCGGTATTGTACTGTAACTGGACACAAATGTTAGCTGTAAATCGATTGGTTGTCGGAAGACTCTAAAGGGATAAAAGACAAAGTGAGATTTCTAAGAAATTTATTACAGGGTGACAGGTACGAGATAATTTAAATTCATATGTTCTCTGATGTTCATTATAGCTTGTGTTGTAGTGAATATTAGTCTAACACTGAAGGTAAGATAATATTTCTTTTATTTTATTTGATCTAAATTAATATAAAAGTTATTTCGGATTGCAACTAGTTTTTCTAATATCTTGATCTCGACAAAAATATAAATTAATGTAAGAAATGGTATATACCTAGGGATAGAAGTACATATTTGCATGTAAATTTTATTATTCACATTTGTCATCAGTTTTAGTTATTTCTGAAATCTTGTTATTAAGCTTAAATTTTAAAGAAATAATTTTTTTACATTTAAATAAATAAATAAATAAATATATCATCACGCCTTTTACCCATTACTGGGTGTGGCACTCTGCCTAAGCAGATCTCGGTAAGTGATATATTTTGTCGCGTGAAATGCGGTTACCAGCCGTCAAATCACGGCCCTCAAAGATATTAGTGGAGAGGGAGCCACAGGGGTAAATTTAAATTGGTGAAAATTGTTTGCCGGCTGTGGGGATCGAACCAGGGTTCTCAAGATCCACAGGCCGACTCGATACCACTGAGCCATCTACCCCATTTAATATATATTAATATCTTATTTTCTATTTCTCCCATTTGTACATACCTTAGAGAGGGTAATATTTACTGTAACAAAACCATTTTCACAGGAATTATTTAGCATACATTCTTTAATATAGAGCAACATCAAAAGTTTTAAATTTTAGGGGATGAGGATATCATTTACAAAATTGTAAATTTTATCTCGAAAAAGAAACGAATTTAATCAATGATTTAAAACTCTATATAGGCACACATTTTTCAATTTAAAAAAAAAAATTATTTACACCTTTGTAAAAAAAATAATATCGATAAGTAATTAAAAAAAAACTACCGATAGTATCGTTTAGTAATTACCGTTTAGTAACTATCGTTTAGTAACTAACATTATATCGTTTAGTAACTGAAACTATCGCTTAGTAATTAAATTGACTATCGATAATACTATCGATATATCGATAGTTTACTAATAGCACTATCGAACAATCGATAGTTGAAATTACCGATAGTTTTTCATCTCTAATTCATGTGCAGGTATGTTGCGATAAATCCTCTTTTGAACAGTGCAAGAATTCTATATTATTATTGGAGTTAGCTAATGAATTTTTAATGTTAGTGTCATAATTTTTTACTTCCTTGTACGAAGTAAATATCCATTTTGACTATCCCTGAATTCATTTTGACTAATTTCGTCGTGGCGTACGTATGTACGTATGTATTTCGCATAATTCAAAAGCGGCAAGCCGTAAAAAGTTGAAATTTTGTATTTAGGACTGTTATAACACCTAGTTGTGCACCTTTCTTTTTGGTTTTTGGTCATTATATAACTTCCGGAGGTAGAACTTTACTTGAAGCCAATAATAGATTTTAATGAAAAACTATGGCAAAATATAATCCAAAACTGTTAAAATTTGGTATATAAGACTACTATGTCAATGGAAATAAGATAATAGATTTTGGTTAAAATGCACTAACCAGAAGTGATACATTACATAAAGCTGCTAACAGTTTTTCTTGAAAAAAATGGTATTATTTTAATTTTAAAAATAAATACTGCAAATAGAAGTTTTAGAGAATTAATTTCTGCGTCTAACACATTAAGAATTATTAAATGAACCTTTTGTATAAGCTAGATATGTACTTTTAAATATTATATTTTTTTTTAAATTAAGTTTGCTATGAATTATAAAAAAAAATTAAAAAATGTAATGTCAATGTCAAAATACATTAAATATGTACAAATAAAATCTATAATTTAATATACGTAAAAGGAAGTCATGTGGTGTCCACAACAGATTAAATATATATATTTTTATAACATTTTTTACTCTCCAGATACAAGTCTAAGTTCTGCTTAGAAGGTTTTTTTTTAGTAATTCCTCAAAGTTCTTTTAGCCTGTGTTTTTTTTATGTGCTCTACATATCGGATTAAACCAGATTTTTGATTCAATACAACTAGTAGAATAATTATGGACCTTCTGTGTTTGTGATTTTATGACTTTTAACATGTCCGATTTACACGCACTTTCTTTTACAGCACATAATAGATTATTGTACAATTCTTCCAAAGAGACTGAGTTAAAGTAGATACGTTCGTAATCTGCCATTAGCTGGGTGAAGTAATCGGAGTTATTGCGATTATATTTGTTCTTAAATAAATTGTTATTATTACTATTGTTATAATTATTTCTACTATAATTAGTCGGTTCCGCATCATTACAGTTCATTTTCCCGTTGTGAAATTCTAATTGTATTAAACTGTGTCCAGTGTTATTTAAAGTAGGGTTATTCACAAACCTAGAGACCAATTCTGCAAATCTAAAGTTTGACCAGACGAAATCAATCGTACTTTGATCCATGTGATTAGTAAAAGTGAAATTACCTGGTGCATCACCCCTGTGTCTTCCATTGAGAACATCCTGAGCAATCCATTATTTGCAATTGTTTTCTACCTCTATCATCAATTTTACTACTTAGGGCACTTTTTCTTTCAACAATATTTGCGTTATGAAAAATATTATTGCTATCAATTTGATTTAGATTACCAATTTTAGCATTAAAATCTGCGAATAAAATAACTCCTACATCACTATATGTTGATGCAATTATTTCCGAGACTAAAGCAAGACAGTACTTATTGTTAAAATTAGGTGTAATATAAAAACAACCAATTATATAGGGGACATTATAAATACATACCTTCGCAATTATCCAAAGATTTGTATTATCCAAGATTTTTATCTTGCAAGAGCTATTTTTAAACAAAAGCATAAAACCTCCACTTGCTCGTGCTTTTTGATTATCTTTGATCGCAAAACTATAAATGATATTATTGGTATAGCTGTTTAAAAAGCAGATATCGGCCATTGGCACCAGGTTTCAGACTCCAGAAGGCTTTGAATAGTGTCGTTGTCTAAATTGTATAAATTTTGAATACCTGAAATATTCTAGAAACACATGTTAGATAAAGGACAATTATTATTAACAAAAGTGTTATTACGATTAACAATTTTGTCTACTGTATTAAAATTACTTAACTTAAGGGTATGCCTTGGTACTTTGTTCTTTCTTATTATGGGTGTTTCATCAATTCTTCTGTTATTTTCGCTCCGGCCTTCGAATGGAATACTTCTTACCTCTTGCATTTGTGGACGTTTCTGACACATCACTCTCCTCAGTTCCAATCGTTGTGTCAACGTTAGTACCCGCAGCTTCGCCTTGTGTGTCATTTTCTGTACAGCGTAGCTGTTTGGTAAGGTTGCCTGGGGGTGCTGGGCGAGTCGTCTAAATTATTTGGACGTTTTTTGCTGTTATTAGTGTCCTGGATAAACACTTAACTGTTACGAACATTTCTTAAAAGGATATTATTTTGCAGATAGGTTTTCCTAGCTTCCAATAACTCTTTTCTTTCTTCTAGTTGTCGCTGAGTCAAATCTTCATTTCAGAGCCTTTTATCTTCATTCTGTTGAATAGTATCTGATCTCTTGTTTTGATTGAGGTGAAAGAAAGTAGAACTCTTCGTTTATCATTCTCTTTTTTATCAAGTAGCCTGAGATCATCCATATCGCCTTCTCTTAATTGTATGTAAAATTTATTATAAATAATTTCGATGATAAATTCTTATATTTGATGGATCGACTTCTCTTTGACAGGCACGCCAGAGAAAATCAAATTTATTTTTTTTAACTGTAACTCTATATTATTTATTACTTTTTATTCTTTACTAATTTGAATCTGAACATTTCATATTTTCCAGTTACTTCGTCACATTTCAGATTAAAGGAGTTGATATCAGTTTTAATATTGTGTACTTCGATACAGATTATATCCAGTTTATTTAGTTGATTTAAAATTGAGTTGAGCTTATCTGTATTGTTTGCCATTTTGAGGTTATAAGACACTGAAATGCTATGAACTAGTACTTGAGATTACAGAGCAATTATGTTTTATATATTCCAGATTAGCAAGAACAGAGATTAACACTTCCTCTGGGCAATACAGAGTAAAACTTTGAAAATTTTAAATTAACAACAGCAAACGTACATATTTTTCAATGAAATAACCCAAGATGGATGCAATATTTATCTTATCTGTTATCAGTTAATTTTCATAATTATTTGTATTATTTTATTTCTGTTACAGATTAATCGAGTGAAATTTAAAACAAAATGGATATATTAGCTGACATGTTAGATGAACTGAAATGCAGCAGCTGTGAGACGTACTTGTCTCGGGGCCCCGTGTTCTTACAACACGTCGGAGCAGCGGTCTGTGGCCGGTGCTACACACCAAAGCGCCCGGCCACAAGAAATACACAGTACGAGACGCCGGCGAAGCTGTTGAAATACCCGTGTAATCACTGGCTATAGGAACAATATTAAAAACAAAAGAATTTCATTTCTGCCTGCTCAGTATTTGTAGATATTAACAAGTATTCATATTAAATTGCTTATGTTATGATTAATCAAGAATTCGTTAAATAGGATTTAAGAGCTAGTATTGAAAACAATAGAGAAGATCATGATTGTCCATGATCATCTTGGCGCTGGGTCAATAATGATCATCTTCTCAACCTTGACTTATAATTATACTATCATCAATTTCCCCGACTTTGAGGCAAATGCACTTAACCACTTTTTTCCTCTGGGTGACAGATTAGCGCTCTGTGTAATCTCAGCATACTATTACATACAATTGCAGCCACACATAGGTTGTCTGTTCTTAAAATCATTTTTTTATTGGGCATATATTATTACAAATTATTACATTTATAGCACATAAAATCATTTTGCCCTTTTAATTACATGAAACAAATGCATAATAATCTATATCATCCTCTTTCATTTTGGAGGGTTCATCTTTTACTTTTCTATTACCTTGACTATGTATTCGTAGTTGCTGTTGTCTTTGTTGTTGTCGCCAGGAATAGTCATATCCCTTTTGTGTATTTGTATTCCGCCTTTACCGACAATAACAGATTTATGTTCGCAACAAGGAGAACACCTGCGAACCTGGGGGACGCATGGGTAACAAGGGGATGGTTGACAGTGGTTGTGGGGATAGAAGAGTGATCTGCATCTCGCCTCCGAAGCTGCAACAAATTAACATATACAGGGTGTAACAGCGAAACCAACCACCACCTATATTTTCTTTATTATTATAGTTACAAAAAAATATTATAAAGAAAAGTTATAAAAGACCAAGGGGAACATCAGCTTAAAGAATAAAATAATTTTTTAAACCAGTGATTCTCAAGTTACACAAAGTTATATTTTTTCAAATGGGATTATACATATTTTTTAAGCCTATTCAATAGAGTATTTTTTTCTGAATTCAACCATGTAATCATTTTATATCCTTACATAACAAAAATATTGAGAAAATTCAATTTAAAGTGTCGATAAATTTTATTTAACTTGACAAAAAACAGTAGGTCATGATCAATAACAAATCAATAAACATAATGATTATAAACCATAAACATTTAATTACCTAATACAATACTCATAATTTATCTTCTCAATAAGAACAGCAATCGCAACTAATTATTATAAATAACAATGAACTTATTTTGTTTTATTATTATCATACCCTACTGTTTTGTGTCATATTTAAAATTAATATTATCTTAGTGCCTCTTTTCAATCTAAGATGATATACAAAATACAAGTTTTTTATATTTAAAATTTAATTAGTATTTTTAGTTAGGTACATAAAACTATATCGCAAAGAAATAGTGTATGTAACTCTTGTTGAAACTATTTTATGTATTGTACTCATGGATTTGCAGAACGAGCCACACATACAATAAAATAGCACTTTTAACACTAGTTACATAAAGTTCTGACAAAGTTTGGACAAAATGTAAAAAAGTATAAATATGGAAATAATTGAATTATCAAAAAAAAGGTATATTGTAATACTAATAAGAAAAGGGAATAATTGCAAAATGAATACGAAAGTTGCAGTACAAGTGATAGCGAGTGTTCCAATAGTACGAGTTTTGCAATGGCCCCTTTTTTCAACATTAAACGGGAAATTACATTTTTTCGTTTGCCATACAAGAAATTTTAAAATTATTTTATTAAATTCAATGGAGTTGTATTTAGTTCTGATTGTAATTGTTTCCCTCACTAGTGACGAAAGTTATTTACTTTTATCACTAATGAGGGAAGCGGTTACTATCACAAATAAATTGATTGAGGGAAATATAAGTTTCACAAGTAATGTTGGAAAAAATATATATTTTTAAATTTAACTATAATAATAAACTCTAATAAAATATATATTAGTTTAAGTTATATATTAATTTTTAAGTTGTTTTAAAGTAAGTAGGCGATGAGTGTATCGAAACATCGATATTTAAATGAAACAGTACTTAAATAGAAAATTGTTTTATACCTAATAATAAAAGAAATAATTAAATATTCTTACACTTGAGTGAAAAAATGACGAACAAAACCAAAAGTACTATTAATATAACTCTAGACATTTTAGATCTATACTTATTTCGTTTCCAAAGGTAAACGAAAAGTAAAGTTAAATTTTTTTACTTCGTATATATAGACCACATTCAAAATAGTAATTTATTTTCAATTTCAACAAATGTTTACTCGTGGTACAATTAATTTGAAATTAAACTTTCAATTATTGTAAAATTAAGATAAACCTTTTTATGACGTTAGGTAAATAATAGTCAATTATTTATTTCCAAATTAAATTTTAATGGTTTATTAAATTCTGGTACTGATACTGGTTTTATGTTACTATTATTTATTAAAACTTTTTGTAGCTTAATTGCATTTAAATAAATTAAATCTTTTACTAATATTTGAAATAAAAAAAATAATTAGATTTATTTTGTTTTTGAAATTAAAAATTGAATACTACAGACATGTCCTTTAGCAAAATTCGAACAAAACCTTTTTTTCGCCGGTATCTGATAACCTATAAGAATTTTTGGGAATTAGAAAATATGTATGGAGTTAACGGCTCAGTGCCTACGCGTCATATTGTGGATTTGAGAACCTTAATTATATTCCTGAAATCTAATTTTCACTACAATAAAATTACCGCTTAGATGGCTCAGTAGTACAAATTAAACATACAAGTTATAGGATGGAATAATGCTGACATAGACAGTTAATATTTAAGAACGTGACTTTATGTAGATTTATCATATTACATTATACGTAGTCGTAGTTTAGCCATGAAATATTATTTGTATGTTTTAAGTTAGTATTAGCTCAGAATCTGTACAAGTAGGAACTTCTAAAGTAAAATAAATAGTTTAAAAAAAAAGTTAATTTGTTTAACGTTATAATTTGCGCAGCATACATAACATCACGCTATATCCCATTAAATGGGGCAGCACGAACCCCGGAAACATTCATAGAGAATCAGTGCACATCAACATTCTCATCCTGACACACGATACTCGTTTCGACCACATTAAAACTTTCTCCATACGTACTCTTTCTTTCCTCACAACCAAAATCCATCCATTCGCTCCTGTACACCTGTTTCGTAAATCTTCACTTACGCCCACCTCTCGAACAACGAATCTATACGAAATGAAGTCGGTAGGATAGGCCTTAACAAATTAGTGAAAATAATTTGGTCCACCTTTGTGATTTATTTGGCCAACGTATAGTCTTTTTGTGTTAACGAAAGTTAAGTATCATTCGGATAGAGCTTAGTGCAGTTGCAGTGCAGAGTTAGTAGTGCAGTTGTATTGTAATGCGACAGTATCATTCGCATAGAGATTAGAGGTTGCATTGCAGTGTAGTACAGACACGCCCATCAGAATAACCTCTATTCAACATGTCAAATAATAATATGAAATATTTATTAGCGTGTACATTATTACTAAAAAAATTCCACTTATTATAGCGATAAATATTTCTAGTTGTGCCGTCAAAACATGGGAAAACTTAAAAACTTCACTAATAGATACATATGCGGACAAAAGAGATTGTTTCACATTAACAATAGAAATGACCGAAATAAAACAAAGCGCGAACGATACGGTATTCGAATTTTACAATAAAATACAACATATTTTAAATTTACAAGTATCGTATGTAGTAACAAATCACCCGGCTACTGCAGTAATAATGACCGATTTCTTTAGAAATTACGCTCTCAGAATTTTATTAAAAGGATTAAAAGAGCCAATAGGGCAACTCATGAAAGCAAAGAAACCTGCTGACCTAAACGCTGCCCTGAGTATGCATACTAACGACTTTCAATTCGAAAATCACTCCAAACCATCTAAAAATGTAATGCCTATTCAAAAACCATTTCAAAAACAAAATAATCAAAATTTTTTAAATAACAGGCCTTTTCAACTAACAAGTGTACCACAGAACACTAACTACTCGTTTAATAAACCGCCGACATATTTTAATAACCAACAAACAGCACAGCGTAGAACTAACTTTCCTACAATAATTAGAAATACTAATCAACCACTCCCCAGACCTACACCAATGAGCATATCCACACGAAACACACAATTCAACGCTTCAAGACCCGGACCTTCCACTCAAAGACAAAATTTCATAAGTCAAAACAGACAATTCTTTCTAAAAAATATCGCGGAAGAACTCTATAACATAGATCAATCAGAAATAGTAAATTACACAGACGAACACAATATTGTAGATCAAACAGAAACACAAAATTATACGATGAATGAATACCTACTAGATGATAACCCAGAAATTACAAATGAAACAAACGCATCAGATCAAAACGAACATTCTTTTTTAGACGAAATGGCCTCGGATTAAATACTTCATACTTCCAATTAATGAATTTAACAAATAACCAAAGCAAGCTACTATACATTGTTATACCAGAAAATAATTAAAAAATTTTAATAGACACTGGTAACACGAAATCATTTGTAAATCTCGACATTGCATTCAAACACTACAAACACGCTATCAGTGAAGACCCGTTTCAAATTACAACTGCACACGGTTCATCTGCCGAGAAATACAGTACACAAATTCCTATCTCAAAAGTGTTTAATCTCAAAGACAATCCAAAACCAGCGTTAAAATATTATTTTTTTAAATTTCATAATCAATTTGATTTACTACTTGGCATGGAAAATATGAAAAAACTAAAAATTTCAATCGACACAGTAAACGATATGATACTTACTCCAAACAGTAAAATCAAAATTCAGTACCATAATTTTAAAGCTACCCCCGACACAAATAATTTGACAGCAAATAAAAAATATTGTAATAATGGTATAATAGAACCGATGTCTGAAAAAATCATTAAAATAAAAGTTAACAAAGAAAAAGGTAATATTCTAGTTATATCAGAACAAAAGAATTATTAATTCCTGAATATGCTACTGTACCAAAAAATTATGAAGCTATGTGTACAATTATCAACTTATCAGAGAGCGAAATTAAATATCAGTTTAAAATTCCAATTATAGTGGAAGCGTTAGACAATTATGAAATTTATACAATGAATGCAGACTCAATTTTAAACCTCACAAAAACAGAAAAAAATAAATTCGATGAATCAAAAATTAGAACTGATCATTTGAATAAAGAAGAAGAAATAGCAATTTCAAAATTAATTAAACAATACTCGAATATTTTTTATTTAGAAAACCAAAATCTATCTTTTAGTAACAAGTAAAGCATAAAATCAGTACAAAAGATGAAGTACCCATTTATATGAAATCATATCGATACCCTCATATTCACAGAGAGGAAGTTAGGTTCCAAGTAAATAAAATGCTTAACCAAAAAATAATTCGACCTAATTCACCATAGTCTTCCCCGATTTGGGTTGTCCCCAAAAAGCTGGATGCATCGGGCAAACAAAAATGGCGAGTAGTCATTGACTACCGCAAACTAAATGAAAATACTATCGGAGATAAATATCCCATACCTAATGTTAATGTCTTGCTGGACAAATTCGGACGGCGTCTATATTTTACCACCCTGGACCTCGCGTCGGGTTACCACCAAATTGAAATGGACAAGAATGGCATACCTAAGACAGATTTCTGCATGGAAGACGGACATTACGAATTCTTACGAATGCCCATCGGGCTAAAGAACGCACCCGCGACTTTTCAACGTATCATAGACAATGTTTTGAGAGGGTTAACTAACAAAATTTACTTAGTATATCAATTTAAAATTAGTATCCGACCGATTCAAAGAAGCCAACTTAAAAATGCAATTAGATAAGTCGGCATTAAAAAAAAAGAAGTTGTGTATCTTGGACACATTGTAATCCCTCATGGCGTAAAACCTAACCCAGACAAAATTTCAGCAATTCTAAATTACCCATTACCCACCACGACAAAACAAATTAAGGGATGTTTAGAACTTATTGGATATTATAGGAAATTCATAAAAGACTTCGCAAAAATTATCAAACCCATGACAAAATTTCTAAAAAAAGACGCGTTCATTGACATTAATAATTCAGAATATAAACAATGCTTCAAAACATGTAAACTATTACTAACAAACGAACCGATACTACAATACCCAGACTTTGACAAAGAATTCATCGTAACATGCGATGCGAGCAATGTAGCACTCGGTGCCGTCTTATCACAAGGAAAGGTAGGCAGTAGAGATGCGCATTTTATAAAAAAAATTAACCAGATCCGACCCGAACCCGATGGGTACCCAACCTGACCCGATGGATACCCGACCCGATGGATATCCAACCCGCCCAGACCCGATGGGTACCCAAACCGACCAGACCCGACCAGACCCGAAGGATATCCAACCCGACCAGACTCGACCAGACCCGATGGATATCCAACCCGACCAGACCCGATGGGTACCCAGACCCGATGGATATCCAACCTGACCCGACCGGATGGATATCCAATCTAACCCGATTATGTGTATACTACTTGAACAGATATGTACGCAACTGATCCGAAAGTTAATTTTACAAGGAATATGTAGTATTTCATTAGATACAATAAAAAATCTGTTAATATTAACTGTGCAAAACTACTATTTACTTAAATCTACTTGTATACTTACGAGTAGTTCAAAATGATTTGTTATAAGTATAAATATTTGAGTGAATATTTTATTAAACAAATATATAATGTTTATAGTTGTTACACAGTTTTGGTACAAATTGCGGTTTTGTAGCAAAGACTACACTAAAATTCAGTAAATATCAGTGGCGAACCGAGAAAATATATTTGGAGGGGGCTTGGATATTTGTAAAACGAGTATATTTATATATATTTATATATATATGTATATATATATATATATATATATATATATATATATATATATATATATATATATATATATATATATATATATATATAGGGTGAGTCTGGGAAGACGCCCCCCCCCCTTTAACTTTTTTATTATGAGTAATAGAAAAAAATGGTTCATATGAAAGTTTTATTATTTTAAATATACTATTTGATGGCAGATGTAGATATTTTTTATAAAGTCAGGTTTACAAGATACGACTATCAACTTTTATTTTTTAAATAGCAACCTATAATTATTTTACTAAAATAAAAACCGCCATTTTTTTCTCTTTTCAACGGTGTATTAGTTTTTATTAATGTATCTGAAAAAATTCGAGAAAAATAAGAAAATTGAGAAATACTAGAAATAATTTTTATACAAATATTATAGGTGGCTATGTGAAAATAAACAAAATGTAACAGTGTTATACAACTTAACAAACTAAAGCAACAAATTCAGTAACAAAAACAACTTAAAACAAATGTTCAAAATTACGACCATGTTCTGTAATACAAAAATTTAAGCGTTGAACGTGATGTGTTCGAACATCTGCCAGCTTGTTTCGCGAAATATTTTGGAAAGCATTTCGAATACGCTCTTTCATGTCTTCTGCATCTGTAGGTATCTTCTGGTAGACAAGATCCTTGACGTATCCCCAAAGAAAAAAGTCCATAGGCGTAAGGTCAGGAGATCTTGCTGGCCATGAAATATGTCCACCTCGTCCTATCCATTGTCCCCTCCAGTGATTATTTAAATAATTCCGAACATTACCGGCATAATGTGGTGGCGCTCCGTCATGTTGGAATATCAAATTTTGGCGGACATTAATTTAACACTGTTACATTTTGTTTATTTTCACATAGCCACCTATAATATTTGTATAAAAATTATTTCTAGTATTTCTCAATTTTCTTATTTTTCTCGAATTTTTTCAGATACATTAATAAAAACTAATACACCGTTGAAAAGAGAAAAAAATGGCGGTTTTTATTTTAGTAAAATAATTATAGGTTGCTATTTAAAAAATAAAAGTTGATAGTCGTATCTTGTAAACCTGACTTTATAAAAAATATCTACATCTGCCATCAAATAGTATATTTAAAATAATAAAACTTTCATATGAACCATTTTTTTCTATTACTCATAATAAAAAAGTTAAAGGGGGGGGCGTCTTCCCAGACTCACCCTGTATATATATATATATATATATATATATATATATATATATATATATAGAAATTATTTAATTACATTTAAATAAATATGAAATATAAGTGAAAACCTCTCCCCATGCGTGCGCCAGTGGTAAATATAAATACTAAAGCGGAATGACATAAAGTATACTAAAATCCATGATTAGATAATACGAATAAAAGCGGCAGTAGAATTATAAAAATATACAATTTGTGATACAGTTGTTTTGTTATGCCATCTTTATCGTAGCATTGCTTTGATTTATGTTTACAAAGCATGAATGAGAGCGCAAGCACTGTTAGATTTTCACCTCTGCTCAATATTATAAACATACAGGGTGTTCAAAAAAGGGTAAAAACTAAGGCATATACATTTCAGTGTACTTATTCTCAGCAATATTTTTTTTTTAAATTCGCTAAATTAAAGGTTCTAAAGGTTCTTGAAGCGTATATTTCTGAGGCACTGGCCGACATGTAATTTTTAATAAAAATTATAATGAATTATTATTACATCTTTTACGTAGTAATATATTTACTTTTATTTTATTTATAATTCATAATCAGCACATTAAATTGTATTAGCCCTCAAAGTTTTTTTTATCGTTTTTTAACACCCCGTATATAATATGTATAAGCGACCAAGCGTTAATTATAAATTTTAAATAAATTCTAAATATACTTGTAATGGGGTAGGTGGTTTATAGTCCTGTAGAATTGAGAACCCGGATTTCATTCCCACAGGCGACAAATAATTTTCACCACGTTAAAACTAGTCCTGAGACTTTCCCTCCACTAATATCTTTGGGAGTCGTGATTTGACGGCTGGTAATCGTACTTCACACGAAGAAATATATCACTTACCGAGATATGTAATGCGCAAAAAGCGTGATGATATATTTATTTATTTATTTTGCACGTGAATATTTCTTATAAATATAAATTAAATTATGAACCTGACCCGACTTATCCGTCTACAACCAGACCCGATTTATCCGTATCCAACCCGCCCAGACCCGACCGGACTTATCCGTAATGAACCAGACCCAACTTACCCGTAATGGACCAGACCCGACTTACCCGTAAATGAACCAGACCCGACTTACCCGTAATGAACCAGACCCGACTTACCCGTAAATGAACCAGACCCGACTTACCCGCAAATGAACCAGACCCGACTTACCCGTAAATGAACCAGACCCGACTTACCCGTAAATGAACCAGACCCGACTTACCCGCAAATGAACCAGACCCGACTTACCCGTAAATGAACCAGACCCGACTTACCCGTAATGAACCAGACCCGACTTACCCGCAAATGAACCAAACCCGACTTACCCGTAAATGAATCAGACCCGACTTACCCGTAATGAACCAGACCCGACTTACCCGTAATGAACCAGACCCGACTTACCCGTAATGAACCAGACCCGACTTACCCGTAAATGAACCAGACCCGACTTACCCGTAAATGAACCAGACCCGACTTAACCGTAATGAACCAGACCCGACTTACCCGTAAATGAACCAGACCCGACTTACCCGTAAAGAACCAGACCCGACTTACCCGTAATGAACCAGACCCGACTTACCCGTAAATGAACCAGACCCGACTTACCCGTAATGAACCAGACCCGACTTACCCGTAAATGAACCAGACCCGACTTACCCGTAAATGAACCAGACCCGACTTACCCGTAAATGAACCAGACCCGAACCAGACCCGACATGAACAACTTACAACTGACCCGAAACCCGACTGCGGGTCGGGTCGGGTCTGGTCGGGTTTCGGGTAAAAATGCGCATCTCTACCTAGGCAGTGACCTGCCAATCGCTTACGCTAGCAGAACGCTTAACGAAACTGGAATTAATTATTCCACAATCGAGAAGGAACTTTTAGCAATACATTTAGCAACAAAATATTTTCGGTCGTATCTTTTTGGAAGAAAATTTTCAATTTGCACAAATCACAGACCATTACAGTGGTGGTTTTGCCTTAAGGATTGCGCTCAAAAATTAATAAGTTGGAGATTGAAACTCGAGGATTATGATTATGATATTATTTACAAGAAAAGAAAAATTAAATGCAAATGCTGACGCTCTGAGGTATGCACCGAAACGTGGATATGTAAATAAAGTAGCGAGTACTAGAATGTGAAACTTTTTTATCCTTAAATATCAAATAATTATTTACATGTTGTAACTCTTAAATGATATAATTGATAAACATAACCATAATTTTTTTGTTTCAAAAGTTGAACGAAATTATAATTTATAATTTTTTTATTACCTACATGTATAGACGACAATAAAAAAAGTAATTTATTTTCAATTTGAATAAATGACTAGGCGTACTACAATGATTTCAACTTGCAATTATAATTTTGTTATTAATTCTTTTTTGCGATATTAAATAAATAATTGCTAATCATTAATGTAGAAATTTGTATTTCAATGGTTCATTAAATTCGTTACTGATACTAGTTTTATGTAAATATTTATTAAATCTTTTATAGCGTAATAGCATTAATAGTATATTATATAACGAGAATTTATTTACGAGCACGGGTAGATCAGTCGGTAGAGAATTTGACTATTGATCTAAGGGTCTAAGGTTAAACTCCCTACTCTGGCGAATTTTAAGCATTAATAAAAAAAAAGTAAATAAAACAAGCCGCCTCGACGGGAAATAGAATCCGTTTAATCTATATTACAGTCGGCCGTTTCGAGCCAGGGGTATTAAGCGTGCGGAGCACACGGGTGACAATACAAATCCTACATTTCGTTTTTTTTTCAGAAAATTTTAAAAAACGTTATAAATAATTGCTGTCTACTAACTACTGTCAAAACTAATTTACTAGTAAAATAATTAATATAAAATTATTCTGATTATACTATATTTATACTTCATTTAATAACTATTCTATGTATCCGGTTACTGGAATTTACCAACGCAACGTCGCGCGACGCATCGCCTCGCAACCTATTCTGAAATATGATTTTGTTTTGTCGACAAGTCGCGTCGTGTCGTGATCACCAGTCTTTATGCGCAAGATTTTGCAAGAAATGACTTGTATTAAATCAGATCTCAAAAATAGGCACCGAGCAGGATGATGTGTTATTTTAAGTTTGTAAGTCCAGACTTAAACAACTTAAAAAAATTGTTCTTCGGTCCTTAATTTTTGTATTAAATTTTTTGATTGTTTAGGTAGGTAACTGAAAATGTAATAAATGTACTTTGTCCCGCGTGATGGCCGCGCGAGTTGAGGGTCTGACTGACTACCATAAGGGCGTAGGTTCGGGTCCCGCCCGTGGCGACCATACAAAGGACATATCGGCATATGACCTAAGTAGTTGGTCCGATATATAAATAAAAATAATAATAAATAAATGTACTCGTAAGTACACTTTATGATACATTTAATTTTTTTTTGTGCTCGTTCAAAAATTAAAATATATACGATATTGTAATAGGTATTTTTTTCTAAGTAATAAAAATTAAATCATTGATAATCATTAAGTATATGGTGTACATACAGTTATTTTCCACATTTCAACACACTGTAATGATTATGTTATGAGAGCAAAAATCAATCTTTATCGAGCACTTTAACTCTTACATTACAAAAAGTATGTTAACATGTTATAATATGCGTTATTTTTTTACAGATGTCTGGTAATCGAAAAAGGTGTCTGGAGCACAATACAGAAAAAGAAAACTTTAAAAAGAAGAACTAGTGAAAAAGTCGAGCTGTTTAATGAAAATATTTTTAATTTCAACAGAATTTCTGTTCTACAGTAAAGATATAACGTTTAAAAGTAATTATTTCTTATATCTTCTGTACTCAATATCAGTATAAGGATTGTTCTATCGAGCCGAAAAAAAGCTTAAAATTTCCAAATTTCCATTTTTTTGGCAAAATATTACTTTTCTGATAAAATAGAATGGAAAAAGTATATGTGTTTATGTACGCCTTATCTGATATCTGATCTGAAACGGACGTCAAAATAGTTCAACTACATTCGTATTTTTTCCTAAAATTTTAACATTCACAAAATTTATTATATAGCCCATCCTTTCATTTTCATAATATTTACATAGGCAAATGAAACATCAATATGATGGCAGATTACTGCTGGATGTTGAAAAGAGATCGTGCAGAAACAGGAAAAAAGAGAAAAAGACTGCTTTTCGCAGATCTTTTGAATGCAAAAGGAGGCGTTACAGTAGATAAACATAATTTTTTAAATATTATATTTTATACTTAAAATGAAGCGTATATAGAAAGTCATATTGACATTGGAAGGTATTAGATCAGTGATTATCAAACTTATTTCTTTTACCGCCCCCTTTGAAAATCAATTATTTTTCAGCGCCCCCAATTTTTTATACACTCCTAAAACTTAAAAACCACAATTTCATTACTTTAATTAAGTTAATTATAGTGTGCTATATTAGTCGGTTCTGGTGTTTAAACATACATTCTAAACTAGCCATTTTTACCATTGAGAGCAATTAAAAGGCAACTTTATAATATTAAGAATATATTTTAATCAAATTAAAAGAAACAATATAGACAGGTAATCAATTTTAATTTTAAAACTAATTTAATGAGATGGATGAATTTGATGATTTTTAAAAAGTTTGTCGATATAAGGCTCGATTTTTTTCAAAAACAGTCGTAAGTCGCCGCATTCAGTAACATGCAAACGATTTCTCTTTTTAGTAAGCAGCGTTGTCACAGCGCTAAATCCACGTTCACTCAAATTCAAGTCATCGCCTTGAAGTTGGAGATTCATATCATTAAGCAATTTATAAAGGTCTGTCAGGTATGCGATACCATTCTTTGATGTGATGAGGTTGTCGCGCAATTCTGTGTCTTTGTTTTCCAAGACAGAGTCAAACAGATTGTAAAATCGAGTCAGACATCATTCAGGGCATAAATATAAACTAATTATTCAATATTGAGTAGTAGGTAGGTTTTAATTTTAGTGAATTTTAAAATATAAAGTAAATGAAGTTACAAATCAACCATCGCCCCCTTAAACCACGCCAACGCCCCCCATTTTTTTTGGACGCCTTAACGCCCTCCTCTAGGTCTCCAACGCCCACAAGGGGGCGTTATCGCTCACTTTGAGAAAGACTGTATTAGATGAACCAAATACCTCGCTTCCAATCGATAACAGTACTTTTCTTTTCCCGTAGATTAATACTTTAGACGGAAGTAATGTAATTTCACTCATTTTAATATTTTAAACGTTAAACGATACCCAATTATAATTTGTTTTTGACTCGTGGTGAGCGCTGCTGTCGGCTCTAATGAATAACTTTGAACTAAGTTGATATAGAGGTTAGCTGTGTATGTAGAATATAGCCACCTATTGGCAAGATCACAACTGTCATTTTTTTCCTCGGACACAAACCTAAGGGAATTATAACCGAACGAATACATTGTAATAATTATCTGACAAATGTAATAAAATTTACGTTGAAAATAAATACTATTGCAGGAAATAAAGTTTCTATAGGATTCAATAAATATAATAAAATATATGCTTAAGAATCCACTTTTTTCATATATTATATATAAATATGAAAATACAAATGCAGGACGATTCGAATGTACAACTCACTCTTCTTCAGCAGAAAATACAATATAAAGTAAAAAACCAACATATAATTAAAATAGTAAAACAAACCTTATATAGAATACAAATATAAATTACATGACATGAAACATATGAATAATATATATATATATATATATATATATATATATATATATATATATATATATATATATATATATATATAAAATAGTAAAACAAACCTTTTATAGAATACAAATATAAATTACATGACATGAAACATATGAATAATATATATATATATATATATATATATATATATATATATATATATATATATATATTTAAATCTACTCGTTTTACAAATATCCAAGCCCCTTCCAAATATATTTTCTCGGTTCGCCACTGATATTTACTGAATTTTAGTGTAGTCTTTGCTACAAAACCGCAATTTGTACCAAAAATGTGTAACAACTATAAACATTATATATTTGTTTAATAAAATATTCACTCAAATATTTATACTTATAACAAATCATTTTGAACTACTCGTAAGTATACAAGTAGATTTAAGTAAATAGTAGTTTTGCACAGTTAATATTAACAGGTTTTTTATTGTATCTAATGAAATACTACATATCCATTGTAAAATTAACTTTCGGATCAGTTGGGTACATATCTGTTCAAGTAGTATACACATAATCGGGTTAGATTAGATATCCATCCGGTCGGGTCGGGTTGGATATCCATCGGGCCGGGTCAGGTTGGATATCCATCGGGTCTGGGTACCCATCGGGTCTGGTCGGGTTGGATATCCATCGGGTCTGGTCGGGTTGGATATCCTTCGGGTCTGGTCGGGTCTGGTCGGGTTGGGTACCCATCGGGTCTGGGCGGGTTGGATATCCATCGGGTCGGGTATCCATCGGGTCAGGTTGGGTACCCATCGGGTTCGGGTCGGGTCTGGTTAATTTTTTTTATAAAATGCGCATCTCTACTGCCTACCTTTCCTTGTGATAAGACGGCACCGAGTGCTACATTGCTCGCATCGCATGTTATGATGAATTCTTTGTCAAAGTCTGGGTATTGTAGTATCGGTTCGTTTGTTAGTAATAGTTTACATGTCTCGAAGCATTGTTTATATTCTGAATTATTAATGTCAATGAACGCGTCTTTTTTTAGAAATTTTGTCATGGGTTTGATAATTTTTGCGAAGTCTTTTATGAATTTCCTATAATATCCAATAAGTTCTAAACAGCCCTTAATTTGTTTTGTCGTGGTGGGTAATGGGTAATTTAGAATTGCTGAAATTTTGTCTGGGTTAGGTTTTACGCCATGAGGGATTACAATGTGTCCAAGATACACAACTTCTTTTTTTTTAATGCCGACTTATCTAATTGCATTTTTAAGTTGGCTTCTTTTAATTGGTCGGATACTAGTTTTAAATTGATATACTAAGTAAATTTTGTTAGTTAACCCTCTCAAAACATTGTCTATGATACGTTGAAAAGTCGCGGGTACGTTCTTTAGCCCGATGGGCATTCGTAAGAATTCGTAATGTCCGTCTTCCATGCAGAAATTTGTCTTAGGTATGCCATTCTTGTCCATTTCAATTTGGTGGTAACCCGACGCGAGGTTCAGGGTGGTAAAATATAGACACCGTCCGAATTTGTCCAGCAAGACATTAATATTAGGTATGGGATATTTATCTCCGATAGTATTTTCATTTAGTTTGCGGTAGTCAATAACTACTCGCCATTTTTGTTTGCCCGATGCATCCAGCTTTTTGGGGACAACCCAAATCGGGGAAGACTATGGTGAATTAGGTCGAATTATTTTTTGGTTAAGCATTTTATTTACTTGGAACCTAACTTCCTCTCTGATAGATTTTGGTTTTCTAAATAAAAAATATTCGAGTATTGTTTAATTAATTTTGAAATTGCTATTTCTTCTTCTTTATTCAAATGATCAGTTCTAATTTTTGATTCATCGAATTTATTTTTTTCTGTTTTTGTGAGGTTTAAAATTGAGTCTGCATTCATTGTATAAATTTCATAATTGTCTAACGCTTCCACTATAATTGGAATTTTAAACTGATATTTAATTTTGCTCTCTGATAAGTTGATAATTGTACACATAGCTTCATAATTTTTTGGTACAGTAGCATATTCAGGAATTAATAATTCTTTTGTTCTGATATAACTAGAATATTACCTTTTTCTTTGTTAACTTTTATTTTAATGATTTTTTCAGACATCGGTTATATTATACCATTATTACAATATTTTTTATTTGCTGTCAAATTATTTGTGTCGGGGGTAGCTTTAAAATTATGGTACTGAATTTTGATTTTACTGTTTGGAGTAAGTATCATATCGTTTACTGTGTCGATTGAAATT
The DNA here is from genome assembly GCA_947425015.1 of Pterostichus niger. Taxonomy (NCBI): domain Eukaryota; kingdom Metazoa; phylum Arthropoda; class Insecta; order Coleoptera; family Carabidae; genus Pterostichus; species Pterostichus niger. The sequence continues at coordinate 9,920,899 of OX380351.1, read as the reverse complement.
TTTAGTTTGTTCATATTTTCCATGCCAAGTAGTAAATCAAATTGATTATGAAATTTAAAAAGATAATATTTTAACGCTGGTTTTGGATTGTCTTTGAGATTAAACACATTTGAGATAGGAATTTGTGTACTGTATTTCTCGGCAGATGAACCGTGTGCAGTTGTAATTTGAAACGGGTCTTCACTGATAGCGTGTTTGTAGTGTTTGAATGCAATGTCGAGATTTACAAATGATTTCGTGTTACCAGTGTCTATTAAAATTTTTAAATTATTTTCTGGTATAACAATGTATAGTAGCTTGCTTTGGTTATTTGTTAAATTCATTAATTGGAAGTATGAAGTATTTAATCCGAGGCCATTTCGTCTAAAAAAGAATGTTCGTTTTGATCTGATGCGTTTGTTTCATTTGTAATTTCTGGGTTATCATCTAGTAGGTATTCATTCATCGTATAATTTTGTGTTTCTGTTTGATCTACAATATTGTGTTCGTCTGTGTAATTTACTATTTCTGATTGATCTATGTTATAGAGTTCTTCCGCGATATTTTTTAGAAAGAATTGTCTGTTTTGACTTATGAAATTTTGTCTTTGAGTGGAAGGTCCGGGTCTTGAAGCGTTGAATTGTGTGTTTCGTGTGGATATGCTCATTGGTGTAGGTCTGGGGAGTGGTTGATTAGTATTTCTAATTATTGTAGGAAAGTTAGTTCTACGCTGTGCTGTTTGTTGGTTATTAAAATATGTCGGCGGTTTATTAAACGAGTAGTTAGTGTTCTGTGGTACACTTGTTAGTTGAAAAGGCCTGTTATTTAAAAAATTTTGATTATTTTGTTTTTGAAATGGTTTTTGAATAGGCATTACATTTTTAGATGGTTTGGAGTGATTTTCGAATTGAAAGTCGTTAGTATGCATACTCAGGGCAGCGTTTAGGTCAGCAGATTTCTTTGCTTTCATGAGTTGCCCTATTGGCTCTTTTAATCCTTTTAATAAAATTCTGAGAGCGTAATTTCTAAAGAAATCGGTCATTATTACTGCAGTAGCCGGGTGATTTGTTACTACATACGATACTTGTAAATTTAAAATATGTTGTATTTTATTGTAAAATTCGAATACCGTATCGTTCGCGCTTTGTTTTATTTCGGTCATTTCTATTGTTAATGTGAAACAATCTCTTTTGTCCGCATATGTATCTATTAGTGAAGTTTTTAAGTTTTCCCATGTTTTGACGGCACAACTAGAAATATTTATCGCTATAATAAGTGGAATTTTTTTAGTAATAATGTACACGCTAATAAATATTTCATATTATTATTTGACATGTTGAATAGAGGTTATTCTGATGGGCGTGTCTGTACTACACTGCAATGCAACCTCTAATCTCTATGCGAATGATACTGTCGCATTACAATACAACTGCACTACTAACTCTGCACTGCAACTGCACTAAGCTCTATCCGAATGATACTTAACTTTCGTTAACACAAAAAGACTATACGTTGGCCAAATAAATCACAAAGGTGGACCAAATTATTTTCACTAATTTGTTAAGGCCTATCCTACCGACTTCATTTCGTATAGATTCGTTGTTCGAGAGGTGGGCGTAAGTGAAGATTTACGAAACAGGTGTACAGGAGCGAATGGATGGATTTTGGTTGTGAGGAAAGAAAGAGTACGTATGGAGAAAGTTTTAATGTGGTCGAAACGAGTATCGTGTGTCAGGATGAGAATGTTGATGTGCACTGATTCTCTATGAATGTTTCCGGGGTTCGTGCTGCCCCATTTAATGGGATATAGCGTGATGTTATGTATGCTGCGCCAATTATAACGTTAAACAAATTAACTTTTTTTTAAACTATTTATTTTACTTTAGAAGTTCCTACTTGTACAGATTCTGAGCTAATACTAACTTAAAACATACAAATAATATTTCATGGCTAAACTACGACTACGTATAATGTAATATGATAAATCTACATAAAGTCACGTTCTTAAATATTAACTGTCTATGTCAGCATTATTCCATCCTATAACTTGTATGTTTAATTTGTACTACTGAGCCATCTAAGCGGTAATTTTATTGTAGTGAAAATTAGATTTCAGGAATATAATTCAGGGTCTCAAATCCACAATATGACGCGTAGGCACTGAGCCGTTAACTCCATACATATTTTCTAATTCCCAAAAATTCTTATAGGTTATCAGATACTGGCGAAAAAAAGGTTTTGATCGAATTTTGCTAAAGGACATGTCTGTAGTATTCAATTTTTAATTTCAAAAACAAAATAAATCTAATTATTTTTTTTATTTCAAATATTAGTAAAAGATTTAATTTATTTAAATGCAATTAAGCTACAAAAAGTTTTAATAAATAATAGTAACATAAAACCAGTATCAGTACCTGAATTTAATATACCATTAAAATTTAATTTGGAAATAAATAATTGACTATTATTTACCTAACGTCATAAAAAGGTTTATCTTAATTTTACAATTATTGAAAGTTTAATTTCAAATTAATTGTACCACGAGTAAACATTTATTGAAATTGAAAATAAATTACTTTTTTGAATGTGGTCTATATATACGAAGTAAAAAAAATTAATTTTACTTTTCGTTTACCTTTGGAAACGAAATAAGTATAGATCTAAAATGTCTAGAGTTATATTAATAGTACTTTTGGTTTTGTTCGTCATTTTTTCACTCAAGTGTAAGAATATTTAATTATTTCTTTTATTATTAGGTATAAAACAATTTTCTATTTAAGTACTGTTTCATTTAAATATCGATGTTTCGATACACTCATCGCCTACTTACTTTAAAACAACTTAAAAATTAATATATAACTTAAACTAATATATATTTTATTAGAGTTTATTATTATAGTTAAATTTAAAAATATATATTTTTTCCAACATTACTTGTGAAACTTATATTTCCCTCAATCAATTTATTTGTGATAGTAACCGCTTCCCTCATTAGTGATGAGAGTAAATAACTTTCGTCAATAGTGAGGGAAACAATTACAATCAGAACTAAATACAACTCCATTGAATTTAATAAAATAATTATAAAATTTCTTGTATGGCAAACGAAAAAATGTAATTTCCCGTTTAATGTTGAAAAAAGGGGCCATTGCAACACTCGTACTATTGGAACACTCGCTATCACTTGTACTCCAACTTTCGTATTCATTTTGCAATTATTCCCTTTTCTTATTAGTATTACAATCCAAACTTTGTCAGAACTTTATGTAACTAGTGTTAAAAGTGCTATTTTATTGTACGTGTGGCTCGTTCTGCAAATCCATGAGTACAATACACAAAATAGTTTCAACAAGAGTTACATACACTATTTCTTTGCGATATAGTTTTATGTACCTAACTAAATATACTAATTAAATTTTAAATATAAAAAAACTTGTATTTTGTATATCATCTTAGATTGAAAAGAGGCACTAAGATAATATTAATTTTAAATAAGACACAAAACAGTAGGCTATGATCAATAATAAAACAAAATAAGTTTATTATTATTTATAATAATTAGTTGCGATTGTTGTTTTTATTGAGAAGATAAATTATGAGTATTGTATTAGGTAATTAAATGTTTATGGTTTATAATCATTATGTTTATTGATTTGTTATTGATCATGACCTACTGTTTTTTGTTAAGTTAAATAAAATTTATCGAAACTTTAAATTGAATTTTCTCAATATTTTTGTTATGTAAGGATATAAAATGATTACATGGTTGAATTCAGAAAAAAATACGCTATCGAATAGGCTTAAAAAATATGTATAATCCCATTTAAAAAAATATAACTTTGTGTAACTTGAGAATCACTGGTTTAAAAAATTATTTTATTCTTTAAGCTGATGTCCCCCTTGGTCTTTTATAACTTTTCTTTATAATATTTTTTTGTAACTATAATAATAAAGAAAATATAGGTGGTGGTTGGTTTCGCTGTTACACCCTGTATATGTTAATTTGTTGCAGCTTCGGAAGCGAGATGCAGATCACTCTTCTATCCCCACAACGACTGTCAACCATCTAAATCTGTTATTGTCGGTAAAGGAGGAATACAAATACACAAAAGGGGTATGGATATTCCTGGCGACAACAACAAAGACAACAAAAACTACGAAACAACACTCAAGCTAATAGCAAAGTAAAAGGATCAACCCTCCAAAATAAAAGAGGATGATATAGATTATTATGCATTTGTTTCATGTAATTAAAAGGGCAAAATGATTTTTTGTGCTATAAATGTAATAATTTGTAATAATATATGCCCAATAAAAAAATGATTTTAAGTACAGACAACCTATGTGTGGCTGCAATTGTTATGTAATAGTATGCTGAGATTACACAGAGCGCTAATCTGCCACCCAGATGAAAAAAGTGGTTCAGTGCATTTGCCTCAAAGTCGAGGAAATTGACAATAGTATTATTATAAGTCAAGGTTGAGAAGATGATCATTATTGACCCAGCGCCAAGATGATCATGGACAATCATGATCTTCTCTATTGTTTTCAATACTAGCTCTTAAATCCTATTTAACGAATTCTTGATTAAACATAACATAAGCAATTTAATATGAATACTTGTTAATATCTACAAATACTGAGTAGGCAGAAATGAAATTCTTTTGTTTTTAATATTGTTCCTATAGCCAGTGATTACACGGGTATTTCAACAGCTTCGCCGGCGTCTCGTACTGCATATTTCTTGTGGCCGGGCGCTTTGGAGTGTAGCACCGGCCACAGACCGCTGCTCCGTCGTGTTGTAAGAACACGGGGCCACGAGACAAGTACGTCTCACAGCTGCTGCATTTCAGTTCATCTAACATGTCAGCTAGTATATCCATTTTGTTTTAAATTTCACTCGATTAATCTGTAACAGAAATAAAATAATACAAATAATTATGAAAATTAACTGATAACAGATAAGATAAATATTGCATCCATCTTGGGTTATTTCATTGAAAAATATGTACGTTTGCTGTTGTTAATTTAAAATTTTCAAAGTTTTACTCTGTATTGCCCAGAGGAAGTGTTAATCTCTGTTCTTGCTAATCTGGAATATATAAAACATAATTGCTCTGTAATCTCAAGTACTAGTTCATAGCATTTCAGTGTCTTATAACCTCAAAATGGCAAACAATACAGATAAGCTCAACTCAATTTTAAATCAACTGAATAAACTGGATATAATCTGTATCGAAGTACACAATATTAAAACTGATATCAACTCCTTTAATCTGAAATGTGACGAAGTAACTGGAAAATATGAAATGTTCAGATTCAAATTAGTAAAGAATAAAAAGTAATAAATAATATAGAGTTACAGTTAAAAAAAATAAATTTGATTTTCTCTGGCGTGCCTGTCAAAGAGAAGTCGATCCATCAAATATAAGAATTTATCATTGAAATTATTTATAATAAATTTTACATACAATTAAGAGAAGGCGATATGGATGATCTCAGGCTACTTGATAAAAAAGAGAATGATAAACGAAGAGTTCTAGTTTCTTTCACCTCAATCAAAACAAGAAATCAGATACTATTCAACAGAATGAAGATAAAAGGCTCTGAAATGAAGATTTGACTCAGCGACAACTAGAAGAAAGAAAAGAGTTATTGGAAGCTAGGAAAACCTATCTGCAAAATAATATCCTTTTAAGAAATGTTCGTAACAGTTAAGTGTTTATCCAGGACACTAATAACAGCAAAAAACGTCCAAATAATTTAGACGACTCGCCCAGCACCCCCAGGCAACCTTACCAAACAGCTACGCTGTACAGAAAATGACACACAAGGCGAAGCTGCGGGTACAAACGTTGACACAACGATTGGAACTGAGGAGAGTGATGAGTCAGAAACGTCCACAAATGCAAGAGGTATATATAAGAAGTATTCCATTCGAAGGCCGGAGCGAAAATAACAGATGAATTGATGAAACACCCATAATAAGAAAGAACAAAGTACCAAGGCATACCCTTAAGTTAAGTAATTTTAATACAGTAGACAAAATTGTTAATCGTAATAACACTTTTGTTAATAATAATTGCCCTTTATCTAACATGTGTTTATAGAATATTTCAGGTATTCAAAATTTATACAATTTAATTTTTAACATATGACTTCGACTGAACGTACAGTAATGAAGATAATTTTAAAGTTAAATTTTTATGAAAGAAAAATTCGGATGACGAATTTTTCTTTCATAAAAATTTAACTTTAAAATTTATACAATTTAGACAACGACACTATTCAAAGCCTTCTGGAGTCAGAAACCTGGTGCCAATGGCCGATATCTGCTTTTTAAACAGCTATACCAAAAATATCATTTATAGTTTTGCGATCAAAGATAATCAAAAAGTTTAGTGGAGGTTTTATGCTCTTGCAAGATAAAAATCTTGGATAATACAAATCTTTGGATAATTGCGAAGGTATGTATTTATAATATCCCCTATATAATTGGTTGTTTTTATATTACACCTAATTTTAACAATAAGTACCGTCTTGCTTTAGTCTCGGAAATAATTGCATCAACATATGTAGGAGTTATTTTATTCGCAGGTTTTAATGCTAAAATTGGTAATCTAAATCAAATTGATAGCAATAATATTTTTCATAACGCGAATATTTTTGAAAGAAAAAGTGCCGTAAGTAGTAAAATTGATGATAGAGGTAGAAAATAATTGCAAATAATGGATTGCTCAGGATGTTTCAATGGAAGAAACAGGGGTGATGTACCAGGTAATTTCACTTTTACTAATAACATGGGTCAAAGTACGATTGATCTCGTCTGGTCAAACTTTAGATTTGCAGAATTGGTCTCTAGGTTTGTGAATAACCCTACTTTAAATAACACTGGACACAGTTTAATACAATTAGAATTTCACAACGGGAAAATGAACTGTAATGATGCGAAACCGACTAATTATAGTAGAAATAATTATAATAATAGTAATAATAACAATTTATTTAAGAACAAATATAATCGCAATAACTCCGATTACTTCACCCACCTAATGGCAGATCACGAACGTATCTACTTTAACTCAGTCTCTTTGGAAGAATTGTACAATAATCTATTATGTGCTGTAAAAGAAAGTGCGTGTAAATCGGACATGTTAAAAGTCATAAAATCACAAACACAGAAGGTCCATAATTATTCTACTAGTTGTATTGAATCAAAAATCTGGTTTAATCCGATATGTAGAGCACATAAAACACAGGCTAAAAGAACTTTGAGGAATTACTAAAAAAAACCTTCTAAGCAGAACTTAGACTTGTATCTGGAGAGTAAAAAATGTTATAAAAATATATATATTTAATCTGATGTGGACACCACATGACTTCCTTTTACGTATATTAAATTATAGATTTTATTTGTACATATTTAATGTATTTTGACATTGACATTACATTTTTTAATTTTTTCTTTTAATTTTTTTTTATAATTCATAGCAAACTTAATTTTTAAAAAATATATAATATTTAAATGTACATATCTAGCTTATACAAAAGGTTCATTTAATAATTTTTAATGTGTTAGACGCAGAAATTAATTCTCTGAAACTTCTATTTGCAGTATTTATTTTTAAAATCAAAATAATACCATTTTTTTCAAGAAAAACTGTTAGCAGCTTTATGTAATGTATCACTTCTGGTTAGTGCATTTTAACCAAAATCTATTATCTTATTTCCATTGACATAGTAGTCTTATATACCAAATTTTAACAGTTTTGGATTATATTTTGCCATAGTTATTCATTAAAATCTATTATTGTCTTCAAGTAAAGTTCTACCTCCGGAAGTTATATAATGACCAAAAAACAAAAAGAAAGGTGCACAACTAGGTGTTATAACAGTCCTAAATACAAAATTTCAACTTTTTACGGCTTGCCGCTTTTGAGTTATGCGAGATACATACGTACATACGTACGCCACGACGAAATTAGTCAAAATGAATTCAGGGATAGTCAAAATGGATATTTACTTCTTACAAGGAAGTAAAAAATTATGACACTAACATTAAAAATTCATTAGCTAACTCCAATAATAATATAGAATTCTTGCAAATAATACAGAAATTCACCGTTAAAAAGAAGATTTATCACAACATACCTGCACATGAATTAGAGATGAAAAACTATCGGTAATTTCAACTATCGATTATTCGATAGTGCTATAAGTAAACTATCGATAATCGATAGTATTATCGATAGTCAATTTAATTACTAAACGATAGTTTCAGTTACTAAACGATATAATGTTAGTTACTAAACGATAGTTACTAAACGATAGTTACTAAACGATAGTTACTAAACGGTAATTACTAAACGATACTATCGGTAGTTTTTTTTTAATTACTTATCGATATTATTTTTTTTACAAAAGTGTAAATAATTTTTTTTTTCAAAATTGAAAAATGTGTGCCTATATAGAGTTTAAAATCATTGATTAAATTCGTTTCTTTTTCGAGAGAGATGTAAAATAAAATTTACAATTTTGTAAATGATATCCTCATCCCCTAAAATTTAAAACTTTTGATGTTGCTCTATATTAAAGAATGTATGCTAAATAATTCCTGTGAAAATGGTTTTGTTACAGTAAGGTATGTACAAATGGAAGAAATAGAAAATAAGATATTAATATATAATAAATGTAAATAATTTATTTCTTTAAAATTTAGGCTTAATAACAAGATTTCAGAAGTAACTAAAACTGATGACAAATGTGAAAAATAAAAATTACATGCAAATATGTAATTCTATCCCTAGGTATATACCATTTCTTACATTAATTTATATTTTTGTCGAGATCAAGATATTAGAAAAACTAGTTGCAATCCGAAATAACTTTTATATTAATTTAGATCAAATAAAATTAAAAAAATATTGTCTTACCTTCAGTGTTAGACTAATATTCACTACAACACAAGCTATAATGAACATCAGAGAACATATGAATTTAAATTATCTCGTACCTGTCACCCTGTAATAAATTTCTTAGAAATCTCACTTTGTCTTTTATCCCTTTAAAGTCTTCCGACAACCAATCGATTTACAGCTAACATTTGTGTCCAGTTACAGTACAATACCGATATTGAATATAATTTGAATTATACCAATTAAATGTAGATGAAATCTATATAAGTCATACTTAACACGTTAGCTACCATGTGGTTCGCAAATAACCCATGTATTCGAATTGCTCCGGAAACATAAGGTAATTTGCGTGTCATTACACACAGCCCAGTCCGTGTTTTAAATTTATTATAAGTATATTTATTTTTAAATTTTTTTATTTGAACGATAGTTACTAAATGATATTTACTAAACGATAGTTACTAAATGATAGTAACTAAACGATAGTTACTAAACGATAATGACTAAACGATACTATCGATAGTTTTTTCTATTAATTACTTATCGATAGTACTTTTTTTTAAACCTATCAATGTATCGATAGTACTATCGATAGGTTTTCATCTCTAACATGAACGGGAACAATACAACTGCGCACTTAATGCAAATATAATACCAACCGCAAACAACATATACAGTGACTGTCTACATCCGTACTTAGACAACTGTATTAGTCTGGAAGAATTGCAACTAAGCCTACAGCATTTTAAAAATAACAAATCTCCGGGCAGCGACGAAATCAACGATGAATTTTATAAAAATCTACCGAAGAATTGGATTCACTACGTCCTAAATCTTTTTAATAACATTTTTAGTAGTGAAACTATGCCAAAAGAGTGGTCAAAAATCATTAGGAACTCTTGTGCGATAACCGAACGAATCACTTCGACGTCTGTCACGAGTAGTCCGAGACGTTCCCAGTGAGGCGTTTGCGTTACAGCCGGAGTTTCCATCGTAAATTCGCGTTCCGTCTCGTGTCACCCGCATTATCCGGGAACTGAGCGCGATCAGAAAGCGACGTTTACGTGCATCTTCACTATATAAATTGCCAGGTATACTTTTCACTTTAGAGTCTAGGTCATTAATCAGTCCTCTTTTTGATCTTTGTCTGTTGACATGCGAATTTAAATTTTGAAATTTTGATAATACATAATTAATTTCCAGTAATTAATAGATTCATTATTTAATTTTGGATCATATGTATTTAATTTTCCTTCTAATATTTTAATATAGCTCAGTGGTATCAAGTTGGCCTGTTGATCTTGAGAACTCTGGTTCGATCCCCACAGCCCACAAACAATTTTCACCAAAATAAATCTACATCATGACGTTTAAATATAGTTATTTACGTAAAAAGTCAGGAAAGCGTTGAATTACAAGATGAGTAAATAGCTTACGAATCCTGTACGACGCTTTACTAACGTGTTACGTATAACATTTTACCTGAAACTTATAAACAAATAATAAATATTTTAAATTAATCTAAATAAAAAGAATTATTTGATTTACATATTCAGTCAATATTTCATGTTCCTAAGTAACTAGACACTCACTTTTCTTTCATTGCCTGTCTAGGTCGGCAATATGTTATTTTCCTGCCTAGACATGCAATACAAAGCTTACCTGATTCTTAAAGGTCAGACAAACGTTTATTTTCCTGTCAGATTCAGGTAAAAAAATTGATTTATAAATATGATACAAAACAATTGTAACTATGGCGTTAAATATAAACATATACACCACAAACTTACTTGATCACCTTCTGAAATGATGACAATGACGTTATTAAACTATTGAACAAACCACAGATATTATGAGTCATAACAGGCCATAGATGTCTTAAAATCCTCGCTCGAATTTGAAACTGACATTTGCGGCTGTAATGATACTCATAACATTCTTAGATATGTTAATAGCTATAAAATGGAAAGAAAATATTGTACTGCAAAAAAAAATCTTCTGTGTGTTTCGAGTGCAAATATACATTGTCGATTTCGAGAGATTGCCGCACTCCTACATCTCAAACGACAATGTAACATTTTGTGCTCCTAATACACAAATAGCTATTTCATATAAGACGTATGACAGAATCACATAAATGTGACTACAGTGAATCATGTGATCTGAAGTTAGCATCTGAATGATTATTATTCTTATTTAGAATAAACTTTCTATGTATTGTACATGGTTTTGGAACCAAAACTTCAAAGTACGGTACTAAACTAGATACACTTAAGTAAATGTATAAATGATGAAAGAAATTAAGTTCAAAATTTGAGCTTCATATCTCAAAAATGCTACACAAAATTTTGATTAAAATAAAATCTTCAATAACAGAGTAAATATGCAAAGGAGCGCTGAAAAGCAGCTATTATTATAGAATTAGAGGTATTAACGGCTTATATGTAAGAAGTTCCTATTATGTATCAAGGAGTAATTTACAGACGTTATCATAGACAAAACCATAGTGAGATGCTTAGTAGGTCAAGCAGATATACAATAAACCGTTCTAACTAATTAAGTACTTACTACCACCAGGTATTTTCAAAACTATTGTACAAAACGTACCTGTCGGATAATTGATGTCTCTAACAATTTGCAACAACAGTTGTTTTACGAGAAACTGTGGAGAAAATAAGCTTGTCTACATATATACCGTTATTACAATAAATATGCTGGTACAGTAAGAGCAAAATTTTTTTATAATTTCAAAGAAAATTACATTTTATTTATTAATGATACAAAACCAATGGTATTACAGCGCAATGTATTCTTTGAATATAAAAATAACATTTATTTAAGTTGTTCATAATAACCGCACTTCACGCGAAGGAATATATAGAGTAATGATGACTGGAAGATATAAATCCGATAATAGATAAAAAATCATCGATTTTTAGAACTTAACATATTCTCTATATGCACATATAGAAGGAAAATATTAAAACTAGCACATTGTTACTTAAAATAAGTTTACTGCACAATATAATGTACACCAATAACAAATTTTCAAGTATATTTTATTGTAACACGACATATTTTTTGTTTAGTTTCTTTTAAATAAATAATCAAAATACACTGGAATTAGAATATTCTGATTTTCAAGTCGCAGTTTCGTAGGATATATGTTCTTGTTTTCTTTTAAATCTAAACTGTAACTGTAAATAATATAACAAACATATAAATATTTTATTTGCATTTTATTTTGCTATAATGTTTGAGGTTAGAAATGGATGACTTTCTGTAATCATAGAATTAAAAACTTTTCTGTTGAAAATATCGTTTTTTGAGTCATAAATAATACATTCCAACATTACAAATAATCTTGTTCTAATTGTAATGCTTTCTGAAAACTGTTGAAATGTTTTATTATAAAAACAAAACATATTATAAACAAAATGGATATATTTCAAACTAAAAATTCAGAAATAGATATTTATTTTCATATATATATTTCTATATAGTGCAACATCTTGAAATATATCATTATAATAGTTGTCATTCTTTCTGATCATTTTAGATCTGACTGTACGACAAAGCACACATTTATTATGTAAAATGAAAATTTCGCAAAGTAACAGTAACAACTTTAATAAAAAAAAAAATTCAGAATGATTGAAAAAAAGTCTTAATAAATGGATAACGTTTTTATTATTACTCTGATCTAAAATCTGTTTTCACAAAAATTCCCAGCAGCTGAAAACACAAAATTTGATAAACTTTCGCAAGAGTAAAGTACTTTTAATTTTTAATATAGGAAATAATTTTATTTAGAAAAATAGTCCAGTACAGCACTTTTGACTTCAATATGATATAGAAATATATGAGAATATGAGTATTTATATCCAACAGTTCGCTGAATCCGACACTGGACCGTATTTAATTAAGTTCTTGAGTTATAGTTCAATTAAAATTAAATTAAATGGAGACGAACAATATTTGGCATGGATTTATCGATTTCTACGAAATAATCCAACTTGCGTTCTGTCTATCTGAGTTTTTTCTATGAATCAATAATTTTCTAATAATAAAATTCTAACACACAGAATAAATTAATATAAATAAAAATAATTATAATATAACTATTTTTTAAATTACATTAAAGTATTAATTACAAGATGTCCTGATCTCGATTAATTTTTTCAGGTTATGTATCAATGATCCAAGTTATGGAATGTTGTGATTGTTGCAACTCTTATACGAGTATTTCTTATTTTTTAACCTTATTATACACGTACGATTCTAAAGACAGATTTGGTCACGAAGTTTATACGAGCATGCGCACAATTACCACCTCGAATGACAAATTGCAAAGCGCACAAATTATCAGTGTTGCCACTTGTAGTGGAATTCCGCTGGAATTTCATATTACTTGGGTAAAATAGGTGATTTTTGAAAAAAGAACGAAACGTTGCGACTTTTCTGGTGTTTTTTTATGGTACTCTTCACAACAGGAACTTAATCCCAATTACAGTACCGGGTCCCGACTCACCGAGTCTCAATAGAAATACTAAAAAATAAATATTCTTTAGGTTATGCTATAAAATGTGTAAAATATAAAAGAAAAAACTGTTTTTCCAATCCTCAATCCAGTATCCACAAATAAATTTTCAAATACTTTTTAGCTTGTATTTAAAGATAAATAAATATATCATCACGTCTATTACACATTACTGGGTGTAGCACTCTGCCGTAACAGAACTCGTTAAGTCATATAAAATATATTGATTGATTGATTCAATATAATAAAAAAAATTATTTATTATTTCAACACAAACAGTACAGCGTGTTTACAGTACAAGTTACTAACAGAATCTAACTTCTAACTACACATGTTCTTGATAATATGCAGAAATTACCTTACTCAGCAATGTCTCTCATGTTTCACCGTGAGAGACAAGTCTGATGCAATGAACTTGAAAGATTGTGAAATACAGGGCTGGACTCCTATATTACTTATATTTAGCGTGTAATGTGCGGTTGCAGTCGTTGAATCATGGCCCCAAATATGGGGGGACCCATAGGGGTAGTTGGTATTGAACATTGTATTTAAAGATACGAGTCGAAATATAATTTAACATATCTGGAAACCATCTGACCGTCATTTATTTATTTATTTATTTATGTTACGCTGTACAACAGAAATTTAATTCCAATTACAGTACAGGGTCCGCACTCACCGAACCGCAGTGTGATAGTTTATATAATTTTTAGCTTGAGTGCGATTCGATCTCGGGATCTCCGGATTCGAATTCCGTATCGCTATTCACACCATCGTACTGACGGTATATATAACTATATATCCAACTTTCGGCCTAAAATTCGTTTACCAACAATTTGTTATCGTGTAAGTAAGGTTTCTTGTGGTCCTAACAAAAATTTAGACCTGATCAATAATAGAAAAACGAGAAAAAGTCTACGCAAAATAGTGGTAGGGGTACTGGCGCGTGTTTCAAACAATACAAGCATAAAGATTTTTCAAGAAACGTATTTCAAAACCAAGTAAATGTTTCTATATGAAATTTTAATTATGTTTTTTTTTTGCATATTTTAATGGAAATATAAATTATTGTATTTAATTTGGCTGAAAATTTCGTCAAGCTTAAATTATATTTTTTATTGGGATCGTGTGACTCATTTTTGAGTAAATTGAAATTATATTTGGCATGATAAATGATTTATTTTATTTTATGACATGAATGTTTTTCAAACTTGTATGATAATTATAAAACTTTGAACTTTTGACTACAAGAATATGTACAATAAATAACATGTTTCATTTATAACAAAAGAAATATTTTATTTCAAAGAGATCAAGTCGTTCCACCATTAATCTAATTCTGTCTTCAGTCCTGATGATTCACCTTAATTTATTACATTCATTTCATAAAATATATAATTTTCATTTAATGCTGTACTTCTCGCGATAAAATAATACGTTTCTTATATTTTTTTGTTATTTATTTGATTGATTTTGTTTAAAAATAGAAATTATTGACACTGCTCTATATTTTTATATTAATATTTTTGAGACTGATTAGCGGCTGCTTGGCGACGTTTAGTAAAATAGTTAGAGCGAGGATAGTGACGTCGTAGGGACTTTTTCCTCAAATGGATTGCATCTGGTGGCAACACTGCAGATTATACTCATACGTCACTGCACTCCGCGCTCGGCGCTCGGACAACCGGTTCTGACTCTACAGTGCTGTGTTGTGCTTGGTAGTGATAACTAAAGCCCGGATTTTTAGGCATTTGTCTAGATTCAAATTTTAATATAGTTAAGGCAATTTCGTTTTTCTATACATAGGTAATATGTTTACGTGTAATGAAAGGTTTTTTTTCCTGCCTTAGTGCCTATTTTTTCTATATTTTGGTTATAGTGCCTATTTTACCTTATACAGCCTCTTTTGCCTATTTTTGTTGCCTATTCTAACTTTTATTGAGCAGACAAGGTTTATCATCTACTTCATTGACTAATTCAGCACTCGACAAAGTGTTTCAACCAAACCTATAATATTTAAAGTACTTACTTTAATCAAGTTTTTGTGTGTGAATTTAAAATGCCGAAAGAAAACACGTTTTTTAGTCAAAATTTTACGTGGCAATTCAATTGTGTCTTTACCATTAATCAATGAAGCTGAGGTAACTTTAGACAATATGGCTAAATATCAGAACGCTCCTGTCACATTTTGTGATGTCTAACGAAGTTTTCAGCTTACAAGCAAGTTCTGACAGATCGAAGACAGTCCCTTTCCGAAAATTTCATAGAGCAATTGCTAGTAATATTTTGTGAATTAAAGTATAGTACATAATTTGAATTTTCCATAATAGTTAATAAATTGAGAACCCTACATTATTATTTTACAGATTGTGTGAATTTTTGTTTAAAATGATTATTTTTTTCTAACGAAGAGTAGATACGAGTACCAATTTTAGAAAAAGTATTCGTTTATTTTTTTAAAAACAAATTATTTACATGTAGGCTGCCTAAAATCCAGCCTATTTTAGAGTAATTACCAGCCTATATGCCTGCTTATTTGGGTGTTTTTAAGTGCCTAAATATCCGGGCTTTAGTGATAACAAGTGCCGACGAAAGATGCTATGTTTTGATTGTTCTTTGTTCCTTTTAGTTATACAAAAATCATCTTTCCTCCTGGTAAATTAATTACATTTGAGTATTATATATATATATATATATATATATATATATATATATATATATATATATATATATATATATAAATATTGCACAATAAGTGAAATGCGGTAAAATAATTGTATTAAATATTAAAAATCTAGTGTATAACGATAAATTAAATCTATATGTAATTCTATTGAAAAAACCAATTTTTTTAATTATATAATCTATATGTTCTTTAAATTTTAACTCCCTGTCTAATATCACACCCAAATATTTATACTTATTCACTAATTCTAACTTAAAATTATCAATTTGCACAGTTTCTCAAAATTTTTCACTTTGTATACTTTTATACATTTTCTAATTACAAATCATCATGTACTTACATTTTTCAATGTTTAATTTTAATTTGTTAGCTTCAAAATAGTTACTTAAATTTTTTAGATCTCTATTTAACATTTGAATTCACATTCACTTACTGATTTACGTACATCATTTATATAAAGTATAAAGAGTAGTGGTCCCAAAATACTACCCTGCGGTACCCCTAAATTATTCTGTAGATTGGCACTGTATTCTTACAGTTACTAATATAATCTAGAAAGTCATTTTTGTTACCATTTGGAGAATTATAAACCGATCCTACTATATGTGTATATACTTGTATTTTATATGTATAATATTTATGCTGTTATGATGCTAAATATGTTTAAATATATATATATATATATATAAATTATATGATCGTGGTCGATATATAATAAAAAAAACAATATTTTGATTTCAACACAGACTTTATTTAGCAGTTGTAACCTAGAGTTTTCACAGTAAAAAGGATAACATGTCTTTGTTTCACACGTATTTATAGTGTGTCTTATCAGAAAGGTTCTTATTACAGCGTGAGAGATTCCGTTAGACATTCATCACATATTTGTTATGTCGTCATCTAATAGGGTTACATAATACCTCCCCTTCTAGATGATGGCTAAGAAATAGTGGATGGAAAAGAAATCTGATTTTCTACTTTATTAGTTGAAAGTGGTAATTGAATGATTTTTTTCTTCAAGCATACAACAATATTCATATTATGCTACTACACACACTATGTAGAACTAAGTCATTATGTTATTAGTACAATAATGTTAGTTATAAAATATACCACAGGCAGCAGCACTTGCTCCCTAGCAAGTGCTGCTGCCTGTGTACTTTATTAGTTGAAAGTGGTAATTGAATGATTTTTTTCTTCAAGCATACAACAATATTCATATTATGCTACTACACACACTATGTAGAACTAAGTCATTATGTTATTAGTACAATAATGTTAGTTATAAAATATACCACAGGCAGCAGCACTTGCTAGGGCAGCCCGGCTACTGGCTCAACGTTACCAATCGTACGATAATTATCATACATGTAGCATAATTAGGGGAATTGTACGATGTACGATAGTAAGTTACTATCGTACAGCGTACTTAAAATGACAAAATATATATAAAAAAAATATCGTGAACATAATTAGGAGTCACAACCCATAATTTTGATTGTTCCGTACGACAATTTCAATATCTAATGTTGGCAACTGAAGTGAAGTGAGGTTAACTGACTGACAGCCAGTAGTGATAAATATCGTTATTTGTTTCATAAAAAAAATGTCTCAAGAAGTGGATGAAATGCAATTTACACCTCCAGCAATAGCAGAAATCGCAAAGTCAGTCATTCAAACATTGATTCCTGAAAAATCACGTAAGGTTTATGATTTCGCTTATGAGAGATTTGTCAATTGAAGAATTTCTCTGAGAATGTTATGCTAACTTACTTTACTCAATGATTAAGGCTGAATTAAATATTAAACATAACGTAAACATATGTAAATACCTACACTAAACTAATAGCATTTTTGAAAATATTGAGTTATTCGACAGAAATGACTTGCAACATACCTGTTACATTTGGAAGTAATCAAGGTACGGAAATAAACAATGAAATTTATACAGCTACTATCTATTAGGATATTGGAACTATCGATACAAATACTGCCAGTAGTGGTTTAAATATTCAAAATTGTAAAATAGAAAACTGTACATTTACATAACTGTTAGGGAAAAAAATTAAATAATTTATATTTTATTCTTTAAATTTACGTTAGAATGCTTGAAGAAAATATAGTATATGCTACTCGGAGTAGAATGCTCTTTTTTATTTCACTCAGTTTGCATCGCCTCGGCTACACGCCTCGGCCGCAAACATCTGAGCTCAATAAAAAAGACTGCTTTCTACTCCTAGTAACATAATATACTATTATTTTATCAGATGTCTTTCCTTTACATATTTTATTCTTATATTTATTGATTAATTTATAACATATGAGGGTTAAAATAATAATAGTTAGTAATACATACAATATAGTAAAATGTGTTTCATGTTTAGTGTCTACTTCTTTCAGTGGTCTTATAGTAGGAATAGCTTTTGTAAATTCTTCTATATTTTGCAAAATTTTATTTTTGTTTGGTTTTATTTCTAATATCAATGGTTGTGGAAACTGAAGTTTTATTTCTTTATATTTATTTACAAAAGGTTTGAAAACATAGTCATTAATTTTACATTGACTTGTACTGGAAATCTGAAATATTCCTTGTATGCTTTTTATTTCTTTAATATTTTTGCAATCAATTTCAACGTTCTGTTTATCAGGACTAAATATAATTAATTCATTCGAATTTGGAATACGAATTATATTATTATGGGATGTTATTTGTTTAATTTCACATTTACTATTGCTGTACAATAATTGGTTAGTACATTTACTTATTTTTATATTGTTAGTTTTACAATAATATTGCTTATTACTAATAAAACAACCATCAACCTTAACATTATTGTCAATATACATTGTTGTATCTTGGTCATATAAATAGTACCTACATGTCGTTTTGTTTAAAGGGAATCATTGTCTTTAGTCAGAATTTTGTGTTTAGTGTGAGTAGTACATGATAAATTTTCGCCATCTTTTGGGAAGAGTTTAGGATATTGTTCTAGTAATTTGTTATTTTTTTGTTTTTGGGTGTTATTTAAATGTCCTGATCGAAAATTTAATTTACAAAAATTTGATTCTGACATTGGAATAAATGGAAATTCTATATTTTTTATTTTAATTTTTTCATTAGCAAAATTTATTTCGCATTTCAAGTCTTTTAATATATTTATACCAAATAATAAGTCCCAATCTTTATTAAAAATATGAATAAAAAATTTATGAGGTTGATTAAAATTTTTTAAAGCTATGGAATTTTTGCAATGTACTTTTGAATTGGCTGTTTTAAAGGTCAAATTCTCAGTTACAATTTTTGATTTATATAATTTTGACATATTTTCGTTAATAAGATTTACATCTGATCCTGAGTCTATTACTATTTTATAATTTGATAATTTAATAACAGGAATATTATTTGTGATTGAAGTCATAACTATGTTTCTTGGCTTAGCGGCTCTATGGACTCTAAAAAATTATTATCGTTTGAGTAATTTTCAGAATCTGGATTTTCGTCAAGATTTTGATTTTCTTGAGAATATGTTTCAAAATTTTCGGGTTCGTATTCGATATTTTCTTGTAAATAGTTTTGTTTTATTGTTTGTGTACTCATAGGAATTGTGGTTTTTGTTATTCCGGACATAGGTTGAGGTTTAAATTGTTGTCTAGTTCTAACAACATTATAAGCGTTTTGTCTAGGAGCAAAAGACGTGCTTGGTTTATTAGAATTCTGTTGAACATTTATGGGTTTGGAAGGGAAATGTTGCCCTGGGAATTTTTGTGGAGGTATATTATTGTGGAATGTTTTTTGTGATTGTTGAGGATTGTATGATCTTAACAATGGACTTTTAAAAGTTTGAAGTGCATAGTTATAATCGTTTGTTAATAAATTTTCACACATTTCTAATGTAGTGGGGTTGTTAGTAATAAAAGATCCTCGGACGTGAATTGGTAATAATGTAATGAAATGTTTTACGACTAATTCTTGTATTTCATTTATTAATATAGTTTTCTGAGCTGTATTATAAGGTAATAAGTGAACTTTTGATTTATATTTTGCAAAATCATTATTAAATTGTATTAAAGTGTCATATATTTTATTCGTATTTTTAGTATTCAAAATTTTTAATAAAATAGTTTCTTTAGTGAGTTTATCTTCGAAATTTTCGGATATATATCATTTAAATCTGTCCAGTCTTTCAAAATATTTTCGTTAATTAGGTTTACAGCTTTATCTGTTAATTTACTTAAAACTAATGAAAATGCGTATTTTGTTTGCAATGCATTTATAATTGTTGATTATAAAATTTCATAGAACAAATCTACTTGTATTATAAAATTTGGTAATCTTTTTACATCACCATTATATTCAGGAATGACACTAGCGAGATTTTTGATATCAGTGTAAGTAGTCATTTTGATTTCTGAATTATTTGTATTAGTTATACTATGAATTTCAGAATTATTCAACCTGTTTGGTTGTAAAGTAATATTATTTAATAAGATACTTAGTAATTCAAGTTCTCGATTTGTATCAGATGACTGTCATTCGTTATCTGACATGTGATTGGTAAATTATAAAGAAACAATGAGACTTACAGACTTATTGTGAGTATCTGTATTGTTGACATCTCTGTTGTTGCGAGGGGCTGATGACGTTCAGTTGACGGATGCCTCTTTCTGCGAACTGCTTGGCCTGGTGAACTCGATGGGTCGTATGAATAGACCTCTGGTGCAACCACTGTTTAGGTTGATTGCTGGTTAAAGCGAAGGCTTATTGGTATAGCTTTGCTTTTACGAAGGCTTCTTGCTTGTTAGGCTTCGAGTTTTTTCGCACTATTAGTTATTTGGTTCGATCACACTGAGCAACAATTGAAATTGTTGAATAAAGCGTTGTACAGATTTACGGCGAATTTTTCGAGCACACTGACTTCTTTATTTGTGATTCTACCCGAACTGCGCCAATTATATGATCGTGGTCGATATATAAAAAAAAACAATATTTTGATTTCAACACAGACTTTATTTAGCAGTTGTAACTTAGAGTTTTCACAGTAAAAAGGATAACATGTCTTTGTTTCACACGTATTTATAGTGTGTCTTATCAGAAAGGTTCTTATTACAGCGTGAGAGATTCCGTTAGACATTCATCACATATTTGTTATGTCGTCATCTAATAGGGTTACATAATATATATATATATATATATATATAAAATGCGGTTTTTTCAACTCGCAGTGATTTTTTATTATAATTTTTTTTTAGCCCTCCCACAAATATCATCCAGGAGCAGTCACTGCTACGAACTATTCATGCTGTGTGGGTACGAAGACTCAACTATAACTGATGCCGAATTAATCAATATAATTAACAACTGGATATGGAATTCACTGTTGACTATCACAAAGCTATTCGATTGGCAAAAAGAAGCGGTCGGGAAAATGATGTTTACACTTTTATTTCTTTAACTTCATTGGTTACATATTCAAGCAATTTTTTGCGTATCCATACTAATTTAATAAATTCGATAATTATTACATTTTTGTATACGTACGTAGTACGAAATATTCACTTGCATTACCATGTTGTTTCTAGATTTTAAACTTTATTAAATAATTTATTTTTGTGTTCGAGTCAATTAAATATTTATACAACATGTAATTTATATTCAACTAATGAACTTGGTTTGTGATTATGTTTTAATTTTGACTTGATAATGGCCTCAAGCTTAGGGTCAAAACGTCGTCTAATTATTAATTAGTCTTTCTTTTGTTATTTCAATTTAATAAAATATGTAAAGCCTATTTCCAAACAATTGGGAAAATTTAATTTTTAAATAATTTTTCTATTCTTTCATACATATTTACCTTTTAATGACTGCTGGCCTGCTTTGTATGAAAGATATATGGGCAAGTATTTGTTAGATTATTCGTCTGCAAGATCGTTTTAGAAATCAAATCCATGTTCAACATATATATATTTTTAAATGCTCTTTTACTTCCTTGTACGAAGTAAAGGAAGTATTGTAATCTCGAAAATTTTTGGTTTTCAGATTTCAGCGGAAATACGCATGTTGGCCATCCCTGAATCTATTTTTACTAATTTCGTCGTGCCGTCTGTACGTACATATGTACGTACATATGTATTTCATATAACTCAAAAACGGTAAGCCGTAGTAAGTTAAAATTTTGTATTTAGGACTGCTATAACATCTAGTTATGCACCTCCCGTTTTGGTCATTATATAACTTCCAAAAGTGGTACTTTACTTGAAGCCTATAATATATTTTAATGAAAAACTATATCAAAATATAATCCAAAACTTTTCAAATTTGGAAAATAAGACTACTATATCAATGGAAATAACATAATAGATTTTGGTTAAAAGGGACTAACCGGAAGTGATACATTACATGAAGCTGCTAACAGTTTTTCTTGAAAAAAATTGAATTATTCTGATTTTAGAAATAAATGCTGCAAACAAAAGTTTTAGAATTAAATTCTGCGTCTAGCACATTAAGAATTATTTAATTAGCCTTTAGCGAGATATGTAAATTTAAAAATTATATACTTTTTGTTTTTTACTTCCTTGTACGAAGTAAAGGAAGTATTGTAATCGCGAAAATTTTCGGTTCTCAGATTTCAGTGGAAATACGCATTTTGGCCCTCCCTGAGTCCATTTTGACTAATTTCGTCGTGACGTATGTACGTACATACGTATGTATCTCGCATAACTCAAAAACGGTAAGCCGCAGAAAATTGAAATTTTATATTTAGGACTGTTATAACATCTAGTTGTGCACCTCCCTTTTTGATCATTATATAACTTCCGGAAGTGGTACTTTACTTAAAGCTATATTCAAATATAATTTAAAACTTTCCAAATTTGGTATATAAGACTACTATATCAATGGAAATAACATAATAGATTTTGGTTAAAATACACTAACCGGAAGTGATAAATTAAATTTAGATATCTCGTTTATACAAAAAGCTAATTTAAAAATTCTTAAAGTGATAGACGCAGAATTTAATTCTCTAAAACTTTTATTTGCAGCATTCATTTCTAAAATTAAAATAATACCATTTTTTTCAAGGAAAACTGTTAGCAGCTTCATGTAATGTGTCAGTTCCGGTTAGTCTATTTTAACCAAAATCTATTATGTTATTTCCATTGATATAGTAGTCTTATATACCAAATTTGGAAAGTTTTAAATTATATTTGAATATAGTTTTTCATGAAAATCTATTATAGGCTTCAAGTAAAGTACCACTTCCGGTAGTTGTATAATGACCAAAAAGGGAGATACACAACTAGATGTTATAACAGTTCCAAATATAAAGTTTCAATTTTCTACGACTTACCGTTTTTGAGTTATGCGAGATACATACGTACGTACGTACGTACAGACGGCATGACGAAATTAGTCAAAATGGATTCAGGGAAGGCCAAAATACCTATTTCAGTTGAAATCTGAGAACCGAAAATTTTCGCGACTACAATACTTCCTTTACTTCGTACAAGGAAGTAAAAATAAAAAATAAAACATTTTATGTCAAATATGTGCAATTAAAATAATATCTAAAGTTTAATACGCGTACAAGGAAGTCATGTGGTCTCCACATCAGATTTTTTTAATAAGTTTTCTATGGATTAGAACAGAAAATAAGAAAAAAGTTAAAAATTTAATGTCAGATATGTGCAATTAAAAAAATATCTATAGTTTAATACGCGTACAAGGAAGTTATGTGGTGTCCACATCAGATTTTTTTATGTTATTGTTAAAAAGTTATATGTATACATTTTATTACTGGTAACAATCAATTTATATAATATAGAATTACACAATAAATTTGATTCGATTCGATTTATTGTTTGTTTTAAATTTATGTTTATTTAATTTTGCTACCAACTTCAGATATTTAACAGCGCTCAGCCAGTACACTGTAAGTTATAGGTCAACGCGTATGTCTTCTCTACCTAGGTACTTACGGTACAATTTAAATGCTCAACTACACATGGATCGCATTAAAAATTCCCGCAACGTGCTCCACTTCTCAGACAGCAATGTATAATCCTTGATAGTATGGTGTTCAGTATCCCCGCCTGTCACGCCGTGTCGGAGTTCAATCCGACTTTGTCACTTTTTTGCTAATGTTGTTATCAGTCTATTGTTGTAATAAATAAAAATCTGTTTCCATCATGATAATGTTTGTACATTGCCATGAGGCCATGACCGGGATTCGAATCTGTGTTACTACGGTCACAACTTAGTATCCTAACAACTAGACGATCATGGCTACCGGGGAAATGAACAGTACATATATCAGTTTTCACATTAACGTTTATATTTTGTTGATTGAGATAAGTACATGTTTGCTAACTAGCTGAGTTAGTAAAGCACTCGCTCTTATATTCAAGGTCGCGGGTTCAAATTATGGTACGTGTGACATCAGAAACTCGGATATTTGTAGTAAAAAGCTGGCTTGAATCAAGGCCCCGGGGGATTTGAACGCCCCGATCTCCTGTTTACTGGACAGGCGCTTTAACCAACTAAGCCACGGCGCCGACGAATATTTATACTTGACACAGAATCAAGATCCAGGCGGACATATTTCACATCTAGTGTGCTGCGTCGCCCAGGAATCGAACTAATGTTTGTATTCTTCCATTAATTGAACATAAACATATATTGTCATGGTTGTTAAGTTGAAATGATCCGGATATGGATGTGGACTTTATAAAATTAGATCCCTTGGGATTGATTTATTCTTCTTGTGTTTCGAAATAAATAATTAAATGGGAGAATTATGTATCAACGGCTCAATGGTCTAGGGATATGATTCTCGCTTTGGGTGCGAGAGGTCCCGGGTTCAAATCCCGGTTGAGCCCAGTTTTAATTCATATTACATATTTAAATAGTTACAGATTAGAAGGCTTATTAAAAAATTATTTATAAAGCGATGGTGGTGTTGTAACGCATAAACTGTGTTACAATAATCAACCTTATGCTCCCTGGATGATGAACCCGGATGGAACGGTTGAACCGCGGCTAAACTCAGTGAAGATGGGAGTGAGTCGGAGAAGGGGTGATAAATCACAAAATTAATGGGCGCCAGCCGGCCTGAGCCGCGACCGGTTCAACAAAAGTACGACGGCCGACAAGATTCGGGATACTTCCTAGGACGGGACTACGAGAGGTGTCAACTATTTCAATAACAAGAGGGAAATGCGGGAAATTAATGATATATTAAAGCAATTAACGAGAAAAGTACACAGGATACAATAGTTGATATTGCAAGATAACTGGATCGTAAATCCACTTAAGATCAAAACGAATAATGACAGAAACGGAGGCAGGGCGCTGTGTCTCACCGTAGCGACTAGGACTGCGGTACAGTCAACACCTAAATGGCGCTAATGTGAACTGACGTATTCCGACATATGACGATTCATTGGCCAATGAATGCGTTTTACGCGGCGCGTCTGACTGAACGTGACTACTGAGTCGTAGACCCTAATGGCTATTGCGTCGTACGAGCGACACACCTCGTAAGTGACAACAACGTCACTACTAATGATTCTACACAAAATGCTCTTAACTGGATTTTCACAAAATAATCCTGTACTTACTATTAAATGATCTCACTAAACATTAACTCAAATAATCTCGTGAGCAGAAGGCACACAAGCCAAAGTATAACAATACGGTACATAAATCGAAAATACGACAACATATGATTGCACAAAAAAATGACTAAAAAACAAGTAATTCTGGCTTAGCTGTAATGGCGTCCAAGCGCTAACGGAGAGGTGGCAGCAGTGGCATAACTCGATCTGCCAGCCGGATGTCCAAGATCGTCAATTCCAAGATGGCGGACTTCCGCTACACGTGGTTTCTTTTCCCACAGCTGCTGGGCTTTCAATCCCTTAGTAATACTTCACAGGAATCCTCCAATGCAATGCCAGCGAGCGAGTGCGCTCCCAACAACTTCTATGCCAGGAACACGGCACACGGGACGGACCAAAAATGGCACGAACAGGCAGACCAGCCACAAAAATACGTAAACACGTAAAACGTAAAAC
The DNA here is from genome assembly GCA_947425015.1 of Pterostichus niger. Lineage (NCBI taxonomy): Eukaryota > Metazoa > Arthropoda > Insecta > Coleoptera > Carabidae > Pterostichus > Pterostichus niger. The sequence continues at coordinate 9,894,708 of OX380351.1, read as the reverse complement.
AAAACGTACATAAAAATAAACGTAGACGCAAAACGAACGTAAAAAAAAAGATGATGTAAAAAGGACTAGCTGACGTGAAAAAGCCTAAAACAAAGGACTGCAATTAGGGCCATGTGCGAGGGAAAAGCTACTAACAGGCTAACTTTACTTGACAAAAGGCAGATTCAATAACAAATGAACAGAAATCTTTACCTGAGTTCTTGGGCGGCTTTCAAGTGGCAGAAAATATGTGACCTTTTCTATTGGAAACCAAATCCGGAACAACTCCGCGGAATAATGCAATAACCCAAAATGCAATATTCCCTAAATGGAACTATTTCCCAAATCCCCACAAGGGTATTTCGCAAACAAAACCAGTTTGCCGAAATCTCATTGAAATAGCCCATCTTCCAATATTAAAATCTCACAATTCCGCAACAGACGTCGTTCGAAAAGACAAAAAACAAAGACTGAATGCGTTCGAAATCGAACCTGTGAAATTCTGCCAAGAAAGAGAGCGATGCGCGAAGACAAAGACAGCCTCCGCCTAAATTTGAATGGTGCCGGTAAAAAGGCGCACCTAGCAGACAATAATACCGGCAGAGCTACTTCGCGGCGCACGGCCACTAATTGTCTGACAGCTAAACAAACAATGGGAATAACCTACAAAAAAAACAATGAGACCAAGAGAAGCTGAAACTAAGTTTTACTATAAACTGGAATACTACACGAAGGAAATCTAAATGATGCTAAGTATTATCAAAATTGATCGGTCAATAATTATTAGATAATTAAATTTCAGGTGCTGATACATAATAAACAACAACAAATAGTACGGAAAGCATGTAAATAAAACAAAACTGAAGAATACAAAAAAAACCGTAACAGTGTAATGGTCAGCATAGTTGCCTTCCAAGCAGTTGATCCGGGTTCGATTCTTGGCCATCGCACTTGTTTTGCTTTCTAGATAATTTTAACTATGGCTTCATAAAACTGTTAACAATTAAATGATGTTTAAGTTCTCCTGAATAGAGCAATTGATCTAGTTTGGATTATTTTCTCATTTTCTAAAAATTTCCAAACACTAAACACATTTGAGAAAAAAAATTCATAGAAAAGAGGCATATCACTTCCAGCGTTCATTTGGAACCTGACTTTTAAAGCCCTCCATTCAAACTAATCGATGATTCTACTAGAAATTTTTATTTTCAGACAAACGTATGCTCTGCGTAGATTACAAATTATATCTAGGAAAAATAAAAATTCCTTGAAAACAAATACAGAAAGAGTTACTCAGTAAAATACTTATCCCGTGATGCTATTCTTGGCTTGGTAACGTGTGCACAATACTGAACTGTACAAATGGTAATATTTTGTACCGATTCTAAATTTATTTACAATTTTTAATGCTCTGTCGGGAAAATCTATATTACTCTTCAATAAAAAAAATTGTATTTCAGCCTTCCGTGTAGATTTTTTTCTTTTTTTATGCCATATTTGGGATTAACTGTTCTATAACACAAATTTTCAAATAAATTAGTTTTACTTTTTACACCAATTGAATATAAATAATAAGAATATGGGTCGATATATCTACTGAAGAGTTACAAATTATAAATTAATACAGTCCTGTAACTCAATTCAGTATTGTGTATAAGTTGAAACGACAGAATAGCATCACGGGATAAGTACGTTACTGATATTTTTCATCTTTCCTAAATATATTTTGTAATCTACGTAGAGTAGTAGCATCGATTAGTTTGAATAGAGAAATTTAAAAGTCATTTTTCCAAATGATCGCTGGACGTACGATAAATATATCTAAATTAAAGGTGCAGAAAAATAGTTTTGTCTACAACTGTCTAAAAATGTTTACTTTTTTTCACTAATATCAGTATGCGAAGTACGTGATTTTTTCATCATTTACATTACCATGACATAATTAAAGTTAATAAAAACATATATCCGATAAACTATGCAGCATGAACGACTTATTGATCTGTCGCAAATACCGATAGAATATGAAATTGCTTAGATTGTTGATATCAAAGATGTAGTGACTAATTTTGCCAAAACTAAAACACGAAAAATAAAGTATTTACAATTGTTAAATATCTATATTCATATTCTTATTTATGTTAGTTTTATTATACGTGGATGACTGGATTATATATATTTATTTTTAAAACAATATTATGTTTTTATATTTAAAAAAATAATGTTTGTTTTTATATTCATGACATATACCTTTAACAATGAACGATACTATTCTTGAACAAATTTCTGTTACCACAGATATAACAACCAAACTATTTTAATTGTTATTCAATTAAACCTTACGATAATAATAGTTTCCTTGGAAACTGCATTAATTCTAGCGATTAACGCTAAGCAGAAATGACATTGCATAAATTTTTTCAAAACATTTTTGGAAAGAGAAGAAAACAATGTCCAAATTTCAATGAAGACACATATACAGTGGGAAATTCTACTTTTTTTATCGCCTCTTCAATAGGTAAGGTTTATACAATTTAAGAATTTTTTTCAAGACATTATAGCAAATTAAAAGGAACTTGTACTCCGAAATTATCTATAAAATCTATAAGACTCCAGTTCAAAAGTATTGTGCATACACAAACATTTGAGTATATAACTAATAATACGCAATGAATGGTTTAGTGCCATTCGTGAGGTCTAATAGTATATAAAATGTGTTGCATTACTTATTGAACTGCTCTCGTATAATATAAATATAACTTAATTTGAAGTTTTTTATCGGTTAAGTTTTATTAAATTCAATCAACTTTATAATCGTATAGAAAGCATAGCCTGCAACATGTTTGGAATGGCCATTTTGCCCTCGTGGAACCGTCACACTCGCCTATGGCTCGTGTGACAAAATTTCCACTCGTGCAGAATATGCCTCATTCCAAACTTATTAAAGAATATACTATTTTAACATTAATATTTTAATTCCTTTCATTTAATTTCTGTAATACTGTTTGTGATAGTAGCTAATAAAATGTTAATTATGTCTTCACACGTTACTGATAATTGAATGTATTAGTTGTATAGTGAAGATGTAGACGAGTTTATTTGAATTTATTCCAGTCAGTATGTTTGCATACGCAGATAATATCGAGTATTTGCGTGCAGTGTAGATAAAACTGGGCCTTGCTCAGAGCGCTTTTGACAAAACTATTTTCATCAACGTCCCCGCTGTATGTTTTATTGCACGTCAGTTAACAATCCAGCTAGCGTCGCAATTGAGAAGTTCCTTTGCCTAATATTTTAAAATGTTTCAACAATTTGTCAGCGTACACTTCAATTGCTGCGAAGGCTGTTCATCAAAGTATTTTTTTATTAAATATAATAATTTTTTTTTAAATTATCGCCAGAGATATGTCGGAGCTGCACGATATTAAAGTACTTATCACTGTTAACATTAAAAAGAGACTTTGTCTGAGAAAAATACTGTGGTTAAAACACACAATATTTTGTTTCATCATATCTGACATATTAGGAATTTTCATTACCTATGATTCGAGATACATAAAATTAATATTATTTCTAGAGATTAACAAACAACAAGAAATTTCCCAGTACAAGAAACAATGTTTGGTTGAAAACGGCTCCTTTGCAAAAATTTTCAAGTTCTACGTCGCAACTCAATCTCGAAATGTCTTCGGACAACAGATATCAAAATTATTACATCCCTTGCCATTTACATTACCATTTAATATTAATAAACCATTTTATCAAAATTGGTACTTCGAAATTCTAGAACCATATCTGGACATATTTCGCGTTCCTGGGGGATTAAAGTTTGGGATTATTTTATTCATGGATAAACAAGATACAATATTTCCAAATTTAAGCCACATTAAATTTATAGTTGCTTCATCTTCACTTGATACAAATGATCTGGCTGTTGCATGTGAAACTATGAAAAATTTAAATGGACAAACAATACGAATAAAAAAATACAACAATGTTATTACCGTATTATACAAATTATCAAGTGTAAACAAAATTCAAAAAGTTCAAGTATCGCAACATCAAAAGCAGAAGAAGATAAAATTTTTGAGTTCTAGTATATTAAAATTGAGGGATGGTTTTCAATCTACTCGTATATGTGCTTTTAGTAGACGATGCAAAAATTTTATGTCATTTAAAAAATAAATATAAACATATTTTAAAACAGAATTTGTTATATTTTGTCTTGTCATTCGTAAATACGTACTGTATAAAGTTCTCAGTATTATTGAAACTGTAGATATATGGAGGCAAGATAAATATTGTCGAAGATATAGTTTCCATCTAACATTTCTGTTATTGACAAATAATAAGAATAATAAAAATATAATTTCTATATGTCCATATTGACAAGGACTTTCCGCTTTATTATAATTTTGACCTTCGTCTTCTATCTGTTGGTACACAGTTGTGATTATTCTTGTTTACCTGTCGTCAATTAGTTGCGCCTCATGTCGTGTCCATCGCCATTTGGATTTCTTTATTACTTTTTCTACTTCTCTTTTTGTTCTTCTTAGTTCTTCAGTTATTAATCTGTTTCTTAGAATTACCCCCGTCATAATTCTTCTTACTTTTCGTTGTAGGACTTTTAGAGCCGGTTGTTCCACTTTCAGTTATATATTGGGTTTAAATTTATTCTTCTGTTAAGTTCAATTTCTGTTGTTCCATGTGTGGTTAAAAATTACCAGCGGAATAAATATGAGCTACCGGCAAGATAGCTAACAGAGGCTTCAACTACTATAATATATATAGTTAGAAGAGTTACCAGCGGAATATTTAACCGAATGCACACGAATGTAAACACGAAGTAGTGCGAAATATTGATATTTTTTTACTTGTGTGTGTTCTCTTGAAAGTTCATACAACTTATAACAGGTTTGTAATTAATAATAATAATGAATAATATTATATATATAAATATATATATATATATATATATATATATATATATATATATATATATATATATATATATATTCGAATTCTCTTCTACCCTTTTTCATATAAACATATCAAAAAATAATTCTTTATATGAAAAACTTTGAGCAAAATTGTGTTGAATAAATGCAATTTTACAGATTTTTACCGGAAATGGATTTTGGTTGCCATGGATATAGTAGTGAGAAATTAAACAAACATTGTGGCTGTCATTCTCACAATGACATTTTAAAAATTCACAGAGACAATAATTATAGATTAGTCATAATTTTTCATCATCAAAAACGTAAGGAAAAATTAAACTAACTTGAAATGTTACATTTGTTACAAAGAGATCTTTCTTTCTTGTTATTATCACTCATTTTTAAAAATATTTATGAAATATGGAAAGGATAACAAAATTACAGACCATACACTAAACTAAATCAACACACTGAAAACAAGATTCTTTACGCAATTTCCTCAAATTATGACAGGTAGGGCTTCCAACCTCATAAAAATTACTCATATTTTAACTCTCTGATAGTAGTAGTAAACCAAAACTTTATCAGAAGATGGAAAAACCGGGCCTTAATGGTATAAGTAACTTATTGTCGAAATTTTTTCAAACATGATACAAATTGTTAGTCTTTATAACTTTTTTCTATCATTATTTATTATAATGTTATAGTAATTTTAAGTGCATAAATATAGCCGCTGTGACGTCATCTCAGTCTTGTTTCGGTAGAGTATACAGCTCGTTCGTCGAGCGCGTATCTGTTTTCTGACTAGTTTGTGATTAGAATCATTAATTATTTCATTGGTTGATTGATAATAAATTACTAACTTTTACGTTTACGATTGATCAAATAATAAAATACCTGCTAAAAAAGTATCTTACATTGTGCATGGTTGAATATAATAAATTATTTATAATAACTTTTTATACTCATTTCTTCTTTTTTTGTGAAAGAAAGAATTGGAACTAATTTTTAAAGCGATAAGTCTTTTTGTATATTTGTATATTATATGAACTATCATATTACGGCTCGTTGAATGCGGACCCACTGTAATTGAAATTAAGTGAGTGTTGGCGTTCTTAGGGGAAATTTTTTAGGTGAAAAAATAATTACATTTCCTCACCACGTTTATACTTGTTTACAGAAAAGTAATTTTGCTTAAAGCTACACATTCTCCTACATCTAAAACATATTGTTAGTTAACAGCAGACAGTCGATACCGCCTTCATGATTCTGAGTTCAGCCAATTCCGTTAGCACTGTGTTTCAGCGGATGTGAGCCTATTGCCAGATTGACGTCGATAAAATCATCACTAAATTTGCAAAAAGCAAACGACGAATTGATTTTGTTATCTAAGTATATTCTAAAGATGATTTAATGTTATACAATGTGATTTAGAAGATGGGCAATAACCTCCCCCACCCCCAGACAAAATTAACTTCATGACCCCCCCTTAATTCGAAGTCTGGATCCGCCCCTGAGCAGTTGTCGTACTATATAAGTGCTTACACTTGTTGTAGCTGTATTCGTTGTCATTGTGACTACCGTCACAACCGATGTGTTCGTAGCTGTTTGAACGTCTGGCATTTTAAAACGTTATTTCTAAAATCTTTAAAAACTTTACTTTTTAACTACTCAAAGCATTTAAAACCAATATGACTGCGCCAAGGTGTTATCTAAATACTGACACCTAAATACTAAAAACAAAACGAGCGAGAACGTAAGTTGTTTTTATACGGCAGAAATTAAATTTACAAGAATTTACTTTTCTGTTCAACGGCCGTATCCTACCAGACTGTGCCACTTGTAATAGTGGCCAATGTATGTGGCTGTATAAAAGCCACTTTGGCAGTAACACGCGAAAAACAGAGCCCAACGGCTTTAATTCGCGCGGAGCCTAAGTAATATTAGAGAGAACACTCCCAATAATAGTTCTAACGTTTTGAACGGACAATCTAGAAAATGACAGACGAAGGGATATCGGATATTAACAATAATGGAAATGTACTTTAACTTCAACCAACCTTAACAGCTGTAGATGATGCCAGGCTGCTCAGGAGTCATCGGCGGCTGGTGGGTCTCGAAGTCATCTGAATGACAAACACACACACAACACTAGGGTAGTTTGGATAGGTACACTTTCCCCAAGAATCACAACCAATCTTATATTGAGTTTAACACTATTTATTATAAAAACATGACAAATGGTTTACACAACACAGAACAAACAAATACAGAATTTGAGCACTTGCTCGTAATTAAATGATAGCAATATAATTTAATTACTCCTGAACTTATAACATAAGTTCAACAAACTATAAACCAAATTAGTTTGAGACGATGAGTTGAACTTAATCACTAAAGCATTTCTAGCTTTCACAAGTGATTATCAATTACCGACCAGGTTCATCTAAAGACCTAGAGTGAACTGCCTAAGCCCGGAGCAACCAGAAGGGTACTGAGTAACTTACGGGGAGATGTATTAGGTGTAAATTCCCGACTTTATCAATGACTACGTGTCAATTCCTTCTACAAGGAATATAATTTGCATCATCTTGTCAGCAGAACAAAGACCTACCGCAGATGCTGAATAAGCAAAAGTCAATCTATATTATTGGAAATTATCAATTAAAATAACAATTAATTCTAAGTAATTGAAGCTAGAAATATGTTCATTCTAAATCAACAATAATAATTTAGTCTACAACTCATCAGCTAATAACAATTATGAATGTGTATGATGAAACGCATCAGCCGCGATACTTACCGCTTTGTTACAGATTTATAAACAAAGAAAAAATTCATCAAGAGTTATTATTTGCTAAAAATTTTGAATCTGATACAAACGAAGAATTTATATTTAATACCATGCAAAAGTATTTTCAAGACAAAGCAATTCCTATTTGCAATATTTTGTCTGCTGCTACTGATGGTGCTCCAGCAATGACAGGGCGTCATAAGAGCTTCATATCGCATTTGAAACAAGCAGTACCAAATGTACTCGCTGTACATTATATTATTCATCGTCAGCATTTGGTTGCAAAGTATACACACAAAAAACAAAGAAATCGGATACGTAGCCGTACCTATTACAACTAAAATCACAAAAAGAGTATTCATAATTTAAACAGGAAACGAAATAAATAAATATCAACTTACAGTACGTACCTATAAGGTAAATTGATATCTAGTTTTGTTTCGATTTATAAATTAATCAACTACTGAAGCAAGATCCAAAGATCTTTTCGATACGACAGTTAACAGTGCATAATTTTTGCGACCTTACTTATGCAAGTATATTTTATTGGCATAAATTAGAAAAAGGTCTTTGGGATGGACAGGAAGTAGTTGGAGTGGTACATATAGTTTGATATAAATCTATTTAGTATTATATTACCATTTTAATTTAAAACTATTAAAATTGCAGAAGAGGATATTCGAAGATAATTTAAAGAAGAAAGAGAAAAACTACGCAGACATGCATAAAACAAATTGGAAGAAAACAAATATAATTACAATAAAAAGAGGACATAAGCCCTGAAATACGAAGGACGGCATCGTGGCTATAAACATACATAGTCCGGGTACATATTAAAATTAATTAGTAAATGTACATCAGTACGTGAACAAGCTTCGGAAATAATTCGTTACTAAGTTATATTTATATTCTATTCTACCTTCTACCATCATGTATTTTTATATGCATTTTCAAATAACCGCTTTGTGTAAATTTCTTTTTGCAAATTGAACATTCATAACCTTTTCTACCTTCATGTACTTTCATATGAATTTTCAAACTAGCGCTTTGTGTTAATTTCTTTTCGCAAATTAAACATTCATAATCGTTAATACCTAAATGATATTTCATATGTTCTTGCAAGTGTTTAGTTCTCCTCATTTTTTTATTACAAATTAAACATTCCAAACCCGCTATATTGTTAATGTAACGGGTTGGTTACCGTTGTAACGGGAAGTGAGGAAGGAAGGATGAAGGATTAAGGGAATAATAGTGGGTGCGGTGTTTGGAATATGATAGATGTGACTGAGCGGTGATGAATTAATAAGAGAGTTATTTAGAGTATAATAGAGTATTTATTTAACCTGAATATGTGAATAATGACAAAACAACTCACTTTTAATTGTTACTCTACTCTGGTTGTACCGTTGAAATCTACGAACGACAGGCAAATCCCCGAATGGCGGTTGTAGACGCTACTGACGACTGACTGACGTCTGGTTGACGACTGGTTGAACTTCTTGTCTGAACTGTCTCTTCTGAACTGTTTTCTGCAGTGGATCTTCTGAACTCTCTACTGGTTGCTGACTCGTTGACTATCTCTACTGACTATTCTCTGGTTGACTCTCTGGTTTACGATAATGTCGCCGTATTTATATTAAAATAAAAAACGAAACAATTTACTTTCTAATTGTCGTCTGCCCACGAGCTCCAAGTACTAATATTGTTTTTGACTTTTCGCTAATTACTTCTTGTAATAAAACATTTAAAATTTCCATAAAAATTTGTATTTACATACAGGATGTTCCGATGTTAGCGCGATGCTACAACTCCACCCTGCTTACGATACTACTTGGTACTGCGATGAAGTAGTTTCATCCGACTCTGCTGATCTCTACTGCGACGGTGTTCCTTTAGCCTTTTCTGACTTTCCGGATTCATTCAGACTTTGGATGACAGTAGACTGGAACGCTGGCATGGAACTTTTGGTGTCATGGTTGGCGTTGTTGCCCAGATGACAAGGTCCTGCAGGTCTTTCACCACTTTTGTCGTCGGATAATTATGCTATCATGGCTAATCTCTTCGCGTGTAGTATCGTAACATAAGTGAATCTGTAGCAGCGACGCCAAAACATACGGAAAATCCTGGTAGTCTCCTTTCTTATCTTTAAAATAAAATTTGTTATATAAGATCATGGGAAATTCTTATGTCGGTCGTAGTTTCCAACTTTAGATACAACATTTTTATACTTTACATAACAATTGAAAATTTATACATATATATTTTTAAATAAATCTAATTAAAATCTTAAACTATCCCAATGTTTTAACTTTTTCACAAGAATGAGTAAATATCCTTAAATAATAAACCTTTCTGAAGTAACCATTAATCATGTGACTAAATTAAAACACTAGTTGGCTACCAGCGGATAGGAATGCCAATTTCCTTTGGTCACGCAAAATGTTACTAGACCCTGGAATCCGTAAAGAGTTAAAAAGTTTAAGTAATAATTCCTTAAATTTGGAAAAAACGTATTTATACGCATTCAAAAAAAAAACAACTGTTGACAATAAATCAGAAAATTTGAATTATTCCACTTGCAGTAGGTTTACTAATACATTCCAGTACACGCCTAGATTTATGTCGGTGGTAATTATCCACCGATCCCCTGTTAATAAAATCTCTTCCTCCCTTAGGAACACGGTCCCCTCGTCCAGATTGCCGGAGGAAGTTGCGAGGTCCGCACCCAACAATATGAAAATAACAATCCACATTTTCCTTTAAACTAAACAAAAGTACATGTGAATAAAAACATAACAAAAAATACCTAAATTCATTAAAAGTAAAAATAAATGTAAAATAACAATTATTTGTCGGGCGGTTCAGGCGGTGGTCTCGCGCTTCGAGTGTGATATGGGTGTGTGGTTTTCCTTTGCGTTTGTCGGTTACTCATTCTTCTTTTTCGTGCTTGATTTTTTTTGTTGATTATTATATTCGGTGTAGCTTCATTTTTTTTGTCACGCAAATGCGCTGGTGTTTCTAATTTTGGAAAATAAATTCGCTGGACGTTACGCTGTATATTATTGTCGATTTTATTTTCGTTTCCATTTGCTAAGTCTAGAGTTTTTGATTCTTTGGACAGATGATCGAGATTTAATTGATTTTGAAAGTAGCTATCGTAGATGGACACTCATCTTTTACTAGCAATTGTTCATATCCTATAATTGTTTTCCTATTTATTTTTAGTGGTTTATCTGAGACATTCATCATTTAAACCTTCAGCTTTTGCAACAATTCGGGCGGCACAAACTCCATGAGTACGTAACTCAACTGGCTCTATAATCACATCACAATTGATTCTGTTTTTTTTTCTTTCTCCTAGGCATACCACTTCACTTCTTGCAGGAATCTCTATATCTTCATTCAAAAATATCATATCAACAACTCTATCTTCACTTTTCACAATTTCTTCTTTATCTTCACATACAACTTCATCTTCTATAAACATATCTTTTATGTTAACAATAAAATCTTCGTCATTATAAATATCTGATACTTTCTTTTTGATATTATTTTCGTCCTTTCTGCGTAAATCCTCTAGTTTTTCATCTCTGCCAATTGCCGACTTCGTTCTGTGTTGCTTCACATCATCTTTTTGTGTTTGGATCACTCCGATAATTTGATCTTTTTCCACTGTAAAGGTGTTGTCTCGGTAATTAATATAAGCTTGAAATTTTTTACAGAAATCTAATCCTAAAATACCATCCGTTGTAATTGGTAGGTTGTTGCTGCAAACGATGAACTCATTTTTTTGTCCTAAATCATTAATTAATAAATCGAATTTACCCACAACCGGAAGTACTTGCCCTGATACACCAATGATTACCCTATTTTTATCTAATGATTTAATATTAAGACCCCTTACACAACTATGCTTTATAAGGCATACACTAGCACCGGTGTCGATTAAAAAAGATAAATTTTTATTATTAATATTAAAAGTAACGATGTTTTTGTTATTTATGTTGGTGACTGCCGATGCTAATACTGTATCAAATATTTCGTTTTAGTCGACGCGTTCGGGGTTTGTACTGTCGACTCTTTGGAGTTTAAATGAAATGTTTCTGCTGTCGGATTGAGGTTAGAATTTTCATTTCTATAATTTATATTTTGATTAAATTTACAAAATTTAGCAACATGACCAGTTTTATTGCACAGGTAACATTTTAAAGTGTTATTTGGTCGTCTAAATTGTTGCAAATGTTCATGGTGATTTTGATTTGGGGGAAAATGATGCTTGTAATTTTGATTATAATTCTGGTTACGGTTCTGATTATAATTTTGATTGTAATTATGATGATAAAAATTTCGATTATTATTTGAGCTATACTTTTGATTTAAATTTTGATTACGATTCTGATTAAAGTTTCTATTCATCATAGGACTATAATTTTGTCTATTTAAATTTGAAAAATAACTTTGAGCGTAGTTTTGATTATTGCAGCCTCTATTTTGACAGCAGCAGTTATTTGTGCTGTTGTAATTATTATAACCATGAATGTAATTTGAATTTGGGTTTATCTGGTTGTTCTGAGAATAATTACTTTGAATGTTTTGATTAAAATTGCGATTATTTTGGCAACAATGTCTTTGTAAATTTTTATTATTAAAAAATTCGATAGATTTAACTGTCGGTTCTCGTTGAAACATTTTATAATAAAATTAAATTAAAAAACACTAGGTTAGTTTCAAATAATGTAAAGTTTATTTTACAATACGTATTTCGGTCGACTAGACCATCATCAGGTGAACAAGATGTGAATGAATTTGTACATTAGATTAAGACTTATAAATAGTATACACAAGAAGTCTGACACAAGAAGTGGGAGATACATGATTGAAAACAGATGTAAGTACAATTAGTTTGGGAAAAATACATTTATGACCATAGTTGGAAGAAAATAAGATAAGATCAGACCGAAGAGGTAACTATAATTATTTGGATGGAAATTACATTTTAAACCTAGTTGTAAAGAGATTAAAGCGGACGTATTAAAGGTGAACGGTACAAATCTATTTGTTCATTCATAACCGTTAGCTGGTCCTTAATGGCAATCTGAATATAACAAACAAATCAAGTCATTAATTAAGAAAGATAATAATTTATTCAGTACTCATGACAAACACAATTTAGTTTCAATGAATCCTTCTGCCCCTATACTCTATGGTCTACCTAAAATACATAAAAATAATATCCCTATTAGACCAGTAGTCTCTTACGTTAATGCCCCAGCTTATAAACTTTGTAGAAAAATTAATAGATTGCTCCCAACTTTTATAAACTTTAAACCATCTCACACGGTTAAAAATAGCCTTGATCTGATAGATAAAATTAAATCCAATCCGACACCAAAAAAGTTCAAATTAGTCTCCTTTGATGTTGTGAGCTTGTTTACTTCAATTCCGATTAACCCGCTTAAAGACATTATCTTTTCTTATCTAGTGGAAATGAATTTTAAAGGTGCAAGAGAAATGTTTGATCTTGTTTGTACTTGTTTGGATCAGAATTGTTTCCAATTTGATGGAGTTTTTTATAAACAAAATGATGGTCTCCCGATGGGTTCACCCTTATCCCCTCTTTTAGCGGACATTTTTATGGATCATTTAGAAAAGTTATTATTTAAGTCTTCAGATCCTTTAATTAAACTAATATTCTGCTGGTATAGATATGTAGATGATGTCTTCTGTATATGGACGGGCTCAGGATAGACAGTTAGACATTTTTCTAAAATTTTTAAATAGTTTAAACGTTAATATCCAGTTTACTTTAGAAAAAGAAACCCTTAAATCGTTAAATTTTCTAGATATTACAATTTCACACAATAACGGCGAATTAGATTATCAAATTTACCGCAAAAATACTTATACAGATACAGTCATTCCGTACGATTCACATCATCCTATGAATATAAAAATGTCAGCGTTTCATAGTTTCATTTACCATTAAGTCAAGAAAATTTCCTCAAAGAATTCGACATTATCAAACATATTGCCGTTAATAACGGCTACCCTACGACTTTGGTAGACAAAATTTTAAAACACCACAATAGAAACAAAATTCACAAACTAATTTATAACACTAACAATATTAAAGGAGTACATCAATTTGTTTACAGAAGACTACCATTTATAGACAATACAAGCCTCAAAATTAAAAAAATACTTCATTCAGAGAATATTATTTCATCCTTTTAACATACACTTTAAAAAATTTGCTAGTAAATAACAAAATAATTAAGAAAGACATTTTTCAAAATAGTGGAGTTTATCAAATTAGCTGTAGTGACTGCCAAGCAATTTACATAGGTCAGACCGGTCGTAATTTCAGCATTAGATTCAATGAGCATAAGAAAGCGCTACTAAATAATAATGTGTCTTCAAATGTTGCTAAACATTGTCTTGTCAATAACCATAAGTTACTTGATAAGAGTTTGTCAATCAAACACATTTGTAAAAAGGGATTAAAGTTGGATTTCTTAGAATCCTTGGAAATTCAGATTGCCATTAGGACCAGCTAACGGTTATGAATGAACAAATAGATTTGTACCGTTCACCTTTAATACGTCCGCTTTAATCTCTTTACAACTAGGTTTAAAATGTAATTTCCTTCCAAATAATTATAGTTACCTCTTCGGTCTGTTCTTATCTTATTTTCTTCCAACCATGGTCATAAATGTATTTTTCCCAAACTAATTGTACTTACATCTGTTTTCAATCATGTATCTCCCACTTCTTGTGTATACTATTTATAAGTCTTACTCTAATGTACAAATTCATTCATATCTTGTTCACCTGATGATGGTCTAGTCGACCGAAATACGTATTGTAAAATAAACTTTACATTATTTGAAACTAACCTAGTGTTTTTTAATTTAATTTTATTTTATTATTAAAATTTGAATTAAACTGATTGTCTTGACAAAAATCATTTTGATTACTGGGTCTAGAAGGTGAATTACGGTAATCAGTTACTCGAAAAATTTCTTCTTGGCCAAAATTATTTATGCATGCTTCAACTAACTCAGCTTTCTTAGCAACAGAGATTGCCTCATTTAATAATTTTGGTTCCGATTGTAAAACGGCGCGTTTAAGTTCGGGAAGAATTCCTTGTATAAATTGACCAAGTAACTGTTGATCGATTATACTTTCTTGACCTAATCGTCTTTCAGCAGTGGATTTTGAGAGATCGTATAAATTTTCTCCAATGACGCGCAATCTACAACTATATGAGTCTATTTTCTCTCCTTTCTTTTGTCGACAATGATTTAATTCCTGCACCACAGTAATATATGAAGGACGAGGAGTGAATTTTTCAAATAGCGCGTTTTTAAATGTTTCCCATGAGTTTGTTGTAAACGCCGGATCATGATCAATTTGTAATTTTGCTTCACCGCCAATTCTTAATTTTTCAATTAACACACAGTTTTCAGACGTCCAATTTCCTAACAGACTTATTGATTCTACTTGTTGAATGAAATTAGCTAAGCTCGGTGAGCCATTTGTTGTCTTGTTGTCAAAAATGGGGATAGTATGGTACATACCGGCGTAGATCGCGTTGTTTTGAACTAGGGATTCGTCAGGCATTTTTAATGTTTTATATAATAGTAATCAGGAACTGAATATGAGTTTTAGCTGCCACCAATGTAACGGGTTGGTTACCGTTGTAACGGGAAGTGAGGAAGGAAGGATGAAGGATTAAGGGATTAATAGTGGGTGCGGTGTTTGGAATATGATAGATGTGACTGAGCGGTGATGAATTAATAAGAGAGATATTTAGAGTATAATAGAGTATTTATTTAACCTGAATATGTGAATAATGACAAAACAACTCACTTTTAATTATTACTCTACTCTGGTTGTACCGTTGAAATCTACGAACGACCGGCAAATCCCCGAATGGCGGTTGTGGACGCTACTGACGACTGACTGACGTCTGGTTGACGACTGGTTGAACTTCTTGTCTGAACTGTCTCTTCTGAACTGTTTTCTGCAGTGGATCTTCTGAACTCTCTACTGGTTGCTGACTCGTTGACTATCTCTACTGACTATTCTCTGGTTGACTCTCTGGTTTACGATAATGTCGCCGTATTTATATTAAAATAAACAACGAAACAATTTACTTTCTAATTGTCGTCTGCCCACGAGCTCCAAGTACTAATATTGTTTTTGACTTTTCGCTAATTACTTCTTGTAATAAAACATTTATAATTTCCATAAAAATTTGTATTTACATACAGGATGTTCCGATGTTAGCGCGATGCTACATTAATATGATTTCTCATATGGGTATCCAACGGTAGTTTATCTGTAAACACTTCTTTACACATTTAACATTGAAACTCTTGACTGTCTGGTCGGTGTTGAAATTAGTTTCATCTTTATGTAATACATTGTTATGCTCACTAGTATTACTTGAATCGCAATCTTCATCATCAGATACAGACTCGTTGAGTGTACAGACACGTTGCTGGATAAGTTCTCGGTCTGCGCTGTATTCAGATGCAAGCAATTCGTCCTTGATGTCAATATTACTTTCTGCTGCAATTTTGAAATCATGATTTTCTTCTAAGTGCAGCACATTTTCGTTTTGATTATTTAATTTGATAACAAAAACTTCCTGGACAACCAATTTGTCTTGCACGACGATGTAATCTTCTATTGTAGTTTTCTGATAGTTTTCCTTATCTAACACATTGGTATCCTCACTGAAAATACTTGAACCGCCACCTTGTATATCATCTGATACTGATTCGCTCTTCACAAGTTGCTGGTAAAAATTTGGGTGTGTGCTGTCTTCAGACGCAAGAGATTCTTCTTTGATATCGATTAACTCAATTTTCTGGTTATGATGTTCTTCCAATGACATCAGTTGTTCATAATTAATTACTGTGATTTGTAATTCACTGTAACTCTGGTCCGGGGTGTCGTTGCTTCCTTCCAATACTTTTATATAATTGTTCAAGCGACTATAATTGTCCAAACATTGTTTCTTGAACGTGGAAAAAGAACAAAGTGTTGAATGGCACGAGCAACAAATGTATACAGGTTTCTCCGGGTTCAAAATTGTCTGCAAAAAAAGAAAAGCTCGGTAATATCACTTTGCAATGAAGCTAGTATTTGTACGAGAATGTAAATGTTACTTTTCTGTTAACTATAGTATAGGCCCGCAAATGAAAATAAACCCTCGACAGGAATGCGCTTTAACTCCGCGTGTATTCAGTATATCATATTTTGGCGCAAAAGTGAAATGTACAGTCACAGTGAAAATAATTTTAAATATTGTTTTTGTAATTTATCAACACAAAAAATTATCTTTTATACATTTTGGATGCTGAAAGAACCATGTAACTTATGTCGATATTGTTCACAATTCTATAAATTAGTAAATTTATAGCTTACAGTTTATAAGTATAACCCCTTTACAAATTTACAAATATGGCAATTCTGTTAGTAGATCTGTAAATAGATTTTCTCGTAAAGGAATCTTGAGATCACTTCAAGCAAAACGTTTATCATTTTGTCAACCAAATGTCAAAGCTGCAAATTCGAATTGTTTTTATATTTCACATTCAGCTATTCAAATAATTAAGTGTGACGTAGGTATTATCAATATAAAATAATTGAATGTTGAGTTGAGTTTATTATTATTTAGACATTCTTTGTTTACCTATAAAATTGCATAGATGACTAGATGCAAGCAAAAATGTAATTTTTTTACATATAATCTTTTTGGTTGGACCTATAAATTTTAACTTGTACATTAAAATTGAAATAACTTAAGATGTTACCTAACTACTATTTTTCAGTAGTTATCTATTCATTTTATTTACAAAACTTGATGAAATCATTATAATTAATATTTCTTAATAAAATATCAATAATTTTAATCGAATAAACTAATATCACGCAATTTAAAAATTTATTGTAATTGCTTTTTGTTTCTGAAATTCATGTTAAATTTGTAATTAAGTAAGGTTATTATTATTAACATATCTTGTTTAGTATTATAATAACTTTATCAATTTTCTTAAATATTATCCATAGAAAACTGTCAAAGAATAATTATTATGTAATTTCTCACGTTATTTAAATTTTATTGAGCTTGTGTTTCATATCGTCAAATATAGATATAAAATACTTATTTAGAAGTGCTATAGCCTACTATGAGCACAATATTAAAATTTGACAAAACATTCTTCAAAAGTATACAATATAAATTATACACGTGTTTAAGATATCAAAGAAATAGACGGTACCAAGATAGTTAATAATAATTGCTTTTTCTGTATTTTTTAAATAATGTACCAGATGTACCTGTATTTACTATGTAAGGTAAATTAGTAATACTCAAAGACTTTGAGTCATTGTATTGAGTTGAACAAAAGTTTCTATATAAGACAAGGCTTTCGAAACTTATAGCATAGTATAAATCAAATTTCCAGTGCGCATGACAGAATATTCTCTACCGCGGACATAGCTGGCTGCTGTGCACGCATGCGCCGCGCATTTATTAGACAATCAGTATTTATAAAGATCATTCTTTTGTTTCCTGATTACGTAATTTTGCTTTATTTTATATTTCTTTAGCTTTCGCATTTTCGTTTTAATTTAACAATACATTATTGTAATAAGGGTACGTTTTACCAAATATAATTAATTTTAATTATTTGAAAATCAAATTGTTTTCTTTCTGATTCAGTATATAGATTGTAAAAAAATTATGTAATTATTATTATTCACTATGATTACAATTCCTCTTCCCTGCTAAGGAATAGGGTAAAAACAAAAATTAAAAATTATTTTAAATTGTAAATAGTATCGAAAAAAAATTACTGTGATTCAAAATGTTTTTTGGTCATATACAAAAATACCGGAATTCCCAATATTGTAAAGCATAATAACATTGAAGCTCAAACAGGTTCTGATATACGTAATGCTTTTGCAGATTTCTCTAAATCTGTATTTATTAACGATAATAACACTCAACCAGTCACCTGTACAAACTTTAATTACTCAAATCCTGAAATAAATATAAGTTCAGTTATCATACAGCAGGATGATGTTATAAATTATTTAAAAACATTAAACACTTCAAAAGGATAATGAACTGATCAAATTCCTGTAATATTCATAAGAAGTTGTGCTAATTATCTTGTTTAATTTAATTAATTAATTTTATTTAAACCATCAATACAATCCGGAATTTTACCGACTAAATGGAAAATTTCACATATAACTTCGGCTACAAATCTGGGCATAGAAACGAAATTACTAACTATAGGCCGATATATTGACCAGATTATGACTGTTTGTTCTCCTGTATCATAATAAATAAAATAAATAAATATAACTTTTAAAAATAAATGTCCTAGGTGTACTACTTCTGATTTATTACTTGATACATGCGCAGAAGTTTCAGCTTCTGGTACCTGTACTCTATCTTTAACTACAAATGCATTATTATTCTTATCATCGTCAAACTTATTTGATAAACCAACTACTGTCATAGATTCTTTAGCGATGAAGCAAGATTTGTCTATATTCGTGTCTTGAGATGGTTGTCCGTCGCCAGTTTTTATACTTTCTATTCTCTTTTGCTACATTTTGCATTGTTTTCTTTTTGATGTTATCATAATACGTCTTTAGAGCAAAGGTGGTATGAACAGGGACTTAACTAAGGGTAAGTCTTGTCTTCTCTCATTTGTAAAAAAAAATACAATCATTGAATTTCTCGTTAATTAAATCTCCATCGAAATATATACTGTTACTTATTTAATTAAAAATAAAATAAAAATTATGTATTAAAAATTACTTAAAATGTATTCGAAATAAGTTTCAATTTTAACAATTCTAATGTCAAATGTCAAAACTATTCAAATATAGTCCCTACAATTTAATCAATGAAATACGAAAATAGACTTTCGGTTAAAGTTGGAATGTTCAAATAAATTCGCTATATATTTGTAAGTAGCGAACACTGAGCTTTTCTTCTTTATACTCAAAATTTAAAGCAAATAAGATTTTTAATCAATTTTGCACAAATTACAGAAATATATATATATATATATATATATATATATATATATATATATATATATATATATATATATATATCATGTGATATACCGCAGTTTGCTCCCACATGAGTTTAAAACCCACGCTAAATACAGTAGGTATGTTTGATTTTATACACGTAACTAATAAATAGTGTTAGAATGCATCGTATATTAGTGATATAATTTCGTATTTCAATATATTTATATGAAAAATTGATAGTTTTGTAGTCATAATATGTCAATGAAATTTAGACCCCAATTTTTATGCTCTTGTATGAGAGATGGCAGTCTTGATGGGTAAATAAGAAATCTGTTATTAGGGTTCTGCTTTGTGTTCGCGCGTTTTAGTTCTCTACAATAATATTCCCAGTAGAACTTGTACTACTCAACCTACAAATGTTGATGGTATTAACATATTATTAGTCGCACCAAAAACATTTGACTGAATAATATGTAAAATTTAATCATTGTATTGTTATTCTTTAAGATATGGAACAATTATATATACATTTTAAAAATCTGATGCGGACACCACATGACTTCCTTGTAAACATATTAAACTATAGATATTTCCTAATCCATAGCATACTTAATTACAAAAACCAAAAAATTATATAATTTTTAAATTACGTATTTTGCTTATTTAAAGGCCTAATTTAATTCTTGATGTGCTAGACGCAGAATTTATTTCTCTAACACTTTTATTTGTTATTCCATTTTAACAAAAATCTATTATGTTATTTCTATTGATATAATAGTCTTATATACCAAATTTTAAAAATTTTTGATTATATTTGAAAGTAGCTAGTTTAACATTAAAATCTAAAATAGGCTAAATTTTCTACTTTTTTATATTCATCTTCTATCCTTCTTTTGCCTGTATGACTGTTTCTTTCCCATCTTTAATTATTCAATAAATACAAAGAGAGGTGCACAACTAGATGTTACTCTAATGCAACAACATTGGTATTAATTTTTCTATTTTATTCTAATTTTTTGTTTTAATCCATTACAAACTTACAAAAACAAAAAATATATAATCTCGCTTATACAAAAGGCTAATTTAATAATTTTTGTAATAGACGCAGAATTTAAGTCTCTAAAACTTTCGGTTTCCAAATTTCAGCGGAAATATCTATTTTGACCATCCCTGAATCCATTTTGACTAATTTCGCCGTGACGTCTGTACGTCTGTACGTACGTTTATACGTATGTATCTCGCATAAATCAAAAACGGTAAACCGTAGAAAGTTGAAATTTTGTATTTAGGACTGTTATAACATCTAGTTCTGCAACTTCCTTTTTGATGATTATATTACTTCCGGAAGTGGTATTTTACTTCAAGCCTATATTAGCTTTTAATGAAAATCTATATTAAAGTATAATCCAAAACTTTTCAAATTTGGCATATAAGACTACTATATCAATAGAAATAACATAATTTTTTTTGGTTAAAATGGACTAACCGGAAGTGATACATTACATGAAGCTGGTAACAGTTTTTCTTGAAAAAAAATGGTATTATTTTGATTTTAGAAATAAATACTGCATATAAAAGTTTTAGACAATTAAATTCTGCGTCTAGCACATTAAGAATTATTAGATTAGTCTTTTGTATAAGCGAAATATGTAAATTTAAAAATTATATATTTTTTGTTTTTTGTAATTAAGTTTGCTATGGATTAGAACAAAAAATAAGAAAGAAATAAAAAATTCATGTTAATGTCAAATTACATCAAATATGTGCAATAAAAAAATCTATAGTTTAATACGCGTACAAGAAAGTCATGTGGTGTTCACATCAGATTTTTTAATTACACGTAATTGACATAATTGATCATTGACATTAAATTTATATTTTTTTAAATATTTTTTTCCTAATCCATAGCAAACCTAATTACGAAAACCAGAAGGTATATAATATTTAATCAAAATGGATTCAGGGATGGTCAAAATGGATATTGCCGCTGAAACCTGAGAACTGAAAATTTTCACGATTACAATACTTCATTTACTTCGCACTAGGAAGTAAAAATTACATACCTTTTGGTTTTGGTAATTAAGTTTGCTATGGGATTAGGAGAAAAAAAATCATAAATTTAATGTCAAAAAATATGTTGCTTGCAAGTATCTATCAGGTCTATTTTTCTCATCAGTTAAATTTCCTTCCCGGTTTTTTTTATAACAAATTTTTTTTTCCCTCAAATGAAAGATGTCAATTTCAAAATGCTTGTCAGTTTCTCAAACTGTGAAATACATGAAAAAATAATTTGTTATTCCAGAATAAAAATATATCGAACTCATGGTAACACAGGTTTAAAAAATAACTCTGGATTAACTAATCCCGAAATAAGTAAATATTTATTATTACACATATAATTAAATAAAAACATTTTTTACTAATAGTAATATTTACTTTCTTATACGAAGTAATACTAAAGTATAGCAATAGGGCCAATATTAGAAAAATTTCGCAATGGTTTGTGTGTGTGTATGTGTTAATAATAATTTGTTTAACTTTAGATAATTTCTGTGTAATAGTAATACAGAGTGATTCAAAATGATTGACCGTCACGCGATAATTATAATGAATCAGTTATGAAGGTTTATAATAATATAGTATATTTATAATTAACTCAGAATCTTTTATTTAAACAAATAGGTACATTATTAAAAAAAGCCAAGACACCGACTTGTAAGTACTACTTTCAAATCTTAACAAACAAACGACAAATGACATATTCTTCTTCACTGTAAATACTTTGAAAACTAGAAGCTTTTGCATAAGCGAATAAATGTATTTATGTCTGTTTAATTAGATATATTGAAATGGTAAGGCAATGCTTGTCTTTATTAAACTTTATATTTTTGTTAGCTACAATACTTATATAGTTATGTGTATATTATTCTCGTTATTAATGGGAAAAAAATATTGTAAATTAGTTCATAATTAAACACATGTATTTATTTAATTACTTTGTTAAGATAATTTTAACTAGAAAATTAGCCCGCCAATCTATTTGTAAAGAATCTAGTCGAATGACAATAAAATTTATCTATTTATCTGTATTATTATAACAATAATATATTAGACAACAGATAAATAGCACTATGGTAGCTTTGTTTTGACAGTTGGTAACAGAATCTCAGACGCAAAAATATATGTTAAAACTATATATCATAAAAATTATTCAAGCTGTTCCTGATGAACAATTATGGTTCATTTACATTTTAAAAGAGAACATAAGAGGTCATTGTTATATTATTTGGTCCATTTTTGTACTGTAATTTTTATGAATTACATTTTGAATTCATAGCGTTCTTGAAAAAGAAATTCAACTTGGATTTTTGTTCATTTTGTTTGTCATATCTGACAATGGCAACGATGCTTTGAGTTTAAAACTATACAGCTGGCAACACCGTGCGACCTCGCCATGTGGTTTGCCATAGAATGTTTGCTTCCGCCACCGCATCCCCCCAACATTAGCACATTGTACAGGGCAGTACTTGTGAAAATGTGTAACCACCCCGCGTTTATTCTGTTTATCCAACAGCGTGTGTACAGGGGACAGTAGCCCCTGTCCCATAGAGTATCTTTTGTCGAAAAACTTTCCACACTAATTCGTACATTCATAATGAAACCATATCTATTAGTTTAAGTTAATTTTACTTGTTATTTATTTTATGGATTTGTGAATGGCATAATTCTGATTAATTTTTAATAATTATGACAAGTCATTGTAACTTTGTTAATTGTTTTAATCATAATTTGTTAATCGCTTTATTTTCAATATTATTTAGTGTGTACTCGACATTAAAAAGTTGCTCGTTTACTACTTATACGTTCGCTTAGTTTAATCATTTTGAGGTTTAAATACTGAAAAATTTAAAAAAAAATTACATTAGGTACTGAAGAGTGTCAATTATAATTATCACACTATGGTTTTGTATAAAGGTAAAAAATATACTACATAGGAATAAAATTCGCGACCCGTCTATTGTCAATAATATACAATTATTTCACTCGCCTAATTTGTACAGAATGTCTTGTGTCATAAAAAGTAATACCTATAAGCTATGTCAATATAAATTCGAGATATTATATATTTTATGATGAACTCAAATAGCACAAATTTATTAATATTATGTCTATGTATTTGTTAATAACTACTATAACTAATAATACCTATATGTTAATATTTGTAGAAACTAAATAAAAAATTTCAAGTAAATTGATCTGATAAAATATGAAAATTATACAATTTCGCGTGTGTCTCGTTATAATGGGATGATTGAAAACTGTTTTATAATTAAAACAATAACTACTCAATATGCTATCAAGCTCTGATTTTTTACATTTAAAATGTTGCATCAGCTATAGTTATGTTTATGTATGAATTACTGTAAATATGCTTATGCCCGGTTTTATAATGAAAAATTTAATCCTCACTTAACAAAGTGAAACTTAAATTAAATGGTCAGTTAAATTCTGTTACCGTTTTATAAAACAAATTTTGCATCAGGTAACCAAGTGACGGTTATTTGCAATTATTTAAAATTTTATCGTAAATTTAATAATTATATCTGATTTTTTATAAATATCTAGTAGTTCTTCTCTCGTTGCTAAGGTAACGGAAAAAATAATAACGTAACCTTAAACATTACAGGAAATTGAATTTCGAAGATTACATTAATTATTTGTGTAAAAAAATTGCCAAAGAAGTAGGATTTTGAAATAGAATTGGTAATTATTTATCTATTGAAACGAGAAAATTAATTTACAACACTATCATTCTCATTCATTTCACTTATGTTTCTATAATTTTATATATGAGCAAACAAACCGACATAAATAGATTACAGTTTCTTCAAAGCCGAGGAATGCGAATTATATTAAAATGTAACAAATACACTAGCATTCGAAGTATGTTGCAAATATTAGGCTGGTTCAATGTTAAAACGTTTATCAAGTTCAACTGCTTAGTTTTTGTGCATAAAAAAAAAAGTTGAATTTAATGCCGCAATACATTGTTGATAGTGTGCAATATATGAAAACAGTATATAGTACTAGAAGTCAGGGTGACTTCTTTATAAAAAGAAAAAATAAAACTATCTGAACCTTATTTTAATTTTTATATCATTATATAAGTAGAATTGCTAAATTATATCTCCAAAAACTCGAGGAGGTCGAATGCTTTTTGCATGACCAGTATCAAAGGATAATGTCGTAATATATGAAACATATTACGAAGAAATTGACATAACATCACTAACGTCAAACATGTTCACAATAGATAGAAGAAATAATGATCTATTTAAAAACACTCACAATATAAATTAGAACTTTATTTAGTACGATTACACACAGGCATTAAATTTCAAATCATAACGTACATCAAGGATATTAAAATAGTATTTCATATCTTTGCAGGGGTCAGGGGTGGGTCCAGCGGGGGGGTCATGGGGGTCATGACCCCCCCCTAAGCAAGGATTTTTTTAATGTTGGTTCTAATAGTTAATTGGCCCTAATACATAATAATGATGTCATTATTTACGATAACTCACTTTGTTAAACAAATTAAATAGAAAATATTAGCTAAGAACTTACAATTCTAAGATAATTAAGAACTATTGTTTGATTTATTATTCTAATAAATAGCCAAAAACCAATATTTTGTGGGGATATTATTTCGACCCGCTGATGGGAGAGGTATTCTATTTAAGACCTAGTCAAGTATGTGACTACCGACATTTGCACTTAGAAAATTATCTTCTAATTCAATAAATTTTGTATTCTATCGATGAACCGATTAGATATTGAAACTTTATGATTTAAAAAGTATTGGCGTTCTTAGGGGAAATTTTTGAGGAAAACAATTTTTTGTTATATTCTAAAGATGATTTAATGTTATTCAATGTAAATTAATGTGATTCCAAAGGTGATTTAATGTGATTTAATACGATTCCAAAGACGATTTAGTGTGATTTAATTATTTAAAGCAGGAATATAATATGAGCAAATACAAATGTTTTAGAAGATGGGCAATACCCCCCCCCCCTCGAGACAAAAGTCACTCCATGACCCACCAACGTAATTCGAAGTCTGGATCCGCCCCTGGCAGGGGTATCCCGATACGTTGAAAAATATCATCCGTTAAAATTTAATATTAGGCAATTTTCCACTTCATTTAGGAGAAGATTTACTTAGCAACTAAAAAGTGAGCTTTATAAAACCCAAATTTCTGCTAAAGTAAATTTACTAGGCTACTAAATTTTAAGTGGGGAATATATTTGTTTATAAAACCGGCCCTTAAAGTTTTAAATCAGTGAGAAGATATTCATAAGCAACATATATAACAACTGTAAACTTTATTCGAATACTGGTCGCCGTGAACATCAAGCCTACAGCTGAGAATATTTTGTGCGACACAATTCCAGAGCCGCGGTATCAGGGCCGTATTTATAAATAAGCGCAGGTAGCGCGCGCTTCGGGCCTCATCGTCAGGAGAACCTCCTCACACAAAGTAGCGAACTGAAATACATGTGAAACCTTATAACAATACAAAAAAAATCCGCTGCGCAACACAGTACTTCCCCGACATTACAATACTTATAAATAATAATACAGACCGCTTTACGATAATGTTTTTGAGTTCGGAAGTATCTAATCATATAGGTTTGAATTTGTAAGTAAATAAAATAAATAATATTTAATCAAAATTAAAGCTTCTAACTGTATTATACATATGAAAATATAATACATGTCAGAATCAAATATATGTTATTTATGAAACAATATTCAATTTTTCTGAGAAAAACGGGCTAACCAGATTATTAAATAGAAATTATCTTTATTTAGAATTCTTATATGGTCATAGAGAAAAATATCTGAAATAGAGATTGTAGTTAATCGTTTTATGGTTCATTTCAATTATTACGTATTTTGTAATATCCACTAATATCTTTGGGGACGGTTATTCGACGGCTGGTAACCGCACTTCACGCGAAAAAATATTTCACTTACCGAGATCTGCTTAGGCAGAGTGCCACACCGAATAATGGGTAAAAAGGCGTGATGATATATATATTTTTTATTTATTTATTTGTGATAAATACTATCGTTTATCAAATAAATGCAAATTTTAAAAAAGTCAATAAAGTTATGGTACCTATTGTTGTATAAAGCTCATCAACGAAGTGAAACTAAGTTTTTTCCTTAAAATCTTAAATATAATTTCGATCTAAAAATGAACAATTTTGACCTGTGTATGTATGTACATATACTCTATCTGTATAATTCCCCCAATTTCAACTAATAATATTCCTTATTTTAAAAATCCAATTAATAAAAAAGACTCCTTAACTGTTAGTGCCCATGACTTCATTTATCCTTAAGACGGCATTGGAAACACTGCAACTATATTCTAATATTTTATAAAATTAAAAACTATAACTGTCAAATCGAATCAAAGTCCCACAAATATTTCTTTTTTTGGCATAGTATTATTTAATGTTATAATTTATGTATTCCAATGTGTAGAAATCGTTATACGCTTTCGTGTAATTGGTTTTTTATTTTAACCAAAATATACCATAACTGACATCTATTATCAAGAAGTCATAAGAAATATATACTCGCTTAATAGTTCCTTAGATTCCTGGCCCAGTGCTGCCACGAAAAAAAGTTTGGAACCCCGTGGTTACAAATTTTTTAAACTAATATTTAAACGACTAAACGTAATGCGAATTAGTACTTTTTTTAAATTTAGGTTAAGAATACCACAACGATTTCGTCTGGTATCGTTTTATTCATCATTAAATACTAATTAAACAGATATTTGTTAAAAACATATCAAAGTTTGGAACCCGGGCTCCGAACTTATTTTGGGGTTCAAACTTCGGTTACCTATTATGACTTCGGGCTCCATAGTACCGCGAAGCACAACCTATATACATATATATATATATATATATATATATATATATATATATATATATATGTATATATATATATATATATATATATATATATATATATATATATATACATATATATATATATATATATATATATATATATATATATATATATATATATATATATATATACCTATATATATATATACAGGATGGTGACTCGCTCGGCCGGTCATAGGAATTTAACATGGGCAATCAGTTTTTTTTTAATTTCCTGCTTCCCTAATTATTTTAAGCAAAAACGCGTCAAATAAAAATATTAGGGCATCAAATTACTTTTACGTGCTTTGTAACGACAGGAATTAAATATGAAAATGTCGAAAATAGCGTTAAAAATATTGATAGCCATGGAATTGAACAAAAAAATAAATAAATGCTTGACGTTTTATCTGTCAAAACATCAACGTTTGACGTTGTGACAGATAAAATGTCAACGTTTGACGTTGGACCTGTAGGAGAAAATATTTATATTTTATAAAACATTCATAATTAAGTAGGCAAGTAAACAGTTTATTTATTTAATTGTAATATCAGAAGAAAAATTTATTTATAACAAAATTAAACTATAATGGACATAATAAATATATATATTCTAGTCTAGAGCCCAAGTCTTTCGTAGAAATTACGGCGCATATTTGATAGCTGCCAGTAGTAAATAGGCGCCGATAGCCAGACACCTATGGAGTGCGAGAGAGACAGACATATATAAAAGGCAAGGCAAAGACAAAGACGGAATCCCTCGTGTATGACAAAGATATCTGCCTCTTCGTCCACTCTAAACAACTGCCATAGACGTGCGCCGTGTTCGCGGTGGGCTCTATTGATAGATCTTGTAAGTTAGTATTGTATAGTGAATTGGCAATGTTGATCTCGCATTTGCAGATCTCGTGACGGGGGTGGTGGGATATTTGATGAATAGAATGCGTTATAAGAGTTAATAATAATAATAATAAAAAAGAGATTACCTTTAAGTGTGCCGCCAATGAATGCAGCGGTGTGTGTATATATATAAGTAATATTTGGTTTGTGCTCGTTATCGTTTATTGTTTTTTTTTAGTGTAATGAATGATACTTGATATACAAGAGAAACTACGTTTGTAGAATTAACATAAAAGTATATTTTTTATTGAACAGAACATTATAAAATTGTACATTATTAAACACTTATATTTTATAAAAAAGATTTCACATATAATATTGTATTTTTTCTTCATACAAAACAAACGTACATAATAATTTCTATTTATAAAAAGTTTTCTTTTGGTATCCAAGAATTAAACTGATGATCAAATCCTAGCCATTTAACAAAGTACTCATTCTTTCGACGTTTCAGAATTTTCTCCACAAGATAGCTGTCGGGATATTTTGTTTTCTGCAGTTCTTCTTGATAGAAACCACCTTCAACGGGATTTCCTTGCAAGTCTTCTAATATATAAGTTACTGGTATTGTGTGCTTAACACTGGCCACTTTAAATACTTCTGTTGTCCAATTTGGCGTGTATCCTTTCTCAAATGTATGTTTATATTTACTGATACGTACTTGATCGCCCATTTTAAACAGTGCCGGCTTCAGTCGACTTAAAATCATATTTGCATTTTTTCTGTATGCTGCTATATGTGTTGATGGCATAACAGTAATAGGCTTCATTTGTATAGTGCGATGTTTAGAATTATTATATTCTTTCACAATACGCTTTATAATATTTAGCCATTTATACGATCCTTGAAAACTGAATTCACGCCACATTTTTTCCTTTAGTGTTCGATTCCATCGTTCTACAATGCTAGCTTTCAAATGTGAAAACGTTGAATAGTGATTAATGTCGTGTTTTTGCATTAATTTCTTAAAATGCTGATTGAAAAATTCTTTCCCGTCGTCTGTTTGTAAATTTCGTGGTTTTCGATGTCCGTTGCTAAAAATTGTATTCATTGCTGCGGTAACTTCCAACCCAGATTTCGTTGTAACGGGTACAGCCCACGCATATTTAGAATATGCATCTATAACTGTGAGCAAAAATTTGCAGTTGTTATTGAAACTAGCGTACGCTGTCATGTCCACTAAATCCGCCTGCCACAAATTGTCAAAACCTTGTAGTATAACTTGACGTCGTGGAAAATGGCGACGAGCAGGCCTATGTAGTTCGTTAGTCAGTGATTTTTTAATATTGTCACTTTTCATTATGATGTGTCTTGTGTACTTATAAAATAAGCCATTTGTTCTTTTAGAGCCGCAAGATCTCTTGCAACTGTTCGAAATTCTTGTATCTCCTTGTTTACATACTTAAGTTTATTGTCAAATTGTTCAGTAATTAGTGCAGCTAATTCTATATTCTTCATAGATTGACTATCCTCGACTATAGTAATTTTTTTAATTACTTCTCGTGTCTCATGTTCTAACTTCTGAATTAAAATAGCAACACTATCTCGAACTGTTCTCAAATCTTCTGTTAGCTGATGACTCAATGTTTTGATTAAAATGTCAACATACTTTTTGGTAGTCACATCTGTATCCGAGCGTGGAAGGTCAACATTAAACAAACGTTTATTTTTGAAATTAATGTTGCCATCATAGCTCAATGAAAATGGAAGTTTACCGCCGCCACCACCACCACCTCCGCCGCCCCCGGCGACGAATGATGTACTTAAATTTAAATAACGTCCAAACTTATCAATAGACATGATAGGAATGAGTTTTTATTCAATAATATTCTCTTCCCTTAATTCTTCTTCGATGGCTGCAATTTCGTTATTTAGGCCTGTGTGTCCACTTGCACGTGCGGAATGAAGTAAATATAAACGATCTACTAATTCATTAATATCGTTCCAATATTTATATTCAAGAGAATTGTTAGAAGCAGATAGCAAATTACTCCCTCCGCTACCAGTTACCGCTGACTGTGATTCTATTATTCTCTTATACTTGTTATTCTTCACAATTTTACCAAACGGTAAATAATTAGATTTGGTTGCATTTGTATTTATAATTATATTTTTATAAATAACCAAGTCATCTTGAGTAAAATCCACTGGATTAGCAAGAAACAACAGCTGTGCAAGCCCTGGTGTAACTTTATATTCTTTGTCATGTATAGTGATAATGTCATTATTATTGTTCAACGAAATGTATGCATCACCTATTTTAAAATTGTCGCCAATACGTCTGATTCCATATCTCAGATCTAATTGTCTGTTTTTACCGTTGGTATAAATTAATTGTTTTATATAATCTCTCATAATTGGGCCGACATAATCATGTAGATATTGTTCAATAGTTTCTTGGCCAGTTGCTGACTGACGTAAGACGTCAAAGGGTGGCGAAAATTTTTTGATTTCTTCATTTTTAACTTTATTACTATCCACAACAACAGCAGGCTCCATTTTAGCAATGACGCTGTTTAATGGATCCAGAATTGGCTTAAATCGTTGCATTAAAGCATTGTTCGTACTGACTTTATTTCGTTTTATATTGTTGTATTTACGCCGGATGATGTTAGCTGTTTTCCCTATATCCAGGATGAGTTTCTCATTGTTAGGTAATTTTAATTTACTATTTTGACCTGTATTTTTTATATTCTTCTTATTTTTCTTCATTTTGCTCTCTTTCTCTCTCTCTCTCTCTCTCTCTCTCTCTCTCTCTCTCTACTCGTGTTAAAGCTCCGCAGTGATACTAAAAAATATACTAATGATTCACACTTATGTATGAGTCAAAACGTTTGCGGTATCGACCCTTATTTAAGTTCTCATCCTTGCTTATTACTACAAAATCGTAATTATTATCTTTCCAACAAAGAGAACATAAATCCTTAAATTTTTGAAATGTCATATCTGTATTGACATGATCATTATATATATGATGTAGATTCATGTCATCTTGTTTGAAGAGTATTAGAAAATTTGTTTTGTCTCGAATTAAATGTTTCGGTATATGGGCGTATGTTTGACATAAATAAAATGAATCAACTAGACTATGTCGACCCATGCTAAAATATTCGCGAATAATATTTTGTTTGTCACATACAACATCGTCGAATATAATGAGTGAGTTTGGTTTTGCTGTTTGAGGTTTCACTATATTTTCACTGCCACTGAAACAATTATAACCAATGTTCGGAATTTGTTCCAATATTTTCTCTAATAGAATATATTTTGATTGATACGGTGTTTTTGAATATAGATATATGTTTTCAAATTTCAATCCATTTGTGTCAGTGATAAGACTTAACATAACATTCGTTTTTCCACAATTCGACGGTCCGCATATAATCATCAAAAATAGATTCATATGTATCTATATTTTGAACTTTTAATGATATAGGTTGTTTAACTATCTTCATTGCTCTACACATACTGACAAAAATTTATTCCAGTGTCAACATTTATATTTACATATATAACTATATAATCATTTATATTTTATTTTTGTTTGTTACTGACTATTGAAATGTCAAGATCTCGATATAATACTGGCAGTGGTTTGGTGAATTCAATAATCAATCGTCTTCCTGTTGAATTACACATACCCGGCTATCAATATTGTGGGCCTGGTACTAAACTTAGTAAACGTGTAAAACGTGGCGATCAAGGGATAAACAAGTTGGATGAATATTGCAAGGAACACGATATAGTATACTCTGAAAATAAAGATAATTTAACACGTCGCCACGACGCTGATAGTGTATTAGAAAAGAAAGCTTTGGAACGTGTATTTGCGCGTGATTCTTCGACTGGAGAGAAATTATCAGCATTTGCTGTGGCTAATACAATAAAAATAAAACGTAAATTAGGTATGGGGCTCAAAGTGGTAAATAGAAAAAGACCAACATTCAAAAATGTAATTAAAATCGCAAAATCTGCAATAAAATAAAAAAAGAAGTTAAATTCAAATATTGACAATGTAACAGCACGAAGTGTCATTAAAACTGCGCTCAGAGCTGCCAAACGTGAAGTTAAAAAATACAAATCACATAAACTACTACTACCGACAACTAAGCGTGTTATACCACTGCCTAAAGTAGGAGGCATTTTGCCTTTGATCCCTATTTTTGCGGGACTGTCAGCACTTGGCGCGTTATCAGGTGGAGCAGCTAGCATTGCTAACGCTGTACTTAAAGCAAAAGATGCTAAAAAACAACTAGATGAAAATAAACATCACAATCGTACTATGGAAGTTATTGCTATAGGAAAAGGCCTTGAAGTAACGCCCACAAATAAAGGTTATGGTTTGTATCTTTCACCGTATCCGAAAAACCATTAAATTTGCCGAACGTACCACTGAGTACCGTGGATTTAATTACATATGCTAAATATTATAATATTCCATATTTTCGAAATGTTTACATGCGCAATACATTACCGCGGCGACCAAAATACAATGAATCTGCCATTGTAAATTTAGATAGTGATATAGGTAGTGGGACTCATTGGGTTGCTTATAAGAAACGTGGTAAAAATGTAATCTACTTTGATAGCATAGGTAATTTACAACCACCTGTAGAGATAATGAAGTACCTCGGCAAATATAATATTCATTATAATTATAATAGTGAACAGTCACCTAATACTGTAATATGTGGACATCTTTGTTTAAAATTTCTTTTGAATAAAAACAGAGTTATATAGATGAATAATGTTAGTATTCCCAATATAAACGGTGAGTGAGAAACGCGCATGCACAAGATGTCGATAACAGTAACTTTAAATGGACACAGCTCATTGCTAAGTTCAAATTTTTTTCCGTCAATCGAATTGAAAAAAGACAATGATTATGCATTGGGTTTAATTTTATTTCAAACGTATAATTCTATACCGAACATTGATAAGACCAATAATTGTTTTTATTATGGCGACGCAGTCTTAACACTTCCTGTAGGTTCTTATGAAATTAAAGATATAAACAAATACATAAAAAATAATCTGCCCAGCAATATTAATTTTGAGTTGAAAGCAAATAATAATACATTACAGAGCGAGATACTGTGTAGTGAACCGATACATTTCAATAAACCTAATAATTTGGGGTATTTACTGGGGTTCACGCCT
Organism: Pterostichus niger; assembly: GCA_947425015.1. Classification (NCBI taxonomy): domain Eukaryota; kingdom Metazoa; phylum Arthropoda; class Insecta; order Coleoptera; family Carabidae; genus Pterostichus; species Pterostichus niger. The sequence goes on along the minus strand of OX380351.1, from coordinate 9,860,887 downwards.
CAAACTCTTGAAGGGAACAAACTTCATAGATCTGCTCAGCCAGTGCAAATTATTAAAGTTAGTACAATTCACATAGAATGCAATATAACTACAGGCTCGTATACGAATGGACGTTTATCACATACAATACACGAGTTTACACCAATAGTCCCGCCAGGATACAAAATAGTTGAAGTACCAAAAAATATTATTTATCTTCCACTTCGAGTCCATACTATTGACAATATAACTATAAAAGTGGTAGACCAAGATAGAAATTTGGTTAATATCCTTGACGAACTCGTGACAGTTAGACTACACATTCGACAAATATAACATGCTATTCATGAAGAAGAGGAAAATAATAAGAGGGGTAGACCGCTTATTATTATTAAAACAAGAACACGAACAACAACAAGATCCATATAAATATAATAATACATGTGAATCTAAGATCAGAAGTGATTCATTCGCGTCAACAATAACAACAAGCAGAAATATATTTTAAAATCGTTGGGTTACAATTTAAAAATAAAATACGACGATGAATACTAATACATTTGTGACAGATGACATTCTGGCTGTCGGCAATGAAGTTGCATTTGATGAGTCAATTACTCGTATAGCATGGCATTCTCATCAGCCGTATGTTACATCGACTTATAATAATAATGATGAAATACGTATACCGATCCAACAACAGGACATATACACATTACCGTCGCAAAGTTTCATTTACATAGAGGGTACAGTGGAGGCAGTTGTAGCAGCAGGACAGAATCCAATTCCAGACCAGAATATAAAACTCATAAACAACGGAATATCGTATTTATTTGACGAAATACGTTATGAATTGAATGGCATTGAAATTGACAAGACAAAATGTTTAGGCATAACATCAACTGTGAAGGGCTATGCGTCATTTACAGAGAACGAAGTGAAAGCATTAGAAAATGCAGGCTGGAGTATGGAGAATGCAAGAAATTCAATTTATTTAAACAATAATTTCAATGTTTGTGTACCGTTAAGAACACTACTTGGATTTGCAGAAGACTACAATAAAATTATCATGAATGCCCGTCAAGAACTAATATTGGTACGATCAAAATCAGACAATGATGCTTTAATTACTACATCAGACGAAGAGTATAATGTAAATGTTAAGCTTACAAAAATAAAGTGGTGCGTTCCATATGTGTACGTTGCAAATCCAGAACGTTTAGCATTGCTGAAATTACTTGATCGAAATAAACCTTTATACATAAACTTTCGAAGTTGGTCAACATATGAATACCCCTTATTACCTGCAACTAATAAACACACCTGGACAGTGAAAACAAGTGCTCAACTGGAAAAACCACGATTTGTATTACTTGTTCTACAAACGGACAGAAAAAATTCCATTAAAAAAGATACATCCATTTTTGATAACTGTAACATAACGAATGTTAAGTTATATTTAAATTCTGAATATTATCCCTATGACAATTGGAATTTAGATATGAATAAGAATAAATATGCATTAATGTATGACATGTATGCACGTTTCCAAGCATCATATTATGGACGAATCAGTGGAAATGGAGAACCATTACTAGGGGTTAATAACTTTAAAACAATTGCCCCAATTTTTGTCATTGACTATTCAAGACAAAATGAATCCATAAAGTCTGCACCTGTAGACATTCAAATTGAAATTGAATCAAAGGAACCGTTTCCAGATAAAACAAGTGCGTATTGCATCATATTACAAGATAGAGTGGTAGAATATAATACAATGACGAATGTTGTTAAAACAATGTAATTCAAACATTAATAACCTGCAATTTTCGATATCTTATCAATTATAAAGGGAAATAAACAATTACATCATGGCAGTGACACACAGAGAGAAAGAGAGAGAGGATTTTTTAAGATGATATATATATATATATATATATATATATATATATATATATATATATATATATATATGATTTTATATTATCTCTTTTGTTCATATGTACGTGAAATATTAGTGCTGTAAACTTGTGTTGCTTGCCGCTGACGTCGTTGACACCAAGTGTGGATTTTTTCTTTAATAAACAACATCAACAACAAAAAGGTAAGAATTTTAAATTTGCATACAACTATTTCAATTATTTACAACAATTTTATTTTTTCTAGCAATAAAAATGCATAAATTAAATGAAATTGGTCAAATGACAACCTACAATAAGCCAGTCAAACGTATTCCGGAGTTAATTGTTAATCAACCATATAAAATAAATTACCTAAAACAAGTTAAAACAAAATCATTCGGTGCAAAAATCATATGTGACTTAGGATTATTCAGCGTATTTTTACCTGAAACATTTTCAAATTTAACAGCAAATGATATCACCGAATTTAATGAAACGGCAAATATGGCATTGATTTATTTAGGCCAGAAGGATATGGGTTCAGGTCGTAAAGCAGCTTCATTGATAGAATTTAAAATAATAACTCCGGGAACAGTTGAATTTACATCAGCTGAAACCGCTGGTGAGAGATTATTGAAAAACGATCCAACACCAGGTCCATCTTCAGCAGCACAGCCAGGACCGTCTGCAGTAAGACAACCATCAAATAATGTGAGTTAAAAATTCTTTCATACAATTTTATATTATTAGTTTTTCTTAATTAGATTTTACTTCCAACAGTGAAACCACAAACTACTACAGGCCACCATGAAATGCACACACAGTCAACGTCATTGTCCTCCACATCTCAACAACAGCAGCCTCAACAATCTCAAACATCAACACAATATATTAATGATACTAAAAATTTATTTAAAGTTATAAATATTCGGCAAAGAAGTATGAAAAAATTTAAATCTACATGGCGTGAAATTATTATTGCAATTGACAAATATTCATCAGACATTGATCCTTTGGATTGGTTAAATTCTGTGTTTGATAAAATCCTAAAATATCTTTCTTATGATATGAAAATTGCACCATTTGATCGAATCGGTTTAGAAATTCACAGTGACTCGTCACCGGACAATCCTATTGGAATAAGTTATAAACATTTTTCGGATTTATCAACTAGTATTATTGTGAATGCTATTGAAAGTGTAATGCAAAGTAATAAGACATTTCTCGTTAACGGAGAACTTATGTTATCTGTAGCGCATACAATCATGCCTGTCGGTAAAGGAAAAACAAATATGAATTATATTCCGTTTGAAGATTATTGTCGTCGTAAACATTCAATAATACATATTCAAAATAATGACAATTTGTGTTTAGCTAGAGCTCTTGTGCTAAGTATTGCATATTTAGAAAATAAAGATCTTTATAAAAAATTACGTTCATCTGAAAAAGATTTAAAATATCATGCTGTTGAATTGTGTCGTAAATATAATGTAAATTTAGAGAATGGAGCAGGTATAGAGGAATTACAAGATTTTCAAAATAATCTCACTAATTATAAAATTACTTTGTTCGGTGACGATCGTCTAGGACGGGAGATTATTTATGAAGGCTCAAATGATGCAAATGGCGTTGAAATTAAATATATAGATGTTTTATATCATAATAATCATTATAATCCAATTATTAATATAACCGGGGCTTTTAATGTACGCCATTACTGTCGTAAATTTCATGTAGGATACAAAATAAAAGGTTCACATCGATGCCCATTTACATGTTCACGGTGTAATATGTCCCACGAAAACATAATTAACGAACAGGTTATAACTTGTTCTAAATGTCACAGAAAATTTAATGGACCAACATGTTTGGAAAATCATACGAACAATAAATCATATTCAAACAGCAGATCAATGTGTGATGTTATCAAATTTTGCATAAAATGTTTAAAAACTTACAGTTTGGTATTAAGAAAGACGCCACACGAATGTTTTGAAAAATTCTGCTCAGTTTGCAAGGTAGGAATAAATTATTTAAAATTATTTATTTTTTATTTTACATTTGTTTGTTTAGGAATACGTTCATCCTACACATCAGTGTTACATGAAAAATATTACGTGTGACGAGGAATCAGCACCTGCAGTTCTATACATTTTTTTCGATTTGGAATGTTCACAAAATACGCCATTCAAAAACAACACCACTGGCACGCAAGATAAGAAAATAAATAATGAAATCTCTCTACTGGAACATATACCCGTATTATGCATTGCACAGCAGGCTTGTTCAAATTGTATGTATAATAATAGTACTATGTTTTGTAATACTTGTCGCATTCGAGAACATATATTCAGTGATAATCCAATTAAATGTTTTTTCGATTATTTAACGTTACCACGCAATAATTTAAAAGATATAATTGTAATAGCCCATAATTTAAGGTCTTATGGTGGTCATTTTCTTTTAAGATACATGGTTGACAAATTAAAACTAAAACCAAATGTACTGATACGTGGAACTAAAATATTAAATATTCGTATAAAAAATATAAATTTTATAGATAGTTTAAATTTTCTGCCTATGAAACTAAGTGAAATGCCAAAGACTCTAAATTTAGAAGGTGAATATTGTAAACACAAAGGTTATTTTCCGTATTACTTTATTCGAGAGGAAAACATGAAATATATTGGTCATATACCATTAAAAAAATATTACGCCATTGAAGGTATGAGTTCTAAAGAATACGTAAATTTTGAAACTTGGTACAAACAAATGAAAGAATCAAATTATGTGTTTGATATGCAAAAAGAATTAGTAGAATATTGTAAAAATGATGTTACTATATTACGTGAAGCATGTTTAAAATTTAGAAACCTTTTCCTGCAGAATAATAATGTAGATATATTTAGACGATCAATTACTATATCTAGTGCATGTTTATATACTTATAGGAAAAATTATTTACCAGAAAATACAATTGCTGTTGTCCCAACAACCGGATACAGATGTAGTCAAAGTAATAATTTCTCTTATGAGGCAACAGTTTGGTTATTGTGGGAGGAAAAGGTTCGTAATATTACAATACAGCATGCATTTCGTAAAAATGAACATACTGTGCTTGGGTTTAAAGTAGATGGCTATACAGAAATTGATGATAGAAAAATAATTTTCGAATATTATGGGTGCTGGTTTCATGGTTGCAAAACTTGTTTTCCACAACATCGAGACGATGATTTGTATAATACAGGCGGTGATACCATAAATTTACGATTTGAATCAACTGTTAGAAAAATTTATATATTAAAAAGTGCAGATTATGAAATAGTAGAAATGTGGCAATGTCAGTTTGAGAAAAAATGTAAAAGTAATGTTGAATTACAAACATTTTTAAGTTCAAATGATATTGTTCAAATAAAACCATAGTTTTTATGGTGGACGAGTCGAAACTATGACAACCTATTACAAGGTTGATGACGATAAAAATGAGAAAATTTTTTATTCAGATATTTGCAGTTTATATCCATTTATTAACAAATACGGTCGCTATCCCATTGGTCATCCTACAATATATGTAGGCGATGAATGTCCCGAAATAAGTGAATTTGAAGGTTTAATTAAGTGTACAATATTACCGCCTATTGATTTGTATCATCCGGTATTGCCTTTGAAAATAAATAAAAAATGTATGTTTATTTTATGTCGTACGTGTGGTGTAAATATGAGTCTCGACGCATGTACACACTGTGACCGTGACCGGGAAATTACGTCTACATGGGTCGTTGATGAGGTACGTTTAGCTATTAATATGGGTTACAAAATTGTTAAAACACATGAAGTGTGGAAATTTAATACTATTCAATATGATGAGAAAACAAAATCCGGTGGATTGTTTGGTAATTATGTCAATAAATTTCTAAAAATTAAACAAGAGGCAAGTGATTGGCCAACCGAATGTCACAATAATGAAATATTAAAAACTAAATATATTAAAGATTTCTTTGATAAAGAGGGTATACAATTAGATAAAGAGAATATTCAATATAATCCTGGTTTAAGATCTGTATCAAAATTACAATTAAATAGTTTATGGGGTCGTTTTGGGATGAGAGAAGATATAACACACACTAAAATCATTTCCACGTACGAAGAACTTGTTACGTATTTCTGTAACCCAAATTATGAAATTATTTCATCGATACCCATCAACGACGACATTATGTACATTACGTGGAAAGAAAATGAAAAAAATTTGCAACCATCACCTACCACAAACATTTTTATTGCAACTTACACTACTGCGTTGGCACGAATTCACCTTTACAAATATCTAAATAAACTTAACACTCGTGTTCTTTATTGTGACACAGACAGTATTATTTATACACATAAACCAAATGAATGGATGCCTACGCATGGAATATATCTGGGTGATATGACAAATGAACTTGAAAAATACGGTAAACTTTCTTACATTGACACATTTGTATCTGACGGGCCAAAGCACTATTCTTTTCGTATCCGAGTTAAAGGAGATAAAAATAATCTTAAAACAGAGTATAAAGTAAAAGGTATAACAATAAATATTAGCACTGAAAATATTGTTAATTTTGATACTTTAATTCGTTTGGTCACAGAATACACAGATCCAATAGTTTTAAAATATCCAAATAAATTCATTCGTACCAATCAATGGCGAGTAATGAGTCGAGAACAAATAAAAACTTATCAACCAGTTCATTTTGAATACCGCTGCTTTTAGTGGCGGCACACTTAAAGGTAATCTCTTTTTTATTATTATTATTATTAACTCTTATAACGCATTCTATTCATCAAATATCCCACCACCCCCGTCACGAGATCTGCAAATGCGAGATCAACATTGCCAATTCACTATACAATACTAACTTACAAGATCTATCAATAGAGCCCACCGCGAACACGGCGCACGTCTATGGCAGTTGTTTAGAGTGGACGAAGAGGCAGATATCTTTGTCATACACGAGGGATTCCGTCTTTGTCTTTGCCTTGCCTTTTATATATGTCTGTCTCTCTCGCACTCCATAGGTGTCTGGCTATCGGCGCCTATTTACTACTGCTGCCGAGCTGTACTATTCCTGCATTCCTCTGCAATTCTTTGTTTTAGAGAATCCAACTTACACTACTGCGTTGGCACGAATTCACCTTTACAAATATCTAAATAAACTTAACACTCGTGTTCTTTATTGTGACACAGACAGTATTATTTATACACATAAACCAAATGAATGGATGCCTACGCATGGAATATATCTGGGTGATATGACAAATGAACTTGAAAAATACGGTAAACTTTCTTACATTGACACATTTGTATCTGACGGGCCAAAGCACTATTCTTTTCGTATCCGAGTTAAAGGAGATAAAAATAATCTTAAAACAGAGTATAAAGTAAAAGGTATAACAATAAATATTAGCACTGAAAATATTGTTAATTTTGATACTTTAATTCGTTTGGTCACAGAATACACAGATCCAATAGTTTTAAAATATCCAAATAAATTCATTCGTACCAATCAATGGCGAGTAATGAGTCGAGAACAAATAAAAACTTATCAACCAGTATATCTTAAAAGAAAATACAGTGAACATAATTCAAAACCTTTTGGATTTAATAAGAAACAAAAAATATAATATTTATATTACTGTAGTGGTCTTAATAGTAGTAGTATTAGTAGTGTATGTAATATTTTAAAAATAGTTATTATAATTTCTACTTTATTTGAGTGTGTGTATATTTGTAAAATGGTGGCTCTAATAAAACTCTGTTATGTATAAAACTCGTTTATAAATAAATATAAGTGTGTATTAATGTTCAATTTTATATTTTATATTTTTTCTTCAATAAAATATACTTATATGTTAATTCTTGTATATGTATAAACAACTTTTTTATAAATAAATATAAGTACATAGGCTACGGGCTCATGGTTTTTAGTTGGTACCACTGATTCCCCTACGTCAGCTTATTTCGACTGAATATGTTATTCAGTTCATTTTGAATACCGCTGCATTCAGTGGCGGCACACTTAAAGGTAATCTCTTTTTTATTATTATTATTATTAACTCTTATAACGCATTCTATTCATCAAATATCCCACCACCCCCGTCACGAGATCTGCAAATGCGAGATCAACATTGCCAATTCACTATACAATACTAACTTACAAGATCTATCAATAGAGCCCACCGCGAACACGGCGCACGTCTATGGCAGTTGTTTAGAGTGGACGAAGAGGCAGATATCTTTGTCATACACGAGGGATTCCGTCTTTGTCTTTGCCTTGCCTTTTATATATGTCTGTCTCTCTCGCACTCCATAGGTGTCTGGCTATCGGCGCCTATTTACTACTGCTGCCGAGCTGTACTATTCCTGCATTCCTCTGCAATTCTTTGTTTTAGAGAATCCACATTTGGGTGCCTCCTTTTATAAATTTTATTTTTTAAACGACCCCACAGAAAGAAGTCATTTGGTGACAAATCCGGTGATCGAGCTGGTCATTTTATCTGCCACAACGTCAAACTTTGATGTTTTGACAGATAAAAAGTCAAGCATTTATTTATTTTTTTGTTCAATTCCATGGCTATCAATATTTTTAACGTAATTTTCGACATTTTCATATTTAATTTCTGTCGTTACAAAGCACGTAAAAGTAATTCTGTTTATTGATTTAGATGCAGAGTTTGATGTCCTAAAACTTTTACTTGACGCGTTTTTGCATAAAATAATTAGGGAAGCAGGAAATTGCAAAAAACTGATTTCCCATGTTAAATCCCTATGACCGGCTGAGCGAGTCACCACAACAGGAACTTAATCCCAATTACAGTACAGGGTCCGCACTCACCGAGCCGCAGTGTGGTAGTTTATATAATTTTTAGCTTGAGTGAGATTCGAACTCGGGATCTCCGGATTCGAATTCCGTATCGCTATCCACACCACCGTACTGACGGATATATATATATATATATATATATATATATATATATATATATATATATATATATATATATATATATATATATATATATATATATATATTGTTTTCATAAATCTGTAGTAAAGAATTATTTACTTTTTGTGTACTACTTGTAACTACAATTCTTTTGATTTAGTAGATAGTACTTCTATTAAAAATACAGTATTATTTTTAACTGTCTCTTTATTTCAATCAACATGTTTATTCATATTACATTTCTAAAGTCCTAGAATATTTTACTTGTGTTTGACTTTTAAAGTTAATATGTATTAATTCAAGAGGATCTTTCCTGAAATTATTTTTATAAATCCTAGTTCTTTTATCAGCCAAAATTATGATTAATTAGAAATAGTTTTAGTGATCTCGGCAACCAATTGTAACTCAGATTATTGACAGCAAATTGGGAATTTGTTACACGGTGAACAACAACATTTTAGATAATTTACAAATTGTGAATTGGTCCCCTTTGAACTTAAAAAATATATTGTTGCTGTCAGAGATAATATTATTAGGCGCAGGTAACGAGACTCCCCGGTGCAAACTTTATTTTTATTAATAATAGGAATACCTGAATAATGCATTCTCTATTTCCCTCACCTCATGGCACACGGCGACTAGAGTTAACTAATTTATTTACGTATTTTGGCACTTGTCAATGACAGAACGTGATAGAAAGAGAAAAATATTGAAAAGATAGATTTATCATAGAGCTTGTATAGAAGAAATTGATCGAATACTTCATACAATAAATGTATTTATAAAATAATATATAAATTTAATGTTTATATGTTAATCAATATTTTATAATATAAATGGAAATAATTTGGCGGTTAATATTATATAATTGTAATTAACTAAGATAGTTATATTTTTCTATTGGAATCAATCCACAAACTACAAGGTCTATGATTATACTGACATTTCTACTTGCAGTGTGCTGTGTAGTAATTTGGTTGTCTAATATAATTACATTAATATATTATTACTATCTAATTTTATATTTAAATTTAAAGGTAGGTTAGGATAGCCAAAATAGGTGAATAAAGTTAAAAAACTGTTAAGCTATAAATACTTGTTAAGACAAAATTAAATGGGAACAAGCAATCCCTGAGTCAAACGTAGACTGAATTATTAGCGGTTAAATACAGAACTAGTGATCAAATGACAAGTGAACGAAACCTACACAGGAACAATAAATAAACAAAATCTTTGACCATAAAAATGAAAAACATTTTTATGCTGTGAGCTTTAAGCAACATTATCAGTTTTGCTATTAACACTATTTTCAAACAAGTTAATGTAACAGCTTTCTAAAAATAATATTTTATATTTCTGAATGTAAGATTATATAGTTGTCAAAACATATATCATGATTATTATTTATTGCATGTTCAATATTTGCGCTATGATTCTGATTTTTATTTTTTAGCTGATAACAATGTTGTTGAATCCGTTTGTAGGTACATTGGTTGATTTCACCGATATAAGTAGTCGGATAATATATTTTAGTTTATAACTTTTCATAGATTCATCGTTTACCGCTTGTAAACTTATTAGTGGAGGGGGAGCCGTAGGGCATGTTTTCATCTGATGCGTAAATTTAGTAACATGGGATATGATCATCTGAAATCGTTTGAAAATCTGTGGTTATTTTTATACAACTCAATTGAATTTTATACAATCAACTGTTATAGTCGAAGAATTCATCTTTTCAATAATAACAACAATGTAAATATTATATAAAAATGTTTTAAATATAAAATTATGAATTGGTTACATGGAAACATGTTGATATCCACTCTTACACTCTTAGATTGTTGTTATCCCATAATATTATAGGGAACTAGTTTTGGAGCTTCCACTTCAATATTGTATACAACTCAATGGTACAAATTCATATTGAACCAAAACTCACTTTTTGCCACAATCTAATACAAGCTTTGTTTTTGCCTGTTTTAAGAGCAGTGTTTTTGCGTGTTATAAGTATCTCTAAAATGTTAAAACGGTGCTCTGAAAACATCCAAAAACAAAGCCTGTAGTACTATCCATTGTTTTATAATGTTTTCAAATCAGTTACAACAACAAACAAAAGTACTGAATTAAATATTGACCTGTTTCTTAATTTTGTAGAAGTTTTTTATTATGTACATAAAATACGAACAAAAAGAATTAATTGTTTGATTAATTAATTAATTTTGGTGTAGGTGGCTCAGTGGTATCGAGTCGGCCTGTGGATTTTATTTATTTATGTAAATTATAACGTTAAACAAATTAACTTTGTTTTTAAAAAGTATTTATTTTACTTTAGACGTTCCTACTTGTACAAATTCTGAGCTAAGACTAACTTAAAACATACAATAATATTTCATGGCTAAACTACAACTACGTATAATGTAATATGATAATTCTACATAAAGTCACGTTCTTAAATATTAACTGTCTATGTCAGCACTATTCCACCCTATAACTCCTCCCTTATCAGAAAGGAGCACCTCCTGGTAGCTCAATTTGTTCTTCTTCCGGTTTTGAGTTGATGGTTGGTTTCCTTAGTTTCCTGGTTTTTATCCATTTTATTAGGAAGTACAGTCCAATTATTATTATTAACAAATATAATAAAACAGTCCATACACTTGGCATATGGATGTTGATGGCTTCTTCTTGAATAGTTACTACAGGATTTAATGAAATGTCTTCTAGTTTCACAGGGTTTAGGTTTATTGAAAAATTTGTTAATGTCGAAGTTTTAAGTGCGAAATTTAGTTTTGGTAAAATTATTGGTTGTCCTTGTTCTTTATTCAAAAATATTAATTTTTGTTGGTTGTATATTATTTCACAATTTTTATCATTTTTTATTAAATAGATTCCGCGCAAAGTTTTGATATTTATTTCATCTAAACACTTAAGCGTTATTTTATCTTCGTGAAGGAATATTAACAAATATTTATTAATTTCCGGAATTACTTCGATATGGTTTTCTTTTATGTTAATTTTAGAATAGTGACACTGGGTAGAGGACTGTTGTTGTAAGATTTCTTGTTCACATGATGACTGATGGTGGTTGTAGAATTTATTGGGGCACTGATAAACTTTGGTTGCAGTACATATGTCATTTAGAGGCATTATTTCAGTATTAGATTTTAGAAAATATCTTGCACTAGGGATAATCGTTACAAATTCTGAATCGTATATTGTTGGTATAGGGTACAAGTAAAACAGTTCAAAGTCCTTTTCAAAGTTAATGGGAATTGATATTAAGTAAATTATTTGGGATAGTTCAACTTTACAGTCTACTTTTAGTAGTGATTCAAATTCTAAAATATTCTCGGAGTTTGGTTCAAAAGGTAATTGGGATTTATAATGTTTAGAGATTTTTTGTAATTCAGATAATAATTCATTTGGATGTATTATACTGGGGTGTAATGTTCTCAATTTACAAAAGGTAATGGAATTTTCGATATCTTGTAGGATATCTAGGATCGAGTTGTATAGGATTATTAATTGATCGTAAATAGTTTTTGCAAAAAGAATATCTTGAATATGCATGTTATTTATTATTTCACTGAGTTGTAGTATTTTGGATTTCAGAATAGATTCATTATGTTGTATGTCCAAAATGGTATTATTAAAATTTGTTATAATTTGGTGGTTTACCGAGTATGCCAGTTTTAGTTGGTTTTCTAAATTGTGTTCATTCTTTTGCATGTGATTTAATATTTTGTCATATCTCTTACCGTCTTCTGCATCTAAGTTGCCAGTAACGGCTTTGAAAACTGATCCCAATCCATCTATTAAGCCTCTTTTATTTCTATTTTTATTTGTATGAAATTCTATATTATCAATTTTGTTATTAATGTTCGTACGAATAAATTGTATTATTTTCACATAATTGTCAAGTTCATGTAAATATTTAGAGTTATTAGATATTGTTGTCTTTAGGTCATTATATTGGTTGTTTAGGTTGTCATATTGTTCGAAAAGGGGTTTGAGGTTGTAGTAGTGGATAAGTGTGTGTGTTGTTTTTTCTAATTTAGCCGGTCCCAGTCTAATAGGTAGTAATCCAATATTTTCGGTTATGTTTTTGATGATCGATCCTTGTCCAAATGTGAACAGCCTGGAAGAGTATTAAATTTATAAGTCTTTTGTCTAGGACGTTTTATATTAGAGAGATGGATTTTTTCCATTGTGTTCCCGTGTTTAGTTTCTAATTTGGCAGTTTTTAAATTTTTATTAATTGATTTTAATTTTTCGGATTTAAATTTATTTTTTGTTTTCTGTTGTTTTTGTTTATTTTTTACGAAAATTTCTTTAGGAATTTTTGGTAATTCTTCTCTGGTTTCATTACGTTTACTAATTATTTTTTCTTTATTTTGCAAAATTTTGTTATTAATAGTTTGATATAAAATTTTTGTTTTATTTCTATGATTTTCCATGTAGTTATTAACAAGCTGTTTATCAATATCTATATTGAAGGGGGAGTTTATTTCCAGGTGACCGGATATGATTTCTGATGGTTTTATTTTCGTAACAGAGTGAATTGTATTATTGTATGCTAAAAGAGCATAGTTTACTTTAGCTTCAATTGTTTCTTTCGAAAATTCTGCCTGATTGTTGAACAATCTAATGTGTTCTATGAGAGTCGAGTGGAAACGTTCTATTATTCCGTTAGATTGAGGATTTTGTGAACTAATGAAGTGGGTGTGAATTTTGTGTATGTCTAAAAGTTCTTTAACTACTGAGTTTCTAAATTCTAGTCCGTTATCAGAAATTATTTGCTCCGGTATTCCATGGTGCGTGAAATGTTTTATTAAGTTATTAGCTACTTCGATACCTTGTCCGGAATTAAGTTTATATGCTTGTGCGAATTTGGAAAATGAGTCAACTACTGTTAAAAATTTAGAGTTTTCTAGTGTTATCGTATCTACATGCACAATTTCAAAGGGTTTTGTTGCTGTCGGTGTTATATTAAATTTTAAATTTAGGGGTTTTCTGTCATATTTCGTAAGTTGACATGTTTCACAGTTATTAATATACGTTTGAACCGTTTTTCTTAATTTTGGCCAGTAATACCTCTGTTTAATGCGTGCCTCTGTATCGTCAATACCTCTGTGGTTTGTTTTTCCCGTGTGGTAGTTATTTATGATTTCTAGTATTTCTTCTTCGTTAGTGACGTCTGTAAGATATTGTGTGCATTTAACCATGTGTATTTGTGAATGTGTGAAATATTTTTGGAGAACTAGAGATAATTTTTCATATAATTCGTCTTCAAAATATAGATAATATTTAACTTTTGGTACTATATACTCAAGGAATTGAATCATTTCTTTTTCGTAGTTTGATTTTGAAAATTGTACCAGCATTCTTTGTTTTGTGTTCTCGAAAAGTTTCAGAATTTTTGGTGGATTAGGGTTGAACTCTACTTCAGATATGATTATCTGATTTTTTCCGAAATTAACAGGGTATTCAGCAATAGGTATGCCGATTACTGGGTTCTCTTGATTAGAATGAACAGTGACGTCACTATCGTTATCGTTGTGATGTTCGTTGTTTACATTTACAGTTTGAATATCATCCCCCACTTCGACAACTAAAGATTGATTATCATCTTGATTATTAGAGTTTTTATTACTTAATTCTTTATTAAAGTTATCCATGAATTTTTGAAAATGGTTAATGTTTTCGTCTGAATCGTTTGTATTAATTTCTATGCGTGGGAGTGTGCTATCTGCTAAGGTAAAGATTGTGATTAGTATGTTTGTTTTGTCGAAGATATATTCGAGCATTGATTTAACATCGTTCCAGTTTAGTTGGTCGCGTCCGCAAGCAATTCTGGGTAAACTTAGGTTTTGTATTTTATTTTTTAAGCAAAAGCTTCTTAATTGTAGTAGTGTATAAAACATGTCTTGTTTTGTCGGTTTATTGTAGTAATTTTCTTTTGTTATTAGATATATTATAAAACGGTTATTTTCTTTAAGATGAATTAAATTATGAAGTTGAGGGTTCTGAGATTTTAGTTTGTCAATATTTTGAAATTTGTTTTTAAATTGTTTAGCAATTCCTTTTGACATTTGTAAGTCCTTGCTGACGCAATGTGCGAGACTGTTATCTGATGGTGCATTAAATAAGTTCCCAACTACTTCGATGATATTTGTGTGGGTCGGTTTGTCTGTTTGTTTTTTCGTTAGGTAGTCTTGGTATTGTGCTAGGACAGATTCGCTTTCGTACTGTTTTAATAAATTTTGAATTTTGTCATCGGGTTCTCGCGGAATTCGGCTTAGGGCGTCTGCATTTGCATTTAATTTTCCTTTTTTGTAAATAATATCGTAATCATATTCTTCGAGTTTCAATCTCCAACGTATTAATTTTTGGCTACAATCCTTAAGGGAAAACAGCCACTGTAAAGGTCTGTGATCAGTGCAACTTGAAAACTTTCTTCCAAAAAGATACGGCCGAAAATATTTTGTTGCCCAGTGTATTGCTAAAAGTTCCTTCTCGATCGTGGAGTAATTAATTTCTGTTTCGTTAAGCGTTCTGCTAGCGTAAGCGATTGGAAGGTCACTGCCTATCTTACCTTGTGATAAGACGGCACCGAGTGCTACATTGCTCGCATCGCATGTCAGGATAAATTCTTTGTCAAAGTCTGGGTATTGTAATATCGGTTCGTTAGTTAGTAATAGTTTACATGTCTCAAAGCATTGTTTATATTCTGAATTATTAATGTCAATGATCGCGTCTTTTTTTAGAAATTTTGTCATGGGTTTGGTAATTTTTGCGAAGTCTTTTATGAACTTCCTATAATATCCAATAAGTCCTAAAAATCCTTTAATTTGTTTTGTCGTGGTAGGTAATGGGTAATTTAGAATAGCTGAAATTTTATCTGGGTTTGGTTTAACGCCATGAGGGGTTACAATGTGTCCGAGATACGCAACTTCTTTTTTTAAAAATTCCGACTTGTCTAATTGAATTTTTAAGTTGGCTTCTTTTAATCGGTCGAATACTAGTTTTAAATTGATTATATGTTCGTCTAGGCTTGTGCTAAAAATAATTATATCGTCGAGATATACTAAGCAAATTTTGTTAGTTAACCCTCTCAAAACATTGTCCATGACACGTTGAAAAGTCGCGGGTGCGTTCTTTAGCCCGAAAGGCATTCGTAGGAACTCGTAATGTCCGTCTTCCGTGCAGAAAGCTGTCTTAGGTATGTCCGAGGGGTTAACCACTTCCCAAAATTTTGTACACCGAATTTCCTGTACTTCGAATTTCCTCTGGAATACCTGTATTACCCATGGATTACCTGTATTTCCTGTGGATTACCTGAATTTCCTGTGGATTACCGGTATTACTTGTTGAATTACCTGTATTACCTGTGGATTGCCCGTATTTCCTATGGATTACCTGTATTTCCTTTGGAATATCCTCGTAGATATTTATTTATCTCTGGAAGCTATATTTCACCATATAAAATCAAACTTTTAATAAAGTAAAGTAATAGTGATTTTTTTAGACAAGACAATAAAATTAGATTTTATCGATGAGCTGAAAGTGTTGTCACGAAAATTATTTTTCGCGAATCAATAATTTAATTTTATCGTCGTTTGTAAAATTCTATTTTTTTTTTCTATAGCAGATTCTAAAGAAAATAATATGAAAAACCAGTTATAAATTAAATTATTCTTTAATCACAATTTTTAAATTTCAGTAGTTTCGGTTGTTGTGGAGTTTGTTTGAAACAAGTTTAAAAATTAAAGGATTTTATCTATCCTTGCGGTTAAAGTGCTACTTATTCCACTACTTTGAGTTGAACAAAGCATACTTTAAAAACTGATATAGAAAAAATTAAATATATCATCATTCTTTTTTTTCATTATTGGCTGTGGCATTCGACTGTAGCAGATTTTTTAATTAGAAAAACAATAATAATTATAATTATTACTATAAGATTAAACTCATTTTTACACATGTATTTACTTTTGGGTGTTCATGTAATGATTATTAACTTTCATTATAAGGGTATTTCGATTGAATACAATTTGAAAATAATTTTTAAAAGATTATTGCAACCTTTATTATTGAAAAAATATATAAAATTTTAACAATCTTTGGTAATAATAATAATCTAAAACTGAAATAATAACCTAAATAATATTAGAATATCTGTCAACGGCCATGGCTCAACTCGTTGGAACTGATCTATGCGATAATGCGAGTTAAGCAACGTTGCGCGCGGGGAGTATTTGGATGGGTGACCGTCCCGAGAAACCCGCATTGCTGTTGACTCTAAGATCTAAAACGCAGGATCAGGGCGTAATGGCAGCATATGACCTTAGCAGTTGGTCCGCAAGGAAGCCAGAAGGAAAAAAAAATAAAAATATTCAAATAATAATAAAAAAAAAACAAAAATAATCTAGTTATATTTAGAAGTTATCATGAAATTCTTTTTTAAACGATTTGTATAATTTTTGTATTTGAAGTCTGTCAGTACGGCGTATCTGCATTGGTCCTGAACCAATCATTTGAATGGGTCCAAAAAATACAAACTTTTTCTGTACAATTTGTATATCATCTAAATTTGGCCACGAAAAATTGTCCAATGTCTCTTTCAAAAATTTGATTTTATATTTAGATTCTGGTAAAATTTCTATAGTTCTTCCAACATACCATCGATCATCGTAAAAATACTGTAATATTTCTCTTGTTCAATCGTAATCTCGGTCTCATTTGTTATTTCTGTGTCTTCTATAGTAAAATCTTCTAAATCTGTACTGTCATCTAATATTATATGATCATCATTGGATAATTCTGATGAGGAACTATCATCATTAGACTGTTTCATTTTATAATTTTTTATAGCTTTGCCTTTCAAAGATTTACTGAATTTTTTTTTATAATTTCTATTGAATTTCCTTTTAACTTTAAATTTGAAAACTCGTTATCTTGATCCTGCGGTCCATCTTCTTTCTTGTCTGTGATAGCTTTCACGTTTGATATGGTACATACGTAATATTTTATGTCTTTGAATCCATGCTCATTTATATCCGATAGTTCGATATTTCCTGTTTCATTTATACTGTACCAAGTACTAAGACAACCTATTCCTTTTTTTTCAGTTGATGTAGCATTAATTGGAGCTGTTTTTAAGGAATATGCTAAATGTTTCCCTTTCCTTTCAAGTAACTGAAAGATAAAATTCTTCCAAGCAGAACATCTTTTATTGAAGCTTCTTTCAAACAAGTATTAGACAAAAAAATACACTAATCACCGATGTTAATAAATGATGTTTGATAAATTAAACTAGTATCATTTATTGAAAGATTCTGAGGTACTGAAATAGACGTTTTTTTATTACTTTCTATAACCCGGTACAGTCTGTCACTGCTTAAATTTTTATTTTTTTCTTCAAACAACCAACAGAGAGATGATTTTTTTATTGTCATTGTTTTTTTTATTATCTAATGACACTCTAACAAACGGACCACTTTAAAAAAATTCGCCAGATATTTTGTCATTATACGTTTTAATATTAAGTGATTAAGTCATTAAAGAAACCTGCGTTCTTTAAATTCGTAAAATCTTCAGATATGTCAACATCTATATCTATTTGTGAATAATTTTAACAACAGGCATTGTAAAATTATTCCATGGTTCATCTATCGTCATACCCTCGGTTATACGCAGATCTGATGCAAGTTTAATAGCCTGGATTTGAGCATTTAATACAATCTCAGAAATGTAAGTGTCGTTATATTTATCAAAATTATCAAGTGACGTATTATTATAACGCAAGCGCGAACTCGAAGAATTTTCTCTCGGATATTTAAATTGATTTGATAAATCGTTTGTTATATTTTGTAATATTTGTATTTTGTTGAGTCTGGTAAGAATATCAAATATGCTGTAATTCACTACAGTTGAGAATGTAGATGTCATAGATCGCGTTGCTCTGAAAATCTGCTCACATGGTTGGCTACTAAACATCCAAGGAACAAACATTGAAAAATTTAAATTATTATCGCGAAAATGTCTTATTAAAATAATTAAAGCATGTGCATTCAGTTCTATTGATAAATAGCTATTTGAAGAAATAAAATTATTTGAAATAGTGTATCCAGATTGAGACACGATCCACGATTTCCATATTCTTAAAAAAAAAAATCGCAATACCATATGTTATAAATACGTTCTGATATCTGCATGTCTTTGCTGAGAAATGATGTAAGAACTTTATTTATTATAGATAAATAAACTCGGGTACCAAAACTATCTGAAACGTATTGCTCTAGAAGGTCGCATACATGTGCAGCAGATATTTTTTCTACCGCCTTAAAATTCATTTTATTCTCTGGATTGACATCTGTTTGTATAAGCAAGTGTTTATCTTTTGATACATCACTGATTAATATTTTAAGGTGCGTAGCTGCCACCATATATTTTCCCAATGGTAATATTATTGATGGTTTTAACAATCTCGTTCTTAGTTTAGTTCCTATGTGAACTGTGTCTTGTATACATATATCATTACTGTTAATATTACAATAAAACCAATTCCAGGGTCGTTGCACATTAATTTCTGGTGGAAGCTGCATTACATACCTAAGAAACAAAATTAAATATTGATGAAGTGAAATAACCAGTTAATTTTAAACATATCACTCAGCTCAAGCAATTAGTATGAATATTTATTTGTTAAAACCGAGATTAAAACTGATATGTATTATTAAATATAAAGAAAGCAAACTATTTTAAAATAGAATAGTATAATTGAAATTGATATTAAATTTACCTTATAGACTTTGTTCTAGTCAGTTATAAATCCACCTAAATACTCGCATGTTTACGCCCCTTATTCTGTTAATGAATGCATCTGTTTTCATTCGTTTGATTAATTTTATTACTACTTTCTAGTAAGTTCCCTATAAAATTGGCCGGTAATCTTAAAAATTATGTAACAAAAATGAAAAAACAACAAAGAATGATAAGTTCTTCATAGTTATCTTAAATAAAACTTACCTGTTACAATATTATAAATTGATAATATTATTACATATACTGATCACTATAACTCGAGCTAAAAATAATAACTCATAAGCAAGCTCACACGTTATACGTATCACAACAACATCAGCGGTTCTAGCGCGGATTCTGGTGATCGTTAATATTCGTATGTGTTCGACATTTTTCGGTACATGTTGCACACTTCCCCTGTGCCAATACTACTGTTCATATACCCAAGGAATACCTCTCGGAATACCTGTATTACCTGTGGATTACCCGTATTTCCTCGTGGATTACCTGTGGATTACCCGCATTTCCTTTGGATTTCCTGTATTACCTGTATATTTCCTGTATTACCTATGGATTACCCGCATTACCTATGGAATACCTGAACCATGTACACCAAATTACCTCAGTGGTTATCCCCTCGGGTATGTCATTCTTGTCCATTTCAATTTGGTGGTAACCCGACGCGAGGTCCAGGGTGGTAAAATATAGACATCGTCCGAGTTTGTCCAGCAAGTCGGTAATGTTAGGTATGGGATACTTATCTCCGATGGTATTTTCATTTAGTTTGCGATAGTCAATGACTACTCGCCATTTTTGTTTGCCCGATGCGTCTAGCTTTTTGGGGACAACCCAAATCGGGGAAGACCATGGTGAATTAGAAGGTCGTATTATTTTTTGATTAAGCATTTTATTAACTTGGGACCTAACTTCCTCTCTGTGAATATGGGGGTATCGGTATGATTTCGTATAAATGGGTACTTCATCTTTTGTTCTGATTTTATGTTTTACTTGATTACTAAAAGATAGATTTTGATTTTCTAAATAAAAAATATTCGAGTATTGTTTAATTAATTTTGAGGTTGCAATTTCTTCTTCTTTATTCAAATGATCAGTTCTAATTTTTGATTCATCGAATTTAATTTTTTCTGTTTGTGTGAGGTTTAAATTTGAGTCTGCATTCATTGTATAAATTTCGTAATTGTCTAACGCTTCTACTATAATTGGAATTTTAAACTGATATTTAACTTCGCTTTCTGACAAGTTAATAATTGTACACATAGCTTCATAGTTTTTTGCTACAGTAGCACATTCAGGAATTAATAAATTTTTTGTTCTGATATTTGGAACTAGAATATTACCTTTTTCTTTGTTAACTTTTATTTTAATAATTCTTTCAGACATTGGTTCTATTATGCCATTATTACGATATTTTTGATTTACTGTTAAATTATTTGTGTCTGGGGTAGCTTTAAAATTATGGTAATGAATTTTTATTTTACTGTGTGGAGTAATTATCATGTCGTTTACTGTGTCGATTGAAATTTTTAATTTTTTCATATTTTCCATGCCAAGTAGTAAATCAAATTGATTATGAAATTTAAAAAGATAATATTTTAACGCTGGTTTTGGATTGTCTTTGAGATTAAACACGTTTGAGATAGGAATTTGTGTACTGTATTTCTCGGTAGATGAACCGTGTGCAGTTGTAATTTGAAACGGGTCTGCACTGATAGCGTGTTTGTAGTGTTTGAATGCAATGTCGGGATTTACAAATGATTTCGTGCTTCCAGTGTCTATCAAAATTTTTAAATTATTTTCTGGAATTACAATGAATGGTAGCTTGCTTTGGTTATTTGTTAAATTCATTAATTGGAAGTATGAAGTATTTGATCTGAGGCCATTTCGTCTAAAAAAGAATGTTCGTTTTGATCTGATATGTTTGTTTCATTTGTAATTTCTGGGTTATCATCGAGTGGGTATTCATTCATCGTATAATCTTGTGTCTCTGGTTGATCTATAGTATTGTGTTCGTCTGTGTAATTTACTATTTCTGATTGATCTATGTTATAAAGTTCTTCCGCGATATTTTTTGGAAAGAATTGTCTGTTTTGACTTATGAAATTTTGTCTTTGCGTGGAAGGTCCGGGTCTTGGAGCATTGAATTGTGTGTTTCGTGTGGATATGCTCATTGGTGTAGGTCTGGAGAGTGGTTGATTAGTATTTCTAATCATTGTAGGAAAGTTAGTTCTACGCTGCGCTGTTTGTTGGTTATTAAAATATGTCGGCGGTTTATTAAACGTGTAGTTAGTGTTCTGTGGTACACTTGTTAGTTGGAAAGGCCTGTTATTTCTAAAATTTTGATTATTTTGTTTTTGAAATGGTTTTTTAATAGGCATTACATGTTTAGATGGTTTGGAATGATTTTCGAATTGAAAGTCATTAGTAAGCATACTCAGAGCAGCGTTTAGGTCAGCAGGTTTCTTTGCTTTCATGAGTTGCCCTATTGGCTCTTTTAAACCTTTTAATAAAATTCTGAGGGCGTAATTTCTAAAGAAATCGGTCATTATTGCTGCAGTAGCCGGGTGGTTTGTTACTACATACGATACTTGTAAATTTAGAATATGTTGTATCTTATTGTAAAATTCAAATACCGTATCGTTCGCGCCTTGTTTTAGTTCGGTCATTTCTATTGTTAATGTGAAACAATCTCTTTTGTCTGCATACGTATCTATTAGTGAAGTTTTTAAGTTTTCCCATGTTTTGACGGAACAACTAGAAATATTTATCGCTGCTTCACCTTTTATTTTAGCTAATATTGTACTCATTAAATATTCATTTTGGAAATCTTGTGGATCTGCTTGATTATAAAATCGTTTTACTAATTTTTCACAGATTTCGATAAATCTTGGTAAAAGTTCTCTTTCACCGAAGAATTCTGGCACCATATCCAGATATTCTTTTTTTAAGACTGGGGTTGCCATGTTTAATATAGGTTGTCTTAGTATAATTGAAGGATTATTTAAGGTATTTGGATTTAAATTAAGATCGTCAAGATCTGAGTCAGATTCAGAATTTGAGCTTTCGCTTGAATTTATTATTACGTTTAGACCTTTAAATGACATGTGGTACTTACAGTAGCAGTATCAGTGACGGTTTCATATTCGTTGAAATCGCTTGATGAGTTCCTGGAACTGTAGACTTGTCTAGGTCGGGTGCAGTGCCTCTGGAATCGGAGATGCCGTCCAGATGATCGACGCTGCAAGGTTGACGTTCTCGTTGACTGATTTGCACTCAGCACAGTGAGGACGCTCAGGAACTTTAGTTAATTTGTTTTATGTTAGTCTTTTAAGATGCGTGTTAGTTAGTTATATACGTTAACTCACTACGCGCACGAAGTGTTATTTTCGTTAACACAAAAAGACTGTTCGTTGGCCAAATAAATCACAAAGGTGAACCAAATTATTTTCACTAATTTGTTAAGGCCAATCCTACCGACTGCGCCAATTATAACGTTAAACAAATTAACTTTGTTTTTAAAAAGTATTTATTTTACTTTAGACGTTCCTACTTGTACAAATTCTGAGCTAAGACTAACTTAAAACATACAATAATATTTCATGGCTAAACTACAACTACGTATAATGTAATATGATAATTCTACATAAAGTCACGTTCTTAAATATTAACTGTCTATGTCAGCACTATTCCACCCTATAACTTGTATATTAATCTGCCAGAAATTTCATTTCCTGTAGGTTTATCTACACAGGTAAACGTTAAAACATTGAAAAATTTGTTTATTAACTAATAAAATAAAGCACTCAAATTCAAAATCTACTCACAAGTTCTGGTAGAGCATATATAACTTCTTTTTGTGTTTCTTTATCAAACACTGCACTTAATTTACTCTTGTTCCTTACACACACGAAACAAATACTGCTTAAGTAATACATTTTAGAACAAATTGCAGTATTCAATATTCAACGAGCAACGACAATTACAACATAGAAACGCATTCACTGAGCACTTATAAACAAAGCTACAAGCATCAGCTGATGCCGTGATGCCTTGAACACAGCAAAACAGAGTAGTATAGTCCTACCGTTTTGTTAAATGTTCGTCGTGAAATTTAAAGTTCTGCTTTATTCTTAAGGTGCAACATAATACGGCCTGAAGACAGACTTACTATTGTTATAGTAGTAATTGTGGAAGTAATACTCGTGTATTAGGTAAATAGTATATTTATTATAACAGACTTGAGAATACACACACTGACAGTTATTATTATTCTATTTATGTCAAAACCTTAGTATCTATAGTTACTTAAATATTAAATATTCATTGTTTACAACACGGGCCTCAATGAAAATTTAAAATATCTAAATAACCTCGTTTTACATATTAAAATTTAACTTCAAACGCATTTTCTTTAATGCTGCATTGCCAAGAGGCTTTGTAAAACCATCTGCTAATTGATCACTAGAACAAATGTATTTTATATCGATAATACCAGACGCAATTTTATCTCTAATAACATGATATTTAGTATCCACATGTTTGAGTCGTCTATGATTTTCAGAATTTTTAGCAAGCCTTATCGCCGACTGATTATCTTCAAACATTGTCGTTGGGTCCTGAATAGAAAATTTTTAATCATTTAGAATACTTCTGATCCAATAAGCTTCACTTATACCAGTACTTAGTGCAACATATTCCGCTTCTGTGGAACTTAGTGCAACTGTCTGCTGTTTACAAGAATTCCAAGAAACTGTTGATCCAAAAACTTGAAAAACATAACCTGACGTTGATTTTCGTTCACTGTGTTCGGCTGCCCAATCCGCATCGATATATCCTTGAAGAATTGGTGTCTTAGAATTTCTTTTATAGATAAGTTTTATGTCAATTGTTCCCTTTACATATCTCAGAATTCGCTTGAGACACTTCCATAATTCTTCATTAGGCTTACTTTGAAATCTACTGAGAATGTTAACTGAGATACAAAGGTCAGAACGTGATCCCAGTACTGCATACATCAAACTTCCAACTAGTTTTCTGCATGAAGATTCCCATTTTTCATCAACATCTTTTGACGATATACCTTTAAAATTCATATCTAACGGTATATTTACTGGTTTGCAATCATTCATTTTATAACGATTAAGTATTGAAAGAAGATATGCCTTTTGGTCTATTTCTAATATTCCTTCTTCTTTCTTGTGGACTATGTGTAATCCAAGGTAGTTTTTTACATTTCCTAAATCTGTCATTTTAAAATGTTCATTTAATTCTCTTTTAAGATGACTCATTTGTTGTTTTGATGTTCCGAAAATGAGAAGATCGTCTACATACAATACCACATACAATTTCTGTTCCTTTTCTATTTTGACATAAAGACAATAATCAGTTTTAGATCTCTCAAAACCATAACTGTTCATAAAATTGTTAAATTTATCATTCCAGTATCGTGGGGATTTTTTTAATCCATACAAGGACTTATTGAGTTTCAGTACCTTTTCATCACTTGCATCCATCCCTTCTGGTTTCGACATGAATACTTCTTCGTGAATGTCACCGTTCAAGAATGCGCTTTTGACATCCATCTGTTGTATGTACATATTTAACTGGTTTGCCACTGCTAACAGAACACGTACAGTTGCAAGTTTTGCTACCGGAGCATACATTTCAGAGAAATCAAACTCTTCTTTCTGTTGAAAACCTTTTGCGACTAATCGGGCTTTATATTCTGTTGGTTCTCCTTTTTCATTTCTTTTTATTCTGAACACCCATTTTGATTCAATTACTGGTTTATTTACAGGTAAGTTTACTTCATACCATGTATTGTTTTCTTCTAATGCGTTTAGTTCTTTTTCAATAGCCTTTTTCCACAAATGATGTTCTTGACAATTAATGACTTCTTTATAAGTTAAGCAATCTTCGATATTATCAGCAAAATTACAGGTGTTTGGAAATTTTCCTGGTTTTCTTAATGAATTTCGGTTTCGAAAATAGTAACGTTGATTTCTTTCTTGAAGTTTATTAACTTTTTCACCTTCGTCTCCTTCAAGTTGATTTTCATCTTCTTTATCATCTTCTTCAGCTACTATTTCATCTTTTTCTGCGTTGTCGTTGTCTTCTTCAGCTGTGTCTTCTTTTTCTGTGTCATCGTCGTCGTCTTCAGCTACTTCTATTCTTTACATTTCTTCCTCTCTTAAATTCTTGTTATGTTCATCCCTTGGTTCTTTTCCAGGTATTGTTTCTTCATAAGCTTCTTCATTTTTCTTCAAATTATATTTATTTTAATTTCTCTCTGTTCAACATCAGTCACCGGTTTAAAAATGACATCACGAGCAATCACTACTTTTTGCTCATGTGGAAGAAATATTCTGAATGCTTTGCTATTTTCTTCATAGCCTACAAATATACCTTTTTTACTTTTTGTATCTCATTTTTGACGTTTTTCCTTTGGAATATGCAAAAAAACTTCTGACCCAAAAATTTGTAAATTCTTTATTGCTGGTTTTCTGCAATACCAAAGTTCATATGGAGTTTTATTATTTATTGAGCTTGTTCCGCTACAATTTATTACATGAATAGCAGTGTTGACTGCTTCAGCCCAATAATATTTTTCCATGTTTTTAGCTAACATCATTGTTCTTGCAGCTTCGACAACAGTTCTCATCTCTCGTTCTACTTTACCATTTTGTTCTGGTGTGTATGGGACTGTCTTTTGATGTCTGATACCAAAATTTTCAAACAATTTTTTGAGATCGTCGTTTACAAATTCTCCACCATTATCAATACGAATTACTTGAACTTTATTTTTAGTTTGATTTTCGGCACTTACTAGGAACTGCTTAAGTTTATTGAAAACTTCTGACTTGTTCTTTAGAAAATACACAGTCCTGTAATGCGAATAATCATCTTTTATCAGTAAAAAATATGTTGATCCACCAATGCTTGTTCTTTCCATGGGACCAGGGGCGTTCCAACCCAGGGTTCTTGGGGTTCCCAGTACCCGGGCACCACGATAAAAAGGCGGCAGACGGCAAAAAGTTAAAATAAATATGAGTATATTAAAAGAACACAAATACTGCGTCTTAATATTATTTGTAAAATAAATAAAGTAATTAAAAGAATACCAAATGTAGATACCTACTATCGTACTAAGGCCTTTAATTACAAAAGATCGCGAAGTAATGTGATTAATGTTTGAAATATAAAGTTAACTGTCAAGATTTCTTAATATTCACAACAAGTCTTGACCGTTATAGTGACAGCTTCTGTTTCTATGACAAAGCTGTCACAAAAAAATCATAATTAGTAGGCGATTTTCTCAAACGATTTTCATTAATTTCACTAATTTGTGGCATTAAAATGAAGTAATCTGTATGAAAAATTGTGTGCGGATAGGTCTAGTATGGTTATGTGCAATATTATACCATAATTTTTTACCGAACAATTTTTATTTACAAAAACCTTTTTTCCTATGTTATTTCCCTATGCCAACCTTTACGTGGAACGCACGGTATAGTTATGAGTATTTAAGTATTTTTATTGTAAATTTAATTTACATGTATTGATATTTTATTTTGTTATTTGTATAATTGTTTGTGCTATTATGTGCAATTGTGAAATGTAAACTATATACTCGTAGTTTTAATTAGGTTTATATTTATTTAAAAAATAGTTATATTTCTAGACAAACAATGTTCTATTATTCTACGCTAAGGTGAATAACATATTATTTGTCATGAGTTTGCTTATTGCTCTAAATCTACACGCAAGTTTCGCATAGTACGGCGTGTCGGCTTACTGCCTTACTCTTTCTGTATCGTAGAGCATAAAATTCCACGTATTTTGAGTACCATATCGCATTTTTGTGCTCCAAAATTTTCGCCTGCGGCGCACGCCTCGGGGCGCCACATTCTGCTTCAGAACCCAGACGCCAAGTACCCCAGATACGCCCCTGTTTGCCTGGCGGGTCCACCTACTCCCGGCTATACGTTTGATTTCATCCGACCATCTTTTTCTTTGTCTCCCTCTGTTTCTTTTATTCTCTAACGGTATCCATTCGGTTATGTTTCTCGACCAGCCTTCTTTCCTCATTATATGCCCTGCCCAACTCCACTTGAGTGATTTAATTGATTTCGTAACATCAGCTATTTTAGTTGTGTTTCTAATATCTGCTATAGATTTCTTGTCTTTCCAGGTTAGATTGAGCTTACTTTTTTCCATTTTATTTTGACAGACTTTTATTTTTTGTTGCTGTTTATCCGTTAATGACCAAGTTTGCGATCCATATGTCAGGGTTGGGCTAACGCACATATCGAATATTATTACATTATTAGTCTGTAAATCAACACATAATATATTATTTTTGTAAATAGTCTATCTTAAAACATCTTTACTTGACTCAATTAAAGACTGAATCACATACCAAAAAATAAAATTCAGAAAATCCGACAATAAATCTATTGCAAATTTGAATTTCAACAATACCTTTTTTAGAAATGCTACATAGAAAGTAGTGCATTATTTTCTTATACTCGTAACCTTGTAGTTCATGGGTATATATGCTGCTCAATGACAACTACATCATGAATATACAGAAAAAAAGATTAAAGTGAAATGGACAAAATTAACGATTTGAATTAGATTTTCTCAAAATTGAGTCACGTTTTTAATAAAAAAAATATGTATATTTAAAATTAAGCTGGTCTACAACTATAAAATGAATTCAGTGAAATTGAATACAAGACTTTTAAAAAAGAAATAAAAATTCTGTTTTTCAGGATATTTTGCATATTTTTATGAAAAAAAGGTTGTATTTAATTTGGCTGAAAATTTCGGCTGGGTTAGCCTGTCGTATTTATATTATACTGTATTTCTTCATTGAGATCGTGAGACTCAGTTTTGAGTAAATTCAAATTATATGTGGCATGATAAATGATAAATTTTATTTTTACAAACTTGTATAATAATTATAAAACTTTGGACTTTTGAGTACAGGAATATGTAAAATAAATAATATGTTTTATTTATAATAAAAGAAAAGTTTTATTGCAAGGAGATCAAGTCAGATCATCGTTCCACCATTGTTCTAATGCTATTTTCAGTCCAGATGATTCACCTTAATTTATTAAATTCATTTCATTTAAAATTTATAATTTTCATTTAATGCTTTATTTTTCGTGATAAGATAATACGTTTGATATATTTTTTTGTTATTTACTTAGTTGATTTTGTAAAAATACTAGCATCTGCAATTCGTTCCGAGCAATTTGAACCCAAGTTGTTCGCTTTTAAAAGATATTTTCTTTGCTTGTTATAATTGTATTTTTCCTTTGTAAAAATGTCTTTGTCTACGATTCCTAGATGTTCCTTTCACACAGTCTCTCCTAAATTTCTTTTAAAACATTTCGAACCCTTTATACCGGAAACCTTCGCCCCAGGATATTCCCGAATTTTAACTTAAAATTATTACTCTTCTGACCTCGATTAGGTCGTTCCCTTCCAACTTACAAACCACCTAAGTCATCCTCCCAAGTGGGTGGTACTTCATTTCATTGGTTCTCTTCGACAACCCCTCCTTTTTAGGGGTTGGTTAACAAGTTTCCTTAAAAGAGTCTCGAACCCAAAACCAGACACTTGATCTACAGAATTCGAAGCAAAAACATATAAAATCAACTTCACATATTTCCAACTCAGTTTTTATTATATTATTATTTGTATGTCATTTGTTGTTAAATATATATATATATATATATATATATATATATATATATATATATATATATATATATATATATATATTGGGTGAGTCTGGGAAGACGCCCCTCCCTTTAACTTTTTTATTATGAGTAATAGAAAAAAATGGTTCATATGAAAGTTTTATTATTTTAAATATACTATTTGATGGCAGATGTAGATATTTTTTATAAAGTAAGGTTTACAAGATACGACTATCAACTTTTATTTTTTAAATAGCAACCTATAATTATTTTACTAAAATAAAAACCGCCATTTTTTTCTCTTTTCAACGGTGTATTACTTTTTATTAATGTATCTGAAAAAATTCGAGAAAAATAAGAAAATTGAGAAATACTAGAAATAATTTTTATACAATTATTATAGGTGGCTTTTGTTTATTTTCACATAGCCACCTATAATATTTGTATAAAAATTATTTCTAGTATTTCTCAATTTTCTTATTTTTCTCGAATTTTTTCAGATACATTAATAAAAACTAATACACCGTTGAAAAGAGAAAAAAATGGCGGTTTTTATTTTAGTAAAATAATTATAGGTTGCTATTTAAAAAATAAAAGTTGATAGTCGTATCTTGTAAATCTGACTTTATAAAAAATATCTACATCTGCCATCTAATAGTATATTTAAAATAATAAAACTTTCATATGAACCATTTTTTTCTATTACTCATAATAAAAAAGTTAAAGGGGGGAGCGTCTTCCCAGACTCACCCTGTATATATATATACATACATACATACATACATACATAACATCACGCTATATCCCATTAAATGGGGTAGCACGAACCCGTCAACATTCTCATCCTGACACACGATACTCGATTCGACCACATTAACACTTCCTCCATACAAACTCTTTCTTTTCTCACAACCAAAATCCATCAACACACAACAAACATTCATCCATTCGCTAGTGTACACTGCGCTTGTTTCTGAAGATGGTCTCCGCACAATTGCAGGTAAACACTCAAAACATCTAACCAATTAATCTAAAATCAAGAATCATACGCTTGTCTTCATTCATCATATTTATCCCGCAATTAATTTTCTCCAAACATTCCTATCCTGACACACCACTTTTGCTTCAACCACATTCATAATTCTTTTCATACAAGCTCGTTTATTCTTCACGCTCAGAAACTTTCGCTCACGCAACAACACTTCAATCATATTCATCCACTTGTTCCTAGGCCGTCCACGCAAACTTTCACCCTCAATTTCACCAACATACACCTGTTTCACCAATCTGTCATTCGACATACGTTCTACATGACCAAACCATCTCAACTGACTTATTCCCACCCTTCTTACAACATTCTTCCCAATCTCACATTCATCATACACCAATGTATTCCGGACACGATCTCTTGTAGTATATCCACACACACCCCGCAAATATCTCATTTCCACAGCAGTGATACGCCGTTCATGTTTCTTCATCCATACCCAACATTCACTACCATACATCAACGTAGGCACTAACACACCATTATAAACACTCAATCGAGCATCTCTGGATACATTCACGTTCCGAGTAAAGGTTCCCAGAGCACCCAATATCTTACATCCAGCAGATACTCTTCTTTCAATCTCTCGATCAATACGTCCATCCCTCGAAAACACACTCCCCAAGTATACAAACTCATTTACTTGACCCAATCTCACACCATTCACCGAAACATTGCAATCAGTTACCAAATCACTCTTCTCAAACACTAACACTTTACATTTATCAACATTCAGTAATAGATTTAAACCTTTTCCTACTTCATTTATACTTAGAATCATTCTTCTCAATTGTTCTTCAGATTCACCCATTACAACTACATCATCCGCATAAGCTAACGCAGGCACTACACTGCCACCAATACGTACACCATCCGCCCCATTCAGCGACTTTCGTAACAACACATCCATATATAAATTAAACAACCACGGGGACATCCCACAACCTTGTTTCACGCCAACATCTATAGAAAACCAATCACTCAATCTACCATCAACTCTCACCGCAGCCTCGCTATCTTCGTATAATGCACGAATCGCTCCCAACAAATTACCATTTATACCGTACTCTAGAAGTACATCCCACAGAATAACTCGATGAACACTATCATATGCTTTTTTAAGATCGAGAAAGCCACAGAACACCTTCTTGTTCTTAGCAAGTGATTTCTCAACAATCATACGAAGAGAAAACAATTGATCTACACACCCTCTCTCAGGCAAAAATCCACCTTGCATATTACTCAACTTGGAGATTGTTAAGGTTCGTACCTTGTGAATAAGAATCTTCCCGTACAACTTCCCTACCACACTCAACAAACTTATCGCACGGAATTTAGTACAATCACTCGAACTACCTTTGCCCTTAAATAAAGGACAAATGATAGCACGTTTCCAATCATCAGGAGCTACACACAGTTTCAAACAAAATCTAAATAAATAAACTAACCAATCAAATAATCTCTCACCACCATACTTCAACATCTCATTCGTTATACCATCCAAACCAGGAGCTTTACCATTCTTCAAACGTAACAATGCAAAACTAACATCACTTTCATCTATATCCCATTCATCACTTCTAACATTTTCTCTTGAATTTTCACTACAACAATTCGATCCATTTACGCTACCATATAAACCTCTAAAATACTCACACCATCTATTTCTAACGTCTAATTCATTCCACAATAACTCACCATTCGCACTCTTAATCGCTTTTACCGCCCTTACATTACCACCTCTCAATCTCTTCACACTCAACCAAAACATTCTTTTATTCATAGTAAAATCATTCGTCATTCTTTCACTCATCAAATCATCAAAACGCGCCGTACTTTCTCTCACTACTCTCTTAACATGTTTATTTAACCTTTTATATTCTAGCAAACATTCATCACGTAAACTTCCAGGCACATCTTTTACATGTAGAAATCGCAAATACGCTCTCTTTTTCTCTTCAATTGCTTCTTTCACTTCATCATTCCACCATGCATTCCTTGGACAAGAGCCTAATCTGGATTCACCACAAACTTCTTTTGCACATTTAAGAACTGTATCCTTAAATTTCATCCAAACATCATTTATGCTGCATTCAAAATTAGGCTCACATACAGGCAAAGATTCATTTATTTTCTCAACAAACAGATCTCTAATATCCTCATTCTGTAGTACACTAGATTTCACACGAAACATTTTTTCGGTGCCTTTTACCCTCATTCGCCAACATTTATCCAGACGTATACGCGACACCACCAAATAATGATCATTCGTACCCAATTCAGCCCCACGCTTCACACGCGTATCCACAACTAAACTTCTTAGTCGTTCATCATACAAAATAAAATCAATCACACTCCGCCTATTCTCCCTCACATTCTCCCATGTATACAAGTGAGCTAATTTATGTTTAAAGACAGAGTTGGAAATGAAAAGATCACGCTCTAAGCAGAAGGATACTATTTTCCTACCGTTTTCATTCACTCTCACATCACCATATTTACCCAATACATTCCCAGACATGCATCTCTTTACTCCCACCCAACCATTCAAATCTCCACATACGATAACTTTTTCACCTGGATCACACGAATCAATCACACTATCTAACAAATTCCAAAATTGATCTTTCTCAAGATCACTTTCGGATTCAGTTGGGCCATAAACTGACACAACGAAGATTCTATGAAAGCCTACCTTAAGTCTCAGCCAAAGAATTCGCGATGAAATACAACTATAATCTCTTACAAACGGTTTCATCCTTTCACTAACAAGCACTCCTACACCATGTTTTGCCCGTTCATTCTCTGCAACACCCGACCACAAGCAAAACAATCCATCTACCTCTTCTTCATTACAGCCTTTCCGCTTTGTCTCGCTCACACACAAAACATCTACATTATATACACGCATTATATTCACCAATTCATTTTCTTTTCCATTTATACCCCTAACATTCCACGTACTAAACTTACATTCATCAAATTTCGCCCATTTATTCCTCATTAGAACAAAAGATAAAAGAAATAGGGTTCTCTCGGTAAAAGAAGAAGAAGTTAAGGTAGCTTACCAGGCTTATCCTTAACTATAAAAGAAAGGAAATAAATTACATTCACACACCTGTCAAATGTCAATCACACCTAAAAACAAATCATAATTCACCGTATCTAAGCGTAACTAATACAAACAACTAACGATATGAAAAACTATATACAAGACAAAAAAAAAATAATTAAACTATTTTGAAAATCAAAGATAATACTTATCTTAGTAAAAGGATATGCACAAATTCTGGTGACAATCAATAAATATTAATCCAACTCAAAATAACCAGTCAAAAACCAAAATTAAATTCTTATTTGACGGACGAGTGTTGTTTATTGTGTTGTCTTGGATATATATATATATATATATATATATATATATATATATATATATATATATATATATATATATATATATATATATATATTACCAATTTAAAAGTGTGTTACTCGACGTAATCAGCGGCGGAAACACACGGGGTGATTTCCCGTAACATTATTATTTGACGTTTCGTTTGAGATGTTTGTAATGGTGTTTAGTTAAAGTGATTAAGAAAATTGTACGCCTACAGAAATTAAAGAAGTGGTGCAAAATATACAGTTCGGAATATTACAACCAGCGGCACAATAAATTGTAACTTGAATTTCTTTAAACGGTGACCTTTTTCATTGTTAACCTTGGTGAATAATAATCCATTATTAACCGTTTGTAAGCAAGCGACAGTGAAAAACAAATTCATGACTCAAAAACAGGTAAATAACTGTATATTTCTAGGCTATAGTGAAAAAAAAAAGAATTATTAAAACATTTCATGCAATATTAAATTTATTTAAATTTTGCAATTACAATAAAAATTTAATCGGCTATGCTCGGGGCCCGTATCTTCCCGATCACATCGCTTGCGCGTTCATGTCTCCGCTCACGCAATCCCCGTGAGTCCCGGAGTTCCCCTGCTTCACTCAGCATTTCTCATATGAACACATACGCATACGGTGTCAAGATAAAAGGTGATCTTTTGAAAACTGCTTATTACAATAGCTCGCTAGTAGGGAATCCAATATCGGTCAAAAATTTCAATACCGGTATCTCGGTATTTTCGTTTTGAGAATCGGGATACCGGTATTGATATATTTTTAAAAATTGAACCTATTTAACATTTATTTACAGTATGGTGTGGTGTGTGCGTGTGGTATATACCGGGTGATTACTTTTTTCCGAACATAGGAAATTCAATATTAAAATTTTGATTTAGCGATATCTCTTTACGTATTAATTTTAGAAAAATGTTCAGAATGAAAAACTGCATCTATATAGAGTATAAGTTTGTTGTTCAATTGTTTTTTATGTCCGAGTTAGAAGCAAAAGAAAATACACGCTTTAAAGCAATTATCAGAGTGCCATGAGAAATAAAACAACAATTTGTTTGATGTGTCTGACATTATTTGACATATTGGACAAGAATTGTAAGCTTACTGTACTTTATTTATTTATTTATTCGAGCATTTAATTTAATAATAAAATTTATTATCTGATAATTGCTTTAAACGTGTATTTTCTTTTGCTTCTAACTCGGACATAAAAAACAATTGACAACAAACTTATACTCTATGGATGCAGTTTTTCATTCTGAACATTTTTCTTCAGTACAATTTTGTTCTAAAACTAATAGGTAAAGAGATATCGCTAAATCAAAATTTTAACATTGAATTTTCTATTGTTCGGAAAAAAAAGTAGACACCCGGTAGATTACGGAAATGTCAAATTTAATAAAAAAAATTACATTTTATTTTAATAATTATGAAATATAAATAAAATTGAACAGTATCAAAAAATAAAGATAGGTAATATGTAAAATAAACAACATAAACTTTGACTTTTTTGCTTTAATGTAATTAAAATAATCTTTTAGTAAACAAATATGATCGAGTGTGTCGTCATTTAATCTAAATCTTATTCTTGTGCATAATTGAGATGCGGCTGAAAATGCCGTTTCTCATTCCACACTTGTTGATGCTACTGTTTGTAAATAATCGTATGTTAATTGTAAATTCACGCCTTTAATACCTTCCTCTTCAAAAAATATCATTTCCTTCCTGATTAGTTGCTCAACTCCTTGCTTTTTCCTATTGGCTAACGAACGACTACGAGACAACTACGAATTGGCGATCGGCAAGCTAATACTTGACAAATACGCAACGTTCCACTGTTCCATTATTTGGGATTCACCGCAACAAGCTTGCCAACTCTTCAATAACATAATTTTAAAAAGGAGTTAAACGTGAAAGTAATAAATAATAATAATATTCCGCTAAATTGTATCTTATACTTCAATTGAAAAAAATACCGAAAAAGCGGTATTTTTATGCTAAATACCGGTTTGAATACCGAACAAATTATGTCCGGGATCCCTGTATTCGGGATCCCGGGATCCCGGTATTGGATTCCCTACTCGCTAGATATGAATGAAAAACTGAACAATTTATGTGTTTTCAAATCATTCCTGAATATTAAGAAAAATGAATCGAACAAAACAACCAATTTAATTTTCAATAATTTCAAGGTTCAAGGTAATGAATATCAATGTAAACATTCACAATCCGTTACAATTTGAATAATTTCAAACTTGAAATTGAAATCTTTCATCCTTGTTTAATATAGTTGGTACTTTTCATTATTTTCAGAAAAGAAAATCAAATAAATTGTTCACATTTACCAGTTTTTTCCTCATACTAGAAGTGTTATTCTAGAGTCTTTTTAAATATCGATATATTGATGAAAAAACAAATGATACGAGATTCGAGATGGCGGGGAATTTGAATAACCACATTATAATACACAAAATATGAAGTGTTTTATTTTAATCACATCGAATTCGAAAATAATATCACAAAGAAAATTCATTTATATCCATACTTTTATTTAATGAATATATTTTTAAAATTAAATTAATGAAGAACTATAAAAAAACAAAATATCGATTCAAGAAATATTAGTTTAGATATATCGAATCGAAAATAATACCTCTACCTCTTACATGATTGTGAAAAAGTTGCTATATAATATCAGCCAAACATAATAAATAAGTAAATTCTTTAATTATTGTTTTGTGAATGCTACAAATTTGTTGTGAATGTTTTTAAATTTAAATTCTTAAATTCGAGCTTTTCGCAATTGAGTGACTTTATTATTTTTTTAAAATAAGGAACTACGATTAGAAATATCATTGTAAAATAGTTATTTATTCCTTAAATTTCGCAACGCATTCGTAAAACTCCTTCACATACTCGTATCATACAACATTTTATATACGAACTTATTAGAAAAAAGTAAATAAATAAATACAATTTATTAGATAATCTTTCCTAGATTTATATTTATTGTTAAATTTCTACAGTTGTTTTACTAATTACAATATTACAATCTACAATAAATTAACTATTCTTTACTGAAAAGACTGAAAAATTGCAACTTAACGGCGTATAATGACAAAACGGACAAAACCATAGACATAATCACTCAGTTTGACGTTTGCTTGTTGTATTTGGTTGCAATGTTTTTTGTTTCTCGTTGCTGGGATATTTCTTAACAGAAATCGTTTAATAATGAAATTCCCATTTCAATTTACATTGGTCTTTGACGCATGATTTATTTCATGTAACACTTCACACACAATAATTTGTTTATTCTACTATATGAGTATATAAAACTATTTATCTTTTTCTTTTAATTTCAACTAGCGCCAAGATTGTACCCCGAGGTGCAACCGAGGGGTACAAGGCGCATGGTCAATATCGATCTTCTCAACCGTGGTTTATATACTATTTTTTTCACTACTAGCTTTTAAATCCTATGTAACGAATTTTTAAATAATCATAACATAAGCAATTTGATATGAATACTTGTTAATATCTACAAAAACCAAGAAGGCAGAAATTATTTTGTTTTTAGCATTGTTTTTTTTTTTAATTTTTAGATCTTCGAGAAAGAATCTTTTTGGGTTGAAATAGTTAAAAAATATCTAAATAAGAGGCCCACTCCTGACAAAAATATTAATTAGTTTCCGACATGGCAAACCTACAAGACAAAATATACAACATCATACAATAAGCAAGATGTCCAAATATAGTTCCAACATTTTTAAATTTAGATAATTCAGAAACTTACATTGAGTATTCATTGCGAAGTACTTGCGCTATCATTTTGGCAGAAAATGTGGGCGACATTATCTCTAAAACGTCATAACCTCAACCAATGATACCAGAAATTCTACATGCAACTTAATATGCCCGTGGGTAACCTTACTGTAATTTCATGATATATACGAAATACTCAAATTTCATTAAACACGAGTTCTGCAGTAATAAATACTAGTCATGTTTTCCATTTATTATATAAAAATGCAATTATAACCCTAAAATTAGCAAAACTGTGCAATGTACGATTATTCAATAATATTATAATAAACATTTACCTTTTCGAGAATTTAACAAAAAATAAATACATAATAATAATAATAATAATAAATTTATTTCATACGACATTGAGAATACAATATATTGAAACAAGTCAAAAGCAGTGAACATCATTTAAAATAATCATAATATTCATTCAAATTATAAAAACATTTTAAAACAAGAAAGTGTTTAAGATTATTTTTAAAACATTTATAGTATTTCACAGATTTTATTTCTTGTGGAAGCAGATTGTAAATGTGCAACCCAAGAAAATTCGGAGACATTTTCCCAATTTTAGTTTTAACGAACGGTACTCGAAAGTTGTCTTTACTTCTAGTATTTATTGGATGAATGTCACTATTTAATGAGAACTTAAATTAGTTTTTATAGATGAAGCAACATAACTCTAGTATCAAAGTGCAGGTAAGAGGAAGAATACCATAGTACTTAAACAAGTCTCTGCAACTCTGTGTCCGACTATACCCAGCTATACATCTTAATATCCTTTTTTGGGCTACAAATACATCATGAGCATATGACGAGGCTTCCCAAAAAACAACTCCGTATCTTAATGTAGAATCAACTATAGCGTAATAATACATCAGTAATTGCTGTACAGTTAAGAAACATTTTAAATGTCTTATTTGAAAACATAAATACATATTGCACAATGTAACAGTAAAGCACACTCCCATGTAAAATGTGACAGTTTGAAAGATACTTACTATTCAAACTGAAATTTGACAGGGATTGCCAACTTTAAATTAGGCGCCAATTTTAAATTCAGAATTAATAGTTTCCTTCCATTTAACGAGTTAAATCAGTTCAGAAGCTAGAATTTCTTTGAAAAGTGACAGTTCTCATTATTTACCTAGGTCAATAATCATCCAATATTGACCGTTGTTAAGGACGCGGTAGAGAAAAACAATTTCACGACTCAAAACGAAGTCAATAATGGCATGTTGCTAGGCTACTAGTGAAAAAAAAATATAAATCTTTTTTCTCTCAATTTTAACTACAACAAACTTGCTGTGATCATTTATATAAAAACAATTATTTTTATAATTTTATTTCTGTTACAGGTTGAACGAGTGAGGTTTGAAACAAATGGGTATTCCAGCTGATATATTAGATGAATTGAAGTGCAGCAGCTGCGAGCTGTACTTGTCTCGCGGTCCCGTGTTCTTACAACACGACGGGGCGGCGGCGTGTGGGCGGTGTTACACCCCCAAGCGCCCGGCTACCAGGAACACCCAAAATGAGGCCACCGCCAAATTATTGAAGTTCCCGTGTAAGAACCGGGAGTTGGGCTGTCCCGAGACGGTGCCCTTTGTACAAGAAGCAGAAGTGATCGCGCACGAGGAGGTGTGCGAGCACCGCCGATATATCTGCCCGGTGCTCGGCTCCGCCCGCTGCGACTGGCTGGGCCCCAGGGCGGCCATGTTGGCGCATTTCTGCGACCAGCACACGGACAACGTGCTCGAGAACCCCTGCAGCCTCACCCACGACATCACCAAAGCCAGTCTGCAGAACTACATCATCTCTGCCTTTCATCTCCTGTTATTGCTGTATACAAAGGTTTGTGTGACAAGTGGGAAAATATTCTACGCAGTTCGGCTGCTGGAAGCGGCTGCGGAGGCTGCGAAATATTTCTTCCATTTGGACATCAAACGCGGAGATGAACAGTTGACGAAGAAAAGACAAGTGGCGCCTCAAGGCTGCCAGGCGATCCAGGAGGACACTTCGTTGACCTTAGATACAAACGTCCTCCTCAGTGTGCTTGGAGGCTTTGACGCCACCACGTTCACCGTGACGGTGAAGCAGAGAGTGAGCGTCGTGGTCGATCAGCTGGCGAGGGCGATGGAGAAGTGCGGGGTGTGCGAGGCGGAGGTAACGGTGTTCCTGTACCGCGACAACAATGGTTGGCGATGCAAGCGTTGCGTCCCCGATAGGCGAGCCTGCTGGCGGGGCTGCGCGCACACCGACATCGACATCAAATGCACGAAACACGAGAATTTTTTCTGCCAGCAGCGCACCACGTGTGACATATGCGATGCGGCCGTGTCTCGAGGCTCGTTGTCCGCGCACTACGACTCAGCGCACCAGGACATCACGCATCCGGCTGGCTGCACGTGGAGGCCAACTGAGGCTCTCCGCAAGTTCTGTCTCGTGTCTAGTGTTGCAGGCACCGTGGTGTGCTTGTACTATCTGAGCAAATCACTATTTTCACTCGGTGTGTTCACCTCGATATCAAGTGAGCGGCTGAGAGAGTTTCGGTGCTCGGTGCAGGTCACTGACCCCGCCACCGGACACGCGCGCACCTTCACACCTGATGCAGCGTACGATATTTCGTCTGATTGGGTCATCGTAATTAATAGAGACGAGCTTCCCTCGTGGAACGTTGTGTTGGATGTGTGTGTGAACATCACGGAGATCTAAGTGACCCACATTCTATAATTTTTGTATCTTCAGCTTAAACTTTATTCCACATAATATCAATAATTGTATTTTATTTTATCTGTTATTTTATTTTCTCGTCATTTATAAATAAAACGCAAGTTTCTATCTGTCAACATGTTTGTTTTATTTATTTGCTCATTAATCATGATCAAAGTGTAAAAAATGGTTTATTTCAGTAATTTTAACAAATATAAATTTATAAATTATAAGCGTTTGAGTTTGCTTTGTCGATCCTCGCACTAGGTTTGAAAAAAGATATTATTTTTGATTAATTACTTTATACACCAAAAACAACTGCCTTTTCAGTCGTGCATAATAAATAAATCAGTCGATTACAATTTTTAATTATTCTATTCGAAATGACTCGAAATCTCTCATAATATATTTCTAAGAACTTTTAGGAAAAATCAATTGATAATCAATCGATTATAACTTTCAATTATTCTGCTGGAAAACTCTCGTTTAGAACCTTTTATTTGACACCAAACACGACAGTTTTGTAATGACATTAAAATAACAATTGATAATGAATCGATAATAATTTGAAATTATTCTGCTTGAAATCTCTTTTTAAAACATTTAATTTGATACCAAGATGACAGATTTCTAATAATAAATATTTAGGTAAAATAATTGACAATCATTCGATTACAAATTTTAATTATTCTGCTCGATATATCTCTTTAAAGCATTTCATTTGATAACAAACACGATATTTTTGAAATGACTTTTATATATAAACAATTGACAATCAGTTGATCACATTTTTAAATAATTACGTTCAAAATCACTTTTCAAACCCTTTGCTTTGTAAAAAAAATATATTTCTAAACGCGTTCACTTTCAAAGACCTTTCATTTTTTGCCAAACACGATAAGTTTTGAAACATTTCAATAACACAATTGTCGAATGTAATTACATAAGAGCTTTTTATTTTGCTGGATAAATTTCTGTTTGTCACGAAACCTTGTTACTTAGCAACTGGTCGAGAAAACTGTTTTAATAAAATCACGACACTTTAGGTGGTGTGATTATATTTTATAAACAGTTTTAGAGTCAAATTGCTGTCAGGTTACAAGGTTCAATTTTCAAACTGAAATTTATCCAAAGAAAATAAAATGCTCGAGTGTAATTCGGCGAGATAATTTAACGATATTTTATTTATGAAAAGGTTTATTTAAAGTGCTATTAATAAAACTTCAATTATCATAACGACAAATACTGTAAATGACATTAATGTAGTTGGTGTTTTGATTTGGTTGCTAGGAGGAAGGTAAATAACGTTTTATCAATTGCAAAAATTTACCTAACTCCGCTGTCAAAAGAGTAAATTTGTTATTTCTTTATGGCTTACTTTATATTGGAGTTAAATTATCGATAGAAAAATTAGGAGTGCACAAATTCGAGTTATGTTTGTTCTTAAATGTGCATTGCCGTAAAAAAGTTCCAAATAAATCGGATAAACTGTCTAGACTGTAGAAATGAACAACTGACCGTGATGAAT
Organism: Pterostichus niger; assembly: GCA_947425015.1. Classification (NCBI taxonomy): domain Eukaryota; kingdom Metazoa; phylum Arthropoda; class Insecta; order Coleoptera; family Carabidae; genus Pterostichus; species Pterostichus niger. Next base: position 9,818,975 of record OX380351.1, on the reverse strand, counting down.
CTACCTCACTTATCCAAATAGTATATAGGACTAGCGGTCGGCCTTACGCTTGGCTTCGCGGACACTGAGGTAAGATTACGTTTGAAACAAGTGACGATCAAAATTTTCAATTTATTTAAAGGTGATTTGTAAGTCTTTTTACCCCCTTTCGTATGACACCAAACACAGTACAATTTTTATAATTTTGTGGAGTCGGGAATCATCGAGATACATTACCTAGCATCGGAGGAGATGCCGGTCGACATCCTGACGAAAGCGTTACCCAGATCCAAGCACGAGGGATGCGTCAAGTTACTCGGGCTGAACGGGACCACCTGAAAAGGAAGCATCGCTTTCGAGGGGAAGTGTTGAGCAGAACGAGACTGCCGGCTCAAGCCATGCTCCACCGTAAGGCAGCGACGTCTATCAACGACGACTTTGTTGATACAACAAGAAGACGTTGTGTTCACGTATTCGAAGTATGTTTCACTGAGGTTAACCCAACCTCTGATAACAATATGTACATATGTGTATAAAATTATGTCTCTATCTGTTTTACAAAAATGTTATGTAAAAAGTCCGCAAATTTATAAATTTTTAATGCGTAACCTATAGAGTCGATTGCCGGTCTCAGAATGGAATGTATTGCGGACATTGAAAAATTTGCTAAAATACATATTTAACAATTATTGACCTGATCTTTTATTCAAGTTACCTTTTCATCATATTTTACTTGGTTTTACTGTATATTGTTATCATCGAGGACATATTTTTATTTGGTTCTACTCTATGTATATGTATATGTATAATATGTATATACGGAAAATATATTTCGAAAGTAGTCTCATAGTGCACTATCATGTCAAATAATATTTTTTAAATAAACATTTGAAAAATATATAATTTTAATAAAAACGTCCCCTCATTCCCATAATATTCCGAAAATATTTCGAAAGTAGTCTAAAAATATTTCTATTTAAGTAATTTTTAATGTAAAAAGTCCACAAATTTGTAAATATGAGTCAGTGTTCCATCCATGCTACAGTTGCAGATTTATTTGAGTACTTAATTTAAGATAATTTAGAATTTATTCTGTGTTTAATTTAAAATACATTTAATGTTATTGATAATAACAAAAAACAACGATCCTTTTCAGAACCTTCAACACTTTTACAGAATAGTTATTTGTGTGTTAAGAGCGTAAAGTGCAAGAGGAACAAAGACACTATGACGAGTTATGGCGGACTCGTCGACAAAATGTTGGCGTGAGGTTGCTCGGGCGCCAACGGTCGGATAGCGGTTTCGGAGACAATAGGGTTTTCAGAAAGAAACACAAAGTTGGTAAAAAATAACGAATTGAGTCTTTATTAAGCACTGGTGTCACTACAGAAATGTCGTTGATTATCAGTAGGTGTAGGATATACCGAGGCGGGATCGGGGAATACAGAGGTGACGTTTTTGGGAAAACGACGCCTGGCGTCGGGACGCCGGTATGTCCGGAGCGACGGTCGGGGCCCGCGGTGTAGGCCTGCAGGTTCGGAAACGGCGAAATCGCGGATTGGTCACAAATCGACGCCGGGCGTCGCGGCGGTGGGATTCCCGTAATAGCGGCTGGTCGACTCGTAATGATCGCGATGAGTGGTTTTTCACTTTTCCGGAAAATCGACGCCAGGCGTCGCGACGGTGGGGTTCCCTGGACGACGGGTGGTGTGTCGGAAATGATTCCGCGACGCGTCTCGCGAAATTCGACGTGGTGCACTCCGGCCGTACACGCAAACTCCTCACCGCAACGTCTCGGATTGCTCACGACAGATGCCAAAGTGATTTGTCCGGTGGTCGCACAAGAGTTCCTAAAGCGGAAGGTAGCACGCGACGAAATCGCGAAGTTACGGTGTGAACTCCGGCTGTGCACGCAAAACGCCTCACTGTAACGTCTCGGATTGCTCACGACAGACGCCAAAGTGATTTGTCCGGTGGTCGCACAAGAGTTCCTAAAGCGGAAGGTAGCGCGCGACGAAATCGCGAAGTTACGGTGTGAACTCCGGCTGTACACGCAAAACGCCTCGCTGTAACGTCTCGGATTGCTCGCGACAGACGCCAAAGTGATTTGACCGGTGGTCGCACAAGAGTTCCTAGAGCGGAAGGTAGCACGCGACGAAATCGCGAAATTACGGCTTTTCCGGCTTGTAACGCAAACGGCCCACAGCAACGTCTCGGATTGCTCACGACAGACGCCAATGTGAGGGGTTCGTTGATCGCACAAGAGTTCCAAACGGAAAGTGGCACGAGACCTCGAGGAAGCACAGTACGGTACGGTAAATAAACAGGAGTGCTTTTCTTACCTAGAAGTCGGAGTGGCTTGGTGACTGGAAGACGGTAGCGGAGATATCGATGCATTCACAGGTGAAATCTGACTGTCTTGGCTGTCTCGGCAGCGCGGTTTATATACTGGTTTTACTAATGAAACGGGTCCTAGGGTGTCAAAGTTTGTCCGTCCTATGTTAACATATAGGGCGGATTGGTTATAAACGGAAACTGGACTACCCGGTCCGCGATCCAGTTTAATCAGCAATTTTTCGGTGCGCGTCTTCTTCGTAAACCCGGTGTTGATTTTTCGCGTCTCTAGGTTGTTGCGTTCGCGAGATATAGGCGTTTTCGCGATCGTGATCTATATAACAATCTTTGTGGCGAGCACACTTCGTCACAACACTTTATGCTCGTGATACACACGTAATTTTTTCTACGATTGCATCTTAAAATGATTTAAAAACTTATACGTACTGAAAATAAATTCATTCTGTCAATATGACATGTTTCTGTTTTGTTTGTACCCCTGGTAACTAATGAAATAAGCGCGCATTTAATATCTTTTTCGCGCGTTGCCACTGAAAACGCGCGCATTTAACGTCTTTTTCACGCGTTGTAATTGGAGACGCGCAAAAAAGATATTTTTCGATTGTTCCACAGAAAACATCAACTTTAAAATGACAAAGGAGAGCGTAATTGTCAACTTTTCATAGCAATCGTAGAAAAAGATAATTTCTATTACTGCAATTTATCATAAAAATTAATCATTCAAAATTATTTTTTCTTTTGACAAATTTATTTCATTTCCAATCAAGGCTAACCCTATTTTTAAAATAATTTTCAACATTTTAAATTTAATTTCTGTCGTTATAGAGCATGCAAATTATTAATTATGTTTATTGGTTTAAATTTTCTTTAAAATAATAAGGGAAGCAGGAAATTATAAAAATATGATTTTACATATTAAAGTTGCAATAGCAACAAATTAACAATTAAAAAATAAGAGAAAAATAATAATTTCTATTTTAGTGGTTCATTACATTTTACTTTTCAGTATCTATTACTTATTGAAGGCTTTTAGAAACTTAGAGAAAAGTTAAAATACAAGTAAATTTTTTATCATCAATAACAGAAAAATAAAATCACTTCCTAAAATGACACTACTTTGGTTATTTAATCGAATTTGTATTTCTTATTTCTTGAGGAATCAAGATGCCAATAATAAATTTAAATACAAATAAAATTTTGTTTGTCGTTGCCTACTTCGACTATTAAGGATTGAGAATCGTCAGGAGTATTGTTATCATTTGGTGCTAATAATTTTTCATCAAAGTCGTCTATGTATTTTTGAAATTCAGTAACGTCTGTTTCGTTGATGTTAAGTTCTACTTGTGGAAATAATTCTAAGTCCGATCCTGTATACACGGTTATTGTTACGTTCGTATCTTTGAAAATGTACTGAGTCATCATTTTTATATCTGTCCAGTCTTTCTCGTCTTTGCCACATGCGAGTCTGGGAATACTTAGATGTTTGATATTATGTTTCAAACTAAATTCTTTGAAATTTAACAGGGTGTAGAATATATCTTGAAGAGATGGTTTATCGAAGTAGCGATTTTTCGTTATAAGATAAATTATTAATCTAGTTTTATATTTAGATATACTAACTTATGTAATTCTGGATTTTGTCTTTTCAGTTTGTCAATGTTTTTAAAATTATCTTTAAATTTCATTGCTATTCCTTGGAACATACCGAGATCTTTGCTTACGCAATGTGCTAAGCTGTTATTAACGGGTGCATTAAATAAATCTTCTTTAATATCAATTATATTTGTTTTAACATTACTATTTGTTTGTTTAAAGTTTAAATAATTTTGATATTCTAATAAATAATTAGCTTCTAATTTAGACTGAGATGACTTTTGACAGTTATGTGGAATTCCGTTAAGTGCGTCTGCTTTTGTGTTTAATCTGTCTTTTTTGTTCATGAGAGAGATATTATTTGAATTTACTTTATTGTTATTACTTGGCTGAAGGTAATGAATCTTTATTTTTGAATTTGGAGTTATTAATAGATCGTTATTTACATCGATTACAATTTTTAATAGTTTTAGATTGTCTATTTCCAATAGTAAATCAAACTTATCATGGAAATTAAATAAGTGATACTTTAGACAAGAGTTATTATTTTGTTTCATATTAAAAAGTTTTGAAGTGGTTATCAGAGTACTAAATTGATCTACGGAGGTGCCGTGTGCTGTAGATATTTGGAATGGATCTTTAAAAATTGATTTTTTAAAATATTTATGTGCAGTATCAGGTTTCACGAAAGACTTTGTGCTACCTGTATCTATCAGTACTTTTAGATTATTTTCTGGCAGTAGTATGAAGGGTAATTTATTTTGATGATTCGATAGATTTAGTAATTCTATTGTTTGAAGGTTTCCGAGGCGATATCGTATTAAAAATCATCCGATTTAGTGTTTGTGTCTGCGGGGAATTCGATGTTAGGTTCAGCTTGTTATTCGTAAGTGTTATCTGAATACGTGTCATTTTCATACTCGATTGTTTCGCTATCTATGTTATATAATTCTTCGGAGATTACGTTTTGTTGGGGTCTAAAATTTTGGTAACCGTGAGATGGTCCTGGTCGTGGTTGATATGTGTTATTTGTGGATATGCTCATGGGTGTTGGTTTTGAAAAACGTTGACCGAAATTTGGATTTTGTGTGGTAGTTTTGCTTTTGTTAGCTTGAAAGTTTTGATTGAAATTTCTATTAAAAGGTCTATTTAAGTTAGGTGCGTAATTTGTTAAATATAATGGTTTCTGATGAAATTTTTGTGTTTGGTTAATTTTTGGAACGATTTTCTGTGTGTTGTTTTGTGGTTTGAAATTTGTAGTCGACGGGTTATCGAACTGGAAATCGTTAGTTAACATGCTTAATGTGGAATTTAAATCTTCGGGATTTTTAGCCTTCATAAGTTGACCGATTGGTTCTTTAAGTCCTCTTAATAATATGCGTAAGGCATAATTTTGAAAATAACGAGATAAAAGAGCAGCGTCGTTAGCTTCACTAGGATCTGAATGTGTTTTAATATAAGATATTTGAAGATTTAATAAATGTTGTAACTTGTTATAAAAATCAAAAGGTGTTTCGTTATACGACTGTATTAATTCAGTCATTTTTATGGCTAGTGTATATGTTTCGCGTTTGTCAGCGTACGTGTTTGTTAGAGCAGTTTTTAAATCTTTAAAGTTTGAAATGGTACAGCTCGCGATATTAATTGCGGCGTCACCTTTTATCTTTGACAGTATTGTGGATATTAGGTATTCATTTTGAAAGTCCGTTTGGTCTGCTAAGTTATAAAATTTAGTTACCAATTTCTGACATATTTCAAGAAATCTGGGTAAAAGTTCGCGTTCCCCATGGAATTCGGGGATCATATCGAGGTATTCTCGTTTTAATGTTGGCATGGCCATTCTTATTTGATTAAAATTAAATATTGGATTTCTAATTAATGAATTTAAGACTATTTTGTTAGTCAAAATTTTTGGAGACAGCTCCCTTTCAGAACTGGAGTCAGAATCAGAGCTTGTATCCGAATTAATTATGATTTTAGAACCTCTAAAAGACATAAGGTACTTACAGCAGAAGCAGCGTCTTCATGTGCGTTGAAGATTTTGACCTGTGCGAATTTGAGACGTTCCGATGTTCCCTCGGACTGCTCGTGATGCCTTCGAAGTTTACGTGGGTGTCGTGTGTCCGATGTTCTCTCAGCCACGGTAGACGGTGCTGCGATGCTTGATACGATAAGAGTCACTTATCACTTACACTTGGTTGATCGATTTTGATTCTTCAATTTGCCTTAAATCGCGAAAACGAACCAGTACTATTTATTGATAATACTGTTTGGCAAATCCTACCAAGACTGCGCCAATTAGGTTTCGATCTACGCAAGTTGACTTTTTAAAAATAGTTTATTTTACTATTAGCGACGATGTTGCTTGGTACAAGGTTGATTCTAAACTAACTTACAATATCTTACAAGAGACTAAGCACAAACAACTACTCAGCATGAACATGAACCTACAGATAAATATTATACTTCAAAGCATTATTATAGGGGAGCTACGGCAATATAACTTATATATATATATATATATATACAGGGTGGTGACTTGCTCAGCCGGTCATAGGGATTTAACATGGGAAATCAGTTTTTTGCAATTTCCTGCTTCCTTAATTATTTTAAGCAAAAACGCGTCAAATAAAAGTTTTAGGGCATCCAATTCTGCATCTAAATCAGTAAACAGTATTACTTTTACGTGCTTTGTAACGACAGGAATTAAATATTAAAATGTCGAAAATAGCGTTAAAAATATTGATAGCCATGGAATTGAACAAAAAAATAAATAAATGCTAGACGTTTTATTTGTCAAAACATTAACATTTGACATTGTGACTCATAAAATGTCAACGTTTAACGTTGGACCTGCAGGAGAAATTATTTATATTTTATAAAACATTCATAATTAAGTAGGCAAGTAAACAGTTTATTAATTTAATTTTAATATCAGAAGAAAAATTTATTTATAACAAAATTAAACTATAATGGACATAATAAATATATATTCTAGTCTAGAGCCCAAGTCTTTCGTAAAAATTACGGCGCATATTTGATAGCTGGCGGGCTGTACTATTCCTGCATTCCTCTGCAATTCTTTGTTTTAGAGAATCCACATTTGGGAGCCTACTTTTGTAAATTTCATTTTTTAAATGGCCCCATAGAAAGAAGTCATTAGGTGACAAATCCAAATTTTATTTTTTAAACGACCCCACAGAAAGCAGTTATTAGGTGGCAAATCCGCTGATCGAGCTTGCCATTTTATCTGTCACAACGTCAAACGTTGATGTTTTGACAGATAAAACGTCAAGCATTCATTTATTTTTTTATTCAATTCCATGGCTATCAATATTTTAACGTAATTTTCGACATTTTCATATTTAATTTCTGTCGTTACAAAGCACGTAAAATTAATTCTGTTTATTGATTTAGATGCAGAATTTGATGCCCTAAAACTTTTACTTGACGCGTTTTTGCTTAAAATAATTAGGGAAGCAGGAAATTGGAAAAAACTGATTTCCCATGTTAAATCCCTATGACCGGCTGAGCGAGTCACCACCCTGTATATATTGTGACGAGTTATGGCGGACTCGTCGACAAAATGTTGGCGTGAGGTTGCTCGGGCGCCAACGGTCGGATAGCGGTTTCGGAGACAATAGGGTTTTCAAAAAGAAACACAAAGTTGGTAAAAAATGACGAATTGAGTCTTTATTGAGCACTGGGGTCACTACAGAAATGTCGTTGATTAACAGCAGGTGTAGGATATACTGAGGCGGGATCGGGGAATACAGAGGTGACGTTCTTGGGAAAACGACGCCTGGCGTCGGGACGCCGGTATGTCCGGAGCGACGGTCGGGGCCTGCAGGTTCGGAAACGGCGAAATCGCGGATTGGTCACAAATCGACGCCGGGCGTCGCGGCGGTGGGGTTCCCGTAATAGCGGCTGGTCGACTCGTAATGATCGCGATGAGTGGTTTTTCACTCCGGAAAATCGACGCCGGGCGTCGCGACGATGGGGTTCCCTGGACGACGGCTGGTGTGTCGGAAACGATTCCGCGACGCGTCTCGCGGAATTCGACGTGGTGAACTCCGGCCGTACACGCAAAACTCCTCACCGTAACGTCTCGGATTCGCTCACGACAGACGCCAAAGTGATTTGTTCGGTGGTCGCACAAGAGTTCCTAAAACGGAAGGTAGCACGCGACGAAGTCGCGAAGTTACGGTGTGAACTCCGGCCGTGCACGCAAAACGCCTCACTGTAACGTCTCGGATTCGCTCACGACAGACGCCAAAGTGATTTGTTCGGTGATCGCACAAGAGTTCTTAAAACGGAAAGTGGCACGCGACGAAGTCGCGAAGTTACGGTGTAAACTCCGGCCGTGCACGCAAAACGCCTCACTGTAACGTCTCGGATTCGCTCACGACAGACGCCAAAGTGATTTGTTCGGTGGTCGCACAAGAGTTCCTAAAACGGAAAGTGGCACGCGACAAAGTCGCGAAGTTACGGTGTGAACTCCGGCCGTGCACGCAAAACTCCTCACTGTAACGTCTCGGATTCGCTCACGACAGACGCCAAAGTGATTTGTTCGGTGGTCGCACAAGAGTTCCTAAAACGGAAAGTAGCACGAGACCTCGAGGAAGCACAGTACGGTACGGTAAATAAACAGGATTGCTTTTCTTACCTAGAAGTCGGTGTGGCCTGGTGACTGGAAGACGGTAGCGGAGATGTCGATTTATTCACAGGTGAAATCTGACTCTCTTGGCTGTCTCGGCAGCGCGGTTTATATACTGTTTTGTTAATTAAACGGGTCCTAGGGTGTCAAAATTTGTCCGTCCTATGTTAACATATAGGGCGGATTGGTTATAAACGGAAACTGGACTACCCGGTCCGTGATCCAGTTTAATTAGCAATTTTCCGATGCGCGTCTTACTTGTGAACCCGGTGTTGATTTTTCGCGTCTCTCAGGTGTTGCGTTCGCGAGATACAGGCGTTTCCGCGATCGTGATCTACATAACAATTTTTGTGACGAGCACACTTCGTCACAATATATATAGCAAATTTCGGCCATTTATTCTTCATTTTTACAAAAGATAACAGAAGTAGGATTAAATCGGTAATAGAATAGAAGTTAAGGTATCTTACCAGGTTATCCTTAATTGTAAAGGAAAATGTAAATTATTAAGATGTGTATTTCTGCAAGGCTCCCAGCTTATTTTCTGATATACTTGTCTTTCAACGAAACTAATATAAATTAATATATCTTCGACAAAAACCGCACTTAACCGTCAATAACCTTTTAATAAAATAAAATCCGTAAAAAATTGTTTTCAAAAATGTTAAGAAAGGCCAGATTAACGATCAAGGACCTAACGAGGTATCTGACGAGTTTCCTATATACTGAAGAATAGAACACTAACAACGTTAACAGAAGATCTTGAAGATTTAAGACGTTTAACCCCAACAATGTTCCTGAGAGATCTCTTATTCTCAGAGTTGCCAGAGTTTCATTTGATTACAGCTCAGGATCTATAACAAAGTTATCAAACAATTTAAGATTTAAAGCAAGCTTTAACCGGGGGATTTCGATCAGAATATTTATGTGTATTGATTCAAAAAAAGAATGAATGAAAAGGTTCTGTCCCCAACATGAACGGCCTAGTATTGGTAAGATAAGAACAAAAAGAAAAGAGTAGAATGGCCTCTAGGAAGAATTATGGAACTTTTTATGTGGTTGGAATGAAGAAAAGTTATCAATTAGTCAGTCGAGAAATATATTTTTCTGTTATAAATATAATATAAATAGTTTTTGAATAAATAATAACGGAACTTATTATTGTATGCTGATGGTTTTTATTGTTTATTGCCCGACGTTTAAGATTTGTGTCGCGAACAGAGAGAAATATAGTAACCAAAAGATAGCGAATCATATGTCACCTGCAGCGGACAGCTGTCGAATCGCTCATCACACAAAAATAGTTGCTATGATATTTGATTTACAATCGCTATTTAATCATTTTAATTGCACTCATACAATTAAAATCACTATGATTGTATTAATCAAATATATGTTAATATCCGTACACATTTTTAAATTCACTGTAGAGATTTTTACGTCTACTGACAGACTGAGAAGTCCAACTTTGTTTATTATTTTCTACACACTTCGAGTCGGACTGTGTATTTGAAAATCCGGGTTCGATTCTTACAGCCCACAAAGAATTTTCATCACATTAAAATTACCTCTGTGGTTCAGTCTCCACTAACATCTTTGGGGCCGTGACTTGACGGCCGGTAACCGTACTTCACGCTAAAAAATATATCACTGAAATCAGGCATGGCAGAGTGCCACACCCAGTAATGGGTAAATGACGTGCAGATATATTTATTTTTTATTTATTAAGAAGCGTATTCCTGCATGGCTCGCAGTTTATTTTCTGATTAGTACAACAAAACCAATACAAATTGTTATATCTTCTACAAAACCGTTAAATTTATATAATCACAGGCTAGAAATAAATATTATACAATAAACTCGAATTTTACGCGGTTAAAATGCTGCACGCATTTACCTCAGATCTCACTGCCCTGAAAAATATTTCTAGTTGAACTGAATGACACTGTTTACACTTGCGCAGTAAGTGAAAAATTTATTAATAAGAAGTAATAAGTACTATTAAATGTAAAGCTAGTCACTTATACGCCTTAAATAATTCGACTACGAAAATCGACAGTACGGCAGTGTATAAACTGCGGCTCCGTGTATCCGGATGCCAAGCTTCAACTATGAGCGTGATGCAGAGAAACAAGAGGAGTTAAAAGTAAATGTCATTAATAAATTTCAAAAATAATTTATTTTAATTTCTTGAAATAACGAAAAATTTTGAACCGGTTACAAAACTTGTTAAATGATTTAAAATATTCTCTTAAAATTTTGTTCTTTTGTTTTTCGAAAATATCTTCATCTACACTTGTTGATTTTGAGAGGATAGTCAAAATGTTATGATACTTTTTAATTTTGATCAATCCGTTTATAACTTGAATAATTTGGCCCGCCACCACCATATCATTCAGATCCAGAATGCTGCTTGAATTATGTAAGGTTAAAATTTTGATGCATTTATCCGAATATATTGTAGATTCACTTTTAAATTTATTATCTCCAATGAGAATTACGTCAAATTTTAACCTGATTGGGAGCCGAAAACTATTGAAAAACGTTACGACCTCTTCATTTATCCAATTTTGATATAGTGGCTTGTTAATAAAAAGTTTTCTATGGCAGACAAAATAATCCAGTAATTTTGTATCTCGGATATTGCCAAATCTGTTCGTATCAGTTGGGAAAGAAAGACACTCGCAAATTTTACCGAACGAACCATTTTCCAAAAAATCTTGATTTTGTTTAATTTCTAGAAATTTAATAAAATATTACTTAAATAACTGGAAATTATATACGACTTACGTTCTCTTGTAGCCGGTATTCCATGAGTTTCCCACGAATAAGTATAAAACTTGGAATTTTGCAGAGAAATTACAGCTTCATTATTATTACTTTTCAATTTAGATTTTGTTTGTTGTTTCGATCCAAAACATGAGCGCACAAAGTTTAAAAACTTATTCATTTGATGTAGTAGGTACAATTCGTCGATCAATATGTGTTATATGCAAAGTTTCCAAGGAAACTACAATTAATATTAGTTGTGTTTGTTAAAAAATTTCAATAGTAATTGTGTTTTTTCTATGGTTACTGAATCGTGTTCAAGACCCAATACTACAGTTCCTGTATGATTTATCAATCGACTATTAATGGAAAATGATAATTAATAGCAATATAAATTACGCTATACACAAATCAGGTGGTTCCGGTTAGGGGTGAATAGATAGATTTATACAATTTCCTGCTATACAACTAAAACTGAAATATGTAAAGTTATTCAGAATTAAAACTTGCATAAAAATGCGGATTTTTTTAATAAAACAAGGGGCAATAATCATCCATTTTTTTGTTGGCTGTTGCCTACTAATTTGATAAAAATAAAATAAATCACGTCTTTTACCCATTACGAGTGGCATTCTGCCGCAGCAGATCTCGATACCTAAGTAATATATTTATTCGCGTGAAGTACGATTACCAGCCGTCAAATTACGACTTCCAAAGATGTTAGTGGAGGGGGAGCCACATGGGTAGTTTTAATGTGGCGAAAATTGTTTGATATCTGTTGGAATCATGCTCGGATTCTAAAATCCACACGTCGACTCGATACCAATGAGCCACCTACCCCATGTATAAATATCAAGTTTTAAAACAAAAGTATTAAAACAAAAAAGATGTTCAAAATTAGCCGCAATGCTAGATTTAGCATCTTGTAGATAGATTTTGAACGGAGTGGAATATGTTTGCACGCACTGAATTATATATATTTACCATGGGGCAGCGTCGGACAGCGTCGCGGAGCCGACATAACATTGTGTAAATATCACTTATAGGGCTCTATTTAATATTAACTAATCAGCGGATATTAGTAGTAAACGGGGAATCAAGTTTTCATGACCGTGGAATGTGTGGGTTATTTATTTTTAGTATTTGTGAATTTTGGAATTAAATTTATAAAAAATTGAATTTGCAAATTGTTTATCATCAGGGTGAACTTTCTATTTGGTGAAGTTTTATCTACGCATAATTTGGGACGATCTCAGAAATATAAAAAAAAAAATTTGTGTTGTTGAACCTAAGTAGAATTTGACATTTATTAATGATTATTATTGCAGAGATGTACCCTTGTACCTCTCGGTTGCACCTCGGGGTACAATCTTGGCGCTATGTCAATAATGATCATCTTCTCAACCTTGGCATATAATATACTATTATGAAATGATAACCTTTTAAAAACAGGTTTTTTGTTGTGTAGTGAAGTGTGGAAAACTTCTAAAAAACAAATTTATTAATTAAACTCTAATTAAAACAAACCAAATGAAAATTTAGTATCTGTTACATAAAATGGCTAAGCAAAAAATAAATACTTTTAGTGGGAGGGATGAACTTGATGCTTTAATTTTCAACATTTGGCATCAATTTAGTTAGATTTAATCTCAAAGCTCCTCGGTTAGTGATGTCCATTCTGTTTATTTTTTTGTTAGATTGGTAACCTTGCTGAAACTCTTTTCCACTGGATATGAGGATGGAAAAGCAATTAAAAACTTTTTCGCGATATTTCATAATACGGGATAAGTAACAGGTATGTCTTTTCGAAATTTGTATTTCATCTATTATTTTATTAGTAGATGTTCCAGTATGTCAGTAAGTAGAGAGTGCAGAATATATTAATAAATACTTAATCATAAATCTGTTTTTGGTATGGAAATAATATTCATAGGTTATCTACAGATAATACATAATCTTTGTGAATCTTGCATGTATTATCTATTCGATTTAATTTAAAGATCTCACGTCCCCTAATCTCACTCTACTATTTGTTCTCATTTTAAAATACAAAAATTGTATTTCAAGTACGAAAATAGTTCAAACTGTTTTGAGAAATAAAATGTTAAAAAATATATATATATTTTTATTTGAATGTGTAAATATTTAACAATTGTTGAAATCAAATGAAATCCCAGCATTGTGCGAATATTTATCCCTGTAAATTTAGGAAATTAGTATAACAAATCAAATATAAATATTATCGTTTTATACTGCCAAGTGTCAAAATATTCATGATATTTAACAAGAATAAACAAAACTGGATTATTTTCATTTAATTTTGTCATACAGATGTGACCGTAGTGTGACCCTCCCGAGAAATGTTTCATATGACACGTGAAGCGCTTTTAAATTTTTTACAGTCGCTATACAAAGTAGGCATTTGCGCTTGCATTTGTCAACGCGAATATCACTTTGCCGCTTATGTGCCAAAAAAACAAACATGCGCTCGCTCTTCGAATTTTTAACTCTAAATCAAACATTTGATGTCCTGTAACACTTACGGCTAATAAAATTAAATTCTTAAAATGAATATATATACCGGGTGTAACACGAAAAGTAAAACATAGGCGTTTAACATGGCAAATCAGTTTTTCCGTGCGCATTGCTTCCCTAATTATTTTAGGAAATAGTGTTTCAAATAAATGTTGTAAAGCATAAAATTCTACATCCGAATCAATCTCTTGTTTTTAATTCCATGGCTATTACTATTAAATTGAAATTACGTGAATTTTCAAATTTAATTTCTGCAGTTATGAAGTAGTCAAAATGAATTTTGTTTATTGATTCGGATGGAGAATTTTATGCTTTACAACATTTATTTGAAACATTTTTTCCTGAAATAATTACGGAAGCAATGCGCACGGAAAAACTGACTTGCCATGTTAAACGCCTATGTTTCACTTTTCGTGTTACACCCGGTATATATATATATATATATATATATATATATATATATATATATATATATATATATATATATATAAGTAACGTAAACGTGATTTACGGTTACAATAAAAAATTATTTATTATTTGACAACGAAAGATTACATTAGATTTTTCATACAAGTTGATACTTCAATCTCTCAACAGTAACTGACTTACAAATGTGAATACAGAGTACAGGTTGTGCTAAAAGTGCTTATGCACACATAGTATAATATTACATATTGTGGGGAAAGAGAGTGGTGACTGTGCCTGGAATGTGCAGCGGTCGGCGGTTCTCATGGGAACGGGTGCTCTAACTCCTCCCTCCTTAGAATGGAACATCGTCGGGGATGTTCAACTGATGATTTCGGGGTGAAGGCCCTGGCTGGAGTTCTATGGGTTGATCCTTGGATGGTCGTTTCTTCTTCTGAAAGAACCTTCTTTTGGCAAAAACTGCGAAAATAATTGTATTAGTAATTGAAACAATGACATATAGAGCTATAAGGGTGTAATTTGTTGCCTCGATGTCGTAATTTGCGTTGATGTGTTCGAACTTGTTTATAGGTAACTTCAGATCTTGAATGTTTTGAATGTCGATACTCATAGTTGGAATTTGGCTGGTGTTTAGCTTAATTTGGAAATCTTCTAAGATAATTGGTTTGCCGAAAGTACCGTCTCGAAATTTTAAAATTTGGTTTTTAAATTTTAGTTGGCATTGATCTTGTTTTATTAGGAATATTCCTTTTAAATTTTTAATTTCATCACCTTGTTGACATGATGCGTGTATTGTTTCTGACTCTGGTAAAACTGCTAAGAATTGGTTTATTTCTTCTTTAGTTTCTATATGATTTTTCTTTATGGTTACTTTCGTGTATTGGCAATTATTATTGTTGTTATATAATATGATGTTCTTCTCGCAAGTATCGTCATTGATCTCATCTATTTTGTTTGGGCATTGGTAGATGTTTCCTTTTGTGCATGCGCCGTTCAGTGATTTGATATGACCATCAGAGGTTTTTAAGAAATAATTTTTATTTGGTATGATGGTTACATATTCAGTCTGGTATTTGGTTGGGATGGAAATAAGGTGAAATAGTTGGAAATTAGTTTCGTAGTTAATAGGGATTTCTAGAAAATATACAATTTTGTTTGAATTTAGTTTGCAATTAACTGTTATTAATTTTTCAAATTCTAACATATTTTTGAATGTTGGCTATAAAGGAAATTCATTGTTATAATAATTATAAATTTTATTTAGTTCCAAATAGAAATCGTTCAATTTTATAATGCTAGGGTGCATTGTGTGTAATTTGCAAAAAGTTAATGAGTTTTCTATGTCTTGTAGAGTACTAAAAATCATACTGAATACGGTATTTAGTTGATTGTAAATGTCGTGAATGGCTAGTTTATTTAATTGCTGAGTTCCATCAATAACTATGTGCATTAACTGTTCAATTTTTGATTTTAATTCTTGTTCATTATGCTTTATTGTTACAATAGTTTGATTAAATTCTCCTATTAACTGATGGTTAACGGAGTATTGATTTTTTAGTTGATCGATTAATTTGTGTTGATTTGTTTTCAAGTGATTTAAAATTTTATCATATCGTTTCTCATCTTCCGCGTCTAAATTTCCTGTAATTACTTTTATAATGGATCCTAATCCATTTACTATTCCTCTTTTATATCTAGGTTTTTCGTAATTAACAATTAAGTGACTAAACTTATCATCTATTGATTCTATTATATAATTAATTATTTTATCGTGGTTAATAGAGTCTGCTAGGCTAACATTGTTTATGTAAATTGTGTGTTTGAGATTGTTGTGTTGTGTTTTTAAATTATTGTACTGATCGAGGATGGGTTGTAGGTCGTAGAAGTGTAAGAAAGTGTGTGTTGATTTCTGTAATTTTGCCGTCCCTAAATTGAGTGGTAAGAGTCCAGTGTTTTGTGTAATGTTTTTTATTTCTAGTCCGTAGGTGTACGTGAGGTAGATGGACCCGGAAGATCGTAATTTGTATTAATATTTTTATTTATTTTTCTAAGTCTATTAATATTTGACAAATGAATTTTGGGCTGTTTTTTATTATCTGTAGGACTAGTATGAATTTTTGCAGTTTTTAGATTTTGATTAATTGTTTTGATTCTTTCTTTTTTGAATTTTGGCTGCTTTGTTTTGTTTACCTTCTGTTTATTGTGTACGTATATTGTTTCTGGAATTTCGGGTAGGTTTTCTCTAGTTTAGTTAAGTTTTTCAATTAAGTTAGTTTTATTATTTTGTAATTTTTCGTTAATGCTTTGGTATACTAATTTCGTTTTTTCGCGGTGATTTTGAATATAATCTTGCGTGATTCTTTTCTCTAATTCTATGTCTAAAGGTGAATCTGTATCAAAATGTCCGTTGATTACATCGATTGGTTTAAGATCCGTGGAACTATGGCAGGTATTATTGTAAGCTAATACTGCATAATTAACTTTATTTCCTATAATTTCATTTTTTCGGTTTTCTTGCAAATTAAAAAGTCGAATATGTTCAATTAATGTGGAGTGGAATCGTTCTATAAGACCGTTGGAGTTTGGGTGTTGTGAACTGGTGAAATGAATTTCGATTTTATGTAAAATGAATAATTCGCGTAAGATATTATTTTTAAATTCTGGGCCGTTGTCGGATATAACTAACTTGGGGATTCCGTGATGTGAGAAGAATCTTGTGAGGTTGTTACATATTTCAATTGCGTTTGTTGATGTGACTTGGTATGCTTGAGCGTATTTAGAAAAGGCGTCTATGATTGTAAGGAATTTACAGTTCTCTAAACTTAAGGTATCTACGTGAATTATGTCAAAGGGTTTATTAGGGGTTGGAGTGATGTTATATTTAGTTTTTATGGGATTGCGCTCATATTTGGATTTTAAGCAGATTTCACACTGGTTTATATAATCGCTAATGTCTTTGCATTGGTTAGGCCAATAATCCTTTTTTCTAATTTGGTTATAAGTTTCGTGAATACCTCTGTGATTTGTTTTACCCTCGTGATAGTATTTTATCGTATCAGAGATGACATTTTGATTTTCTAAATCTATTAATTTTATATTACATTTAACAAAATTTATTTCTGAGTTTTTGAAATATTTCTGTAAGATTACACTAAATTGCTCATAAATTGGTTGTTCGAAATATAAATAGTATTTTATTTTGGGTACCACGAATTCTTTGACAAAGTTTATTATATCTTCTTCGAAATTACTTTTTGAGATTTGTACTTGAAGTCTCATTTTATCAGTGTGTAATTTGATGAATTTAGGTTTAGCGGGTGAATGTAAAACTTCCGAAAATATAAGTTGGTTTTTTCCTACATTAACGGGGCTTCCGATAATGGGAATACCGATGACAGGGTGTTCAGGGTTAGAGTGTATTGTTGCGTCAGAGTCGTCTAGTTCTTCGATATTATGTGGTATGTCGTCGTGTTCAACAATTAAGGATTCATTGTCATTCTCAAATTTTTTATTAAAATTTTCCATAAATTTAAAGAAAGCGTCATTATTCGTGTCTTCTGTGTCGTTAGTATTAATTTCGAGATTAGGTGGCGGGATACGTTTTAATTGAGATTTTGGAATAATTACTTCTGCGTTATCAGTGCAGTTAGTATGGAGCTTTATTATTTTATCAGACTTGGGTGTTGCTTGTACGTGGTGTGGACGTGGCTTTAGCTGATGATAGTGAATGTTTATCTCGCATGTCGGTGTTCTTATCTTATCGTTTACTAGGTCAATGGTTGCTTCTATTGTTTTGAGATTGTCGAGTCCTAATAATATGTCAAATTGATCATGGAAGTCGAAAAGATGATATTTGAGCATAGTATCTGATTTTTTAAATAATTTTGAATATGGCATAAATAAACTAAAATTTTCAGTGGATGTACCATGTGCGGTGGAAATTTTAAAAGGATCATTTTGAATTTTGTTTTTGAAAAACTTATGTGCGATATTCGGTTTTATAAAAGAGCGTGTACTACCTGTATCAAGAAGGACTTTTAAATTTTGTTCGGGGTAAATAATGAATGGTAACTCGCTTTGATTGTTAGTTAAGTTCATTAATTCAAATTCTGTTCCGAGGCTATGAGTTCTAAAAAATTACTCGAGCTAGATTTTTGTTCATGTTCTTGGCTATCGTTGTCTGATTCTGGTTCGTAGATAAGAGCGTTATTTTCATCGTAATATTGTTCGTCATTATATTCCGTAATTTCTGTGTTATACAGTTGTTCGTTTGGTCGTGGTTGTGTTTGGGGGTAATGTCGTGTGTATTGTTGCGGTCGAGCTTGATTGTTGTAGCCTGATGGGCTTGGTCTGGGTACGAATGATTGTCGAGTGCTGACACTCATTGGAGTAGGATTTGGAAATTGTGTATTGGGATTTGGATTAAAAATATTTTGTTTGGGTGATTGAATTTGGTTAAACGGTTTGTTTATTGAGTTTTGAGGATATGGATTAGGTTGGTATGTTAATTGTGGTGTTTGTGTAGGTGTGTATCTAAGTTGTGGTTGTTGATATCTGAGATGTGTGTTCGTTTGAATGAAATGTTTTGGTTTTTGTAGTGTGTGTGTTTTGTTTTGTGCGCGTAAACAACTTTCAATTTGAAAATCGTTGGTGAGCATGTTCAATGCTTGGTTCATGTCTTTAGGATTCTTTGTGCGCATGAGTGTACCTAGTGGTTCTTTTAAACCGCGAAGCAAAATTCGCAGTGCGTACTGCCTGAAATATTCGGCAAGTACTAAAGCTTCGTCACCTGAGTTATTTAAAGTGATGTAGGAAATTTCCGGTTCTACTGTATTAAAAAAATTAGTTAATAACTTTTCACAGATTTCAATAAATCGCGGTAAGAGTTTAGGGTCCCCGTGAAATTCGGGAATCATATCCAAATATTCTTTTTTCAATACTGGAGTAGCCATATTTTTATTTATGTTTAAATTATTAAATTCTTCTAATAAAGTTTCAATATTATTTTCTATAGGATTATTATTAAGGGATGAATTACTGGAAGCAACTGAATCTGTATCCGTATCTGAATCTAAATTTAGTTGAATGATATCACTGATAGACATAAGCACTTACAGGATAAACATCAACTTGTCCATGGGCTCGGCCGTGACGATTCCGTGGACTGGTGTCGGCTTCCGGCGTTCTGTGTACAGCTGGGCTTCCGTCGGTCTCTTCTCGTACGATGTTCTCTCGTAGCGTGATAGAGCTGGATTTTTGGTGTACAGCAGGGCCTTCTGAAGATCTCTTCTTACACGATATTCACTCGCGATGTGACAGACTCTTTGCGACGATTTTTCGTTGAAAATTTTAATACTCAGTTAATCGTTGAAACGAAACGTGATTTTTTGATATTTGTATTAATCAATAATCCGTCTGAGTATCCTACCGACTGCGCCAGTAACGTAAACGTGATTTACGGTTACAATAAAAAATTATTTATTATTTGACAACGAAAGATTACATTAGATTTTTCATACAAGTTGATACTTCAATCTCTCAACAGTAACTGACTTACAAATGTGAATACAGCGTACAGGTTGTGCTAAAAGTGCTTATGCACACATAGTATAATATAACATATTGTGGGGAAAGAGAGTGGTGACTGTGCCTGGAATGTGCAGCGGTCGGCGGTTCTCATGGGAACGGGTGCTCTAACTTATATATATATATATATATATATATATATATATATATATATATATATATATATATATATATATATATATATATTTATTTATTTATCGTATGGCATTACAACAGCATTATAAAGTATGTTAAATATTATGTATATTATGTCATGTGAAATTAGAGTATATATTCTGGTTACAGGTCTAAATCTAGATGTTGTATCCATGTCAGCGCTGCAGGGGAAGCTTTCATTATGTCTTCTGTGGGGCCATCGTATTTTCCTATTGGGCATTCCTGTATTATGTGGTCAATTGTTTGTTCAGGCGCACCGCAATCGCAATTCGGGGATTCAGCCAGCCCCCATTTGTGAAGCATGTATCTACTTTTTGCGTGGCCAGTCCGGATGCGGTTAAGTTTAGACCATTCCTTCCTAGGGTGATCAAAACCTGGAAGGCGTTTTGAGGGATCTGGGACTACATGATGGTTCCTATTTGATAGTTTCCAGGTGTTTTTCCATTCTTCCGAGATATTGAAATTGCGCTGCCTCTTCACAAATTCATTGTTCCATATTGGTTTGCGGGAATGGAGACTCACCCTATATATATATATATGGTGAGTCTGGGAAAACGAACCCCCCTTTAACTTTTTTATTATAAAAAATAGAATAATTTTCTTCATATGGAAGTTTTAGTATATTAAATATACTATTTTATGACACATATAGAAATATTTTATAAAGTCAGGTTTAGATGGTACGACTATCAACTTTTATTTTTCAAATGGAAACCTAGAATTATTTTATTAAAATAAAATCCGCCATTTCTTTTTCTTTTCAACGATGTATTACTTGTCATAAATGCATATGAAAAAATGACAAAACACGTGAAACAAGTAACAAATAAATATTTGCATTATTGTCGTTCATTTTACCTTGCTACATTCAGTTTAAATTCGCATAGCTACCTAGAATAGTTGAATAAAAATAATTTCTGATCTTTATCAATTATCTTATTTATCTCGATTTTTTGTTCAAAGATATTAGTGAAGGGGGATCCACAGGGGTAGATTTAAATTGGTGAAAATTGTTTGTCAAGATCCACAGGCCGACTCGATACCACTGAACCATCTACCCCATAAATAAATATAAATAAATAAATATATCACCACGCCTTTTACCCATCACTAGGTGTGGCACTCTGCCTAAGCAGATCTCGGTAAGTGATATATTTTTTCGCGTGAAGTGCGGTTACCAGCCGTCAAATCACGGCCTCCAAAGATATTAGTGGTGGAGGAGCCACAGGGGTAGATTTTTTAAGTCGGTGAAAATTGTTTGTCGGCTGTGGGGATCGAACCAGGGTTCTCAAGATCCACAAGCCGACTCGATACCACTGAGCCACCTACCCCATATATATATATATATATATATATATATATATATATATATATATATATATATATATTATTATTATTATTATTATTATTATAAATACACTGTCCAGACAGGAGAACCCAATTAATTGGACAGGAACAAAAAAAATACAAAAATATAAAAGTAAGCACATATATAGTATGAAACAAAGAATAAATAAACACTAAATAAAACTAAGCAAAATACAAATTTATCATTCAGTGTTAGCAAAGAGAAACTTCCTATAACGTGACAACGAAATACTAAAAATATCAATTTGTGACTCAATACGATTATACAGAGAGTACATAAGATGAACGGGAGAATGTTGCAAAATATTAGTACGAGCAGCAGTCGGACGGAAAGTGTG
Organism: Pterostichus niger; assembly: GCA_947425015.1. Lineage (NCBI taxonomy): Eukaryota > Metazoa > Arthropoda > Insecta > Coleoptera > Carabidae > Pterostichus > Pterostichus niger. Next base: position 9,797,213 of record OX380351.1, on the reverse strand, counting down.
AGGATTCCTAGAATGGAATGATGGAACACAGAAATTTATTAGGTTTAGTGTTAATGGGTCATCAAATAAATTATGGATGATTTTATATAAATGTATAAGCTGTGAATTATTTCTACATACTGATAATTTAAAATACTGCAGTAAAAATTCGTAACTAATATCATAAGAAGGATATATGAGATATTTCCTAAAATACAAAAAACGAAGAAATTTCTTTTGAATTGATTCAAGCAGCACAATATGATTATTATTCGAAGGATTCCACACTACAGAGCAATAATTTAATTTGGATCGAACAAAGGCAAAATAAAGTGTAATTATAGGCTCAATTGTTGTGAAACTGCGCGAATGACGGATTATAAATCCAAGCATTCGATACGCTTGAGATACTATATTCTTTATGTGATTATTAAAAGATAGTCTTGCATCAAAAATAACACCAAGATCTTTATATTCATAGCAACGAGTAAGAGGTACTGCAGAGATATTATACGCAAATTCGGTTGTTACTAGTTTCCTGGAAAACGAGATTATTTTACATTTGTTAATGTTTAAGTCAAGTTCATTGAGAATGCACCAACATGAAAGTCTATCTAAATCTTCTTGAAGTGAAAGGCAATCGTTAGGATCAGAAATTGATCTAAAAATTTTTAAATCATCAGCATAGAGAAGTTTATTATTACTAATATTTAAAGGCAGATCGTTAATAAATAGGAGAAACAAAAGAGGACCAAGATTTGATCCTTGGGGGACGCCTGACGTTGCAACAAACTGAAATGAATTCAGACTACGATATTGTACGGACAGAGAACGATCAGTGAGGTAGGAAGAAATTAGATTTATCAAAGCATCAGATATGCCAAACATATGTAATTTTTGAAGTATGATGTTATGACTAATGCGATCGAAGGCTTTGGAGAAGTCGGTATAAATAACATCCACTTGTTTATTCTCATCAAGAGAGTTACAAATGAACTGGGTAATATAACAAAGATTAGTAGATGTAGACCGACGTTCTACAAAACCATGCTGGGAAAGAGATAATAAATTGTGGACCTGTTTGTAAATAGTTTTATAAATATTATTTTCAAAAGTTTTGCTAAAGTGGGACAAAATGGATATTGGTCTATAATTTATTATGCTGGACGTATCACCAGATTTGTGTACAGGTACAACTCTTGCCTTTTTCCAGACATCGGGGAATGTGTTAGTTTTTAATGATAAATTAATAATGTTGCATAGAGCTACTTTTAAAGGATGGGCGCAATCTTTTATCACAAAAGAAGGAATCATGTCAGGACCAGATGACATTGTTATTTTTAGACAAGCAATAGAATTCATCACATCTTCCTCAGAAACTTCGATGAGAGATATTATTTGATTATATGAATTATTTTTATTTACATTAATACTATTAGTTCCAGATGTAGAGTAAACACTTTGGAAGAAGGTTGCAAATCCATTTGCAATATCTTGTGGAGTGCTCAGATTAATATTGCCAAATTTCATGGAGGTATGTGCAGTATTGTTATTCTTTTTAGTTCTGATAAAAGACCAGAATTTATTTGGATCAGATTTAATGGTTAGTTCAGATTCCTTAATGTAATCCGCATACGCTACTTGAATTTCAGTTTTCACTTTGGATCTATAGAATTTAAACTTGTCAAAATAATAGTCACAGTTATGCATTTTATATAGTTTATGAAAATGTGTCTTTTTCTTAAGATTCGTTTTTATTTGGGACGTGTACCACACCGGGTAGGAATTTTTATGCACAGGACGGAATGGAACACATTCATCTAAAAAGTTATATAGAACACTATAAAAAATATCACAAGCTTCATTTACGTTAGAGCAAGTTTCAAGCTAACTCCAATTATAACTATTAATTAAATTATACAATTTGGGATAATTAGCTTTCCTGAAATCATATTTTTTGTAACATGTATTATTAACAGCATTACTCTCAGTTCTAATGTTAAATTCAACAACAATATCTAAAGCCGGATGATGAGCATATTCAATGTTAAATAAAAGATCATCTGCATGACAGACTGTACACTTAACATTAGAAATGACTAAATCTAACAGACGATCACAGGAGTTTTTAATGTGGTTAAATTGTTCAAATTCGAAAAAATTAAGGAAATTATTTATAGAATTTACAATTGGAGTATCAGAATGATTTATAAAATTAGGGATATTAAAATCTCCTGTAATAATACAATATGCATCATCATATAAGAAAGAAAGATTCTGCAAGCTCTCAAAAACATCATTATATACATCAACATTATTAGCTGGAGGAATGTAACAATTAAATACATACATATCTTTATTACCAATGCGTAATTTAACACATAAAATATCGACACAATTTGGCATTTTCAAATTAAATTCATCTAAATTAATTTTTGTAGAAAATATATGATTTTTTATTGCTATAAGAACACCACCACCACGAGACAGACCAGTATTCTGAAAGTTACGATCAGTTCTATAAATACAGTAATTATTATTGGAAAACTAAGAATCGGTTATATCATCGTGAAGCCAGGTTTCAGATAACGCAATAATATCATAAGACGACAACATCATAGAAGTGTAACAAACATGTAATTTATTGCACAAGCTCTGAATATTTTGGTAGAAAATGTTCAAAAGTTTGTTGGACGAGTTACCGCCAGGCGATGCTTTTGTTAGTTTTTTGCGATCACTGGAACACCATTAACATATTTGATACGAATATTTGTTTCACCGTTGGTTAGCCTCTCATTTAACTCCGCTTTGACAGACTTGAAATGTTCGATTTGAAGTAGAGTTTTATCGCTATTAATATACACACCGTTGAATGCGACCGCCGATCTAAGTTTCTTTGCATTACGAATAACAACACTCGCGGTTTCTGAGCTACTAAAAACAACTTTAATTAGACGAGGCTTGCCACTTCTGTTTTGACGAGAACCAAGTCTATGTATTTTTTTGATGACTGGGCGAAAATTGGGAGTAACAATTGCAGTGAGTTCAGAGATTTTACATGACAGATCTTCATTTTCAACCTCTGGAATTCCAGAAATAATGATGTTTTTAGAACGATTCTGTCTCTCATTGATTTCATGTATAACTTTATTTACAACATTGCATTCATTAGAAATAACAGCATTATTACAATTGACTTGTTGTTTTAAATTAACGATTTCAGTCTGTAAATTTGAAAATTGCGATTGCAAATCAATTAAAAGTTTTTTGATGGAAGCAACTGAGTCAGTTTCAATTTGACATTGATCACACAAAATACGAATTGCCTTTGCGTTAATACGAGTCAAACGACTTACGTCATCAGAAGAGAGTTGGACGCATGATAAGTGTGTTACCCTTTTACAACCATTACAGTTGATTGTTTTCTGAGGATCTTGATTTGTGGTCTTATTACAAATAGGGCAAGTTGAAGCCATGTGGATCCGATGATGAACGAAGGTTGCCGAAACAAAACGATCTTAACACGTAGATACAACGAACGAAATCACACTCGCACAGGTTAATTAAATTAAGAAAAAATATTGTGATTTAGTGAGTTTTAACCATAAAATTGACACAAAAAACAAAGTTAGACGTAAACTAGATCAAAAGATCACACGACACTAAAGAATTCGGAAGAGGGTTCCAAAAAACTGCACTTTATCACAAATTTAGAAAACACTGATGCTATTTATTTACTTAAATTTGCAAAAAAACATCGGACCAAAAAGAACGTGCTTACAGTACGAGAACGAGAATATATATATATATATATATATATATATATATATATATATATATATATATATATATATATAAGTAAGTAAGTACCGTAAACGTGATTTACGGTTACAATAAAAAATTATTTATTATTTGACAACAGTAACTGACTTACAAATGTGAATACAGAGTACAGGTTGTGCTAAAAGTGCTTATGCACACATAGTATAATATTACATATTGTTGGGCAAAAGAGTGGTGACTGTGCCTGGAATGTGCAGCGGTCGGCGGTTCTATGGGTTGATCCTTGGATGGTCGTTTCTTCTTCTGAAAGAACCTTCTTTCGGCAATAACTGCGAAAATAATTGTACCAGTAATTGAAACAATGACATATAGAGTTATAATGTCCTCGATGTCTTAATTTTCTTGGATGTTTTCGAATTTGTTTATAGGTGACTTCAGATCTTGAATATTTTGGATGTTGATAATCATCGTTGGAATTATGGAATTTGACTTGTGTTTAAATTGATTTGGAAGTCTTCTAGGTTGATTGATTTGCAAAAGGTACCGTCTCGAATTTTTTTTAAATTTGGTTTTTAAGTTTAAATTGACATTGGTAGATGTTTCCTTTTGTACATACGCCGTTCAGTGATTTCATATGACCATCGGAGGTTTATGAGAAATAATTTTTATTTGGTATGGTGGTTACAAATTCAGTCTGGCATTTGGTTGGAGTAGAAATAAGGTGAAATAATTTGGAAATCAGTTTCGTAGTTAATAGGGATTTCTAGAAAATATAGAATTTTATTTGAATTTAGTTTGTAATTAACTGTTATTAATTTTTCAAATTCTAACATATTATCGAATGTTGGCTCTAAAGGGAATTCATTATTTATGATAATTGTAAATTTTATTTAGTTCTAAATAGGAATCGTTCAATTTTATAATGCTAGGGTGCATTGTATGTAATTTGCAAAAAGTTAATAATTTTTCTATTCGTGAAGTACTAAAAATCATACTGAATACGGTATTTAGTTGATTGTAAATATAGTGAATGGCTAGTTTATTTAATTGCTGAGTTCCATCAATAACTATGTGCATTAATTGTTCAATTTTTGACTTTAATTCTTTTTCATTATACTTTGTGTCAATAATTTTATTAAATTCTCCTATTAACTGATGGTTGACGGAGTAATGGTTTTTTTTTGTTGGTCGATTAATTTGTGTTGGTTGGTTTGCAAGTGATTCAAAATTTTATTATATCTTTTTTCATCTTCCGTGTCTAAATTTAAATAATGGATAATAATCTATTTACTATTCCTCTATTATATCTAGGTTTTTCGTAATTAACAATTAAGTGACTAAACTTACCATCTATTGATTTTACTGTATAATTAATTATTTTATCGTGGTTAATAGAGTCTGCTAGGCTAACATTGTTTATGTAAATTGTGTGTTTGAGATTGTTGTGTTGTATTTTAAACTTATTGTACTGGTCGAATTTAGTTTGTTAATTTTATTCTGTAGTGGATTTTCCAGGGGATTTTCCATAGGTGGCGGGATACGGCTTAATGCATCAGCGTTTGTATTCAGTTTACCTTTTTTATAAATGATTTCATAGTCAAATTCTTCTAGCCTCAAGCGCCATCGAACTAATTTGGAATTTGGTTCCTTGAGTGAAAATAACCACTGCAATGGTTTGTGGTCTGTAATGACTTTAAACTTTCTGCCGAATAGGTAAGGCCTGAAATATTTGGTCGCCCAGACAATAGCAAGTAATTCCTTTTCAATAGTGGAATAATGTTGTTCTGATTCGTTAAGTGTTCTACTGGCAAATGAAATAGGTAAATCTGATCCGATAGTTCCTTGTGATAACACAGCACCGATAGCATAATTGCTTGCGTCCGTCGTAAGGTTGAATGGTTTGGTAAAATCAGGATATTGGATGATTGGTTCGTTGACAAGGAGATTTTTATATGTGTCGAAACATGCAACATACTCGGGATTATTAATATCTATTTCTGCTCCCTTTTAAATGCTTAGTAAAGGGCTTGGTGATTTTCGCGAAGTTTTGAATAAATTTTCTGTAGTAACCTAGTAAACCTAGGAAACCTTTTATCTGTTTTGTAGTTTTAGGAATTGGATAATTTTTATTGCCAAAATTTTATCCGGATTAGGCTTGACGCCTTCAGGGGTGACTACATGACCTAAGTACGCTATCTCTTTTTGCATAGGAATTCGGACTTGTCAAGCTGAATTTTTAAGTTGGCTTTTTTAAGTCTATCAAATACCGCGCGCAAACTTTCAATATGTTCTTGCAGGCTCGTACTAAATATAATTACGTCGTCGAGATATACGAGACAAATTTTATTCAGTAAATTTCTTAGCACATTGTCCATCACACGTTGGAAGGTGGCGGGCGCATTTTTTAGTCCAAACGGCATTCTTAGGAATTCATAGTGTCCGTTTTCAGTGGTAAATGCAGTTTTTGGTACGTCATCATCGTTCATTTCAATCTGGTGAAAACCAGAGGCCAGATCTAAAGTTGTAAAATACTGGCATTTGCCGAGTTTATCTAAGAGTGTAGTTATATTGGGGATGGGGTATTTGTCATCAATGGTTTCTTCATTGAGTTTGCGGTAATCAATGACCATCCGCCATTTTTTCTTCCCGGACGCGTCTAATTTTTTGGGGACGATCCACACGGGAGAGGACCACGGTGAATGCGAAGGTCTGATAACGTTTTGCTCTAGCATTTTGTCTATCTGTTCTTGTACTTCTTGTCTGTGTATTTCTGGGTATCTGTATGACTTAGTATAAATGGGTAGTTCGTCCTTAGTCCGTATATGATGTTTAACATTGTTAGTAAATGATAAGGAATTATTGTCAGTATGGAATATATCAGCGTGTTCTTTAATTAAATTTGTAATGGCAGATTTCTCTTCTGAATTCATGTGTTGAGTTCTAATTAGAGATAGATCGAAAGGAGGTTTTGAAATTGGACGACTAAAATTTATGTTATTAATTTCAAATTGTTCAAGTGATTCAAATAAAATATTGTTATCTGTACTCTGATTCGTTTGGATTTATTATCGGGTAATAAAAGAAATGATTGTCAATTTTTGCAATACCTTCTGGTATTATAGCATTAGAAATTTGAGATTTTGGAATAAATACTTCCGCGTTATCAATGCAGTTAGTATAAAATTTTATTATTTTCTCAGACTTAGGTGCTACTTGTACGTAGTGTGGACACGGCTTTAGCTGATGATAGTGAATGTTTATCTCGCATGCCGGTGTTCTTATCTTATCGTTTACTAGGTTAATGGTTGCTTCTATTGTTTTAAGGTTGTCGAGTCCTAATAATATGTCAAATTGATCATGGAAGTCGAAAAGATGATATTTGAGTATAGTATCTGATTTTTTAAATAATTTTGAACATGGCATAAATAAACTAAAATTTTCAGTGGATGTACCATGTGCGGTGGAAATTTTAAAAGGATCATTTTTGATTTTGTTTTTGAAAAACTTATGTGCGATACTCGGTTTTATAAAAGAGCGTGTACTACCTGTATCAAGAAGGACTTTTAAATTTTGTTCGGGGTAAAGAATGAATGGTAACTCGCTTTGATTGTTAGTTAAGTTTATTAATTCAAATTCTGTTCCGAGGCTATGAGTTCTAAAAAATGACTCGAGCTAGATTTTTGTTCAAGTTCTTGGCTATCGTTGTCTGATTCTGGTTCGTAGATAAGAGCGTTATTTTCATCGTAATATTGTTCGTCATTATATTCCGTAATTTCTGTGTTATACAGTTGTTCGTTTGGTCGTGGTTGTGTTTGGGGGTAATGTCGTGTGTATTGTTGCGGTCGAGCTTGTAGCCTGATGGGCCTCGTCTGGGTACGAATGACTGTCGAGTGCTGATACTCATTGGAGTAGGATTTGGAAATCGTCTATTGGGATTTGGATTAAAAACATTTTGTTTGGATGATTGAATTTGGTTAAATGGTTTATTTATTGAATTTTGAGGATATGGATTAGGTTGGTATGTTAATTGTGGTGTTTGTGTAGGTGTGTATCTGAGTTGTGGTTGTTGATATCTGAGATGTGTGTTTGTGTGAATGAAATGTTTTGGTTTTTGTAGTGTGTGTGTTTTGTTTTGTGCGCGTAAACAACTTTCAATTTGAAAATCGTTGGTGAGCATGTTCAATGCTTGGTTCATGTCTTTAGGATTCTTTGTGCGCATGAGTGTACCTAGTGGTTCTTTTAAACCGCGAAGCAAAATTCGCAGTGCGTACTGCCTGAAATATTCGGCAAGTACTAAAGCTTCGTCACCTGAGTTATTTAAAGTGACGTAGGAAATTTGTAAGTTTAGTAAATCTTGTATTTTATGGTAATAATCGAAAATTGTTTCACTATTTTGTTTTAATTCTGTTAGTTCTATTCCGAGAGTATAGCAATCTCTTTTATCAGAGTAAGAATTTACTAGGGCAGATTTTATACTAGACCATGAGCTAAAGTTGGAACTAGCTAAGTTTACGGCAGCATCGCCTTTAATTTTTGAAAGAATGGTCGACAACAGATATTCATTCTGAAAGTCTCCCGGTTCTACTGTATTAAAAAAATTAGTTAATAACTTTTCGCAGATTTGAATGAATCGCGGTAAAAGTTTAGGGTCCCCGTGAAATTCGGGAATCATATCTAAGTATTCTTTTTTCAATACTGGAGTAGCCATATTTTTATTTATATTTAAATTATTAAATTCTTTTAATAAAGTTTCAATGTAATTTTCTATAGGATTATTATTAATAAGGGATGAATTACTGGAAGCGACTGAATCTGTATCCGTATCTGAATCTAAATTTAGTTGAATGATATCACTGATAGACATAAGCACTTACAGGATAAACATCAACTTGTCCATGGGCTCGGCTGTGGCGATTCCGTGGACTGGTGTCGGCTTCCGGCGTTCTGCGTACAGCTGGGCTTCCGTCGGTCTCTTCTCGTACGATGTTCTCTCGTAGCGTGATAGAGCTGGATTTTTGTGTACAGCAGGGCCTTCTGAAGATCTCTTCGTACACGATATTCACTCGCGATGTGACAGAGTCTTTGCGACGATTTTTCGTTGTAAATTTTAATATTCAGTTAATCGTTGAAACGAAACGTGATTTTTTGATATTTGTGTTAATCAATAATCCCTCTGAGTGTCCTACCAAGACTGCGCCAGTAACGTAAACGTGATTTACGGTTACAATAAAAAATTATTTATTATTTGACAACGAAAGATTACATAGATTTTTCATACAAGTTGCTACTTCAATCTCTCAACAGTAACTGACTTACAAATGTGAATACAGAGTACAGGTTGTGCTAAAAGTGCTTATGCATACATAGTATAATATTACATATTGTAGGGAAAGAGAGTTGGACGCGTCGCTATCCGTAAAAGGATACCTGTATATGTAATTAGTTCTAGACGGGACAGCCTACAATGGGACTTTACAGCTACACTTTCGTAGCTGTAGTTTATTGTTTGTTGTCTTACATACCGTTAAGCTGTTAATGGGTTTTGGAGAATTGAGTTTATCTCACTAATACTTGGAACCAGGTGGTCCACAGCCGATGACATCACTAGCAACCAATCGTTCCAAATTATCGATACCAAGCGTAATAGAGCCAATGAGCGAGGCCTAAGGCACCCCTACCTGCTTCCAAGTGTTACCACCCATCACCCTCAGAATTGTCTTGGGATATTTGTCGTAATTTTAAGGAGTAGTCGTTTTCGAGCCATCAAGGCATCAATTTAAATAATACAGTCCACTTAAATTGTAAATAATGTATATATTCAACGTGTGTTAAATAAAGTGTTATTTATACATCGTGTTTAAATTGCAAAAAACCAGCAAGTATCAAAACTAGTGTTCGCGTTCATACAATCATAGAGTATACGCGACCTAACGCAGCCATTGGTCCTTCGAGCCGGATCAGGGTTTGATCCATCAAATAATTGTGGTAGTAACTGGTTGAGTGCCTGCCAAAAGGCCAGTTGTCGAATCTGCAGATCAAGCTATTGGGGCGTCTGCAAGATCATCCAGTTGTCGCATCTTCGCATCTACAAATTAACCAGTTGGTGCGTCTTCGGAATCAACACGTTAGTGAACCCACATATCCAGGCGATTTGCATCATCAAGTAAGGGTGTCACGTGAGTCAGTCATATATTTTAATTTAATAATAGCTAGTAGCTTCGATTTGCAAAAATGTCAAGGTTAGAATCGTTGACTCCTAAGAAGCTTGCTGATAAACGTAAAACCTTTGAAGTGCAATTAGCAGCGTTTGTTAAATCTTTAGAAAAATTCTCTATTACTGAGCCAACAGCAGCTGAATATGAGTCAATCGTTTCAAAACTTGAAAAAACTAATATAAAGGCAGATGAGTTTGACACCGTACAAACTTTAATAGAAGAACAAGCTACGAATATTGATGAGGAATTACAATTAAGAATACAAATTGAAGAAACCTACTTTCAAGCTGTAGGAACTGCGAAATCAATTATTAACAAACGAGAAATAGGCAGATCAAATTCGCGCAGTAATTCACATGTATCAACTGATTCTAATCAAAATGTAAAATTGCCAATTATTCAATTACCTTCATTCGACGGAGATTTAACAAAATGGCGCGCCTTTAAAGATTCTTTCAATGCATTAATTCATTCAAACAATTCACTATCGAGTGTACAAAAATTCTATTATTTGAAAAATTCCATTTCTGGAGAAGCGTTGCATACAATTCAAGCAATAGACACGACTGAGGAAAATTATGAAGTGGCATACAAGTTATTGAATGACAGATTTAATCATAAACGTAGAATAATTTACAGCCATACAAATGAAATTTTAAATTTAAAATATGTAAATTTAAAAACCTTAGCTAACTCCCTCGAACAATACATTAGAACGTTGGAAGCAATGCAAGTTAATACAGTTGATTGGCATGCATTTTTTATTCCTTTTATAGTTTCAAAGTTAGACAGTCGAATAATAAGAGAATGGGAAACTCACGTTAATTCAAACTACAAAAATGATGAATTGCCCACTTGTGAAGCTCTAATTAAATTCTTGTTAGAAAAATCATACACGTTAGATTCAACTAAATCATATCAAACAACTCAAATTAATAAACCAAAGACTCCAGCGAAATTTGTTTCTTATACCTCTAATAATTCGTATGAATGTTGTCCGAACTGCAAACAAAATCATAAAATATACCACTGCAAGAAATTCACAGATGCATCAGCGGAGGAGAGGTATAAGTTAGTTCGAAAATTGCAGTTGTGCATAAATTGCTTAAAGGCCGGACATATTGCAAATACGTGTAAGGCTAGAAGTTGTAAACATTGTAGTATGCGTCATAACTCATTACTACATTTCAATAACGCAAATATACCAGCTTCGGTTCAACTCGAAGCTCAATCGAAGGTAAAAAATCAGCAAGACGCTGAATTTACTGGTTTATCGTCATTCAAATCTTCTCAAACGCTGTTATCCACCGCCGAAATAATTGTTTTTGACCATTTTGGTAAAAGATTCACAGCACGAGTTTTATTAGATTCGGGCTCACAGTCAAGCTTTGTTACAGAAACATTTTGCAAAAAATTAAAGTTAGAGATGCGAGCTTATGAAAGTACAATTTCGGGTATTACACAAGATTTGCAAAAAATAAATGCATGTGTCACAATACAAATAGCTTCAAAGGATAATTCATTCAAGACATCAGTGCAATGTCTAGTTCTAAACAAAATAACCGAGAACTTGCCTCAAACTAGTTTTAATAAAGCGGTATTAAATTTACCTACAGGTATATGTCTAGCAGATGACAATTTCAATAAACCTAGACCAGTAGATATGTTAATAGGTTCAAACTTGTTTTGGAGCTTGATTACTGAGGGAAATTTACAATTCAAGGACAATAGCATATGTTTGCAAAATACAAAATTAGGCTGGATTGTTGCAGGATGGGTTCCAATACCACAAACTAATCAACATTTGTTATCTCATCTAACTTTAAACGAAGAAATTGAAAGATTTTGGCAATTAGATCAAGTATCAACCTCAAAAAGGATATTATCTGATGAGGAACAAATTTGCGAGATACATTTTAATCAAACAACTAAGCGCAATAAAGAAGGAAGGTTCGTAGTGACGATTCCTTTAAAAGACTCAGTAAATCAATTACATAGCTCTAGAGATATTGCAATCAAACGGTTTTGTAATTTCGAAAGAAAATTAGACCGAAATCCCTTGCTAAAGGAACAGTATACTAAATTTATGCGAGAATATTGTGAACTCGGCCACATGACGGAGATTTCAAATGAATCACAGGAGCTAGAATATTTTCTACCTCACCATGGGGTCTTGAGGGAAGAAAGTATTACAACAAAACTTAGAGTAGTTTTTGACGGTTCGGCAAAACATTCAAATAACTTATCACTGAATGATGTACAATACGTAGGTTCGATTTCACAATCAGAATTGTTCACTATTTTAATCAGATTTAGACGTTTCAAATTCATTGCAATTGCTGACATCGAAAAAATGTACCGCCAGATTTTGATTGCAGAATCTCAACGGTCCCTACACAAATTAGTGTGGCGAGAACAGCAACATGACAAGTTACGCTATTATGCGTTAAATACAGTAACTTATGGAACCGCATCCGCTCCATATCTGGCTACGCGTTGTTTATGTCAGTTAGCTTTAGATTCAAAATCATCAAACCCTGAAGCGGCTCGTATAATATCGGAAGACATGTATATGGATGATTTAATTACAGGAAATGACAATTTAGATTCTCTTTTAGCAGACTGTAAGGAAGTAGACAAAATATTAAAATCGGGAGGATTTAATTTACGAAAGTGGAATTTTAATTCAGATATTTTAAAAAATCATTTCGAATGTGGTGATTCCATTCCTTACAGAATAGCGAATTCAGAATGCTCACAGAAAATTTTAGGGTTACTATATGATACAGAGTCGGATATGTTGTATTTTAATTCAAATATACGGGTTGATTCGTCACATATTACAAAGCGAAGCATAGTAAGTAATACGGCACAGTTGTTCGATCCACTAGGTTTACTAAGTCCAGTGATAATCATGCCTAAATTAATAATTCAATCTCTTTGGAAACTTAACCTAGGCTGGGACGAAGAAATTCCGAGTAACATAAAATCTCAATGGCTTAACTACACAGAAAATTTAACTCATATTAATGAAATCCAAATAAATCGACACATCATAAAGGAGGGTTCTGATCATTTAGAATTGCATGGGTTCGCGGACGCATCTCAATTAGCGTACGGTGCTTGTCTATATGTGAGATCCTTGAATACTAGTAACAATCAGTATAGTGTGAATCTTTTAACGGCAAGGTCTAGAGTAGCACCTCTAAAACAAGTAACGATACCTATGTTAGAACTATGCGCGGCTCATTTACTTGCTAATCTAGTTAACAAAATTAAATCGATTTGGCCCTCGCCGTTTACAAAAATTCAATTATACACCGATTCAAAGATAGTCCTATCATGGATTCATAGTTCTTCAAGTAATTGGAAAACGTTTGTTGCTAATCGAGTTTCGGAAATTCAGGAATATACTGATGTCAATAACTGGTATCATATTCCTTCTGCTAAAAATCCAGCAGATTTAATATCGCGAGGAGTGACTCCAAACATTCTTAAGGATTCAAGTCTATGGTGGCATGGACCTGAATGTTTGCAAACCGAGTTCTCTCCAGAACCTAAACAGCCAATTATTAATATTGAACATATGCCAATTTTAGAACAAAGGCAATCATATTCAATAACAGAAGTACAAAATTTCGAGTTAATAAATAGATTCTCTTGTTTAAATAAACTTCAGAATGTATTTGCATATCTATTACGATTTATATACAACTGTAAACATCCAAATTCAAAAAGAATAGGAATCTTATCGATAGAAGAAAGAAGGGATTCATTACTTAAATTAGTTGGTTTGGTACAAAGAGAGTGTTATCCAGAGGAAATTCAACATTTATCTAAGCAGAAAGAAATCCCTTCTCATTCAAAAATCTTATCTCTCACTCCATTTTTTGACAGTATAAATTTATTACGTGTAGGCGGTCGTCTAGTTAATTCAGAATTAGATTATAATTCAAAACATCCCATATTATTACCGCGCCACAGGTTAACAAATCTTATTATGGAAAGAGAACAAAAGAGTCAATTACATTGTGGACCTCAACAATTATTGTACCTAGTACGTCAAAATTACTGGCCGATTCACGGAAAAAACACAGCTAAACTTATTGTAAGGAATTGTATGAAATGTGCTAAATTGAATGCAAAACCGTATTTTCAATTAATGGGGCAACTACCCGACACACGTGTCACTCCTGCTCCACCATTTTATAATGTAGGAATAGACTATGCAGGTCCATTTAATACTCGCGAAAGAAGAGCAAGGGGTTATAAGGTTTTTAAAACTTACATTTGCTTATTTGTCTGCATGGTAACTAAGGCAATACATTTAGAAGTAGTGTCAAATTTAAGCACTGAAGCTTTCTTAGCAACTCTGCGTCGTTTTATTGCTCGTCGAGGTAAACCTGCAATTATATATTCCGATAATGGAACCAATTTTGTTGGGGCGAAGTCTGAATTAAAAATGTTAATTAATCAGTCAAATAAAACCACGTCAAATGAAGGTATTGAATGGCGATTTATTCCCCCTAGAGCTCCGCATCACGGAGGTTTATGGGAATCTAATGTAAAAATTGTTAAAAAACACTTAGTTAAGGTAGTAGATAAGAATATTCTCACATATGAGGAATTTGTAACCATTTTAACGCAAATCGAAGCTATAGCAAATTCTCGTCCACTGACTGCTTTAAGTGACGACCCTAATGATCTAAACCCCCTTACACCGGGCCACTTTCTAATTGGACGTCCATTGACTGCTGCACCAGATGAAAATTATAGCAATGTCAAGGAAGGTAGACTGAAAACTTTCGCAAGGTTGCAAAGAATGGTGCAAGAATTTTGGTCAAGATGGAAAACGGAATATCTATCACATCTTCAGCTACGCCATAAATGGCAGTCTAAAAATCTCAGTTTGATTAGTGAAGGACAATTAGTTGTTTTAATTGAGGACAATCAACCCCCTCTTATGTGGAAACTGGGACGCATCGAAAGTGTTTGGCCAAGTTCGGATGGACATATTCGTGTTGTAAGTGTAAAAACAAAGGATGGTGTATATAAACGAAGTGTTTCAAAGATTTGTGTACTACCTCATAGTTAAAAAATAAAAACTTTAGTTTTTTAAGGCGGCCGGAATGGACGCGTCGCTATCCGTAAAAGGATACCTGTATATGTAATTAGTTCTAGACGGGACAGCCTACAATGGGACTTTACAGCTACACTTTCGTAGCTGTAGTTTATTGTTTGTTGTCTTACATACCGTTAAGCTGTTAATGGGTTTTGGAGAATTGAGTTTATCTCACTAATACTTGGAACCAGGTGGTCCACAGCCGATGACATCACTAGCAACCAATCGTTCCAAATTATCGATACCAAGCGTAATAGAGCCAATGAGCGAGGCCTAAGGCACCTCTACCTGCTTCCAAGTGTTACCACCCATCACCCTCAGAATTGTCTTGGGATATTTGTCGTAATTTTAAGGAGTAGTCGTTTTCGAGCCATCAAGGCATCAATTTAAATAATACAGTCCACTTAAATTGTAAATAATGTATATATTCAACGTGTGTTAAATAAAGTGTTATTTATACATCGTGTTTAAATTGCAAAAAACCAGCAAGTATCAAAACTAGTGTTCGCGTTCATACAATCATAGAGTATACGCGACCTAACGCAGCCAAGAGTGGTGACTGTGCCTGGAATGTGCAGCGGTCGGCGGTTCTCATGGGAACGGGTGATCTACCTTATATAAATTTAAATTAATTGTACCACGAGTAAACATTTGTTGATATTAAAAATAAATTACTTTTTTGAATGTACACAAAAGTAATTAATTTTAAATTTCAACAAATTTTAACTCGTGGTATAATTAGGTTTTAAACTTTCAATTATTGTGAAATTAAGATAAACTTTTTTTATGACATTATGTAAATAATAGTCAATTATTTATTTGCAAATTAAATTTTAATTGTTCATTAAATTCTATTCTTGATACTGGTTTTATGTTACTATTATGTACTGAAACTTTATGTAGCTCAATAGCATTCAAATAAATTAAATATTTCTCTAATATTTGGAATAAAAAAATATACTTAGATTTATTTTATTTTTGAAACTTAAAATAGGATACTACAAACATTCCCTTTAGAAAAATTCGAACAAAACTTTTTTTTGGGAATCTGAACGCGTCATATTGTGGATTTGAGAACCTAACTTCGATTCCCGAAAACTAGCAACAAACAATATTCACCATATTAAAAAACTATCCCTGTGATTCTCCCTTCACAAACATCTTTGGAGGCCACGATTTGACAACTAGTAACCGCACTTCACGCGAAGAAATATATCACTTATCGAGATCTGCTACGGCAGAGTGCCACACCCAGTAATGGGTAAATGGCGTAAAATTTATATCAACAGTGTTCCAAACACAAGCAGGATACAATTTTGCAGTTGGTTGCGGTCCCTCTTCTAACATCATCAGCAACAACAACAAAAAAAAATGTATTATCATCAACGCACTAACCAGTGCATGATGAAAATATATGTCTGCTGGTATTACTTAATAGGTCCGACAACAACAGTAGCACCAACAACAACCTTGCAGTCATATACGACAAGATGCCTATCAAAAGACATTAGAATATGTGCAGAGCTGCCAGTCTTGGGTAGGACATCTGGACACAGTGTCTAGTAACACTGGAGGGCTGAATAAACAGGACACTTCGAATGCGATTGTATATTATATGACTTCTTCATTAAATTCATCAGTGAAGTGTTGTTAGTGTTAGTGTGAATAAATGATATGACTTTGTCACTAAAATCATTATTAGAAGAAAATTGTTTCTAGAGATTCAGTGTTACTGTAAATATTTGTTATTGTACTTGAAAAACATACTGATAGAACTGATTTATTTATTTTGTACAATTCAAACAATTTTTTTGTTCACCAAATTAAATGCCTTTTCAGTAGCTTAATAAAATTGTACATTTTTTAAAATATACAAACGAAATGCCAAAAAAATCATTATTTATTTTGTTTCATTATTTTATTCTTGTATAATTTATGTTAAAGCATTTGAAAATTATTTACTAATTATTAGAGTCATTTTCTCAGTAGGTTAATAAAATTGTACATTTTTTAAATTATGTAAACGAAATGCCAAAAAATGATTATTTATTTTATATATTTATCCTTTTTCCGAGCCTCGAAGAGATGTGATTTCAGAATTTTTCTATCTTGGATGTATTCTGGGGTGTAAACCTCTCCAATATAGATTTTCTTTGTTTCGTAGTAGTTTTGAATTTACTAGAATTTCTTCTTTAATTCTCAATACGTGTCTAATTTAACTTTTATTAATATATAATATATACTTAATATTAATCAATAAAAGGGATGCATGTTCTACTTACATATATATATATATTTCTCACAATTTTTGTTTTTATTTTTATCATAATCTCCTTTCAGGGCGATACACTTTCCTTAACGTCCCTGCCATTTATTTAACCCCTCCAACTAATATTTTTCAAACACCGCAAAATAGACTTCTGTCGCGGCGATGAGGTCCTCATTTGAGCTGAATTTTCTCCCCGCGAGCCACGTTTTCAGCCAGGAATACGGTGGGTGCGGCAACAGTTCGTACCGCAATTCATGCAGTTTGGCCGCGACGATTCCGGGTAAGTGAGCAGGGGCATTGTCGTGGTAGAACAGAACTTTTTTCTTTGCCAAATGGGGCCGTGTCTCCTTTAATTTCTCGTTGAATCGATCCAACAAGTCACTGTAATATTTTCCTGTGATCGTGCGTCCTTTCTCCAAAAAGTCCATAAGGATTATGTCCTTCGAATCCCAAAAAATCGTGGCTATGACCTTTCCAGCCGATGGGACCGTTTTTGTCTTTTTCGGAGCAGTTTCGCCCGGGAAAGTGCATTGTTTTGACTGTAGCTTGGTCTCTAGCGTGTAGTGATGGATCCAGGTTTCATCGACGGTGACGACTCGACGCATAAACTCCTGCGGATTTCCCTTAAAGAGGTCCAAACTCTGCTTAAACATTGTTTTCCGTATCTGCTTGTTGTTCACCGTAAGCATTCGCGGCACTTAAAATATTAAATGCCGATCCGTGCGACACGCCAACAGCCTCTGTTACTTCGCGCACTTTCATTCCACGATCAGCGAGAATCATAACGTGAACCTTTTCAACTATTTCCTCAGTAACCACGTCTGCCGGGCGTCCTGGGCGCTCCTCATCAAAAACAGAGGTACGACCGCTTTTAAATTGAATAAACCAATATCTCATGGTTGTTATTAATGGTGAAAAGTCTCCATAAACAGCATCCAGCTTCTTTTTTATTTCTTCCTTCCAAAAATAAAAAGCGAATTACGGACCGGTAATACACTTAATACAAATGACCGGCAAATCAGAAATAACCTATGAATCAGTCTGAAATTATGTATGGCCCACCCTCTTATACAGGTGTTTCACAACTTTAGAGCAAAAAATTAAAGGGTATATTCTGTACGACGTGCTGATCATGAAACAAAAAGAATTTTTTTTAAATTCGAAAAATTAAGGGTTGTTAACCTAAAACATTTTTTGTAGTACTGCACTAGATTCGCTTTCCTACACAAACAATATAGTAGGTATCAACTACGAAAGAATAATTACACAATTCAATTATTAGCAGTTAATTATAATACAATTTTATTTAATTAATAACTTTAACATAATCAACCACCCAGTGGCAGTGGCAACGAAAAATTTTGGACTGGGAAACATGGAAAATAGTTTTGCGATTTAAAAAAAAATCTTTTTGTTTCGTGATCAGCACGTCGTACAGAATATACCCTTTAATTTTTTGCTCTAAGTTGTGAAACATCCTATATATATATATATATATATATATATATATATATATATATATATATATATATATATATATATATATATATATATATATATATATATATATATATATATATATATATATATATATATATATATATTATTCATATTTTTCATGTCATGTAATTTATATTTGTATTCTATATAAGGTTTGTTTTACTATTTTAATTATATGTTGGTTTTTTACTTTATATTGTATTTTCTGCTGAAGAAGAGTGAGTTGTACATTCGAAACGTCCTGCATTTGTATTTTCATATTTATATATAATATATGAAAAAAGTGGATTCTTAAGCATATATTTTATTATATAATTATATTTATTGAATCCTATAGAAACTTTATTTCCTACAATAGTATTTATTTTCAACGTAAATTTTATTACATTTGTCAAAAAATTATTACAATGTATTCGTTCGGTTATAATTCCCTTAGGTTTGTGGCCGAGGAAAAAAATGACAGTTGTGATCTTGCCAATAGGTGGCTATATTCTACATACACAGCTAACCTCTATATCAACTTAGTTCAAAGTTATTCATTAGAGCCGACAGCAGCGCTCACCACGAGTCAAAAACAAATTATAATTGGGTATCGTTTAACGTTAAAAATCATAAAATGAGTGAAATTACATTACTTCCGGCTAAAATATTAATCTACGGGAAAAGAAAAGTACTGTTATCGATAGGAAGCGAGGTATTTGGTTCATCTAATACAGTCTTTCTCAAAGTGAGCGATAACGCCCCCTTGTGGGCGTTGGAGACCTAGAGGAGGGCGTTAAGGCGTCCAAAAAAATGGGGGGCGTTGGCGTGGTTTAAGGGGGCGATGGTTGATTTGTAACTTCATTTACTTTATATTTTAAAATTCACTAAAATTAAAACCTACCTACTACTCAATATCGAATAATTAGTTTATATTTCTGCCCTGAATGATGTCTGACTCGATTTTACAATCTGTTTGACTCTGTCGTAGAGTTCTTGGAAAACAAAGACACAGAATTGCGCGACAACCTCATCACATCAAAGAATGATATCGCATACCTGACAGACCTTTATAAATTGCTTAATGATATGAATCTCCAACTTCAAGGCGACGACTTGAATTTGTGTGAACGTGGATTTAGCGCTGTGACAACGCTGCTTACTAAAAAGAGAAATCGTTTGCATGTTACCGAATGCGGCGACTTACGACTGTTTTTGAATAAAATCGAGCCTGATATCGACAAACTTTTTAAAAATCATCAAATTCATCCATCTCATTAAATTAGTTTTAAAACTTAAATTGATTACCTGTCTATATTGTTTCTTTTAATTTGATTAAAATATATTCTTAATATTATAAAGTTGCCTTTTAATTGCTCTCACTGGTAAAAATGTCTAGTTTAGAATGTATGTTTAAACACCAGAACCGACTAATATAGCACACTATAACTAACTTAATTAAAGTAATGAAATTGTGGTTTTTAAGTTTTAGGAGTGTATAAAAAATTGGGGGCGCTGAAAAATAATTGATTTTCAAAGGGGGCGGTAAAAGAAATAAGTTTGATAATCACTGATCTAATACCTTCCAATGTCAATATGACTTTCTATATACGCTTCATTTTAAGTATAAAATATAATATTTAAAAAATTATGTTTATCTACTGTAACGCCTCCTTTTGCATTCAAAAGATCTGCGAAAAGCAGTCTTTTTCTCTTTTTTCCTGTTTCTGCACGATCTCTTTTCAACATCCGGCAGTAATCTGCCATCATATTGATGTTTCATTTGCCTATGTAAATATTATGAAAATGAAAGGATGGGCTATATAATAAATTTTATGAATGTTAAAATTTTAGGAAAAAATACGAATGTAGTTGAACTATTTTGACGTCCGTTTCAGATCAGATATCAGATAAGGCGTACATAAACACATATACTTTTTCCATTCTATTTTATCAGAAAAGTAATATTTTGCCAAAAAAATTGAAATTTGGAAATTTTAAGCTTTTTTTCGGCTCGATAGAACAATCCTTATACTGATATTGAGTACAGAAGATATAAGAAATAATTACTTTTAAACGTTATATCTTTACTGTAGAACACAAATTCTGTTGAAATTAAAAATATTTTCATTAAACCGCTCGACTTTTTCACTAGTTCTTCTTTTTAAAGTTTTCTTTTTCTGTATTGTGCTCCAGACACCTTTTTCGATTACCAGACATCTGTAAAAAAATAACGCATATTATAACATGTTAACATACTTTTTGTAATGTAAGAGTTAAAGTGCTCGATAAAGATTGATTTTTGCTCTCATAACATAATTATTACAGTGTGTTGAAATGTGGAAAATAACTGTATGTACACCACATACTTAATGATTATCAATGATTTAATTTTTATTACTTAGAAAAAAAAAAACCTATTACAATATCGTATATATTTTAATTTTTGAACGAGCACAAAAAAAAATTAAATGTATCATAAAGTGTACTTACGAGTACATTTATTTATTATTATTTTTATTTATATATCGGACCAACTACTTAGGTCATATGCCGATATGTCCTTTGTATGGTCGCCACGGGCGGGACCCGAACCTACGCCCTTATGGTAGTCAGTCAGACCCTCAACTCGCGCGGCCATCACGCGGGACAAAGTACATTTATTACATTTTCAGTTACCTACCTAAACAATCAAAAAATTTAATACAAAAATTAAGGACCGAAGAACAATTTTTTTAAGTTGTTTAAGTCTGGACTTACAAACTTAAAATAACACATCATCCTGCTCGGTGCCTATTTTTGAGATCTGATTTAATACAAGTCATTTCATGCAAAATCTTGCGCATAAAGACTGGTGATCACGACACGACGCGACTTGTCGACAAAACAAAATCATATTTCAGAATAGGTTGCGAGGCGATGCGTCGCGCGACGTTGCGTTGGTAAATTCCAGTAACCGGATACATAGAATAGTTATTAAATGAAGTATAAATATAGTAGAATCAGAATAATTTTATATTAATTATTTTACTAGTAAATTAGTTTTGACAGTAGTTAGTAGACAGCAATTATTTATAACGTTTTTTAAAATTTTCTGAAAAAAAAACGAAATGTAGGATTTGTATTGTCGCCCGTGTGCTCCGCACGCTTAATACCCCTGGCTCGAAACGGCCGACTGTAATATAGATTAAACGGATTCTATTTCCCGTCGAGGCGGCTTGTTTTATTTACTTTTTTTTTATTAATGCTTAAAATTCGCCAGAGTAGGGAGTTTAACCTTAGACCCTTAGATCAATAGTCAAATTCTCTACCGACTGATCTACCCGTGCTCGTAAATAAATTCTCGTTATATAATATACTATTAATGCTATTACGCTATAAAAGATTTAATAAATATTTACATAAAACTAGTATCAGTAACGAATTTAATGAACCATTGAAATACAAATTTCTACATAAATGATTAGCAATTATTTATTTAATATCGCAAAAAAGAATTAATAACAAAATTATAATTGCAAGTAGAAATCATTGTAGTACGCCTAGTCATTTATTCAAATTGAAAATAAATTACTCTTTTTATTGTCGTCTATACATGTAGGTAATTAAAAAATTATAAATTATAATTTCGTTCAACTTTTGAAACAAAAAAATTATGGTTATGTTTATCAATTATATCATTTAAGAGTTACAACATGTAAATAATTATTTGATATTTAAGGATAAAAAAATTTATATACCTCAGAGCGTCTGCATTTGCATTTAATTTTTCTTTTCTTGTAAATAATATCATAATCATAATCCTCGAGTTTCAATCTCCAACTTATTAATTTTTGAGAGCAATCCTTAAGGCAAAACAACCACTGTAATGGTCTGTGATTTGTGCAAATTGAAAATTTTCTTCCAAAAAGATACGACCGAAAATATTTTGTTGCTAAATGTATTGCTAAAAGTTCCTTCTCGATTGTGGAATAATTAATTCCAGTTTCGTTAAGCGTTCTGCTAGCGTAAGCGATTGGCAGGTCACTGCCTAGGTAGAGATGCGCATTTTTACCCGAAACCCGACCAGACCAGACCCGACCCGCAGTCGGGTTTCGGGTCAGTTGTAAGTTGTTCATGTCGGGTCTGGTTCGGGTCTGGTTCATTTACGGGTAAGTCGGGTCTGGTTCATTTACGGGTAAGTCGGGTCTGGTTCATTTGCGGGTAAGTCGGGTCTGGTTCATTACGGGTAAGTCGGGTCTGGTTCATTTACGTTTAAGTCGGGTCTGGTTCATTTACGGGTAAGTCGGGTCTGGTTCATTACGGGTAAGTCGGGTCTGGTTCATTTACGGGTAAGTCGGGTCTGGTTCATTACGGGTAAGTCGGGTCTGGTTCATTACGGGTAAGTCGGGTCTGGTTCATTACGGGTAAGTCGGGTCTGGTTCTTTACGGGTAAGTCGGGTCTGGTTCATTTACGGGTAAGTCGGGTCTGGTTCATTACGGTTAAGTCGGGTCTGGTTCATTTACGGGTAAGTCGGGTATGGTTCATTACGGGTAAGTCGGGTCTGGTTCATTACGGGTAAGTCGGGTCTGATTCATTTACGGGTAAGTCGGGTTTGGATCATTTGCGGGTAAGTCGGGTCTGGTTCAGTTGCGGGTAAGTCGGGTCTGGTTCATTTACGGGTAAGTCGGGTCTGGTTCATTACGGGTAAGTCGGGTATGTTTCATTTACGGGTAAGTCGGGTCTGGTTCATTACGGGTAAGTCGGGTCTGGTTCATTTACGGGTAAGTCGGGTCTGGTTAATTTGCGGGTAAGTCGGGTCTGGTTCATTTACGGGTAAGTCGGGTCTGGTTCATTACGGGTAAGTCGGGTCTGGTTCATTTACGGGTAAGTCGGGTCTGGTTCATTTGCGGGTAAGTCGGGTCTGGTTCATTTACGGGTAAGTCGGGTCTGGTTCATTACGGGTAAGTCGGGTCTGGTTCATTTACGGGTAAGTCGGGTCTGGTCCATTACGGGTAAGTTGGGTCTGGTTCATTACGGATAAGTCCGGTCGGGTCTGGGCGGGTTGGATACGGATAAATCGGGTCTGGTTGTAGACGGATAAGTCGGGTCAGGTTCATAATTTAATTTATATTTATATGAAATATTCACGTGCAAAATAAATAAATAAATATATCATCACGCTTTTTGCGCATTACATATCTCGGTAAGTGATATATTTCTTCGTGTGAAGTACGATTACCAGCCGTCAAATCACGACTCCCAAAGATATTAGTGGAGGGAAAGTCTCAGGACTAGTTTTAACGTGGTGAAAATTATTTGTCGCCTGTGGGAATGAAATCCGGGTTCTCAATTCTACAGGACTATAAACCACCTACCCCATTACAAGTATATTTAGAATTTATTTAAAATTTATAATTAACGCTTGGTCGCTTATACATATTATATACGGGGTGTTAAAAAACGATAAAAAAAACTTTGAGGGCTAATACATTTTAATGTGCTGATTATGAATTATAAATAAAATAAAAGTAAATATATTACTACGTAAAAGATGTAATAATAATTCATTATAATTTTTATTAAAAATTACATGTCGACCAGTGCCTCAGAAATATACGCTTCAAGAACCTTTAGAACCTTTAATTTAGCGAATTTAAAAAAAAATATTGCTGAGAATAAGTACACTGAAATGTATATGCCTTAGTTTTTACCCTTTTTTGAACACCCTGTATGTTTATAATATTGAGCAGAGGTGAAAATCTAACAGTGCTTGCGCTCTCATTCATGCTTTGTAAACATAAATCAAAGCAATGCTACGATAAAGATGGCATAACAAAACAACTGTATCACAAATTGTATATTTTATAATTCTACTGCCGCTTTTATTCGTATTATCTAATCATGGATTTTAGTATACTTTATGTCATTCCGCTTTAGTATTTATATTTACCACTGGCGCACGCATGGGGAGAGGTTTTCACTTATATTTCATATTTATTTAAATGTAATTAAATAATTTCTATATATATATATATATATATATATATATATATATATATATATATATATATATATATATATATACAGGGTGAGTCTGGGAAGACGCCCCCCCTTTAACTTTTTTATTATGAGTAATAGAAAAAAATGGTTCATATGAAAGTTTTATTATTTTAAATATACTATTTGATGGCAGATGTAGATATTTTTTATAAAGTCAGGTTTACAAGATACGACTATCAACTTTTATTTTTTAAATAGCAACCTATAATTATTTTACTAAAATAAAAACCGCCATTTTTTTCTCTTTTCAACGGTGTATTAGTTTTTATTAATGTATCTGAAAAAATTATATATATATATATATATATATATATATATATATATATATATATATATATATATATAAATAAATATATATAAATATACTCGTTTTACAAATATCCAAGCCCCCTCCAAATATATTTTCTCGGTTCGCCACTGATATTTACTGAATTTTAGTGTAGTCTTTGCTACAAAACCGCAATTTGTACCAAAAATGTGTAACAACTATAAACATTATATATTTGTTTAATAAAATATTCACTCAAATATTTATACTTATAACAAATCATTTTGAACTACTCGTAAGTATACAAGTAGATTTAAGTAAATAGTAGTTTTGCACAGTTAATATTAACAGATTTTTTATTGTATCTAATGAAATACTACATATTCCTTGTAAAATTAACTTTCGGATCAGTTGGGTACATATCTGTTCAAGTAGTATACACATAATCGGGTTAGATTGGATATCCATCCGGTCGGGTCGGGTTGGATATCCATCGGGCCGGGTCAGGTTGGATATCCATCGGGTCTGGGTACCCATCGGGTCTGGTCGGGTTGGATATCCATCGGGTCTGGTCGAGTCTGGTCGGGTTGGATATCCTTCGGGTCTGGTCGGGTCTGGTCGGTTTGGGTACCCATCGGGTCTGGGCGGATTGGATATCCATCGGGTCGGGTATCCATCGGGTCAGGTTGGGTACCCATCGGGTTCGGGTCGGATCTGGTTAATTTTTTTATAAAATGCGCATCTCTACTGCCTACCTTTCCTTGTGATAAGACGGCACCGAGTGCTACATTGCTCGCATCGCATGTTACGATGAATTCTTTGTCAAAGTCTGGGTATTGTAGTATCGGTTCGTTTGTTAGTAATAGTTTACATGTCTCGAAGCATTGTTTATATTCTGAATTATTAATGTCAATGAACGCGTCTTTTTTAGAAATTTTGTCATGGGTTTGATAATTTTTGCGAAGTCTTTTATGAATTTCCTATAATATCCAATAAGTTCTAAACGTCCCTTAATTTGTTTTGTCGTGGTGGGTAATGGGTAATTTAAAATTGCTGAAATTTTGTCTGGGTTAGGTTTTACGCCATGAGGGATTATAATGTGTCCAAGATACACAACTTCTTTTTTTTTAATGCCGACTTATCTAATTGCATTTTTAAGTTGGCTTCTTTGAATCGGTCGGATACTAATTTTAAATTGATATACTAAGTAAATTTTGTTAGTTAACCCTCTCAAAACATTGTCTATGATACGTTGAAAAGTCGCGGGTACGTTCTTTAGCCCGATGGGCATTCGTAAGAATTCGTAATGTCCGTCTTCCATGCAGAAATCTGTCTTAGGTATGCCATTCTTGTCCATTTCAATTTGGTGGTAACCCGACGCGAGGTCCAGGGTGGTAAAATATAGACACCGTCCGAATTTGTCCAGCAAGACATTAACATTAGGTATGGGATATTTATCTCCGATAGTATTTTCATTTAGTTTGCGGTAGTCAATGACTACTCGCCATTTTTGTTTGCCCGATGCATCCAGCTTTTTGGGGACAACCCAAATCGGGGAAGACTATGGTGAATTAGGTCGAATTATTTTTTGGTTAAGCATTTTATTTACTTGGTACCTAACTTCCTCTCTGTGAATATGACGGTATCGATATGATTTCATATAAATGGGTACTTCATCTTTTGTTCTGATTTTATGCTTTACTTGATTACTAAAAGATAGATTTTGGTTTTCTAAATAAAAAATATTCGAGTATTGTTTAATTAATTTTGAAATTGCTATTTCTTCTTCTTTATTCAAATGATCAGTTCTAATTTTTGATTCATCGAATTTATTTTTTTCTGTTTTTGTGAGGTTTAAAATTGAGTCTGCATTCATTGTATAAATTTCATAATTGTCTAACGCTTCCACTATAATTGGAATTTTAAACTGATATTTAATTTCGCTCTCTGATAAGTTGATAATTGTACACAAAGCTTCATAATTTTTTGCTACAGTAGCACATTCAGGAATTAATAATTCTTTTGTTCTGATATAACTAGAATATTACCTTTTTCTTTGTTAACTTTTATTTTAATGATTTTTTCAGACATCGGTTCTATTATACCATTATTACGATATTTTTTATTTGCTGTCAAATTATTTGTGTCGGGGGTAGCTTTAAAATTATGGTACTGAATTTTGATTTTACTGTTTGGAGTAAGTATCATATCGTTTACTGTGTCGATTGAAATTTTTAGTTTTTTCATATTTTCCATGCCAAGTAGTAAATCAAATTGATTATGAAATTTAAAAAGATAATATTTTAACGCTGGTTTTGGATTGTCTTTGAGATTAAACACTTTTGAGATAGGAATTTGTGTACTGTATACCGTGTGCAGTTGTAATTTGAAACGGGTCTTTACTGATAGCGTGTTTGTAGTGTTTGAATGCAATGTCGGGATTTACAAATGATTTCGTGTTACCAGTGTCTATTAACATTTTTAAATTATTTTCTGGTATAACAATGTATAGTAGCTTGCTTTGGTTATTTGTTAAATTCATTAATTGGAAGTATGAAGTATTTAATCCGAGGCCATTTCGTCTAAAAAAGAATGTTCGTTTTGATCTGATGCGTTTGTTTCATTTGTAATTTCTGGGTTATCATCTAGTAGGTATTCATTCATCGTATAATTTTGTGTTTCTGTTTGATCTACAATATTGTGTTCGTCTGTGTAATTTACTATTTCTGATTGATCTATGTTATAGAGTTCTTCCGCGATATTTTTTAGAAAGAATTGTCTGTTTTGACTTATAAAATTTTGTCTTTGAGTGGAAGGTCCGGGTCTTGAAGCGTTGAATTGTGTGTTTCGTGTGGATATGCTCATTGGTGTAGGTCTGGGGAGTGGTTGATTAGTATTTCTAATTATTGTAGGAAAGTTAGTTCTACGCTGTGCTGTTTGTTGGTTATTAAAATATGTCGGCGGTTTATTAAACGAGTAGTTAGTGTTCTGTGGTACACTTGTTAGTTGAAAAGGCCTGTTATTTCAAAAATTTTGATTATTTTGTTTTTGAAATGGTTTTTGAATAGGCATTACATTTTTAGATGGTTTGGAGTGATTTTCGAATTGAAAGTCGTTAGTATGCATACTCAGGGCAGCGTTTAGGTCAGCAGGTTTCTTTGCTTTCATGAGTTGCCCTATTGGCTCTTTTAATCCTTTTAATAAAATTCTGAGAGCGTAATTTCTAAAGAAATCGGTCATTATTACTGCAGTAGCCGGGTGATTTGTTACTACATACGATACTTGTAAATTTAAAATATGTTGTATTTTATTGTAAAATTCGAATACCGTATCGTTCGCGCTTTGTTTTATTTCGGTCATTTCTATTGTTAATGTGAAACAATCTCTTTTGTCCGCATATGTATCTATTAGTGAAGTTTTTAAGTTTTCCCATGTTTTGACGGCACAACTAGAAATATTTATCGCTATAATAAGTGGAATTTTTTTAGTAATAATGTACACGCTAATAAATATTTCATATTATTATTTGACATGTTGAATAGAGGTTATTCTGATGGGCGTGTCTGTACTACACTGCAATGCAACCTCTAATCTCTATGCGAATGATACTGTCGCATTACAATACAACTGCACTACTAACTCTGCACTGCAACTGCACTAAGCTCTATCCGAATGATACTTAACTTTCGTTAACACAAAAAGACTATACGTTGGCCAAATAAATCACAAAGGTGGACTAAATTATTTTCACTAATTTGTTAAGGCCTATCCTACCGACTTCATTTCGTATAGATTCGTTGTTCGAGAGGTGGACGTAAGTGAAGATTTACGAAACAGGTGTACAGGAGCGAATGGATGGATTTTGGTTGTGAGGAAAGAAAGAGTACGTATGGAGAAAGTTTTAATGTGGTCGAAACGAGTATCGTGTGTCAGGATGAGAATGTTGATGTGCACTGATTCTCTATGAATGTTTCCGGGGTTCGTGCTGCCCCATTTAATGGGATATAGCGTGATGTTATGTATGCTGCGCCAATTATAACGTTAAACAAATTAACTTTTTTTTAAACTATTTATTTTACTTTAGAAGTTCCTACTTGTACAGATTCTGAGCTAATACTAACTTAAAACATACAAATAATATTTCATGGCTAAACTACGACTACGTATAATGTAATATGATAAATCTACATAAAGTCACGTTCTTAAATATTAACTGTCTATGTCAGCATTATTCCATCCTATAACTTGTATGTTTAATTTGTACTACTGAGCCATCTAAGCGGTAATTTTATTGTAGTGAAAATTAGATTTCAGGAATATAATTCAGGTTCTCAAATCCACAATATGACGCGTAGGCACTGAGCCGTTAACTCCATACATATTTTCTAATTCCCAAAAATTCTTATAGGTTATCAGATACCGGCGAAAAAAAGGTTTTGTTCGAATTTTGCTAAAGGACATGTCTGTAGTATTCAATTGTTAATTTCAAAAACAAAATAAATCTAAATATATTTTTTATTTCAAATATTAGTAAAAGATTTAATTTATTTAAATTCAATTAAGCTACAAAAAGTTTTAATAAATAATAGTAACATAAAACCAGTATCAGTACCTGAATTTAATAAACCATTAAAATTTAATTTGGAAATAAATAATTGACTATTATTTACCTAACGTCATAAAAAGGTTTATCTTAATTTTACAATTATTGAAAGTTTAATTTCAAATTAATTGTACCACGAGTAAACATTTGTTGAAATTGAAAATAAATTACTTTTTTGAATGTGGTCTATATATACGAAGTCAAAAAATTTAATTTTACTTTTCGTTTACCTTTGGAAACGAAATAAGTATAGATCTAAAATGTCTAGAGTTATATTAATAGTACTTTTGGTTTTGTTCGTCATTTTTTCACTCAAGTGTAAGAATATTTCATTATTTCTTTTATTATTAGGTATAAAACAATTTTCTATTTAAGTACTGTTTCATTTAAATATCGATGTTTCGATACACTCATCGCCTACTTACTTTAAAACAACTTAAAAATTAATATATAACTTAAACTAATATATATTTTATTAGAGTTTATTATTATAGTTAAATTTAAAAATATATATTTTTTCCAACATTACTTGTGAAATTTATATTTCCCTCAATCAATTTATTTGTGATAGTAACCGCTTCCCTCATTAGTGATGAAAGTAAATAACTTTCGTCACTAGTGAGGGAAACAATTACAATCAGAACTAAATACAACTCCATTGAATTTAATAAAATAATTATAAAATTTCTTGTATGGCAAACGAAAAAATGTAATTTCCCGTTTAATGTTGAAAAAAGGGGCCATTGCAAAACTCGTACTATTGGAACACTCGCTATCACTTGTACTCCAACTTTCGTATTCATTTTGCAATTATTCCCTTTTCTTTTTAGTATTACAATCCAAACTTTGTCAGAACTTTATGTAACTAGTGTTAAAAGTGCTATTTTATTGTACGTGTGGCTCGTTCTGCAAATCCATGAGTACAATACACAAAATAGTTTCAACAAGAGTTACATACACTATTTCTTTGCGATATAGTTTTATGTACCTAACTAAATATACTAATTAAATTTTAAATATAAAAAACTTGTATTTTGTATATCATCTTAGATTGAAAAGAGGCACTAAGATAATATTAATTTTAAATATGACACAAAACAGTAGGCTATGATCAATAATAAAACAAAATAAGTTTATTATTATTTATAATAATTAGTTGCGATTGTTGTTTTTATTGAGAAGATAAATTATGAGTATTGTATTAGGTAATTAAATGTTTATGGTTTATAATCATTATGTTTATTGATTTGTTATTGATCATGACCTACTGTTTTTTGTTAAGTTAAATAAAATTTATCGAAACTTTAAATTGAATTTTCTCAATATTTTTGTTATGTAAGGATATAAAATGATTACATGGTTGAATTCAGAAAAAAATACTCTATCGAATAGGCTTAAAAAATATGTATAATCCCATTTGAAAAAATATAACTTTGTGTAACTTGAGAATCACTGGTTTAAAAAATTATTTTATTCTTTAAGCTGATGTCCCCCTTGGTCTTTTATAACTTTTCTTTATAATATTTTTTTGTAACTATAATAATAAAGAAAATATAGGTGGTGGTTGGTTTCGCTGTTACACCCTGTATATGTTAATTTGTTGCAGCTTCGGAAGCGAGATGCAGATCACTCTTCTATCCCCACAACGACTGTCAACCATCTAAATCTGTTATTGTCGGTAAAGGAGGAATACAAATACACAAAAGGGGTATGGATATTCCTGGCGACAACAACAAAGACAACAAAAACTACGAAACAACACTCAAGCTAATAGCAAAGTAAAAGGATCAACCCTCCAAAATGAAAGAGGATGATATAGATTATTATGCATTTGTTTCATGTAATTAAAAGGGCAAAATGATTTTATGTGCTATAAATGTAATAATTTGTAATAATATATGCCCAATAAAAAAGTGATTTTAAGAACAGACAACCTATGTGTGGCTGCAATTGTTATGTAATAGTATGCTGAGATTACACAGAGCGCTAATCTGCCACCCAGATGAAAAAAGTGGTTCAGTGCATTTGCCTCAAAGTCGAGGAAATTGACAATAGTATTATTATAAGTCAAGGTTGAGAAGATGATCATTATTGACCCAGCGCCAAGATGATCATGGACAATCATGATCTTCTCTATTGTTTTCAATACTAGCTCTTAAATCCTATTTAACGAATTCTTGATTAAACATAACATAAGCAATTTAATATGAATACTTGTTAATATCTACAAATACTGAGTAGGCAGAAATGAAATTCTTTTGTTTTTAATATTGTTCCTATAGCCAGTGATTACACGGGTATTTCAACAGCTTCGCCGGCGTCTCGTACTGCATATTTCTTGTGGCCGGGCGCTTTGGATTGACGGTCGCTGGACGAATTCAGATTTGATGTGTATATGTTATAAGTTCGGACAATCGTTTGCTGTTCCCCCTCTATTTCTGCGGTTCGACAACTTCATTTCTTACTGTTTCCGTTTAACACATGCTTCACAGTTTTCTTTCTCTATCAGTGAATAGAAGGACCGCCTACTACAGCCGCCAAACGTAATTTCCAGTAGTAACGCAGAGAACAACACTGTAACTAAATAGCTCAGCGATTATTTACAGCATACGAATTGAACTCTCCAAAGCGTTTCTTTTAAAACTTATCTTCTAAAATTTCGAGAACTGTTGCAAATATCAAATTCAAATTTTAAATGACAATACCTAATACTATGTGGCACGCAACAGTCTTAATTTAATATATAAATTGTTTATAACGAATAAGAAAAAAAAATTACAATTTTTAAATTTTAAGAACCTCTAGCGTAATCTCGTACCGTTCACAATTTTGGTATACATGCCGCGTGTGAATATTTTGGAATGGATTGATATTATGCATGTTGAAGGTTTAAACTCTTTAAGGCTAATAATTTGGAAGTTATGAATTTTTAAAGTTACGTTCACACCCAGTCAAAAGAAAGTTCCCCAGGGATTGAGGGGGGTGGTCACTTAATAATCTTAAATGGTAACCCCCAGTTTTTATTGTAGATTCGGATCCCGTGATGTAAAAAACGAAGGTTTTGTCTGAAAAAATATTCTCGGTTCGCGAAAAATGGCGCTATAATCGCGAAAAACAGTTTTTTTTCAAATTGACGATTTTCAAGGTCAGATTGGAAAAATAAAGTAAAAGCGTGTTTTTCGCGATTAAAGCGCCATATATCGCGAACAGCAAAAGGCGTGATGATATATATATATATATATATATATATATATATATATATATATATATATAGGAGAGGGGGTAGGAATAATAATGAAATAGATACAAAAATATGAGTATATAAATCTAGATATAATATTAGATGAAAGGTAAAATACAATAATTTGCGAAAAACTAGAGTGTTTTTATAAATTATTTGAAATACAAAAAACTTAAGCTCATTAAAAAAAACTAAATTCTATAAAATAATGAGTAAGGTCTTGGGTGAAAAAATATTGAATTTCTACAATACGCCTTCCAGTATCCTCAAATTTAATTTTATTTGTAGAAATATTGTCCGGTTCTAGTATCCTAATAAAGCATTAATGAATTAATTATTTGATATTGAACAAAAAAAATACTCCGTTATAATGAGAATATTTCAACATACACGCCACAATCTTCAAATGAATCATCAACACTAAGTTGAATATTTTGGGATGATTTTTCTACTTCCACCAATTGTTCGCATTTCGTAGTCACATCAGACCTGGAATGATTATATGAACAATAAATGAATGTAGATAAAAATTTAAAAATTTCATAATTATATTTACTGTTTAAACTTCAAATAACACTTCCTTGCAATATTTTTACGACTTAAACGTCGTTTTGTCAACGGAAGGTGTTTTTGATTAACTTTACCCATTTTGGATTTAAAGCAATAGCTTTAATATCAAAAATTTCTCCCAAACACAGAAAAGAACAGCTTGACTGATTCACTGAAAGCGCAGTACACTGCATACAGAGCAGAGCATAGCCCACCACGCTACGTGTGTAGTGGGGGAACATACTCTCCTAACAGTTTCTCCTCCATACTCTACTGTTCCGACTTCTGAAATAAGCAGCGAAAAGGGGTTTAGTAGAAATCAAATCACAGCTAAACTAAATGAGATATTTTAGATTTTATTTTAGAAACTTGCTCCTAAAGGTTTGCGCTATGGGGCTGACCCAAACATTTTTTGTATAAAGTACATTTTTCATGTTGAAAATAAATATTAAAACTACCATTTTTTAGGTGTTTTTTGAAATAAATTTAAATACAGTAGAAATTTATAATTATTGAAAATAATTGGTCAGCCCCATACATTTATCCTTCTATTATACTGTGGTATCAAGATTGAAATTATAACTTCATATTTACGAGTGTAGTTTGATTTCTACTAAACTGCTGTTTAGCGTGGCACCGGCAATCACCTTAATATCTACAAATACTGAGTAGGCAGAAATGAAATTCTTTTGTTTTTAATATTGTTCCTATAGCCAGTGATTACACGGGTATTTCAACAGCTTCGCCGGCGTCTCGTACTGTGTATTTCTTGTGGCCGGGCGCTTTGGTGTGTAGCACCGGCCACAGACCGCTGCTCCGTCGTGTTGTAAGAACACGGGGCCCCGAGACAAGTACGTCTCACAGCTGCTGCATTTCAGTACATCTAACATGTCAGCTAGTATATCCATTTTGTTTTAAATTTCACTCGAATAATCTGTAACAGAAATAAAATAATACAAATAATTATGAAAATTAACTGATAACAGATAAGATAAATATTGCATCCATCTTGGGTTATTTCATTGAAAAATATGTACATTTGCTGTTGTTAATTTAAAATTTTCAAAGTTTTACTCTGTATTACCCAGAGGAAGTGTTAATCTCTGTTCTTGCTAATCTGGAATATATAAAACATAATTGCTCTGTAATCTCAAGTACTAGTTCATAGCATTTCAGTGTCTTATAACCTCTAAATGGCAAACAATACAGATAAGCTCAACTCAATTTTAAATCAACTGAATAAACTGGATATAATCTGTATCGAAGTACACAATATTAAAACTGATATCAACTCCTTTAATCTGAAATGTGACGAACTAACTGGAAAATATGAACTGTTCAGATTCAAATTAGTAAAGAATAAAAAGTAATAAATAATATAGAGTTACAGTTAAAAAAAATAAATTTGATTTTCTCTGGCGTGCCTGTCAAAGAGAAGTCGATCCATCAAATATAAGAATTTATCATCGAAATTATTTATAATAAATTTTACATACAATTAAGAGAAGGCGATATGGATGATCTCAGGCTACTTGATAAAAAAGAGAATGATAAACGAAGAGTTCTAGTTTCTTTCACCTCAATCAAAACAAGAAATCAGATACTATTCAACAGAATGAAGATAAAAGGCTCTGAAATGAAGATTTGACTCAGCGACAACTAGAAGAAAGAAAAGAGTTATTGGAAGCTAGGAAAACCTATCTGCAATATAATATCCTTTTAAGAAATGTTCGTAACAATTATGTGTTTATCCAGGACACTAATAACAGCAAAAAACGTCCAAATAATTTAGACGACTCGCCCAGCACCCCCAGGCAACCTTACCAAACAGCTACGCTGTACAGAAAATGACACACAAGGCGAAGCTGCGGGTACTAACGTTGACACAACGATTGGAACTGAGGAGAGTGATGAGTCAGAAACGTCCACAAATGCAAGAGGTAAAAAGTATTCCATTCGAAGGCCGCAGCGAAAATAACAGAAGAATTGATGAAACACCCATAATAAGAAAGAACAAAGTACCAAGGCATACCCTTAAGTTAAGTAATTTTAATACAGTAGACAAAATTGTTAATCGTAATAACACTTTTGTTAATAATAATTGCCCTTTATCTAACATGTGTTTATAGAATATTTCAGGTATTCAAAATTTATACAATTTAGACAACGACACTATTCAAAGCCTTCTGGAGTCAGAAACCTGGTGCCAATGGCCGATATCTGCTTTTTAAACAGCTATACCAACAATATCATTTATAGTTTTGCGATCAAAGATAATCAAAAAGTTTAGTGGAGGTTTTATGCTCTTGCAAGATAAAAATCTTGGATAATACAAATCTTTGGATAATTGCGAAGGTATGTATTTATAATATCCCCTATATAATTGGTTGTTTTTATATTACACCTAATTTTAACAATAAGTACTGTCTTGCTTTAGTCTCGGAAATAATTGCATCAACATATGTAGCAGTTAGTTTATTCGCAGGTTTTAATGCTAAAATTGGTAATCTAAATCAAATTGATAGCAATAATATTTTTCATAACGCGAATATTTTTGAAAGAAAAAGTGCCGTAAGTAGTAAAATTGATGATAGAGGTAGAAAACAATTGCAAATAATGGATTGCTCAGGATGTTTCAATGGAAGAAACAGGGGTGATGCACCAGGTAATTTCACTTTTACTAATCACATGGGTCAAAGTACGATTGATCTCGTCTGGTCAAACTTTAGATTTGCAGAATTGGTCTCTAGGTTTGTGAATAACCCTACTTTAAATAACACTGGACACAGTTTAATACAATTAGAATTTCACAACGGGAAAATGAACTGTAATGATGCGAAACCGACTAATTATAGTAGAAATAATTATAATAATAGTAATAATAACAATTTAATTTAAAAAATATATAATCGCAATAACTCCGATTACTTCACCCACCTAATGGCAGATCACGAACGTATCTACTTTAACTCAGTCTCTTTGGAAGAATTGTACAATAATCTATTATGTGCTGTAAAAGAAAGTGCGTGTAAATCGGACATGTTAAAAGTCATAAAATCACAAACACAGAAGGTCCATAATTATTCTACTAGTTGTATTGAATCAAAAATCTGGTTTAATCCGATATGTAGAGCACATAAAACACAGGCTAAAAGAACTTTGAGGAATTACTAAAAAAAACCTTCTAAGCAGAACTTAGACTTGTATCTGGAGAGTAAAAAATGTTATAAAAATATATATATTTAATCTGATGTGGACACCACATGACTTCCTTTTACGTATATTAAATTATAGATTTTATTTGTACATATTTAATGTATTTTGACATTGACATTACATTTTTTAATTTTTTCTTTTAATTTTTTTTTATAATTCATAGCAAACTTAATTTTTAAAAAATATATAATATTTAAATGTACATATCTAGCTTATACAAAAGGTTCATTTAATAATTTTTAATGTGTTAGACGCAGAAATTAATTCTCTGAAACTTCTATTTGCAGTATTTATTTTTAAAATCAAAATAATACCATTTTTTTCAAGAAAAACTGTTAGCAGCTTTATGTAATGTATCACTTCTGGTTAGTGCATTTTAACCAAAATCTATTATCTTATTTCCATTGACATAGTAGTCTTATATACCAAATTTTAACAGTTTTGGATTATATTTTGCCATAGTTATTCATTAAAATCTATTATTGTCTTCAAGTAAAGTTCTACCTCCGGAAGTTATATAATGACCAAAAAACAAAAAGAAAGGTGCACAACTAGGTGTTATAACAGTCCTAAATACAAAATTTCAACTTTTTACGGCTTGCCGCTTTTGAGTTATGCGAGATACATACGTACATACGTACGCCACGACGAAATTAGTCAAAATGAATTCAGGGATAGTCAAAATGGATATTTACTTCGTACAAGGAAGTAAAAAATTATGACACTAACATTAAAAATTCATTAGCTAACTCCAATAATAATATAGAATTCTTGCAAATAATACAGAAATTCACTGTTAAAAAGAAGATTTATCACAACATACCTGCACATGAATTAGAGATGAAAAACTATCGGTAATTTCAACTATCTATTATTCGATAGTGCTATTAGTAAACTATCGATATATCGATAGTATTATCGATAGTCAATTTAATTACTAAACGATAGTTTCAGTTACTAAACGATATAATGTTAGTTACTAAACGATAGTTACTAAACGATAGTTACTAAACGGTAATTACTAAACGATGCTATCGGTAGTTTTTTTTAATTACTTATCGATATTATTTTTTTTACAAAAGTGTAAATAATTTTTTTTTCAAAATTAAAAAATGTGTGCCTATATAGAGTTTAAAATCATTGATTAAATTCGTTTCTTTTTCGAGAGAGATGTAAAATAAAATTTACAATTTTGTAAATGATATCCTCATCCCCTAAAATTTAAAACTTTTGATGTTGCTCTATATTAAAGAATGTATGCTAAATAATTCCTGTGAAAATGGTTTTGTTACAGTAAGGTATGTACAAATGGAAGAAATAGAAAATAAGATATTAATATATAATAAATGTAAATAATTTATTTCTTTAAAATTTAGGCTTAATAACAAGATTTCAGAAGTAACTAAAACTGATGACAAATGTGAAAAATTAAAATTACATGCAAATATGTACTTCTATCCCTAGGTATATACCATTTCTTACATTAATTTATATTTTTGTCGAGATCAAGATATTAGAAAAACTAGTTGCAATCCGAAATAACTTTTATATTAATTTAGATCAAATAAAATTAAAGAAATATTGTCTTACCTTCAGTGTTAGACTAATATTCACTACAACACAAGCTATAATGAACATCAGAGAACATATGAATTTAAATTATCTCGTACCTGTCACCCTGTAATAAATTTCTTAGAAATCTCACTTTGTCTTTTATCCCTTTAAAGTCTTCCGACAACCAATCGATTTACAGCTAACATTTGTGTCCAGTTACAGTACAATACCGATATTGAATATAATTTGAATTATACCAATTAAATGTAGATGAAATCTATATAAGTCATACTTAACACGTTAGCTACCATGTGGTTCGCAAATAACCCATGTATTCGAATTGCTCCGGAAACATAAGGTAATTTGCTTGTCATTACACACAGCCCAGTCCGTGTTTTAAATTTATTATAAGTATATTTATTTTTCAATTTTTTTATTTGAACGATAGTTACTAAATGATATTTACTAAACGATAGTTACTAAATGATAGTTACTAAACGATAGTTACTAAACGATAATGACTAAACGATACTATCGATAGTTTTTTCTATTAATTACTTATCGATAGTAATTTTTTTTAAACCTATCAATGTATCGATAGTACTATCGATAGGTTTTCATCTCTAACATGAACGGGAACAATACAACTGCGCACTTAATGCAAATATAATACCAACCGCAAACAACATATACAGTGACTGTCTTCATCCGTACTTAGACAACTGTATTAGTCTGGAAGAACTGCAACTAAGCCTACAGCATTTTAAAAATAACAAATCTCCGGGCAGCGACGAAATCAACGATGAATTTTATAAAAATCTACCGAAGAATTGGATTCACTACGTCCTAAATCTTTTTAATAACATTTTTAGTAGTGAAACTATGCCAAAAGAGTGGTCAAAAATCATTAGGAACTCTTGTGCGATAACCGAACGAATCACTTCGACGTCTGTCACGAGTAGTCCGAGACGTTCCCAGTGAGGCGTTTGCGTTACAGCCGGAGTTTCCATCGTAAATTCGCGTTCCGTCTCGTGTCACCCGCATTATCCGGGAACTGAGCGCGATCAGAAAGCGACGTTTACGTGCATCTTCACTATATAAATTGCCAGGTATACTTTTCACTTTAGAGTCTAGGTCATTAATCAGTCCTCTTTTTGATCTTTGTCTGTTGACATGCGAATTTAAATTTTGAAATTTTGATAATACATAATTAATTTCCAGTAATTAATAGATTCATTATTTAATTTTGGATCATATGTATTTAATTTTCCTTCTAATATTTTAATATAGCTCAGTGGTATCAAGTTGGCCTGTTGATCTTGAGAACTCTGGTTCGATCCCCACAGCCCACAAACAATTTTCACCAAAATAAATCTACATCATGACGTTTAAATATAGTTATTTACGTAAAAAGTCAGGAAAGCGTTGAATTACAAGATGAGTAAATAGCTTACGAATCCTGTACGACGCTTTACTAACGTGTTACGTATAACATTTTACCTGAAACTTATAAACAAATAATAAATATTTTAAATTAATCTAAATAAAAAGAATTATTTGATTTACATATTCAGTCAATATTTCATGTTCCTAAGTAACTAGACACTCACTTTTCTTTCATTGCCTGTCTAGGTCGGCAATATGTTATTTTCCTGCCTAGACATGCAATACAAAGCTTACCTGATTCTTAAAGGTCAGACAAACGTTTATTTTACTGTCAGCTTCAGGTAAAAAAATTGATTTATAAATATGATACAAAACAATTGTAACTATGGCGTTAAATATAAACATATACACCACAAACTTACTTGATCACCTTCTGAAATGATGACAATGACGTTATTAAACTATTGAACAAACCACAGATATTATG
This sequence comes from Pterostichus niger, assembly GCA_947425015.1. Lineage (NCBI taxonomy): Eukaryota > Metazoa > Arthropoda > Insecta > Coleoptera > Carabidae > Pterostichus > Pterostichus niger. The sequence goes on along the minus strand of OX380351.1, from coordinate 9,757,019 downwards.
AGTCATAACAGGCCATAGATGTCTTAAAATCCTCGCTCGGATTTGAAACTGACATTTGCGGCTGTAATGATACTCATAACATTAACATATGTTAATAGCAATAAAATGGAAAGAAAATATTGTACTGCAAAAAAAAATCTTCTGTGTGTTTCGAGTGCAAATATACATTGTCGATTTCGAGAGATTGCCGCACTCCTACATCTCAAACGACAATGTAACATTTTGTGCTCCTAATACACAAATAGCTATTTCATATAAGACGTATGACAGAATCACATAAATGTGACTACAGTGAATCATGTGATCTGAAGTTAGCATCTGAATGATTATTATTCTTATTTAGAATAAACTTTCTATGTATTGTACATGGTTTTGGAACCAAAACTTCAAAGTACGGTACTAAACTAGATACACTTAAGTAAATGTATAAATGATGAAAGAAATTAAGTTCAAAATTTGAGCTTCATATCTCAAAAATGCTACACAAAATTTTGATTAAAATAAAATCTTCAATAACAGAGTAAATATGCAAAGGAGCGCTGAAAGGCAGCTATTATTATAGAATTAGAGGTATTAACGGCTTATATGTAAGAAGTTCCTATTATGTATCAAGGAGTAATTTACAGACGTTATCATAGACAAAACCATAGTGAGATGCTTAGTAGGTCAAGCAGATATACAATAAACCGTTCTAACTAATTAAGTACTTACTACCACCAGGTATTTTCCAAAACTATTGTACAAAACGTACCTGGCGGATAATTGATGTCTCTAACAATTTGCAACAACAGTTGTTTTACGAGAAACTGTGGAGAAAATAAGCTTGTCTACATACATACCGTTATTAGAATGAAATATGCTGGTACAGTAAGAGCAAAATTTTTTATAATTTCAAAGAAAATAACATTTTATTTGTTAATGATACAAAACCAATGGTATTACAACGCAATGTATTCTTTGAATATAAAAATAACATTTATTTAAGTTGTTCATAATAACCGCACTTCACGCGAAGGAATATATAGAGTAATGATGACTGGAAGATATAAATCCGATAATAGATAAAAAATCATCGATTCTTAGAACTTAACATATTCTCTATATGCACATATAGAAGGAAAATATTAAAACTAGCACATTGTTACTTAAAATAAGTTTACTGCACAATATAATGTACACCAATAACAAATTTTCAAGTATATTTTATTGTAATAAGACATATTTTTTGTTTAGTTTCTTTTAAATAAATAATCAAAATACACTGGAATTAGAATATTCTGATTTTCAAGTCGCAGTTTCGTAGGTTATATGTTCTTGTTTTCTTTTAAATCTAAACTGTAACTGTAAATAATATAACAAACATATAAATATTTTATTTGCATTTTATTTTGCTATAATGTTTGAGGTTAGAAATGGATGACTTTCTGTAATCATAGAATTAAAAACTTTTCTGTTGAAAATATAGTTTTTTGCGTCATAAATAATACATTCCAACATTACAAATAATCTTGTTCTAATTGTAATGCTTTCTGAAAACTGTTGAAATGTTTTATTATAAAAACAAAACATATTATAAACAAAATGGATATATTTCAAACTAAAAATTCAGAAATAGATATTTATTTTCATATATATATTTCTATATAGTGCAACATCTTGAAATATATCATTATAATAGTTGTCATTCTTTCTGATCATTTTAGATCTGACTGTACGACAAAGCACACATTTATTATGTAAAATGAAAATTTCGCAAAGTAACAGTAACAACTTTAATAAAAAAAACATTCAGAATTATTGAAAAAAAGTCTTAATAAATGGATAACGTTTTTATTATTACTCTGATCTAAAATCTGTTTTCACAAAAATTCCCAGCAGCTGAAAACACAAAATTTGATAAACTTTCGCAAGAGTAAAGTACCTTTAATTTTAAATATAGGATATAATTTTATTTAGAAAAATAGTCCAGTACAGCACTTTTGACTTCAATATGAAATAGAAATATATGAGAATATGAGTATTTATATCCAACAGTTCGCTGATTCCGACCCTGGACCGTATTTAATTAAGTTCTTGAGTTATAGGTCAATTAAAATTAAATTAAATGGAGACGAACAATATTTGGCATGGATTTATCGATTTCTACGAAATAATCCAACTTGCGTTCTGTCTATCTGAGTTTTTTCTATGAATCAATAATTTTCTAATAATAAAATTCTAACACACAGAATAAATTAATATAAATAAAAATAATTATAATATAACTATTTTCAAAATTACATTAAAGTATTAATTACAAGATGTCCCGATCTCGAATAATTTTTTCAGGTTATGTATCAATGATCCAAGTTATGGAATGTTGTGATTGTTGCAACTCTTATACGAGTATTTCTTATTTTTTTAACCTTATTATACACGTACGATTCTAAAGACAGATTTGGTCACGAAGTTTATACGAGCATGCGCACAACTACCACCTTGAATAACTAAACGCAAAGCGCTCAGATTATCAGTGTTGCCACTTGTAGTGGAATTCCGCTGGAATTTCATATTACTTGGGTAAAATAGGTGATTTTTGAAAAAAGGACGAAACGTTGCGACTTTTCTGGTGTTTTTTTATGGTACTCTTCACAACAGGAACTTAATCCCAATTACAGTACCGGGTCCCGACTCACCGAGTCTCAATAGAAATACTAAAAAATAAATATTCTTTAGGTTATGCTATAAAATGTGTAAAATATAAAAGAAAAAACTGTTTTTCCAATCCTCAATCCAGTATCCACAAATACATTTTCAAATACTTTTTAGCTTGTATTTAAAGATAAATAAATATATCATCACGTCTATTACACATTACTGGGTGTAGCACTCTGCCGTAACAGAACTCGTTAAGTCATATAAAATATATTGATTGATTGATTCAATATAATAAAAAAATTTATTTATTATTTCAACACAAACAGTACAGCGTGTTTACAGTACAAGTTACTAACAGAATCTAACTTCTAACTACACATGTTCTTGATAATATGCAGAAATTACCTTACTCAGCAATGTCTCTCATGTTTCACCGTGAGAGACAAGTCTGATGCAATGAACTTGAAAGATTGTGAAATACAGGGCTGGACTCCTATATTACTTATATTTAGCGTGTAAAGTGCGGTTGCAGTCGTTGAATCATGGCCCCAAATATGGGGGGACCCATAGGGGTAGTTGGTATTGAACATTGTATTTAAAGATACGAGTCGAAATATAATTTAACATATCTGAAAACCATCTGACCGTCATAACTATATATCCAACTTTCAGCCTAAAATTCGTTTACCAACAATTTTTTATCGTGTAAGTAAGGTTTCTTGTGGTCCTAACAAAAATTTAGACCTGATCAATAATAGAAAAACGAGAAAAAGTCTACGCAAAATAGTGGTACGGGTATTGGCGCGTGTTTCAAACAATACAAGCATAAAGATTTTTCAAGAAACGTATTTCAAAACCAAGTAAATGTTTCTATATGAAATTTTAATTATGTTTTTTTTGCTTATTTTAATGAAAATATAAATTATTGTATTTAATTTGGCTGAATATTTCGTCAAGCTTATATTGTATTTTTATTGGGATCGTGTGACTCATTTTTGAGTAAATTGAAATTATATTTGGCATGATAAATGATTTATTTTATTTTATGACATGAATGTTTTTCAAACTTGTATGATAATTATAAAACTTTGAACTTTTGACTACAAGAATATGTACAATAAATAACATGTTTCATTTATAACAAAAGAAATATTTTATTTCAAAGAGATCAAGTCAGATCATCGTTCCACCATTAATCTAATTCTGTCTTCAGTCCTGATGATTCACCTTAATTTATTACATTCATTTCATAAAATATATAATTTTCATTTAATGCTATACTTCTCGCGATAAAATAATACGTTTCTTATATTTTTTTGTTATTTATTTGATTGATTTTGTTTAAAAATAGAAATTATTGAAACTGCTCTATATTTTTATATTAATATTTTTGAGACTGATTAGCGGCTGCTTGGCGACGTTTAGTAAAATAGTTAGAGCGAGGATAGTGACGTCGTAGGGACTTTTTCCTCAAATGGATTGCATCTGGTGGCAACACTGCAGATTATACTCATACGTCACTGCACTCCGCGCTCGGCGCTCGGACAACCGGTTCTGACTCTACAGTGCTGTGTTGTGCTTGATAGTGATAACTAAAGCCCGGATTTTTAGGCAATTGTCTAGATTCAAATTTTAATATACTTAAGGCAATTTCGTTTTTCTATACATAGGTATTATGTTTACGTGTAATGAAAGGTTTTTTTTCCTGCCTTAGTGCCTATTTTTTCTATATTTTGGTTATAGTGCCTATTTTACCTTATACAGCCTATTTTGCCTATTTTTGTTGCCTATTCTAACTTTTATTGAGCAGACAAGGTTTATCATCTACTTCATTGACTAATTCAGCACTCGACAAAGTGTTTCAACCAAACCTATAATATTTAAAGTACTTACTTTAATCAAGTTTTTGTGTGTGAATTTAAAATGCCGAAAGAAAACACGTTTTTTAGTCAAAATTTTACGTGGCAATTCAATTGTGTCTTTGCCATTAATCAATGAAGCTGAGGTAACTTTAGACAATATGGCTAAATATCAGAACGCTCCTGTCACATTTTGTGATGTCTAACGAAGTTTTCAGCTTACAAGCAAGTTCTGACAGATCGAAGACAGTCCCTTTCCGAAAATTTCATAGAGCAATTGCTAGTAATATTTTGTGAATTAAAGTATAGTACATAATTTGAATTTTCCATAATAGTTAATAAATTGAGAACCCTACATTATTATTTTTCAGATTGTGTGAATTTTTGTTTAAAATGATTATTTTTTTCTAACGAAGAGTAGATACGAGTACCAATTTTAGAAAAAGTATTCGTTTATTTTTTTAAAAACAAATTATTTGCATGTAGGCTGCCTAAAATCCAGCCTATTTTAGAGTAATTACCAGCCTATATGCCTGCTTATTTGGGTGTTTTTAAGTGCCTAAATATCCGGGCTTTAGTGATAACAAGTGCCGACGAAAGATGCTATGTTTTGATTGTTCTTTGTTCCTTTTAGTTATACAAAAATCATCTTTCCTCCTGGTAAATTAATTACATTTGAGTATTATATATATATATATATATATATATATATATATATATATATATATATATATATATATATATATATATATATATAACTATTGCACAATAAGTGAAATGGGGTAAAATAATTGTATTAAATATTAAAAATCTAGTGTATAACGATAAATTAAATCTATATGTAATTCTATTGAAAAAAACCAATTTTTTTAATTATATAATCTATATGTTCTTTAAATTTTAACTCCCTGTCTAATATCACACCCAAATATTTATACTTATTCACTAATTCTAACTTAAAATTATCAATTTGCACAGTCTCTAAATTTTTCACTTTGTATACTTTTATAATAATAATAATAATGATATTTATTTACTGGTACGCAAATACATGCACAGTTCGTCAAAAAATACATAAGTACATATTAAAAAAAAAACATAAAATGAGACAAGAAACGCCTACAGTCAGGCAAATATTCAGAATTGTTAAAATGTAGAAGTGAGAAAATACAAGATATTTGTTCAGAAGTTTGTATCTGTCATATATTCGTCAATACTATAGTACCCTTTTTTGAGCAGTTTGAATTTACTTAATTTCAAATCTCTTATTTCCTGAGAGAGTTTGTTAAAAAGATTTAAGTTTATGCTATTGATTTTACTGTTTCTATATGTCAACTTAGAAGCAATTAGGTTTATATTATTTCTCGTGTTATGTTTATGAATTTCAGCATGAGTTCTGTAATTTTGAATATTTTTCTTAATATATATTAAACAATGTAATATATATTGAGAATATATAGTGAGGACGTTGTTGTCCTTAAAAAGTTCTCTACAGTGGTATCTAGAACTAACGCCAGCAATTAATCTGATTGCCTTTTTTGCATTAAAAATATTCTGTCAGTATGTGGAGATTAACCCCAAATAATCAAACCGTAACACATGACTGAATGGAATAGAGCAAAATATGCAATTTTAGCAGCAGGATGACCTGCAAAGTGATATATTTTCCGTAATGCGTACAGACACTTAGCTAGCTTATTACTTAATACATCAATATGACCCTTCCAGCTCAAGTTTCTTTGCAAATGCAATCCTAAATATTTTAAAACAAATTCATCAGACTGGTTATTGTTTACAAATTCTAGCATATTTGTTTTATCTTTGTTTAAGACTAGCCTGTTTGATGAAAACCAGGATATAGCTTGATTTAGTATTGAATCTGAAGTATCGTTCAAGATATTAGGATTAGTACTACATGTAATGAATGTTGTGTCATCAGCAAATTGTATAGTTTTTGTATCAATATTTATGGCTAAATCATTTACATACATTGTGAATAATAGGGGTCCCAAAATACTTCCTTGGGGCACGCCCCTAGTGGTTGGTTTACAATTACTTTGCGTATTATTTACTGATACAATTTGTTGTCGATTTTGAAGGTATGATTGAAATAATTTTAAAGACTCACCTCTTATACCGTAGTACTCTAATTTATCGAGTAATATTTCGTGTGACATCGTGTCAAAAGCTTTACTCAAATCAACAAAAGTTCCTTTACATTTTTCCTTCCTTTCCCACGAGTTAGTTATTGATTGAATTAAGGATAACAAAGCATCAGTAGTAGCCCTACCATCGCGGAATCCAAACTGCTCGTCAGCCAGGTAGTTATGTAGATTAAAAATGCACAAGACTCGTGTATAGATCACTTTCTCTAATATTTTAGAAAATATGGGAAGGATCGCAATTGGTCTATAATTAGAGGTAACATTACGTAGACCGCTTTTGTACACGGGGATTATTTTTGCCTTTTTAAATTGATCAGGAAATATACCAGTCTCTAAACAGCTATTAATTAAATCACATAACGGGTTTGCAATCAAATCGGCAACAATTTTAATCAATCTGGTGCTGATGTCATATATATCAACTGAATCTTTGCTTTTCATCTGCCTGATAATATTAAATATTTCAAATGGTGTTGTTGGTTCAAAGTAAGCAGATTTAAAATTTTAATTTAACTTTGAAAGAAAATCGAAATAGTCTTGATGGGCAGGCAATAAGTCATTAGAAATTTTGTCCGCAAGAGACATTTTCTAATTACAAATCATCATGTACTTACATTTTTCAATGTTTAATTTTAATTTGTTAGCTTCAAAATAGTTACTTAAATTTTTTAGATCTCTATTTAACATTTGAATTCACATTCACTTACTGATTTACGTACATCATTTATATAAAGTATAAAGAGTAGTGGTCCCAAAATACTACCCTGCGGTACCCCTAAATTATTCTGTAGATTGGCACTGTATTCTTACTGTTACTAATATAATCTAGAAAGTCATTTTTGTTACCATTTGGAGAATTATAAACCGATCCTACTATATGTGTATATACTTGTGTTTTACATGTATAATATTTATGCTGTTATGATGCTAAATATGTTTAAATAAATATATATATATATATATATATATATATATATATATATATATATATATATATATATATATATATATATATATATAAATTATATGATCGTGGTCGATATATAATAAAAAAAACAATATTTTGATTTCGACACAGACTTTATTTAGCAGTTGTAACTTAGAGTTTTCACAGTAAAAAGGATAACATGTCTTTGTTTCGAAAGGTATTTATAGTGTGTCTTATCAGAAAGGTTCTTATTACAGCGTGAGAGATTCCGTTAGACATTCATCACATATTTGTTATGTCGTCATCTAATAGGGTTGTCTAGTTCTAACAACATTATAAGCGTTTTGTCTAGGAGCAAAAGACGTGCTTGGTTTATTAGAATTCTGTTGAACATTTATGGGTTTGGAAGGGAAATGTTGCCCTGGGAATTTTTGTGGAGGTATATTATTGTGGAATGTTTTTTGTGATTGTTGAGGATTGTCTGATCTTAACAATGGACTTTTAAAAGTTTGAAGTGCATAGTTATAATCGTTTGTTAATAAATTTTCACACATTTCTAATGTAGTGGGGTTGTTAGTAATAAAAGATCCTCGGACGTGAATTGGTACTAATGTAATGAAATGTTTTACGACTAATTCTTGTATTTCATTTATTAATATAGTTTTCTGAGCTGTATTATAAGGTAATAAGTGAACTTTTGATTTATATTTTGCAAAATCATTTTTAAATTGTATTAAAGTGTCATATATTTTATTCATATTTTTAGTATTCAAAATTTTTAATAAAATACTTTCTTTAGTGAGTTTATCTTCGAAATTTTCGGATAAATATCATTTAAATCTGTCCAGTCTTTAAAAATATTTTCGTTAATTAGATTTACAGCTTTATCTGTTAATTTACTTAAAACTAATGAAAATGCGTATTTTGTTTGCAATGCATTTATAATTGTTGATTGTAAAATTTCATAGAACAAATCTACTTGTATTATAAAATTTGGTAATCTTTTTACATCACCATTATATTCAGGAATGACACTAGCGAGATTTTTGATATCAGTGTAAGTAGTCATTTTGATTTCTGAATTATTTGTATTAGTTATACTATGAATTTCAGAATTATTCAACCTGTTTGGTTGTAAAGTAATATTATTGAATAAGATACTTAGTAATTCAAGTTCTTGATTTGTATCAGATGACTGTGATTCGTTATCTGACATGTGATTGGTAAATTATAAAGAAACAATGAGACTTACAGACTTATTGTGAGTATCTGTATTGTTGACATCTCTGTTGTTGCGAGGGGCTGATGACGTTCAGTTGACGGATGCCTCTTTCTGCGAACTGCTTGGCCTGGTGAACTCGATGGGTCGTATGAATAGACCTCTGGTGCAACCACTGTTTAGGTTGATTGCTGGTTAAAGCGAAGGCTTATTGGTATAGCTTTGCTTTTACGAAGGCTTCTTGCTTGTTAGGCTTCGAGTTTCTTCGCACTATTAGTTATTTGGTTCGATCACACTGAGCAACAATTGAAATTGTTGAATAAAGCGTTGTACAGATTTACGGCGAATTTTTCGAGCACACTGACTTCTTTATTTGTGATTCTACCCGAACTGCGCCAATTATATGATCGTGGTCGATATATAATAAAAAAAACAATATTTTGATTTCAACACAGACTTTATTTAGCAGTTGTAACTTAGAGTTTTCACAGTAAAAAGGATAACATGTCTTTGTTTCACACGTATTTATAGTGTGTCTTATCAGAAAGGTTCTTATTACAGCGTGAGAGATTCCGTTAGACATTCATCACATATTTGTTATGTCGTCATCTAATAGGGTTACATAATATATATATATATATATATATATATATATATATATATATATATATATATATATATATATATATATATATATATAAAATGCGGTTTTTTCAACTCGCAGTGATTTTTTATTATAATTTTTTTTCAGCCGTCCCACAAATATCATCCACGAGCCGTCACTGCTACGAACGCTGTGTGGGTACGAAGACTCAACTATAACTGATGCCGAATTAATCAATATAATTAACAACTGGATATGGAATTCACTGTTGACTATCACAAAGCTATTCGATTGGCAAAAAGAAGCGGTCGGGAAAATGATTTTTACACTTTTATTTCTTTAACTTCATTGGTTACATATTCAAGCAATTTTTTGCGTATCCATACTAATTTAATAAATTCGATAATTATTACATTTTTGTATACGTACGTAGTACGAAATATTAACTTGCATTACCATGTTGTTTCTAGATTTTAAACTTTATTAAATAATTTATTTTTGTGTTCGAGTCAATTAAATATTTATACAACATGTAATTTATATTCAACTAATGAACTTGGTTTGTGATTATGTTTTAATTTTGACTTGATAATGGCCTCAAGCTTAGGGTCAAAACGTCGTCTAATTATTAATTAGTCTTTCTTTTGTTATTTCAATTTAATAAAATATGTAAAGTCTATTTCCAAACAATTGGGAAAATTTAATTTTTAAATAATTTTTCTATTCTTTCATACATATTTACCTTTTAATGACTGCTGGCCTGCTTTGTATGAAAGATATATGGGCAAGTATTTGTTAGATTATTCGTCTGCAAGATCGTTTTAGAAATCAAATCCATGTTCAACATATATATATTTTTTAAATGCTCTTTTACTTCTTTGTACGAAGTAAAGGAAGTATTGTAATCTCGAAAATTTTTGGTTTTCAGATTTAAGCGGAAATACGCATGTCGGCCATCCCTGAATCTATTTTTACTAATTTCGTCGTGCCGTCTGTACGTACATATGTACGTAAGTATGTATTTCATATAACTCAAAAACGGTAAGCCGTAGTAAGTTAAAATTTTGTATTTAGGACTGCTATAACATCTAGTTATGCACCTCCCGTTTTGGTCATTATATAACTTCCGGAAGTGGTACATTAAGAATTATTTAATTAGCCTTTAGCGAGATATGTAAATTTAAAAATTATATACTTTTTGTTTTTTACTTCCTTGTACGAAGTAAAGGAAGTATTGTAATCGCGAAAATTTTCGGTTCTCAGATTTCAGTGGAAATACGCATTTTGGCCCTCCCTGGGTCCATTTTGACTAATTTCGTCGTGACGTATGTACGTACATACGTATGTATCTCGCATAACTCAAAAACGGTAAGCCGTAGAAAATTGAAATTTTATATTTAGGACTATTATAACATCTAGTTGTGCACCTCCCTTTTTGATCATTATATAACTTCCGGAAGTGGTACTTTACTTAAAGCTATATTCAAATATAATTTAAAACTTTCCAAATTTGGTATATAAGACTACTATATCAATGGAAATAACATAATAGATTTTGGTTAAAATACACTAACCGGAAGTGATAAATTAAATTTAGATATCTCGTTTATACAAAAAGCTAATTTAAAAATTCTTAAAGTGATAGACGCAGAATTTAATTCTCTAAAACTTTTATTTGCAGCATTCATTTCTAAAATTAAAATAATACCATTTTTTTCAAGGAAATCTGTTAGCAGCTTCATGTAATGTGCCACTTTCGGTTAGTCTATTTTAACCAAAATCTATTATGTTATTTCCATTGATATAGTAGTATTATATACCAAATTTGGAAAGTTTTAAATTATATTTGAATATAGTTTTTCATGAAAATCTATTATAGGCTTCAAGTAAAGTACCACTTCCGGTAGTTGTATAATGACCAAAAAGGGAGATGCACAACTAGATGTTATAACAGTCCTAAATATAAAGTTTCAATTTTCTACGACTTACCGTTTTTGAGTTATGCGAGATACATACGTACGTACGTACAGACGGCATGACGAAATTAGTCAAAATGGATTCAGGGAAGGCCAAAATACCTATTTCAGTTGAAATCTGAGAACCGAAAATTTTCGCGACTACAATACTTCCTTTACTTCGTACAAGGAAGTAAAAATAAAAAATAAAACATTTTATGTCAAATATGTGCAATTAAAAAAATATCTAAAGTTTAATACGCGTACAAGGAAGTCATGTGGTCTCCACATCAGATTTTTTTAATAAGTTTGCTATGGATTAGAACAGAAAATAAGAAAAAAGTTAAAAATTTAATGTCAGATATGTGCAATTAAAAAAATATCTATAGTTTAATACGTGTACAAGGAAGTTATGTGGTGTCCACATCAGATTTTTTTATGTTATTGTTAAAAAGTTATATGTATACATTTTATTACTGGTAACAATCAATTTATATAATATAGAATTACACAATAAATTTGATTCGATTCGATTTATTGTTTGTTTTAAATTTATGTTTATTTAATTTTGCTACCAACTTCAGATATTCAACAGCGCTCAGCCAGTACACTGTAAGTTATAGGTCAACGCGTATGTCTTCTCTACCTAGGTACTTACGGTACAAGTTAAATGCTCAACTACACATGGATCGCATTAAAAATTCCCGCAACGTGCTCCACTTCTCAGACATCAATGCCTATATAGGAGTCTCTCGGAACGAAGCTACGCTTAGACACTGTGACAGAAAAATTCAGTTGATGCCATATTTCGAACACAGGTGACGTGGTGTAGCGGTTAGCATCTCTGCCCGGTATGCGGAAGGTCCCTGGTTCGAATCCAGGCGTCATCAGAATTTTTCTGTCATAATATAAATTAACTTTAGTCAATGTATAATCCTTGATAGTATGGTGTTCAGTATCCCCGCCTGTCACGCCGTGTCGGGGTTCAATCCGACTTTGTCACTTTTTTGCTAATGTTGTTATCAGTCCATTGTTGTAATAAATAAAAATCTGTTTCCATCATGATAATGTTTGTACATTGCCATGAGGCCATGACCAGGATTCGAATCTGGGTTACTACGGTCACAACTTAGTATCCTAACAACTAGACGATCATGGCTACCGGGGAAATGAACAGTACATATATCAGTTTTCACATTAACGTTTATATTTTGTTGATTGAGATAAGTACATGTTTGCTAACTAGCTGAGTTAGTAAAGCACTCGCTCTTATATTCAAGGTCGCGGGTTCAAATTATGATACGTGTGACTTCAGAAACTCGGATATTTGTAGTAAAAAGCTGGCTTGAATCAAGGCCCCGGGGGATTTGAACGCCCCGATCTCCTGTTTACTGGACAGGCGCTTTAACCAACTAAGCCACAGCGCCGACGAATATTTATACTTGACACAGAATCAAGATCCAGGCGGACATATTTCACATCTAGTGTGCTGCGTCGCCCAGGAATCGAACTAATGTTTGTATTCTTCCATTAATTGAACATAAACATATATTGTCATGGTTGTTAAGTTGAAATGATCCGGATATGGATGTGGACTTTATAAAATTAGATCCCCTGGGATTGATTTATTCTTCTTGTGTTTCGAAATAAATAATTAAATGGGAGAATTATGTATCAACAGCTCAATGGTCTAGGGATATGATTCTCGCTTTGGGTGCGAGAGGTCCCGGGTTCAAATCCCGGTTGAGCCCAGTTTTAATTCATATTACATATTTAAATAGTTACAGATTAGAAGGCTTATTAAAAAATTATCTATAAAGCGATGGTGGTGTTGTAACGCATAAACTGTGTTACAATAATCAACCCTATGCTCCCTGGATGATGAACCCGGATGGAACGGTTGAAACGCGGCTAAACTCAGTGAAGATGGGAGTGAGTCGGAGAAGGGGTGATAAATCACAAAATTAATGGGCGCCAGCCGGCCTGAGCCGCGACCGGTTCAACAAAAGTACGACGGCCGACAAGATTCGGGATACTTCCTAGGACGGGACTACGAGAGGTGTCAACTATTTCAATAACAAGAGGGAAATGCGGGAAATTAATGATATATTAAAGCAATTAACGAGAAAAGTACACAGGATACAGTAGTTGATATTGCAAGATAACTGGATCGTAAATCCACTTAAGATCAAAACGAATAATGACAGAAACGGAGGCAGGGCGCTGTGTCTCACCGTAGCGACTAGGACTGCGGTACAGTCAACACCTAAATGGCGCTAAAGTGAACTGACGTATTCCGACGTATGACGGTTCATTGGCCAATGAATGCGTTTTACGCGGCGCGTCTGACTGAACGTGACTACTGAGTCGTAGACCCTAATGGCTATTGCGTCGTACGAGCGACACACCTTGTAAGTGACAACAACGTCACTACTAATGATTCTACACAAAATGCTCTTAACTGGATTTTCACAAAATAATCCTGTACTTACTATTAAATGATCTCACTAAACATTAACTCAAATAATCTCGTGAGCAGAAGGCACACAAGCCAAAGTATAACAATACGGTACATAAATCAAAAATACGACAACATATGATTGCACAAAAAAATGACTAAAAACAAGTAATTCTGGCTTAGCTGTAATGGCGTCCAAGCGCTAACGGAGAGGTGGCAGCAGTGGCATAACTCGATCTGCCAGCCGGATGTCCAAGATCGTCAATTCCAAGATGGCGGACTTCCGCTACACGTGGTTTCTTTTCCCACAGCTGCTGGGCTTTCAATCCCTTAGTAATACTTCACAGGAATCCTCCAATGCAATGCCAGCGAGCGAGTGCGCTCCCAACAACTTCTATGCCAGGAACACGGCACACGGGACGGACCAAAAATGGCACGAACAGGCTGACCAGCCACAATAATACGTAAACACGTAAAACATAAAACAAAACGTACATAAAAATGAACGTAGGCGCAAAACGAACGTAAAAAAATCTGATGTGGACACCACATGACTTCCTTGTACGCGTATTAAACTATAGATATTTTTTTTAATTGCACATATTTGACAAAATCTTTTATTTTTTATTTTTTGTTCTAATCCATAGCAAACTTAATTAAAAAAAACACAAAATATATACTATTTAAATTTAGATATCTCGCTTATGCAAAAGGCTAATTTAAAAATTCTTAATGTGCTAGACGCAGAATTTAATTCTCTAAAACTTTTATTTGAAGCATTTATTTCTAAAATTAAAATAATACCATTTTTTTCAAGGAAAACTGTTAGCAGCTTCATGTAATGTGTCACTTCCGGTTAGTGTATTTTAACCAAAATCTATTATATTATTTCCATTGATATAGTAGTCTTATATACCAAATTTGGAAAGTTTTAAATTATATTTGAATATAGTTTTTCATGAAAATCTATTATAGGCTTCAAGTAAAGTACCACTTCCGGAAGTTATATAATGACCAAAAAGGGAGGTGCACAACTAGATGTTATAACAGTCCTAAATATAAAATTTCAATTTTCTACGGCTTACCGTTTTTGAGTTATGCGAGATACATACGTACGTACAGACGTCACGACGAAATTAGTCAAAATGGACTCAGGGAGGGCCAAAATGCGTATTTCCACTGAAATCTGAGAACCGAAAATTTTCGCGATAACAATACTTCCTTTACTTCGTACAAGAAAGTAAAAAAGATGATGTAAAAAGAACTAGCTGACGTGAAAAAGCCTAAAACAAAGGACTGCAATTAGGGCCATGTGCGAGGGAAAAGCTACTAACAGGCTAACTTTACTTGACAAAAGGCAGATTCAAAACAAATGAACAGAAATCTTTACGTGAGTTCTTGGGCGGCTTTCAAGTGGCAGAAAATATGTGACCTTTTCTATTGGAAACCAAATCCGGAACAACTCCGCGGAATAATGCAATAACCCAAAATGCAATATTCCCTAATGGCACTATTTCCCAAATCCCCACAAGGGTATTTCGCAAACAAAACCAGTTTGCCGAAATCCCATTGAAATAGCCCATCTTCCAATATTAAAATCTCACACTTCCGCAACAGACGTCGTTCGAAAAGACAAAAAAACAAAGACTGAATGCGTTCGAAATCGAACCTGTGAAATTCTGCCAAGAAAGAGAGCGATGCGCGAAGACAAAGACAGCCTCCGCCTAAATTGAATGGTGCCGTTAAAAAGGCGCACCTAGCAGACAATAATACCGGCAGAGCTACTTCGCGGCGCACGACCACTAATTGTCTGACAGCTAAACAAACAATGGGAATAACCTACAAAAAAAATAATGAGACCAAGAGAAGCTGAAACTAAGTTATACTATAAACTGGAATACTAAACGAAGGAAATCTAAATGATGCTAAGTATTATCAAAATTGATCGGTCAATAATTAATCGATAATTAAATTTCAGGTGCTGATACATAATAAACAACAACAAAAAGTACGGAAAGCATGTAAATAAAACAAAACTGAAGAATACAAAAAAAAAACCGTAACAGTGTAATGGTCAGCATAGTTGCCTTCCAAGCAGTTGATCCGGGTTCGATTCCCGGCCATCGCACTTGTTTTGCTTTCTAGATAATTTTAACTATGGCTTCATAAAACTGTTAACAATTAAATGATGTTTAAGTTCTCCTGAATAGAGCAATTGATCTAGTTTGGATTATTTTCTCATTTTCTAAAAATTTCCAAACACTAAACACATTTGAGAAAAAAAATCATAGAAAAGAGGCATATCACTTCCAGCGATCATTTGGAACCTGACTTTTAAATCCCTCCATTCAAACTAATCGATGATTCTACTAGAAATTCTTATTTTCAGACAAACGTATGCTCTGCGTAGATTACAAATTATATCTAGGAAAAATAAAAATTCCTTGAAAACAAATACAGAAAGAGTTACTCAGTAAAATACTTATCCCGTGATGCTATTCTTGGCTTGATAACGTGTGCACAATACTGAACTGTACAAATGGTAATATTTTGTACCGATTCTAAATTTATTTACAATTTTTAATGCTCTGTCGGGAAAATCTATATTACTCTTCAATAAAAAAAATTGTATTTCAGCCTTCCGTGTAGAAGCTTATGGATTTTTTTCTTTTTTTATGCCATATTTGGGATTAACTGTTCTATAACACAAATTTTCAAATAAATCAGTTTTACTTTTTACACCAATTGAATATAAATAATAAGAATATGGGTCGATATATCTACTGAAGAGTTACAAATTATAAATTAATACAGTCCTGTAACTCAATTCAGTATTGTGTATAAGTTGAAACGACAGAATAGCATCACGGAATAAGTACGTTACTGATATTTTTCATCTTTCCTAAATATATTTTGTAATCTACGTAGAGTAGTAGCATCGATTAGTTTGAATAGAGGAATTTAAAAGTCATTTTTCCAAATGATCGCTGGACGTACGATAAATATATCTAAATTAAAGGTGCAGAAAAATAGTTTTGTCTACAACTGTCTAAAAATGTTTACTTTTTTTCACTAATATCAGTATGCGAAGTACGTGATTTTTTCATCATTTACATTACCATGACATAATTAAAGTTAATAAAAACATATATCCGATAAACTATGCAGCATGAACGACTTATTGATCTGTCGCAAATACCGATAGAATATGAAATTGCTTAGATTGTTGATATCAAAGATGTAGTGACTAATTTTGCCAAAACTAAAACACGAAAAATAAAGTATTTACAATTGTTAAATATCTATATTCATATTCTTATTTATGTTAGTTTTATTATACGTGGATGACTGGATTATATATATTTATTTTTAAAACAATATTGTTTTTATATTTAAAAAAAATAATGTTTGTTTTTATATTCGTGACATATACCTTTAACAACAAACGATACTATTCTTGAACAAATTTCTGTTACCACAGATATAACAACCAAACTATTTTAATTGTTATTCAATTAAACCTTACGATAATAATAGTTTCCTAGGAAACTGCATTAATTCTAGCGATTAACGCTAATCAGAAATGACATTGCATAAATTTTTTCAAAACATTTTTGGAAAGAGAAGAAAACAAAGTCCAAATTTCGATGAAGACACATATACAGTGGGAAATTCTACTTTTTTTATCGCCTCTTCAATAGGTAAGGTTTATACAATTTAAGAATTTTTTTCAAGACATTATAGCAAATTAAAAGGAACTTGTACTTCGAAATTATCTATAAAATCTATAAGACTCCAGTTCAAAAGTATTGTGCATACACAAACATTTGAGTATATAACTAATAATACGCAATGAATGGTTTAGTGCCATTCGTGAGGTCTAATAGTATATAAAATGTGTTGCATTACTTATTGAACTGCTCTCGTATAATATAAATATAACTTAATTTGAAGTTTTTTATCGGTTAAGTTTTATTAAATTCAATCAACTTTATAATCGTATAGAAAGTATAGCCTACAACATGTTTGGAATGGCCATTCTGCCCTCGTGGAACCGTCACACTCGCCTATGGCTCGTGTGACAAAATTTCCACTCGTGCAGAATATGCCTCATTCCAACCTTATTAAAGAATATACTATTTTAACATTAATATTTTAATTCCTTTCATTTAATTTCTGTTACTGTTTGTGATAGTAGCTAATAAAATGTTAATTATGTCTTCACACGTTACTGATAATTGAATGTATTAGTTGTATAGTGAAGATGTAGACGAGTTTATTTGAATTTATTCCAGTCAGTATGTTTGCATACGCAGATAATATCGAGTATTTGCGTGCAGTGTAGATAAAACTAAGCCTTGCTCAGAGCGCTTTTGACAAAACTATTTTCATCAACCTCCCCGCTGTATGTTTTATTGCACGTCAGTTAACAATCCAGCTAGCGTCGCAATTGAGAAGTTCCTTTGCCTAATATTTTAAAATGTTTCAACAATTTGTCAGCGTACACTTCAATTGCTGCGAAGGCTGTTCATCAAAGTATTTTTTTATTAAATATAATAATTTTTTTTTTTTAATTATCGCCAGAGATAGGTCGGAGCTGCACGATATTATAGTACTTATCACTGTTAACATTAAAAAGAGCCTTTGTCTGAGAAAAATACTGTGGTTAAAACACACAATATTTTGTTTCATATATAAAAATAAATAAATATATCATCACGCCTTTTACCCATTACTGGGTGTGGCACTCTGCCTAAGCAGATCTCGGTAAGTGATATATTTTATTCGCGTGAAGTGCGGTTACCAGCCGTCAAATCACGGCCCCCAAAGTTATTAGTGGAGGGGGAGCCACAGGGGTAAATTTAAATTGGTGAAAATTGTTTGTCGTCTGTGGGGATCGAACCAGGGTTCTCAAGATCCACAGGCCGACACGTTACCACTGAGCCATCTACCCCATTTTGTTTCATCATATCTGACATATTAGGAATTTTCATTACCTATGATTCGAGATACATAAAATTAATATTATTTGTAGAGATTAACAAACAACAAGAAATTGCCCAGTACAAGAAACAATGTTTGGTTGAAAACGGCTCCTTTGCAAAAATTTCCAAGTTCTACGTCGCAACTCAATCTCGAAATGTCTTCGGACAACAAAAATCAAAATTATTACATCCCTTGCCAATTACATTACCATTTAATATTAATAAACCATTTTTTCAAAATTGGTACTTCGAAATTCTAGAACCATATCTGGACATATTTCGCGTTCCTGGGGGATTAAAGTTTGGGATTATTTTATTCATGGATAAACAAGATACAATATTTCCAAATTTAAGCCACATTAAATTTATAGTTGCTTCATCTTCACTTGATACAAATGATCTGGCTGTTGCATGTGAAACTATGAAAAATTTAAATGGACAAACAATACGAATAAAAAAATACAACAATGTTATTACCGTATTATACAAATTATCAAGTGTAAACAAAATTCAAAAAGTTCAAGTATCGCAACATCAAAAGCAGAAGAAGATAAAATTTTTGAGTTCTAGTATATTAAAATTGAGGGATGGTTTTCAATCTACTCGTATATGTGCTTTTAGTAGACGATGCAAAAATTTTATGTCATTTAAAAAATAAATATAAACATATTTTAAAACAGAATTTGTTATATTTTGTCTTGTCATTCGTAAATACGTACTGTATAAAGTTCTCAGTATTATTGAAACTGTAGATATATGGAGGCAAGATAAATATTGTCGAAGATATAGTTTCCATCTAACATTTCTGTTATTGACAAATAATAAGAATAATAAAAATATAATTTCTATATGTCCATATTGACAAGGACTTTCCGCTTTATTATAATTTTGACCTTCGTCTTCTATCTGTTGGTACACAGTTGTGATTATTCTTGTTTACCTGTCGTCAATTAGTTGCGCCTCATGTCGTGTCCATCGCCATTTGGATTTCTTTATTACTTTTTCTACTTCTCTTTTTGTTCTTCTTAGTTCTTCAGTTATTAATCTGTTTCTTAGAATTACCCCCGTCATAATTCTTCTTACTTTTCGTTGTAGGACTTTTAGAGCCGGTTGTTCCACTTTCAGTTATATATTGGGTTTAAATTTATTCTTCTGTTAAGTTCAATTTCTGTTGTTCCATGTGTGGTTAAAAATTACCAGCGGAATAAATATGAGCTACCGGCAAGATAGCTAACAGAGGCTTCAACTACTATAATATATATAGTTAGAAGAGTTACCAGCGGAATATTTAACCGAATGCACACGAATGTAAACACGAAGTAGTGCGAAATATTGATATTTTTTTACTTGTGTGTGTTCTCTTGAAAGTTCATACAACTTATAACAGGTTTGTAATTAATAATAATAATGAATAATATTATATATATAAATATATATATATATATATATATATATATATATATATATATATATATATATATATATATATTCGAATTCTCTTCTACCCTTTTTCATATAAACATATCAAAAAATAATTCTTTATATGAAAAACTTTGAGCAAAATTGTGTTGAATAAATGCAATTTTACAGATTTTTACCGGAAATGGATTTTGGTTGCCATGGATATAGTAGTGAGAAATTAAACAAACATTGTGGCTGTCATTCTCACAATGACATTTTAAAAATTCACAGAGACAATAATTATAGATTAGTCATAATTTTTCATCATCAAAAACGTAAGGAAAAATTAAACTAACTTGAAATGTTACATTTGTTACAAAGAGATCTTTCTTTCTTGTTATTATCACTCATTTTTAAAAATATTTATGAAATATGGAAAGGATAACAAAATTACAGACCATACACTAAACTAAATCAACACACTGAAAACAAGATTCTTTACGCAATTTCCTCAAATTATGACAGGTAGGGCTTCCAACCTCATAAAAATTACTCATATTTTAACTCTCTGATAGTAGTAGTAAACCAAAACTTTATCAGAAGATGGAAAAACCGGGCCTTAATGGTATAAGTAACTTATTGTCGAAATTTTTTCAAACATGATACAAATTGTTAGTCTTTATAACTTTTTTCTATCATTATTTATTATAATGTTATAGTAATTTTAAGTGCATAAATATAGCCGCTGTGACGTCATCTCAGTCTTGTTTCGGTAGAGTATACAGCTCGTTCGTCGAGCGCGTATCTGTTTTCTGACTAGTTTGTGATTAGAATCATTAATTATTTCATTGGTTGATTGATAATAAATTACTAACTTTTACGTTTACGATTGATCAAATAATAAAATACCTGCTAAAAAAGTATCTTACATTGTGCATGGTTGAATATAATAAATTATTTATAATAACTTTTTATACTCATTTCTTCTTTTTTTGTGAAAGAAAGAATTGGAACTAATTTTTAAAGCGATAAGTCTTTTTGTATATTTGTATATTATATGAACTATCATATTACGGCTCGTTGAATGCGGACCCACTGTAATTGAAATTAAGTGAGTGTTGGCGTTCTTAGGGGAAATTTTTTAGGTGAAAAAATAATTACATTTCCTCACCACGTTTATACTTGTTTACAGAAAAGTAATTTTGCTTAAAGCTACACATTCTCCTACATCTAAAACATATTATTAGTTAACAGCAGACAGTCGATACCGCCTTCATGATTCTGAGTTCAGCCAATTCCGTTAGCACTGTGTTTCAGCGGATGTGAGCCTATTGCCAGATTGACGTCGATAAAATCATCACTAAATTTGCAAAAAGCAAACGACGAATTGATTTTGTTATCTAAGTATATTCTAAAGATGATTTAATGTTATACAATGTGATTTAGAAGATGGGCAATAACCTCCCCCACCCCCAGACAAAATTAACTTCATGACCCCCCCTTAATTCGAAGTCTGGATCCGCCCCTGAGCAGTTGTCGTACTATATAAGTGCTTACACTTGTTGTAGCTGTATTCGTTGTCATTGTGACTACCGTCACAACCGATGTGTTCGTAGCTGTTTGAACGTCTGGCATTTTAAAACGTTATTTCTAAAATCTTTAAAAACTTTACTTTTTAACTACTCAAAGCATTTAAAACCAATATGACTGCGCCAAGGTGTTATCTAAATACTGACACCTAAATACTAAAAACAAAACGAGCGAGAACGTAAGTTGTTTTTATACGGCAGAAATTAAATTTACAAGAATTTACTTTTCTGTTCAACGGCCGTATCCTACCAGACTGTGCCACTTGTAATAGTGGCCAATGTATGTGGCTGTATAAAAGCCACTTTGGCAGTAACACGCGAAAAACAGAGCCCAACGGCTTTAATTCGCGCGGAGCCTAAGTAATATTAGAGAGAACACTCCCAATAATAGTTCTAACGTTTTGAACGGACAATCTAGAAAATGACAGACGAAGGGATATCGGATATTAACAATAATGGAAATGTACTTTAACTTCAACCAACCTTAACAGCTGTAGATGATGCCAGGCTGCTCAGGAGTCATCGGCGGCTGGTGGGTCTCGAAGTCATCTGAATGACAAACACACACACAACACTAGGGTAGTTTGGATAGGTACACTTTCCCCAAGAATCACAACCAATCTTATATTGAGTTTAACACTATTTATTATAAAAACATGACAAATGGTTTACACAACACAGAACAAACAAATACAGAATTTGAGCACTTGCTCGTAATTAAATGATAGCAATATAATTTAATTACTCCTGAACTTATAACATAAGTTCAACAAACTATAAACCAAATTAGTTTGAGACGATGAGTTGAACTTAATCACTAAAGCATTTCTAGCTTTCACAAGTGATTATCAATTACCGACCAGGTTCATCTAAAGACCTAGAGTGAACTGCCTAAGCCCGGAGCAACCAGAAGGGTACTGAGTAACTTACGGGGAGATGTATTAGGTGTAAATTCCCGACTTTATCAATGACTACGTGTCAATTCCTTCTACAAGGAATATAATTTGCATCATCTTGTCAGCAGAACAAAGACCTACCGCAGATGCTGAATAAGCAAAAGTCAATCTATATTATTGGAAATTATCAATTAAAATAACAATTAATTCTAAGTAATTGAAGCTAGAAATATGTTCATTCTAAATCAACAATAATAATTTAGTCTACAACTCATCAGCTAATAACAATTATGAATGTGTATGATGAAACGCATCAGCCGCGATACTTACCGCTTTGTTACAGATTTATAAACAAAGAAAAAATTCATCAAGAGTTATTATTTGCTAAAAATTTTGAATCTGATACAAACGAAGAATTTATATTTAATACCATGCAAAAGTATTTTCAAGACAAAGCAATTCCTATTTGCAATATTTTGTCTGCTGCTACTGATGGTGCTCCAGCAATGACAGGGCGTCATAAGAGCTTCATATCGCATTTGAAACAAGCAGTACCAAATGTACTTGCTGTACATTATATTATTCATCGTCAGCATTTGGTTGCAAAGTATAAACACAAAAAACAAAGAAATAGGATACGTAGCCGTACCTATTACAACTAAAATCACCAAAAGAGTATTCATAATTTAAACAGGAAACGAAATAAATAAATATCAACTTACAGTACGTACCTATAAGGTAAATTGATATCTAGTTTTGTTTCGATTTATAAATTAATCAACTACTGAAGCAAGATCCAAAGATCTTTTCGATACGACAGTTAACAGTGCATAATTTTTGCGACCTTACTTATGCAAGTATATTTTATTGGCATAAATTAGAAAAAGGTCTTTGGGATGGGCAGGAAGTAGTTGGAGTGGTACATATAGTTTGATATAAATCTATTTAGTATTATATTACCATTTTAATTTAAAACTATTAAAATTGCAGAAGAGGATATTCGAAGATAATTTAAAGAAGAAAGAGAAAAACTACGCAGACATGCATAAAACAAATTGGAAGAAAACAAATATAATTACAATAAAAAGAGGACATAAGCCCTGAAATACGAAGGACGGCATCGTGGCTATAAACATACATAGTCCGGGTACATATTAAAATTAATTAGTAAATGTACATCAGTACGTGAACAAGCTTCGGAAATAATTCGTTACTAAGTTATATTTATATTCTATTCTACCTTCTACCATCATGTATTTTTATATGCATTTTCAAATAACCGCTTTGTGTAAATTTCTTTTTGCAAATTGAACATTCATAACCTTTTCTACCTTCATGTACTTTCATATGAATTTTCAAACTAGCGCTTTGTGTTAATTTCTTTTCGCAAATTAAACATTCATAATCGTTAATACCTAAATGATATTTCATATGTTCTTGCAAGTGTTTAGTTCTCCTCATTTTTTTATTACAAATTAAACATTCCAAACCCGCTATATTGTTAATGTAACGGGTTGGTTACCGTTGTAACGGGAAGTGAGGAAGGAAGGATGAAGGATTAAGGGATTAATAGTGGGTGCGGTCTTTGGAATATGATAGATGTGACTGAGCGGTGATGAATTAATAAGAGAGTTATTTAGAGTATAATAGAGTATTTATTTAACCTGAATATGTGAATAATGACAAAACAACTCACTTTTAATTATTACTCTACTCTGGTTGTACCGTTGAAATCTACGAACGACCGGCAAATCCCCGAATGGCGGTTGTGGACGCTACTGACGACTGACTGACGTCTGGTTGACGACTGGTTGAACTTCTTGTCTGAAGTGTCTCTTCTGAACTGTCTTCTGCAGTGGATCTTCTGAACTCTCTACTGGTTGCTGACTCGTTGACTATCTCTACTGACTATTCTCTGGTTGACTCTCTGGTTTACGATAATGTCGCCGTATTTATATTAAAATAAACAACGAAACAATTTACTTTCTAATTGTCGTCTGCCCACGAGCTCCAAATACTAATATTGTTTTTGACTTTTCGCTAATTACTTCTTGTAATAAAACATTTATAATTTCCATAAAAATTTGTATTTACATACAGGATGTTCCGATGTTAGCGCGATGCTACATTAATATGATTTCTCATATGGGTATCCAACGGTAGTTTATCTGTAAACACTTCTTTACACATTTAACATTGAAACTCTTGACTGTCTGGTCGGTGTTGAAATTAGTTTCATCTTTATGTAATACATTGTTATGCTCACTAGTATTACTTGAATCGCAATCTTCATCATCAGATACAGACTCGTTGAGTGCACAGACACGTTGCTGGATAAGTTCTCGGTCTGCGCTGTATTCAGATGCAAGCAATTCGTCCTTGATGTCAATATTACTTTCTGCTGCAATTTTGAAATCATGATTTTCTTCTAAGTGCAGCACATTTTCGTTTTGATTATTTAATTTGATAACAAAAACTTCCTGGACAACCAATTTGTCTTGCACGACGATGTAATCTTCTATTGTAGTTTTCTGATAGTTTTCCTTATCTAACACATTGGTATCCTCACTGAAAATACTTGAACCGCCACCTTGTATATCATCTGATACTGATTCGCTCTTCACAAGTTGCTGGTAAAAATTTGGGTGTGTGCTGTCTTCAGACGCAAGAGATTCTTCTTTGATATCGATTAACTCAATTTTCTGGTTATGATGTTCTTCCAATGACATCAGTTGTTCATAATTAATTACTGTGATTTGTAATTCACTGTAACTCTGGTCCGGGGTGTCGTTGCTTCCTTCCAATACTTTTATATAATTGTTCAAGCGACTATAATTGTCCAAACATTGTTTCTTGAACGTGGAAAAAGAACAAAGTGTTGAATGGCACGAGCAACAAATGTATACAGGTTTCTCCGGGTTCAAAATTGTCTGCAAAAAAAGAAAACCTCGGTAATATCACTTTGCAATGAAGCTAGAATTTGTACGAGAATGTAAATGTTACTTTTCTGTTAACCATAGTATAGGCCCGCAAATGAAAATAAACCCTCGACAGGAATGCGCTTTAACTCCGCGTATTCAGTATATCATATTTTGGCGCAAAAGTGAAATGTACAGTCACAGTGAAAATAATTTTAAATATTGTTTTTGTAATTTATCAACACAAAAAATAATCTTTTATACATTTTGGATGCTGAAAGAACCATGTAACTTATGTCGATATTGTTCACAATTCTATAAATTAGTAAATTTATAGCTTACAGTTTATAAGTATAACCCCTTTACAAATTTACAAATATGGCAATTCTGTTAGTAGATCTGTAAATAGATTTTCTCGTAAAGGAATCTTGAGATCACTTCAAGCAAAACGTTTATCATTTTGTCAACCAAATGTCAAAGCTGCAAATTCGAATTGTTTTTATATTTCACATTCAGCTATTCAAATAATTAAGTGTGACGTAGGTATTATCAATATAAAATAATTGAATGTTGAGTTGAGTTTATTATTACGAGTATTTAGACATTCTTTGTTTACCTATAAAATTGCATAGATGACTAGATGCAAGCAAAAATGTAATTTTTTTACATATAATCTTTTTGGTTGGACCTATAAATTTTAACTTGTACTTTAAAATTGAAATAACTTAAGATGTTACCTAACTACTATTTTTCAGTAGTTATCTATTCATTTTATTTACAAAACTTGATGAAATCATTATAATTAATATTTCTTAATAAAATATCAATAATTTTAATCGAATAAACTAATATCACGCAATTTAAAAATTTATTGTAATTGCTTTTTGTTTCTGAAATTCATGTTAAATTTGTAATTAAGTAAGGTTATTATTATTAACATATCTTGTTTAGTATTATAATAACTTTATCAATTTTCTTAAATATTATCCATAGAAAACTGTCAAAGAATAATTATTATGTAATTTCTCACGTTATTTAAATTTTATTGAGCTTGTGTTTCATATCGTCAAATATAGATATAAAATACTTATTTAGAAGTGCTATAGCCTACTATGAGCACAATATTAAAATTTGACAAAACATTCTTCAAAAGTATACAATATAAATTATACACGTGTTTAAGATATCAAAGAAATAGACGGTACCAAGATAGTTAATAATAATTGCTTTTTCTGTATTTTTTAAATAATGTACCAGATGTACCTGTATTTACTATGTAAGGTAAATTAGTAATACTCAAAGACTTTGAGTCATTGTATTGAGTTGAACAAAAGTTTCTATATAAGACAAGGCTTTCGAAACTTATAGCATAGTATAAATCAAATTTCCAGTGCGCATGACAGAATATTCTCTACCGCGGACATAGCTGGCTGCTGTGCACGCATGCGCCGCGCATTTATTAGACAATCAGTATTTATAAAGATCATTCTTTTGTTTCCTGATTACGTAATTTTGCTTTATTTTATATTTCTTTAGCTTTCGCATTTTCGTTTTAATTTAACAATACATTATTGTAATAAGGGTACGTTTTACCAAATATAATTAATTTTAATTATTTGAAAATCAAATTGTTTTCTTTCTGATTCAGTATATAGATTGTAAAAAAATTACGTAATTATTATTATTCACTATGATTACAATTCCTCTTCCCTGCTAAGGAATAGGGTAAAAACAAAAATTAAAAATTATTTTAAATTGTAAATAGTATCGAAAAAAAATTACTGTGATTCAAAATGTTTTTTGGTCATATACAAAAATACCGGAATTCCCAATATTGTAAAGCATAATAACATTGAAGCTCAAACAGGTTCTGATATACGTAATGCTTTTGCAGATTTCATTAAATCTGTATTTATTAACGATAATAACACTCAACCAGTCACCTGTACAAACTTTAATTACTCAAATACTGAAATAAATATAAGTTCAGTTATCATACAGCAGGATGATGTTATAAATTATTTAAAAACATTAAACACTTCAAAAGGATAATGAACTGATCAAATTCCTGTAATATTCATAAGAAGTTGTGCTAATAATCTTGTTTAATTTAATTAATTAATTTTATTTAAACCATCAATACAATCCGGAATTTTACCGACTAAATGGAAAATTTCACATATAACTTCGGCTACAAATCTGGGCATAGAAACGAAATTACTAACTATAGGCCGATATCATTATTGTCAACGTTCGGTAAAATATTTGAAGCTTTAGTAGTAAGCAAATTAAAAAATGAACTATTTAATATCATATTACATATTTTCAATATACTATCATTATAAAATAGAAGAATGCTCATAGATATGTTCTTTTATAAAACATTCAGTAACCTCTTATACACTAATTCTTACATTGAATATTTGCATTTCTGCGTTAGATACTTTCACTCTAGATCACATAATTTATTTATACTCGCACTAACAGTTATCGCAACTCACTCATTGACCTGTAACTCAAAATTTGAATACGTTGATATATTCTCCCTTTCAATCATTAAATATAAAAGCTGAATAATTGATTCCATGTAGCATCATAAATTGTTATTATTGTATAAACCGTAAACTATGTTCATGCTTTAATTGTTGATTCACATATTTTTTGTAACTTAATATAAGTAATCTCATATAATGTTTGGTACCTTTAGTCTGATTTATTTTGTATTCGCTTTTATAATTCGTGAGAACATATTATTGGCCAGACTATGGCTGTTTGTTCTCCTGTATCGTAATAAATAAAATAAATAAATATAACTATTAAAAATAAATGTCCTAGGTGTACTACTTCTGATTTATTACTTGATACATGCGCAGAAGTTTCAGCTTCTGATACCAGTACTCTATCTTTAACTACAAAGGCATTATTATTCTTATCATCGTCAAAGTTATTTGATAAACCAACTACTGTCATAGATTCATTAGCGATGAAGCAAGATTTGTCTGTATTCGTGTCTTGAGATGGTTGTCCGTCGCCAGTTTTTATACTTTATATTCTCTTTTGCTACATTTTGCCTTGTTTTCTTTTTGATGTTATCATAATACGTCTTTAGAGCAAAGGCGGTATGAACAGGGACTTAACTAAGGGTAAGTCTTGTCTTCTCTCATTTGTAAAAAAAATTACAATCATTGAATTTCTCGTTAATTATATCTCCATCGAAATATATACTGTTACTTATTTAATCAAAAATAAAATAAAAATTATGTATTAAAAATTACTTAAAATGTATTCGAAATAAGTTTCAATTTTAACAATTCTAATGTCAAATGTCAAAACTATTCAAATATAGTCCCTACAATGTAATCAATGAAATACGAAAATAGACTTTCGGTTAAAGTTGGAATGTTCAAATAAATTCGCTATATATTTGTAAGTAGCGAACACTGAGCTTTTCTTCTTTATACTCAAAATTTAAAGGAAATAAGATTGTTAATCAATTTTGCACAAATTACACAAATATATATATATATATATATATATATATATATATATATATATATATATATATATATATACACATAACTTGAATTCTTCCGAGTATCTTCTCGCGTTGGTCTGGTTTGATTCTGAGAAGAACCGTTGTTTAGACAACGCGAGATGATACCCGGAAGAATTCAAGTTACATTAATAACAGTCGCGAAAATTTCAAATTCAATATACATATATATATTTTATTTATATAACAGGCTGTTTCACAACTTAGAGCAAAAAAATAAAGGGTATATTCTGTACGACGTGCTGATCATGAAACAAAAAGATTTTTTTTTAAATTCGAAAAATTAAGGGTTGTTAACCTAAAACATTTTTTGTAGTACTGCACTGGATTCGCTTTCCTATTAAATACAAACAATGAAGTAGGTATCAACTACGAAAGAACAATTACACAATTCAATTATTAGCAGTTATTTATAATAGAATTTTATTTAAATAATAACTTTAACATAATCATCCACCCAGTGGCAGTGGCACTGACATATGATGTCAAATTGCGAAGAACAACAGTTGTTATAAAAATTTACTAACTTGGTATTCAAACCTCTAACATTTTAATAGTATGTCTGCATTACAATGAGCTAAAACGGAACAAAGCAATGCACAGTAAAAAATATTATTAAGTAAAAAATAGAAAGAGTTAACAGTGTAGTGGCCTTTAAAATATTATTTCTAGCTTAACCCACAAAGAGTAAAAAAATTGAGTTCAATGACTTTATATTAAATGAACAACTGTTGAGACTTGTTCAATTAATAATATTTTACAAAATTCAGTAGAATGATTCAAATATTCAATTTTATTCAAAGATGCTCACAGTGGTACACCCGTACCTCGGCGCTAAATTCATCTCATCCTCGTCCTGTCCTCGTCACTCCCTCTCCCACTCGTCGAAACATAGACCAGACATATAGTCGAAGACACAAATACTAACAATAAATTGATTATCGTTTGTGTTTGACCACGGTCCTTTTATTAAAAATAATTATAATCAAAATTGTTTTCTTTTATAATAAATAGATAATAATTATTTTATTTATTTAGAAATAACATTAAATTACAAAAGATGTTCGAAAAGTCCTCCGTTTTGTGCTAAACAGTAGCCTAATCTATTGTAGAAACTATATTTAACATTGCACAACTGTCTAATATTTATTTTGTTGCATTCGCCTACAACAGCGTTTTTAAGTTCTTGGATGGCATTGTATCTTTTTTTATAAACGCAAGACTTTAAGTGTCCCCATAAAAAAAGTCACAGGGATTTAAATCTAGAGACCGTGCTGGCCAGTTTACTGGCCCTCCACGCTCTATCCAACTTTCTGGAAACGTATCATTCAGATAATTTACAAGTTCTCTTGTATTATGTGCAGGACAGCCGTCGTGCTGGAACCACACATACTCATTATTTGCGTGGGCTATTTCCGGTCCCACTATTTCTCGTAACAATTCTAAATAATTGTTTCCATTTAATCGATTAATAAAAAAAGGACCAATAATTTTATTGCCTAAAAATTGCTAGTACATTTTCTTCGTTATTATTATTTCTATCTCCATGCACACGTCCCTGTTCGTGTTCCACTTGATTATTAAATGCACCGGTCTTCTCAAATTTGGTAATAAAGTTCTGAATTGTTGTTTTACTTGGAATTTTATGATGCGACCAAATAATACTGATTAAATCACGTATTCTTCGAAAACTTTAATAAATAATAATAATAATAATAATAATAATAATAATAATCTTTATTGACATTCCAAGTCAAAGGCGAGGTTCAGCCGAGGCTGCTCTTCCACCTAACCTTACATATATTACAAAGCCAAAAATATAGCCAACAAAAAAAAACCAACAAAATTTACAAAAATAAATACAATAACATGAATGTTCAAAACTTATATCATATTCTTTATTTTGTTCTTAAAAGAATTCAACGTTAGAGATTTCAAAGATGCAGGAATACTGTTGTATAAAGTGGGCGCTAAATAGGAGAAAGAACCTTTAAATTTAGATTTATTAAAAGTAGGAACAATATATAAATCATTAATACGGAGACTGTAATTATAATTTTTAAATAATAATTTGTCAGCTAAATAACTTGGAGTGCTGGTTAGCCTTATTTTATGAATCAAACATAGATAGGCAATTTTTACGCGGTCATCAATGAATCTCATATTCGATAAATCACGGTAATGAGATATGTGCTCGTATTTACACACACCATAAATAAACCGTAAACAAGAGTTTTGTATTAGAGTTATTCTATTTTTGTCCGTTTGCGTCAAATTCGGAATATAAGTGCAGTAATCAAATATTGGCAAAATTAAGGTGTTTATCAAACGCAGTTTAATTTCAGAATTAAGATCATGACGAAATTGATACAGATTGCGAAGTACTAATCTTGCAGAAATAAGTTTATTGTTCAAATGCTCTCTGAACTTCAAATTTTCATCGATATAAAGCCCTAAAATTTTCGTAAAAGCACTTCGCTTCAGGGTGGTACCATCCAGAACAATATTAGGAAAATTATCAGTGCCGAATATTAGAAGTGTAGATTTACTAGCATTAATTTTAAGGCCATTATTATTAATCCAAAACACTAATTGTTGCAGTTCTTTATTAATGACAGCACACTCTTCGCCAGCATTAGCGGGATTCACAGATGCGAGGATTTGTGTATCATCGGCGTAAGAGTGAGCTGAACAATACTGTAGGACTGATGACATATCAGCTACATAAAAAAGAAAAAATAAGGGCCCTAAAATCGATCCTTGAGGCAAACCACACTGAAGGGGGAAGATCGATGAAAACTTGGTATCAGCATTCGATGACATACCAACCCTGAAGTGTCTGTTTGCCAAGTAACTCAAACACCACTGTATAGCACTACAAGAAAAATTGTAATATTTAAACTTGGCAAGCAGCATACCATGGTTTACCATATCAAATGCCTTCGAGAAGTCAATTTGAATTAGGATGGATAATTTTGATTTGTCGTAGTCATTTAATACTGCATCCAAAATATTAAGTAGACAGGTATTTGTACTGTAACCTTTTCTGAAACCCGATTGGCAGGCAGGTAGGATGTTATTATCTAACGCAAAGGCCATAATTTGATCATAGCATGCCCTTTCAAGAACTTTAGAAAGTACTGGTAATACACTTATAGGGCGCAAGTCATCAAATGTTGAGCATTTTTTTTGTTTTACAATCGGCTTTATTATCGCAACTTTCCAAATATCAGGAACGACTCCTTCTAAAATACACGTATTTATAATGTGCGTAATATAGTCCACAATAATTGGCAATATAATCAAAATCATTTTGCGAGAAATATTATCAGCGCCAACAGCATTTGACCTTAGATTTCTTAAAATTTTTATGACAATGTCACTATCAACACAGTTAAACATAAAAAGCTCACCGGGTTGCTCCATAGCAGTGTTATCTGCGTAAAAATCTCTTAAATTAGGGCTAATATTTGACGCACCGACTTTATTTAATAAGTAATAACCATTAATTATCAGGCTGACATAAAGATTCAGGGATACCATTTGTTATTTTATTTTTAACACCTAGCCGTTTTAAATTATTCCACAATTTTGTAGAATTATGTAGACTATTATTGATTTCACACTCTAAAAACTCCGAATAGCTGCCGTTGTTAAATTTCGTAGTTGCTTATAGTAATCGTATTTGGAGGCTGTTTTATATTTTTTGTATTCAACTAACGCTTTGTCTCTCTTATTCTGCATAATTTTGATCACAGGAGTAATCCAAGGGCAGAAATTCTTATAGGACTCTATTGTTTTCACAGGAGCGTGCTTATCAAATAAAGCTATAATATTTTGATTTAAATAGTCCAATTTGTCATTAATATTACTAAATGTTAAAATATGATTCCAGTTGACAAGCTCACAATCAACAGAGAACATTTCAGAATTAAAGTGATTGAAATCTCTAAACGTGAAAATCTTGCTCTGAATAGAAGCTTTCTGCAATTGTAACACACAATACGCACAGCTATGATCGAAAAAATGTGAACAATCAATAGTACCAGCATCTAAACACAGAGATATATCCGATATTGCAATTATATCCAAGAGCGTTCCAGAAACAGGTCTTGTTTGACTCTTAATTAACTGATGCATTCCATATGCTGATAGTAAATTTATAAATGATGCAGAACGCGCATCAGTTAATAATAAGTTTACATTTATATCGCCTGTACAAATCAAACAGTCCGCTTGCGGTGAAAATTCTGCAAATATTGGATCCAAAATACTAAGTTCCCTATGCGAATCAGAATGTGGATTGTAAATAACCCCGATAATTATCTTATAATTTTGAACAGTAAATTGAATCCAAAGATGCTCAATACTATTATTTGTTACAAATGACGTATCTACAATTTTACATGGGATGGTACTGCGTACATAAAAAGCAACTTCTCCGCCGCGCCTTTGAGATCTTTGATGACTGAATAACTTATATCCATTTATATGAAATAAATGTGCGGGGGCAGAGTCACATATCCATGTCTCAGTCACTGCCAATAGATCAAAACTGTGCTCATATACAAAGTCTTTAAATTTTGAAAAACAAGAATTAAGCGACCTCAAATAAAACTTAATAATTTGTAACTTTCCTTCATGTGAATAGTTATCCATTTTCAATAATGATATAACAACAATCACTTTTGTCACTTAAATAAATCACAAATCCATTTAAAACTAAGCTTTTCTGACAGTTAAAACGTCATACATTTGTTTATCATTTTGTCTCAATTCCATGGCTATCACTATAAAGTAGAAATTCTTATAAAATATTAATGCGATTATTTCGCTCACAAAACGTGCAAAATAAAATCTGAAAACTGATTTAGATCCATAATTTCAAGCTCTACACAGGGGCGGACTTTGGCCTAGGCTAAAGAGGCAATAGCCTAGGGCCCACAAATTTTGGGGCCCGGATTCTAACTTTAAGTTTACGCTCATTTTTATTTTTTTTTTATGAAAATAGTTTTACTTTATTTAAAATGTATTACAAAAAATTATTTCAAAATAAATTCCGAAAAAAATATTTACAATGTAATGTCTGTAGAACTGCAACACTGGTGGCATGGCAGCGTGACGCCTTTCATGGTGCACTTACGAGTTTGGTCAGGGAGTGCAGTACAGAGTACAGTCTGCAGTGAGCAGTCGAGTGTCGAGCAGTGGTAGAGTATATTTGCTACTGCCTAAATAGATAGATAGAAAGAAGAAAAAGAGGATAATAAAAATTCATATATTGAACAATTTGTCAATATAATAAATATAAGCGATGCAGAAATTATTTTATATATATATATATATATATATATATACAGGGTGTTATATGAGCGATGCAGAAATTATTTTATATATATATATATATATATATATATATATATATATATATATATATATATATATATATATATATATACAGGGTGTTATATTTTAATAGACCCAGCAAATATCTCGCTTATTTATCAACTTAGCAATTTCTTTCATATAACATGATTTATAAAGCAACATGAAAGCTAGTTGATGACGGATGTACATTCATGATATCATTTCCGGTTTATTAGTAATTAATATCAACTTTGAAATTTCAAATGGAACATACTATATTTTTTTACAAATTTGAAAAGTGCATCAAATTTGCTTTACAATCATGTCATATAATCCATATGTTATATTATTAAAAAGTAAAATGGCGGGCACTTTATTATACACCAAATCGGAAAGAGAATAGTGAGCCATGACTGTGGCTTGAAATAAAACAATTAACTAAAACAATTGTAATTATTATTATTAAACGAAATAATATTTTTTGTCATAATAATACAGAAAATAAGAATAAGAAACACTTAATAACAACAAAATGATTTTATAACTAATATTCAAAATGGCTTCCAGTCTCTTCAATACATTTTGCACAACGTTTTGAAACTTAATAAGTAGCTTTCTATATTTGGTTAGCAGATAAAGATTCAATTGCTGCTTCATTTTTATTCTTCAGTCCGTTTAATGTGTTTACTGGTTCATTACAAACAAAATCTTTCACGTAGCTCCATACAAAAATAAAGTGGTCATATCGGGAGAAAATGCATTAAAGAGGCTGAGAGTCATTTTAAATATTTGTTATAAAATCATTTAGTTCTTATTAAGTGTTCTTTAAAATATTATTTCGTTTAATAATAATAATTACAATTGTTTTAGTTAATTGTTTTATTTCAAGCCACAGTCATGGCTCTTTCCGATTTGGTGTATAATAAAATGACCGCCATTTTATTTTTTAGTAATGTAACATATGGATTATTTTACATGATTGTAAAGCAAATTTGATGCACTTTACAAATTTGTAAAAAATATAGTATGTTCCATTTGAAATTTCAAAGTTGATATTAATTACTAATAAACCGGAAATGATATCATGAATGTACATCCGTCATCAACTAGCTTTCATGTTGCTGTATAAATCATGTTATATGAAATAAATTGCTATATTGATAAATAAGCGAGATATTTGCTGGGTCTATTAAAATATAACACCCTGTATATATATATATATATATATATATATATATATATATATATATATATATATATATATATATATATATATATATATATATATATATATATATATATATATATATATATATATATATATATATATATATATATATATATATTAGGGTGGGTCGAAAAAAATAGATTTCGTTCTCTAGGGTCTCAAATGAAAGAGTTCCATCCAAAAAGTTGTGGAGATGTGCTGAAACATTTTTCTGATGAATACCCAGGCAGCACCGAGCACCTCAAAACGCCGTTTTTGCACCTTTTTTTAAATTCTGGCCAATAACTTTTTTCAATTTGCTTCAAATTGGCTGAATTTCTGGTATTCCCAGATCAATACCGAATAAGTCAATATAACCGACATTGGGGTTTACCCTTTCCTAAAGGCGAAGAAAAAATCCTCAAAGTACCACAAAATCGGGTTTTTCTGGTATTTTGTTATTCCGTCCTTATTTTTGTTTCTGTGTACATCCAAAACATCAGATTCATCAATTGTATGATATAAAGAATAGTTTCAGATCATATAGATGTGAAGATAGATGGCAGCACCTAATTAAATCCAATATTTATCAACATTAAATAGGCGATAAATATTGGATTTAATTAGGTGCGGCCACCTATCTTTATACTTATATGATCTGAAACTGTTCTGTAGATCATACAATTGATGAATCTAATGTTCTGGAAGTAACACAGAAACAAAATATAACGATTCCGATCGACGGAATAACAAAATACCTGAAAAACCTGATTTTTGGGTACTTTGAGGATTTTTTCTTCGCCTTTAGGAAAGGGTAAACCCCAATGTCAGTTATATTGACTTATTAAAATTAAAATTAAAAGAATAATATTCTTTGCAATTAAAGAAACAATAATTAATATTCTCATTGATAATCTGAAACTACTAAATATAGACAGATACAGCACAGAATGCGTAAAGATAATTTGATAAAAGTAAAACTAGACACGTATTGAGAATTCTAGTAAATGCCAAACTACAAAAACTAACAAAAAAAAACTATATTGAAGAGGTTTGCACCCCAGAATACATCCAAGATAAGAAAATCCCGAAATCACATCTCTTCGACGCTCGGAAAAAAGATAAATATATAAAATAAATAATAATTTTTTGTTTACATAATTTTTAAAATGTACAATTTTATTAACCTACTGAGAAAATGACTAATAATTAGTAAATAATTTTCAAATACTTTAACATAAATTATACAAGAATAAAATAATGACACAAAATAAATAATGATTTTTTTGGCATTTCGTTTGTTTATTTTAAAAAATGTACAATTTTATTCAGCTACTGAAAGGGCATTTAATTTGGTGAACAAAAAAATTGTTTGAATTGTACAAAATAAATAAATCAGTTCTATCAGTATGTTTTTCAAGTACAATAACAAATATTTACAGTAACACTGAATCTCTAGAAACAATTTTCTTCTAATAATGATTTTAGTGACAAAGTCATATCATTTATTCACACTAACACTAACAACACTTCACTGATGAATTTAATGAAGAAGTCATATAATATACAATCACATTCGAAGTGTCCTGTTTATTCAGCCCTCCAGTGTTACTAGACACTGTGTCCAGATGTCCTACCCAAGACTGGCAGCTCTGCACATATTCTAATGTCTTTTGATGGGCATCTTGTCGTATATGATTGCAAGGTTGTTGTTGCTGCTACTGTTGTTGTCGGACCTATTAAGTAATACCAGCAGACATATATTTCCATCATGCACTGGTTAGTGCGTTGATGATAATACATTTTTTGTTGTTGTTGTTGCTGATGATGTTAGAAGAGGGACCGCAACCAACTGCAAAATTATATCCTGCTTGTGTTTGGAACACTGTTGATATAAATTTTACACCATTTACCCATTACTGGGTGTGGCACTCTGCCGTAGCAGATCTCGATAAGTGATATATTTCTTCGCGTGAAGTGCGGTTACTAGTTGTCAAATCGTGGCCTCCAAAGATGTTTGTGGAGGGAGAATCACAGGGATAGTTTTTTAATATGGTGAATATTGTTTGTTGCTAGTTTTCGGGAATCGAAGTAAGGTTCTCAAATCCACAATATGACGCGTTCAGATTCCCAAAAAAAGAGTTTTGTTCGAATTTTTCTAAAGGGAATGTTTGTAGTATCCTATTTTAAGTTTCAAAAATAAAATAAATCTAAGTATATTTTTTTATTCCAAATATTAGAGAAAGATTTAATTTATTTCAACGCTATTGAGCTACATAAAGTTTCAGTACATAATAGTAACATAAAACCAGTATCAATAACAGAATTTAATGAACAATTAAAATTTATTTGCAAATAAATAATTGACTATTATTTACATAATGTCATAAAAAAAGTTTATCTTAATTTCACAATAATTGAAAGTTTAAAACCTAATTATACCACGAGTAAAAATTTGTTGAAATTTAAAATTAATTACTTTTGTGGACATTCAAAAAAGTAATTTATTTTTAATATCAACAAATGTTTACTCGTGGTACAATTAATTTAAACTTAAACTTTAAATATATATAAGTTAGATCACCCGTTCCCATGAGAACCGCCGACCGCTGCACATTCCAGGCAGTCACCACTCTCTTTCCCTACAATATGTAATATTATACTATGTGTGCATAAGCACTTTTAGCACAACCTGTACTCTGTATTCACATTTGTAAGTCAGTTACTGTTGTCAAATAATAAATAATTTTTTATTGTAACCGTAAATCACGTTTACGTTACTGGCGCAGTCTTGGTAGGACACTCAGACGGATTATTGATTAACACAAATATCAAAAAATCACGTTTCGTTTCAACGATTAACTGAATATTAAAATTTACAACGAAAAATCGTCGCAAAGACTCTGTCACATCGCGAGTGAATATCGTGTACGAAGAGATCTTCAGAAGGCCCTGCTGTACACAAAAATCCAGCTCTATCACGCTACGAGAGAACATCGTACGAGAAGAGACCGACGGCAGCCCAGCTGTACGCAGAACGCCGGAAGCCGACACCAGTCCACGGAATCGCCATAGCCGAGCCCATGAACAAGTTGATGTTTATCCTGTAAGTGCTTATGTCTATCAGTGATATCATTCAACTAAATTTAGATTCAGATACGGATACAGATTCAGTTGCTTCCAGTAATTCATCCCTTATTAATAATAATCCTATAGAAAATAACATTGAAACTTTATTAAAAGAATTTAATAATTTAAATATAAATAAAAATATGGCTACTCCAGTATTGAAAAAAGAATACTTGGATATGATTCCCGAATTTCACGGGGACCCTAAACTCTTACCGCGATTCATTCAAATCTGCGAAAAGTTACTGACTAAATTTTTTAATACAGTAGAACCGGGAGACTTTCA
Source organism: Pterostichus niger (assembly GCA_947425015.1). Lineage (NCBI taxonomy): Eukaryota > Metazoa > Arthropoda > Insecta > Coleoptera > Carabidae > Pterostichus > Pterostichus niger. The sequence goes on along the minus strand of OX380351.1, from coordinate 9,717,866 downwards.
GAATGAATATCTGTTGTCGACCATTCTTTCAAAAATTAAAGGCGATGCTGCCGTAAACTTAGCTAGTTCCAACTTTAGCTCATGGTCTTGTATAAAATCTGCCCTAGTAAATTCTTACTCCGACAAATGAGATTGCTATACTCTCGGAATAGAACTAATAGAATTAAAACAAAATAGTGAAACAACTTTCGATTATTACCATAAAATACAAGATTTACTAAACTTACAAATTTCCTACGTCACTTTAAATAACTCAGGTGACGAAGCTTTAGTACTTGCCGAATATTTCAGGCAGTACGCACTGCGAATTTTGCTTCGCGGCTTAAAAGAACCACTAGGCACGCTCATGCGCACAAAAAACCCTAAAGACATAAACCAAGCATTAAACATGCTCACCAACGATTTTCAAATTGAAAGTTGTTTACGCGCACAAAACAAAACACACACATTACAAAAACCAAAACATTTCATTCACACAAACACACATCTCAGATATCAACAACCACAACTCAGATACACACCTACACAAACACCACAATTAACATACCAACCTAATCCATATCCTCAAAATTCAATAAATAAACCATTTAACCAAATTCAATCATCCAAACAAAATGTTTTTAATCCAAATCCTAATAGACTGTTACGTTTCATTTTGAGCCTTCCTTCGAATTTCACTCGGTTTATTGTTTATTGTGTATCAGCACCTGAAATTTAATTATCATTTAATTATTGACCGATCAATTTTGATAATACTTAGCATCAGTTAGATTTCCTTCTTTAGTATTCCAGTTTACAGCAAAACTTAGATTCAGTTTCTCTTGGCTTCATTGTATTTTGTAGGTTATCACATTGTTTGTTTAGCTGTCAGACAATTAGTGGCCGTTCGCCGCGAAGTAGCTCTGCCGATATTATTGCCGGCTAGGCGCGCCTTTTTACCGGCACCATTCGAATTTAGGCGGAGGCTGTCTTTGTCTTCGCGCATCGCTCTCTTTTCTTGGCAGAATTTCACAGGTTCGATTTCGAACGCATTCAGTTTTTGTTTTGTCTGTTGCGAACAACGTAGTTGCAAAAGTGTGAGTTTTGAATATTGGAAAATTGGGCTATTTTCATTTATTTTTCGGCAAACCAGTTTGTTTGCGAAATACCCGTGTGGGGATTTTAGAGATAGTGCCATTGAGTGAGTGGTGCATTGGTAGATATTGCACTACTCAGCGGAATCGTTCCAGATTAAGTTTCCGATAGGAAAGATCACATACTTTCTACCACTTGAAAGCCGCACAAGAACCCAGGCTTTTTCTTTTTCTTTTCCTTCTTGTTTTATTTTGACGACAGCTAGTTCGTTTTACGTACGTTTCACGTTACGTAGTATTCACGTTATTTTACGTTTCACGTGTGTACGTATTGCTGTTGTTTATGCTGTGTGCCCGTGTTCCTGGCATAGAGGCTGTTTTGAGCGCACTAGCTCGTTGGCGTTGCATTGGAGGAGTTCCTGTTATCTGTCACCGAGGAATTAAGCCCAGCAGTTTGGGAAAGACCACGTGTAGCGGAAGTGACGCTACACGACGTTCCAATTCCACGTGACAGCCCGCCATCTTGGGAAGTGACGACTCGGACATCCGGTCGGCAGATCGAGTTGTTCCACTGCTGCCACACTCCGTTAGCGCCTCAGCGCCACTACAGCTAAGCCACAATTATTTCTTTCTTTATTTAGTATTGTGTTTAAGTTTATTGTATTGTTATACTTTGGCTCGTGTGCCTTCTGTGCACGAGATTATTTAAGTTATTGTTGAGCGAGTTAATTAAGAGTAGTTACGGGATTATCTGTGAAAATCCAATTAAGAACATTTTGTGTAGAGTCATTAGCAGTGACGTTGTGGTCACTTACGAGGTGTGTCGCTTGTACGACGCAATAGCCATTAGGGTCTACGATTCGGTAGTCACGTTCAGTCAGACGCGCCGCGTAAAACCCATTCGCTGGCCAGCGGACCGTCATACGTCGGAATACGTCAGTTCACTTCAGCGCCATTTAGGTGTTGACTGTACCGCGATCCTAGCCGCTACGGTGAGACACAGCGCCCCGCCTCCGTTTCTGTCATTATTCGCTTTGATCTTAAGTGGATTTATGATCCAGCTGTCTTGCATATTCAACTACTGTGTTCTGTGTAATTTTCTCGTGAGTGTTCTAATATATCGTTAGTTTTTCGTGTTACCATCTTGTTATTGAAGAAGTTGGCACCTCTCGTAGTCCTGTCCTGGGAAGTATCCCGTACCTTGTCGGCCGTAGTACTTTTGTTGAACCGGACGCGGCTCAGGCCGGCTGGCGCCCATTCATTTGTGATTTATCACCCCTTCTCCGACTCACTCCCATCTTCACTGAGTTTAGCCGCGGTTCAACCGTCCAACCCGGGCTCATCCCCCAGGGAGCGTAGGGTTGATTATTGTAGCACAAAGAAATTTGCGTTACAAGACGATTTCCAAATCCTACTCCAATGAGTATCAGCACTCGACAGTCATTCGTACCCAGACCAGGCCCATCAGGCTACAAGCTCGACCGCAACAATACACACGACATTACCCCCAAACACAACCACGACCAAACGAACAACTGTATAACACAGAAATTACGGAATATAATGACGAACAATATTACGATGAAAATAACGCTCTTATCTACGAACCAGAATCAGACAACGATAGCCAAGAACTTGAACAAAAATCTAGTTCGAGTCATTTTTTAGAACTCATAGCCTCGGAACAGAATTTGAATTAATGAACTTCACTAACAATCAAACCGAGTTACCATTCATTATTTACCCCGAACAAAATTTAAAAGTCCTTCTTGATACAGGTAGTACACGCTCTTTTATAAAACCGAGTATCGCACATAAGTTTTTCAAAAACAAAATCAAAAATGATCCTTTTAAAATTTCCACCGCACATGGTACATCCACTGAAAATTTTATTTTATTTATGCCATGTTCAAAATTATTTTAAAAATCAGATACTATGCTCAAATATCATCTTTTCGACTTCCATGATCAATTTGACATATTATTAGGACTCGACAACCTTAAAACAATAGAAGCAACCATTAACCTAGTAAACGATAAGATAAGAACACCGGCATGCGAGATAAACATTCACTATCATCAGCTAAAGCCGTGTCCACACTACGTACAAGTAGCACCTAAGTCTGAGAAAATAATAAAATTTTATACTAACTGCATTGATAACGCGGAAGTATTTATTCCAAAATCTCAAATTTCAAATGCTATAATACCAGAAGGTATTGCAAAAATTGACAATCAGTTCTTTTATTACCCGATAATAAATCCAAATGAATCAGAGTTAACCATAAAGAGTACAGATAACAATATTTTATTTGAATCACTTGAACAATTTGAAATTAATAACATAAATTTTAGTCGTCCAAATTCAAAACCTCCTTTCGATCTATCTCTAATTAGAACTCAACACATGAATTCAGAAGAGAAATCTGCCATTACAAATTTAATTAAAGAACACGCTGATATATTCCATACTGACAATAATTCCTTATCATTTACTAACAATGTTAAACATCATATACGGACTAAGGACGAACTACCCATTGATACTAAGACATACAGATACCCAGAAATACACAGATAAGAAGTACAAGAACAGATAGACAAAATGCTGGAGCAAAACGTTATCAGACCTTCGCATTCACCGTGGTCCTCTCCCGTGTGGATCGTCCCCATAAAATTAGACGCGTCCGGGAAGAAAAAATGGCGGATGGTCATTGATTACCGCAAGCTCAATGAAAAAACCATTGATGACAAATACCCCATCCCCAATATAACAACACTCTTAGATAAACTCGGCAAATGCCAGTATTTTACAACTTTAGATCTGGCCTCTGGTTTTCACCAGATTGAAATGAACGATGATGACGTACCAAAAACTGCATTTACCACTGAAAACGGACACTACGAATTCCTAAGAATGCCGTTTGGACTAAAAAATGCGCCCGCCACCTTCCAACGTGTGATGGACAATGTGCTAAGAAATTTACTGAATAAAATTTATATTTACTACGAGCCTGCAAGAACACATTGAAAGTTTGCGCGCGGTATTTGATAGACTTAAAAAAGCCAACTTAAAAATTCAGCTTGACAAGTCCGAATTCCTATGCAAAGAGATAGCGTACTTAGGTCATGTAGTCACCCCTGAAGGCGTCAAGCCTAATCCGGATAAAATTTTGGCAATAAAAATTATCGAATTCCTAAAACTACAAAACAGATAAAAGGTTTCCTAGGTTTACTAGGTTACTACAGAAAATTTATTCAAAACTTCGCGAAAATCACCAAGCCCTTTACTAAGCATTTAAAAGGGAGCAGAAATAGATATTAATAATCCCGAGTATGTTGCATGTTTCGACACATGTAAAAATCTCCTTGTCAACGAACCAATCATCCAATATCCTGATTTTACCAAACCATTCAACCTTACGACGGACGCAAGCAATTATGCTATCGGTGCTGTGTTATCACAAGGAACTATCGGATCAGATTTACCTATTTCATTTGCCAGTAGAACACTTAACGAATCAGAACAACATTATTCCACTATTGAAAAGGAATTACTTGCTATTGTCTGGGCGACCAAATATTTCAGGCCTTATTTTTTCGGCAGAAAGTTTAAAGTCATTACAGACCACAAACCATTGCAGTGGTTATTTTCACTCAAGGAACCAAAATCCAAATTAGTTCGATGGCGCTTGAGGCTAGAAGAATTTGACTATGAAATCATTTATAAAAAAGGTAAACTGAATACAAACGCTGATGCATTAAGCCGTATCCCGCCACCTATGGAAAATCCCCTGGAAAATCCACTACAGAATAAAATTAACAAACTAAATTCGACCAGTACAATAAGTTTAAAATACAACACAACAATCTCAAACACACAATTTACATAAACAATGTTAGCCTAGCAGACTCTATTAACCACGATAAAATAATTAATTATACAGTAAAATCAATAGATGGTAAGTTTAGTCACTTAATTGTTAATTACGAAAAACCTAGATATAATAGAGGAATAGTAAATAGATTATTATCCATTATTTAAATTTAGACACGGAAGATGAAAAAAGATATAATAAAATTTTGAATCACTTGCAAACCAACCAACACAAATTAATCGACCAACAAAAAAAAACCATTACTCCGTCAACCATCAGTTAATAGGAGAATTTAATAAAATTATTGACACAAAGTATAATGAAAAAGAATTAAAGTCAAAAATTGAACAATTAATGCACATAGTTATTGATGGAACTCAGCAATTAAATAAACTAGCCATTCACTATATTTACAATCAACTAAATACCGTATTCAGTATGATTTTTAGTACTTCACGAATAGAAAAATTATTAACTTTTTGCAAATTACATACAATGCACCCTAGCATTATAAAATTGAACGATTCCTATTGTAATGATTTTCTTCACCACCACCCGCCATGCTTGCTTGAAACTCAGGTAGCAGATCTACGATTCAATTTTTTTGCTGGATTATTTCTGTAGTTCATTTTTTTGTCACGAGAGAGAGATGAGTTTTTTTTTTTTGGCTGGCTGTCAAACCAGGATTCTGCTTCGAGAGTTCATCGACGACGGTCGATCCAGATTCTGCTTCGAGATTTCATCGAAGACGGTCGATCAGGGGTTCTGCCTTCAGACTTCGTCGTGATCGGTTGATTTTGTGGATTCTGTCCGAGATCTTATTTTGTTGTCGGCCATGTTGGCTTGAGTTTTTTGATTTTGTGAAGATAACGACGATATCCATGAACATCACCGTGCTGACTGCATCTTGAGAGTAAGTGTTCAAACTAAGATTTTACTGATTTGAAGTTTATTAGTTGAAACGGTTTATTTTTGATATTTGATTTCATTTATTTTGTTTTGTGGAGCACATGTTCGTGTCTCTTTTTTAGGTTAAACTTAACGTAGCGCCAATCATCTTAGTAAAATTTTAGACTCAGAAGCTTATGATCAATTGTAGTATTTAGATCGATTGAACTCTGACAGAATCGCCTTTTTGTATAACTTAGCTAGATTACCAGTTCGTGTATGAAGTCATGTTCTGTCCACATGCACTTGTCATTTTTGGTAGCATATCATTTTAGTAATTCTGTATAAACATTTTGGGGGGTTTTGCTATTGTTTGGATTTAAATTTTTGTTTTGTGAAATACATGCTTCACGTGTATTTGAACCACGTGTTGGTTCATTTTGTTTCTGAATTTCATTTCCGGCCACCATCTTTGTATTCCCTCTCCCTTCATATCATGTCCGTTCATCATCATTCATTGAGAACATGTGTGTGAGAATGTGTTGAGAACCGACTGTTTTTTTGGACAATTTAGGAATTTACAGGCGTTTTTGTTTTTTGAGAACTTTTCTACTTAGTTAGAAAAGCTGCCTCATCTTTTTTTGGAACATACTTGGCGGGCTTTGTGCTATTTGATTAGATATTAAGTTTGTGATATTTAGTTTAAGTTTTGTTTGGTCTGGTTTGACTTTTTGGTTGCTGATGAGCATATTTGTGATTTTGGATATTTTGAGTCAAAACCAACCACCACAAAGCCGCGAAGCCTGTTTATTGAGTAAGTAGAGACTTACTTCCTGTCCCACGTCCCTGTCTCAACAACCCCGTCATTCATTATTCATCTCTTCACCTTTCTCATTATTTTCATCGTCATTTTCTTATGTGCTTGCGTAACGTAACGTTAATTCTGAAACATTTTGTACCTTTTGAAAATTTTGATTCTGATACTTTTGTAATACCTTTGTTTAATTTTGTATTTAAGTTTTGCTTTGTAACCTACAGTTTGTTATGTAACTTGAGCTTTGTTAACGATTTCGATTTGGAACCTTTGCTTTGTCATTCTTGCTTTTTAAGCTTTGCGCTTTTGTATGTACATTTGTGGTATGGTTTGCTGCCGGTTTACACCCTGTTTTAGGTGCAATCAGTAAGGGATTTTAGTCTGAGCTACCTAAGAGAGGAGAGGCTGGAGAAGTGACCTACATTAACCTTCTGAAGACGATTGTCGAGACAAGCGGTGTACTGAGTGGCTTCACGCACTTTACCAAGGACCACCACATCTTTTTACGTCCGGAAGCTCACCATACTTGATCTCCAGTCGAGAACATCGGTCTACTTCAACTCTTCGTCTCCGTCCTCCTCTCCAGGAGTCTCAGAAGAAGAGGATTAGATAGTCCAACCTACCATTTTTGCAGCGTACGTCTGACACAGTTTTAGTTGAATAGCAGATTCCACCGCTCAGTTAAGTTACCTTAGTCTCTGTTTTTTGATTTAGTTTGTTGTTTTGGTTACAAAGATTAGATTAAAGTTTAACTTGTATTTTAGTTGTGATTTTGATTTATTATGTTATGCACATCATACCTTTTGTGTCACTAGTTCCTAGCTCACTAGAGTGTCCCTTCTTTTTTTCGAGCTAGGTGGCGCCTCCCGAACCTACGCCCAGCACCGCTGAACATAGTTAGCCAGGTATTGTATATGTGGTGCTTCCTTTGATTTTGTTGTGTAAGCCGAAAGGCCTTGGTATTGTGTGTAGCGCGCCAAAAGTAGAAGAAGCATTACACTATTTAGAACTAAATAAAATTTACAACTATCATAAATAATGAATTCCCTTTAGAGCCAACATTCGATAATATGTTAGAATTTGAAAAATTAATAACAGTTAATTACAAACTAAATTCAAATAAAATTCTATATTTTCTAGAAATCCCTATTAACTACGAAACTGATTTCCAAATTATTTCACCTTATTTCTACTCCAACCAAATGCCAGACTGAATTTGTAACCACCATACCAAATAAAAATTATTTCTCATAAACCTCCGATGGTCATATGAAATCACTGAACGGCGTATGTACAAAAGGAAACATCTACCAATGTCAATTTAAACTTAAAAACCAAATTTAAAAAAAATTCGAGACGGGGCCTTCGGCAAATCAATCAACCTAGAAGACTTCCAAATCAATTTAAACACAAGTCAAATTCCATAATTCCAACGATGAGTATCAACATCCAAAATATTCAAGATCTGAAGTCACCTATAAACAAATTCGAAAACATCCAAGAAAATCAAGACATCGAGGACATTATAACTCTATATGTCATTGTTTCAATTACTGGTACAATTATTTTCGCAGTTATTGCCGAAAGAAGGTTCTTTCAGAAGAAGAAACGACCATCCAAGGATCAACCCATAGAACCGCCGACCGCTGCACATTCCAGGCACAGTCACCACTCTCTTTCCCAACAATATGTAATATTATACTATGTGTGCATAAGCACTTTTAGCACAACCTGTACTCTGTATTCACATTTGTAAGTCAGTTACTGTTGTCAAATAATAAATAATTTTTTATTGTAACCGTAAATCACGTTTACGGTACTTACTTACTTATATATATATATATATATATATATATATATATATATATATATATATATATATATATATATATATATATATATATATATTCTCGTTCTCGTACTGTAAGCACGTTCTTTTTGCTCCGATGTTTTTTTTGCAAATTTAAGTAAATAAATAGCATCAGTGTTTTCTAAATTTGTGATAAAGTGCAGTTTTTTGGAACCCTCTTCCGAATTCTTTAGTGTCGTGTGATCTTTTGATCTAGTTTACGTCTAACTTTGTTTTTGTGTCAATTTTATGGTTAAAACTCACTAAATCACAATATTTTTTCTTAATTTAATTAACCTGTGCGAGTGTGATTTCGTTCGTTGTATCTACGTGTTAAGATCGTTTTGTTTCGGCAACCTTCGTTCATCATCGGATCCACATGGCTTCAACTTGCCCTATTTGTAATAAGACCGCAAATCAAGATCCTCAGAAAACAATCAACTGTAATGGTTGTAAAAGGGTAACACACTTATCATGCGTCCAACTCTCTTCTGATGACGTAAGTCGTTTGACTCGTATTAACGCAAAGGCAATTCGTATTTTGTGTGATCAATGTCAAATTGAAACTGACTCAGTTGCTTCCATCAAAAAACTTTTAATTGATTTGCAATCGCAATTTTCAAATTTACAGACTGAAATCGTTAATTTAAAACAACAAGTCAATTGTAATAATGCTGTTATTTCTAATGAATGCAATGTTGTAAATAAAGTTATACATGAAATCAATGAGAGACAGAATCGTTCTAAAAATATCATTATTTCTGGAATTCCAGAGGTTGAAAATGAAGATCTGTCATGTAAAATCTCTGAACTCACTGCAATTGTTACTCCCAATTTTCGCCCAGTCATCACAAAAATACATAGACTTGGTTCTCGTCAAAACAGAAGTGGCAAGCCTCGTCTAATTAAAGTTGTTTTTAGTAGCTCAGAAACCGCGAGTGTTGTTATTCGTAATGCAAAGAAACTTAGATCGGCGGTCGCATTCAACGGTGTGTATATTAATAGCGATAAAACTCTACTTCAAATCGCACATTTCAAGTCTGTCAAAGCGGAGTTAAATGAGAGGCTAACCAACGGTGAAACAAATATTCGTATCATATATGTTAATGGTGTTCCAGTGATCGCAAAAAACTAACAAAAGCATCGCCTGGCGGTAACTCGTCCAACAAACTTTTAAACATTTTCTACCAAAATATTCAGAGCTTGTGCAATAAATTACATGTTTGTTACACTTCTATGATGTTGTCGTCTTATGATATTATTGCGTTATCTGAAACCTGGCTTCACGATGATATAACCGATTCTTAGTTTTCCAATAATAATTACTGTATTTATAGAACTGATCGTAACTTTCAGAATACTGGTCTGTCTCGTGGTGGTGGTGTTCTTATAGCAATAAAAAATCATATATTTTCTACAAAAATTAATTTAGATGAATTTAATTTGAAAATGCCAAATTGTGTCGATATTTTATGTGTTAAATTACGCATTGGTAATAAAGATATGTATGTATTTAATTGTTACATTCCTCCAGCTAATAATGTTGATGTATATAATGATGTTTTTGAGAGCTTGCAGAATCTTTCTTTCTTATATGATGATGCATATTGTATTATTACAGGAGATTTTAATATACCTAATTTTATAAATCATTCTGATACTCCAATTGTAAATTCTATAAATAATTTCCTTAATTTTTTCGAATTTGAACAATTTAACCACATTAAAAACTCCTGTGATCGTCTGTTAGATTTAGTCATTTCTAATGTTAAGTGTACAGTCTGTCATGCAGATGATCTTTTATTTAACATTGAATATGCTCATCATCCGGCTTTAGATATTGTTGTTGAATTTAACATTAGAACTGAGAGTAATGCTGTTAATAATACATGTTACAAAAAATATGATTTCAGGAAAGCTAATTATCCCAAATTGTATAATTTAATTAATAGTTATAATTGGAGTCAGCTTGAAACTTGCTCTAACGTAAATGAAGCTTGTGATATTTTTTATAGTGTTCTATATAACTATTTAGATGAATGTGTTCCATTCCGTCCTGTGCATAAAAATTCCTACCCGGTGTGGTACACGTCCCAAATAAAAACGAATCTTAAGAAAAAGACACATTTTCATAAACTATATAAAATGCATAACTGTGACTATTATTTTGACAAGTTTAAATTCTATAGATCCAAAGTGAAAACTGAAATTCAAGTAGCGTATACGGATTACATTAAGGAATCTGAACTAACCATTAAATCTGATCCAAATAAATTCTGGTCTTTTATCAGAACTAAAAAGAATAACAATACTGCACATACCTCCATGAAATTTGGCAATATTAATCTGAGCACTCCACAAGATATTGCAAATGGATTTGCAACCTTCTTCCAAAGTGTTTACTCTACATCTGGAACTAATAGTATTAATGTAAATAAAAATAATTCATATAATCAAATAATATCTCTCATCGAAGTTTCTGAGGAAGATGTGATGAATTCTATTGCTTGTCTAAAAATAACAATGTCATCTGGTCCTGATATGATTCCTTCTTTTGTGATAAAAGATTGCGCCCATCCTTTAAAAGTAGCTCTATGCAACATTATTAATTTATCATTAAAAACTAACACATTCCCCGATGTCTGGAAAAAGGCAAGAGTTGTACCTGTACACAAATCTGGTGATACGTCCAGCATAATAAATTATAGACCAATATCCATTTTGTCCCACTTAGCAAAATTTTTGAAAATATTATTTATAAAACTATTTACAAACAGGTCCACAATTTATTATCTCTTTCCCAGCATGGTTTTGTAGAACGTCGGTCTACATCTACTAATCTTTGTTATATTACCCAGTTCATTTGTAACTCTCTTGATGAGAATAAACAAGTGGATGTTATTTATACCGACTTCTCCAAAGCCTTCGATCGCATTAGTCATAACATCATACTTCAAAAATTACATATGTTTGGCATATCTGATGCTTTGATAAATCTAATTTCTTCCTACCTCACTGATCGTTCTCTGTCCGTACAATATCGTAGTCTGAATTCATTTCAGTTTGTTGCAACGTCTGGCGTCCCCCAAGGATCAAATCTTGGTCCTCTTTTGTTTCTCCTATTTATTAACGATCTGCCTTTAAATATTAGTAATAATAAACTTCTCTATGCTGATGATTTCAAAATTTTTAGATCAATTTCTGATCCTAACGATTGCCTTTCACTTCAAGAAGATTTAGATAGACTTTCATGTTGGTGCATTCTCAATGAACTTGACTTAAACATTAACAAATGTAAAATAATCTCGTTTTCCAGGAAACTAGTAACAACCGAATTTGCGTATAATATCTCTGCAGTACCTCTTACTCGTTGCTATGAATATAAAGATCTTGGTGTTATTTTTGATGCAAGACTATCTTTTAATAATCACATAAAGAATATAGTATCTCAAGCGCATCGAATGCTTGGATTTATAATCCGTCATTCGCGCAGTTTCACAACAATTGAGCCTATAATTACACTTTATTTTGCCTTTGTTCGATCCAAATTAAATTATTGCTCTGTAGTGTGGAATCCTTCATATAATAATCATATTGTGCTGCTTGAATCAATTCAAAAGAAATTTCTTCGTTTTTTGTATTTTAGGAAATATCTCATATATCCTTCTTATGATATTAGTTACGAATTTTTACTGCAGTATTTTAAATTTGATAAATTATCAGTATGTAGAAATAATTCACAGCTTATACATTTATATAAAATCATCCATAATTTATTTGATGACCCATTAACACTAAACCTAATAAATTTCTGTGTTCCATCATTCCATTCTAGGAATCCTCACACTTTCCGTCCGACTGCTGCTCGTACTAATATTTTGCAACATTCTCCCGTTCATCTTATGTACTCTTTGTATAATCGTATTGAGTCACAAATTGATATTTTTAGTATTTCGTTGTCACGTTATAGGAAGTTTCTCTTTGCTAACACTGAATGATAAATTTGTATTTTGCTTAGTTTTATTTAGTGTTTATTTATTCTTTGTTTCATACTATATATGTGCTTACTTTTATATTTTTGTATTTTTTTTGTTCCTGTCCAATTAATTGGGTTCTCCTGTCTGGACAGTGTATTTATAATAATAATAATAATAATAATAATAATAATAATAATAATATATATATGGGGTAGGTGGTTCAGTGGTATCGAGTCGGCTTGTGGATCTTGAGAACCCTGGTTCGATCCGAACAGCCGACAAACAATTTTCACCGACTTAAAAAATCTACCCCTGTGGCTCCTCCACCACTAATATCTTTGGAGACCGTGATTTGACGGCTGGTAACCGCACTTCACGCGAAAAAATATATCACTTACCGAGATCTGCTTAGGCAGAGTGCCACACCTACTGATGGGTAAAAGGCGTGGTGATATATTTATTTATTTATATTTATTTATGGGGTAGATGGTTCAGTGGTATCGAGTCGGCCTGTGGATCTTGACAAACAATTTTCACCAATTTATATCTACCCCTGTGGATCCCCCTTCACTAATATCTTTGAACAAAAAATCGACATAAATAAGATAATTGATAAAGATCAGAAATTATTTTTATTCAACTATTCTAGGTAGCTATGCGAATTTAAACTGAATGTAGCAAGGTAAAATGAACGACAATAATGCAAATATTTATTTGTTACTTGTTTCACGTGTTTTGTCATTTTTTCATATGCATTTATGACAAGTAATACATCGTTGAAAAGAAAAAGAAATGGCGGATTTTATTTTAATAAAATAATTCTAGGTTTCCATTTGAAAAATAAAAGTTGATAGTCGTACCATCTAAACCTGACTTTATAAAATATTTCTATATGTGTCATAAAATAGTATATTTAATATACTAAAACTTCCATATGAAGAAAATTATTCTATTTTTTATAATAAAAAAGTTAAAGGGGGGTTCGTTTTCCCATACTCACCCTATATATATAGGGTGAGTCTCCATTCCCGCAAACCAATATGGAACAATGAATTTGTGAAGAGGCAGCGCAATTTCAATATCTCGGAAGAATGGAAAAACACCTGGAAACTATCAAATAGCATCATGTAGTCCCAGATCCCTCAAAACGCCTTCCAGGTTTTGATCTCCCTAGGAAGGAATGGTCTAAACTTAACCGCATCCGGACTGGCCACGCAAAAAGTAGATACATTCTTCACAAATGGGGGCTGGCTGAATCCCCGAATTGCGATTGCGGTGCGCCTGAACAAACAATTGACCACATAATACAGGGATGCCCAATACGAAAATACGATGGCCCCACAGAAGACATAATGAAAGCTTCCCCTGCAGCGCTGACATGGATACAACATCTAGATTTAGACTTGTAACCAGAATATATACTCTAATTTCACATGACATAATATACATAATATTTAACATACTTTATAATGCTGTTGTAATGCCATACGATAAATAAATAAATAAATAAATAAATATATATATATATATATATATATAAAAGTTAGAGCACCCGTTCCCATGAGAACCGCCGACCGCTGCACATTCCAGGCACAGTCACCACTCTCTTTCCCCACAATATGTTATATTATACTATGTGTGCATAAGCACTTTTAGCACAACCTGTACGCTGTATTCACATTTGTAAGTCAGTTACTGTTGAGAGATTGAAGTATCAACTTGTATGAAAAATCTAATGTAATCTTTCGTTGTCAAATAATAAATAATTTTTTATTGTAACCGTAAATCACGTTTACGTTACTGGCGCAGTCGGTAGGAAACGATTAACTGAGTATTAAAATTTTCAACGAAAAATCATCGCAAAGAGTCTGTCACATCGCGAGTGAATATCGTGTAAGAAGAGATCTTTAGAAGGCCCTGCTGTACACCAAAAATCCAGCTCTATCACGCTACGAGAGAACATCGTACGAGAAGAGACCGACGGAAGCCCAGCTGTACGCAGAACGCCGGAAGCCGACACCAGTCCACGGAATCGTCACGGCCGAGCCCATGGACAAGTTGATGTTTATCCTGTAAGTGCTTATGTCTATCAGTGATATCATTCAACTAAATTTAGATTCAGATACGGATACAGATTCAGTTGCTTCCAGTAATTCATCCCTTAATAATAATCCTATAGAAAATAATATTGAAACTTTATTAGAAGAATTTAATAATTTAAACATAAATAAAAATATGGCTACTCCAGTATTGAAAAAAGAATATTTGGATATGATTCCCGAATTTCACGGGGACCCTAAACTCTTACCGCGATTTATTGAAATCTGTGAAAAGTTATTAACTGAATTTTTTAATACAGTAGAACCGGAAGACTTTCAGAATGAATATCTGTGGTCTTGTATAAAATCTGCCCTAGTAAATTCTTACTCTGATAAAATAGATTGCTATACTCTCGGAATAGAACTAACAGAATTAAAACAAAATAGTGAAACACCTTTCGATTTTTACCATAAAGTACAAGATTTACTAAACTTACAAATTTCCTACATCACTTTAAATAACTCAGGTGACGAAGCTTTAGTACTTGCCGAATATTTCAGGCAGTACGCATTGCGAATTTTGCTTCGCGGTTTAAAAGAACCACTAGGTACACTCATGCGCACAAAGAATCCTAAAGACATGAACCAAGCATTGAACATGCTCACCAACGATTTTCAAATTGAAAGTTGTTTACGCGCACAAAACAAAACACACACACTACAAAAACCAAAACATTTCATTCACACAAACACACATCTCAGATATCAACAACCACAACTCAGATACACACCTACACAAACACCACAATTAACATACCAACCTAATCCATATCCTCAAAACTCAATAAACAAACCGTTTAACCAAATTCAATCACCCAAACAAAATGTTTTTAATCCAAATCCCAATAGACAATTTTCAAATCCTAGTCCAATGAGTGTCAGCACTCGACAATCATTCGTACCCAGACCAAGCCCATCAGGCTACAACAATCAAGCTCGACCGCAACAATACACACGACATTACCCCCAAACACAACCACGACCAAACGAACAACTGTATAACACAGAAATTACGGAATATAATAACGAACAATATTACGATGAAAATAACGCTCTTATCTACGAACCAGAATCAGACAACGATAGCCAAGAACATGAACAAAAATCTAGCTCGAGTAATTTTTTAGAACTCATAGCCTCGGAACAGAATTTGAATTAATGAACTTAACTAACAATCAAAGCGAGTTACCATTCATTATTTACCCCGAACAAAATTTAAAAGTCCTTCTTGATACAGGTAGTACACGCTCTTTTATAAAACCGAATATCGCACATAAGTTTTTCAAAAACAAAATTCAAAATGATCCTTTTAAAATTTCCACCGCACATGGTACATCCACTGAAAATTTTAGTTTATTTATGCCATATTCAAAATTATTTAAAAAATCAGATACTATGCTCAAGTATCATCTTTTCGACTTCCATGATCAATTTGACATATTATTAGGACTCGACAACCTCAAAACAATAGAAGCAACCATTGACCTAGTAAACGATAAGATAAGAACACCGACATGCGAGATAAACATTCACTATCATCAGCTAAAGCCGCGTCCACACCACGTACAAGCAACACCCAAGTCTGATAAAATAATAAAGCTCCATACTAACTGCACTGATAACGCAGAAGTAATTATTCCAAAATTTCAATTAAAACGTATCCCGCCACCTAATCTCGAAATTAATACTAACGACACAGAAGACACGAATAATGACGCTTTCTTTAAATTTATGGAAAATTTTAATAAAAAATTTGAGAATGACAATGAATCCTTAATTGTTGAACACGACGACATACCACATAATATCGAAGAACTAGACGACTCTGACGCAACAATACACTCTAACCCTGAACACCCTGTCATCGGTATTCCCATTATCGAAAGCCCCGTTAATGTAGGAAAAAATCAACTTATATTTTCGGAAGTTTTACATTCACCCGCTAAACCTAAATTCATCAAATTACACACTGATAAAATGAGACTTCAAGTACAAATCTCAAAAAGTAATTTCGAAAAAGATATAATAAACTTTGTCAAAGAATTCGTGGTACCCAAAATAAAATACTATTTATATTTCGAACAACCAATTTATGAGCAATTTAGTGTAATCTTACAGAAATATTTCAAAAACTCAGAAATAAATTTTGTTAAATGTAATATAAAATTAATAGATTTAGAAAATCAAAATGTCATCTCTGATACGATAAAATACTCACGAGGGTAAAACAAATCACAGAGGTATTCACGAAACTTATAACCAAATTAGAAAAAAGGATTATTGGCCTAACCAATGCAAAGACATTAGCGATTATATAAACCAGTGTGAAATCTGCTTAAAATCCAAATATGAGCGCAATTCCATAAAAACTAAATATAACATCACTCCAACCCCTAATAAACCCTTTGACATAATTCACGTAGATACCTTAAGTTTAGAGAACAGTAAATTCCTTACAATCATAGACGCCTTTTCTAAATACGCTCAAGCATACCAAGTCACATCAACAAACGCAATTGAAATATGTAACAAACTCACAAGATTCTTCTCACATCACGGAATCCCCAAGTTAGTTATATCCGACAACGGCCCAGAATTTAAAAATAATATCTTACGTGAATTATTCATTTTACATAAAATCGAAATTCAGTTCACCAGTTCACAACACCCAAACTCCAACGGTCTTATAGAACGATTCCACTCCACATTAATTGAACATATTCGACTTTTTAATTTGCAAGAAAACCGAAAAAATTAAATTATAGAAAATAAAGTTAATTATGCAGTATTAGCTTACAATAATACCTGCCATAGTTCCACGGATCTTAAACCAATCGATGTAATCAACGGACATTTTGATACAGATTCACCTTTAGACATAGAATTAAAGAAAAGAATCACGCAAGATTATATTCAAAATCACCGCGAAAAAACGAAATTAGTATTCCAAAGCATTAACGAAAAATTACAAAATAATAAAACTAACTTAATTGAAAAACTTAACGAAACTAGAGAAAACCTACCCGAAATCCCAAAAACAATATACGTACACAATAAACAGAAGGTAAACAAAACAAAGCAGCCAAAATTCAAAAAAGAAAGAATCAAAACAATTAATCAAAATCTAAAAACTGCAAAAATTCATACTAATCCTACAGATAATAAAAAACAGCCCAAAATTCATTTGTCAAATATTAATAGACCTAGAAAAATAAATAAAAATATTAATACAAATTACGATCTTCCAGGTCCATCTACCTCACGTACACCTACGGACTAGAAATAAAAAACATTACACAAAACACTGGACTCTTACCACTCAATTTAGGGACGGCAAAATTACAAAAATCAACACACACTTTCTTACACTTCTACGACCTACAACCCATCCTCGATCAGTACAATAATTTAAAAACACAACACAACAATCTCAAACACACAATTTACATAAACAATGTTAGCCTAGCAGACTCTATTAACCACGATAAAATAATTAATTATATAATAGAATCAATAGATGATAAGTTTAGTCACTTAATTGTTAATTACGAAAAACCTAGATATAAAAGAGGAATAGTAAATGGATTAGGATCCATTATAAAAGACCGCTGCACATTCCAGGCACAGTCACCACTCTCTTTCCCCACAATATGTTATATTATACTATGTGTGCATAAGCACTTTTAGCACAACCTGTACTCTGTATTCACATTTGTAAGTCAGTTACTGTTGAGAGATTGAAGTATCAACTTGTATGAAAAATATAATGTAATCTTTCGTTGTCAAATAATAAATAATTTTTTATTGTAACCGTAAATCACGTTTACGTTACTTATATATATATATATATATATATATACACCGGGTGTAACACGAAAAGTGAAACATAGGCGTTTAACATGGCAAGTCAGTTTTTCCGTGCGCATTGCTTCCCTAATTATTTCAGGAAAAAATGTTTCAAATAAATGTTGTAAAGCATAAAATTCTCCATCTGAATCAATAAACAAAATTCATTTTGACTACTTCATAACTGCAGAAATTAAATTTGAAAATTCTCGTAATTTCAATTTAATAGTAATAACCATGGAATTAAAAACAAGAGATGAACAAATGCGTAACGTTTTATACGTCAAATTATTAGTATTTATTTTGACCATCTGTGATATTAAATCAATATTAGGGTTTATTATTATCAAAAATGAATAATTATTCAGATGAAGAAAAGTTGCAAATAATTAAATGGCATTATTCTGGCCATAGTTTACGACTAATTCGTGACTATATTAGCGCTATTTGGCAGCATCATGATATTCCTAGTACGGCAACTATTCAGAGGTTTATAGTAAAGTTTGAAAAGACAGGAACACTAAATTTCAAGAAAGAAATAAATGAAAGAAGTTATAACAATGAAGAAAATATTCTTGCTTTAATAGAACTGGAGCCAACAATGAGTGTGCGGGAAATTTCCAGAGAACTAAATATAAATTTTATGACAGTGCATAGAATTCTCAAAAAACATAAATACATTCCTTTTAAATTTCAAAACCACCAAAATATTTTGCATCGAGATTTTGAACTGCGTGCCACATTCTGTGAAATAATGATGGAGAAATCAAATTGTAATAGAGAATTTTTAAGTAGGATTTTATTCACAGATGAATGCACATTTACCATGAATGGCGAACCAAACTGTCATAATTATCGGTACTGGTCACAAAATAATCCACATAATATTGTAGAATCGAGGACACAATATCGTCATTCTGTCAATGTGTGGGCAGAAATTTTTGGTGATAAAATCATTGGCCATTCTTCATCCAACGAATAAATTCAGCATCATATTTGAATTTATTAATTAATGCTGTCAGACCACAAATTGTTGAAACAAACAAAGAAAATGTGTGGTTCCAGCATGATGGCTGCCCTGCACATAGCGCTAGAGAAGTTGTGGAATATCTAAACCATGTATTTCCTGAAAGCTGGATAGGACGAAATGGATCAGTTAACTGGCCAGCACGGTCGCCAGATTAAAATCCGTGCGATTTTTTTTTATGGGACCATTTAAAATCTTATGTTTATAAAAAAAGATACCAGAATTTAGAAGAACTTAAAAATGCTATATTACAAGAATGCCAGAAAATTAATAATCGACAATTAAAGAATACTCGAGAAAGAGTTAAAAATTCGAAGAGCGAGCGTATGTCTGTTTTTTTGGCACATAAACGGCAAAGTGATATTCGCGTTGACAAATGCAAGCGCAAATGCCTACTTTGTATAGCGACTGTAAAAAATGTAAAAACGCTTCTTCGGGGGGGGGGGGGGGGTCACACTACGGTCACATCTGTACGACAAAATTAAATGAAAATAATCCAGTTTTGTTTATTCTTGTTAAATATCATGAATATTTTGACACTTGACAGTTTAAAACGATAATATTTATATTTGATTTGTTATACTAATTTCCTAAATTTACAGGGATAAATATTCGCACAATGCTGGGATTTGATTTGATTTCAACAATTGTTAAATATTTACACATTCAAATAAAAATATATATATATTTTTTAACATTTTATTTCTCAAAACAGTTTGAACTATTTTCGTACTTGAAATACTATTTTTGTATTTTAAAATGAGAACAAATAGTAGAGTGAGAGTAGGGGACGTGAGATCTTTAAATTAAATCGAATAGATAATACATGCAAGATTCACAAAGATTATGTATTATCTGTAGATAACCTATGAATATTATTTCCATACCAAAAACAGATTTATGATTAAGTATTTATTAATATATTCTGCACTCTCTACTTACTGACATACTGGAACATCTACTAATAAAATAATAGATGAAATACAAATTTCGAAAAGACATACCTGTTACTTATCCCGTATTATGAAATATCGCGAAAAAGTTTTTAATTGCTTTTCCATCCGCATATCCAGTGGAAAAGAGTTTCAGTAAGGTTACCAATCTAACAAAAAAAGAAACAGAATGGACATCACTAACCGAGGAGCTTTGAGATTAAACCTAACTAAATTGATGCCAAATGTTGAAAATTAAAGCATCAAGTTCATCCCTCCCACTAAAAGTATTTATTTTTTGCTTAGCCATTTTATGTAACAGATACTAAATTTTCATTTGGTTTGTTTTAATTAGAGTTTAATTAATAAATTTGTTTTTTAAAAGTTTTCCACACTTCACTACACAACAAAAAACCTGTTTTTAAAAGGTTATCATTTCATAATAGTATATTATATGCCAAGGTTGAGAAGATGATCATTATTGACATAGCGCCAAGATTGTACCCCGAGGTGCAACCGAGGGCTACAAGGGTACATCTCTGCAATAATAATCATTAATAGAAGTCAAATTCTACTTAGGTTCAACAACACAAATTTCTTTTTTGATATTTCTGAGATCGTCACAAATTATGCGTAGATAAAACTTCACCAAATAGAAAGTTCACCCTGATGATAAACAATTTGCAAATTCAATTTTTTATAAATTAAATTCCAAAATTCACAAATACTAAAAATAAATAACCCACACATTCCACGGTCATGAAAACTTGATTCCCCGTTTACTACTAATATCCGCTGATTAGTTAATATTAAATAGAGCCCTATAAGTGATATTTACACAATGTTATGTCGGATCCGCGACGCTGACCGACGCTGCCCCATGGTAAATATATTATGACTAATTCAGTGCGTGCAAACATATTCCACTCCGTTAAAAATCTATCTACAAGATGCTAAATATAGCATTGCGGCTAATTTTGAACATCTTTTTTGTTTTAATACTTTTGTTTTAAAACTTGATATTTATATATGGGGTAGGTGGCTCATTGGTATCGAGTCGACGTGTGGAATTTAGGATCCGAGCATGATTCCAACAGATATCAAACAATTTTCGCCACATTAAAACTATCCCTGTGGCTCCCCCTCCACTAACATCTTTGGAAGTCGTAATTTGACGGCTGGTAATCGTACTTCACGCGAATAAATATATCACTTAGGTATCGAGATCTGCTGCGGCAGAATGCCACTCGTAATGGGTAAAAGACGTGATTTATTTTATTTTTATCAAATTAGTAGGCAACAGCCAACAAAAAAATGGATGATTATTGCCCCTTGTTTTATTAAAAAAATCCGCATTTTTATGCAAGTTTTAATTCTGAATAACTTTACATATTTCAGTTTTAGTTGTATAGCAGGAAATTGTATAAATCTATCTATTCACCCCTAACCGGAACCACCTGATTTGTGTATAGCGTAATTTATATTGCTATTAATTATCATTTTCCATTAATAGTCGATTGATAAATCATACAGGAACTGTAGTATTGGATCTTGAACACGATTTAGTAACCATAGAAAAAACACAATTACAATTGAAATTTTTTAACAAACACAACTAATATTAATTGTAGTTTCCTTGGAAACTTTGCATATAACTCATATTGATCGACGAATTATACATACTACATCAAATGAATAAGTTTTTAAACTTTGTGCGCTCATGTTTTGGATCGAAACAAACAAAATCTAAATTGAAAAGTAATAATAATGAAGCTGTAATTTCTCTGCAAAATTCCAAGTTTTATACTTGTACGTGGGAAACTCATGGAATACCGGCTACAAGAGAACGTAAGTCGTATATAATTTCCAGTTATTTAAGTAATATATTAGTATTAAATTTCTAGAAATTAAACAAAATCAAGATTTTTTGGAAAATGGTTCGTTCGGTAAAATTTGCGAGTGTCTTTCTTTCCCAACTGATACGAACAGATTTGGCAATATCCGAGATACAAAATTACTGGATTATTTTGTCTGCCATAGAAAACTTTTGATTAACAAGCCACTATATCAAAATTGGATAAATGAAGAGGTCGTGACGTTTTTCAATAGATTTCGGCTCCCAATCAGGTTAAAATTTTACGTAATTCTCATTGGAGATAATAAATTTAAAAGTGAATCTACAATATATTCGGATAAATGCATCAAAATTTTAACCTTACATAATTCAAGCAGCCTTCTGGATCTGAATGATATGGTGGTGGCGGGCCAAATTATTCAAGTTATAAACGGATTGATCAAAATTAAAAAGTATCATAACATTTTGACTATCCTCTCAAAATCAACAAGTTTAGATGAAGATATTTTCGAAAAACAAAAGAACAAAATTTTAAGAGAATATTTTAAATCATTTAACAAGTTTTATAGCCGGTTCAAAATTTTTCATTATTTCAAGAAATTAAAATAAATTATTTTTGAAGTTTATTAATGACATTTACTAATAACTCCTCCTGTTTCTCGGCATCACGCTCATAGTTGAAGCTTGGCATCCGGACACACGGAACCGCAGTTTTTACACTGCCGTACTGCCGGTTTTCGTAGTCGAATTATTTAAGGCGTATAAGTGACTAGCTTTACTTTTAATAATACTTATTACTTCTTATTAATAAATTTTTCCCTTACTGCGCAAGTGTAAACAGTGTCATTCAGTTCAACTAGAAATATATAATTCGAGTTTATTTTATAATATTTATTTCTAGCCTGTGATTATATAAATTTAACGGTTTTGTAGAAGATATAACAATTTGTATTGGTTTTGATGTACTAATCAGCAAATAAACTGCGAGCCATGCAGGAATACGCTTCTTAATAAATAAAAAATAAATATATCTGCACGCCATTTACCAGCCATCAAGTCGCGGCCTCAAAGATGTTAGTGGGAGGGGTAATTGTAATGTGATGGGAAATTGTTTGTGGGCTGTAAGAATCGAACCCGGATTTTTAAATATACAGTCCGACTGGAAGTGTGTAGAAAATAATAAACAAAGTTGGACTTCTCAGTCTGTTAGTAGACGTAAAATTCTCTACAGTGAATTTAAAAATGTGTACGGATATTATCATATATCTGATTAATACAATCATAGTGATTTTAATTGTCTGAGTGCAATTGAAATGATTAAATAGCGATTGTAAAACAAATATCATAGCAACTATTTTTGTGTGATGAGCGATTCGACAGCTGTCCGCTGCAGGTGACATACGAGTATGATTCACTATCTTTTGGTTCCTATATTTCTCTCTGTTCGCGACACAAATCTTAAACGTCGGACACTAAACAATAAAAACCATCAGCATAATATAATAAGTTGCGTTATTATTTATTCAAAAACTATTTATATTATATTTATAACAGAAAAATATATTTCTCGACTGACTAATTGATAACTTTTCTTCATTCCAACCACATAAAAAGTTCCATAATTCTTCCTAGAGGCCATTCTACTATTTTCTTTTTGTTCTTATCTTACCAATACTAGGCCGTTCATGTTAGGGACAGAAACTATTTATTCATTCTTTTTTTGCATCAATACACATAAATATTCTGATTGAAATCCCCCGGTTAAAGCTTGCTTTAAATCTTAAATTGTTTGATAAGTTTGTTATAGATCCTGAGCTGTAATCAAATGAAACTCTGGCAACTCTGAGAATAAGAGATCTCTCAGGAACATTGTTAGGGTTAAACGTCTTAAATGTTTAAGATCTTCTGTTAACGTTGTTAGTGTTCTATTCTTCAATATATAGGAAACTCGTCAGACACCTCGTTAGTTCCTTGATCGTTAATCTGGCCTTTCTTAACATTTTTGATAACAATTCTTTACGGATTTTATTTTATTAAAAGGTTTTGACGGTTAAATGCGGTTTTTATCAAAGATATATTAATCTATATTAGTTTCGTTGAAAGACAAGTATATCAGAAAATAAGCTGGGAACCTTGCAGAAATACACATCTTAATAATTCTATAGAAAGCGATTTTATTCAAATAATAAACAAAGGAGGACTTGTAAACCAGTGAGTAGACTGTTCTACATGTGAATGTGAAAATGTACGGATATTACAAAGAAATATATTAAAGTTAAAATTGACACTTATTTACATTTTACTTTACAGTTAAGGATAGCCTGGTAAGATACCTTAACTTCTATTTTATTACCTATTGAATCCTACTTCTGTTATCGTTTGTTCAAATGAAGGATAAATGGCCGAAATTTGATGAGTTTGTTACGTGGAATGTTAGTGGTAAAAAATTAATTAATATAATGCATATCTACCTATGTATATAATGTGAATGTTTTGTATGAAAGTAAGGCAGAGGTGGATGGACTGTTTTGCTTGTGACCGATTATGGTTTAGAATAAATCCGTAAAGCTTGGTGTGTGGGTGTAATTGTTTGTCAAATAAATATATCATCACACTTGTTAACCACTACTAAGTGTGGCACTCTGCCGTAAAAGTTATATTTATGCGCGTGAAGTACGGATGCCAGCCGTAGAATTACGATCTCCAAAAATATTAGTCTAGGGGGAGTCACAGGGGTAGTTTTAATTTGCTGAAAATTGTTCGTCGACTGTGAGAATCGAACCCGAATCCTCAAATCCACAGGTCGACTCGATACCACTGAGCTATCTACCACATTAAAGGTAGGTTTTTATAGCATCTTTGTTGTGTCAGTTTATGGTCCCAATGAATCCGACAGTGATCTTGATAAAATCGATTTTGGAATTTGTTAGATAGTGTTAGAAAGATATCGAGGAAAAGTATTTTTTATATTTATTACTTTATACACCATCGATAGTCGAGTACTCAAATTGTAAAGAATTGTTCTTCACTAGTTTGTAAAAAACAATTGCCTTTTCATCCATGCCTGATTCAATTTTACTTTGTCTTAATCACCAAACTTTTAACTTTCATTATAAATCAACGGTTGCAAACTTGGATAGAAAGTTATGATATTCTTCTCGATCTTGTATAAATAACTTATTTGTGTTTGCCACAATTGTTTTATCAAGATTTTTAAGTCACATAGAGGGGGTGTCATACACCATTCTCGATAAATCTTAGAAAGCTTTTGACAGCGTTACCCATCAAAAACTATGTCAGAATGAAGAAATAAATACTACCACCTTGTATGTATACTTGGGCATTACGTTCAGAACATCGGGATATTTCAACGAAAATGTAAAATCATCAAAGGTTACAGATGGAATCAAACATCTAACATTCGAACCAGGGACTCTCTGCTTGCCGGGCAGAGATGCTACCGCTACACCACGTCACCTGTGTCCGACGTATGGCATCAACCGAATTCTTCTGTCATAGTGTCTAACGTAGCATCGATCCCAAAGACTCCTATATCTATGATAGGCATTGACAACGGGTTTCGTCTACAGCGACACAGTTCTGATTTATAGGGAATCATTCCACGAACTAATTTTTAGTTTGGCAAAATCACAAAATGGATCGTCAAATCTCAATGTGACCAATTTCGAGCTTGAAACAAATACATGTAAATTATATTTGTAGGTCAATTAAAAACTCATTCTTGATTTATCTTATTTATTTATTTACTTATTACTCTATACAACAGCAACATAATTTCAATTACAGTACAGGATTCGAACTCGCCGAGCCGCAGTGTGGTAGTTAATATATCTTTAGCTTGAGTGGGATTCGAATTCGGAATCTTCGGAGTCGAATACCGTAACGCTAACCACACCACCGTATTGCTGGGCATTTCTTTTATATGTTTTGAATAAAATCCAAAAAAAGCCTATTTTTCGAAATGATTAGCCGTTATTAAATGTATCTAAAGACAAATTATAACATATCATTAAACATATTATATACATGAGAAAATGAAATCTAAATTTTTAATTCATGTCATATAATTATTAATAAAGTACATTATTATAATTTTCAGTTATTCAACAAGGTCATTTTGGAGTACAAAATTATCAGCTAAAACAAATTGGAATTACCGGACTTCAATCAAAATCATCCAAATTAATTAAAATGTTGCAGTACCGTGAAGAAGTGCGGGTTCCAACACCCCTCATCGCTGATTGGCGAGAGGTGTATGTTGGACCCGCACTTAGAAGATTTAGGGCTCTTGTTAAGTACAGTTTTAATTTTTTTGTTATTATGGACAACACCTTCATGGACTATACTCCGGATTTAATTGCAAAATTTATGCAAAATTGTACTATCATCATTAATATATCTGAAATTCCGAGTTCTCTACTTCTTCAGACACATCATTTGGACATTATAAGCAAAATTACCTCTTTAATGGTTATGTTAAATTTTAGAAAATATTTAAATATTATAATTGGCATGTACAAAATTTTCAATAACCAGTTTTAAATTCATCAGTTATTTGTTTCCCAAATTGTGTATTGTATTTTATTTTAAATTTAAGTTTGTTTAAGAAAATATAAGTAACACTCTCGACTCTAGATTACTAAAATGTTGCGCTTGTGGTTGTATTTTTATCTATGCCATCTTCTCGTATCTTAAAGTAAATGATTTCAAACACAAATAGATTGTGCCCTAATTCAAACAGAGATTTAGTTAAAACTAATTAGTGCTGTGAACCAAATTAGCTAAATTGATTACCATCGCACCTTCGTAACAATTTCATCAATCACCTGTGTGTACCGTTGATAGTGAGGCAGTACGTCCAGCCATAAACCTTGCGAGGTGAACAACATCGCGGTGCTTATCATTATCACACGAGTAAACACAGATGAGTAGACACATGCTCGTGTTTATTACATTGACATCTGGATTGCAAAATGATTTAATGACAACCAGCATACAGAATCATTATTTGGGGAATGTACTTTATTGCTCTATTTTACTAATGTTATTGCGTAATAACTGTTTACTTTTGCAAAATTATTGTGTATCATCCAAATATAAAAATATTACAAATTATTAAATGTTTGAACCATCCGAACAACATACACATAATATAATCTTGTAATTCTATACAAAAACATTTGTCTTTGAGTATTAATAAATTATAAATAGGCATATGCTTAGTTTTAATATAACGCTAAATAAGCTTGTTCAATTTTGCGTTTATATTCAATTGTTATGGAACCGCTCCACAACCTTTAATTCTAATTAGTTAATTACATTTAACTTATAATTTGTCTTAGTCCATAAGTATATAATTATATTATACATAGTTCTCTTATTTTAGGTTGTTCTTTTCATGTATTTTTAAGACGTAGTTAGATTTATTGCTTTGACTTTATAACCATATTTGTAAATATCCCTTGACACTTTTAGTTGTAAAAAATACTAGCATCAGCAATTCGTTCCGAGCAATTTGAACCCAAATTGTTCTCTTTTAAAAGATATTTTTGCTTGTTACAATTGTATTTATTTTTGTAAAGATGTCTTTGTCCACGATTCCTAGACGATTCCCTTCACACAGTCTCTCCTAAATTTCTTTTATACAACATTTCGAACCCTTTTTCCGAAAACCTTCGCTCAAGGATATTCCCGAGTTTTACTTAAAATTATTACTCTTCTGACCTCGATTAGTTCGTTTCCCTTCCAACTTCCAAACCACCAAAAACAACCTCCCAAATGGGTGGTACTTCATTCCATTGGTCCTCCTCGACAACCCCTCCTTTTAGGGGTTGGTTAACAAGTTTCCTTAAAACAAGAGTCTCGAACTCAAAACTGACACTTGAACTTGTACTTGAACTTGAACTTGAACTAGACTTGATCCACAGAATTCGAAGCAAAAACATTTAAAATCAACTTCACATATTTCTAACTCAGTTTTATTATATTATTATTTGTATGTCATTTGTTATTAAATATATCTATTTTAACCAATTTAAAAGTGTGTTACTCGACGTAATCAGCGGCGGAAACACACGGGTGATTTCCCGTAACACAATTTAGAAATTAAAAAAACATACTTTCTTTAATTATATACACAAAATGGTATTGAAATATTATCAACACTTAAAATGGCTGGCGGTACAATATTGAAATGTAAAATGTCTAAACAAACAATAGGAAAAAGTTTTTATATAGTGTTTTGTAGAAAATGTAAAGGTTCTTTTAATATTCAATGCGCGGAAATGAAAGAATTTGAGGCAAGGCAACTAAATAAACAAAAATCAGCGTGATATTGTATCTTTTGTCAGAAGAGTCGAGGTTAGGACTTGAAATTAAATAATGTTACAAAATCAAACTTGTCCATCCGTCAATCAATTGGGCAGGGAGGTAACTCTAATGACATGGCTAGAGAAAAATTCACATTCAATGGTGCCTAACTCAACCCCCCACCACAACCTGAGGCGGTGGGGCGGGAAGCAACTTTGAAATCTTTTATTGGTGTTCATGCTACCCCATTTAATGGGATATAGCGTGATGTTATGTATGTACGTATGCCTAGCATTTTTTAGATATGAAACATGATTTCTTTCATCATTTGTGATATATTGTGACGCGGCAATCGTCTAGTATCAAAATTTATTATTTTATATTATTTAGAACCAATTAAATTACTTTGTGTTTGAATTTACGTTGTGTTTATTTGTTTTATTTTTAATGACCAGGTTCTTTACTTAGAAGTCGTGAATGTGGTAGGGTTCTGAGGAAGTAGAGGAATTACACATTGCAACTGTTTAAATGTTATTTACTTCGGCTGTGGAGGTACAAAGTCCTCTGGCATTCACCTGACACCTGAGGGAAACCACAGAAAACACACAGGCAGAGGAATTCAAAAGCAGTAATAGATAAATCGTATATAACTTGATAACATGACACAAAAATATATGATGTAAGCCAAAAGATTGAACACGAACGGAGGGTGACTCCGAATCCCCGTGCAGATGGACTCGGCCAGATGGTCGGTTATCGCCATTAATTGCAGTATCTCTAGTGGGAATGCCAAGCGACGTCGGCTTCTGAAACTTAGAACAAAGACCACCAGGTGTCATCGTGATGACAGCAGGAGGGTGATGCCAGGGAGGAAGCAATTCTTCCTTAAGTTATGCCTGTGTAGATACCTGGGCTAGCAATGCTAACGCAGGTAGCGGATTGGCGGCGTACAGGATCCCCTCAGTGATGGCTGGTAGGCTAGCAAAGGTTAGCTCGGATGGCGGACGGCGACCTGCAGTAGGTCGTGGCAGCGTGCGGGAACCCCTCGATGACGGCTGTTAAACCTCCGTGTGTAACCGGAGTGACGGTCGGGGGCAAGATATGTCAGTGGGGGAATAATCTTTCACTCAATTATTTCTGTGCTCAAAAAGCGATTATTATTCCAATTCTGGGTAAATTGTCCCCAAAAATAGATATAGTATTACAATTTGGATGGTCGTGAATCTTCGCCTTTGTGATACTTATTATGTGCTCAAAGAGCTATTGTCTCAATTAATACTGAGTAAATAGTCCCCAAATATTCATCCGAAGTTAGAATGTCGTGAATCTTCGCATTTGTGATCATTATTGTGCTCAAAGAGCTATTGTGTCAATTAATTCTGGGTAAATAGTCCCCAAATATTCATCTCAAGTTAGAAGGTCATGAATCTTCGCACTTATGATAATGATTGTGCTCAAAGAACCTGTTAAAATAATACGGTGCCCTCACAGAACGTGTAACAACCAAGAATAGTCAAGTCGCAACTGAACTGTGGAGATAGATGATGATATAAAATAATTCGCTCGCAGAACGTGCTACAACCAAAAATAGTTAAGTCGCAACTGAACTTTGAGAATATGACCAACAGAGCGTGCAACAACCAAAAATAATCAAGTCGCATCTGAACTGTAGCTGATCCTGACCGAAGCCAAGATGCTGTTCCTGGATAAAACGTCGTGTTTTATACAGGAAAGCGCCGCCCTCGATCCTTGATTGAACTGCGATCGAAGATGCCATTTCCCTAAACTAAACAGAAATCACAAAATATTTCGGGGAAAACAGTTGTTTATGTTACTCTTATTTGTTAGCATCGTATTGGCGTGATCGAGGACAAAAGATCAGGTTTTGTATGTGTTAGTGTGAGCTAACAATCTTCCCAGTCTCGTTTAGCTCGCTCTTATTTGTCGCGAGCAATTCCCAAATGCTCAGAGTGACTTGGCGGGGTGAAATTCCTGCATGTGTATTCGTTCGTTGGATTTTTGTAGGTATTCTCACCCATGGTGGTACGCCGCATGCTCTGGTTCGTTTCTCAATGCGATAGAGACAGCTATAGTCTACATCGAGTGGATGAGAAAGAGACGGAACAAAAACGTGTTCAATTTTGCCCCCTCTTAATTCTAAACCCTCTTGTAATATTATCAAATGTTTTCTCGCGTATGTAATTTCTTCAAAATGCACTAATCTCAATAATATGAATTAAATCAACGTGAGAGCTACTTGAAGAAAGAGGTGTTAGAATTTTATGTATTGTCATGTGTTGTCTTTGCAACCCAACTTCAAACAGGGTTGGTTTCCCTTTATTTTTAATGGACAGTCGATGTACCTAGTGTGAATCTAGATGTTACTGAGGACATGAGATACTTTAACTGAATTGATTCTTCTAGTTTATCGCGTTCTAGTTGATATGGTAAGAGTATTAATCTAGTTCCAATATTCCGTGATAATTTTAGTTTAGGAAACACAAATTTATTGGTACGGACCTGTTAACTACCCTCGGCTAGACACTTGACACTTGGACTGCAACATTCCCGGGTGTTGGTTTGTATTAATTTATGATATTGAAGCTTTGTATTTTGTTTATATTTTAAACCACCCGATTAGTTTCGGCGTTTTAATAATTCTTTTATAAAAAGAAATCGGTTGTCACTACATGCTTTTACTTTATTATTCTAAAAAGTTTAAATATGCTTGGACTATTGTTAAACATGAAAAATTATAATAAACATAATTGGTGTACCGTCTCAATATTATGCAATGGCCTCGAATTTTCCACGGTTAAAATGCTGCGCGCACTTACCTCAGATCACATTACACTGAAAAATATTTCTAGTTGAACTGAATGACACTGTTTACACTAACGCAGTAAGTAAAAAAATTATTAATAATAAGAAATAATAAGTAGGTACTATTAAAAGTGCTAGTCACTTATACGCCTTAAATAATTCGACAACGAAAACCGTCAGTACGGCAGTGTACAAACTGCGGATCGGTGTGTCCGGATGCCAAGCTTCAACTAGGAGCCAGGGATGTGCGTGTAGTCTACTTCAAGTAATCTACGCCATTCTCTACGTGTAAACAATCATGTAGTCTACGTCTTCATTTTTCATGTAAACAATGTAGACTATGTAGACAATGAAAACACCTGTCTTCACTTAAGTCAGATTAGAAATTTCATCCCTAGAACTAGGGAATTTTAAATGTTGTTAGGGATTTTAATTTTTATTCTAGGGATTACATGAAAAAAAATTAGTTGTGCAGGGCAAAACGTTCAAAATTTGTCAACTGCTTACTGTTAAAAATAGCGCCAAAGAAAACTTCGTCTGGTGAGATGGCGCGTTGATCGATTTAAAAAATATGACAGTTCGCCATTAAACAGAAATGGGTAAAAAACGAGATGATATATTTATTTATATTTTTTTTAACTTATTATTTATTTTATATTAATATACTTGTATATAATAAGAACAATGTGTAATCACAGGTTACGTCACAAGTAATTGAATTAGTTATTTATATATAAAACCTTTAAAACTACAGATAAAGGCATATAATCCTAATTTAAATTAATCGTACATATATAATAAAGCGGTATCGTAATATCCAGATACACACAAAAATCATAAAATAATTTGTCTTTCATATAATTATAACTATGTATAATTCCAATTAAATAAAATTCTAGTGAAAAAAACAAAGTTCTAATCTGAACAGCCAATTTTTTAAATATAAAGAAAACTTATAATTAAACAGTTTTGAACCAAGTTAAAATATTTTATATATTTTCATTTTCAGTATCATTAATTGAGATTAAACTTTCATCCTGAACTCTTAAAGTATAATAAATATGCATAAGTTTCTTTGATCTATCAAATGATAGTCGATTTCTTATAGGAGTATGAATATGCGCCCAGTTTGAAAATACTCGTTCTAACTGAGCGGAGCTAGCAGGTATTTGCAATAATTTTATAGCAAGTGTAGAAAGAACTGGATAATATAGTGCAGCCATGTTCCAAAACACAATAGGTTTGTTGACTTCTTTTTCGAATAATATTTTGAAAATTCCAGTGCGAGTTTTAAAGCTGTCCCATTCTTCAATTCCTGGCCCACTCAAGTTTTTAAATAAGAATGAATAAGCCTTTTCTTTATATTTTTGCTCAAGTCTATTGCTGTCATATTGCGGGTGTAAATAATGAGCAGTTAAAGCATAAATATTGAAAACCATTTCTTTGCGCATTTCAATTTTATTTTTAAAACGTAATTTAAATTTTTCTGGAATTTCTAAATTAAGCCATTCTTCAACTGCATCTGCTACTGATGTGTCAGCCCTTTGACATGTATTAATTAATTTGCAAATAGGATCAAATAGCTCCAAATTTTCTTGTACAATGGCTATAAAATCATTGTCAAAAATTAAATTAGTAACATTTTGTTTAATTTTTAAAAACTTCGCATCAGCTGCTGCAGCCACCTGCTTCATAAACGGCAAGTTATTCAACAAACTCAAATAAGAATCTCGATATGAACACCACCTAGTTTCACATGCAAGTTTAATGCGATGGCCTCCTTTGTCGATAAGCAATTTTTCTAGCCCAGGTTGTTTAAATTCTTTTAATATAATTATCACTTTTTCTGTACATGCTTTATCGATAACATCTTTTGCAAGTAAATTCGCAGTATGACTATTACATGCACTGTGCCAAACGACATGATTTGCTAGTTTACTCATTTTCAACATAGCACTAGCATTGTCTGAGACTACGGTATAAATATTTGTATTGTATAATTTTTTAGCCATATCTATAGATTCGTATACAATATCTGCCAATTTCTCCCCAGTTTCTGATACAGTTGTTACATCCCAGGCGTTTAAGAAAGCTTTCACACCATTTGCACAGTGAATCATACATACTACAGTTTTTGTATTGCTAGATGAATTTTTCCACCCATCTATTAACAAAACAGAATCTGATTTTACAGAACTGCGAGCATTTGAAATACATTTTTCAAAAGTTTTATCTAATAGAGTTGTAGATACAGATTTTCTTCCCGGTAGTATTTTGAAATAAGCTGGACGTAATTTTTTAATTAAGTTCTTAAAATGAATTGATTCAACAGCAATCAAAGGAATGTTGCAGCCGAAAATAAAATTTGCCAAAGCATCATTGAGCTCAGTCTCTTCTTTTGTGGTTATAGTGTCCAAGAAATTCGACATTTTTTTGGATTTTTTTGGTGTATTTGATTTTGATTCTGATACAGTATCTAAAGATGATGATCGTTTCTTAGATGATAATATAGGTATATCTTCTACGTCAGACTCTGGTATATTTATGCTTGATAGAAAGGACCATGCGTCTGACAAACTACTGGCACTGGCACTCTTCGTTGGTACGGCGGATATAACCGATCCATTTTCTAACACTTCCATGGTTTCCCATATCTAGAAAAACGTGTGCACATTTTAATTTGCAAATATTATATGTATAATGAAACTAAAATACTAAACCGAAATAGGAAGCATGAATATAAACATATATTTTACTATAAAGCGAGTGCAAGCCCGTGGCGTGCTATTTGATGTGTTGAATCGAAACTGGTTTATTATAAAATTTTAATAATTCGTTTTAGAAGGAACAACTGATTTTTAGCTATTTATTATTTTATGGGATGAGTTTATATAAAAATTAGTTATAGTTTGGTTAAAAAATACACTCAAACATGACATTAAGTGACACGAGCATCCAAGCTGATGATGATACTTCGTTACATGCTTGGCCTTGGTGGCACTCGATATATTATTGAGCTTTTACTACTTACAAAGTAGCAATATACTACTTACTTCGTCTTTGTTTTCATTAACATCTACACTGCTACTGCTATTAGATGTACCTAATATACTAGAACTAGAACCAGGATCTGATTCATGTATTTCCGTTTTATAATTGTGCAATAATGGACAAGTATTTCTGAAAATAATAAACTTTTATAACAATATGTTGTGGAACATAATAATAATAATAATATGCTTACCTATGTGATTTTAAACGTGAAGCAGCTGTGTTTTGCAAAGTTTTTTTACACAATAAACAAACTGCGCAATATCTGTTGTTTTCTTTGATTAACTTAAATTTTAGTTCACGAGCACTTGATTTATTAGTTTTATTATATAAAGACCAATAATGACCCGAGCTCACGAATAATACATGTAATAATTACAAAGGAATAAATTTAGGTTATGTTGAATTTTACAACTGTCAGATGCATTATCTACATTATTTACATTGTCTACCTCGTTAGAATTGTCGACGTATTGTCTACGTGTAGATGTAGACAATTAAAGATTACACGTAGATGCACATCTCTGCTAGGAGCGTGATGCAGTGAAACAAGAAGAATTAAAAGTAAATGTGATTAATAAATTTCAAAAATAATTTCTTGAAATATCGAAAAAATTTGAACCGGCTACAAAACTTGTTAAATGATTTAAAATATTCCCTTAACATTTTGTTCTTTTCTTTTTCGAAAATATCATCTTCTAAACTTGTTGATTTTGAAAGGATAGTCAAAATGTTATGGTACTTTTTAATTTTGATCAATCCGTTTATAACTTGAATAATTTGGCCCGCCACCATCATATCATTCAGTTCCAGAATGTTGTTTGAATTATGTAAGGTTAATATTTTGATACACTGATCCAAATATATTGTAGATTCACTTTTAAATTTATTATCTCCGATGAGAATTACGTAAAATTTTAACCTGACTGGAAGCCGAAACCTATTGAAAAATGGCACGACCTCTCCATTTATCCAATTTTGATATAGTGGCTTGTTAATAAAAAATTATCTATGGCAGATAAAATAATCCATTAATTTTGTATCTTGGATATTTTCAAATCTGTTCGCATCAGTTGGGAAAGAAAGGCACTTGCAAATTTTACCAAAAGAACAATTTTCCAAAAAAGTTTGATTTTGTTTAATTTCTAGAATAATATTATATTACTTAAATTAGTGGAAATTATATACGACGCACGTTCTCTTGTAGCCGGTATA
This sequence comes from Pterostichus niger, assembly GCA_947425015.1. NCBI lineage: Eukaryota > Metazoa > Arthropoda > Insecta > Coleoptera > Carabidae > Pterostichus > Pterostichus niger. The sequence goes on along the minus strand of OX380351.1, from coordinate 9,682,209 downwards.
CCATGATTTTCCCATGAATAAGTATAAAACTTGGAATTTTGCAGGGATATTACAACTTCATTATTAACACTTTTCACTTTAGATTTGTTTGTTCTTTCGATCCAAAACAAGAGCGCACAAAGTTTAAAAACTGATTCATTTAATGTTGTAGGTATAATTTGTTGATCAATGTGTTTCATGCAAAGTGTCCTTGGAAACTGCAATTAATATTGGTTATGTTTGTTAAATAATTTCAATTGTAATTATGTTTTTTCTAAGGTTACCGAATCGTGTTCAAGAAACAATACTGAAATTCATATCGGGTGGTTCCGGTTAGGGGTGAATAAACAGATAAAACTGAAATATGTAAAGTTTTTCAGAATTAAAAGTTGCAAACAAACTGTTTACATATAAATGAAAGTTTTGTTTATTCCACAATTAAAAAAGCGGATTTTTTTATTAAATGATCCGGATATGGATATGGGCTTTATAAAATTAGAATTGATTAATTCTTCTTGTGTTCCGAAATAAATAATTAATTAGAGAATTATGTATCAACGGCTCAATGGTCTAGGGGTATGATTCTAGCTTTGGGTGCGAGAGGTCCCGGATTCAAATCCCGGTTGAGCCCAGTTTTATTTCATATTATATATTTAAAAAGGTACAGATTAGAAGACTTATTAAAAAATTATCTATAATCTATAATAGCGATGGTGGTGTAATAATCAACATAATTGCCTTCCAAGCAGTTGATCCGGGTCCAATTCCCAACCGTCGCACTTATTTTGTTTTCTAGATAATATTAAATATGGCTTCATAAAACTGTATTTTATAATTCTCTATAAGGCGATGGTAGTTTAATGGTCAGCAGAAAAATTGTAGTTTGTTAAATTTAATGACGGAAGTTTAGGAATAAATTCGCCAGGTAATCTTAATTTCGTACCGTAAACAAGTTCTGCAGTACCGCATTTGAATGATAATCGTATACCTAATCAAACTAGTGGGAAAAATTTACCCATTGTGAAGGATTTTTATATTCTCTTAAGGAGGATTTCAATTGTCTATGGAATCTTTCAATTATACCATTTGATTGAGGATGATAAGCAGTTGTTGTGATATGAATAATGTTGATTTAAATTGAGCACCCCTGTTAATAATAATAATAATTAATAATCAATCAATTATAACTTTTAATTATTCTGCTCGAAACCTCTCGTTTAGAACTTTTTATTTAACACCAAACACGACAGTTTTGTAATGACATTAAACATAAACAATTGATAATCAGTTGATTATAATTTTAAATTATTCTGCTGGAAATCTCTCTTTGGAACATTTAATTTGATTCCAAACACGATATGTTTCTAATGACTTTAAGAAAGAAAATAAAAATTGACAATAAGTTTATCATAATTTTTGACCATATTGCAGGAAATCTTATTTTCAAATCTTTCATTTGATACCAAGTACGACAAGTTTCTAATGACTTTTGGAAAAACAATTCTTAATCAGTCAGTCACAATATTTTACCATTCTTCTCAAAATATATCTTTCAAGTCTTTCTTTTGATACAGAACACTGCAGATTTCTATTGACATTTAGTTAACAATTGACAATCAGTCGATTATAATTTTTAATTATTCTACATTCCAAGCGTTGCATTCTCACAATACCCTGTTAGAAATATCTTACAACCAATAATTATAAATGAACTGTGCCTGCACAAGAAACACATTTCAACAAATAACGGAATAATAATAATAATAATAATAATAAGTCTTTATTGCCCAACAGAATGTCCATTAAGAGGGCACAATACAAAACAAAAAACATATGAAAATAAGATACAAATACAAATAATATATACTTTACAAGATAAATCATTTAAGAAAAAATGTCTTCAAAATGACCATCCGCAATTCGGCACATCGTGAATAACGGGGATCGCCGGAGAACATCGGTGCGGGATGCTGGCAGATAGAAGGTCTTGGACTGTCTGGAAGCAAACCTAGGAACATGAAAACCCACACGGGACAACAATAGTGGAGCATCGATTTTATTATGAAGTAATTGCCATAAGAACTTCGCGCAGCAAGTTTCTCTACGGGATGTTAATGAAGCCATTGAATGGCGTTGAAGAAGCGAATGCTGCTCGATACCACGTTCAGGATATATGTTGTCACATTTAAATGAAAGAAATTTCAAAAATCTACGGTGAATGCGATCCAAGGTTAAACAATGTGACGCATAGAAAGGATACCATACCAAAATAGCATATTCTAATTTACTTAAAACATAGGCGAAATAAAGAGGCTTAAGGACATTGATTTCATGAAACATTTTTGAAATCCTCATAATGAATCCAAGAGACTTACAGCTAGAAATGCAAATGTTGTTAATATGTTCCGTGAAAACTAAGAACAAAAAGTGACACCTAAATCTTTTATAGATAGTTTTTTATTAAGAGGTTTATTATGCAAGCTATATGAAAATATGAGGTTATTGAAACAACGTGTATAAGTGATAAAGCAACATTTATCAAAATTCAAATTAAGTTTATTTTTTTCACACCAGGTAATCATCCTGTCAAAATTAAATTGCAGATGAACAGCATCATCAAGTTGTGAAATTTTTCTAAATATCTTAATGTCATCTGCGTAAGCAAGGGCATAACATGTAAACGTTTCCAAAAGCTCATTTATAAATAAGTTGAATAATAAAGGTCCCAGGTTTGAGCCCTGTGGAACCCCAGATGTAGCAACAAACTCAAAAGAAGAGAAACCATTGTAAAATACATAACATGTACGGTTATTAAGGTAAGAACTTAAAAGTTTTACCAAACAAGGAGCTGCACCAAATAATAATGAATTAACAATGCTATCGGACAGTCGTGTTTTATTATCAGCTGCTCTGTTGTGCATTTTTCTTTGGTTTTTTATCAACAAGTACATATATATATTTATATCAGTGCCTTTCTAAACAGTCATTCTATCAGTTTATTCAGTCATTGAATTTAGTGTGTCAGTATATAGTGCAGTTTGTTTAATATTAATGCATTTAAAGATCTAAAGTCTAGTGATATTTTAGTAAAATACTGTGGTTCCTAATTAATCCTACTATAACTCGTCAGTGTTTTTGAAGTTCATTGACCTCAAGCAACAAACCAGCTAAGTACAGTATATATTTTTAAGTATTATTTTATCGATTTTATCATCATGGTTTTATCGTGCAACTTTTGCAAGAAGACTGTAAGTCGAACATTCCCAGGCATTTCCTGTCTTGCTTGTAAACTTGGCTATCACATCAGCTGTGCTAGCATCCCTGATGAGGTAAATAATGCTTTACAAAATTCAAAAAATCTTGGCTGGCTATGCAATAAATGTAAAAAGGGCAGTGATGGTTCATCTTATACTGTAACATCGCCTAATGTAAGCCAGGCGGAAGAACCAACTTTATCTGATATTAAATGTTTACTTGATAGTTTAGTACAATCAGTTAATTTCTGTCCCAATAAAATAGACGATTTTGAAGCTAAGTTAAGTAAAATAACGGATAAAATTAACATGATCGAACCTCTAAAAGCAGAATTTAATATCATTAAATCAAAAGTTGAAGATTTTGAATAGCGCTCTAGAATTAATAACATCGAAATAGTTGGACTTCCCGAAACCTCAAATGAAAATTTAATTGAAGTTGTCAAAAATGTAGGAAAGATTATTGACTGCCCTGTCATCGAACAAGATATTGATGCTTTACACCGTGTATCTCCTTACAATTCGACCAACAAACCGAAGAATATTATTGTAAGATTTGTGTCAAGACTTAAAAAGGATAAATTCATAGCGTCTGCTCGTACATTTAAAAAATTAAATACTACTAACTTAAACTTCCCCACGCCAAATAATATATACATTAATGATCACTTAAGTCCTGCTAACAAATTGCTACTCAAGAAAACAAGAGATATTGCTCATGAAAAATCATTTAAGTACGTATGGGTTCGAAACTGTAAAATCTTCACAAGAAAAAATGTTAACTCGCCCATTATTATTATAAATTCAGAGGGTGATTCCAAGAAAATGAATTAAGTTACGACTACCTAATAAGTTGTGTTATTCACTTTTAACCGTCTATGAACTTACAAATATACTATCAGAATGTCCGAGGTATTAAAACAAAACTTAATAATATTTACAATAAAATTTGTGCGTGAAATTACGACATCATATTTATGACTGAAACTTGGCTCAATATTTCAGTGCTTGATAGTGAACTGTGTGATCTAAACGCATATTCAGTTTTTAGACGTGATCGTAGTGATCCTAATAAATCTCAAGGTGGTGGCGTCCTAATTTTAGTGTCCAGAAAACTACAATGCAAAGTTGAATTATCCTGGTCTAGTTCCGCTGAAGATATATGGGTCACTATTATGTTGAATCATCAAAAATCTATCTCAAACCAACTCAGCTAATAATTTACCCAAGTACAGGATGGTGACCGCGACACCGGAACATAGGACTTTGACATGTAAAATCATATTTTTATAATTTCCTGCTTCCCTTAATACTAGAGAAAAAAACCTTATATAAATGTTGTAAAGAATAAAATTCTACATTAAAATCAATAAGCAGAATAATAAATTGAAAATGTTAAAAATTAGCTAAAAATAGGGAGAGCCTTGCTTGAAATAAACTGACAGGTAATACGATAATCGTTGTTGCTATGACTCCCATAAAAGTGTAATAATAAAATGATATAAATAAAACGCTATCACTTTCCATGTAGTTGTAAAATAAAAACACATTAATACTAATATAAATATTTATAAATGATACAACTATTTATTCTTACGTTTCTAAAACTGTGTACTTGTTTCACAATTGTGATATTTGAAGAAATTAGATATCCATCCGTTGAAACACCAATGTTTTTTGTAACTAGTTGACCATTTATTGCGTAATATTTAGCTGTATCTGATAACCAAACTATTATTATAGATCCACTATGATATACAAAAATTCCTTAGTTAATTATTTTTATGTCTCAGCTTAGAGTAAAAAATGGTGTTCCCTTCTCTGTCAACACCTGCTGTATGTGATTATTTATTGGCAACTGAGTATAACGGCTTGATTAAATTCTATATGTGGATTAAAGTTTTACTATTCAAATTATCAGTATAATAGTTATTTGTATACCATGGTTTGAAAGTAGCTTTTTGCAGAGCGAAAATCTACAATCGTAAATTAAGAATAACTGAATTTTAATTGTAATTAATACTAATTTCGAATGTACGGAACTAGGAAAACAATACAAATAAAACAAATATTATAAACTTGAGCGTTACAAAATATCAACGATTTGTAAAGGAACATGGTTGTTTACACGACATTCGAAAAGCTAGAACAAATTTTTCAAGTTTGTCACATACATTTTGTTCATTTAAAGAGGTGATAGTATAAGTTCAGGCAATACATTTCGTATATTTATAATTTGTTTGTAAAAAAACAGTGAACGGGATGATTTATACGAGTACACATATTCTCATAGATCAAGAAATTTGAGGCGCCTTGTGTTTCGTACTTTGTAACACTATGCAAGTAGATAAATATATCATCTCGCCTTTTACTCATTACTGGGTGGGGCACTCTGCCGTAACAGATCTTGGTAAGTGATATATTTCTTCGCGGCCCACAAAGATGTAAGTGGAGGGGGAGCCACAAGAGTAGATTTAATTTGGTGAAAATTATTTGTCGGCTGTGGGAATCGATCCAGGGTTCTCAAGATTCACAGGCCAACGCGATAAAAACAAAAAGAACTAACATCTCTGATACATCGCAAAACACTTCAGTCATCCTAATATGTTATTTATTTATGTTACGCTGTACAACAGGCACTTAATCTCAATTACAGTGGGTCCGCACTCAACGAACCGTAATATGGTAGTTCATATAATATACAAATATACAAAAAGACTGATCGCTTAACAAATTAGTTCAAATGCTTTCTTTCACAAAAAAAAAAACGAAATGAGAATAAAAAAAGTTATTATAAACAATTTATTATATTCATCCATGCACAATGTAAGATATTTGATCAATCGTAAACGCAAAAGTTAGTAATTTTTTATCAATCAACCAATGAAAGAATTAACGATTCTAATCAAAAACTAGTCAGAAAACAGATACGCGCTCGACGAACGAGCTGTATACTCTGCCGAAACTAGACTGAATTGACGTCACAGCGGCCATATTTATGCACTTAATATTACTATAACATTATAATAAATAATGATAGAAAAATGTTATAAAGACTAACAATTTGTATCATTCTTGAAAAACTTGAATCTTTAAAAGTCTTACAATGAAAAGTAAGAAGAATTCTAAGAGACAGATTAATAACTGAAGAACTAGAAGAACAAAAAGAGAAGAAGTAGAAAAAGTAATAACGAAATCCAAATGGCGATGGACACGACATGTGGCGCGACTAATTGTCGACAAGTAAACAAGAATTATCACAACTTGGTTACTAACAGAAAGAAGACGGTCAGAAATATAAGAAGGCGGAAAGTCCTTGGCAACATGGACATATAGAAATTACACTTTTATTATTCTTATTATTTGTCAATAACAGAAATTTTAGATACTGAGAACTTTATACAGTACGTATTTTACGAACGTCCAGACAAAATATAATAAATTCTGTTTTAAAATTTGTTAATATTTATTTTTATTTTTTAAAGGACATTAAATTTTTGCATCGTCTACAAAGAGCACATATACGAATAGATTGAAAACCATCCCTCAATTTGAATATACTAGAACTCAAAAATTTAATCTTCTTCTGTTTTTGATGTTGCGATTCTTGAACTTTTTTAATTTTGTTTACACTTGATAATTTGTATAATACGGTAATAACATTGTTGTATTTTTTTATCCGTATTGTTTGTCCATTTAAAATTTTCATAATTCCACAAGCAACAGCCAAATCATTTGTGTCAAGTGAAGATGAAGCAACTATAAATTTAATGTGGCTTAAATTTGGAAATATTGTATCTTGTTTATCCATGAATAAAATAATCCCAAACTTTAATCCCCCAGGAACGCGAAATATGTCTAGATATGGTTCTAGAATTTCGAAGTACCAATTTTGAAAAAATGGTTTATTAATTTTAACTGGAAATGTATATGGCATGGGATTTAATAATTTTGATATTTGTTGTCCATAGACATTTCGAAATTGAGTTGCAATGTAGAACTTGGAAATTTTTGCAAAGGAGCCGTTTTCAATAAAATATTGTTTCTTGTACTGGTCAATTTCTTGTTTGCTAATCCCTGGAAATAATATTAATTTTATGTATCTCGAACCATAGGTAATGAAAATTCCTAATATGTCAGATATGATGAAACAAAATATTGTGTGTTTTAACCACAGTATTTTTCTCAGACAAAGGCTCTTTTTAATGTTAAAAGTGATAAGTACTATAATGTTAAATCACCCGTCGTACAGCCGAAACCTATCCCTGGCGGCTATTTTTTATTTAAATTATTATATTTAATAAATATAATACTTTGATGAACAGCCTTCGCAGCAATTGAAGTGTACGCTGACAAATTATTGAAACATTTTAAAATATTAGGCAACGGTACTTCTCAATTGCGACGCTAGCTGGATTGTTAACTGACGTGTAATAAAACATACAGCGGGGAGGTTGATGAAAATAGATGTCAAAAGCGCTCTGAGCAAGGCCCAGTTTTATCTACACTGCACGCAAATACGTCTCACACGGACGACACTCGATATGATCTGCGTATGCAAACATACTGACTGGGATAGATTTAAATAAACTCGTCTACTGCTCAACTATACAACTAATACATTCAATTATCAGTAACGTGTGAAGGCATAATTAACATTTTATTAGCTAGGTACTTATCACAAATAGTAATAGAAATTAAATTAAAGGAATTAAAATAGTAATGTTAAAAAGGACATACTTTAATTGACTACTACCGATTTTAAACCTCACAAATGGCACTAAACCATTCATTGCGCATTGTTCGTTATATACTCAAATGTTTGTGTATGCACAATACTTTGAACTGGAGTCTTATAGACTTTATAAATAATTTCGGATTACAAGTTCCTTTTAATTTGCTATAATGTCTTGAAAAAAATTCTTCAATTATATTAAACATACCTATTGCCGAGGCGATAAAAAACGTGGAATTCCCCACTGTATATGTTACTTCATCGAATTTTGGAACTTGATTTCTTCTCTTTCCAAAAATGTTTTGAAAAAATTTAGGCAATGTCATTTCTGCGTAGCGTTAATCGCTTGAATTAATGCAGTTTCTTAGGAAACTATTATTATCGTAAGGTTTAATTGAATAACAATTAAAATAGTTTGGTTGTTATATCTGTGGTAACAGAAATTTGTTCAAGAATAGTATCGTTCATTGTTAAAGGTATATGTCACGAATATAAAACCAAACATTATTTTTTTAAATATAAAAACATAATATTGTTTTAAAAATAAATATATATAATCCAGTCATCCACGTATAATAAAACTAACATAAATAAGAATATGAATATAGATATTTAACAATTGTAAATACTTTATTTTCCGTGTTTTAGTTTTGGCAAAATTAGTCACTAAATTTTTGATATCAACAATCTAAGCAATTTTATATTCATGCTGCATAGTTTATCGGATATTTGTTTTTATTAATTTTAATTATATCATGGTAAAATCACGTACTGATATTAGTGAAAAAAAGTAAACATTTTTAGACAGTTGTAGATAAAACTATGTTTCTGCACCAATAATTAGTTATATTTATCGTACGTCCAGCGATCATTTGGGAAAATGACTTTTAAATTCCTCTATTCAAGCTAATCGATGCTACTACTCTACGTAGATTACAAAATATATTTAGGAAAGATGAAAAATATCAATAAAGTACTTATCCCGTGAAGCTATTCTGTCGTTTCAACTTATACACAATACTGAATTGAGTTACAGGACTGTATTAATTTATAATTTGTAACTCTTCAGTAGATATATCGACCCATATTCTTATTATTTATATTCAATTGGTGTAAAAAGTAAAACTGATTTATTTGAAAATTTGTGTTATAGAACAGTTAATCCCAAATATGGCATAAAAAAAGAAAAAATCCATAAGCTTCTACACGGAAGGCTGAAATAAAAATTTTTTTATTGAAGAGTAATATAGATTTTCTCGACAGAGCATTAAAAATTGTAAATAAATTTAATACAATCCTGTAACTTTCGCTTAGAATCGGTTCAAAATATTACCATTTGTACAGTTCAGTATTGTGCACACGTTACGAAGCCAAGAATAGCATCGCGGGATAAGTATTTTACTAAGTAACTCTTTCTGTATTTGTTTTCAAGGAATTTTTATTTTTCCTAGATATAATTTGTAATCTACGTAGAGCATACGTTTGTCTCAAAATAAGAATTTCTAGTAGAATCATCGATTAGTTAGAATGGAGGGATTTAAAAGTCAGGTTCCAAATGATCGCTGGAAGTGCTATGCCTCTTTTCTATGAATTTTTTTTCTCAAATGTGGTTAGTGTTTGGAAATTTTTAGAAAATGAGAAAATAATCCAAACTAGATCAATTGCTCTATTCAGGAGAACTTAAACATCATTTAATTGTTAACAGTTTCATGAAGCCATAGTTAAAATTATCTAGAAAGCAAAACAAGTGCGATGGCCGGGCATCGAACCCGGATCAACTGCTTGGAAGGCAACTATGCTGACCATTACACCACCATCGCTTTATAGATAATTTTTTAATAAGCCTTCTAATCTGTAACTATTTAAATATATAATATGAATTAAAACTGGGCTCAACCGGGATTTGAACCCGGGACCTCTCGCACCCAAAGCGAGAATCATACCCCTAGACCATTGAGCCGTTGATACCTAATTCTCCCATTTAATTATTTATTTCGAAACACAAGAAGAATAAATCAATCCCAGGGGATCTAATTTTATAAAGTCCACATACAAACATTAGTTCGATTCCTGGGCGACGCAGCACACTAGATGAGAAATATCCCTGCCTGGACCTTGATTCTGCGTCAAGTATAAATATTCGTCGGCGCCGTGGCTTAGTTGATTAAAGCGCCTGTCTAGTAAACAGGAGATCGGGGCGTTCAAATTCCCCGGGGCCTTGATTCAAGCCAGCTTTTTACTACAAATATCCGAGTTTCTGATGTCACACGTAACATAGTTTGAACCCGCGACCTTGAATATAAGAGCGAGTGCTTTACTAACTCAGCTAGTTAGCAAACATGTACTTATCTCAATCAACAAAATATAAACGTTAAAGTGAAAACTGATATATGTACTGTTCATTTCCCCGGTAGCCATGATCGTCTAGTTGTTAGGATACTAAGTTGTGACCGTAGTAACACAGATTCGAATCCTGGTTATGGCAATGTACAAACATTATCATGATGAAGACAGATTTTTATTTATTACAACAATGGACTGAAAACAACATTAGTAAAAAAGTGAACCCCGACCCGGCGTGACAGGCGGAGATACTGAACACCATACTATCAAGGACTATACATTGCTGTCTGAGAAGTGGAGCACGTTGCGGGAGTTTTTAAGGCGATCCATTTGTAGTTGAGCATTTAACTTGTACCGTAAGTACCTAGGTAGAGAAGACATACGCGTTGACCTATAACTTACAGTGTACTGGCTGAGCGCTGTTGAATATCTGAAGTTGGTAGCAACATTAAATAAACATAAATTTAAAACAAACAATAAATCGAATCGAATCAAATTTATTGTGCAATTCTATATTATATAAATTGATTGTTATCAGTAATAAAATGTATACAAATTATATGAAGACACCACCCCTAAACTTTATATTGTAGCGTCAACATTGCATCATTCTCTTAGTAGTTTTCCATTAGCTGAATCATCATATCTTCGTAATATAAATACTCTTGTGTTAGATAAGAAGACTCAGATTGTAGTTGCCTTTGTCGAGAGAAGTTTTGTAATCTAATTAAACCTGTATAATCTCATTTAATAAAAATAGTTTTTTTATTAAAAACGTGAGTTTACGTGATTTAAGTGGCGCAGTCGGATCGGATTGCTAAAAGTTGTGTAAATCGAAAATACTAAAAGTATTCAATTCGTTGAAATTTGCACATCGTTGGTGTTAACCATTAAAATCAAGCAAACGAACATTTCATAAACAAAACTTCCAAGTTCAAAGATTTCGATCAGAAATCCAATTCGTTTATAACCGAAAAGGCAAAAGAAAAATCTCCTATCGAAAAGATCGTCGCACAAGTCAGAATCAATTCGATAGTAAATCAACACAGTGCAAGACAGCATCACAGCCGAATCCAGACGAGTATTCCTGTTGCTCCTGCTGTTCCTGCTGTTCCTGAGTCGACACCAACCACCTGAGGGCACATCAGAGCTGGCTACGTGTCACACCCAACCGTCAACGAACGAGACCGAAAAAACTACAGTGGCAGCATCACTATCCCACCCATGAAAATATTTAACATCATCGTACTGTAAGTTTAATTTAAAAAATAAACTTTTGTAAATTTATTTATAAAGTCGAAAATGGCTAATAACGATAGAGATATTGACGATCTATTGAGTGTAATCCCAGAGTATAATGGGAATCCTAAAACACTTTCACGATTTATAAGACAAGTCGATGAAATATTAACTTTAATAACACCTTTAAATCCTTCAGAGATAAAGCAGAAAATAATACTTTTCAAAATTAAAAATAAATTAACAGGGCATGCTAATGAAATCATTTCAGAACAAAATTTTTCAAAATGGTCCGATTTAAAAAAGTTTCTTTTAAGTAATTACGATGATAAACAAAATATTCAAACAATTGTTATTAGTATTTGTCAATCTCAACAAAATAAAATGACAACATTCGAATTTCTGAAAGATATTCAAGAAAAGTATATCAGATTTCAAGCTAAAGTAAACCTAACTCCAGACATAACGGCTGACGCAAAGGCCGCGGTAAACGCTCTCATTCATTCTGTAGCAGTAAACACATTCATTAAAGCATGTAAAGATCCATATAGAAATAATCTCGCAACGCGAAACCCAACCACTCTAATGGAGGTTGAGGATTTATTAACAAATGACTTTCAATATTTAGAAGAAAAACCTAATAATAACAATTATAAACAAACATTCACAAAACCTCCAACACAATACTTATCTCCGATGTTAAAATATCCTGCAAAAACCCATCAACCAAGTAATAAACCTAACGTAACAAACTCCTTCAGATTCCCGTCACAACCGAGTAGAGTAATACAAAAACAAAACGAACCCACACCTATGTCAATAAGTACACGCACATTTAGAACAAAACCAAATTTTTTCTCCCCAAAACCCACATTCATATCGGAAGAATTAAATAATGCAGAAATTGAAAATGATAATACTGATTCAGAACCAATTGAATTAAGTTACGAGTATACTGAAACTAACCCTGAACCAGAAAATAATGAAGAAAATTTTTTAGAGGAACCACAACTGAACTTGAATCCTTAACAATTAACACAATTTCTAAATTACCATATATTAAACTTCAAAATTTATTCGTTTTAATTGACACAGAATCCTCACAGAATTTTATTAATAAAAATTATGTCTACACTAATAAACACTTATTCAAAATATTTAAAGAAAATTTTAAAATTCAAACAATAAATGGTGAATCCAAAGGAGATGAATACACATTCATAAAATATAAAAATAAGTCAATAAAAGTATATCTCTTCAATTTTCACTCTAGTTTTCATATTTTATTAGGCTATAATGCACTGCAAATTCTACAAGCTCAAATAAATCTTAATAAAGAAGAAATAAAATTACTAAACTATAGACATAAATTCCAACATTTTAAACGAGACCATAAACACCCAGTCTTTACAACAGAGACACTAGAAAAATCTACCATAAGAACGGAACATTTAAATGAACTAGAACTAGACGTATTAACAAAATTATTAAATAATTACACGGATTTAACATTACTACCGGATGGAAAATTAACATTCACTAACAAATTGAAACATAAAATTAAAACTACTGACGAAATACCTATTTATACACGTTCTTATAAATACCCAGAAATTTACAAAGAAGAAGTCGAGAACCAAATTTCAAAATTATTAGCCGATAACATAATACAACATTCGTATTCACCGTGGAGTTCCCCCATTTGGGTTGTACCCAAAAAATTAGACGCTAGTGGTAAGAAAAAATTTAGGATGGTAATCGACTATAGAAAACTAAATGACAAGACCATTGACGACAAATTTCCTATACCCGACATTTCTGAAATTCTCGACAAATTAGGTAAATCAAATTATTTTACCACACTAGATTTAACTAGTGGATTCCACCAAATAGAGATGGACCCCGACGATATTGAAAAAACAGCTTTTTCAACGGACAAAGGACATTACGAATTTAAAAGAATGCCTTTCGGCCTAAAAAACGCGCCTTCGACCTTTCAACGCTTAATGAATTATGTTTTACGAGACTTAACTAACAAAATTTGTTTTGTATACTTGGACGACATTATTATATTGGGTACATCTCTACAGGAACATATCGATAATATTCAAAAAGTTTTCCAAAAATTGCGAGAAGCGAATCTTAAGATTCAACTTGATAAATGTGAATTTTTACGTAAAGAAACCGCTTATTTAGGACACATTATAACCACAGAAGGGCTGAAACCAAACCCTGACAAAATTAAAACTATTCAAAATTTCCCATTACCTAAAACTCCAAAAGAAATAAAACAATTTCTAGGCTTACTAGGATATTACAGACGATTTATTAAAGATTTTTCAAAAATTACAAAACCATTTACTAAATGCCTGAAAAAAAATTCTAAATTAAATTTTAACGATAAAGATTATATAAAAAATTTCAACTTTTGTAAACTACTTCTCAGCAATAACCCAATACTTCAGTACCCGGATTTTGAAAAAGAATTTATATTAACCACCGACGCGAGTAACTACGCTTTAGGGGCAGTGTTATCACAAAAAGACAAACACGGAAAAGACTTACCGATAGCGTACGCATCGCGTACACTGAACGAACACGAACAGAACTACAGCACGGTAGAAAAAGAATTGCTGGCAATTGTATGGGCCACAAAGAATTTCAGACCGTACCTCTACGGAAGACGTTTTAAAATAATTACAGATCATAGACCCTTAGTCTGGTTGAACTCACTCAAAGAGCCCAATCAGAAACTCATCCGTTGGCGTCTTAAATTAGAAGAGTATAACTATTATATAGAGTATAAAAAGGGAAATCAAAATTATGTTGCCGATGCGCTTTCGCGAATTAAACCCGAATTTGAAATTAATTTCAAGAACACTGATATTTTTGAAAGTAATAACCCTGTAGTTCATTGCGTTTCAAAAGATTTCCAAATGTCTCGAGGATTTGCAGAACAAATAAATGAAAAATATGATACAAAAAATAACCTTGATAAAATTAAAATAATAAAAAATAAATTAGCTATTCAAAATTTTAAAGGAAAACAAATATTCCACTTAATTACTAAAAATAATTATACGGATAAACCTACACTTAAAGAAATATCCCAGTGCTTAAAATTATTAGTTGATTATCTGTGTCAAAATAATATTTATGAAATTGACATGCCTAAAATTTGTTCTGGATTAGACGGAAAAAATTGGAACGAAATAGAAGAATTAATTAGAAATGAATTTAAAGACTCAAATATCAAAATTAATATTTTTAATAAATTAACAGAGGTCCATAATTACGCCAGTTCCCTAATTGTAGAAACTTCAGACAGTGAAGCTACGGACACTTGTCACTCCGACGACGAAAATCCTGTAAATGGATTGAGTTATATCGAATCACCAATTAATATAGGAAAAAATCAAATCGTTATTAAAGAAACTAATAGTAAAAGTCAAGTAAAAATTGAAAAATTATTTGAAAATAAAGTATTAAGATATTATTTTTATTTAAACCCTATAAATAGTAGTAAAACAATAATTAACTTTATAAAAGAATATTTACAACCTGGCATAAATTATCATTGTCTTATTCCAGAAAAATTTAAATTAATAATTAATTCTGTATTACAAGTTATGTTTAAAGCAAATAGTTATCGACTTATATCCTGTAAAAATCTATTGATTGATATTCAAAATTTAGAAGAACAAACCGAAAAAATAATCAACTACCACGAAGATAAAACCAACCACCGAGGCATAACCGAAACATACGAGAAACTACGAAAAACTTACTACTGGCCCAACATGATCAAACATATTCAGAATAGTATAAATAAATGTCCAACCTGTTTAATAAATAAATATGAAAGGAATCCTATTAAAATTCCAATTATAAAAACCCCGACAGCAAATAAACCTCTAGAAATAATTCATATAGACTTATTATCACTAGAAAAAACTAAATTCCTGACAATCATTGATAGTTTTTCAAAATACGCTCAAGCCTATGAACTAAAAAATCAAAATGCAATTACAATAGTCGAAAAATTATTAAAATATTTTAGTCACTTTGGCATACCCAAGCAAATTATCTCGGACAACGGACGAGAATTTAATAATAAACTGTTAACAAATTTCCTAGCCATGAAAGGAATAGAAATAAATTTCATCAGCATTAATAACCCTAAATCAAATGGTAACGTAGAACGCTTTCATAGCACCTTAATTGAACATATGCGAATTTTGAATCAAAATAAAGAATTTAATCAATTTAACCTTAAGAATAAAATGAAATATAGTTTAATTGCTTATAACTCAACCATTCATTCGGTAACAAAAGATACTCCTTTTAACATATTATTAGGACACTTAAATACTAATATATTAGAAAATAATGAGGAACAAATTACAGATAGTTACGTACAAAATCATAAAGAAATAATGGACACTTTATATAATAAAATTAAAAATAATATTAATAAAAATAAAGATAAATACGCTGAAGAAATAACAGAAATCCCGGAGATTCCGTCTCAAGTTTATGAAAATATTCATAAAAGAAATACTGGGAAAATCGAAAAACCCAAGTTTAAAATTATTAGTGTGAAAGAAATTAAACCTGAGAGAGGACAAATAATAGATAGTCAAAATCGTAAAATTAAACTCAATCAAATAAAGAAACCTCGTGTTTCAGATGGACAGCCATAGTACACGGGACCCAGATACGAGAACAAACTGTCAACCCCGGCATAAACATAATAGAACTAGGTAAAACCTATATTCAAACTAATGAAAAATTTATATTTATAAATATAACATTAAGTTCAGTTATTAAACAATATCAAAATTTAATTGAACAAAAAGAAGTCCTTTATTCAAAAATTAAACATTTTCTAGCAGAAGAATTTATCCAAGTTCAAAATAATTATAATATTCTTGAAAACATACTGGACACAATAGGAAACAAAATCCACATTTTAAATAACGAAAGAAACAAACGCGGATTAATAAACGGTTTAGGTTCTTTAATTAAAGCAATATCGGGAAACTTAGACCAAGAAGACGCTCAAAAATATGACACTTTAATAGAAAACTTACAAAACAACCAAGAAAAACTTAAAGATAATTTAAACTTGCAAATTTGGTATAATCAAAACTTTACTAAACAATTCAACAAACAAATAGAAAATATAAATATGAATAATCAAATTATTACTAATAAATTATCAGAATTTCACAGTTTATTAGGACACGTTGTAGACGAGATCGATATACTAAATATAAAAGAGGTATTTAACCAACTACAATTTATCGCTAGTAACTTATATACAACCTTAATTCAAATAGAAGAAACTTTCACTTTCTGCAGTATTAACACCCTACATTTTGGCTTAATATCGCGCGACGAAATTAAAAATCTAGTAATTAATGAAATCAGAAATCCAATTAATAAACTATTAATTAATAACTGGAATAATAATCACCTTATTAAAACATATTGTAAATTTGAAAATAGCATCCTCAAAATTTTGATTAGTATCCCTATATTAAATGAAGAATCAAATCTCCTTCAATTCACACCTATACCTACCAAATTACACGAAAACACATACACTACTTTAGATATCCTACCAGGTTATTACAGCGAAGAAAATTGCAAAATAAAATATCTTTCAGACTGTACTAGATTAAATAATAAGCTTTATTTTTGTAAAAAGAATTCTATAACTGAACATCAATGTCTAACTGGCATGTACTGTAAGCATAATATTGGAAATTGTAATTATGTAAAAGTAGATAAGAGAAATGAAATATTTAACATTCCTAATACAGATATCACCTATATATTTTACCCCTATAAAGATAATGTAAAAATAGAATGTGAAAATGAAATTAAACAAATAATTATGGAAGGTTTATATTTTACACAAGGATGTATTATTAATAATGAGTTAAAAACAATTTCAACGAATTTCGGAAAATTTATAGATTTTAAAATTAATGTTAATAAAGAACAAAATCTAGTAAATAAAACAATAAATATTAAAAGCTTAGAAATAATTCATGAAAACTCACAAAAACCAATAACTCTAGAAACTTACGAACCTATCCATTCATACTGGAATATTGTAATAACTATAATATTAATATTAATAGTAATTGTTATTAGTTTTAAGCAAATAAAAAGTTGTAAACGGAAATATGATGATAAGTCAAAATTAAAATCTAATAAAGAAAGACAAGTATCATTTCCTTCAGTCTCTAACGAGAATAAAGAAAACTCTAACGGGGGAGGAATTATATGAAGACACCACCCCTAAACTTTATATTGTAGCGTCAACATTGCATCATTCTCTTAGTAGTTTTCCATTAGCTGAATCATCATATCTTCGTAATATAAATACTCTTGTGTTAGATAAGAAGACTCAGATTGTAGTTGCCTTTGTCGAGAGAAGTTTTGTAATCTAATTAAACCTGTATAATCTCATTTAATAAAAATAGTTTTTTTATTAAAAACGTGAGTTTACGTGATTTAAGTTACATATAACTTTATACAATAACATTAGAAAATCTGATGTGGACACCACATAACTTCCTTGAACGCGTATTAAACTATAGATATTTTTTAATTGCACATATCTGACATTAAATTTTAATTTTTTTCTTATTTTCTGTTCTAATTCATAGCAAACTTATTAAAAAAAAAATATATATATAATTTTTAAATTTACATATCTCGCTTATAAAAACGGCTAATTAAATCATTCTTAATGTGCTAGACGCACAATTTAATTCTCTAAAACTTTTATTTGCAGCATTTATTTCTAAAATCAGAATAATTCCATTTATTTCCAGAAAAACTGTTAGCAGCTTCATGTAATGTATCACTTCCGGTTAGTTCCTTTGAACCAAAATCTATTATGTTATTTCAATTGATATAGTAGTCTTATATACCAAATTTTAAAAGTTTTGGATTATATTTTGATATAGTTTTTCATTAAAATATATTATAGGCTTCAAGTAAAGTACCACTTCCAGAAGTTATATAATAACCAATAAGGGAGGTGCATAACTAGATGGTATAGCAGCCCTAAATACAAAATTTTAATTTTCTACGGCTTACCGTTTTTGAGTTATGCGAAATACATACGTTCGTACGTACAAATGTACGTACAGACGTCACGACGAAATTAGTCAAAATAGATTCAGGGATGGCCAACATGCGTATTTCCGCTGAAATCTGAGAACCGAAAATTTTCGCGATTACAATACTTCATTTACTTCGTACAAGAAAGTAAAAGAGTATATATATATATATATATATATATATATATATATATATATATATATATATATATATATATATATATATATATATATATATATATCTAAAACGATCTTGCAGACGAATAATCTAACAAATACTTTCCCATATTTCTTTCATACAAAGCAGGCCAGCAGTCATTAAAAGGTAAATGTGTATGAAAGAATAGAAAAATTATTAAAAAATTAAATTTTCCCAATTGTTTGAAAATAGGCTTTACATATTTTATTAAATTGAAATAACAAAAGAAAGACTAATTAATAATTAGACGACGTTTTGACCCTAAGCTTGAGGCCATTATCAAGTCAAAATTAAAACTTAATCACAAACAAAGTTCATTAGTTGAATATAAACTACATGTTGTATAAATATTTAATTAACTCGAACACAAAAATTAATTATTTAATAAAGTTTAAAATCTAGGAACAGCATGGTAATGCAAGTGAATATTTCGTATTACGTACTTATACAAAAATGTAATAATTATCGAATTTATTAAATTATTATGGATACGCAAAAAATTGCTTGAATATGTAACCAATGAAGTTAAAGAAACAAAAGTGAAAACATCATTTTCAGAATATGACTTTTCTGTCAGACTATCACTCAATCGGCTTTCAGCTCATGTCATCATATTTGTGAGACCGGTCCTGTAACCAGTTAGCTAATATTTCCCGACCCCTTCTTTATGCCAATCGAATAGCTTTGTGATAGTCAACAGTGAATTCCTTATCCAGTTGTAAATTATATTGATTAATTCGGCATCAGTTATAGTTGAGTCTTCGTATCGACACAGCATGAATAGTTCGTAGCAGCGACGGCTCGTGGATGATATTTGTGGGAGGGCTGAAAAAAATTATAATAAAAAATCACTGCGAGTTGAAAAAACCGCATTTTTATTGATATATATTTATTTAAACATATAACGGCGAAGTTGATGTCGTGTTTATGGGTGACTTTAATATAAACTATGATATTGCACAAAGAACAGTTTATTCCGATAAATTAAAAGACATAATAACATTAAACGGCTGTAAACAAATAATAAACGGATATACTAGAATCACAAATTCCTCCAAAACTATTATTGATCTAGTTATTACTAACAAATTTACTTGGTGAAGTGTTAGACAAACCGAAAATTACAGACCATAATATTATACAAATAAATTTACCAGATTACGTATCAGATCCCGTGGAAAATAGAAAAAAAGGCATTCAATTGACTTACCTAGAGTCGAAGACAAATTAATAACATGTGATTGGAAATATAAATGCAGTGATGTGAATATTGCTTTTAGTACATTTTATAGAAATATTAGCACTGTTATTGCGGAATCGACAAAAATAAAATCTAGTCATTTTAAAAATAATAGCGAACCGTGGTTTAATAGTGAAATTAAAAGAAGTAGAGAATTGAGAGATACAAATTATATAACACATATGCTTACTAAGGCTCCAGAAGATTGGTATAAGTATAAACAGAATAGAAATCAGTGCAAATATATTTGCAGAAAGGGACAAAAAATATTTTTTCAAAATAAAATTATTTCTAATGCCTTAGATATTGCAAATGAGTTTAATAAGTACTTTATAAACAGTATACAGGCAATCAACAATTCAATACCACAGCGAAAGTATGAAGAACTTATTCAGAAAGAAAGGTATACAATAATTCTGGAGAAATTTCATCCAATAACAATAGTGGAATTATATAAACATGTACAGATGACATAAACGCTAAATTAGTGAAAGATTTATATTATGTTATAGGTTACGCATTACGGAATTGGATTAATTTGTCGCTGGAAAAAGGAATCGTTCCCAAATATTTGAAGACATCGGTTGTTATACCTGTTCCGAAGGTGGAAAAGACATTTAACGATCATGAGTTTAGGCCTGTGAATATGCTTGCAAGTTGTGAGAAAATTTTAGAATCTATTGTGTATAAACAATTAATAAAACATGTTAATAATAACAGCATTTTAAGCCAATGTCAATCAGGCTTTAGAAACAGTCATTCTTGTGAGACAGCAGTGCAGTTAGTTGTGAACGAATGGAAACAGAATGTAGATTGTGATAGAGTTGTTGGGGTGATATTTTTGGATTTGAAGCGTGCCTTTGAGACTGGACAGGTCTATTCTGATGAAGAAACTGTGCTCATATGGGATAAAGGGTTCAGTGCTGGAATGGCTAAATGACTACTTGTCGGACAGAACACAAAAAGTAAAGTGGGGCGAAGAATACAGTGCCAATCTACAGAATAATTTAGGGGTACCGCAGGGTAGTATTTTGGGACCACTACTCTTTATATAAATGATGTATTTACCTAAATCAGTAAGTGAATGTGATATTAAATTATTTGCGGACTATACGTTAATGTATGTTAGTGGAAATAATTATAAGGATGTAATTCAAATGTTAATAGAGATCTGAAAAATTTAAGTAACTAGTTTGAAGCTAACGAATTAAAATTAAACATTGAAAAATGTAAGTACATGATGCTTTGTAATAAGAAAATGTATAAAAGTATACAAAGTGAAAAATTAAGAGAAACTGTGCAAATTGATAATTTTAAGTTAGAATTAGTGAATAAGTATAAATATTTGGGTGTGATATTAGACAGGGAGTTAAAATTTAAAGAACATATAGATTATAATAATTAAAAAGACTGCTAAAAAATTGGTTTTTTCAACAGAATTACATATAGTTTTAATTTATCGTTATATACTAGATTTTTAATATTTAATACAATTATTTTACCCCATTTCACTTATTGTGCAACAGTTATATATACCTATATATATATATATATATATATATATATATATATATATATATATATATATATATATATATATATATATATATATCGGCCGTGACGATTCCGTGGACTGGTGTCGGCTTCCGGCGTTCTGCGTACAGCTGGGCTTCCGTCGGTCTCTTCTCGTACGATGTTCTCTCGTAGCGTGATAGAGCTGGATTTTTGGTGTACAGCAGGGCCTTCTGAAGATCTCTTCTTACACGATATTCACTCGCGATGTGACAGAGTCTTTGCGACGATTTTTCGTTGAAAATTTTAATACTCAGTTAATCGTTGAAACGAAACGTGATTTTTTGATATTTGTATTAATCAATAATCCGTCTGAGTATCCTACCGACTGCGCCAATAACGTAAACGTGATTTACGGTTACAATAAAAAATTATTTATTATTTGACAACGAAAGATTACATTAGATTTTTCATACAAGTTGATACTTCAATCTCTCAACAGTAACTGACTTACAAAATGTGAATACAGAGTACAGGTTGTGTTAAAAGTGCTTATGCACACATAGTATAATATAACATATTGTGGGGAAAGAGAGTGGTGACTGTGCCTGGAATGTGCAGCGGTCGGCGGTTTTCATGGGAACGGGTGCTCTAACTCCTTCCTCCTTAGAATGGAACATCGTCGGGGATGTTCAACTGATGATTTCGGGGTGAAGGCCCTGGCTGGAGTTCTATGGGTTGATCCTTGGCTGGTCGTTTCTTCTTCTGAAAGAACCTTCTTTTGGCAATAACTGCGAAAATAATTGTACTAGTAATTGAAACAATGACATATAGAGTTATAATGTCCTCGATGTCTTAATTTTCTTGGATGTTTCCGAATTTGTTTATAGATGACTTCAGATCTTGAATATTTTGGATGTTGATACTCATCGTTGGAATTATGGAATTTGGATTGGTTTTTAATTGATTTGGAAATCTACTAAGATGATTGATTTGCCGAAAGTACGTCTCGAAATTTTTGAAATTTGGTTTTTAAATTTCAATTGGCATTGGTGGATGTTTCCTTTTGTACGTACGCCGTTCAGTGATTTAATATGATCATCAGAAGTTTTTAAGAGATAATTTTTATTTGGTATGGTGGTTACAAATTCAGTCTGGTATTTGGATGGGGTAGAAATAAGGTGAAATAATTTGGAAATCAGTTTCGTAGTTAATAGGGATTTCTAGAAAATATACAATTTTATTTGAATTTAGTTTGTAATTAACTGTTATTAATTTTTCAAATTCTAACATATTTTCGAATGTTGGCTCTAAAGGGAATTCATTATTATGATAGTTGTAATTTTTATTTAGTTCTAAATAGGAATCGTTTAATTTTATAATGCTAGGGTGCATTGTGTGTAATTTGCAAAAAGTTAATAATTTTTCTGATTGTAAAGTACTAAAAATCATACTGAATACGTTGTTTAGTTGTAAATATCGTGAATGGCTAATTTATTTAATTGCTGAGTTCCATCAATAACTATGTGCATTAGCTATTTAATTTTTGACTTTAAATTTTTTTTTCATTATGCTTTATTGTTACAATGGTTTGATTAAATTCTCCTATTAACTGATGGTTAACTGAGTATAGATTTTTTGGTTGATCGATTAATTTGTGTTGGTTTGTTTTCAAATGATTCGAAATTATATTATATCTTTTTTCATCTTCCGTATCTAAATTTAAATAGTGGATCCTAATCTATTTACTATTCCTCTTTTATATCTAGGTTTTTCGTAGTTAACAATTGAATGCCTAAACTTATCAACTATTGATTCTACTGTATAATTAATTATTTTATCGTGGTTAATAGAGTCTGCTAGGGTGACATTGTTTATGTAAATTGTGTGTTTGAGATTACTGTGTTGTGTTTTTAAATTATTGTACTGATCGAGGATGGGTTGTAGGTCGTGGAAGTGTAAGAAAAGTGTGTGTTGATTTCTGTAACTTTGCCGTCCCTAAATTGAGTGGTAAGAGTTCAGTGTTTTTTTTTTATAATGTTTTATTTCTAGTCCGTAGGTGTACGTGAGGTAGATGGATCTGGTAGATCGTAATTTGTATTAATATTCTTATTTATTTTTCTAGGTCTCTTAATATTTGACAAATGAATTTTGGGCTGTTTTTTATTATCTGTAGTGTGAATTTTTGCAGTTTTTAGATTTTGATTAATTGTTTCGATTCTTTCTTTTTTGAATTTTGGCTGCTTTGTTTTATTTACCTTCTGTTTATTGTGTACGTATATTGTTTCTGGGATTTTGGGTAGGTTTTCTCTAGTTTCGTTAAGTTTTTCAATTAAGTTAGTTTTATTATTTTGTAATTTTTCGTTAATGCTTTGGTATACTAATTTCGTTTTTTCGCGGTGATTTTGAATATAATCTTGCGTGATTCTTTTCTCTAATTCTATGTCTAAAGGTGAATCTGTATCAAAATGTCCGTTGATTACATCGATTGGTTTAAGATCCGTGGAACTATGGCAGGTATTATTGTAAGCTAATATTGCATAATTAACTTTATTTTCTATAATTTCATTTTTTTGGTTTTCTTGCAAATTAAAAAGTCGAATATGTTCAATTAATGTGGAGTGGAATCGTTCTATAAGACCGTTGGAGTTTGGGTGTTGTGAACTGGTGAAATGAATTTCGATTTTATGTAAAATGAATAATTCGCGTAAGATATTATTTTTAAATTCTGGGCCGTTGTCGGATATAACTAACTTGGGGATTCCGTGATGTGAGAAGAATCTTGTGAGTTTGTTACATATTTCAATTGCGTTAGTTGATGTGAAGGGTTTATTAGGGGTTGGAGTGATGTTATATTTAGTTTTTATGGGATTGCGCTCATATTTGGATTTTAAGCAGATTTCACACTGGTTTATATAATCGTTAATGTCTTTACATTGGTTAGGCCAATAATACTGTTTTCTAATTTGGTTATAAGTTTCGTGAATACCTTTGTGATTTGTTTTACCCTCGTGATAGTTTTTTATCGTGTCAGAGATGTCATTTTGATTTTCTAAGTCTACTAATTTTATATTACATTTAACAAAATTTATTTCTGAGTTTTTGAAATATTTCTGTAAGATTATACTAAATTGCTCATAAATTGGTTGTTCGAAATATAAATAGTATTTTATTTTGGGTACCACGAATTCTTTAACAAAATTTATTATATCTTTTTCGAAATTACTTTTTGAGATTTGTACTTGAAGTCTCATTTTATCAGTGCGTAGTTTGATGAATTTAGGTTTAGCGGGTGAATGTAAAACTTCCGAAAATATAAGTTGATTTTTTCCTACATTAACGGGGCTTTCGATAATGGGAATACCGATGACAGGGTGTTCAGGGTTAGAGTGTATTGTTGCGTCAGAGCCGTCTAGTTCTTCGATATTATGTGGTATGTCGTCGTGTTCAACAATTAAGGATTCATTGTCATTCTCAAATTTTTTATTAAAATCTTCCATAAACTTAAAGAAAGCGTCATTATTCGTGTCTTCTGTGTCGTTAGTATTAATTTCGAGATTACGTGGTGGGATACGTTTTAATTGAGATTTTGGAATAATTACATCTGCGTTATTAATGCAGTTATTATGAAGCTTTATTATTTTATCAGACTTAGTGTTACTTGTACGTGGTGTGGACGCGGCTTTAGCTGATGATAGTGAATGTTTATCTCGAATGCCGGTGTTCTTATCTTATCGTTTACTAGGTCAATGGTTGCTTCTATTGTTTTAAGGTTGTCGAGTCCTAATAATATGTCAAATTGATCATGGAAGTCGAAAAGATGATATTTGAGCATAATATCTGATTTTTTAAATAATTTTGAACATGGCATAAATAAACTAAAATTTTCAGTGGATGTACCATGTGCGGTGGAAATTTTAAAAGAATCATTTTGAATTTTGTTTTTGAAAAACTTATGTGCGCCACTCGGTTTTATGAAAGAGCGTGTACTACCTGTATCAAGAAGGACTTTTAAATTTTGTTCAGGGTAAATAGTGAATGGTAATTCGCTTTGATTGTTAGTTAAGTTCATTAATTCAAATTCTGTTCCGAGGCTATGAGTTCTAAAAAATTACTCGAGCTAGATTTTTGTTCATGTTCTTGGCTATCGTTGTCTGATTCTGGTTCGTAGATAAGAGCGTTATTTTCATCGTAATATTGTTCGTCATTATATTCCGTAATTTCTGTGTTATACAGTTGTTCGTTTGGTCGTGGTTGTGTTTGGGGGTAATGTCGTGTGTATTGTTGCGGTCGAGCTTGATTGTTGTAGCCTGATGGGCTTGGTCTGGGTACGAATGATTGTCGAGTGCTGACACTCATTGGAGTAGGGTTTGGAAATTGTCTATTGTGATTTGGATTAAAAACATTTTGTTTGGATGATTGAATTTGGTTAAATGGTTTATTTATTGAATTTTGAGGATATGGATTATGTTGGTATGTTAATTGTGGTGTTTGTGTAGGTGTGTATCTGAGTTGTGGTTGTTGATATCTGAGATGTGTGTTTGTGTGAATGAAATGTTTTGGTTTTTGTAGTGTGTGTATTTTGTTTTGTGCGCGTAAACAACTTTCAATTTGAAAATTGTTGGTGAGCATGTTCAATGCTTGGTTCATGTCTTTAGGTTTTTTTGTGCGCATGAGTGTGCCTAGTGGTTCTTTTAAACCGCGAAGCAAAATTCGCAGTGCGTACTAAAGCTTCGTCACCTGGGTTATTTAAAGTGACGTAGGAAATTTGTAAGTTTAGTAAATCTTGTATTTTATGGTAAAAATCGAAAGGTGTTTCACTATTTTGTTTTAATTCTGTTAGTTCTATTCCGAGAGTATAGCAATCTCTTTTATCCGAATGAGAATTTACTAGGGCTGATTTTATACAAGACCATGAGCTAAAGTTGGAACTAGCTAGATTTACGGCAGCATCGCCTTTAATTTTTGAAAGAATGGTCGACAACAGATATTCATTCTGAAAGTCTCCCGGTTCTCTGTATTAAAAAATTTAGTTAATAACTTTTCGCAGATTTCAATAAATCGCGGTAAGAGTTTAGGGTTCCCGTGAAATTCGGGAATCATATCTAAGTATTCTTTTTTCAATACTGGAGTAGCCATATTTATATTTAAATTATTAAATTCTTCTAATAAAGTTTCAATGTTATTTTCTATAGGATTATTATTAAGGGATGAATTACTGGAAGCAACTGAATCTGTATCCGTATCTGAATCTAAATTTAGTTGAATGATATCACTGATAGACATAAGTACTTACAGGAAAAACATCAACTTGTCCATGGGCTCGGCCGTGACGATTCCGTGGACTGGTGTCGGCTTCCGGCGTTCTGCGTACAGCTGGGCTTCCGTCGGTCTCTTCTCGTACGATGTTCTCTCGTAGCGTGATAGAGCTGGATTTTTGGTGTACAGCAGGGCCTTCTGAAGATCTCTTCTTACACGATATTCACTCGCGATGTGACAGAGTCTTTGCGACGATTTTTCGTTGAAAATTTTAATACTCAGTTAATCGTTGAAACGAAACGTGATTTTTTGATATTTGTATTAATCAATAATCCGTCTGAGTATCCTACCGACTGCGCCAATAACGTAAACGTGATTTACGGTTACAATAAAAAATTATTTATTATTTGACAACGAAAGATTACATTAGATTTTTCATACAAGTTGATACTTCAATCTCTCAACAGTAACTGACTTACAAAATGTGAATACAGAGTACAGGTTGTGTTAAAAGTGCTTATGCACACATAGTATAATATAACATATTGTGGGGAAAGAGAGTGGTGACTGTGCCTGGAATGTGCAGCGGTCGGCGGTTTTCATGGGAACGGGTGCTCTAACTTACATATATATATATATATATATATATATATATATATATATATATATATATATATATATATATATATATATATATATATATATATACCGGATGTAACACGAAAACTGAAACATAGGCGTTTAACAAATTAATTAATGTAACATAAATTTAATTCAATAAAAACATCAACAAACTAAATATTCTTAAATTGTTAAATTAGATGTTCAAATAGTCCACCGTTTTGAGCTAAACAATAACCTAATCTGTTGTAGAAGCTTTCTCGAGTATTCTTTAATTGTCGATTATTTATTTTCTGGCATTCTTGTAATATAGCATTTTTAAGTTGTTCTAAATTCTGGTATCTTTTTTTTATAAACATAAGATTTTAAATGGCCCCATAAAAAAAATCGCACGGATTTAAATCTGGCGACCGTGCTGGCCAATTAACTGGTCCATTTCGTCCTATCCAGCTTTCAGGAAATACATGGTTTAGATATTCCACAACTTCTCTAGTGCTATGTGCAGGGCAGCCATCATGCTGGAACCACACATTTTCTTTGTTTGTTTCAACAATTTGTGGTCCAACAGCATTAATTAATAAATTCAAATATGATGCTGAATTTATCTGTTGGATGAAAAATTCCTGCCCACACATTGACAGAATTGTGTCATCGATTCTACAATATTATGTGGATTATTTTGTGACCAGTACCGATAATTTGGTTCGCCATTCATGGTAAATGTGCATTCATCTGTGAATAAAATACTACTTAAAAATTCTCTATTACAATTTGATGTCTCCATCATTATCACAGAATGAGGCACGCAGTTCAAAATCTCGTTCCAAAATATTTTGGTGGTTTTGAAATTTAAAAGGAATGTATTTATGTTTTTTGAGAATTCTATGCCCTGTCATAAAATTTATATTTAGTTCTCTGGAAATTTCCCGCACACTCATTGTTGGCTCCCGTTCTATTAAAGCAAGAATATTTTCTTCATTGTTATACATTCTTTCATTTATTTCTTTCTTGAAATTTAGTGTTCCTGTCTTTTCAAACTTTACTATAAACCTCTGAATAGTTGCCGTACTAGGAATATCATGATGCTGCCAAATAGCGCTAATATAGTCACGAATTAGTCGTAAACTATGGCCAGAATAATGCCATTTAATTATTTGCAACTTTTCTTCATCTGAATAATTATTCATTTTTGATAATAATAAACCCTAATATTGATTAATTATCACAGTTGGTCAAACTAAATACTAATAATTTGACGTATAAAACGTTACGCATTTGTTCATCTCTTGTTTTTAATTCCATGGCTATTATTATTAAATTGAAATTACGTGAATTTTCAAATTTAATTTCTGCAGTTATGAAGTAGTCAAAATGAATTTTGTTTATTGATTCGGATGTAGAATTTTATTTGAAACAGTTTTTCCTAAAATAATTATGGAAGCAATGCGCACGGAAAAACTGATTTGCCATGTTAAACGCCTATGTTTCAGTTTTCGTGTTACATCCGGTATATATATATATATATATCGGATGTAACACGAAAACTGAAACATAGGCGTTTAACATGGCAAATCAGTTTTTCCGTGCGCATTGCTTCCATAATTATTTTAGGAAAAACTGTTTCAAATAAAATTCTACATCCGAATCAATAAACAAAATTCATTTTGACTACTTCATAACTGCAGAAATTAAATTTGAAAATTCACGTAATTTCAATTTAATAATAATAGCCATGGAATTAAAAACAAGAGATGAACAAATGCGTAACGTTTTATACGTCAAATTATTAGTATTTAGTTTGACCAACTGTGATAATTAATCAATATTAGGGTTTATTATTATCAAAAATGAATAATTATTCAGATGAAGAAAAGTTGCAAATAATTAAATGGCATTATTCTGGCCATAGTTTACGACTAATTCGTGACTATATTAGCGCTATTTGGCAGCATCATGATATTCCTAGTACGGCAACTATTCAGAGGTTTATAGTAAAGTTTGAAAAGACAGGAACACTAAATTTCAAGAAAGAAATAAATGAAAGAATGTATAACAATGAAGAAAATATTCTTGCTTTAATAGAACGGGAGCCAACAATGAGTGTGCGGGAAATTTCCAGAGAACTAAATATAAATTTTATGACAGGGCATAGAATTCTCAAAAAACATAAATACATTCCTTTTAAATTTCAAAACCACCAAAATATTTTGGAACGAGATTTTGAACTGCGTGCCTCATTCTGTGATAATGATGGAGACATCAAATTGTAATAGAGAATTTTTAAGTAGTATTTTATTCACAGATGAATGCACATTTACCATGAATGGCGAACCAAATTATCGGTACTGGTCACAAAATAATCCACATAATATTGTAGAATCGATGACACAATTCTGTCAATGTGTGGGCAGGAATTTTTCATCCAACGAATAAATTCAGCATCATATTTGAATTTATTAATTAATGCTGTTGGACCACAAATTGTTGAAACAAACAAAGAAAATGTGTGGTTCCAGCATGATGGCTGCCCTGCACATAGCACTAGAGAAGTTGTGGAATATCTAAACCATGTATTTCCTGAAAGCTGGATAGGACGAAATGGACCAGTTAATTGGCCAGCACGGTCGCCAGATTTAAATCCGTGCGATTTTTTTTATGGGGCCATTTAAAATCTTATGTTTATAAAAAAAAGATACCAGAATTTAGAACAACTTAAAAATGCTATATTACAAGAATGCCAGAAAATAAATAATCGACAATTAAAGAATACTCGAGAAAGCTTCTACAACAGATTAGGTTATTGTTTAGCTCAAAACGGTGGACTATTTGAACATCTAATTTAACAATTTAAGAATATTTAGTTTGTTGATGTTTTTATTGAATTAAATTTATGTTACATTAATTAATTTGTTAAATAACAACCTACCTTAAATATTTTATCGAGTTTATTATCTTATTATTCTTAAATAATAAATCTATAAAATATTTTGCCTTAATATTATTAAATTTTTATTTAGAAAATAAATATTTAGTACGAAAAATGATTTTGACAATTAATTCTGACATTGACGTATAAAACGTTACGCATTTGTTCATCTCTTGGTTTTAATTCCATGGCTATTACTATTAAATTGAAATTACGTAAATTTTTAAATTTAATTTCTGCAGTTATGAAGTAGTCAAAATGAATTTTGTGTTAATTCATATTATATATTTAAATAGTTACAGATTAAAAGGCTTATTTTTTTTTTTATTTTATTCTGGCTTCATGGCGGACCAACTGCTAAGGTCATATGCCGCCATTACGCCCTGATCTTGCGTTTTAGATCTTATAGTCAACAGCAACGCGGGTTTCTCGGGACGGTCACCCATCCAAATACTCCCCGCGCGCAACGTTGCTTAACTCGCGTTATCGCATAGATCAGTTCCAACGAGTTGAGCCATGGCCGTTGACAAAAGGCTTATTAAAAAATGCTCTATAAAGCGATGGTGGTGTAATGGTCAACATAGTTGCCTTCCAAGCAGTTGATCCGGGTTCGATTCCCGGCCATCGCACTTGTTTTACTTTCTAGATAATTTTAACTATGGCTTCATAAAACTGTTAACAATTAAATGATGTTTAAGTTCTCCTGAATAGAGCAAATGATCTAGTTTGGATTATTTTCTCATTTTCTAAACATTTCCAAACTCTAAACACATTTGAGAAAAAAAATTCATATAAAAGAGGCATAACACTTCCAGCGATCATTTGGAACCTGACTTTTTAATCCCTCCATTCAAACTAATCGATGATTCTATTAGAAATTCTTATTTTCAGACAAACGTATGCTCTATGTAGATTATAAAATATATCTACATAAAATGAAAATTTCTTGAAAACTTTACAAATACAGAAAGAGTTACTCAGTAAAATACTTATCCCGTGATGCTATACTTGGCTTGGTAACGTGTGCACAATAATGAACTGTAAAAATGGTAATATTTTGTACCGATTCTAAGCGAAAGTTACAGGATTGTATTAAATTTATTTACAATTTTTAATACTCTGCCGGGAAAATCTATGTTACTTTTCAATTAAAAAAATTGTTGCTTATGGATTTTTTTTCTTTTTTATGCGATATTTGGGATTAACTGTTCAAATAAATCAGTTTTACTTTTTACACCAATTGAATATAAATAATAAGAATATGGGTCGATATATCACTGAAGAGTTAAAAATTATACATTAATACAGTCCTGGAACTCCATTCAGTATTGTGTATAAGTTGCAAAGACAGAATAGCATCACGAGATAAGTACTTTACTGATATTTTCATCTTTCCTAAATATATTTTGTAATCTGCGTAGAGTAGTAGCATCGATTAGTTTGAATGGAGGAATTTAAAAGTCATTCTTCCTAATGATCGTCGGACGTACGATAATATGTCTAATTATTGGTGCAGAAAAATAGTTTTTTCTACTACTGTCAATTTTTTTTACTTTTTTCACTAATATCAGTATGCGAAGTACGTGATTTTTTCATAACTTACATTACCATGACATAAAGTTAATAAAAACATATACCCGATAAACCATGCAGCATGAACGACTTATTGATCTGTCGCAAATACCGATAGAATATGAAATTGCTTGGACTGTTGATATTAAAGGATTTAGTAACTAATTTGCCAAATATAAAACATGTAAAATAAAGTATGTATAATTGTTAAACATCTATATTCATTTTCTTATTTAGATTTTTTTTTTTAGGTGGTCTTCCATTGTGAAAGAAAACAATATTTTATTTTTGTCCATTAATCTTAAGTTGGTGTGTATTACAGTATAGTTCTAGAGCCTTAAGTTTATTCTGTATGTCTTTCGGGGATGTTGCGAATATGACGATATCGTCAGCATATTGGAGAGATAATATGTCTGTGTGTCTGTTAATAAATATGCCTTCTAGAGCGTTTTCTTTTAGGTTTTTTTCTAGATCTGAAATATATATTGCGAAAAGTAATGGACTGCTACAATCTCCTTGGAGTAATCCTTTTGTTATTTTTATACTTTCTGTGTATTCATTGTTTATTTTCACTTTCATGTAAGACTCATTGTATATGTTACTCAGTATTCTCGTGATTTTTCCACTGTAACGTTCAATTCTTCTTCGCGGCATTTTTGTGCAACTTGTGCTGACAGCCGTTCCGGTTGTGTGGCGTTGCGCAGCGGAAGCGGTCATGGTCTCTTGCTTGCAGATCGTGAATTAGGCTACACGTGTTTTCTGTTACCGCTGTGGAATTTGCTTTACCTGAACGACATTTAAATTTGATAATCGTTGATTATTTATTCTGCGTTGAACTAACATTCTAAGTAAGTAGTATTCTAGATTATTTTATCATCTTACAACGTTTTTGGTTGTTTATGCTCAATCTAGTTAGCGTGTCAATCTAGTTAGCGTGTTAGCATAATTGTTGTTACTGGTAGTGTGAGTTTCGTTTTAGCATTCCGGTTTCTAAATTTATTTCTTTTTGTTTGGATTCTCACCTATCACGGCGAATAGTTATTTTCACACCGATTAAAATTTTGGGAGGGTTAATTTATTAAAATCTGTAAAGTTGGGTTATAAATCATCTGTGTTGTGAGCACCGTAATCGACAGCGATTCCATTTTTTAACGGCGGCTCTGTTCATCTCAATGTCATCATTCATCGAGTGAATGTGCGTGTGCCTGTGACAGACGACTGGACTTAGACTTTTTGGACGATCCCAGAGTAAGTCTTGTGCTGTAGCACTTTTTGCAGGTTAGTTTACAACCTGGTGAGACGTAGAGTTTCAGTAGCGCTGTAGTTAAGTGTTTTAGTTATAAGTTTGTTTGGTTGGCGTGAATTTTTAGTATAGTTAATTAGTTTTGGGATAATTCACAGCCAACACTAGTTACTGAAACTCTGGGGCTCTGGTGTTCTTGATGCTTTTGCATCATCTGTCGCAAAAGTCCGTTTTCTGCAAATCACCTTCATCGTATCACCTTTTTTGTTTCCTTTCTTCCTCCCTGCTTTGCGTAAAATCAATCAAAGATTTTGTTAGTTCTCAAATTTTGCTATGTATTCATTAACAGTAGATTTGTAATATATTTGTAACTTTGTTTATAGTCATACTTGTATTCTTTGTAAGTAATTTTTTCTTTTGAGAGCTCATAGTTAGAAATAGTTTAGCTGTTTAGAAGGATTTGTGCTTCATTTTGTGTTGAGTATTAAATTCATTTATACTACATTGTTTGGACTAGTTACTGGCGCTGTGTTGTACTGTTTTAGCGTTGATACCAGCCAGAAGGGATCATAGGCTGAGACGATAGCTGATTCTGGGTGTGATTCGCGTGCGGCTTGGATCCTGCAATAGCACGACCACGTTTACCTCGGATTCACCAAGAAAACCTATCCGGTCGACTGCCGCTGACTGTCGATCATACTCATCAGCTGCTGAATACTATCTCACCGGCAGAAATTCACGCCTAAACTACGCTGAATCTTACGGACAACTACAACACCGCCTGCCTTCACTAATACGTCTTCTCGAGGAAATCTCCGTGCTGACCGTATACCTACGTTAGCCAGGAAGCCCCGCTTACCACCCAGAAGCTCTTGATCCAGCAAGAAGATTATTAGCTAGCTTTAGTTTACACACACAATTTGCTGCACAAACTGTAAGTTCATTTTTTGTTTGCTCTATTATTTATTTTGCATCATTTCTAAGATTGTATGTTACGCTTTAGCTCATTGATTTTGTATTCACCATTCAGCTCTCATTAAATTGTACATTTTTATTTAGTGTGTATTCCTCTTTCTTCCCATCTAGTTCCAAGTCACTAGATTCTTTTTCAGCGATTATTTCAGACTTGGTGGCGCTCTCTTTACCCCGACCCGCTCGTGCAACTAACATCCGTCGGTCACTTTTGTGGGCGTTCTCGAACGGTAAGTTTTTACCCGAAAAGGCGTCACACCACTCACCCCGCATTTAAAGATTTTTTCCCAAAGAATATTATGAGGAACAGAGTCAAAAGCTTTTTTAAAGTCTATGAATATTGCAAATAATCCTTTTTTTTTGTTTAAGTAGTTGCATGTGAGCAACCGATGTTATGGTGAATATATTATCAGTACAGGAGCGGTTTCTGCGGAATCCTGATTGTGCTTCTGGTAATATATTCCAGCTTTCGGTCCAGATTTCTAGTCTTTTCGTGATGATGCTAGTTAGAAGTTTAAGGATGGTGTTGAGTAATGATATTGCTCTATAATTTTCCGGGTCTTCCTGGATACCTTTTTTGTATATAAGTGTCGTTTTTATTTTTGTTAAATCAGCTGGAACTTTTTCTTTGTCCATGAAGCTTTATAGAATTTTTCTTAGTATTTCTTTGCCACTCTGCGGTATATTTTTTAATTGCTCGTTGGTGATTGAATCTTCTCCTGGCGCTTTATTGTTCTTAAGGTGGGGTTTCGAAAGGAAGCTTATGATTACATCCGCTGTATGCTCTCTGTCGGCGCCACCCGTACTTTTGCAAAGCGCGGCATCGCGTACATGTGTACTGTAAGTCAAATAAATAGAGCCATAGCCTCCTTACCAATATTTGGCATTAACGCTTGTAATGACGTCACACGGTCTACGTAAACTATCAACTATCAAGTTGCGTGCAGTTATGAAGCGATATATCAGGGTAGCGACTAACCTGGAAAACCGGGAAAAGTCAGGGAATTTTATATTTCTGGAAAAGTCAGGGGAAAGTCAGGGAAAAAAGTTTTTTGTTCTTTAAATTTTTTAATTTAATTTTAGAAAAATAACTACAAACTTTTATTTCAAACTGTATTTAGTTATTTTTAGATTTTATTGGCAGAATACCCTTTATTAGATAGATAGTATAACTTTATTGGCAACAAATACCCTTTATTGCTTCTTAAGAGTGAGAACCGCCATCTATGAAAATATAACCGAAGGATGTTTACTAATTGAAAACTGTTTTGTTTTGTCTAACGTTTCTACCGCGCTATGTTTTTTCTGTATGCAATATTTAAGGTTGTGTCTTTGCCTGTTTAGAAATACAAATTGATTTTGCTTTTACTATAAATTTAATAAAAAAAAAAACAATTATATTACAATATAAGTATGATATAATATATGAAATGTAACCATAAATTCATAAATAAGTCAATATTCTAGAAGTCAGGGAATTTTTTTACTTAATCAGGGAAAAGTCAGGGAATTTATTAATGTTACTTGAATCGCCACCCTGTATATGTATGTTAGGTATCATTTATAATAATGCCTAGGTTTCGAATGAATGAATATTGAGCGTAGTACAGTTTATATTATATTTATTGTTACACAACTGTTACAAACACATTATTATAAACATAAGTAGGTATAAAATCACAAAATTTACTTAAATATCGTTGAAATATCAATTGTTTATCTTAAATGTCACACAATTTTAATTTCATTAATTCTTCTCTCCGACAAGCACCGAAAACACCAACAATTAGAGATACCTACAGAATGAATAATTATTTTTAAATGAATTTTATGAATTTATTGCTGTGTTTACCTTCATCATTATAAATTGATCATTATTTGCTTCTTTAATAAATGTATGTATTCGTATCGTAATGTATTAATACGAAACTTAATGGGGTTTCCCATCCCGTTTTGTAATATAATATTACGATACTTATATCGTAAATAACTATTACCTTACTTACATATTTACGAATAATAACATTTTTTTAGCCGTGTTTATAATCATTTAAACTTTTTACAATAATATTTTTAATTTCCGTTTTTTAATATATTTAGAATTTGACATTTTATAATCTCTAGCTGTAGTATAATTATTAAGCAATATATTTGAGGTTGTTGAAATTATAATGTTTAAAATTTTAGAGAGATTAATTTCACAAGATAAGCAATTTTCTTGTATTATATAATTCAATGTAAAATATGAAAATACACCTTTTTCGAAATACGCGATTTACCCATAGAAAATAAATGGATAAAAGAAACAGATAGCTATAGTTACCTAGAAGTAAAACTTACTTCGGATGGAAGAGACGACACAGACATCAGAAATAAAATAAATAAAGGACGAATAGCTACAGCAAAACTACACTCTCTTCTATGGACTAATACCATAACAAAACATACGAAACAACAATAATTTTTGTTATATTTAAATTTTTTGTGAATATACGTTCAACAGTAGCACAAGATTGTGGTAAAGTACATAAATTTAACATTAAATCAGACAAAAGAGGACATGTAAAATAATTGTCCCCCAATTTTAATTATAAAATTTTTGTCCAAAATTTCTGAACATCTAAATTATTAAATTCGGTTAAATTAGGGAGCATTATTGTAGTAACAATACAAACTTACAAACTTTTTACTTTTATCTTTATTGTAAACAATTTTTGAAATGTATTTTTTACTTTTATATTTATTGTAAATAATTTTTGAATACGCCCAAGATTTATATAATTTTTTATTAAATTCTTTTTCTCCCTAGATGAACCTTAATATCCCTAGATCTAGACCATTTTCCCTAGGTCTGGCAACACTGATGCTTAGTACAAATGAGATGGAATAAGATTCATACTATATCGTTCTAACTAATGTAACTACGTATAAAGCCTTCTTTATTTATTTTAGATTACCATCAGCGCCATCTGTTACAAAAGCGTTGAACTATTTCGTGTGAAAAATCAAAGCAAATCGTCTGAATTCTTCAAAACTTCACAGTTTTAAGAAAATATAAACAAAGGATTTAGTTCACACTTGAAAATAATTAAACTATAAGCAATTCGCTAGGTTTTCATGAAAAGTTTGGAGTAAATAAGGGCTTCAAATTTAAAATATTAGCATTTTAAATAACAAATTTTTGCATCATTTTATGTTTTGGCTCACATATTTTTTTCTCAACAAAGTTAGAGTGAATTCAATTATATGAAAACAATCAGCAAATTTTTAGCTATCTTTTGGTATATTACTTAATAATATGAAGTATATAGTTTCTTTTTAAACTGTGAAGTTCTTCAAAAGCTCTTTCGTAGACTATCGAAACGCCACCTTAAGGTTTCTTAATGTGATTTCAACTTCTTGGATTGTTACTTCTTGATCCAGGTAGGGGTGTCTTACGTCAATTATTAATGTTGGAGTTGTTTTACAGTTGAACCATATTTTGTAATACTCTGTGACCGTATTAATATTTAGGGCAGATCGGTGGCAACTTTTCGAGTTGAATTTCTTTACGGCAGTCCAAAATTCTTTCTGATCTTCGATATTTTCCATAAAATATTTTAAATTGTTGAAGTGATTTTGTTTTTTTATTTTCAGGGTCTTTTTGTATTCGCTTTTTGATTGCGTATATACATTTACTGTACATTCACTAAAGTTTTCTTGTCTACATTGTTTTAAGTTTTCTCTTGTTTTTCTTTTTAATAGGTAGCATTCCTTGTCATACCACTGTTTGTTCACAGTGGTATTTGCACAGGATTGTAATATTCAGTTTTTCTGAGACTTCCATGATTGCTGACTTTAACTCTGTGAGTGTTTCTGAAACTCCGATATTAGTTAGGTTGCTGAGAATTTTATTTTTTAGTTTTTCGGTATATAATTCCTTTTTAGTTTCGTCCCATTTAGTTATTTTATGAGTGTATTTGTTATTGTATTTATTTTGGTCCTTTTTTTCCTGTTCTGTATTTAATAATATTATAAGGGAGTGGATTAAATGGTCTGAGATTACTATATCATCTTTTATACAGGAGGTTTTAATTATATGGGCTGCAGATATATTTACCCATGCTAGATCTATTGTGCTCTTGCCTCTCTTGTTTATGAAGGTATAATTCCCAGGATAGTCATTATCTGTTCTACCGTTAATAAGGTAAAAACTTTCAATTTCCATCAGTTCAGTTAAATTTCTTCCTTCTTTGTTAATATATTTATCATTTGATTTTCGGATATTTGAGAGATTTGTATATGTCAGTTGTTCTTCAGTACACTGGTTAAGATCACCAACTCTTGCGTTAAAATCGCCACCAATTATAATTCTTTGTGTTATGTTATCTGTACTTAGGTCGCTTAATGTGAGCTTTAAGAGGTCCAGTAGAGTATCATAATTATACGATGGAGAGAAGTATATTGAACCAATTATTATTTCTTGACTTTTGATTTTTATTTTAATTATTATCCAATGCAGGTTATTTGTAATTATGTTGTATTCAATATTCTTCGAGATAAATATTATCAGGCCTCCTATTGCTCTTCCCGTTGAAGCCTCTTTTTTCGCTGGACTTTGTATTATTTCATAGTTGTTTAAAAAATTTGGTTTTGTTGTTACCATATAGTTGGCCCATGTTTCACTCAGGCATATGATGTGTTGCGTAAGTATTGATTGTTCTTCTTGTTTATTTAAATTGTATATATTGTTAAGTCCTTGACAATTCCAATATATGATTTTAATCATTTGAGTCTTTGATTGCTATTTTTCTGTATTTCTCAAGATGTAGCTTCTCTGTTGGTCATGTTTGTCCATTGGACTTTTGGTTTGTGCTTTAGTTTTATTTTTATCGTTATTATTATGACTCGGTGTTTTAGGTGTGCTTCGTGACGTTGTGAACTTTTCTGTTAAATTTTGGTATATGAGTGGCTCTGTTTCTTCCGGTTGTTCATGTTCGTTTTTGTTATTTTGAATTGCTGTTGGAAGGGATGTTGATAATCTTCTATTCGTTTTTTCATTTTCTATGTTATGCAGTTCATTTATTTTATTTAAATTTTCTTCTTTAGTATTGAGGTCTTCATAGGTGTATATTTCGTTGTTAATGATTAATTTATCATATTTTAGGTAGGCTTTATAGCCTTCTCTTTTAGCTTTAATCAGATGTGGTTTGAGTTTCTTTCTTTCATTTACAATTCCTTTTGGATAATCCTCTTCTATTATTATTTTTTCGTTCTGGTTTTTCAAAAGTTTAGCGTTTTTCAGTATTTCATATTTAATGCTTTTTGTTTTTAGTTCTACAATTGTTGGGCGTGGTATATTATTATCGAAATTTTTTCCCATTCTTCTAGCTGTGTCAACTTCGTTTTCGATGTTAATATTCAGTTTGGTTTGAAAAAATGATTTGAGTGTATTCATGATGTTTTCGCTTTTTTCTTCTTTTTTTCTTTGAGTTTTCTTTCTAGTTCTTCTATTTTCTTCTCTTTATTTTTTAGATCCCTTTCTAAATGACTACATCGAGCTTCTATTTTTGTGACTTGTTCATTATATTTATCCAATTTTGTGTCTAATATATTTCCATTTTTTATGAGGGTATTTAGTTGTTGTTGCATGGGTTTTAGTAGTTCTTTTATTTCATCTATGGATGCCAATATTATTTTATTTTATTTTAATGATTTTGTTTGTTTATTTATTTTACATATATTTGGGAACACTGTTTTTGCGCTATCAGCGCGCCGCGCCACCTAAAAATCTAGCAAGATACGAATACTTCTGTCAAGGAGAACAAATTCAAACAACAACAAATTATACATACTTAGGGATAGCATTCACAACTTCCGGAATGTTCAATGAAAATGCAAGAAACTTTATTAGCAAAGCTAACAGAGCTTCGGGCGCTATAAAAAGCACCTTAGCTAAAGCAAAAATAGTAAATTGGAATACTAAAATCAAACTTTATCATTCGATAGTAATACCGACATTATTATATGCATCAGAAGTATGGGCAGTAAACCAAATGGAACAGCTAGAAAAAGGACAAGCCAACTTCTTTAAAACAACCATGAATTGGAGAAAAACAACTGCCAACCACATCATTAGAAGAGAAACAGATCAACAGAAAATAGAAATTCACATTTTTGCCCGCATGCTGTCATGGTGGCTAAAAATCTTAGCTATGCCCGAATACAGATATCCGAAAATCTGCTACAACGAATTAACTCGATTAACAAATAAATGTAACTACGAAGAAAATAAGCTAAGAAAATACAACTGGGCGTTTGCAATTAAAACAACGCTATATAAACTAAACTATTCAGAACTATGGAATTCACAAAACGCCACAGAAATTCGAGACGAACTCGAAAATATACTCACCCAATATAACCGAAAAATTTATGAAGATGATACAATAAAAATCAATAACTCTATACGAAATCCACATTATAGAGAACTTCAATTCGACCAATCCTATCTCCTACTAGACATAAAATTCCCTATAATAAAAACCTTTAGTTATTTTAGAATATGCAGAGGTGAACAAGATTTCCTCTTCTACCACGGGGGTGCGGCTCACAAATTCCTTACTGAAAGCAACTGTACAATATGCAATCTCCAAGAAAAAGACGATCTCCATCATTTCTTCCTAAGATGTCCCATTTATACACCAGTGCGCACCAAATATTTACATAATATAATTGATACCCTGCCACAAAACTTAGACTATAACTACCTATTTATATGTAAAACTAAATTAGAAATACACAATATATACAATTATATCATAGCAGCCATAAAAATAAGAGCC
The DNA here is from genome assembly GCA_947425015.1 of Pterostichus niger. NCBI lineage: Eukaryota > Metazoa > Arthropoda > Insecta > Coleoptera > Carabidae > Pterostichus > Pterostichus niger. Next base: position 9,641,149 of record OX380351.1, on the reverse strand, counting down.
TTCGCGATGAATATGTAATTATATAATGCCATACTAGTGTCTTAATATATATGTTACCAAACTCCTTTGTTATAAACTGTAAGAGTTTTATAAACAAATAAATATTATTATTATTATTATTATTATTATTTTCTTATTTATGTTAGTTTTATTATACCGGGTGTCTACTTTTTTTTGTTATATAGGAAATTCAATGGTAAAATTTTCATTACGCAATAAATTTTTCAATATTAATTTTAGAGCAAAAGTTTAAATAGAAAAGGTGTTCAGAATTAAAAACTGCGTCCAACGAGCTCTTATTTATTGATTACGCAAATGTTATAAATTTTAGAGTAGTCTTGAAATATTCTATGTACAGCACAGCTAACGACTCGTGGCAGTTAAGCAGTGGTTGTGCGCAGAGTGAGAAAGTATTCGAATTGAAAAGAGAAAGCTAATCCGCTCGAAAGTACACTTCGTGTAGCAAGTTACTTCTTTAATTCATGATTTCTGTTAAAATTGAAATAAAACATTTTCATATGTAAATAATAATTTTTAATAATATTCTCATACAATTTTAAATTAAAAACAGAATTTTTTCGCTATCAATATTTATTCATATGCACTGAAACAAATTATACTCGTATATACACAAAAATAATTGGAAATTTTCACTCTCTCTCTTCATAAAATTAAAAATGTTAGCGATTATTTCGCGACGTTGGCTACTGAGCGCGCGTCCGTTCAATTTACTCTTAAAATTTTTGCACAGTGTGTACTTCACTCTGCGAAATCAAAAATTTTATGCAGTCCCCACTGATTTTCACCCCCACTCTAGTACCCATACCACTGCGCATCTTGTCTCAACTGCCACGAGTCGTTAGCTGTTGTAAGAGGCGTGTTTTTAAGGTAAGTACCGTTTTGAAATTCCGCCGCTGTAGCGCTGCGGTCGGCATTTGGCACATGGACACTGTGTACCGCACTCTGTTGACAAGCGACAGTTGTTATTACATTTATATTCGGCGTCTTTACTAATCTTTAGTGAGTATTTGAAATGCCTCCTCCGATTGAGAATCTGTAAAATACGCGCTGTGATTCGTTTTCTTTGTGCTAAAAGCGTGAAATCTGCTGAAATTCATCGTCAGATCAGAGAAGTATATGGAGAAATCATTATGAGCGATGGGATGGTACGGAAATGGGCTAATCGAACTCAAGAGCTGATCGGATCATTTGGCTGGAAACAATTTGATCACTCTCCATACAGCCCCGATCTAGCGCCCAGTTCCTATCACATATTCCTGCATTTGAAGAACCATCTGGGAGGTCAGCGCCACGACGACGATGAAGACGTCAAAGCGACCGTGTTGTAATGGTTGTCTAATCAGGCGGCAGATTTCTACGAGGATTGTATTCAAAAGCTGGTTGTACGATACGATAAATGCCTAAATATTGGTGGAAATTATGTAGAAAAGTAGATTAAAGTACAAGTTTTCATTTAAAAATAAAATTGCTAAGAAAATTCTAATTGTTCTATTTTTATTTCAAAACGGTACTTACTTAAAAAACATGCCTCGTATATGAGCAGATTGGGGAGCTATTTTTATTACAATTACATTTTCCAAATATGCAAATTTAAAAACATAAATTTTTTACTGTGCACTACAGTAATTTGTCCTCAATGGTCGTACAAGCAAAATTTGTCCACGGCAATATACATTTAAGAAAAAACCAATAACTCGAATTGGAATCATTTGGGCACTCCTAATTTTTGTATCGACAATTGTGCTATTGAAATTGTTTCAAATCCTATTGTGTTAGGTATCAAAAGAAAGATCTGTTGAAGGGCTCGTGCGCAACATTAAACTTTTTCGATCTACAATTGATTTATTGAAAGTGCTTGTACCACAAGCTAAAATGAAGGGTTGTGATGTGTCCGGAATAGCTGATCAGTGGAGATGTAAATTTCCAGGGATTCGTGAATAAAAGATCCTCGTGTAAATAATTATTTTATTTTTACAACACAAAAATACAACATAAAAAGATATGTATTTGAATCTTGGGATCTGCGTCTCGGCGGGTACGGTGATTTCTGTAAACAAAGTCGGGGAGCATCTATGTCTGGTACAGCTCAGTCACAGATAGAAAGAACGGAACCGTATCAGGTAAAGCCCAACTACGGTTAGCGGAAGCGGAGGGATATTGCGCCAGGTAATTCACAGTCGCAGGTAGGACAGGAAACACAAAATAAAACGCTCGGTATTGGGTTAAACTATCACCGTACGTAAATAACCAGTGTTAGGTAAAACGCTACCACTGAACAAATAAACAATCGAAAATTGCTTACCAGGTAAACTCGCAGCGGATACGGAAGATCAGATGATGTCGCACTGAACGGCTCAGTGGGAACTGTCTAAATGCTATTGAAATCGTCTTTTTATTCTCATTTTTAGCGACAGACCAAAACAAAAAATGGTAAATTTGATTATTTCTTCAACGGTCGTTTGTCAATTAGTGCTATGCAAGTATGAAGCACGTTAATGAATATTAACGTTTACGAGTAAAATAAAAATATAAAAAATAAAGTTGCAACTAGGTAGATTCGAACCGCGGATCTCTCGCATCGAATGCGAACTCGCTACAATTGAACTAGTGTTCGAATGTACAGATACATTTGTGCGAGGACAATTCATATAACTTCGTCACACATTACATTGTATTACAAGAACGTTTCCTACTAGTTAAATATTATCATATTTAATTCATAGTGACCTGACACAAGCCTCTTCAACATTCATACAAATTATTAAATTTTCTATTTTATGCCATATATCTTAAATAGTTTCAATGTTCATAAAATGTAATTTCTTCAAGAATTTCTTCACTGCGAATGATTGTACATACATATATAATATCTCCCTATGTTTTATCGAATGGAGCAGGAAGAATCTTTAAACATTAACTGAACATTTATTTGTCAGGTTAATCTTCGCCAACTATTCCTATCCTAACTCTTTCGCCGCATCCACGTTCATCATTTTTTTCATACAAATTAGTTTATTCTTCATACAAAAAGTCTTTCGATGACGTAGAAAATCTGTAATCATATTAATCCTTTTATTTCTAGGTCGTACATGCAATTTCACCAGTGGCGGCTCGCCCATAAGGGCTGCAGGGGTGCAGTCCTCCCACCAAAATGAAAATTATTATAGCTATTACATTACTATACAATTATTTTACAAAAACATATTTTTTCCGTTCGTAGTATATTTATTTTTGAATTGTAGGTACTAGGTATCTCGATAGGCGCTCTTGTATGTGTGTATTGGATGAGTCAGTGCGATTGCGTACTCACCAGTGCTGCAGTCAGTGCAGACCAAGGATGTTATATATATATACGCTGGATAGCCAACATGTATACTTTATGCATACGCAGTAGTGAGGCAAGCTGCGCAACGATCGCCATTTGCAGTATAGGCAAATAAGCGCGCGATTTTCAAACATTCTAGAGTTTAAAATATACAAATACTTCTATCTAAAAATGGGATCTGTATTTTTTCAAGTGAATTTGGTTTAATAAAATAAAATCAACTAAATATAAAATACTTTATTTTACAAACAATATTTAAGCATCTATATAACGTATGCGAAAATAATATCTGTTTAGTTAGCTGATGTCTTCTGCTGACAGGATTCATTATAATTTTTGAATAAAACATACCATAAGAAAAACACCTAACTTTTAAATATTTTTTCATAATAGCTAGTACATGAAAAATAATTTATGTGGCCTTTCATCTATTGAAATATCAGTACATTGCAATTTTTTTAGTTCTCTTGAATATCTTTTTCCTGAAGATATTCTTGCTTGATTTTTTAACTTATTTTTGAAAATTTCAAGGCTAGTACCTTCAAAATGTTGCGCTAATAGAACTCCTTTCTCTTCACTTAAAAGATTTTCTGCCTGTAGCTGTTTAATTAATTCTTTGAGATTATTTACATTTTTATCCCTTCGTCGAATTTTTTGTTGGAGTATTTAAATTTTTCTCCGCAATATACCTTTTGTTGGACTTGGATTTAATGTTCTATCTTCAGTTTGTGTTGATGCCAATACAGAAGGACCGATTATAAATTCAACCGTTGATAATTCTGTGGACGTGGATTCAGCAAGGTAAAGATAAAGTTAATAAATTATTGTTGTTTATAGGAAATCTGTAATATAGGTACATTAATTAATATTTAAAAATAGTAAAAACACAAAAATACGTACTGAAAAAACTGCCGAGGATTATCTTTATTATGCCTGTTTGTGCAGCCATATACACTGCAAGACACTGGCATGTTGCTATTTACTACAAACAATATGTCTATAATTGTTTAATAATATAACAAGAAATAAACTCACGTAAATGAAGCGTAAATTAATACGTAAGCAAATGACAAATATACTCTTTTGCCTATACTGCAAATGGCGGCGTACCCCCACCACTTGCCTCACTCAGATCACAGATGTCAGCCATCCAGGTAAATATATAACATCCTTGGTGCAGACTGAGTGTCACACCGCATAGTCAGTGTATTGAGCGGGTGGGGGTAACCCGTGATATGTACAGGGCCGTCTTAAGCATATTCTGCGCCGGGGTGCCGGGTGGTCACTCTGCGCCCCAGGCCTTGTCAACCAAAAAAACGCAATGTAATTTTTCATGTTTCATTTATTTATTTCTCAAAATTCTTAAATTATACAAATAAAACAATAAATTATACAAATTAAAAATCAACATTTTTTTTTCAATATAAAAGTCCGGAAAAAATACATCAGTAATGTTTTATTTTATATTATTATTTAATAGGTACCCATTTATTCTGATTATTATTATTTATAATATATATATATATATATATATATATATATACATCCGTTAATCATTTTGGCGTCCATCTATAGTTTGTAGGTTTTGACGTCTCCCTTTAATACTTGAGATATTGATGTTTCGTAAAAAGTATATTATTTTGTTTTACGTGTTCATATGTGCTCACGTTTCAAATTTTTAAAAAAGAAGTTTTTTAAATATACATTTTGCTTTCAGCTAAAGGTCATTTTGAAATCCTTTTACTTTACGCGTAAAATTGCATCCAATGTATATATTTCAGTCTATTTCCGATGAATCTGACGTCTGTTTCAATATACTAATTTTATAACTCCGTTAAAACGACATCCGGCCGTGTTGCCATTATTTAAAGTGGTAAGATAGAAAATCAGTTGCTTCATTTACTTAGTATATCGAGTGTAATATGAAGTAATAAAATATCATAAAATTAATTTTTATAAACCACAGAGAAAAATATTTCATAATAACTTCCCATAAGATATAATTAAGGGAGGTAATGCTAAAAATTCGATAAAAAGTATTCAATAAAAGAGAAAGTTTTAGAGCTTGTACAATACGATTATTATATTATATTTTTGGGTGTTCTAAGAGCACGGTTTTAACTGTTAGAGATAGCTAAAACACCCAAATACATTGCTCTTAAAACAGGCAAAAACAGAGCTTGTGTTATCAGCCAATATCTTTATTCATATTTTGTAATTTACATTTATACGTCTAAGGATGTGCTGAATATATATTAGTGTTAATCTACAAAGCGGAAGTGGTAGTTTACGTAAGGATAAAAAAAAACTTTTCTTTAAATATATTAATTATTAATAAATTTATGAAAATTTTGTTATAATCCCATATATTATGCAATTAAATTTGCCACAACTTTTATTTTTCTATCTGGGACAATTATAAAAATATAAATATATCAATACTCTGCCGTAACAGATCTCGGTAAGTGATATATTTTTACGCGTGAAATGCGGTTACCAGCAGTCAAATCACGGCCCCCAAAGTTGTTAGTGGAGGGGGAGCCACAGGAGTTGATATTAAATTGGTGAAAACCAGTTTGTCGGTTGCGGGAATCGAACTCGGGTCCTCAAGAACCGCAAGCCGACTGTATACCCACTACACCACCAAATTACACTTGTTTATTCTGAAAAACAAATAATTTTTGGATGTTTCTGATAAAGTCATATATTTGAAATGAATGTGTTTATATTTACCACATCAGTTTAATGTTTACTAAGCCAATGAAGATAAAAGATTAATTTAAAAAAATCATATGTTTTGATAAAAAAAAATATTTTGAAAGAATAGTATATTACAGTACGAGTGTAGAAACTAAAAGTTTTTCCCACGCATGAATTTCATTTACTCACGAGGCGAAGCCGACTGTGGAAGACACACAAGTGGGTGAATTAGTTTCTCATGAGTACTGTATAGAGGTTTGTTCAATCCTGCCACTGAATTTTTGAAAAGAAAACATTACTCATAAAATTAGTGAGTGGACGAAAGTAGTAAGCGAAAATACCATATCTGCTAAAATCTACTTATAAAAAGAATGCCACACTCAGAAATGCGTAAATGATGTGATCTTATGTATATTTTTAATAGCGATTATTTTTCTGTTTTCAACCATATAAAAATAGTATCTCATTACAATAATGTTTTGTTTTATTAGAACCGAAGCACGAAATTTTCAGACATAAGTACTTTTCTTTAAATGTCTTAAATAGAAAAAAATCTGCTTTGGCCCCCACAGTACTTCTTCAACATAACTCACCTTATAAATCAAATCCTTCACGCATTTTTATGGATGATTTACTTGATAGATAAATATTTTGTAAAAAAACAAATGCCGATTATTAGACATTTTGAATAATTTTATACCAAAATCGATATCTTTTCAATAATTTGTATTAAAAACTAGTTGAAAATTGTTTATAAAATCAATCAATAAATTTGTGATGTCACTGGTATCAAATAATATTTAAAATAAAAGTTGTTACAAATTTGATTTGACGAAATATACACAAAACCGTAAAAAGACCCATCAGTAAAGTTGTAGTACCATTTCTTGTATACTGTTCATTATTAAACTTTACTTAGGTTTTTGGCTCTAAATCGTAAACATACAATTTCAATCCAAAACTTTAACGCGTTCTTAGGTTATCGTGCTTCCAAGATAACGGCGACAGACTAACAGACCGACGGACCGACTTTTTCTACGACTATATTTTTTAGGTTCAGTAGGTTCTAAAACGTAAAGATTCATCAAAATCTCGAGATCGATAAAAATCACGATCATAATACTGACCTTATTATATAGGTTGGGGAAGTAAAAAAAATCGCTATTAAATCCTCAAAATAAAAGCGTATAGTCTAATTTGAATAAAACAAAACAATATGGCGCTCTACTTATACAAAATGATAGAAATGTATTTTTATCCGATAGTATTCAGAGCCTCAGTGCCCCAAATTACTTTAATTTGAACATATTCTTTTAAATTTTTATTATTTAAAATTTTAATAAAATAATATTTGTTTTATCAAAATATTACTCAAAATTTAATGTGTAATATACTATAACGAAATGATGATATGATGATATGTAGTATTGTATACAGTTATTAAATACTAAATATATATTGCAATGATATTGATCAAGATTTATTTAGTAGATATTAAAAATTAAATTTTGTCCATATTTCTTATTATTTCACACTGTCAAAACGTATATTAACGTTTCCTTTTTTAATTATATTCGTTCCATATTTTATTAAAATTGCTTTGAAGAAACTTGATTTAATTTTTAAGAAAATTGGATATCAAAAGCCATGTTAATATTTTGGTGGTAGACCGGTAACATGTTCCCGCTCTTGACATATAACCAAGATGCAAGTGCTCTATTATTATTTATTTGAAGAAAATAAAAAAAAATAGTTATTTGTGTATTAAGAGCATAATGTGATTCTTTGTTACTCGAGCACGGTAATTGTGTAAAATAGTGTAAAAGGAACAAAGACACTTTACGCTCGTGATACACACATAATGTTTTCTACAATTACATCTTAAAATGATTTAAAAACGTATACGTATTAAAAATAAATTCATTCTGTTAACTGACAATAAACAAGTTTCTGTTTTGTTTCTATCCCTGGTAACATTTGAAATAAGCGCGTATTTATTATCTTTTTTGCACGTTGCCATTGGAAACGCGCGCATTTAACGTCTTTTTCGCGCGTTGCGATTGGAGACGCGCAAAAAAGATATTTTTCGATTGTTCCACAGAAAACGTGAACTTTACGATGACAAATGAGAGCGTAATTGTCAACTTTTCATAGCAATCGTAGAAAAATAAATATAATAAATAAATACATAATACTATTTGTTATCGTATTCATAATAACCAATTATATAATTCAATACAGTCGCTGTGATAACCAAATCATGTTTCGTGATACAGAACAAATTGTTAAATACTCCCAATAAATAAAATTTTATTTCCTGTACGTAAATAAAAATTACCAACAATAGCCAACATTTTTGAACTTCTGCTGTTTTTAATCATTGCTTTCACTTTTGATCATATCGACAACATAAAACTAAATACGAAACTGCGAACTACAATGTGAAAAATTAGGAGACAACGTTGCCAGTTTTTCGGATTCCAAATCCACTCGTATATGTACGGAAAGTATATAGTTGAAATATACGCTTAACTCGACTAGCGCGCTGAACGGTAACTGACTGAACTAAAATATACATTTCTTTTTCAATTTTTCATCATTTTGGCGACATTTCGAATTTTTGTATATGGACAGTAGATGTCACGGCATGCATGAAAAGTTGATTTAAACTGCTACGTAAAGTGACGTCCGTATACCGGACGCCAAATTACAAGTGGATGCCGAAATGATACAAAATGATCAATTGAAGGATGCCAAAATGATATAGGGATATATATATATATATATATATATATATATATATATATATATATATATATATATATATATATATATATTTAAAAAATGATTCAATTATATAATATATTAAATAAAGAAAAGGCTTCAGAATCCAATGTTTTTATAAAATATTTATTTGTGGACATTTCGAGCAAAAATATTAGCTCATCATCAGCACCTTAAAATATAAATATAATAATTATAATATAAAACTAGCAAATTAATCAAAATGTCAAACCTTTAAAAAACGTAAAAATATAAAACAATATTTGTAAAATATCAATAATAATAAAAAAGAAAAAAGAAACATATGAAAAATAAAAATAGAAAAAACAAAATGTAATAAATAATTAAAATAAAATATATAAAATTTAAATTGTTAAATGCCCTACAAAAATTTGAGCATATTTTAAATTATTATACGCATCAGTTTGATAATTAATCGAGGTATCATGGTGTAAATTTATATGTAACGTTTCTAAAATAAGTCTATGCTTTTTATTTTCCATAACATCAATAATTTTGGTTTTAGAAAAATTAAAAATGTGACCAGTCTCCTGACGGTGACGAGTTAAAGCACTATGATTTGGATCAAGAAGCTTGCAATAATAATTATGTTGATATATTATTTTTTCTAACGGTTGTGAAGTCTCTCCAATGTAACATTTTCCACAAGACCCACATGGAATTTTGTATACAACATTTTTATATTTAGATTTTTCAATTTTGTTCTTAGTTTGTGTTCAAAGCGAATTAATATTAGTGAAGTTAGTAGTTATAATTTTAATATTGCAATTACCAATAGTTTTTCTAATTCCAGATATTAATTTGTTATCAAAAGGAATAATAGCTACAACTTGCACAAAGAGTACGAAACGGTGCAATGACGTTGTTATTGAATGACTTAGGGTTTAATGAAATATCGAAATTTCTAGCGCTCGGCTTGTGTGCGCCCTCTAGGACTCTGCACCCGGGTCACCCGCACCCCTTGAAACCCCGGTAAAGACGGCCCTGGATATGTATATCGTGGGCTGCGAACATTGCAGTCCGCGCTACGTATTTTAGTTTCTATATACTTGTGTTTTATTACTATATGTATAATATTTATGATGATAAATATGTTTAAATAAATATATGTAAATATTTTACAACTGGCAGTGATTTTTTATTATATTTTTTCAGCCCTCCCACAAAAATCATCCACGAGCAGCCACTGAATTTCACAAACTCAATTTCTGCAAGATATTCTCGTTTCACCAGTCATTGGGCTCTTGCCACTTTCTAAAGAGATTTTGCAAACAGTTTAACATGCTATTTTTTAATCTGTATTTTTTTAAATATTTCTACCTTAATAAAAAAATATAAAATAAACACTTGGCTAAGTCTCACAAAATTCAGCCTCCAAGGCACCTTATGAGGGCATCGTCAGAGGCTGGCCAGTACAGTTAGTAGTAAATTTTGTGAGACTTAGCCAAGTGTTTATTTAATATATTTTATTAAACCTAGTTTCACCAAGTGTATGGATGACAATTAATTTTGTCTTTGTTATTTCTACTTTATACTAAAATATTGAAATAGATAATAATTGCTGTGGATGCAATGAAACCATACTTTCAGTTCTTATGGGAGTCTGTGCATCTATGCACCTACGTAGTCTATAGTGCTCTGTGAGTAAATCGTAATGTCAAATCATATATTGATTTAATAGTTATGTTTATACTAATATTTCAGTTCTTACTATAGAGTGTCTAACTGCAATAGTGTAATATTTACTTTCAAACAAGCGCAGGCGATGCTTCTTTTATTCCTTTTTAGATTCGTTGTTAGAGAAGGGGATGTAAGTGAAAGATTTAGGAAACAGGTGTACAGGAGCGAATGGATGGATGTGATTGAAGGTTTGTTGCGTGATGATAGATTTCGGGTGTGAGGAATGAGTTTGTATGGAGGGAGCGTTATTGTGGTTGAAATCGTGTGTCAGAATGAGAATGTTGACGTGGACTATTTTTTTTATGAATCTGTTAGTGGATATTTTGTGAATGTTTCAAAGGTTCGTGCTACTCCATTTAATGGGATAGTGTGATGTTATGTATGTATATATGTATATCGAATGTTATTATTTGCATGCAATCTGAAACAATAATTGTTTAGAATATTTTTCAGAGAGCGTTAGAGTTAAGCAAGAAGCCAAAAACATATTTGACGCTTGTGTTGCAACCATTTTAGATTTGTATTCAAAATTATATTTACTTATTGTTATTACATTTGTTTTTTTGTAAGGTTTTAATAAGATTTATAACTATTTTAAAAGTTAATCAAACCTCTGTTTTGAAAAATGAAATGAAAATATGTCCTCTTTTATTTCGAATTTCATTTTTGTTCTGTTATGAAGTAAACTAATCGTTTTATTACCTTTAATTTAATAAAATAATTTATAACAAGAAGGAATCAGTATTAATTTAAAATGATAATATTTATCTACTAGTAAAATTAATAAGTATACTCCAAATCAATAAAAATTTAGCAAATTATTATCACGATTCTGTGTAGATTTAATATATTTAGAAATTATTAATTGTTTTTTTTTATAAATATAAGATTTGCGAAATAAAATGAAAAATTAGATACAAAACTTTTTTTTGGTGTTACGTTACTTGTCATCCAATAAAGATATACGCCATATTTTTTTCAGCTTTCATTGCAATTCACACTCACTACATTTCTCCGACAATGTTATGGTCCAAAATGTTAATATTTATAACACAATCTGAAACAACAATTTATTTTTAGAACATTTTTCATTCATTACAAAATTTTGAAACGAATAGTTTTATAGGATTTTTCAAAATTTTGAAGGTACGACGACGTTCCGGCCAATTTATTAGGCAATACTAAGTCAGATATTGCATTTAAAATGTAGCTTTTATTTATTTTCTTCCGCATAACAACAAATTTATTCTAACTACACTACTAGTATTTTTTCTGTGAAATCTGAGCCACTTTGACGAAGTCGTTTCTTTTATATAAATTGAAATCAGCGAAAATTGAACTCATAAACTGTCTTTTGAGAGACAACTGTTTTCTTCATGAAATCACGATGACATATATCTCCAGATTTGATTTTTTTGTCATTCTACAGATTGCATTGTCGAATCTTACTAAACGAGTTATAATAGTGATTTTTCTACGATTGTGCGAAAATGAAACATTATATAAACATTTCCAGTGTGAAAAAAAGATTATTTACAGAACAGTGCACGATATTAATATATTATAAGTAAGTAAAATAAGTCTTTATACGCGAGTGAGAAGATTAATGCAACAGCGCAAAAGCGCGGGTATAAAATTTCTCACGGGTATATAATGACATTTCACTAACATGTGATAAACAACGCTTTATCTTAAAGTAACAGCTTTTGAAGACTCAAGTTCTAAAAAAGCTTCACATTAAATTCAATAGAAATATTCTCAATAAGTAAAATATCAATGTTAAGCAGTTGTATTGGTATAATTGTTTATGTTTGTCACGGATTTAAACAATTTAGTCACATGTGAATAATTTAAAATTGTAGTCAAGCAAAATGATTGTATAATATACATCCAAAACCGTTATTGTAAGATAAAACGGTTCATCGCACACAGATAATGGTAACGTGCGATAAAATACTTGCTATCAAAGGAATTTAGCTACATAACCTATGATGTTATACAAAATGAATGTTTTTAATGTTTGAAATTTTTGTCGTTTATTAAAGCTCGATTTAAAAAAAAATAGTATATGCAACTCTAGTAAAAGTATTTTGTATTGCACTCATGCCTTCCCACTTGTTCAATAAACTGGCACTTTTAATCATTGTTATATAAAATTAGTAACTATTCATTTGTTATTATGGGGTAGGTGGCTTAGTGGTATCGAGTCGGCCTGTGGATTTGAGGACCCGGGTTTCATTCCCACAGCCGACAAACAATTTTCACCAAGTTAAAACTACCCCTGTGCCCCCCCTCCACCAACATCTTTGAGGGCCGTGATTTGACGGCTGGTAACCGCACTTCAAGCGAAGAAATATATCACTTACCGAGATCTGCTTCAGCAGAGTGCCACACTCAGTAATGGGTAAAAGGCGTGATTTTATATATATTTTTTTATTTTTCTTAACTCCTATCTATGATAGGTATTGACAACGGGTTTCGTCTATAGCGACACAGTTCTGATTTAAAGGGAATCATACCACGAACTGATTTTTTGTCATAAGACTTTGGGATCGATGCTACTTAGACACTATGACAGAAGAATTCGGTTGATGCCATACGTCGGACACAGGTGACGTGGTGTAGCGGTTAGCATCTCTGCCCGGCAAGCGGAGGGTCCCCCGTCCCGCTCATACTCAACACATGCCCTCACCTCTGCACCAACCAACGCCTCACAGACAACCAGAACAATCACAGAACTGTCCAATGAAATCAAAAGTTTAAATTCTGTCATTAATTTAAGTAATTTGTTGAAATTTGTTAGAGATATGAATGTAGAAGTAAGTAAATGTAATGATTCACAATCATGCGCCCTCATTGCCATTGAATTCATCACAGAACGCATCGACTCATATTCCATATAATTCGTTACTAACATTTGTTCCTGGAATGCAAATGGCGTCCTGGCCAAGGTAGGTGAACTGATTCACTTTTTACACAAACACAACATACACATCATGCTGATAACTGAAACACGCTCCAGACATACAGACAAACTACACATAAAAGGTTATCATGTACACAGACACGACAGACGCATACAAACACACGTGCCAGCGGGAGGAGTACTCGCGTTGATAAAACAGAACATACCGCAAACACAAGTTCACCTAGCATATATCACTATTGAATCACTATGTATCCGGTTCTCTGACAACACACACATCATCAGTGCATACAACAACCCACGCAACAAAACACAACACGAAATACATACACTAACACACGTAGGCGGCAAGGTGCTGTTAATAGGCGACTTAAATACGAAACATATTTCATGGTGCTGCAACAGAGCGAATACCAATGGTAATACATTGTATTCGTATTCATTACACCACAACATCATCATCATGGCTCCTGAAACCCCAACTCACCATCCTCAAAACAACATGACACCTAGCACTATCGACATCATCATAAATAAAAACGTACCCCGAATTACCGATCTAGTCGCGCTCCCTGAGCTGAGCTCCGACCACAGTCCTATCCTCTCGCGCATGAACACAACAATCACACTCAACGATGACACATAGTACACACGAACATACAGACACACAAACTGGCAAGATTCACGTCAAATACTAGACATAATAATTAACACACATATAAATACACCACATGATATAGACATTGCAATCGACACATTCACTAAGAGTATCACAAATACACTAAATAAACACACAAAACTTATTAAATTAACGCCACAAAAAAACATGCTTCCAGGACATGTTACACAACTCATAACACAAAGAAATAATACACGAAAACTATGGCAGAGGTCTCGTGATCCCGCCCACCGCTTTTTTATGAATTCCTTATCACAAAGAATCCGCTCCGAAATAAAATCCTATCGCAACGATACCTGGCAACAAAAACTCCTTTCCTTAAATCCTAATGACAACACGCTGTGGAGAATGACCCGAAACCTCAAAAAGCCCTTCAAACCTATCCCTACGTTAAATAACATCCTGTCACCCGATGAACAAAAGGTGGAAGCGCTCGCCTCCACTTTTGAGAATGTTCATGTCATTGAACTTGATTCCCTGCCTGAACAAATCCAAATAGCCCAAGACACAAATCAATTCCTTAACTCCGAACATCCCATACAACCAAAAGCGCTGGCTAAGCTCCTAACAACCTCATCTGAAGTAGCCAGCGTAATAAAGTCATTCAGTAACCAGAAAGCGCCAGGTCCCGACCCAATTCACAATATTGTTTTGAAAAACCTATCCAGAAAATCCCTAGTGCAGCTCAGCAATATTATAAATTCCATAATAAAGCTCCAACATTTTCCCAATGTCTAGAAAACTGCACTAGTGGTTCCCATCTTAAAGCCGAACAAAGATCCAAAATCTCCTGCCAGCTACCGCCCCATAAGTCTCCTCAACACACTTTCCAAAGTCACTGAAAAAATTATACTTACACGAATACACAATTTGGATCTCGAATCCCAAACAACACCGTCCTTCAAGTTTGGCTTTCGTTCTCACCACAACACCATCCTGCAAGTAACTCGAATTGTGACAGATATTACTACTAACTATAACAGAAAAAATGTCACAGTAATGGTCCTGTTAGACGTTGAAAAAGCATTCGACAAAGTATGGATAACAGGACTTATTTACAAATTAATTCGAGCGAAATTCCCACCCCATACTAATTAAATTAGTCCATAGCTACCTTAATAACAGACACTTAAAAGTTAAAGTCAACAACACAAAATCCACCTCACGTCCTATTGCCGCGGGCATAGTCCAAGGCAGTTGCCTAGGCCCAAAACTGTTTTCCTTGTACCTGCATGATTTCTTAACTTTTCCTAAAACACAAACAGCACTCTACGCAGACGATACGGCACTCTATTCGCACTCGTTTAGCGCAGAAGTTGCCAACAAACAAATCCAAATTCATTTAAATATCCTTCAACCATACTGGCGCTTATGGAAAATATCCATCAACCACACGAAAACTGAAACCATAGTTTTTACACGCAAAGGCGCAAACAACACCGTATACACACCTATCAACATACATGGGCACCGCGCAATCCCGTCATGTGCCGTCAAATACCTAGGAGTCACACTCGAGCCTCGCTTACACCATAAATCCCACATCAACAACACCATTAGAAAAGTCAACGCAACAATAAGATCCTTGTATCCACTCCTCTGTAAAAACAGCTCCATGACTCCTGACAACAAAAAACTCCTTTACAACGGCCGCTTACATTCGTAATCGCTGTCCCACGTCGACGGACCCCCTTCGAGATATGGATGGGTGAAATACCGGATATCGGCACTCTCGAAGAGTTTGGGAGCGAGGTCTACCGCTTGAACAGATCGAACACCAACGGAAAATTTGAACCTCGTGCACGCAAAGACATCTATCTGGGCGTCGACGACAAATTGAAGGCATTTGTGGTGTGAGCTTCAACGGAAGAAGCTTCTCGATACAAGGATTTCTACGAGGGACAAGGAGAGAACAAAGATGTCCGAACCGGATTCATCAAGAACATTCATGAATGTAGAGATGAGCAACACGAACGCGACGGGACAAGGCTTTCGACATGGCGATATAAGGACAGCCCTGGACACAGAGACGGTATTTAATGCCGTGGACGTGGTTCTTGCACGGATAAATGAAGGCAGAACATCGGTTGCAGCGGCAGACGTCCTCGAACGCGGTACTGGAGGATTAGGACTTCGGCTCCGCATTCTGTGCATGTTTGGGATGGAATAGATGCTATTGCATCTACAAAAAGAGATGTTAGTTTGCAATAAAATGCGGAACTGATTTCAGGTAATGAAAATTCTAGAAATCAGCTTCTATCTTTTACCACATGAGATTTGTATCAAAAGTATTCGAACTTTTTGTATTTTACGAAAATGCGATGCTGTGCTTTGTATCGAAGTATGTAGAAAGCTCCCTTGCAAAATATATTGAAAATGTAAGCATGTATTTCCTACGTTCTGAGTATTTTCAAAATGTGTTTTTCAAAGTTTTCTTGAGTGAGGAACCCCAAAATTTACTTGATTTCGAGTGGGGAACCTTTCTAACACCTGTACTTTATATTCTAAATGATTTAAAACTGTTTCTATAAATAATGATTAAAAAACCCTAATACATATTCCATTTACATTTTATGTATTAACCGGTACAAGACGAAAGCTAATGATATTTTATATAATCACATAACATTATTTAAACAATAAAACATAAAATACAGATTTTTATTGAATGAAAATCATTTAAAAACAGATTTTTTCAAATATTATTTTTTGTCAATGCGTCTGTCGAGTGCTTTAGAACATTTCACATTAAAATAGGTACTTGAAGAAAACAAATCGCCTCCAAGACAGTTGAACATAAATCTTTGTATGCAACTCGTACATAATCGAACTTTAAATACTCACCTTATTTATCAGTCTCACCGTAAGTTACAGTTATAGACAGTGTTACCGTTAATTTTTGTGACATCAGTGGGCCGGTCGCCTAGCTAGCAGATTAAGCAATACTGCGACCTTTTTGTCATATTTCTAATATATTTAGAAAAATATGTGTTTTAAAGGAATGATTTTTGTATGTTTGTAATATTAATGCTTTATTAATCATATGAAACATTTCAATGTTTAGATAAAGTTTATTAATAAAATAAATAAACACAAATAAATAATATAATTTAAGTAATACAATTACCTCACAATGTTTGTAATTTTCTTTACATTCATTTTATTTTTCTGGTATCAATTCTTTGTTTACTATAATAATTGATAAATATATTAACAAAAATACTGGATAAGTCTCGAACATAAACATATGTTATCAATCTGTGGTATTAATTATATCATTATCTAATGCACTCGTAATTAATGCGAAAACAATAGATATATGTTCAGTTCCTGGTAAAAACATTTCTTCATAATTTATTGTGATTAACTGATTAAAAATGGCAAGTGAATGTTTGCGTACAGTAATCACCGTATCAGATGGTACTGATAAACTACCTCTCGACATAATTTTTAAATACTCGTCTCCGTTATCTGATGAATTTACTTTATTAGAGATATGCAAATACTACAATTTAAAGAATTTGAAATTTTAAAAGTGTCGTATCCATAAATGTACATTAAAGCAGACATATCTATATCAGGATGCATGTAATTATCGCTAATATTCACTGAATATTTATCAATTAATTTGTAAAAGTCACTGTAAAAAGAACCATCTTCTGGTAAAGATAAACTATCAAGGAAAATTTATATAGAACCGTAACGAGTGAAATAATTGCAAGAAGACTTTTGGCTCGTATTTTTTTCTGCTTTCATTATTTGTTGTACTCTCAGGTTATAGTTTCTTCCAGAAAATTGTCTATATCTCCCGAATCGCCGCTCCAAATTGTCTGTTTGGAACTTGTCTGCATTATAAGAAAATTGGAAAATATTTAGATGTCTACCTATTAAAAATAATAATATTGTATGTACTAATATAACTGGATATATTACACTGTTGTGTATTAAGCTTTATTAGTTCATATGAGAATAATAATTTTCTGCATAATTGTAGAGCCACAGACAACGGCTCACTTGCACTGTTGCATGATCCGGCCTGCAACTACAACTCGTCCAATAAAGGTCTACATCATGTACTTGTTACATAATTACTTACATTCAAAGAACATAGGTACATAACATCGTTACGATTAACATGGACAATTAATGTATTCCAATGAATTACCAGAGCGGGCATGTGACTAAAATGTTTAAATTCATGACAATCATAAACAACCAGGGTTCGTAAATATCATGATATTTATAATAAATATCAAAATATCTGATATATAGGATATATATCAGATAAATATCACTTTTTGGATATTTATTTTTTAATTTTAGTTTTTGTACACATTTATTATCACAATAGGAAATACAAAATAAATGATTACTCCTAAATAAAAAATTAACATAGGCAATAAAAAAAAGTAAATATACATTGAATGGATACACAAATATTATATAGTACTAAGAATAGTAAGAATATTTAAATAATCCTATATCCTAGATAGGGGCAAATCATCATCTTCTGATGAACTTCCTGAACATACCGCTGCAGATAGAGACTCACTTGGCCAAATCCAATCTAAATTAGTTTTTTTTTGTAGTTTCTTTTTGGTTTAAATATTTAAACATAAAAACTAATTTACCGGCTTTGTCGTTACCGAGACGATTAAGTCATTGAGATTGGACAATGCCAAAAGTGGAGAAATATCGTTCCAGCCCTGCTATGGTTGCTACAGCAGTGTGTAACTGTACACATAGTTCAATAAATGTACTTTTATTTGGCCACTCTGACTCATTGATAGTTACACTTTTCCACCATATTAAAGGATTTGTATTTCTAAAATGAGTACCAAATAAAAATTTTGAAAATGGTTCAGACTTTGCCGTTAATGACATCACAAATGGCACACAATTTGGATTTATGTCGCTGATGTGAAGTTAGTCAAAAGCTAGTAAAGTAAGAATTATCTGTAGAATATAATTTTGACAGAATTAATGAAAGTAATAATGAGAGGTATACTGTATTTATTACAGACTATTTGAAATTTTTATATAGTATCTCATTGCAAAAATATGACGATATATATCAAAAAAAATATCATGATATATATAGGTATATATATATATATATATATATATATATATATATATATATATATATATATATATATATATATATATATATATATATATATATATATATATATATAGGCATGTAATCAGCTTTACGGAAACAATACGCTTTCGAGATACATATTTTCAAAGTGACATTTCTGTTCAATAAATGAATTATTTTTAAAATCGTTATTCACACAGATGTTCTTAGACATGATATTACATGTTACACATATTCATTTTGAAAACTATTAAATTTTTTTTTTCAGGAAATTTTATATTTTGGTTTGAGTCTTTGCTAACTAATATCAAACGATTGTTCTTATGAAATATTCACATGAATATATTGAACAATATAAATGCATTGTATGAATTTCTTAACAAATAATAGGTCCTTATGAAGTGAATGAAACTAAAAATTAACTCATTTAATAAGAGTAATTGAAGAAAAGAAAATAATTAAAATAATAATCAATGCAGGAAAAAGTACGATGTCATATGAAGCAAAAAAATGAGGAAAGAAACGATAAAACAACAAAAGAAAGTAGTAAAATTCCAAAAGTATTTCGAGAACAAACTGTTACTTATGTACTAACGCTGACCATAATTAAAAATGATATTTTTTTATACTTCAGGACAGTGCGAACATAAAATAGATATAATATAATTAAAAACTAATTTGCTTGTGTATGCAACCAACATAACCTTACAGACTACAAGTAAGTTATATTTTAGTAGTAATGATTTATTACCTTTGAATAATTTAATTTTATGCTTCAGGTGATTCTATTCGAGGATAGGATGTTTGGTAATACCAGAGCAGGTTATCAAAGACCGTAATAATTTAACACCAATCAAGACATATCTTTAATACAATTTGAGAAAAATAAAACAAACAAAAACTTTTTTGGATATAAGCCCTCCTAAGATCGATTAATTAATTTACATAACTTTATATTTCAGGTAGGCAGTATCATCAGTATATTAATTAAAATTATTTTCGAATGCAGACTACAAATCGTGCTGGTAAGTTATATTTCAATAATAAAATATAAACAATGAATAATATCATTGAATATAGAGACACTAAGTGTTTCTATATTCAATGATAATATCTTTGTATTTCAGGTGATTCAGTTCGCCTCTGCAGACCTCGTTTCGCTTCAGCTTGGCTGTAAGCTGTAACTCGCCAGCATCTTTTGCGCCTTTGATACACAATATACTATTAATAGTAAACATAAAATAAATATTATTGTAATAAGTCAAGAATTTGTAACATTTTGAATAAAATATTATTTATTTTTAAATAAACATAAAATAATATTATTTCAATAACAATTAAGTATTTGTATCATTTCAAAAACAATCGTTTGGTACCGTTTTTTAAGAAAATATAGAAATAAAAATTAGCATAACCAAAACCAAATAAGATTATTATCCAAAACCAACTGGAATGTAATTATTATACCCGATTGTCTACTTTATTTTACCGAACAGAATTAATCAAATATTCTCGTTTTATTTGTATTATTGATAAAAGCTTTAATATGAACACTAGTTCTATGATCAAATTGTTGCATGTACTTTTGCTTTATTGCTTTACATTCTGATTGAGAAGGAAGAGTTTTGGTTTCAAGATAATTTTTAAATTCTTTAAAAATTATATTTTTCTCCACCTTAGACCATGGTACTTTTTTGTGATGAACCCTTCTCACAGGACTTGGAATAGAATCCCAAGTTTCAAAACAGTATTTTTTTTTCTGTGGTGTTTCATTTTGAGAATAATCGGAATCCTGATAATTTTTTTGGCGTTTCTTAGTTGGTGTTGTATAATAAACTGATTTCGAATTTGGCGATGGTCGATGAGGAGATTTTAGAAGTCTTTTTCTTGGTGTTCTACGATACATTGATTTCGAACTTGGCGATGAGCTGTCGTAATATGTTGTTCTGTGACAAATTTCTTTCAAATTCGGTGATGGTTCATGAGAAGATATTTTAGGGCTATCATAACTATAATCTTTGTCTTCATCTTCTGAGCTACTTTTATCATCCTTGCCATTAACCTGCAACAAAAAAAAAATATTTCATTTCATTCTACATTCAATAAAATTTACTCACCTCTTTTTTTTTATCATTATAGGCTTGTAATTCATCTAATGTTTTTCCTCTGTATTTATCCATATTTGTTTCACCAGCAACCATGAAGAATTTAGCTAGTTTGGTAATTTGTAAGCTAATCTCTGGTTGCCGATAATGTAATCTATGTATTGAAACATCGTGGCCCATAAAATCTGCCAGTTGCTGAATCTCATTATCGTTTAAATTTAATATTTGTGAAATTGTAGCAACTTGTTTTCGCAAATAAGTTCCACGCAAAGTATCTGGACTGGAAGCTCCGCATTTTACTGAATATTCGCAAATTACAACTCCTGCATCTATATATTTTGCTTTGTTATTTACTCCAAATAAAAATGGATTTGATTGAGGTACCCCAGCTTTATCTCGCATTTTTAAAATCATATCTATATATTCAACGTGTGATTTTGTTAACAATACAGGTACACGACGACCTTTTTTACCACGAATTTCCATACGCTCAAATGTCCTAGCAAGTATACATTCTAATCTATTTAATCCTGTAAGCTGTTCATTAGATACAGATTGTCTATTTTCATAATTTGTGATTAATGCACGAGATATTTCTCCCACTCGCCGTCGATTAAAGGTTAATAACATTAGAAGGCAACTTTGTGCTAAACATAACCACTCATCAAATTTAAATCCGCCATTTTTTAAATAATTAAAACTCCTTTCTGCTTTTATTTTAATATATTCTTGAAATATTTGTATATCTTCTACTGATGGAAGAACTTGAGTTTTATTCCATTTATTCTGAGCTAACGTAGATAAAGCGCTTTTAGCTACTAAACTACCGTATTCCTTTTCGTGGACTAGTAAAAAATCATCGAGATGTTTCTGATGCACTGTATCATTCAACCCATTTTTAATATTATATAATTTTAACACATCTATGCAATCTTTTATCATAGCTCCCAATTGGGCTGCCATTGAAGGCCTCTTGTAGGTAAAAGTTTCTGTATTTAGTTCACATAATTTGTAAACAGCATCACGAATAGTGTCATATTTATGTGGGATCAAGCAAGATTTGAAATCTTTCACGGTAGGATCAATTTGTTTTACCACAATTAACAATCTAGATAATTGTCTTAGTTTTTGTCTTATAAAAGAACCAAGATGTTTTTCTCTGGCGTATTTTATTGACATTGAAGACGCTAAGAGCAACAACGTTTTATCTCCTAAGATCGTTTCTGTAATAACATCTTGTTTTAAATCGGATAATAACTTACTTAGAAGTGTATCATCAACAGAATTGCGTAAGTTTATAGCCATCTTTAACACACGCATACGGTTAGGTGGTCTCTTAATACAATATTTGTGATGACGAGCAAGATTTCTTGGCAAAAAATATGCCGTACAATTTGGACAAGGAACAAAAGTATTCACATCGCTTTTCTTTGGATTTCTAACAACTAAGGGTGCATTCTTTTCTTTGTTTTCCATATTGTAAATATGCATACCTTTCCCTCTCAATAAAGACAGTTCTTTTTTTCTTTGTAGAGAATTTTTTGGATGTTGCAAAATATTTTGAACAGTATGTTCATTTTTATGTATTGTTAAGACATGTCTTCCAAAAGCAAATTGATGTTTTTTACAAAAAGGGCAAAAATGTTGTTTTCTCTGAGATTTTGCCGATATCTTTGTTGTAAAACATGTTTCTTGAATAGGTTTCTCGTGTTTATCTTGATCAAATACGAGCACATTTTTTTCCGGAATGTATTCCATAGTTTGAAATTCTAATTTTCGTTTACATTTTACTGTAACGATATTATTTCCAATCAAGTTTTCAACAGGTGAATAAAGCAGATCCACATCGCACATACGAATTATGTCTCCTTCCTTTAATATTTCTGTCATGTGTAAGTGCAAATCATCTAAACACGGAATTAAAAATAATTACAAATTTACTATGCAATAAATTCTTTACAATACCTACCATTTTGTTCTAAGCATCTCGGGAGCTCTTGTATACCAGAACACTCTGGTACCTGTTCAATGTTTTTATTTTGTTCCAAATATTTCGAGGGCTTTTGTTCATCACAATATTCTGGTATATGTTCATTGTGTTTTTTATCATTCACTTGGAACATATTAATTTTATTTTCTTCGTTTATTGTCTCATTTATGTACAAATGTGAATCATCTAAACACATAATTAAAAATAATTACAAATTTACTATGCAATAAATTCTTTAAAATACCTACCATTTTGTTCTAAGCAGCTCGGAGGCTCTTGTATACCAGAACACTCTGGTACCTGTTCAATGTTTTCATTTTGTTCCAAATATTTCGTGGGCTTTTGTTTATCACAATATTCTGGTATCTGTTCATTGTGTTTTTTATCATCCACTTGGAACATATTAATTTTATTTTCTTCGTTTATTGTCTCATTTATGTACAAGTGTGAATCATCTAAACACGTAATTAAAAATAATTACAAATTTACTATGCAATAAATTCTTTAAAATACCTACCATTTTGTTCTAAGCAACTCGGGAGCTCTTGTATACCAGAACATTCTGGTACCTGTTCAATGTTTTCATTTTGTTCCAAATATTTCGAGGGCTTTTGCTTATCACAATATTCTGGTATCTGTTCATTGTGTTTTTTATCATCCACTTGGAACATATTAATTTTATTTTCTTCGTTTATTGTCTCATTTATGTACAAATGTGAATCATCTAAACACGTAATTAAAAATAATTACAAATTTACTATGCAATAATTCTTTAAAATACCTACCATTTTGTTCTAAGCAACTCGGGAGCTCTTGTATACCAGAACATTCTGGTACCTGTTCAATGTTTTCATTTTGTTCCAAATATTTCGTGGGCTTTTGTTTATCACAATATTCCGGTATCAGTTCATTGTGTTTATTATCATCATTAGACGCAACTACATGTTCTTCAGAACATTGATTCAAAATTTTTTCCATAGAATATTTATCTGCATTAGAAAAATATAAAATTATATTAACAAAAATGACATTTACTATAGTTGAAATGAGATTTTTACAAGTATGAAGTTGAAAGAATAAGAATAAATCAAGTGGTTTGGGCAGAGCCGGATTAAGCCAATCGGAAACTTGAAGCCAAATTAATCATTATAGCGAGTTGCATACGAGTATTATCTACGACTAATTTATTACCATGCAAGATTTTGATAAAATAAATACCAATGCAAAAATTTCGACATTTAAAAATAGCATTTCTTTGTCACCACAGTTACTTTACAAAACAATGTTAACCTAATTATAATTTGTCCAAATTAATTTACTCCCAGGCACAATAATTTTCTGATTGGTACAGAAGTGGGAACAATAACTATAATAGCCTCGTTATTATTCCCCGCGATATTTATATGACATTAAGAATAAAAAATCACATTTAATATCCATATTATACATTAGTCGTAGATAAGGCTATTATGAGCAACTGAGATAGCGAGTATCCAATAATAATAATTATCTCTAGTGAGTAAATGGATATATATGGTTTGGAAATGCGAATAATTTCAAGCAGAAAAAAACAAATGATCTTGTGAAAAGATTATAAGCGTCAAAAATCGAAAGAAGTGTTTCAAGCATAGATTTGTTGATTAATAACTTGTTAATTGTTAAATAAATATGTTCACGGATTTCAACTAATCCTGTAATATCTCATACATAAAAAATATAATGTATGTACTTTTATAGCTATTAATATTTATTTATTTATGTTACGCTGTACAACAGGAACTTAATCCCAATTACAGTACAGAGTACAACATGAATATTATGCGATTTATAATATTCGAGGATGCTGCAAAAAGCCGAAGCATAGCACAGTCTTCTTAAACATCTGAGAGAGTTTAAATCGCATATATTCGCATTATATTAAAAGTTTTATCATAACATTGACGATGGCAATGCTGAGGCAAATCAACAATTTTTCTCTGTGAAATTTTATTAATATTGTACTTACTTAGTGTATTATGATTGTATCTAACGTATAAGTTCGTAACTAATGTATTATAAGTAACTAACGTATTATGATAAGATAAAATCATAAAAATAGTTACTTATACAAGAGGATAAAGAGATACTTTATTGACATGTGAAAGATATTAGTTCATGACCGATGAAGGAGCAATTGAGCTATCTTTCAAAAGTCGAAAAAAGACTCTTTACCGTCGTGTATAATATATTATTTCATTTCGTACGAGCTGATAAATAATAATTTATGTTATAATAATTCCGATCGTGTTAGCAATTATTGTAGTTTATTTTATATAATGAAGAATAGATAAAATTTTATTTTATCTACAGATGTTAAAGTGTTTCTTTATCTACAAAAATGAACGCATAAGCCTACTTAACATCAAGTACGAAATAAAATATATAATTTATAATGAATGAAATACTTACCTCCATACGCTAAAATATTTGCTTCCCAAATTCCATAGCTTTTATAGCGTACGAAATATTTATTGTCTCTGCTTTTCAACCGTGTATCATTACAGATGTATAATACTCCATCATCCACGAACTTCACTAAATGAAACATATTAGCAGCTTTTGGCTGTAAGTAAATAATATCAAATATTATATCGTAACGAAATATTAATTTTAAATACGAACTGAAACTGGCCACAGTTTGTGCACCAGAATCTTCCGAAAGTTAATGGATGCGTATGTTTTATACTTTTGTATGTACGAAGTTTTATAAACTGATTTAATGTTTTCACATATGTATCTGTTACATAATTATTGTTTGTAAGATCCTACCAGTAAATGTATTGAATATATTTATGAACAAGGATTAAGACGTGTAAACCGAAACGTTGGTTATGTAACAGTCTATTAAAATAGTCACTTAATTACATAGTAATATTTTCATTATCAAATTGAGAAATACAAAAACTTTACTACAAGGAAATTATTAGATTTAAGAAATAAATACCATATCTACAAATAACATGTATAAAACGTACCTTCATGAAGACTGCATATAACTCGTTATTTAACTTACTTAAAACTTCTAATAATAGAGACTAGGAATAATAAATAACACTAAACCCTGCTTTACAATTTTACAACAAACACGGAATTGCATACAGAACAGAACCACAAATGCACTATTTAACGTATGAAACGAATAAACATGGCTTCGGTCTAGCAACCTTGAGCGTTGGGAGAATGTCCGCGCATGCGCATAACAGCAAATATAGCGGTACTTTACAGGGTTGCCATACGTACGATAATTATCGTACATGTATGATTATTTCAATCCTTGTAAGATGATAACACATGGAATACCCATTATCGTACACATTTTGCACGATATTTTGAAACATTTTACATTTTTTATCGCAATTTAAATTTACATCCAAAATTAGCGCAGCATCTTCAAAACTGGATACATTTTTGTGCATTCTGCAACCCTCTATACTTACATATGCAAAAAAATGTTCAATAAATACAAAACTAGAAACAGATTCGTTATTAATACAATTAACGGTACAATGCTTGCTTCGCAATATGTATGTAATAATGGCGGCAGCAGTAAATTAAATCCACCAAATGATTTAATATAGCAAATAAGTAGCTACATGTACAATAATATTTGTGATATAGATTTTGATTAATTACATATTTTCGTCCCTTTTTACTTCCTTGTACGAAGTAAAGGAAGTATTGTAATCGCGAAAATTTTCGGTTCTCAGATTTCAGTGGAAATACGCATTTTGGCCCTCCCTGATTCCATTTTGACTAATTTCGTCGTGACGTCTATACGTACGTACGTACGTACGTACGTATGTATCTCGCATAACTCAAAAACGGTAAGCCGTAGATAATTGAAATTTTATATTTAGGACTGTTATAACATCCAGTTGTGCACCTCCCTTTTTGGTCATTATATAACTTCCGGAAGTGGTACTTTACTTGAAGCTTATAATAGATTTTCATGAAAAACTATATTCAAATATAATTTAAAACTTTCCAAATTTGGTATATAAGACTACTATATCAATGGAAATAACATAATAGATTTTAGTTAAAATAGACTAACCGGAAGTGACACATTACATGAAGCTGCTAACAGTTTTCCTTGAAAAAAATGGTATTATTTTAATTTTAGAAATAAATGCTGCAAATAAAAGTTTTAGCGAATTAAATTCTGCGTCGAGCACATTAAGAATTTTTAAATTAGCCTTTTGCATAAGTGAGATTTAAATATTATATATATATATATATTTTTTAAATTAAGTTTGCTATGGATTAGAACAAAAATTAATAAATAAAAGATGTAATGTCAAATATGTGCAATTAAAAAAATAGCTATAGTTTAATACGCGTACAAGGAAGTCATGTGGTGTCCACATCAGATTTTTTATTTTTAATATAAGAGATGTATTGTAAATTTTGTTGTGAATTAAATTTCAATAATTTTTGCACCTTATGTTTCCAATAAAGTTTATTTATTGATATAGTAATTTAAATTTTTTATGTGTACGATAATTAATTTTTGAAACGATAATATTTTGGCGCATATGCGATAATTACAAAGTTAAACTGACAATCCTGGAGTATAGTTGCGACTGAAAGTTGATGTTTAAATACTTATGCTACATTTTAAAAATCGTCAGAGTTATACTATAATAAATTACCAAATATCTTTAGCAGAATCGTCAATACAATTAATTATTAAATCTGAGCTAAAATCATCACTAAAAGAATCGGCAATTAAATTACATTATTACTAAATATCTATGTCAGAATCATCAGAGTTTAAATTTATTTTACTGGACAGACAGAGATGTCGAAAATATAATTCTTAAACTATTTAAATTTATTATTAATGGATTAGTTTCTCTACTATTAGCCCTTAAATATTGTAATTAATTATTTTTTTCATGACTCACAGTTCTTCCACGTATTTCAATTTTATATGCGTCTTGTATGAAACTATTATATTTTATAGCAGTTGTCTGTGGGCTACTTAGGAAATAAAATTTTAAATTTTTTATAAGAATATGCAGCAATTATGTTTTAACGTTTTCTAGTTGGGATATATCAGGGTTAACTTTTTAAATATTAAGTTTTTATTAGTTTTAGTTTGGCTGCATATATTAATGTACTTACTTTAAAACACAAGACAGAATTTATTTAAATTTATAGTAAAATAAGTACATAAATTTGAGATAAGAGATAATGAGTAGATTACACTAGCTGCATAAAATTATTTGCTTTTTATGTTTTTATAATTCAACATAAGTCATTATTATTAGTTAATATGCATCTGCCACATAGTTCATAATTATTAATATCTATATTTCTACATATATTAGGAAGATAGAAGAAAGAACAATATTTTTAATATCGATTTCACAGTTTTAATAATAAGCATTTATTTAAAGAAAAATTTGGTGACGGGCATGTAAAATCCCCTTTCTCCTTGTAAGTTTAACAATGCAATCACACCAAAGATCCATAGCATTGGTTTCAAGGTCCCAGGCGGGAAGCAGATTCAGTAGCGTACGCACGATATTAAGGGGGATGGGGAAAGGAATAAATTAAAATGATAAAACGTATGTAAATAAGAGCCACTGTCATATCAAAGTAATTGGTTAAGATATTTTCGTACAAACCTCTACAGAACTAATTATTGCCGACACAATCGCAGACACCTACACATGTTTGTACTGGCCGACATTTGAGGACGCGGGTACAACGGAATGGCTGTAAGGATCATTTGTTACGCGGTCAAAACATATTTATGTTTATCTTACAGTTTCACAGAATGCCTCCAATTACATTTATTTGGCTTATATTACACATACTTATATTTTTGATACCTTTTTAAATACTAAAATAAATAAATATATCATCACGCCTTTTATCAATTACTGGATGTGGCATTCTACTGTAGCAGATCTCGGTAAGTGATATATTTCTTCGCGTGAAGTGCGATTACCAGCCGTCAAATCATGACCCCCTAAGATGTTAGTAGAGAAGGAGCCAAAGGAGTAGATTTAATTTAGTGAATATTGTTTGTCGGCTGTGGGGATCCAACCAGGGTTCTCAAGTTCCACAAGCCGACTCGAAGCCACTGAGCCACCTAGATTTTTCAGCATTTCAAGGACAAAATATGTAGATCAAGTTTAACGTCAGATGTAAAAGTATAATAACAAATGAGCCTATTATTGTCTTTTTCACAAATTTTAGCAGTACGTCAGACATACGCAATGTTAATTTTATGTACTAAAACTCAGACGATATTTTTTTATCAGTTCACATAGAATATACATAAACTAATGATAAAGAACTATTCATTAGTAAATTAATTCATTTGTTGAACAAATATAACGCGATTAATTCAAATCAATTGAAAAATACGCACAGACATATAGCGATTATATTTGACTTTTTAACAGTAATATTATTAAAATCGAATATTTTTTTATCAGTTCACATAGAATATATATAAACAAATGATGAATAAGTGCTCATTAGTAAATTAATTCCTTTGTTGAACAAATATAACGCGATTAATTCAAATCAATTGGAAAATACGCACAGACATATAGCGATTATATTTGACTTTTTAACAGTAATATTATTAAAATCGAATATTTTTTTATCAGTCCACATAGAATATACATAAACAAATGATGAATAAGTGCTCATTAGTAAATTAATTCCTTTGTTGAACAAATATAACGCGATTAATTCAAATCAATTGGAAACTACGCACAGACATATAGCGATTATATTTGACTTTTTAACAGTAATATTATTAAAATCGAATATTTTTTTATCAGTCCGCATAGAATATATATAAACAAATGATGAATAAGTGCTCATTAGTAAATTAATTCCTTTGTTGAACAAATATAACGCGATTAATTCAAATCAATTGGAAAATACGCACAGACATATAGCGATTATATTTGACTTTTTAACAGTAATATTATTAAAATCGAATATTTTTTTATCAGTCCACATAGAATATATATAAACCAATGATGAATAAGTGCTCATTAGTAAATTAATTCCTTTGTTGAACAAATATAACGCGATTAATTCAAATCAATTGGAAAATACGCACAGACATATAGCGATTATATTTGACTTTTTAACAGTAATATTATTAAAATCGAATATTTTTTTATCAGTCCACATAGAATATATATAAACCAATGATGAATAAGTGCTCATTAGTAAATTAATTCCTTTGTTGAACAAATATAACGCGATTAATTCAAATCAATTGGAAAATACGCACAGACATATAGCGATTATATTTGACTTTTTAACAGTAATATTATTAAAATCGAATATTTTTTTATCAGTCCACATAGAATATACATAAACCAATGATGAATAAGTGCTCATTAGTAAATTAATTCCTTTGTTGAACAAATATAACGCGATTAATTCAAATCAATTGGAAACTACGCACAGACATATAGCGATTATATTTAACTTTTTAACAGTAATATTATTAAAATCGAATATTATTTTACCAGTTCACATAGAATATACATAAACAAATGATGAGTAAGTGTGCATTTGTAAATTAATTCATTTGTTGATTTAAAATAACGCGGTTAATTTAAATCAATTGGCAAATACGTGCAGACATTAAGTTATATTTGATTATTTAGCAATAATATTAATAAAATCAAATATTTTTTTATCAATAGAAAATAACTATTTTTAAGCTTATTAAAAAATTGGAATTTCCACAGGGGCTAAAATGTTGTTCAAATGTATTATTAATTATTACATAAGTTTTTTTTTAATATAAATGGTATGTTGCCATATATATTAATTTATTTGATGAAGTCATGCAAATGTACGGTATGTGATTTTTGTTCTCGCAGCGAGCGGCTGTATCTGTTGCCGGCATGGTTCAAGACCATTGGCAGACCAAGAATATAAATAAGCAACGGTCTTCTCTTTTGTGGTCATTCGATTAAGGTCTATTTGATTTTTTAACCAAAGTATTATTAAAACAGATATTTTTTTTTCATTTCATATAGAATATACATAAATAAATAATAATTAAGTATTCATAAGTAAATTAATTAATTTGTTGAACTAAAATAATGCAATTCATTCAAATCAGTTGCAAAATACGCACAGACATTTAGCGGTCATATTTAATTTTTTAACAGTAATACTATTTCTACGGCAAGATCAGGGCCGTCTTTTCGCCTAGGCAAACTAGGCAAGGGCTGGGGTCCCGTGACTCTGGGGGGCCCGACTCGTTCGACTAAAATGAAAAAAATAGAAAAAAAATATACACATTTTAAGTTTTAAGTCATTTTCTGACCAAAATATTTTTAATAATTACTACATTTGATATGAATTCTATTGAGGGATGGCAGCTAGTAACACAAATGCAAAATAATACAATAATTATAATGTGACACTGACACTCCGATACAATGTATTTATATACAGGGTGATGAGTCACTCAGCCGGTCATAGGACTTTAACATGGGAAATCAGTTTTTTGCAATTTCCTGCTTCCCTAATTATTTTAAGCAAAAACGCGTCATATACAAGTTTTTAGGGCATCAAATTCTGCATCTAAATCAATAAACAGAATTACTTTTACGTGCTTTGTATCGACAGAAATTAAATATGAAAATGTCGAAAATTACGTTGAAAATATTGATAGCCATGGAATTGAACAAAAGAAATAAATAAATGCTTGACGTTTTATCTGTCAAAACATCAACGTATATATATGTTTTGGGGTCCTAAATATTATATTGCCTAGGGCCCAGGAGATGCTTAAGACGGCCCTGGGCAAGATATTGACGAATTTAGCTTTCACTGGTATTAACAATTAGTTTGTGACTCTCTGAGATGTTTTAAAACATTTGTGGAATTATTGATTATGTATTTTTAGTGTAATTTGTTCATAACTATCGCTGAAATGTTATATTTATCCAAGTGCTTTGTGTTATTTCAACAACAATATAATTAATTTAATATAAGTGATAATTATAAATCATTAATTGAAATTCATGTAATAATAATGCGAGAATGCGCCGCATAAAATATCAGCTAACTCCCCTGCAACTTCTAACTTCGTTGAAGGTCATCAGATCTATCGCGAGCCGCGAGTACAGGCGTAGTTTAGACAAGTTTGTTGTTGCGCTGATGAAAAGTGAATTCAATCAAGTTTCCAGTTACGATGTGTTGTATAATTTTTAATGATGTTATTTGTCATTTTTTGATATTTTAAATCATTCTTTAAAACCAATTCAAAATAATCATAATATCTATAATGCATTACACTGTGCACCGAATATTGAATTGAATTTAATTTTAAACGGAGCACTGTTAATATATGATATTTGACATTATTTTCAAAAATTAATAACTTAACGCATTATTGATAAAATTTACAGTATTTAAGTCGTAATTGTAAAACTATATAACACAAAATGCATGTTTTAATTGGTAAGCGACGCTCCTATTATCCACAGAGCAGAAATATCATGGAAGAATATTCGAAATTCGACCAACTCGTATATGCATTTTATGCTTAACGCCACAATTAATATGTATCTATTTTATTTATATCAGTTTATTTACAGTATTAGATATTAAAATATATAAGGTAAACTTGCTAAAATATAGTGAAATATTCAACCATTTTAGTATATGGGTTATACGAAATTAAATCATTGTGATTTCAATTCACGCAATCTTTTTTAGATCCACGTTTCACGGTCAAGGTCATATATAATATCGATTGATGCTTAATTGTGCGTAAATAGCGCAACCCGCTCGCTTTTGAAATAATTTTTATCCGAAAATAAAACTTGCGTATTACAAACAGTTGTGGTATCTGTAGTTGTAGTAGCTGATGATAATAAAAGCGAAATAATTGATATTTAAGTTCGTATAAATAATGTTTACTCATATAACTTTCTACTCAGCAAGTTATGAACCTAGGCCGTTTATGGTATTCAATTAATGGATGTTTATGAATGGAAGAACCTTTAAAAACTATTTTGTACAGAATTAAAACCCAAAAGCTTTTTTTTATATGTTCTTATTGTTTTCAGGAATAATATACTTATTATTTACCAGAGGTAGTACAAGTAATATGATTTTTAAATTATTCCAATTTAAATATTAGCGGTTTTATATCTAGCAACATAGTAGTTCTGATTTTCTCTACACAACACTGCGACTTGATATTTAGTAAGAACAAGTGTCGACATCATTGAAGCTGAATAATAAACTAAGACATGAAATGTGCCTTTAAAGATGTTATTTTATTACTCTTTCGGGCACCGTTCCCATAAGAGATTTGTTCCCGCATAGACGCAAAAATACTATGAAATGTTTCTGTATAGACGCGTCCACGAACATATATATATATATATATATATATATATATATATATATATATATATATATATATATATATATATATATATATATATATATATATATATCGATCAATATATATCTTCGAACCCTGTAAACAACTGTCAATTTATACCATTGCAACTGCTCGACAACTGTGATATTGCATTTATTTGACAATATGCTAGGAGAATTATATCACGCTCGCGTATAATGACTTATTTTACTCACTTATACAATAATGTACTATTTACTTACCTATGAAATGTCAATTAAAAATAAAACTAAACCTCAAAATCTGAACAATTGCATAAATATTTTTTTTAATTCTAATTTCTAAAAGATGTCATTTGGAAAAAATAGTATAAATAACTCATTTTATGACTTTTAACGCACGCGTCCATGTTTAGAAAACGAACCGCAGCCTAATAAAATTCGTTCTTTAATATTCTATTAAAATTGTCAACACAAGGCAAATGAGTGAAAAAGGTCGATTTAGTTTTCTTTCAGACACGAAAATAAATCAAAAAATTGTTGGAACTACTGCAAAACTAGTGTAATAAGTTATCAAACAATATGGAACCAATTTACCTGCTTATGAAGGAATTACGTACCTGTACGTCACTTCTGCCATTTTTACAACTAGTATAATTTGACCTTTCTAAGGTTCAGTTGTTAAGTTTATAAATATAACTTGAAAGTTTGATTATTTAGAAAATAAATTTCACGATTCTTTCTCAAATTTGTTTTTGTTATTTTCAATGTATTTTCGCTCTCTTATTATATTATTACTAAATAAGTTTAAACTTGGACGCGTGCAAAAAAAAACATGTCTTATGAAACTCGATCTTTAATATACTAATTTTGTTATATAACATGGAGCGGTTATGTTTATGTAAAAGCTTGAAAACCCCAGTTGATTATTTCGGGTATGTTTATTAATGAAACTCAACAAATCTAGTATGTAGAAATCTAATTATGCACTTTATTTTTCCATTGTTTTAAAAAAAAGTGACATTTGTCAAATAATATTCAATTTCCATTTGCTTCTCCATAAAGAAGATGAATGTCAGTGAGATCTGTCAGAGAAAATTATCTATTACTTTGTTGTGATTAGCAGCATATAACATCGAAAATAATAACGTAAGTGGAAAATCATTGAATCTGCTTTTGAGCGTTTTTTTACATTTGTTTTTTTTTTTTTTTCAAAAGTTACAAGTTGAAACTAGATTAAAAAAAACAAGTAAATTTTTGAGTCGTTTTCATTAATGATTTGTACATATATTTAATAATATGTAGTATGTTACTTTACATTGAAGTGTTGGCTTTGAAATTATATACAATTCATTAAAAGTTTCATTCACAATAACAAAGATGGTTTATTTTGGAAGAGGTCAAGTCAGATCAAGTGTTCTACAGCTAACTTACGATTAACCGGATGATTTACCCTAAAAGTATGGTCTGCAAACACAATGCTACAATTTTGCATTTGTGCAAATAAAACAAAACAATAATAAAGCCAGAGTTGCCATCTTGCTCCTCTATAAATTTTCTGAAGAAATTTGTAGCTTTTAAATATTTATATAGATTAACAGTTCTGTAGTTTGCACCAACAAACGTCAGTCATTTTATCTGTAAATATGTACTGTAAAGTATACTAATGATAATGTTTATATTTACACCTTGTACCTATTTGCACTCTGTTTATCACAATTAGAGATAATAGACCACAGTTGTTTCCTTAGGCAATTTTACAGACAGTGTGACAGTACCAACCAAATCTGCCATTTTGTAAAAAAACTTCAGCGCCGCCACCGTTCATTTTCATCGTGAATCAAAGGGAGAATTCAAGCAAAGTTTCTGTGCTTGAACCTTCATTTGGAGGTAAATTTAAATTGATCTTGTGGAAGTCTGGAAATTGTAATAACTTAATTTAACTTTTACATTTTAAAATTTATAGTTGTTGGAAAATACAAAAATTAAAAGAAGAATTGATATTAATAAATGCAAAATATTGTCATTGTGAGATAGATAAAAATAAAACAATAGAAATTTATTTTGACATGAATATTTATCTGTTTATTAATATCCACAAAACCTAAGTAGGCAGAATATTGCAATCTTTTTTTCTACGACCACTTAGAAATCTGCTCATTGTATGTTTGTTGTTGCTATGGAAATGAGGTACATTGCAAGACATCGTGCGAAATGAATTTGTTTTGTAGTCATTTCAGTACAGGTAATTTCATTTCAGTACAGATGCAATTTTCTTTTAAATTACACATGAAAAATATAAAAACGCATGCGTAAAAAATAAAATAGACGTAAATTAGAGAATTATTATTATTTATTGTTGGTTATATTGAATGTTATGTTTTGACAGTTGTTAAATATTATGTTATTGGGATCGGTTTTGTTCACATTTAAATTATTAAGATTTTCCAAATTATTAACTGTTGTGGAAGTCGACGTTCTGATTGTGGGCGTGTTCAATTGAACTTTGAATTTCATTAGCTATATCAAGCTTATTTGTTAGAGACTCGTCGATGTATCCTTCGGCGACAGTTGACGACTTCCATCCACCGTGTCTTTTTAAAGAAGTTATGCCCTCACCAGCATCAACAAGAATTGTCGCAGATGATCTGCGAAAACAGTGTCCAGTGTATAATTCAGGATTTGGAAGATTCAAATATCTTGCTATTTGTTTTCCCATAACTCCAAATTTATTAATACCAACTTTCTGAACTGTACATTTTCCTTTTTGATAATTCAGAAAAAAACTAGAGTTTTGAACATTAAATGAGCGAAGACACGCATATTTTTTAAAAATTTCGTAAAATTGACCTGTTATTGTGAATTTTCGCACAATTTTTGTTTTCGTTTCGGGAATTGTAACTAAAACAGCTGAACTCAAATCGTTCAAATCAGTTATTTTCATTTGGTATAGGTCAGCCTGCGACAGGCACCCATAATTCCCATAATTAACGCGACCTGCAAAAAAATACTTATTTGTAAATATCTATTATGTTTCGATTTATATGAACCATATCTTTGTCAGGAGATAATATTCATCTGGTGCTTCATTAATAAACTTGTTAATATCATTTGTGGTGAAGATTTTTGATTTATTTGGTGTATAACCATCAGATTGTCGTTTTAGGAATGCTCTTAATTTTGCATACTTTGCTATATCTACATTTTTATTTATATTGAGAGTAGTTCTCAACATGGAATACTGTGTCCATAAAGTTGAAGCTTTGTATAATTTCGATAAAGAACCAAAATAAGTCATGAGCACATTTTCGAAATATGATGTTACGTTTTCATCATTTCGCCAGTCCATAAATAATTTATATATAACTTCATATTTTTTTCTAGATTTTTCGGGTAATAAATTTAAGGAAGTTATTTTTGCTGCTTCTAAGATATTTGGTGGTGTTAAATCAACATTCTCGTCGCTATCACTCTCCATTTTTACCTCACAATATACAAAATATTAAAAGACGTTTATAAAAACCGAACTGTTATTTAATTTTTGTTACGTTGCTAGGATACTAACTTAGGATTGACAGACATTGAAATGGTGAAATCGGCCGTTGCTAGGATACTTATTTAGAATTTTCAAATATTGGAACGGTGAAAACAGGACAAATTTATTATTAAAATATAAATTAAAAAATAATAATGTAGTCGTAGAAAAAGTATAGTGTACAACTCGCATGGAATGTCCATTCCATGCTGGTTGTACAATATACTATTATAACATTGTTTTTATTATTTGACGTTTACTTTGAGATTTTTGTAATAGTGTTTGTGAAGGAGATTTAGAAAATTGTACTCTTACAGAATGAAAGAGGAGACGCAAAATGCGCAGTACGGAAACTGCATCCAGCGAGAAATACAATACAATAAATGGAGGCTTGCATTATTAACCTTGGTAAACAGGTAACAGGTAAATAATGGTATTTTTCTAGGTTTGTAGTGAAATAGTTGTTTATGTATCTAGGCTGCGTAATGATTAAAAAATTTCCAAATTTATTACAAATTTAATTTTTAAATGATGTTTATAATAAATATGAATGTGTAAGGAGACGTTTTCAAAATAAAATGTAAAAGTGTTTTTGATTGGTTTAAAACTACCCGCAAAAGTCTTACTCTGTCATAGTAGATCTCAGTAAGTGATATATTTTTACGCGTAAAATATGGTTACTAGCCGTCAAATCAAGCCCTCAAAAATCTTGTTACATCATGTTTGTGTTAGAACATATCTTGTCTTACTTAACTTTAATTATTTGACAATTTATTGATTAATATCAAAATTAATTAACTAATTAATAATTAGATAACTTATCTTTAAATCAATATCAACTTTGCTCAGCATAATTACCTATAACTTGTTTTGTTGCGAAATATCAAACTTGTTGAAGATTGTAATCATTATTTGTTTCACTTTGAAGTGGTTTGTTTGTCACTGATAACGTTATCATCGAGGTATATCAATGTGCCGTGTCCGTGAGAATGGCCAGTTTCACCAGCGAGTTGAACCGAGAATCATGGACATCCCATCAGAAGTTTTAGACGTTTTAAAGTGCAGCAGCTGCGAGCTGTACCTGTGTCGGGGCCCCGTGTTCTTACAACACGACGGGGCGGCGGCGTGTGGGCGGTGCTATACCCCCATGCGCCCGGCTACCAGGAACACCCAATACGAGGCCACCGCCAAATTATTAAAGTTCCCGTGTAAGAACCGGGAGTTGGGCTGCCCCGAGACGGTGCCTTTTGTACAGGAAGCAGAAGTGATCGCGCACGAGGAGGTGTGCGAGCACCGCCGATATGTCTGCCCGGTACTCGGCTCCGCCCGCTGCGACTGGCTGGGCTCCAGGGCGGCCATGTTGGCGCACTGCCGCTACCAGCACCCGGACAACGTGCTCGAGAACCCCTGCAGCCTCACCCACGACATCACCAGGGCCAGTCTGCAGAACTACATCATCTCTGCCTTTCATCTTCTGTTCTTGCTGCACACAAAGGTTTGTGTGTCAACTGGAAAAATATTCCACGCAGTTCGACTGCAGGAGGCGGCTGCAGAGGCGGCGAAATATTTCTTCCATTTGGATATCAAACGCGGTGATGAACAGTTTACGAAGAAAGGACAAGTGGCGCCTCAAGACTGCCTGGCGATCCAGGAAGACACGTCGTTGACCTTGGACACAAACAGCCTCGTCAGTGTGCTCGGAGGCTTTGACGACACCACGTTCACCGTGACGGTGAAGCAGAGGGTGAGCGACGCGGCCGATCAGCTGGCGTTGGTGATTGAGAAGTGCGGGGTGTGCAAGGCGGAGGTGACGGTGTTCCTGTACCGCGACAGCAATGGTTGGCGATGCAAACGCTGTGTACCCGCTAGGCGAGCCTGCACTCAGGGCTGCACGCACACCGACATAAACTTTAAGTGCTCGAAACACGAGACTTATTTCTGCCAGCAGCGCACCACGTGTCTTATATGCAAAGCAGCCGTGTCTCGAAGCTCGTTGTCCGCGCATTACGCCTCAGCGCACCAGGACATCACGCATCCAGCTGGCTACACGTGGTGGGCAACTGTGGGTGGTTTTCTTCAATCCAAGCGCTGTCTTGTGTCTAGTGTTGCTGGCACCGCGGTGTGCTGGTTCTGTCTGACCAAATCACAATTTGAGCTCAATGTGTGCATCCCGGTACCAAGTGAGCGGCTGAGAGAGTTTCGGTGCTCGGTGCGGGTCACTGACCCCGCCACCGGACACGCGCGCACCTTCACACCTGATGCACTGTACGAAACTTCGTATGATTGGCGCATCATAATTAATAAAGACGAGCTTCCCTCATGGAACGTTGTGTTTGATGTCTGTGTGAACATCACGAAGATCTAATTGACCCACATTCTATAATATTTGTATCTTCAGCTTAAACTTTATTCCACATAATATCAATAATTGTATTTTATTTTATCTGTTATTTTATTTTATCTACATTTATAGGTAAATAAAACTCAAGTTTGTATCTGTCAACATGTTTGTTTTATTTATTTGCTCATCAATCATGATCAATGTGTAAATAATTGTTTATTTCAGTAATTTTAACGAATATAAATTATGTCAAGTCGGAAAGACGGGAATTTCTCGAGAAAGCGGATGACTTGTTTTTGGAATTACTAGCGGTCGAGGTGACTTTGAGGAAAGGTATTTTTTAAATTTATACACCAAAAACAAATGCCTTTTCATCCGTGCATAATTCAATTTTACTTTATTTTTTATATTAAATATAAAAACAGTTGACAATCAGTCGGTTACAATTTTTAATTATTCTTCATAACCTATAATTTGATACATACAGTTACTTTTTTCAGAGGCTTTAGTGAGTTGTTTGTTTTTATTTTGTTAAAATATGCAGTTTTTGGGATTGTTTTTTAAAGACTAGTAATATTTGTTTTTTTATTTTGTTGAAATATTTTTATTTAAAAATTGGGATTGTATTTTTATCAGGTAAGTACTTTTTTGGAGATTCTTCAGTGAATTGTTGAGGTCAGGTTTTTATTTGGTTAAGATGCGCATTACTCAGAAATTGCTCAGCGGTTTCTAGGGTTTGTTTTTATTTAGTTAGTATAGAGTAACTGAGTTAAATTAACAGTACGGCCACGTCACTGGTTATTTTCTATTGGTGGTTCAAAGTGTGTTTACATTTGTTTTAGAATTACTAAATATATCTTACAGTGATTGACACTGACAACTAATTTATTAAAACGAGAAATTATATACAAAACGAAAATATCAGCTTACAGTGCTAAAGATTGCATTAATAGGACAAAAAAAATTAATATTAAATTAAAAGTGTAAAAAAAAAACAATAACAAAATTGGAATTTTTTTTTTGTCAAATACATAAAAAATAACTAAATTCAAGTCTTACAAAATGTTGTTGTTGTTTTTGTAACAAAGATAACATTTCAAATATTTATTGACAACCAAACTTAAAATTAACAAATTATATCAACAAAATTTCTTATATTCCCGCTTGTCAAATAACGCGATATTGACTTTTGGATAAATAATTGACAATCAGTCGATCACAATTTTTAATTATTTTACTCGAAATGTCTCTTTTTGTATTAATACATTAAAATGTGTTGTTTCGCGTCACACGCAACAACCGAAACGTCATTCGGAAAAAAAAAACTCCAATCTCTAAAGCACTTATTAAAAAACTATATTTATAATAAAAAAGTATAGTATCTGAAACACCCTTTTGCGTAATAATAATAAAAGAAAATGATGGAATATTGCATGATATTTAATTTTTAAATGAAAAATTTAGTGCATTTAGTTCACAATGTTGGCAACGAAAAAACAGCACTCGACAGCAGTGAAAACACATAAGTAGTATGATATACATCTTTCTCCCCGACGGAATGTGCCTGAGGCGATTAATTAATTAGCGTTGTTCTAATTAATTAATAGGAAATTAGAGCGTCAGCCTATTCTTGGAAAAAATTGTTGCTAATGAGTTGTTATTGTTGTTGACGTAAATATTTAAAAAATTTGTGACGTTATTTTTTGTGATATTAATTAGTTTGAAAAAATATGTATATTGTAACGTTTATTACAATTTCGGGTTCGGTGAAGTTTATTATTAAATAAAACACGAGTAATGAAAACACTAAC
This sequence comes from Pterostichus niger, assembly GCA_947425015.1. Classification (NCBI taxonomy): domain Eukaryota; kingdom Metazoa; phylum Arthropoda; class Insecta; order Coleoptera; family Carabidae; genus Pterostichus; species Pterostichus niger. The sequence continues at coordinate 9,599,711 of OX380351.1, read as the reverse complement.
AAAATATTTATTTAAAACGAAACTAATGTAGTACAACTACTAAGACATATATTTATATTCAACACGTATTTATATTCACAATAAAGTATTTAGCAACGACTTGCACTGTTCACACTTCGAATACAGAATTCCTCTTCCCGGCCGAAACTCTCCTTTATATACTGCAACAATGTACTCGAAAATATTCGAGAGCTTCTGGCACACGGTAGCAGCATGACGCAGAGCGAACAGGTACGGACCTGTCTATTGCGTCTGAGACAGCGGTGAATCGTGCAGCAGACGTGTCGACTGTTCCAGACGGAACAGGGCCGTACTCGCTACACTGCCCCCTCCTTAAGGATGTTTCGTCCCGAAACTTTTCTGCGCCATGTCGATATCTGCACGTTGATCCCCGCGAGCACTGTGACGTTTGGTGGAAATAACAGTCCACAGTTCTTTTCACTACTGTTGAACCACAGGGATTATAGCTGCACACCAGGATCTCAATTCCGGTATATTGGAAAATAGTTTCCAGCATGTTTCTTATAATTCTCCAGCTCAATTCATCAAGGCCACAGCCTAGCTTTGGTACAGCTAGTTTTAAAATATCCTGATCGAGCAGCACACCACGTAGATCACATAGGGTGTCCCAGACGGTGCGATAAGTTGGTTTCTCGTGGGACAGATGTTTGGTCACCAGGTAAAAAATGCTTCTGTTTCGGCTCGACTGTCTGTCGGCTATCTGTAACACTTTGCCGACACATGGATGTTGTTGCCGTAATTCTTCAAGTTGGCCGAACTTTTTCTTAAAAACCACGGCGATTCCTCGAGACATCTGTAGATCTTGGGCCACACAATGCGCTAATGAGTATTCTGTAGGCACTTTGAATAAGTCTCCCTGATGTTCCTTGGTCACACCATTTCGTACTTTATGGCCCGTAGAATAGGAGGCCATGAACTCATCAAAGGTTATTTCCGGATCTTGTACATTAATTCGTCGAGCTCGAGATTCATTGGCGTTGCCATCGTTGTTGTCACCGGCGAAAGGAGCCAACCGATTGAAATGAATCACTCTTGGTTTTCCTCCAGTCCTTTTCCGGATTCGATAGATGACGTCATTTATTCGCTTCAGTACCTCGTAGGGACCTTCCCAAGAGTTATGTAGCTTTGGGGACATACCACGGCGACGCTGTGGGTTGTATAGCCAAACCAGATCCCCGGCTTGATATCCACCATTCTCAGCCTTAACATCATATTGGTCTTTCATCCTGTCACTAGCGCTCTGGATGTTGGAGCGTACTTGCTCATGGATGTCGTTCATCTTCTTCCGAAGTTCAGTGACGAAATCTTCGCCAGCCAAATTTTCACCTGGCTTGCTGCCGAACTTCAAGTCGCAGGGCAATCGCAGTTCATGACCAAAGACAATGCTAGCCGGAGTCTGTCCTGTTGTTTCATGGACGGATGATCGATAAGCTAACAGGAACATTGGTAGATGACAATCCCAGTCTCTTTGGTGGCCGGAGACAACCTTGGAGAGGTGTCTATTGATGGTTCTGTTCATGCGTTCGACCATGCCATCTGACTGTGGGTGTAGAGCAGTTGTTCTTGTTTTGCGAATGTTCAATAGCTCGCAGATTGCTTGGAACAGAGATGACTCGAAATTTCTACCTTGGTCGGAGTGTAATTCCAACGGTACCCCGAATCGTAAGATCCACTGGTTGACAAGTTCTTCTGCTACCGTAGCGGCTTCTTGATTTGGCAAGGCATAAGCTTCAACCCACTTGCTGAAGTAGTCCATGACCACTATGATGTATTTATTTCCCTTGTCGGATTCTGGAAATGGACCGGCCACGTCAATTGCGATTCTTTCAAACGGGCTCCCAACATTGTATTGACGCATTGGGGCTCTCCGACGTCTCTGCGGTCCGTTGCTTGCGGCGCAAACTACGCACTTCTTGCACCACTCCTTTACATCCTCTCGACAATTAACCCAGTAAAATCGCTCACGCAGCTTCTGAACTGTCCTCGTTACTCCTAAGTGTCCTCCAGCAGTTCCATCATGAATCTCCTTCAGTACCTCCGGTACTCTTTTCCTAGGGATTATGATCTGCATCTTTTGCTCTGTAGCCTCAGGACCTTCCAGGATACGTTTCAGTAGTCCATTATCTATAACAATAGAGTCCCACTGCGCCCAGTACGATTTTACGGTTTTCGAGTGTCGTGCAACTTCTTGCCAAGTTGGTTTGCGGCCTTCTTTCTTCCATTCCAGTAGGTATTTCAATTCTGGATCGCCTTCTTGGTCTTTCACAACTTCTTCAGTCAGCCAATGGTCGTCTACCACTGTGGTCCGTAAGATTGGAGCGGACTTCTCTTCCACACGGGTACAGTGTTTGCAGTCTTCTGAGCATGGTCGTCTTGATAATGCGTCGGCGTTACAATGACTAATTCCGGCCCTATGCTCGATGACGAAGTCATATTCCTGTAGCCGTTCGATCCACCTTGCTACCTGCCCTTCCGGATTCTTGAATTGTAACAGCCACTTCAACGCAGCATGATCAGTCCTCACCAGAAATTTCCTTCCATACAGGTATTTGTAGAAGTGTTCAGCGGCTTTAACTACCGCCAATAATTCTCGCCTGGTGACGCAGTAGTTACGCTCCGGCTTCGACAGAGTTTTGCTGAAGTAGCCGATGACCTTCTCTTGTCCATCTTGAATTTGCGATAGGACGGCTCCGATTCCGACATTGCTGGCATCTGTATCCAATATGAAGTCCCCGTTGGGTAGAGGATAACTCAGGACTGGTGCTGTTGTTAGGGCTCGCTTGAGGTTGTCGAAAGCGTCTTGGCAGTCTTCTTCCCGCACAAATTTCCGTCCTTCCTCCGTGAGTCGTGTTAGTGGCTTGGCAATGTTGGCGAATCCAGAAACGTATCGCCGATAGTACGTGCAAAGACCTCGTAAGCTTCGTAATTGATGTTTGTCAGTCGGTACTGGCCATTCTTCTACTGATTGGATCTTCTGATTGTCAACGGCTATTCCGTTTCCGGACACAATATGTCCTAGGTACTGCACTTCTTTGCGGAAGAGATGACATTTCTTTGGACTAAGCTTCAAACCAGAACTTCGTAGTCTCAGGAATACCTCCTCCAAGTTCCTCATGTGATCATCGAATGTTCTTCCGACCACAATAATATCGTCAAGGTACACCAAACAGGTTTTCCAAGATAGTCCTTGCAGTACCGTTTCCATGAGTCTTTCAAACGTGGCGGGGGCATTGCAGAGCCCGAACGGCATTACTGTAAATTGCCACAGTCCGGCACCGACAGAAAACGCAGTTTTCTCTTTATCCGTTGGTGCCATGCCAACCTGCCAGTACCCACTTTTCAAGTCTAATGTTGAGAATATTTTCGACCCGGCCAGCGTATCCAATGTGTCATCTATTCGGGGCAACGGGTAGCTATCCTTCTTCGTCACGTTGTTTTATGCCATGTATGATGAGATTCTTATCTCTAATTTTTCTTTCTAGATTTTCTATTTGTTCGTCCTTCGCTTTTAATTTATTTTCAAGATCTGTGTACATTACTTTATTTTCCTCTGATATTTTATAAAATTTGTTTAAAGATTCTTGCATTTTAACTATCTTATCATTCAGTGCAGAGTTCTGTTCCCTGATAGGGTCTAGAAGCTCTTTAATGTCAGCAATTGTGGCCATGGCATGTATTAATTTTGTATTGTATTAATTTCTGGAATGGTTGGCAACACTGCGTTTTGAATGTGCTTGTGCGCGCGCGCGTAAGCGGCGTTAATTTGTTAATTAATGTCAGCCAGCGGCAGCAACTCGACCTAGGTTAGCATGCATTATTTATGAATATTTATTATATTTGCATGAATTTTAGATTATGTAAAATTATTATTTTCTACATGTTTTTATATTTGTAAAACTATTAATAAATAATATAAGCAGAGTTTGACTTTGTTTAATAAGATGTGTTTAGAAGTAAATAATATGATCCTAGTTCCGCTAATGGGTTATAAAATGACTAAGCGAGAGAAAAAAGCCCACTATCTCCAGCAGCGCAAGAAGATGGCTCATTTAAAAAAAAGCCGCCAAATAATTATTTAGATTAGGTAAAATAAAATATAATTTTCTACATGTTTTCAATATTTGTAAACTATTAATAAATAAAATAAAAGTAGAGTTTTGACATTCTTTAATAATATATGTGTTTAGAATTTATTGTATTTACACGGGGAATACAATCCCTGTATATTTTATGGCTAATTTTGGACCCTTTGTTTACAATTCATCAATATATTGATCTGGTAAATCATCGAATCGTCCTGGAAGATATGTAACAAATTCTTCGCATTCGACAACCACTTTTCTCCCAAATCCAGTTGTAACAGCTTTAATATCAAATAATTTATATACTTTATTTATTTCTAACTCAGTTAGAATTCTTCGAGGTTGTATATTGGACAGTTGGCCTTTCTCATACAACTTGTTGAAATCCATTTCTAAACCAAACAATTGTTTTAATAACACAGTTTATAATTTATAGTAATATTCTTACCTTTTACAATTCTATGAATACTCCGTGCCAGCAATAACAATAATGTAAAAATTTTAAACTACACTTCCACATTTATACAGTCGTAATAAAAAATTTCACAAACTAATTAATATCACAAACAATAACGTCACAAATTTTTTAAATATTTACGTCAACAACAACAACTCATTAGCAATAAATTTATCCAAAAATAAGGTAGACAGTATAATAATAAATCAGAACTCTGCTTATTATATATATATATACATATATGTTAAACTTTCTTATGAATTTTACTGAACACATATCATATACATATTTTTTCAAACTAATTAATATCACAAAAAATAACGTCACAATTTTTTTAAATATTTACGTCAACAACAATAACAACTCATTAGCAACAATTTTTTCCAAGAATAGGCTGACGCTCTATTTTCCTATTAATTAATTAGGACAACGCTAATTAATTAATCGCCTCAGGCACATTCCGTCGGGGAGAAAGATGTATATCATACTACTCACATAACCTACAAATGTAAGGTAAATTGTAACAACGTAGATATGAAATTATACAAGTTTATTAAATTTACTGTATACTACAAATAAAATTAGTAAATAATATAACATACTTTATTTTCATTACATTAAAATAAAAATTAAATCAATTTAAATTTGATATTACTGTGAAATTAGTTATAAAATGGTTACAAAGCAGTGTTATGTGTATATGGTATATTATTGTTTATGTTAACATAGGGAAAAACCTTTCAGAATTCATATATATATAAATATATAAATAAAAGAAAGGGGCTTCTCGTTTAATTCTGTATATATTTAAATTTAAAAACTCGACGTTTCGGTACTTTATACAAATACCTTCATCAGGACAGAAATAATAAAAATAAAATAACACATAAATGACATAAAAATAAACAAATGACATATAAATAAAAAGTAAAAAGACAAAAATATGAAATTAAAAAATTATAAAGCCTTATTTAATTCCAAACCATCACAATTGTTAATATTATTTTTCTTCTTGCAAATTTCAATGGCTTCTCTTATAAGTCTTCCGGTGAAATTCTAATGCATGATGAGCAATTGAAGATTTATTTTGATAATTTAGACGAATGGCTCTCTTGTGTTATGATAATCTTGTATGAACAGTTCTACCTGTTTGACCAATGTATGCTCTGCCACATTCGCATGGAGTTTTGTAAATACCAGACAATTGTAATGGGATTATATCTTTTACAGAATTCAGTAAATTTTTTAATTTCATATGCGGATAAAAAGATACTTTAATATTTTTCTTAGTGAGAATTCTTCCTATTTTATCTGTTACATTTTTTACAAAAGGAAAGAAGAATAATTTTTTTTTCTCAAAATCAGGTAAGATATTTTCAGTAACTTTTTCTTTTTTAGGACGTAAAACTTTCTTGATTAAAAATTTATTATAACCATTCGTTTCAAAAATATTTACAAGCAATTTATATTCCTCTTGAAGTTTATCAGAATGACAGATGATGTTTGCTCTATTGAAGAGACATTTAATAGTACTAAATTTCTGTGCAGGATTGGTGGTGTGAAGAAAAAAAATTAATATACAAATTTGTATGGGTAGGTTTTCTATATACAGAATGGAGAATAGTGCCATCAATCTTCCTTTCCAATAAAACATCTAGAAAAGGTAATTTACCATTGATTTCAATTTCCATAGTAAACTAAATATTTTTATAAATTATTTAAATGTAGTAGAAAATTATTTAAATTGTCTTGTCCATGGGGCCAAACAGCAAATACATCATCCACATAACGAAGCCACAGAGACGGTTTCAAAGTAGAGGAAGACAAAGCACATTCTTCAAAATACTCCATGTAATAGTTCGCAATTGATGGAGATATAGGAGAACCCATTGCTACACCATCAACTTGTTTATAATAAACATTATTGAAAATAAAGAAACTAAAAGTTAAACAATGTTTGAATAATTTAATAATATCAGGAGGAAAATGACGTTCTAAAAGTTTGACAGTATCTTGAATAGGAACTTTGGTAAATAAAGAAGAAACATCAAAACAAACAAGAATATCAGTAGAAGATAAATGCAGGTTTTTTAATATTTCAACAAAATGTAGGGAGTTCTTGATAAAAGAAGGAGAGTCACCAGTAGGGAGTTCTTGATAAAAGAAGGAGAGTCACCAATATAGGGGCGGAGTTAAGAATCAAGAAACTTGGATAATCCATAGGTACAAGAATTAATACAATTAACAATTGGTCGTAAAGGTATTTCTTTTTTGTGGATCTTCGGTAAACCGTAAAATCTAGGTATATAAGGATCATTAGGTATCAAAGACTTAACCAAATCCTTATCTAAACTTCTTTTGTTATTAGATATATTATAAAACGATTCTTATCTTTAAGATGAATTAAATTATGAAGTTGAGGGTTCTGAGATTTTAGTTTGTCAATATTTTGAAATTTGATTTTAAATTGTTTAGCAATTCCTTTTGACATTTGTAAGTCCTTGCTGACGCAATGTGCGAGACTGTTGTCTGATGGTGCATTAAATAAGTTCCCAACTACTTCAATGATATTTGTGTGGGTCGGTTTGTCTGTTTGTTTTTTCGTTAGGTAGTCTTGGTATTGTGCTAAAACAGATTCGCTTTCGTACTGTTTTAATAAATTTTGAACTTTGTCATCGGGTTCTCGTAGAATTCGGCTTAGGGCGTCTGCATTTGCATTTAATTTTCCTTTTTTGTAAATAATATCGTAATCATAAATTTCGAGTTTCAATTTCCAACGTATTAATTTTTGGCTACAATCCTTAAGAGAAAACAGCCACTGTAATGGTCTGTGATCAGTGTAAATTGAAAACTTTCTTCCAAAAAGATACGGCCGAAAATATTTTGTTGCCCAGTGTATTGCTAAAAGTTCCTTCTCGATCGTGGAATAGTTAATTTCTGTTTCGTTAAGCGTTCTGCTAGCGTAAGCGATTGGCAGGTCACTGCCTATCTTACCTTATGATAAGACGGCACCGAGTGCTACATTGCTCGCATCGCATGTTAAGATAAATTCTTTGTCAAAGTCTGGGTATTGTAATATCGGTTCGTTAGTTAGTAATAGTTTACATGTCTCAAAGCATTGTTTATATTCTGAATTATTAATGTCAATGATCGCGTCTTTTTTAGAAATTTTGTCATGGGTTTGGTAATTTTTGCGACATCTTTTATGAACTTCCTATAATATTCAATAAGTCCTAAAAATCCCTTAATTTGTTTTGTCGTGGTAGGTGTTTGTGTTATTCTCGAAGGACCATAATGATAAGAGAGCTTGTAGTGGTTCAAGTGGTGTTTATTGTAAGAATGACATTGAGACACTTCTGCGAACCCCTCAAGTAAACTGCCCTTACAAAAAGAGTGGGAGTTGGTGGGGGTGACCGCTGTGCCAATACGTGACGACATATACAAAAATAAAAATATGCATCGAACATGCCGCCCCCTTGAAGTAGGTGACTTCAATGTTAAGAACACTAAATGAACAAGTAATACAAATAATTACATATTTTTTAAAGATTAAACATCAAAACATGATAGGTGTAAAGTAATATTGACACAAGAAATGTTGAATATCGTTTACAATTTAATTATCGCTAAGTAAACAAAATTTTTTTTTACGGAGCGTTTTGTCACCAGTGGTGGTTTTAACAGACACTACACGCACCAATTTGTCACTTCCGGGGTGTATGTCAATAACTCGGCCTAAACGCCACTTTTGGGGAGGCAAATTGTTATCGATTAGAAGCACCATGGCGCCAATTTTAATATTGTCGCACTGCACTTGTTGTTTTTTGGGTCGCAGCTGGAGTTCTGATAAATACTCCCTTTTCCAGCGTTGCCAGAAATGCTGATTAATCTGCTGGACTCTTTGCCAGCGTGACAGACGGTTGATGGTGACGTTTGTGAAGTCGTCCTCGGGAATGGACGTCAACGGTGCGCCGGTTAAAAAATGTCCTGGTGTCAAGACATCAAGGTCGTTTGGATCGTTGGACATGGGTGTTAAGGGTCGGGAATTTAGACAAGCCTCGACGCCCGTTAGCACCGTATAAAATTCCTCGTAAGTTAGAGAGGCGTCCCCTACGACTCGGCGTAAGTGATGCTTAACGCTTCGAATATTTCTTTCCCATAAACCGCCGAAATGCGGCGATCTTGCGGGAATAAAATGAAATTTTACACTTTTTGCACTTAAAAAATCACCCGTTTTTGTCTGAAATTCGGCTGAATTTAATAATTCGCGTTCGGCACCCACAAAATTTGTGCCGTTGTCAGAGAATAACTCGGCACAATAACCCCTCCGAGAACTAAAACGTTTGAAAGCGGCTAGAAAGCCTTCAGTCGACAAATTTCCAACTAATTCTAGATGGACAGCCTTAGAGGCAAAGCAAACAAAAAGAGCAACATAAGCCTCTACCTTTTTGCATTGCGTGTGTGACCTTCCTTAATGAGGAAAGGTCCTCCGTAGTCAACACCCGAAATATAAAATGGACGTAATGTGTTTAGTCTTTCCTTTGGTAGATCTCCCATTTTTTGAAAAGTTAAAACAGGATTCGCTCTTCTACATTTAACGCAAGAAAAAATAACCTTGCGAACTAAATTTCTCCCTCCTATGGGCCAAAATTTTTGTCTGATTGCAGCCAGAGTTGCTTGACTTCCGGCGTGCAATTCGTTTTCATGCAATGACTCTACGATTAATTTTGTTACGTGATGTTTTTCAGGTAAAACTATGGGATGCTTCTGGTCATAAGCAATGGATGCCTTTTTTATGCGACCACCTACTCGTATTATATTATTCGAATTCAAAAATGGGTCTAACCTTAAAAGTTTTTTAGAATGAAGTTTTTTGTTATCCGACAATTTTAAGGGAAAGGCTTTAATTTGAATATTTTTTATTATTGATGAAGCTAGTGGATACATACTTTTGAATTCGTCGGCTAACTGATGTAGGCAACGTATGGCTAAAAAAGGAGAACAAGTCATACCAAATGTTACTCTTGTAAGTTTAAAAATTTGAATAACATCGTTAGTATCGAAGCGCCATAGAATTCTTTGATAATTTTGATCGTCGGGATGGATATGTACCACCCTATACATTCTTTCAATGTCCGCGGATAAAACATATTGATATGTACGAAATCTGCACAATATGGAAAATAGATCCTCTTGGATAGTAGGTCCAGTTAACAAAGTGTCATTTAGACTTAAACCGTTTGAAGAAGACGCCGACGCATCAAATACAACGCGTATTTTAGGACCGTCTATCGTGTTTTTGAATACACAATGGTGTGGCAGGTAATAAGAGTTTATGCTGTCTAATTCGTTTACTGGTACCGGCACCATATGCTGTAAATTTAAGTACTCTGCCATAAAACCCTTGTAAGCCGCCGCCAACTGAGGGTTTCGCCAGAATTTTTGTTCAAGGTTTAAGTGCCTTTTAAGAGCTATATCGTAGGAATTTCCAAATTCTTTATTTTCTTTGAATGGTAATGTACAACGAAATTTCCCATTGTATCCCTAACGGTATTTTCTAAGAAATGAGTTTCACATTTGGTCTGTTCTAAAGACCAGATGTCATTTGTCTCGGTAACTTCTTCTTGTTTCCAGAATTCCTCAATTCGCGACTCTAAATTGTTATTGATAGATATTAAATTGCAAGTTTTATTATTTGATATGAACGTTCCACCGCCAATCAGCCAACCAAACCTAGAATTTTGAAAATAAGGCTGATCATTTTCAAGTTGTTTTGGACCCTCAATTAAAATATTCCAAAATAATTCTGCACCCAATAATAAATCAATTTCGTTAGTGAGATTAAAATCTGGATCAGCGAGTTCTATGTTTTTAGGTAGAATTAAATTATTTTTCTGAAAACTAACGGCAGGTGTAGGCTCAGTAATCTTTGACATAATTAAGCATTTAACGCCTTGAGTGTAATTGTTAATTCGCGATTTTATTTCGATAGAACTCGCTTCGCTAATTATACTTGCATGAGAATTTATTCCAGAAATAGAAGTATTAATTTTTGACGGTTCAAGATTTAGTTTTTTACAATAGTTTGATGTAATGATATTGGCTTGGGAACCTTGGTCCAGTAAAGCGCGACATTTATGTAATTGACCTTTATTATCTTTAACAAGTAATGAAACTGTAGTTAAAAGTACTTGATTGCAACTATTTACATGAAAAGATGCTGCAGACGATGGTGCGACAAATTCGTTTATATGTAATAATGTGTGATGTCTTTGTCTACAATCTCTACAAACCGAATTACTTCTACATGTACTGACATCATGATTAGGTCGTAGGCAATTTATGCATAATTTTGCATCTTGTGTTTGTTTTATTCTATCTGTGACATTTTTACTTAAGAATTCTGAACATTGGTAAATTGTATGGGCACCTTTACAAACATAACAGGACAATTTTTGAAAAGATATTGCATTTGTTGATAATGGATTATGATGAACTCTTTTATTTTGAAACGAATTGTTTGATGGTTTGTTCACATTATAATTTTTATGACCTTGTTGATTAATTTTTGAATAATTTGAAGATTCTGGAGGGTGTGGTTTCAAGGCAGATACCGATTCTAAGATTTGACATCTGTTTTCGATGAAATCTAAAAAACTTTGTAAAGTTGGAAGCTCTTTTTTTAATGTTGTTTGCCACTCCTTGCGAGTTGCAAACTCTAATTTTCCTATAATGATCGCGATTAGAATTTGATCCCAATGTTCAATAGGTAATTTCAAGACTTTTAATGCAGCTATGTTATTATTTACTGTATCAAGAATTTTTCTTAATTCAGTATGTGAAGTTTTATATAAAACCGTTATATTTAAAATGTTAGCTATATGTTCGTCAACTATCAATCTTTTATTTTCAAATCGCTTTTTTAATAAACTGATGGCGCTGGTATAGTTCTGCAGGCGCGGTGGCCGAGCGTGTTAAGGCACATCTCTTAGCATACTGTGACGTCACCCGAGCCAAGGTTCGTCAGTTCGAATCCGCCTGCCGACAATGTGTGATTTGTCGTAAAATATAAAAATACAGTTTCATGTATTTATCACACTCGGGCGCTATAAGCTAGTCACTTATACGCCTTAAATAATCTGACTAAAGAAACCGGCAGTACGGCAGTGTAAAAACTGCGGCTCGGTGTGCCCGGAAGCCAAAACCCAACTGGGGTTAGAGAGCTGAAAAAGAAGAAGAAGGCTGGTATAGTTAGCGCCTGAAATTGATAAGCTGTCAATTGCCCTCAGAGCGTCGTCTTTAAGACAACTACGTAAATAATGGAATTTACGGATAGCTGATATGCTTGCGTCATCATCAACAAGAGACTTAAATGAATCATAGAAATTGTACCAATCGCTGTGATTTCCAGAGAAAACAGGTAATGGCAAAGGCTTTAAATTAGTTATTTTTTCTGACGAGTCATTATTTTTTGTTATGTTAATAACGGTTGATGAATGATTAGTTTCAGTGCTAGTACTCGATTCTGGTTTATATTTTAATAATAAAGTATTTAGTTGTCCGACGGTATCGTAGTATTGGTTTTCTACTTTAATACGCTCATCATTGTTTGCTTCGTCCAAGGCTGCCTCATCATCATCTGATTGCAAGTTAGCCAATAAAATATTTTCGATTTCTGATTGTGTCGAGTTATAAGATTTGAAAAGTTGTGTTACATCTGTTAATCTTTGTTCTAACGTTAAATAATTGTCACCTTCTTGAAATTTAGCAACTTGATTTTGATGACGCGTAATAGCAGCTTTAGTCTGCTTACGCTCATTTTTTAAAGCGTTTACGGTAGACATTTTTTTTTTTAAGTTTAATTTAATTTTAGAAAAAACAATAGAGATAAAAACGTCGAGACTTGTTTATTTTTTACGGAATAATAAAAGGAAGGGTCTGACCTTGATTGTCCTGAACTTGGACACGGCGATCGAAATGGTATAGATGCCACTGTAGGCGCCTGGGTTAGATCACTGCTGATACGTCAATCGGGTCACTGTAGACGCCTGGATGGGATCACTGATGATACGTCAATCGGGTCACTGTAGACGCCTGGATCGGATCACTGATGATACGTCAATCGGGTCACTGTAGACGCCTGGATTGAATCACTGTACACTTAAACACCTTCACGATGTGAACGTTGATTATTCCACTCTTATTAAACAATGTTAACGCTGATTAGTATCCGGCTCGTGATGACCAAAAAATGTTTGTGTTATTCTCGAAGGACCATAATGATAAGAGAGCTTGTAGTGGTTCAAGTGGTGTTTATTGTAAGAATGACATTGAGACACTTCTGCGAACCCCTCAAGTAAACTGCCCTTACAAAAAGAGTGGGAGTTGGTGGGGGTGACCGCTGTGCCAATACGTGACGACATATACAAAAATAAAAATATGCATCGAACAGTAGGTAATGGGTAATTTAGAATAGCTGAAATTTTGTCTGGGTTTGGTTTAACGCCATGAGGGGTTACAATGTGTCCGAGATACGCAACTTCTTGTTTTTTTAATTCCGACTTGTCTAATTGAATTTTTAAGTTGGCTTCTTTTATTCGGTCGAATACTAGTTTTAAATTAATTATATGTTCGTCTAGGCTTGTGCTAAAAATAATTATATCGTCGAGATATACTAAGCAAATTTTGTTAGTTAACCCTCTCAAAACATTGTCCATGACACGTTGAAAAGTCGCGGGTGCGTTCTTTAGCCCGAAAGGCATTCGTAAGAACTCGTAATGTCCGTCTTCCGTGCAGAAAGCTGTCTTAGGTATGTCATTCTTGTCCATTTCAATTTGGTGGTAACCCGACGCGAGGTCCAGGGTGGTAAAATATAGACATCGTCCGAGTTTGTCCAGCAAGTCAGTAATGTTAGGTATGGGATATTTATCTCCGATGGTATTTTCATTTAGTTTGCGATAGTCAATGACTACTCGCCATTTTTGTTTGCCCGATGCGTCTAGCCTTTTGGGGACAACCCAAATCGGGGAAGACCATGGTGAATTAGAAGGTCGTATTATTTTTTGATTAAGCATTTTATTTACTTGGGACCTAACTTCCTCTCTGTAAATATGGGGGTATCGGTATGATTTCGTATAAATGGGTACTTCATCCTTTGTTCTGATTTTATGTTTTACTTGATTACTAAAAGATAGATTTTGATTTTCTAAATAAAAAATATTCGAGTATTGTTTAATTAATTTTGAGATTGCAATTTCTTCTTCTTTATTCAAATGATCAGTTCTAATTTTTGATTCATCGAATTTAATTTTTTCTGTTTGTGTGAGGTTTAAATTTGAGTCTGCATTCATTGTATAAATTTCGTAATTGTCTAACGCTTCTACTATAATTGGAATTTTAAACTGATATTTAACTTCGCACTCTGCTAAGTTGATAATTGTACACATAGCTTCAAAATGTTTTGCTACAGTAGCACATTCAGAAATTAATAATTCTTTTGTTCTGATATTTGGAACTAGAATATTACCTTTTTCTTTGTTAACTTTTATTTTAATGATTTTTTCAGACATCGGTTCTATTATGCCATTATTACGATATTTTTTATTTGCTGTTAAATTATTTGTGTCGGGGGTAGCTTAAAATTATGGTAATGAATTTTGTTTTTACTGTTTGGAGTAATTATCATATCGTTTATTGTGTCGATTGAAATTTTTAGTTTTTTCATATTTTCCATGCCGAGTAGTAAATCAAATTGATTATGAAATTTAAAAAGGTAATATTTTAACGCTGGTTTTGGATTGTCTTTGAGATTAAACTCTTTTGAGATAGGAATTTGGGTACTGTATTTCTCGGTAGATGAACCGTGTGCATTTGTAATTTAAAACTGGTCTTTACTGATAGCGTGTTTGTAGTGTTTGAATGCAATGTCAGGATTTACAAATTATTTCGTGCTACCAGTGTCTATTAAAGTTTTTAAATTATTTTCAGGAATTACAATGTATGGTAGCTTGCTTTGGTTATTTGTTAAATTCATTAATTGGAAGTATGAAGTATTTAATCCGAGTCCATTTCGTCTAAAAAAGAATGTTCGTTTTGATCTGATGCGTTTGTTTCATTTGTAATTTCTGGGTTATCATCTAGTAGGTATTCATTCATCGTATAATTTTGTGTTTCTGTTTGATCTACAATATTGTGTTCGTCTGTGTAATTTACTATTTCTGATTGATCTATGTTATAGAGTTCTTCCGCGATATTTTTTAGAAAGAATTGTCTGTTTTGACTTATGAAATTTTGTCTGTGAGTGGAAGGTCCGGGTCTTGAAGCGTTGAATTGTGTGTTTCGTGTGGATATGCTCATTGGTGTAGGTCTGGGGAGTGGTTGATTAGTATTTCTAATTATTGTAGGAAAGTTGGTTCTACGCTGTGCTGTTTGTTGGTTATTAAAATATGTCGGCGGTTTATTAAACGAGTAGTTAGTGTTCTGTGGTACACTTGTTAGTTGAAAAGGCCTGTTATTTCAAAAATTTTGATTATTTTGTTTTTGAAATGGTTTTTGAATAGGCATTACATTTTTAGATGGTTTGGAGTGATTTTCGAATTGAAAGTCGTTAGTATGCATACTCAGGGCAGCGTTTAGGTCAGCAGGTTTCTTTGCTTTCATGAGTTGCCCTATTGGCTCTTTTAATCCTTTTAATAAAATTCTAAGAGCGTAATTTCTAAAGAAATCGGTCATTATTACTGCAGTAGCCGGGTGATTTGTTACTACATACGATACTTGTAAATTTAAAATATGTTGTATTTTATTGTAAAATTCGAATACCGTATCGTTCGCGCTTTGTTTTATTTCGGTCATTTCTATTGTTAATGTGAAACAATCTCTTTTGTCCGCATATGTATCTATTAGTGAAGTTTTTAAGTTTTCCCATGTTTTGACGGCACAACTAGAAATATTTATCGCTATAATAAGTGGAATTTTTTTAGTAATAATGTACACGCTAATAAATATTTCATATTATTATTTGACATGTTGAATAGAGGTTATTCTGATGGGCGTGTCCGTACTACACTGCAATGCAATCTCTAATCTCTATGCGAATGATACTGTCGCATTACAATACAACTGCACTACTAACTCTGCACTGCAACTGCACTAAGCTCTATCCGAATGATACTTAACTTTCGTTAACACAAAAAGACTATACGTTGGCCAAATAAATCACAAAGGTGGACCAAATTATTTTCACTAATTTGTTAAGGCCTATCCTACCGACTTCATTTCGTATAGATTCGTTGTTCGAGAGGTGGGCATAAGTGAAGATTTACGAAACAGGTGTACAGGAGCGAATGGATGGATTTTGGTTGTGAGGAAAGAAAGAGTACGTATGGAGAAAGTTTTAATGTGGTCGAAACGAGTATCGTGTGTCAGGATGAGAATGTTGATGTGCACTGATTCTCTATGAATGTTTCCGGGGTTCGTGCTGCCCCATTTAATGGGATATAGCGTGATGTTATGTATGATGCGCCAATTATAACGTTAAACAAATTAACTTTTTATTTTAAACTATTTATTTTACTTTAGAAGTTCCTACTTGTACAGATTCTGAGCTAATACTAACTTAAAACATACAAATAATATTTCATGGCTAAACTACGACTACGTATAATGTAATATGATAAATCTACATAAAGTCACGTTCTTAAATATTAACTGTCTATGTCAGCATTATTCCATCCTATAACTTGTATGTTTAATTTGTACTACTGAGCCATCTAAGCGGTAATTTTATTGTAGTGAAAATTATATTTCAGGAATATAATTCAGGTTCTCAAATCCACAATATGACGCGTAGGCACTGAGCCGTTAACTCCATACATATTTTCTAATTCCCAAAAATTCTTATAGGTTATCAGATACCGGCGACAAAAAGGTTTTGTTCGAATTTTGCTAAAGGACATGTCTGTAGTATTCAATTTTTAATTTCAAAAACAAAATAAAACTAATTATTTTTTTTATTTCAAATATTAGTAAAAGATTTAATTTATTTAAATGCAATCAAGCTACAAAAAGTTTTAATAAATAATAGTAACATAAAACCAGTATCAGTACCTGAATTTAATAAACCATTAAAATTTAATTTGGAAATAAATAATTGACTATTATTTACCTAACGTCATAAAAAGGTTTATCTTAATTTTACAATTATTGAAAGTTTAATTTCAAATTAATTGTACCACGAGTAAACATTTGTTGAAATTGAAAATAAATTACTTTTTTGAATGTGGTCTATATATACGAAGTCAAAAAATTTAATTTTACTTTTCGTTTACCTTTGGAAACGAAATAAGTATAGATCTAAAATGTCTAGAGTTATATTAATAGTACTTTTGGTTTTGTTCGTCATTTTTTCACTCAAGTGTAAGAATATTTAATTATTTCTTTTATTATTAAGTATAAAACCATTTTCTATTTAAGTACTGTTTCATTTAAATATCGATGTTTCGATACACTCATCGTCTACTTACTTTAAAACAACTTAAAAATTAATATATAACTTAAACTAATATATATATGATTAGAGTTTATTATTATAGTTAAATTTAAAAATATATATTTTTTCCAACATTACTTGTGAAACTTATATTTCCCTCAATCGATTTATTTGTGATAGTAACCGCTTCCCTCATTAGTGATAAAAGTAAATAACTTTCGTCACTAGTGAGGGAAACAATTACAATCAGAACTAAATACAACTCCATTGAATTTAATAAAATAATTATAAAATTTCTTGTATGGCAAACGAAAAAATGTAATTTCCCGTTTAATGTTGAAAAAAGGGGCCATTGCAAAACTCGTACTATTGGAACACTCGCTATCACTTGTACTCCAACTTTCGTATTCATTTTGCAATTATTCCCTTTTCTTTTTAGTATTACAATCCAAACTTTGTCAGAACTTTATGTAACTAGTGTTAAAAGTGCTATTTTATTGTACGCGTGGCTCGTTCTGCAAATCCATGAGTACAATACACAAAATAGTTTCAACAAGAGTTACATACACTATTTCTTTGATATATAGTTTTATGTACCTAACTAAATATACTAATTACATTTTAAATATAAAAAACTTGTATTTTGTATATCATCTTAGATTGAAAAGAGGCACTAAGATAATATTTATTTTAAATATGACACAAAACAGTAGGCTATGATCAATAATAAAACAAAATAAGTTTATTATTATTTATAATAATTAGTTGCGATTGTTGTTTTTATTGAGAAGATAAATTATGAGTATTGTATTAGGTAATTAAATGTTTATGGTTTATAATCATTATGTTTATTGATTTGTTATTGATCATGACCTACTGTTTTTTGTTAAGTTAAATAAAATTTATCGAAACTTTAAATTGAATTTTCTCAATATTTTTGTTATGTAAGGATATAAAATGATTACATGGTTGAATTCAGAAAAAAATACGCTATCGAATAGGCTTAAAAAATATGTATAATCCCATTTGAAAAAATATAACTTTGTGTAACTTGAGAATCACTGGTTTAAAAAATTATTTTATTCTTTAAGCTGATGTCCCCCTTGGTCTTTTATAACTTTTCTTTATAATATTTTTTTGTAACTATATTAATAAAGAAAATATAGGTGGTGGTTGGTTTCGCTGTTACACCCTGTATATGTTAATTTGTTGCAGCTTCGGAAGCGAGATGCAGATCACTCTTCTATCCCCACAACGACTGTCAACCATCTAAATCTGTTATTGTCGGTAAAGGAGGAATACAAATACACAAAAGGGGTATGGATATTCCTGGCGACAACAACAAAGACAACAAAAACTACGAAACAACACTCACGCTAATAGCAAAGTAAAAGGATCAACCCTCCAAAATGAAAGAGGATGATATAGATTATTATGCATTTGTTTCATGTAATTAAAAGGGCAAAATGATTTTTTGTGCTATAAATGTAATAATTTGTAATAATATATGCCCAATAAAAAAATGATTTTAAGTACAGACAACATATGTGTGGCTGCAATTGTTATGTAATAGTATGCTGAGATTACACAGAGCGCTAATCTGCCACCCAGATGAAAAAAGTGGTTCAGTGCATTTGCCTCAAAGTCGAGGAAATTGACAATAGTATTATTATAAGTCAAGGTTGAGAAGATGATCATTATTGACCCAGCGCCAAGATGATCATGGACAATCATGATCTTCTCTATTGTTTTCAATACTAGCTCTTAAATCCTATTTAACGAATTCTTGATTAAACATAACATAAGCAATTTAATATGAATACTTGTTAATATCTACAAATACTGAGTAGGCAGAAATGAAATTCTTTTGTTTTTAATATTGTTCCTATAGCCAGTGATTACACGGGTATTTCAACAGCTTCGCCGGCGTCTCGTACTGCATATTTCTTGTGGCCGGGCGCTTTGGAGTGTAGCACCGGCCACAGACCGCTGCTCCGTCGTGTTGTAAGAACACGGGGCCCCAAGACAAGTACGTCTCACAGCTGCTGAATTTCAGTACATCTAACATGTCAGCTAGTATATCCATTTTGTTTTAAATTTCACTCGAATAATCTGTAACAGAAATAAAATAATACAAATAATTATGAAAATTAACTGATAACAGATAAGATAAATATTGCATCCATCTTGGGTTATTTCATTGAAAAATATGTACATTTGCTGTTGTTAATTTAAAATTTTCAAAGTTTTACTCTGTATTACCCAGAGGAAGTGTTAATCTCTGTTCTTGCTAATCTGGAATATATAAAACATAATTGCTCTGTAATCTCAAGTACTAGTTCATAGCATTTCAGTGTCTTATAACCTCTAAATGGCAAACAATACAGATAAGCTCAACTCAATTTTAAATCAACTGAATAAACTGGATATAATCTGTATCGAAGTACACAATATTAAAACTGATATCAACTCCTTTAATCTGAAATGTGACGAACTAACTGGAAAATATGAACTGTTCAGATTCAAATTAGTAAAGAATAAAAAGTAATAAATAATATAGAGTTACAGTTAAAAAAAATAAATTTGATTTTCTCTGGCGTGCCTGTCAAAGAGAAGTCGATCCATCAAATATAAGAATTTATCATCGAAATTATTTATAATAAATTTTACATACAATTAAGAGAAGGCGATATGGATGATCTCAGGCTACTTGATAAAAAAGAGAATGATAAACGAAGAGTTCTAGTTTCTTTCACCTCAATCAAAACAAGAAATCAGATACTATTCAACAGAATGAAGATAAAAGGCTCTGAAATGAAGATTTGACTCAGCGACAACTAGAAGAAAGAAAAGAGTTATTGGAAGCTAGGAAAACCTATCTACAAAATAATATCCTTTTAAGAAATGTTCGTAACAATTATGTGTTTATCCAGGACACTAATAACAGCAAAAAACGTCCAAATAATTTAGACGACTCGCCCAGCACCCCCAGGCAACCTTACCAAACAGCTACGCTGTACAGAAAATGACACACAAGGCGAAGCTGCGGGTACTAACGTTGACACAACGATTGGAACTGAGGAGAGTGATGAGTCAGAAACGTCCACAAATACAAGAGGTAAGAAGTATTCCATTCGAAGGCCGGAGCGAAAATAACAGAAGAATTGATGAAACACCCATAATAAGAAAGAACAAAGTACCAAGGCATACCCTTAAGTTAAGTAATTTTAATACAGTAGACAAAATTGTTAATCGTAATAACACTTTTGTTAATAATAATTGCCCTTTATCTAACATGTGTTTATAGAATATTTCAGGTATTCAAAATTTATACAATTTAGACAACGACACTATTCAAAGCCTTCTGGAGTCAGAAACCTGGTGCCAATGGCCGATATCTGCTTTTTAAACAGCTATACCAACAATATCATTTATAGTTTTGCGATCAAAGATAATCAAAAAGTTTAGTGGAGGTTTTATGCTCTTGCAAGATAAAAATCTTGGATAATACAAATCTTTGGATAATTGCGAAGGTATGTATTTATAATATCCCCTATATAATTGGTTGTTTTTATATTACACCTAATTTTAACAATAAGTACTGTCTTGCTTTAGTCTCGGAAATAATTGCATCAACATATGTAGGAGTTATTTTATTCGCAGGTTTTAATGCTAAAATTGGTAATCTAAATCAAATTGATAGCAATAATATTTTTCATAACGCGAATATTTTTGAAAGAAAAAGTGCCGTAAGTAGTAAAATTGATGATAGAGGTAGAAAACAATTGCAAATAATGGATTGCTCAGGATGTTTCAATGGAAGAAACAGGGGTGATGTAACAGGTAATTTCACTTTTACTAATCACATGGGTCAAAGTACGATTGATCTCGTCTGGTCAAACTTTAGATTTGCAGAATTGGTCTCTAGGTTTGTGAATAACCCTACTTTAAATAACACTGGACACAGTTTAATACAATTAGAATTTCACAACGGGAAAATGAACTGTAATGATGCGAAACCGACTAATTATAGTAGAAATAATTATAATAATAGTAATAATAACAATTTAATTTAAAAAATATATAATCGCAATAACTCCGATTACTTCACCCACCTAATGGCAGATCACGAACGTATCTACTTTAACTCAGTCTCTTTGGAAGAATTGTACAATAATCTATTATGTGCTGTAAAAGAAAGTGCGTGTAAATCGGACATGTTAAAAGTCATAAAATCACAAACACAGAAGGTCCATAATTATTCTACTAGTTGCATTGAATCAAAAATCTGGTTTAATCCGATATGTAGAGCACATAAAACACAGGCTAAAAGAACTTTGAGGAATTACTAAAAAAAACCTTCTAAGCAGAACTTAGACTTGTATCTGGAGAGTAAAAAATGTTATAAAAATATATATATTTAATCTGATGTGGACACCACATGACTTCCGTTTACGTATATTAAATTATAGATTTTATTTGTACATATTTAATGTATTTTGACATTGACATTACATTTTTTAATTTTTTCTTTTAATTTTTTTTTATAATTCATAGCAAACTTAATTTTAAAAAAATATATAATATTTAAATGTACATATCTAGCTTATACAAAAGGTTCATTTAATAATTTTTAATGTGTTAGACGCAGAAATTAATTCTCTAAAACTTCTATTTGCAGTATTTATTTTTAAAATCAAAATAATACCATTTTTTTCAAGAAAAACTGTTAGCAGCTTTATGTAATGTATCACTTCTGGTTAGTGCATTTTAACCAAAATCTATTATCTTATTTCCATTGTCATAGTAGTCTTATATACCAAATTTTAACAGTTTTGGATTATATTTTGCCATAGTTATTCATTAAAATCTATTATTGTCTTCAAGTAAAGTTCTACCTCCGGAAGTTATATAATGACCAAAAAACAAAAAGAAAGGTGCACAACTAGGTGTTATAACAGTCCTAAATACAAAATTTCAACTTTTTACGGCTTGCCGCTTTTGAGTTATGCGAGATACATACGTACATACGTACGCCACGACTAAATTAGTCAAAATGAATTCAGGGATAGTCAAAATGGATATTTACTTCGTACAAGGAAGTAAAAAATTATGACACTAACATTAAAAATTCATTAGCTAACTCCAATAATAATATAGAATTCTTGCAAATAATACAGAAATTCACTGTTAAAAAGAGGATTTATCACAACATACCTGCACATGAATTAGAGATGAAAAACTATCGGTAATTTCAACTATCGATTATTCGATAGTGCTATTAGTAAACTATCGATATATCGATAGTATTATCGATAGTCAATTTAATTACTAAACGATAGTTTCAGTTACTAAACGATATAATGTTAGTTACTAAACGATAGTTACTAAACGATAGTTACTAAACGATAGTTACTAAACGATAGTTACTAAACGGTAATTACTAAACGATACTATCGGTAGTTTTTTTTTTAATTACTTATCGATATTATTTTTTTTACAAAAGTGTAAATATTTTTTTTTTCAAAATTCAAAAATGTGTGCCTATATAGAGTTTAAAATCATTGATTAAATTCGTTTCTTTTTCGAGAGAGATGTAAAATTAAAATTTACAATTTTGTAAATGATATCCTCATCCCCTAAAATTTAAAACTTTTGATGTTGCTCTATATTAAAGAATGTATGCTAAATAATTCCTGTGAAAATGGTTTTGTTACAGTAAATATTACCCTCTCTAAGGTATGTACAAATGGAAGAAATAGAAAATAAGATATTAATATATAATAAAAGTAAATAATTTATTTCTTTAAAATTTAGGCTTAATAACAAGATTTCAGAAGTAACTAAAACTGATGACAAATGTGAAAAATAAAAATTACATGCAAATATGTAATTCTATCCCTAGGTATATACCATTTCTTACATTAATTTATATTTTTGTCGAGATCAAGATATTAGAAAAACTAGTTGCAATCCGAAATAACTTTTATATTAATTTAGATCAAATAAAATAAAAGAAATATTGTCTTACCTTCAGTGTTAGACTAATATTCACTACAACACAAGCTATAATGAACATCAGAGAACATATGAATTTAAATTATCTCGTACCTGTCACCCTGTAATAAATTTCTTAGAAATCTCACTTTGTCTTTTATCCCTTTAGAGTCTTCCGACAACCAATCGATTTACAGCTAACATTTGTGTCCAGTTACAGTACAATACCGATATTGAATATAATTTGAATTATACCAATTAAATGTAGATGAAATCTATATAAGTCATACTTAACACGTTAGCTACCATGTGGTTCGCAAATAACCCATGTATTCGAATTGCTCCGGAAACATAAGGTAAGTTGCGTGTCATTACACACAGCCCAGTCCGTGTTTTAAATTTATTATAAGTATATTTATTTTTCAATTTTTTTATTTGAACGATAGTTACTAAATGATATTTACTAAACGATAGTTACTAAATGATAGTTACTAAACGATAGTTACTAAACGATAATGACTAAACGATACTATCGATAGTTTTTTCTATTAATTACTTATCGATAGTACTTTTTTTTAAACCTATCAATGTATCGATAGTACTATCGATAGGTTTTCATCTCTAACATGAACGGGAACAATACAACTGCGTACTTAATACAAATATAATACCAACCGCAAACAACATATACAGTGACTGTCTTCATCCGTACTTAGACAACTGTATTAGTCTGGAAGAACTGCAACTAAGCCTACAGCATTTTAAAAATAACAAATCTCCGGGCAGCGACGGAATCAACAATGAATTTTATAAAAATCTACCGAAGAATTGGATTCACTACGTCCTAAATCTTTTTAATAACATTTTTAGTAGTGAAACTATGCCAAAAGAGTGGTCAAAAATCTTTAGGAACTCTTGTGCGATAACCGAACGAATCACTTCGACGTCTGTCGCGAGTAGTCCGAGACGTTCCCAGTGAGGCGTTTGCGTTACAAGCCGGAGTTTCCATCGTAAATTCGCGTTCCGTCTCGTGTCACCCGCATTATCCGGGAACTGAGCGCGATCAGAAAGCGACGTTTACGTGCATCTTCACTATATAAATTGCCAGGTATACTTTTCACTTTAGAGCCTAGGTCATTAATCAGTCCTCTTTTTGATCTTTTTCTGTTGACATGCGAATTTAAATTTTGAAATTTTGATAATACATAATTAATTTCCAGTAATTAATAGATTCATTATTTAATTTTGGATCATATGTATTTAATTTTCCTTCTAATATTTTAATATAGCTCAGTGGTATCAAGTTGGCCTGTTGATCTTGAGAACTCTGGTTCGATCCCCACAGCCCACAAACAATTTTCACCAAAATAAATCTACATCATGACGTTTAAATATAGTTATTTACGTAAAAAGTCAGGAAAGCGTTGAATTACAAGATGAGTAAATAGCTTACGAATCCTGTACGACGCTTTACTAACGTGTTACGGATAACATTTTACCTGAAACTTATAAACAAATAATACATATTTTAAATTAATCTAAATAAAAAGAATTATTTGATTTACATATTCAGTCAATATTTCATGTTCCTAAGTAACTAGACACTCACTTTTCTTTCATTGCCTGTCTAGGTCGGCAATATGTTATTTTCCTGCCTAGACATGCAATACAAAGCTTACCTGATTCTGAAAGGTCAGACAAACGTTTATTTTCCTGTCAGCTTCAGGTAAAAAAATTTATTTATAAATATGATACAAAACAATTGTAACTATGGCGTTAAATATAAACATATACACCACAAACTTACTTGATCACCTTCTGAAATGATGACAATGACGTTATTAAACTAATGAACAAACCACAGATATTATGAGTCATAACAGGCCATAGATGTCTTAAAATCCTCGCTCGGATTTGAAACTGACATTTGCGGCTGTAATGATACTCATAACATTAACATATGTTAATAGCAATAAAATGGAAAGAAAATATAGTACTGCAAAAAAAAATCTTCTGTGTGTTTCGAGTGCAAATATACATTGTCGATTTCGAGAGATTGCCGCACTCCTACATCTCAAACGACAATGTAACATTTTGTGCTCCTAATACACAAATAGCTATTTCATATAAGACGTATGACAGAATCACATAAATGTGACTACAGTGAATCATGTGATCTGAAGTTAGCATCTGAATGATTATTATTCTTATTTAGAATAAACTTTCTATGTATTGTACATGGTTTTGGAACCAAAACTTCAAAGTACGGTACTAAACTAGATACACTTAAGTAAATGTATAAATGATGAAAGAAATTAAGTTCAAAATTTGAGCTTCATATCTCAAAAATGCTACACAAAATTTAGATTAAAATAAAATCTTCAATAACAGAGTAAATATGCAAAGGAGCGCTGAAAGGCAGCTATTATTATAGAATTAGAGGTATTAACGGCTTATATGTAAGAAGTTCCTATTATGTATCAAGTAGTAATTTACAGACGTTATCATAGACAAAACCATAGTGAGATGCTTAGTAGGTCAAGCAGATATACAATAAACCGTTCTAACTAATTAAGTACTTACTACCACCAGGTATTTTCCAAAACTATTGTACAAAACGTACCTGGCGGATAATTGATGTCTCTAACAATTTGCAACAACAGTTGTTTTACGAGAAACTGTGGAGAAAATAAGCTTGTCTACATACATACCGTTATTAGAATGAAATATGCTGGTACAGTAAGAGCAAATTTTTTTATAATTTCAAAGAAAATAACATTTTATTTATTAATGATACAAAACCAATGGTATTACAACGCAATGTATTCTTTGAATATAAAAATAACATTTATTTAAGTTGTTCATAATAACCGCACTTCACGCGAAGGAATATATAGAGTAATGATGACTGGAAGATATAAATCCGATAATAGATAAAAAATCATCGATTCTTAGAACTTAACATATTCTCTATATGCACATATAGAAGGAAAATATTAAAACTAGCACATTGTTACTTAAAATAAGTTTACTGCACAATATAATGTACACCAATAACAAATTTTCAAGTATATTTTATTGTAATAAGACATATTTTTTGTTTAGTTTCTTTTAAATAAATAATCAAAATACACTGGAATTAGAATGTTCTGATTTTCAAGTCGCAGTTTCGTAGGATATATGTTCTTGTTTTCTTTTAAATCTAAACTGTAACTGTAAATAATATAACAAACATATAAATATTTTATTTGCATTTTATTTTGCTATAATGTTTGAGGTTAGAAATGGATGACTTTCTGTAATCATAGAATTAAAAACTTTTCTGTTGAAAATATCGTTTTTTGAGTCATAAATAATACATTCCAACATTACAAATAATCTTGTTCTAATTGTAATGCTTTCTGAAAACTGTTGAAATGTTTTATTATAAAAACAAAACATATTATAAACAAAATGGATATATTTCAAACTAAAAATTCAGAAATAGATATTTATTTTCATATATATATTTCTATATAGTGCAACATCTTGAAATATATCATTATAATAGTTGTCATTCTTTCTGATCATTTTAGATCTGACTGTACGACAAAGCACACATTTATTATGTAAAATGAAAATTTCGCAAAGTAACAGTAACAACTTTAATAAAAAAAACATTCAGAATTATTGAAAAAAGTCTTAATAAATGGATAACGTTTTTATTATTACTCTGATCTAAAATCTGTTTTCACAAAAATTCCCAGCAGCTGAAAACACAAAATTTGATAAACTTTCGCAAGAGTAAAGTACCTTTAATTTTAAATATAGGATATAATTTTATTTAGAAAAATAGTCCAGTACAGCACTTTTGACTTCAATATGAAATAGAAATATATGAGAATATGAGTATTTATATCCAACAGTTCGCTGATTCCGACCCTGGACCGTATTTAATTAAGTTCTTGAGTTATAGGTCAATTAAAATTAAATTAAATGGAGACGAACAATATTTGGCATGGATTTATCGATTTCTACGAAATAATCCAACTTGCGTTCTGTCTATCTGAGTTTTTTCTATGAATCAATAATTTTCTAATAATAAAATTCTAACACACAGAATAAATTAATATAAATAAAAATAATTATAATATAACTATTTTTAAAATTACATTAAAGTATTAATTACAAGATGTCCCGATCTCGAATAATTTTTTCAGGTTATGTATCAATGATCCAAGTTATGGAATGTTGTGATTGTTGCAACTCTTATACGAGTATTTCTTATTTTTTTAACCTTATTATACACGTACGATTCTAAAGACAGATTTGGTCACGAAGTTTATACGAGCATGCGCACAACTACCACCTTGAATAACTAAACGCAAAGCGCTCAGATTATCAGTGTTGCCACTTGTAGTGGAATTCCGCTGGAATTTCATATTAATTGGGTAAAATAGGTGATTTTTGAAAAAAGGACGAAACGTTGCGACTTTTCTGGTGTTTTTTTATGGTACTCTTCACAACAGGAACTTAATCCCAATTACAGTACCGGGTCCCGACTCACCGAGTCTCAATAGAAATACTAAAAAATAAATATTCTTTAGGTTATGCTATAAAATGTGTAAAATATAAAAGAAAAAACTGTTTTTCCAATCCTCAATCCAGTATCCACAAATACATTTTCAAATACTTTTTAGCTTGTATTTAAAGATAAATAAATATATCATCACGTCTATTACACATTACTGGGTGTAGCACTCTGCCGTAACAGAACTCGTTAAGTCATATAAAATATATTGATTGATTGATTCAATATAATAAAAAAAATTATTTATTATTTCAACACAAACAGTACAGCGTGTTTACAGTACAAGTTACTAACAGAATCTAACTTCTAACTACACATGTTCTTGATAATATGCAGAAATTACCTTACTCAGCAATGTCTCTCATGTTTCACCGTGAGAGACAAGTCTGATGCAATGAACTTGAAAGATTGTGAAATACAGGGCTGGACTCCTATATTACTTATATTTAGCGTGTAAAGTGCGGTTGCAGTCGTTGAATCATGGCCCCAAATATGGGGGGACCCATAGGGGTAGTTGGTATTGAACATTGTATTTAAAGATACGAGTCGAAATATAATTTAACATATCTGGAAACCATCTGACCGTCATAACTATATATCCAACTTTCAGCCTAAAATTCGTTTACCAACAATTTGTTATCGTGTAAGTAAGGTTTCTTGTGGTCCTAACAAAAATTTAGACCTGATCAATAATAGAAAAACGAGAAAAAGTCTACGCAAAATAGTGGTACGGGTATTGGCGCGTGTTTCAAACAATACAAGCATAAAGATTTTTCAAGAAACGTATTTCAAAACCAAGTAAATGTTTCTATATGAAATTTTAATTATGTTTTTTTTTGCATATTTTAATGAAAATATAAATTATTGTATTTAATTTGGCTGAATATTTCGTCAAGCTTATATTGTATTTTTATTGGGATCGTGTGACTCATTTTTGAGTAAATTGAAATTATATTTGGCATGATAAATGATTTATTTTATTTTATGACATGAATGTTTTTCAAACTTGTATGATAATTATAAAACTTTGAACTTTTGACTACAAGAATATGTACAATAAATAACATGTTTCATTTATAACAAAAGAAATATTTTATTTCAAAGAGATCAAGTCAGATCATCGTTCCACCATTAATCTAATTCTGTCTTCAGTCCTGATGATTCACCTTAATTTATTACATTCATTTCATAAAATATATAATTTTCATTTAATGCTATACTTCTCGCGATAAAATAATACGTTTCTTATATTTTTTTGTTATTTATTTGATTGATTTTGTTTAAAAATAGAAATTATTGAAACTGCTCTATATTTTTATATTAATATTTTTGAGACTGATTAGCGGCTGCTTGGCGACGTTTAGTAAAATAGTTAGAGCGAGGATAGTGACGTCGTAGGGACTTTTTCCTCAAATGGATTGCATCTGGTGGCAACACTGCAGATTATACTCATACGTCACTGCACTCCGCGCTCGGCGCTCGGACAACCGGTTCTGACTCTACAGTGCTGTGTTGTGCTTGATAGTGATAACTAAAGCCCGGATTTTTAGGCAATTGTCTAGATTCAAATTTTAATATACTTAAGGCAATTTCGTTTTTCTATACATAGGTATTATGTTTACGTGTAATGAAAGGTTTTTTTTCCTGCCTTAGTGCCTATTTTTTCTATATTTTGGTTATAGTGCCTATTTTACCTTATACAGCCTATTTTGCCTATTTTTGTTGCCTATTCTAACTTTTATTGAGCAGACAAGGTTTATCATCTACTTCATTGACTAATTCAGCACTCGACAAAGTGTTTCAACCAAACCTATAATATTTAAAGTACTTACTTTAATCAAGTTTTTGTGTGTGAATTTAAAATGCCGAAAGAAAACACGTTTTTTAGTAAAAATTTTACGTGGCAATTCAATTGTGTCTTTGCCATTAATCAATGAAGCTGAGGTAACTTTAGACAATATGGCTAAATATCAGAACGCTCCTGTCACATTTTGTGATGTCTAACGAAGTTTTCAGCTTACAAGCAAGTTCTGACAGATCGAAGACAGTCCCTCTCCGAAAATTTCATAGAGCAATTGCTAGTAATATTTTGTGAATTAAAGTATAGTACATAATTTGAATTTTCCATAATAGTTAATAAAATGAGAACCCTACATTATTATTTTTCAGATTGTGTGAATTTTTGTTTAAAATGATTATTTTTTTCTAACGAAGAGTAGATACGAGTACCAATTTTAGAAAAAGTATTCGTTTATTTTTTTAAAAACAAATTATTTACATGTAGGCTGCCTAAAATCCCGCCTATTTTAGAGTAATTACCAGCCTATATGCCTGCTTATTTGGGTGTTTTTAAGTGCCTAAATATCCGGGCTTTAGTGATAACAAGTGCCGATGAAAGATGCTATGTTTTGATTGTTCTTTGTTCCTTTTAGTTATACAAAAATCATCTTTCCTCCTGGTAAATTAATTACATTTGAGTATTATATATATAACTATTGCACAATAAGTGAAATGGGGTAAAATAATTGTATTAAATATTAAAAATCTGGTGTATAACGATAAATTAAATCTATATGTAATTCTATTGAAAAAACCAATTTTTTTAATTATATAATCTATATGTTCTTTAAATTTTAACTCCCTGTCTAATATCACACCCAAATATTTATACTTATTTACTAATTCTAACTTAAAATTATCAATTTGCACAGTTTCTCTAAATTTTTCACTTTGTGTACTTTTATAATAATTATAATAATAATATTTATTTACTGGTACGCAAATACATGCACAGTTCGTAAAAAAATACATAAGTACATATTAAAAAAAAACATAAAATGAGACAAGAAACGCCTACAGTCAGGCAAATATTCAGAATTGTTAAAATGTAGAAGTGAGAAAATACAAGATATTTGTTCAGAAGTTTGTATCTGTCATATATTCGTCAATACTATAGTACCCTCTTTTGAGCAGTTTGTTGGTTATAACAGATTTGAATTTACTTAATTTCAAATCTCTTATTTCCTGAGAGAGTTTGTTAAAAAGATTTAAGTTTATGCTATTGATTTTACTGTTTCTATATGTCAACTTAGAAGCAATTAGGTTTATATTATTTCTCGTGTTATGTTTATGAATTTCAGCATGAGTTCTGTAATTTTGAATATTTTTCTTAATATATATTAAACAATGTAATATATATTGAGAATATATAGTGAGGACGTTGTTGTCCTTAAAAAGTTCTCTACAGTGGTATCTAGAACTAACGCCAGCAATTAATCTGATTGCCTTTTTTGCATTAAAAATATTCTGTCAGTATGTGGAGATTAACCCCAAATAATCAAACCGTAACACATGACTGAATGGAATAGAGCAAAATATGCAATTTTAGCAGCAGGATGACCTGCAAAGTGATATATTTTCCGTAATGCGTACAGACACTTAGCTAGCTTATTACTTAATACATCAATATGACCCTTCCAGCTCAAGTTTCTTTGCAAATGCAATCCTAAATATTTTAAAACAAATTCATCAGACTGGTTATTGTTTACAAATTCTAGCATATTTGTTTTATCTTTGTTTAAGACTAGCCTGTTTGATGAAAACCAGGATATAGCTTGATTTAGTATTGAATCTGAAGTATCGTTCA
Organism: Pterostichus niger; assembly: GCA_947425015.1. Classification (NCBI taxonomy): domain Eukaryota; kingdom Metazoa; phylum Arthropoda; class Insecta; order Coleoptera; family Carabidae; genus Pterostichus; species Pterostichus niger. The sequence goes on along the minus strand of OX380351.1, from coordinate 9,568,451 downwards.
AGATATTAGGATTAGTACTACATGTAATGAATGTTGTGTCATCAGCAAATTGTATAGTTTTTGTATCAATATTTATGGCTAAATCATTTACATAAATTGTGAATAATAGGGGTCCCAAAATACTTCCTTGGGGCACGCCCCTAGTGGTTGGTTTACAATTACTTTGCGTATTATTTACTGATACAATTTGTTGTCGATTTTGAAGGTATGATTGAAATAATTTTAAAGACTCACCTCTTATACCGTAGTACTCTAATTTATCGAGTAATATTTCGTGTGACATCGTGTCAAAAGCTTTACTCAAATCAACAAAAGTTCCTTTACATTTTTCCTTCCTTTCCCACGAGTTAGTTATTGATTGAATTAAGGATAACAAAGCATCAGTAGTAGCCCTACCATCGCGGAATCCAAACTGCTCGTCAGCCAGGTAGTTATGTAGATTAAAAATGCACAAGACTCGTGTATAGATCACTTTCTCTAATATTTTAGAAAATATGGGAAGGATCGCAATTGGTCTATAATTAGAGGTAACATTACGTAGACCGCTTTTGTACACGGGGATTATTTTTGCCTTTTTAAATTGATCAGGAAATATACCAGTCTCTAAACAGCTATTAATTAAATCACATAACGGGTTTGCAATCAAATCGGCAACAATTTTAATCAATCTGGTGCTGATGTCATATATATCAACTGAATCTTTGCTTTTCATCTGCCTGATAATATTAAATATTTCAAATGGTGTTGTTGGTTCAAAGTAAGCAGATTTAAAATTTTAATTTAACTTTGAAAGAAAATCGAAATAGTCTTGATGGGCAGGCAATAAGTCATTAGAAATTTTGTCCGCAAGAGACATTTTCTAATTACAAATCATCATGTACTTACATTTTTCAATGTTTAATTTTAATTTGTTAGCTTCAAAATAGTTACTTAAATTTTTTAGATCTCTATTTAACATTTGAATTCACATTCACTTACTGATTTACGTACATCATTTATATAAAGTATAAAGAGTAGTGGTCCCAAAATACTACCCTGCGGTACCCCTAAATTATTCTGTAGATTGGCACTGTATTCTTACAGTTACTAATATAATCTAGAAAGTCATTTTTGTTACCATTTGGAGAATTATAAACCGATCCTACTATATGTGTATATACTTGTGTTTTACATGTATAATATTTATGCTGTTATGATGCTAAATATGTTTAAATAAATATATATAAATATATATATATATATATATATATATATATATATATATATATATATATATATATATAAATTATATGATTGTGGTCGATATATAATAAAAAAAACAATATTTTGATTTCGACACAGACTTTATTTAGCAGTTGTAACTTAGAGTTTTCACAGTAAAAAGGATAACATGTCTTTGTTTCACACGTATTTATAGTGTGTCTTATCAGAAAGGTTCTTATTACAGCGTGAGAGATTCCGTTAGACATTCATCACATATTTGTTATGTCGTCATCTAATAGGGTTGTCTAGTTCTAACAACATTATAAGCGTTTTGTCTAGGAGCAAAAGACGTGCTTGGTTTATTAGAATTCTGTTGAACATTTATGGGTTTGGAAGGGAAATGTTGCCCTGGGAATTTTTGTGGAGGTATATTATTGTGGAATGTTTTTTGTGATTGTTGAGGATTGTCTGATCTTAACAATGGACTTTTAAAAGTTTGAAGTGCATAGTTATAATCGTTTGTTAATAAATTTTCACACATTTCTAATGTAGTGGGGTTGTTAGTAATAAAAGATCCTCGGACGTGAATTGGTACTAATGTAATGAAATGTTTTACGACTAATTCTTGTATTTCATTTATTAATATAGTTTTCTGAGCTGTATTATAAGGTAATAAGTGAACTTTTGATTTATATTTTGCAAAATCATTTTTAAATTGTATTAAAGTGTCATATATTTTATTCGTATTTTTAGTATTCAAAATTTTTAATAAAATACTTTCTTTAGTGAGTTTATCTTCGAAATTTTCGGATAAATATCATTTAAATCTGTCCAGTCTTTAAAAATATTTTCGTTAATTAGATTTACAGCTTTATCTGTTAATTTACTTAAAACTAATGAAAATGCGTATTTTGTTTGCAATGCATTTATAATTGTTGATTGTAAAATTTCATAGAACAAATCTACTTGTATTATAAAATTTGGTAATCTTTTTACATCACCATTATATTCAGGAATGACACTAGCGAGATTTTTGATATCAGTGTAAGTAGTCATTTTGATTTCTGAATTATTTGTATTAGTTATACTATGAATTTCAGAATTATTCAACCTGTTTGGTTGTAAAGTAATATTATTGAATAAGATACTTAGTAATTCAAGTTCTTGATTTGTATCAGATGACTGTGATTCGTTATCTGACATGTGATTGGTAAATTATAAAGAAACAATGAGACTTACAGACTTATTGTGAGTATCTGTATTGTTGACATCTCTGTTGTTGCGAGGGGCTGATGACGTTCAGTTGACGGATGCCTCTTTCTGCGAACTGCTTGGCCTGGTGAACTCGATGGGTCGTATGAATAGACCTCTGGTGCAACCACTGTTTAGGTTGATTGCTGGTTAAAGCGAAGGCTTATTGGTATAGCTTTGCTTTTACGAAGGCTTCTTGCTTGTTAGGCTTCGAGTTTCTTCGCACTATTAGTTATTTGGTTCGATCACACTGAGCAACAATTGAAATTGTTGAATAAAGCGTTGTACAGATTTACGGCGAATTTTTCGAGCACACTGACTTCTTTATTTGTGATTCTACCCGAACTGCGCCAATTATATGATCGTGGTCGATATATAATAAAAAAAACAATATTTTTATTTCAACACAGACTTTATTTAGCAGTTGTAACTTAGAGTTTTCACAGTAAAAAGGATAACATGTCTTTGTTTCACACGTATTTATAGTGTGTCTTATCAGAAAGGTTCTTATTACAGCGTGAGAGATTCCGTTAGACATTCATCACATATTTGTTATGTCGTCATCTAATAGGGTTACATAATATATATATATATATATATATATATATATATATATATATATATATATATATATATATATAAAATGCGGTTTTTTCAACTCGCAGTGATTTTTTATTATTTTTTTTTTTCAGCCGTCCCACAAATATCATCCACGAGCCGTCACTGCTACGAACGCTGTGTGGGTACGAAGACTCAACTATAACTGATGCCGAATTAATCAATATAATTAACAACTGGATATGGAATTCACTGTTGACTATCACAAAGCTATTCGATTGGCAAAAAGAAGCGGTCGGGAAAATGATTTTTACACTTTTATTTCTTTAACTTCATTGGTTACATATTCAAGCAATTTTTTGCGTATACATACTAATTTAATAAATTCGATAATTATTACATTTTTGTATACGTACGTAGTACGAAATATTCACTTGCATTACCATGTTGTTTCTAGATTTTAAACTTTATTAAATAATTTATTTTTGTGTTCGAGTCAATTAAATATTTATACAACATGTAATTTATATTCAACTAATGAACTTGGTTTGTGATTATGTTTTAATTTTGACTTGATAATGGCCTCAAGCTTAGGGTCAAAACGTCGTCTAATTATTAATTAGTCTTTCTTTTGTTATTTCAATTTAATAAAATATGTAAAGCCTATTTCCAAACAATTGGGAAAATTTAATTTTTAAATAATTTTTCTATTCTTTCATACATATTTACCTTTTAATGACTGCTGGCCTGCTTTGTATGAAAGATATATGGGCAAGTATTTGTTAGATTATTCGTCTGCAAGATCGTTTTAGAAATCAAATCCATGTTCAACATATATATATTTTTTAAATGCTCTTTTACTTCTTTGTACGAAGTAAAGGAAGTATTGTAATCTCGAAAATTTTTGGTTTTCAGATTTAAGCGGAAATACGCATGTTGGCCATCCCTGAATCTATTTTTACTAATTTCGTCGTGCCGTCTGTACGTACATATGTACGTACGTATGTATTTCATATAACTCAAAAACGGTAAGCCGTAGTAAGTTAAAATTTTGTATTTAGGACTGCTATAACATCTAGTTATGCACCTCCCGTTTTGGTCATTATATAACTTCCGGAAGTGGTACATTAAGAATTATTTAATTAGCCTTTAGCGAGATATGTAAATTTAAAAATTATATACTTTTTGTTTTTTACTTCCTTGTACGAAGTAAAGGAAGTATTGTAATCGCGAAAATTTTCGGTTCTCAGATTTCAGTGGAAATACGCATTTTGGCCCTCCCTGGGTCCATTTTGACTAATTTCGTCGTGACGTATGTACGTACATACGTATGTATCTCGCATAACTCAAAAACGGTAAGCCGTAGAAAATTGAAATTTTATATTTAGGACTATTATAACATCTAGTTGTGCACCTCCCTTTTTGATCATTATATAACTTCCGGAAGTGGTACTTTACTTAAAGCTATATTCAAATATAATTTAAAACTTTCCAAATTTGGTATATAAGACTACTATATCAATGGAAATAACATAATAGATTTTGGTTAAAATACACTAACCGGAAGTGATAAATTAAATTTAGATATCTCGTTTATACAAAAAGCTAATTTAAAAATTCTTAAAGTGATAGACGCAGAATTTAATTCTCTAAAACTTTTATTTGCAGCATTCATTTCTAAAATTAAAATAATACCATTTTTTTCAAGGAAATCTGTTAGCAGCTTCATGTAATGTGCCACTTTCGGTTAGTCTATTTTAACCAAAATCTATTATGTTATTTCCATTGATATAGTAGTATTATATACCAAATTTGGAAAGTTTTAAATTATATTTGAATATAGTTTTTCATGAAAATCTATTATAGGCTTCAAGTAAAGTACCACTTCCGGTAGTTGTATAATGACCAAAAAGGGAGATGCACAACTAGATGTTATAACAGTCCTAAATATAAAGTTTCAATTTTCTACGACTTACCGTTTTTGAGTTATGCGAGATACATACGTACGTACGTACAGACGGCATGACGAAATTAGTCAAAATGGATTCAGGGAAGGCCAAAATACCTATTTCAGTTGAAATCTGAGAACCGAAAATTTTCGCGACTACAATACTTCCTTTACTTCGTACAAGGAAGTAAAAATAAAAAATAAAACATTTTATGTCAAATATGTGCAATTAAAAAAATATCTAAAGTTTAATACGCGTACAAGGAAGTCATGTGGTCTCCACATCAGATTTTTTTAATAAGTTTGCTATGGATTAGAACAGAAAATAAGAAAAAAGTTAAAAATTTAATGTCAGATATGTGCAATTAAAAAAATATCTATAGTTTAATACGTGTACAAGGAAGTTATGTGGTGTCCACATCAGATTTTTTTATGTTATTGTTAAAAAGTTATATGTATACATTTTATTACTGGTAACAATCAATTTATATAATATAGAATTACACAATAAATTTGATTCGATTCGATTTATTGTTTGTTTTAAATTTATGTTTATTTAATTTTGCTACCAACTTCAGATATTCAACAGCGCTCAGCCAGTACACTGTAAGTTATAGGTCAACGCGTATGTCTTCTCTACCTAGGTACTTACGGTACAAGTTAAATGCTCAACTACACATGGATCGCATTAAAAATTCCCGCAACGTGCTCCACTTCTCAGACATCAATGCCTATATAGGAGTCTCTCGGAACGAAGCTACGCTTAGACACTGTGACAGAAAAATTCAGTTGATGCCATATTTCGAACACAGGTGACGTGGTGTAGCGGTTAGCATCTCTGCCCGGTATGCGGAAGGTCCCTGGTTCGAATCCAGGCGTCATCAGAATTTTTCTGTCATAATATAAATTAACTTTAGTCAATGTATAATCCTTGATAGTATGGTGTTCAGTATCCCCGCCTGTCACGCCGTGTCGGGGTTCAATCCGACTTTGTCACTTTTTTGCTAATGTTGTTATCAGTCCATTGTTGTAATAAATAAAAATCTGTTTCCATCATGATAATGTTTGTACATTGCCATGAGGCCCTGACCAGGATTCGAATCTGGGTTACTACGGTCACAACTTAGTATCCTAACAACTAGACGATCATGGCTACCGGGGAAATGAACAGTACATATATCAGTTTTCACATTAACGTTTATATTTTGTTGATTGAGATAAGTACATGTTTGCTAACTAGCTGAGTTAGTAAAGCACTCGCTCTTATATTCAAGGTCGCGGGTTCAAATTATGGTACGTGTGACATCAGAAACTCGGATATTTGTAGTAAAAAGCTGGCTTGAATCAAGGCCCCGGGGGATTTGAACGCCCCGATCTCCTGTTTACTGGACAGGCGCTTTAACCAACTAAGCCACAGCGCCGACGAATATTTATACTTGACACAGAATCAAGATCCAGGCGGACATATTTCACATCTAGTGTGCTGCGTCGCCCAGGAATCGAACTAATGTTTGTATTCTTCCATTAATTGAACATAAACATATATTGTCATGGTTGTTAAGTTGAAATGATCCGGATATGGATGTGAACTTTATAAAATTAGATCCCCTGGGATTGATTTATTCTTCGTGTGTTTCGAAATAAATAATTAAATGGGAGAATTATGTATCAACAGCTCAATGGTCTAGGGATATGATTCTCGCTTTGGGTGCGAGAGGTCCCGGGTTCAAATCCCGGTTGAGCCCAGTTTTAATTCATATTACATATTTAAATAGTTACAGATTAGAAGGCTTATTAAAAAATTATCTACAAAGCGATGGTGGTGTTGTAACGCATAAACTGTGTTACAATAATCAACCCTATGCTCCCTGGATGATGAACCCGGATGGAACGGTTGAACCGCGGCTAAACTCAGTGAAGATGGGAGTGAGTCGGAGAAGGGGTGATAAATCACAAAATTAATGGGCGCCAGCCGGCCTGAGCCGCGACCGGTTCAACAAAAGTACGACGGCCGACAAGATTCGGGATACTTCCTAGGACGGGACTACGAGAGGTGTCAACTATTTCAATAACAAGAGGGAAATGCGGGAAATTAATGATATATTAAAGCAATTAACGAGAAAAGTACACAGGATACAGTAGTTGATATTGCAAGATAACTGGATCGTAAATCCACTTAAGATCAAAACGAATAATGACAGAAACGGAGGCAGGGCGCTGTGTCTCACCGTAGCGACTAGGACTGCGGTACAGTCAACACCTAAATGGCGCTAAAGTGAACTGACGTATTCCGACGTATGACGGTTCATTGGCCAATGAATGCGTTTTACGCGGCGCGTCTGACTGAACGTGACTACTGAGTCGTAGACCCTAATGGCTATTGCGTCGTACGAGCGACACACCTTGTAAGTGACAACAACGTCACTACTAATGATTCTACACAAAATGCTCTTAACTGGATTTTCACAAAATAATCCTGTACTTACTATTAAATGATCTCACTAAACATTAACTCAAATAATCTCGTGAGCAGAAGGCACACAAGCCAAAGTATAACAATACGGTACATAAATCGAAAATACGACAACATATGATTGCACAAAAAAATGACTAAAAACAAGTAATTCTGGCTTAGCTGTAATGGCGTCCAAGCGCTAACGGAGAGGTGGCAGCAGTGGCATAACTCGATCTGCCAGCCGGATGTCCAAGATCGTCAATTCCAAGATGGCGGACTTCCGCTACACGTGGTTTCTTTTCCCACAGCTGCTGGGCTTTCAATCCCTTAGTAATACTTCACAGGAATCCTCCAATGCAATGCCAGCGAGCGAGTGCGCTCCCAACAACTTCTATGCCAGGAACACGGCACACGGGACGGACCAAAAATGGCACGAACAGGCTGACCAGCCACAATAATACGTAAACACGTAAAACGTAAAACAAAACGTACATAAAAATGAACGTAGACGCAAAACGAACGTAAAAAAAAGATGATGTAAAAAGAACTAGCTGACGTGAAAAAGCCTAAAACAAAGGACTGCAATTAGGGCCATGTGCGAGAGAAAAGCTACTAACAGGCTAACTTTACTTGACAAAAGGCAGATTCAAAACAAATGAACAGAAATCTTTACGTGAGTTCTTGGGCGGCTTTCAAGTGGCAGAAAATATGTGACCTTTTCTATTGGAAACCAAATCCGGAACAACTCCGCGGAATAATGCAATAACCCAAAATGCAATATTCCCTAATGGCACTATTTCCCAAATCCCCACAAGGGTATTTCGCAAACAAAACCAGTTTGCCGAAATCTCATTGAAATAGCCCATCTTCCAATATTAAAATCTCACACTTCCGCAACAGACGTCGTTCGAAAAGACAAAAAAACAAAGACTGAATGCGTTCGAAATCGAACCTGTGAAATTCTGCCAAGAAAGAGAGCGATGCGCGAAGACAAAGACAGCCTCCGCCTAAATTGAATGGTGCCGGTAAAAAGGCGCACCTAGCAGACAATAATACCGGCAGAGCTACTTCGCGGCGCACGACCACTAATTGTCTGACAGCTAAACAAACAATGGGAATAACCTACAAAAAAAATAATGAGACCAAGAGAAGCTGAAACTAAGTTTTACTATAAACTGGAATACTAAACGAAGGAAATCTAAATGATGCTAAGTATTATCAAAATTGATCGGTCAATAATTAATCGATAATTAAATTTCAGGTGCTGATACATAATAAACAACAACAAAAAGTACGGAAAGCATGTAAATAAAACAAAACTGAAGAATACAAAAAAAACCGTAACAGTGTAATGGTCAGCATAGTTGCCTTCCAAGCAGTTGATCCGGGTTCGATTCCCGGCCATCGCACTTGTTTTGCTTTCTAGATAATTTTAACTATGGCTTCATAAAACTGTTAACAATTAAATGATGTTTAAGTTCTCCTGAATAGAGCAATTGATCTAGTTTGGATTATTTTCTCATTTTCTAAAAATTTCCAAACACTAAACACATTTGAGAAAAAAAATCATAGAAAAGAGGCATATCACTTCCAGCGATCATTTGGAACCTGACTTTTAAATCCCTCCATTCAAACTAATCGATGATTCTACTAGAAATTCTTATTTTCAGACAAACGTATGCTCTGCGTAGATTACAAATTATATCTAGGAAAAATAAAAATTCCTTGAAAACAAATACAGAAAGAGTTACTCAGTAAAATACTTATCCCGTGATGCTATTCTTGGCTTGGTAACGTGTGCACAATACTGAACTGTACAAATGGTAATATTTTGTACCGATTCTAAATTTATTTACAATTTTTAATGCTCTGTCGGGAAAATCTATATTACTCTTCAATAAAAAAAATTGTATTTCAGCCTTCCGTGTAGAAGCTTATGGATTTTTTTCTTTTTTTATGCCATATTTGGGATTAACTGTTCTATTACACAAATTTTCAAATAAATCAGTTTTACTTTTTACACCAATTGAATATAAATAATAAGAATATGGGTCGATATATCTACTGAAGAGTTACAAATTATAAATTAATACAGTCCTGTAACTCAATTCAGTATTGTGTATAAGTTGAAACGACAGAATAGCATCACGGAATAAGTACGTTACTGATATTTTTCATCTTTCCTAAATATATTTTGTAATCTACGTAGAGTAGTAGCATCGATTAGTTTGAATAGAGGAATTTAAAAGTCATTTTTCCAAATGATCGCTGGACGTACGATAAATATATCTAAATTAAAGGTGCAGAAAAATAGTTTTGTCTACAACTGTCTAAAAATGTTTACTTTTTTTCACTAATATCAGTATGCGAAGTACGTGATTTTTTCATCATTTACATTACCATGACATAATTAAAGTTAATAAAAACATATATCCGATAAACTATGCAGCATGAACGACTTATTGATCTGTCGCAAATACCGATAGAATATGAAATTGCTTAGATTGTTGATATCAAAGATGTAGTGACTAATTTTGCCAAAACTAAAACACGAAAAATAAAGTATTTACAATTGTTAAATATCTATATTCATATTCTTATTTATGTTAGTTTTATTATACGTGGATGACTGGATTATATATATTTATTTTTAAAACAATATTATGTTTTTATATTTAAAAAAATAATGTTTGTTTTTATATTCGTGACATATACCTTTAACAACAAACGATACTATTCTTGAACAAATTTCTGTTACCACAGATATAACAACCAAACTATTTTAATTGTTATTCAATTAAACCTTACGATAATAATAGTTTCCTAGGAAACTGCATTAATTCTAGCGATTAACGCTAAGCAGAAATGACATTGCATAAATTTTTTCAAAACATTTTTGGAAAGAGAAGAAAACAAAGTCCAAATTTCGATGAAGACACATATACAGTGGGAAATTCTACTTTTTTTATCGCCTCTTCAATAGGTAAGGTTTATACAATTTAAGAATTTTTTTCAAGACATTATAGCAAATTAAAAGGAACTTGTACTTCGAAATTATCTATAAAATCTATAAGACTCCAGTTCAAAAGTATTGTGCATACACAAACATTTGAGTATATAACTAATAATACGCAATGAATGGTTTAGTGCCATTCGTGAGGTCTAATAGTATATAAAATGTGTTGCATTACTTATTGAACTGCTCTCGTATAATATAAATATAACTTAATTTGAAGTTTTTTATCGGTTAAGTTTTATTAAATTCAATCAACTTTATAATCGTATAGAAAGTATAGCCTACAACATGTTTGGAATGGCCATTCTGCCCTCGTGGAACCGTCACACTCGCCTATGGCTCGTGTGACAAAATTTCCACTCGTGCAGAATATGCCTCATTCCAAACTTATTAAAGAATATACTATTTTAACATTAATATTTTAATTCCTTTCATTTAATTTCTGTTACTGTTTGTGATAGTAGCTAATAAAATGTTAATTATGTCTTCACACGTTACTGATAATTGAATGTATTAGTTGTATAGTGAAGATGTAGACGAGTTTATTTGAATTTATTCCAGTCAGTATGTTTGCATACGCAGATAATATCGAGTATTTGCGTGCAGTGTAGATAAAACTAAGCCTTGCTCAGAGCGCTTTTGACAAAACTATTTTCATCAACCTCCCCGCTGTATGTTTTATTGCACGTCAGTGAACAATCCAGCTAGCGTCGCAATTGAGAAGTTCCTTTGCCTAATATTTTAAAATGTTTCAACAATTTGTCAGCGTACACTTCAATTGCTGCGAAGGCTGTTCATCAAAGTATTTTTTTATTAAATATAATAATTTTTTTTTTAAATTATCGCCAGAGATAGGTCGGAGCTGCACGATATTATAGTACTTATCACTGTTAACATTAAAAAGAGCCTTTGTCTGAGAAAAATACTGTGGTTAAAACACACAATATTTTGTTTCATATATAAAAATAAATAAATATATCATCACGCCTTTTACCCATTACTGGGTGTGGCACTCTGCCTAAGCAGATCTCGGTAAGTGATATATTTTATTCGCGTGAAGTGCGGTTACCAGCCGTCAAATCACGGCCCCCAAAGTTATTAGTGGAGGGGGAGCCACAGGGGTAAATTTAAATTGGTGAAAATTGTTTGTCGTCTGTGGGGATCGAACCAGGGTTCTCAAGATCCACAGGCCGACACGTTACCACTGAGCCATCTACCCCATTTTGTTTCATCATATCTGACATATTAGGAATTTTCATTACCTATGATTCGAGATACATAAAATTAATATTATTTGTAGAGATTAACAAACAACAAGAAATTGCCCAGTACAAGAAACAATGTTTGGTTGAAAACGGCTCCTTTGCAAAAATTTCCAAGTTCTACGTCGCAACTCAATCTCGAAATGTCTTCGGACAACAGATATCAAAATTATTACATCCCTTGCCATTTACATTACCATTTAATATTAATAAACCATTTTTTCAAAATTGGTACTTCGAAATTCTAGAACCATATCTGGACATATTTCGCGTTCCTGGGGGATTAAAGTTTGGGATTATTTTATTCATGGATAAACAAGATACAATATTTCCAAATTTAAGCCACATTAAATTTATAGTTGCTTCATCTTCACTTGATACAAATGATCTGGCTGTTGCATGTGAAACTATGAAAAATTTAAATGGACAAACAATACGAATAAAAAAATACAACAATGTTATTACCGTATTATACAAATTATCAAGTGTAAACAAAATTCAAAAAGTTCAAGTATCGCAACATCAAAAGCAGAAGAAGATAAAATTTTTGAGTTCTAGTATATTAAAATTGAGGGATGGTTTTCAGTCTACTCGTATATGTGCTTTTAGTAGACGATGCAAAAATTTAATGTCATTTAAAAAATAAATATAAACATATTTTAAAACAGAATTTGTTATATTTTGTCTTGTCGTTCGTAAATACGTACTGTATAAAGTTCTCAGTATTATTGAAACTGTAGATATATGGAGGCAAGATAAATATTGTCGAAGATATAGTTTCCATCTAACATTTCTGTTATTGGCAAATAATAATAATAATAAAAATATAATTTCTATATGTCCATATTGACAAGGACTTTCCGCTTTATTATCTATCTGTTGGTAAACAGTTGTGATTATTCTTGTTTACCTGTCGTCAATTAGTTGCGCCTCATGTCGTGTCCATCGCCATTTGGATTTCTTTATTACTTTTTCTACTTCTCTTTTTGTTCTTCTTAGTTCTTCAGTTATTAATCTGTTTCTTAGAATTACCCCTGTCATAATTATTCTTACTTTTCGTTGTAGGACTTTTAGGGCCGGTTGTTCCACTTTCAGTTATATATTGGGTTTAAATTTATTCTTCTGTTAAGTTCAATTTCTGTTGTTCCATGTGTGGTTACAAATTACCAGCGGAATAAATATGAGCTACCGGCAAGATAGCTAACAGAGGCTTCAACTACTATAATATATATAGTTAGAAGAGTTACCAGCGGAATATTTAACCGAATGCACACGAATGTAAACACGAAGTAGTGCGAAATATTGAAATTTTTTTACTTGTGTGTGTTCTCTTGAAAGTTCATACAACTTATAACAGGTTTGTAATTAATAATAATAATGAATAATATTATATATATATATATATATATATATATATATATATATATATATATATATATATATATATATATATATATATATATTCGAATTCTCTTCTACCCTTTTTCATATAAACATATCAAAAAATAATTCTTTATATGAAAAACATTGAGCAAAATTGTGTTGAATAAATGCAATTTTACAGATTTTTACCGGAAATGGATTTTGGTTGCCATGGATATAGTAGTGAGAAATTAAACAAACATTGTGGCTGTCATTCTCACAATGACATTTTAAAAATTCACAGAGACAATAATTATAGATTAGTCATAATTTTTCATCATCAAAAACGTAAGGAAAAATTAAACTAACTTGAAATGTTACATTTGTTACAAAGAGATCTTTCTTTCTTGTTATTATCACTCATTTTTAAAAATATTTATGAAATATGGAAAGGATAACAAAATTACAGACCATACACTAAACTAAATCAACACACTGAAAACAAGATTCTTTACGCAATTTCCTCAAATTATGACAGGTAGGGCTTCCAACCTCATAAAAATTACTCATATTTTAACTCTCTGATAGTAGTAGTAAACCAAAACTTTATCAGAAGATGGAAAAACCGGGCCTTAATGGTATAAGTAACTTATTGTCGAAATTTTTTCAAACATGATACAAATTGTTAGTCTTTATAACTTTTTTCTATCATTATTTATTATAATGTTATAGTAATTTTAAGTGCATAAATATAGCCGCTGTGACGTCATCTCAGTCTTGTTTCGGTAGAGTATACAGCTCGTTCGTCGAGCGCGTATCTGTTTTCTGACTAGTTTGTGATTAGAATCATTAATTATTTCATTGGTTGATTGATAATAAATTACTAACTTTTACGTTTACGATTGATCAAATAATAAAATACCTGCTAAAAAAGTATCTTACATTGTGCATGGTTGAATATAATAAATTATTTATAATAACTTTTTATACTCATTTCTTCTTTTTTTGTGAAAGAAAGAATTGGAACTAATTTTTAAAGCGATAAGTCTTTTTGTATATTTGTATATTATATGAACTATCATATTACGGCTCGTTGAATGCGGACCCACTGTAATTGAAATTAAGTGAGTGTTGGCGTTCTTAGGGGAAATTTTTTAGGTGAAAAAATAATTACATTTCCTCACCACGTTTATACTTGTTTACAGAAAAGTAATTTTGCTTAAAGCTACACATTCTCCTACATCTAAAACATATTATTAGTTAACAGCAGACAGTCGATACCGCCTTCATGATTCTGAGTTCAGCCAATTCCGTTAGCACTGTGTTTCAGCGGATGTGAGCCTATTGCCAGATTGACGTCGATAAAATCATCACTAAATTTGCAAAAAGCAAACGACGAATTGATTTTGTTATCTAAGTATATTCTAAAGATGATTTAATGTTATACAATGTGATTTAGAAGATGGGCAATAACCTCCCCCACCCCCAGACAAAATTAACTTCATGACCCCCCTTAATTCGAAGTCTGGATCCGCCCCTGAGCAGTTGTCGTACTATATAAGTGCTTACACTTGTTGTAGCTGTATTCGTTGTCATTGTGACTACCGTCACAACCGATGTGTTCGTAGCTGTTTGAACGTCTGGCATTTTAAAACGTTATTTCTAAAATCTTTAAAAACTTTACTTTTTAACTACTCAAAGCATTTAAAACCAATATGACTGCGCCAAGGTGTTATCTTAATACTGACACCTAAATACTAAAAACAAAACGAGCGAGAACGTAAGTTGTTTTTATACGGCAGAAATTAAATTTACAAGAATTTACCTTTCTGTTCAACGGCCGTATCCTACCAGACTGTGCCACTTGTAATAGTGGCCAATGTATGTGGCTGTATAAAAGCCACTTTGGCAGTAACACGCGAAAAACAGAGCCCAACGGCTTTAATTCGTGCGGAGCCTAAGTAATATTAGAGAGAACACTCCCAATAATAGTTCTAACGTTTTGAACGGACAATCTAGAAAATGACAGACGAAGGGATATCGGATATTAACAATAATGGAAATGTACTTTAACTTCAACCAACCTTAACAGCTGTAGATGATGCCAGGCTGCTCAGGAGTCATCGGCGGCTGGTGGGTCTCGAAGTCATCTGAATGACACACACACACACAACACTAGGGTAGTTTGGATAGGTACACTTTCCCCAAGAATCACAACCAATCTTATATTGAGTTTAACACTATTTATTATAAAAACATGACAAATGGTTTACACAACACAGAACAAACAAACACAGAATTTGAGCACTTGCTCGTAATTAAATGATAGCAATATAATTTAATTACTCCTGAACTTATAACATAAGTTCAACAAACTATAAACCAAATTAGTTTGAGACGATGAGTTGAACTTAATCACTAAAGCATTTCTAGCTTTCACAAGTGATTATCAATTACCGACCAGGTTCATCTAAAGACCTAGAGTGAACTGCCTAAGCCCGGAGCAACCAGAAGGGTACTGAGTAACTTACGGGGAGATGTATTAGGTGTAAATTCCCGACTTTATCAATGACCACGTGTCAATTCCTTCTACAAGGAATATAATTTGCATCATCTTGTCAGCAGAACAAAGACCTACCGCAGATGCTGAATAAGCAAAAGTCAATCTATATTATTGGAAATTATCAATTAAAATAACAATTAATTCTAAGTAATTGAAGCTAGAAATATGTTCATTCTAAATCAACAATAATAATTTAGTCTACAACTCATCAGCTAATAACAATTATGAATGTGTATGATGAAACGCATCAGCCGCGATACTTACCGCTTTGTTACAGATTTATAAACAAAGAAAAAATTCATCAAGAGTTATTATTTGCTAAAAATTTTGAATCTGATACAAACGAAGAATTTATATTTAATACCATGCAAAAGTATTTTCAAGACAAAGCAATTCCTATTTGCAATATTTTGTCTGCTGCTACTGATGGTGCTCCAGCAATGACAGGGCGTCATAAGGGCTTCATATCGCATTTGAAACAAGCAGTACCAAATGTACTCGCTGTACATTATATTATTCATCGTCAGCATTTGGTTGCAAAGTATACACACAAAAAACAAAGAAATAGGATACGTAGCCGTACCTATTACAACTAAAATCACAAAAAGAGTATTCATAATTTAAACAGGAAACGAAATAAATAAATATCAACTTACAGTACGTACCTATAAGGTAAATTGATATCTAGTTTTGTTTCGATTTATAAATTAATCAACTACTGAAGCAAGATCCAAAGATCTTTTCGATACGACAGTTAACAGTGCATAATTTTTGCGACCTTACTTATGCAAGTATATTTTATTGGCATAAATTAGAAAAAGGTCTTTGGGATGGGCAGGAAGTAGTTGGAGTGGTACATATAGTTTGATATAAATCTATTTAGTATTATATTACCATTTTAATTTAAAACTATTAAAATTGCAGAAGAGGATATTCGAAGATAATTTAAAGAAGAAAGAGAAAAACTACGCAGACATGCATAAAACAAATTGGAAGAAAACAAATATAATTACAATAAAAAGAGGACATAAGCCCTGAAATACGAAGGACGGCATCGTGGCTATAAACATACATAGTCCGGGTACATATTAAAATTAATTAGTAAATGTACATCAGTACGTGAACAAGCTTCGGAAATAATTCGTTACTAAGTTATATTTATATTCTATTCTACCTTCTACCATCATGTATTTTTATATGCATTTTCAAATAACCGCTTTGTGTAAATTTCTTTTTGCAAATTGAACATTCATAACCTTTTCTACCTTCATGTACTTTCATATGAATTTTCAAACTAGCGCTTTGTGTTAATTTCTTTTCGCAAATTAAACATTCATAATCGTTAATACCTAAATGATATTTCATATGTTCTTGCAAGTGTTTAGTTCTCCTCATTTTTTTATTACAAATTAAACATTCCAAACCCGCTATATTGTTAATGTAACGGGTTGGTTACCGTTGTAACGGGAAGTGAGGAAGGAAGGATGAAGGATTAAGGGAATAATAGTGGGTGCGGTGTTTGGAATATGATAGATGTGACTGAGCGGTGATGAATTAATAAGAGAGTTATTTAGAGTATAATAGAGTATTTATTTAACCTGAATATGTGAATAATGACAAAACAACTCACTTTTAATTGTTACTCTACTCTGGTTGTACCGTTGAAATCTACGAACGACAGGCAAATCCCCGAATGGCGGTTGTAGACGCTACTGACGACTGACTGACGTCTGGTTGACGACTGGTTGAACTTCTTGTCTGAACTGTCTCTTCTGAACTGTTTTCTGCAGTGGATCTTCTGAACTCTCTACTGGTTGCTGACTCGTTGACTATCTCTACTGACTATTCTCTGGTTGACTCTCTGGTTTACGATAATGTCGCCGTATTTATATTAAAATAAAAAACGAAACAATTTACTTTCTAATTGTCGTCTGCCCACGAGCTCCAAGTACTAATATTGTTTTTGACTTTTCGCTAATTACTTCTTGTAATAAAACATTTAAAATTTCCATAAAAATTTGTATTTACATACAGGATGTTCCGATGTTAGCGCGATGCTACAACTCCACCCTGCTTACGATACTACTTGGTACTGCGATGAAGTAGTTTCATCCGACTCTGCTGATCTCTACTGCGACGGTGTTCCTTTAGCCTTTTCTGACTTTCCGGATTCATTCAGACTTTGGATGACAGTAGACTGGAGCGCTGGCATGGAACTTTTGGTGTCATGGTTGGCGTTGTTGCCCAGATGACAAGGTCCTGCAGGTCTTTCACCACTTTTGTCGTCGGATAATTATGCTATCATGGCTAATCTCTTCGCGTGTAGTATCGTAACATAAGTGAATCTGTAGCAGCGACGCCAAAACATACGGAAAATCCTGGTAGTCTCCTTTCTTATCTTTAAAATAAAATTTGTTATATAAGATCATGGGAAATTCTTATGTCGGTCGTAGTTTCCAACTTTAGATACAACATTTTTATACTTTACATAACAATTGAAAATTTATACATATATATTTTTAAATAAATCTAATTAAAATCTTAAACTATCCCAATGTTTTAACTTTTTCACAAGAATGAGTAAATATCCTTAAATAATAAACCTTTCTGAAGTAACCATTAATCATGTGACTAAATTAAAACACTAGTTGGCTACCAGCGGATAGGAATGCCAATTTCCTTTGGTCACGCAAAATGTTACTAGACCCTGGAATCCGTAAAGAGTTAAAAAGTTTAAGTAATAATTCCTTAAATTTGGAAAAAACGTATTTATACGCATTCAAAAAAAAACAACTGTTGACAATAAATCAGAAAATTTGAATTATTCCACTTGCAGTAGGTTTACTAATACATTCCAGTACACGCCTAGATTTATGTCGGTGGTAATTATCCACCGATCCCCTGTTAATAAAATCTCTTCCTCCCTTAGGAACACGGTCCCCTCGTCCAGATTGCCGGAGGAAGTTGCGAGGTCCGCACCCAACAATATGAAAATAACAATCCACATTTTCCTTTAAACTAAACAAAAGTACATGTGAATAAAAACATAACAAAAAATACCTAAATTCATTAAAAGTAAAAATAAATGTAAAATAACAATTATTTGTCGGGCGGTTCAGGCGGTGGTCTCGCGCTTCGAGTGTGATATGGGTGTGTGGTTTTCCTTTGCGTTTGTCGGTTACTCATTCTTCTTTTTCGTGCTTGATTTTTTTTGTTGATTATTATATTCGGTGTAGCTTCATTTTTTTTGTCACGCAAATGCGCTGGTGTTTCTAATTTTGGAAAATAAATTCGCTGGACGTTACGCTGTATATTATTGTCGATTTTATTTTCGTTTCCATTTGCTAAGTCTAGAGTTTTTGATTCTTTGGACAGATGATCGAGATTTAATTGATTTTGAAAGTAGCTATCGTAGATGGACACTCATCTTTTACTAGCAATTGTTCATATCCTATAATTGTTTTCCTATTTATTTTTAGTGGTTTATCTGAGACATTCATCATTTAAACCTTCAGCTTTTGCAACAATTCGGGCGGCACAAACTCCATGAGTACGTAACTCAACTGGCTCTATAATCACATTACAATTGATTCTGTTTTTTTTTCTTTCTCCTAGGCATACCACTTCACTTCTTGCAGGAATCTCTATATCTTCATTCAAAAATATCATATCAACAACTCTATCTTCACTTTTCACAATTTCTTCTTTATCTTCACATACAACTTCATCTTCTATAAACATATCTTTTATGTTAACAATAAAATCTTCGTCATTATAAATATCTGATACTTTCTTTTTGATATTATTTTCGTCCTTTCTGCGTAAATCCTCTAGTTTTTCATCTCTGCCAATTGCCGACTTCGTTCTGTGTTGCTTCACATCATCTTTTTGTGTTTGGATCACTCCGATAATTTGATCTTTTTCCACTGTAAAGGTGTTGTCTCGGTAATTAATATAAGCTTGAAATTTTTTACAGAAATCTAATCCTAAAATACCATCCGTTGTAATTGGTAGGTTGTTGCTGCAAACGATGAACTCATTTTTTGTCCTAAATCATTAATTAATAAATCGAATTTACCCACAACCGGAAGTACTTGCCCTGATACACCAATGATTACCCTATTTTTATCTAATGATTTAATATTAAGACCCCTTACACAACTATGCTTTATAAGGCATACACTAGCACCGGTGTCGATTAAAAAAGATAAATTTTTATTATTAATATTAAAAGTAACGATGTTTTTGTTATTTATGTTGGTGACTGCCGATGCTAATACTGTATCAAATATTTCGTTTAAGTCGACGCGTTCGGGGTTTGTACTGTCGACTCTTTGGAGTTTAAATGAAATGTTTCTGCTGTCGGATTGAGGTTAGAATTTTCATTTCTATAATTTATATTTTGATTAAATTTACAAAATTTAGCAACATGACCAGTTTTATTGCACAGGTAACATTTTAAAGTGTTATTTGGTCGTCTAGATTGTTGCAAATGTTCATGGTGATTTTGATTTGGGGGAAAACGATGCTTGTAATTTTGATTATAATTCTGGTTACGGTTCTGATTATAATTTTGATTGTAATTATGATGATAAAAATTTCGATTATTATTTGAGCTATACTTTTGATTTAAATTTTGATTACGATTCTGATTAAAGTTTCTATTCATCATAGGACTATAATTTTGTCTATTTAAATTTGAAAAATAACTTTGAGCGTAGTTTTGATTATTGCAGCCTCTATTTTGACAGCAGCAGTTATTTGTGCTGTTGTAATTATTATAACCATGAATGTAATTTGAATTTGGGTTTATCTGGTTGTTCTGAGAATAATTACTTTGAATGTTTTGATTAAAATTGCGATTATTTTGGCAACAATGTCTTTGTAAATTTTTATTATTAAACAATTCGATAGATTTAACTGTCGGTTCTCGTTGAAACATTTTATAATAAAATTAAATTAAAAAACACTAGGTTAGTTTCAAATAATGTAAAGTTTATTTTACAATACGTATTTCGGTCGACTAGACCATCATCAGGTGAACAAGATGTGAATGAATTTGTACATTAGAGTAAGACTTATAAATAGTATACACAAGAAGTCTGACACAAGAAGTGGGAGATACATGATTGAAAACAGATGTAAGTACAATTAGTTTGGGAAAAATACATTTATGACCATAGTTGGAAGAAAATAAGATAAGATCAGACCGAAGAGGTACCTAACTATAATTATTTGGATGGAAATTACATTTTAAACCTAGTTGTAAAGAGATTAAAGCGGACGTATTAAAGGTGAACGGTACAAATCTATTTGTTCATTCATAACCGTTAGCTGGTCCTTAATGGCAATCTGAATATAACAAACAAATCAAGTCATTAATTAAGAAAGATAATAATTTATTCAGTACTCATGACAAACACAATTTAGTTTCAATGAATCCTTCTGCCCCTATACTCTATGGTCTACCTAAAATACATAAAAATAATATCCCTATTAGACCAGTAGTCTCTTACGTTAATGCCCCAGCTTATAAACTTTGTAGAAAAATTAATAGATTGCTCCCAACTTTTATAAACTTTAAACCATCTCACACGGTTAAAAATAGCCTTGATCTGATAGATAAAATTAAATCCAATCCGACACCAAAAAAGTTCAAATTAGTCTCCTTTGATGTTGTGAGCTTGTTTACTTCAATTCCGATTAACCCGCTTAAAGACATTATCTTTTCTTATCTAGTGGAAATGAATTTTAAAGGTGCAAGAGAAATGTTTGATCTTGTTTGTACTTGTTTGGATCAGAATTGTTTCCAATTTGATGGAGTTTTTTATAAACAAAATGATGGTCTCCCGATGGGTTCACCCTTATCCCCTCTTTTAGCGGACATTTTTATGGATAATTTAGAAAAGTTATTATTTAAGTCTTCAGATCCTTTAATTAAACTAATATTCTGCTGGTATAGATATGTAGATGATGTCTTCTGTATATGGACGGGCTCAGGATAGACAGTTAGACATTTTTCTAAAAATTTTAAATAGTTTAAACGTTAATATCCAGTTTACTTTAGAAAAAGAAACCCTTAAGTCGTTAAATTTTCTAGATATTACAATTTCACACAATAACGGCGAATTAGATTATCAAATTTACCGCAAAAATACTTATACAGATACAGTCATTCCGTACGATTCACATCATCCTATGAATATAAAAATGTCAGCGTTTCATAGTTTCATTTACCGTTTAACACATTTACCATTAAGTCAAGAAAATTTCCTCAAAGAATTCGACATTATCAAACATATTGCCGTTAATAACGGCTACCCTACGACTTTGGTAGACAAAATTTTAAAACACCACAATAGAAACAAAATTCACAAACTAATTTATAACACTAACAATATTAAAGGAGTACATCAATTTGTTTACAGAAGACTACCATTTATAGACAATACAAGCCTCAAAATTAAAAAAATACTTCATTCAGAGAATATTATTTCATCCTTTTAACATACACTTTAAAAAATTTGCTAGTAAATAACAAAATAATTAAGAAAGACATTTTTCAAAATAGTGGAGTTTATCAAATTAGCTGTAGTAACTGCCAAGCAATTTACATAGGTCAGACCGGTCGTAATTTCAGCATTAGATTCAATGAGCATAAGAAAGCGCTACTAAATAATAATGTGTCTTCAAATGTTGCTAAACATTGTCTTGACAATAACCATAAGTTACTTGATAAGAGTTTGTCAATCAAACACATTTGTAAAAAGGGATTAAAGTTGGATTTCTTAGAATCCTTGGAAATTCAGATTGCCATTAGGACCAGCTAACGGTTATGAATGAACAAATAGATTTGTACCGTTCACCTTTAATACGTCCGCTTTAATCTCTTTACAACTAGGTTTAAAATGTAATTTCCATCCAAATAATTATAGTTACCTCTTCGGTCTGTTCTTATCTTATTTTCTTCCAACCATGGTCATAAATGTATTTTTCCCAAACTAATTGTACTTACATCTGTTTTCAATCATGTATCTCCCACTTCTTGTGTATACTATTTATAAGTCTTACTCTAATGTACAAATTCATTCATATCTTGTTCACCTGATGATGGTCTAGTCGACCGAAATACGTATTGTAAAATAAACTTTACATTATTTGAAACTAACCTAGTGTTTTTTAATTTAATTTTATTTTATTATTAAAATTTGAATTAAACTGATTGCCTTGACAAAAATCATTTTGATTACTGGGTCTAGAAGGTGAATTACGGTAATCAGTTACTCGAAAAATTTCTTCTTGGCCAAAATTATTTATGCATGCTTCAATTAACTCAGCTTTCTTAGCAACAGAGATTGCCTCATTTAATAATTTTGGTTCCGATTGTAAAACGGCGCGTTTAAGTTCGGGAAGAATTCCTTGTATAAATTGACCAAGTAACTGTTGATCGATTATACTTTCTTGACCTAATCGTCTTTCAGCAGTGGATTTTGAGAGATCGTATAAATTTTCTCCAATGACGCGCAGTCTACAACTATATGAGTCTATTTTCTCTCCTTTCTTTTGTCGACAATGATTTAATTCCTGCACCACAGTAATATATGAAGGACGAGGAGTGAATTTTTCAAATAGCGCGTTTTTAAATGTTTCCCATGAGTTTGTTGTAAACGCCGGATCATGATCAATTTGTAATTTTGCTTCACCGCCAATTCTTAATTTTGCAATTAACACACAGTTTTCAGACGTCCAATTTCCTAACAGACTTATTGATTCTACTTGTTGAATGAAATTAGCTAAGCTCGGTAAGCCATTTGTTGTCTTGTTGTCAAAAATGGGGATAGTATGGTACATACCGGCGTAGATCGCGTTGTTTTGAACTAGGGATTCGTCAGGCATTTTTAATGTTTTATATAATAGTAATCAGGAACTGAATATGAGTTTTAGCTGCCACCAATGTAACGGGTTGGTTACCGTTGTAACGGGAAGTGAGGAAGGAAGGATGAAGGATTAAGGGATTAATAGTGGGTGCGGTGTTTGGAATATGATAGATGTGACTGAGCGGTGATGAATTCATAAGAGAGTTATTTAGAGTATAATAGAGTATTTATTTAACCTGAATATGTGAATAATGACAAAACAACTCACTTTTAATTATTACTCTACTCTGGTTGTACCGTTGAAATCTACGAACGACCGGCAAATCCCCGAATGGCGGTTGTGGACGCTACTGACGACTGACTGACGTCTGGTTGACGACTGGTTGAACTTCTTGTCAGAACTGTCTCTTCTGAACTGTCTTCTGCAGTGGATCTTCTAAACTCTCTACTGGTTGCTGACTCGTTGACTATCTCTACTGACTATTCTCTGGTTGACTCTCTGGTTTACGATAATGTCGCCGTATTTATATTAAAATAAACAACGAAACAATTTACTTTCTAATTGTCGTCTGCCCACGAGCTCCAAGTACTAATATTGTTTTTGACTTTTCGCTAATTACTTCTTGTAATAAAACATTTATAATTTCCATAAAAATTTGTATTTACATACAGGATGTTCCGATGTTAGCGCGATGCTACATTAATATGATTTCTCATATGGGTATCCAACGGTAGTTTATCTGTAAACACTTCTTTACACATTTAACATTGAAACTCTTGACTGTCTGGTCGGTGTTGAAATTAGTTTCATCTTTATGTAATACATTGTTATGCTCACTAGTATTACTTGAATCGCAATCTTCATCATCAGATACAGACTCGTTGAGTGCACAGACACGTTGCTGGATAAGTTCTCGGTCTGCGCTGTATTCAGATGCAAGCAATTCGTCCTTGATGTCAATATTACTTTCTGCTGCAATTTTGAAATCATGATTTTCTTCTAAGTGCAGCACATTTTCGTTTTGATTATTTAATTTGATAACAAAAACTTCCTGGACAACCAATTTGTCTTGCACGACGATGTAATCTTCTATTGTAGTTTTCTGATAGTTTTCCTTATCTAACACATTGGTATCCTCACTGAAAATACTTGAACCGCCACCTTGTATATCATCTGATACTGATTCGCTCTTCACAAGTTGCTGGTAAAAATTTGGGTGTGTGCTGTCTTCAGACGCAAGAGATTCTTCTTTGATATCGATTAACTCAATTTTCTGGTTATGATGTTCTTCCAATGACATCAGTTGTTCATAATTAATTACTGTGATTTGTAATTCACTGTAACTCTGGTCCGGGGTGTCGTTGCTTCCTTCCAATACTTTTATATAATTGTTCAAGCGACTATAATTGTCCAAACATTGTTTCTTGAACGTGGAAAAAGAACAAAGTGTTGAATGGCACGAGCAACAAATGTATACAGGTTTCTCCGGGTTCAAAATTGTCTGCAAAAAAAGAAAACCTCGGTAATATCACTTTGCAATGAAGCTAGAATTTGTACGAGAATGTAAATGTTACTTTTCTGTTAACCATAGTATAGGCCCGCAAATGAAAATAAACCCTCGACAGGAATGCGCTTTAACTCCGCGTATTCAGTATATCATATTTTGGCGCAAAAGTGAAATGTACAGTCACAGTGAAAATATTTTAAATATTGTTTTTGTAATTTATCAACACAAAAAATAATCTTTTATACATTTTGGATGCTGAAAGAACCATGTAACTTATGTCGATATTGTTCACAATTCTATAAATTAGTAAATTTATAGCTTACAGTTTATAAGTATAACCCCTTTACAAATTTACAAATATGGCAATTCTGTTAGTAGATCTGTAAATAGATTTTCTCGTAAAGGAATCTTGAGATCACTTCAAGCAAAACGTTTATCATTTTGTCAACCAAATGTCAAAGCTGCAAATTCGAATTGTTTTTATATTTCACATTCAGCTATTCAAATAATTAAGTGTGACGTAGGTATTATCAATATAAAATAATTGAATGTTGAGTTGAGTTTATTATTATTTAGACATTCTTTGTTTACCTATAAAATTGCATAGATGACTAGATGCAAGCAAAAATGTAATTTTTTTACATATAATCTTTTTGGTTGGACCTATAAATTTTAACTTGTACATTAAAATTGAAATAACTTAAGATGTTACCTAACTACTATTTTTCAGTAGTTATCTATTCATTTTATTTACAAAACTTGATGAAATCATTATAATTAATATTTCTTAATAAAATATCAATAATTTTAATCGAATAAACTAATATCACGCAATTTAAAAATTTATTGTAATTGCTTTTTGTTTCTGAAATTCATGTTAAATTTGTAATTAAGTAAGGTTATTATTATTAACATATCTTGATTAGTATTATAATAACTTTATCAATTTTCTTAAATATTATCCATAGAAAACTGTCAAAGAATAATTATTATGTAATTTCTCACGTTATTTAAATTTTATTGAGCTTGTGTTTCATATCGTCAAATAGAGATATAAAATACTTATTTAGAAGTGCTATAGCCTACTATGAGCACAATATTAAAATTTGACAAAACATTCTTCAAAAGTATACAATATAAATTATACACGTGTTTAAGATATCAAAGAAATAGACGGTACCAAGATAGTTAATAATAATTGCTTTTTCTGTATTTTTTAAATAATGTACCAGATGTACCTGTATTTACTATGTAAGGTAAATTAGTAATACTCAAAGACTTTGAGTCATTGTATTGAGTTGAACAAAAGTTTCTATATAAGACAAGGCTTTCGAAACTTATAGCATAGTATAAATCAAATTTCCAGTGCGCATGACAGAATATTCTCTACCGCGGACATAGCTGGCTGCTGTGCACGCATGCGCCGCGCATTTATTAGACAATCAGTATTTATAAAGATCATTCTTTTGTTTCCTGATTACGTAATTTTGCTTTATTTTATATTTCTTTAGCTTTCGCATTTTCGTTTTAATTTAACAATACATTATTGTAATAAGGGTACGTTTTACCAAATATAATTAATTTTAATTATTTGAAAATCAAATTGTTTTCTTTCTGATTCAGTATATAGATTGTAAAAAAATTACGTAATTATTATTATTCACTATGATTACAATTCCTCTTCCCTGCTAAGGAATAGGGTAAAAACAAAAATTAAAAATTATTTTAAATTGTAAATAGTATCGAAAAAAAATTACTGTGATTCAAAATGTTTTTTGGTCATATACAAAAATACCGGAATTCCCAATATTGTAAAGCATAATAACATTGAAGCTCAAACAGGTTCTGATATACGTAATGCTTTTGCAGATTTCTCTAAATCTGTATTTATTAACGATAATAACACTCAACCAGTCACCTGTACAAACTTTAATTACTCAAATCCTGAAATAAATATAAGTTCAGTTATCATACAGCAGGATGATGTTATAAATTATTTAAAAACATTAAACAGTTCAAAAGGATAATGAACTGATCAAATTCCTGTAATATTCATAAGAAGTTGTGCTAATTATCTTGTTTAATTTAATTAATTAATTTTATTTAAACCATCAATACAATCCGGAATTTTACCGACTAAATGGAAAATTTCACATATAACTTCGGCTACAAATCTGGGCATAGAAACGAAATTACTAACTATAGGCCGATATCATTATTGTCAACGTTTGGTAAAATATTTGAAGCTTTAGTAGTAAGCAAATTAAAAAATGAACTATTTAATATCATATTACATATTTTCAATATACTATCATTATAAAATAGAAGAATGCTCATAGATATGTTCTTTTATAAAACATTCAGTAACCTCTTATACACTAATTCTTACATTGAATATTTGCATTTCTACGTTAGTTACTTTCACTCTAGATCACATAATTTATTTATTGTACCGCATACTCGCACTAACAGTTATCGCAACTCACTCATTAATAGAGTGATGTTGACCTGTAACTCAAAATTTGAATACGTTGATATATTCTCCCTTTCAATCATTAAATATAAAAGCTGAATAATTGATTCCATGTAGCATCATAAATTGTTATTATTGTATAAACCGTAAACTATGTTCATGCTTTAATTGTTGATTCACATATTTTTTGTAACTTAATATAAGTAATCTCATATAATGTTTGGTACCTTTAGTCTGATTTATTTTGTATTCGCTTTTATAATTCGTGAGAACATATTATTGGCCAGACTATGGCTGTTTGTTCTCCTGTATCATAATAAATAAAATAAATAAATATAACTTTTAAAAATAAATGTCCTAGGTGTACTACTTCTGATTTATTACTTGATACATGCGCAGAAGTTTCAGCTTCTGGTACCAGTACTCTATCTTTAACTACAAATGCATTATTATTCTTATCATCGTCAAACTTATTTGATAAACCAACTACTGTCATAGATTCATTAGCGATGAAGCAAGATTTGTCTATATTCGTGTCTTGAGATGGTTGTCCGTCGCCAGTTTTTATACTTTATATTCTCTTTTGCTACATTTTGCCTTGTTTTCTTTTTGATGTTATCATAATACGTCTTTAGAGCAAAGGCGGTATGAACAGGGACTTAACTAAGGGTAAGTCTTGTCTTCTCTCATTTGTAAAAAAAATTACAATCATTGAATTTCTCGTTAATTATATCTCCATCGAAATATATACTGTTACTTATTTAATCAAAAATAAAATAAAAATTATGTATTAAAAATTACTTAAAATGTATTCGAAATAAGTTTCAATTTTAACAATTCTAATGTCAAATGTCAAAACTATTCAAATATAGTCCCTACAATGTAATCAATGAAATACGAAAATAGACTTTCGGTTAAAGTTGGAATGTTCAAATAAATTCGCTATATATTTGTAAGTAGCGAACACTGAGCTTTTCTTCTTTATACTCAAAATTTAAAGCAAATAAGATTGTTAATCAATTTTGCACAAATTACACAAATATATATATATATATATATATATATATATATATATATATATATATATATATATATATATATATATATATATATATATATATATATATACGTATAACTTGAATTCTTCCGAGTATCTTCTCGCGTTGGTCTGGTTTGATTCTGAGAAGAACGGTTGTTTAGACAACGCGAGATGATACCCGGAAGAATTCAAGTTACATTAATAACAGTCGCGAAAATTTAAAATTCAATATACATATATATATTTTATTTAGATACAGGCTGTTTCACAACTTAGAGCAAAAAAATAAAGGGTATATTCTGTACGACGTGCTGATCATGAAACAAAAAAAATTTTTTTAAAATTCGAAAAATTAAGGGTTGTTAACCTAAAACATTTTTTGTAGTACTGCACTGGATTCGCTTTCCTATTAAATACAAACAATGAAGTAGGTATCAACTACGAAAGAATAATTACACAATTCAATTATTAGCAGTTATTTATAATAGAATTTTATTTAATTAATAACTTTAACATAATCATCCACCCAGTGGCAGTGGCACTGACATATGATGTCAAATTGCGAAGAACAACAGTTGTTATAAAAATTTACTAACTTGGTATTCAAACCTCTAACATTTTAATAGTATGTCTGCATTACAATGAGCTAAAACGGAACAAAGCAATACACAGTAAAAATATTATTAAATCAAAAATAGAAAGAGTTAACAGTGTAGTGGCCTTTAAAATATTATTTCTAGCTTAACCCACAAAGAGTAAAAAAATTGAGTTCAATTACTTTATATTAAATGAACAACTGTTGAGACTTGTTCAATTAATAATATTTTACAAAATTCAGTAGAATGATTCAAATATTCAATTTTATTCAAAGATGCTCACAGTGGTACACCCGTACCTCGGCGCTAAATTCATTTCATCCTCGTCCTGTCCTCGTCACTCCCTCTCCCACTCGTCGAAACATAGACCAGACATATAGTCGAAGACACAAATACTAACAATAAATTGATTATCGTTTGTGTTTGACCACGGTCCTTTTATTAAAAATAATTATAATCAAAATTGTTTTCTTTTATAATAAATAGATAATAATTATTTTATTTATTTAGAAATAACATTAAATTACAAAAGATGTTCGAAAAGTCCTCCGTTTTGTGCTAAACAGTAGCCTAATCTATTGTAGAAACTATATTTAACATTGCACAACTGTCTAATATTTATTTTGTTGCATTCGCCTACAACAGCGTTTTTAAGTTCTTGGATGGCATTGTATCTTTTTTTATAAACGCAAGACTTCAAGTGTCCCCATAAAAAAAGTCACAGGGATTTAAATCTAGAGCCCGTGCTGGCCAGTTTACTGGCCCTCCACGCTCTATCCAACTTTCTGGAAACGTATCATTCAGATAATTTACAAGTTCTCTTGTATTATGTGCAGGACAGCCGTCGTGCTGGAACCACACATACTCATTATTTGCGTGGGCTATTTCCGGTCCCACTATTTCTCGTAACAATTCTAAATAATTGTTTCCATTTAATCGATTAATAAAAAAAGGACCAATAATTTTATTGCCTAAAAATTGCTAGTACATTTTCTTCGTTATTATTATTTCTATCTCCATGCACACGTCCCTGTTCGTGTTCCACTTGATTATTAAATGCACCGGTCTTCTCAAATTTGGTAATAAAGTTCTGAATTGTTGTTTTACTTGGAATGTTATGATGCGGCCAAATAATACTGATTAAATCACGTATTCTTCGAAAACTTTAATAAATAATAATAATAATAATAATAATAATAATCTTTATTGACATTCCAAGTCAAAGGCGAGGTTCAGCCGAGGCTGCTCTTCCACCTAACCTTACATATATTACAAAGCCAAAAATATAGCCAACAAAAAAAAACCAACAAAATTTACAAAAATAAATACAATAACATGAATGTTCAAAACTTATATCATATTCTTTATTTTGTTCTTAAAAGAATTCAACGTTAGAGATTTCAAAGATGCAGGAATACTGTTGTATAAAGTGGGCGCTAAATAGGAGAAAGAACCTTTAAATTTAGATTTATTAAAAGTAGGAACAATATATAAATCATTAATACGGAGACTGTAATTATAATTTTTAAATAATAATTTGTCAGCTAAATAACTTGGAGTGCTGGTTAGCCTTATTTTATGAATCAAACATAGATAGGCAATTTTTACGCGGTCATCAATGAATCTCATATTCGATAAATCACGGTAATGAGATATGTGCTCGTATTTACACACACCATAAATAAACCGTAAACAAGAGTTTTGTATTAGAGTTATTCTATTTTTGTCCGTTTGCGTCAAATTCGGAATATAAGTGCATGCGCAGTAATCAAATATTGGCAAAATTAAGGTGTTTATCAAACGCAGTTTAATTTCAGAATTAAGATCATGACGAAATTGATACAGATTGCGAAGTACTAATCTTGCAGAAATAAGTTTATTGTTCAAATGCTCTCTGAACTTCAAATTTTCATCGATATAAAGCCCTAAAATTTTCGTAAAAGCACTTCGCTTCAGGGTGGTGCCATCCAGAACAATATTAGGAAAATTATCAGTGCCGAATATTAGAAGTGTAGATTTACTAGCATTAATTTTAAGGCCATTATTATTAATCCAAAACACTAATTGTTGCAGTTCTTTATTAATGACAGCACACTCTTCGCCAGCATTAGCGGGATTCACAGATGCGAGAATTTGTGTATCATCGGCGTAAGAGTGAGCTGAACAATACTGTAGGACTGATGACATATCAGCTACATAAAAAAGAAAAAATAAGGGCCCTAAAATCGATCCTTGAGGCAAACCACACTGAAGGGGGAAGATCGATGAAAACTTGGTATCAGCATTCGATGACATACCAACCCTGAAGTGTCTGTTTGCCAAGTAACTCAAACACCACTGTATAGCACTACAAGAAAAATTGTAATATTTAAACTTGGCAAGCAGCATACCATGGTTTACCATATCAAATGCCTTCGAGAAGTCAATTTGAATTAGGATGGATAATTTTGATTTGTCGTAGTCATTTAATACTGCATCCAAAATATTAAGTAGACAGGTATTTGTACTGTAACCTTTTCTGAAACCCGATTGGCAGGCAGGTAGGATGTTATTATCTAACGCAAAGGCCATAATTTGATCATAGCATGCCCTTTCAAGAACTTTAGAAAGTACTGGTAATACACTTATAGGGCGCAAGTCATCAAATGTTGAGCATTTTTTTTGTTTTACAATCGACTTTATTATCGTAACTTTCCAAATATCAGGAATGACTCCTTCTAAAATACACGTATTTATAATGTGCGTAATATAGTCCATAATAATTGGCAATATAATCAAAATCATTTTGCGAGAAATATTATCAGCGCCAACAGCATTTGATCTTAGATTTCTTAAAATTTTTATGACAATGTCACTATCAACACAGTTAAACATAAAAAGCTCACCGGGTTGCTCCATAGCAGTGTTATCTGCGTAAAAATCTCTTAAATTAGGGCTAATATTTGACGCACCGACTTTATTTAATAAGTAATAACCATTAATTATCAGGCTGACATAAAGATTCAGGGATATCATTTGTTATTTTATTTTTAACACCTAGCCGTTTTAAATTATTCCACAATTTTGTAGAATTATGTAGACTATTATTGATTTCACACTCTAAAAACTCCGAATAGCTGCCGTTGTTAAATTTCGTAGTTGCTTATAGTAATCGTATTTGGAGGCTGTTTTATATTTTTTGTATTCAACTAACGCTTTGTCTCTCTTATTCTGCATAATTTTGATCACAGGAGTAATCCAAGGGCAGAAATTCTTATAGGACTCTATTGTTTTCACAGGAGCGTGCTTATCAAATAAAGCTATAATATTTTGATTTAAATAGTCCAATTTGTCATTAATATTACTAAATGTTAAAATATGATTCCAGTTGACAAGCTCACAATCAACAGAGAACATTTCAGAATTAAAGTGATTGAAATCTCTAAACGTGAAAATCTTGCTCTGAATAGAAGCTTTCTGCAATTGTAACACACAATACGCACAGCTATGATCGAAAAAATGTGAACAATCAATAGTACCAGCATCTAAACACAGAGATATATCCGATATTGCAATTATATCCAAGAGCGTTCCAGAAACAGGTCTTGTTTGACTCTTAATTAACTGATGCATTCCATATGCTGATAGTAAATTTATAAATGATGCAGAACGCGCATCAGTTAATAATAAGTTTACATTTATATCGCCTGTACAAATCAAACAGTCCGCTTGCGGTGAAAATTCTGCAAATATTGGATCCAAAATACTAAGTTCCCTATGCAAATCAGAATGTGGATTGTAAATAACCCCGATAATTATCTTATAATTTTGAACAGTAAATTGAATCCAAAGATGCTCAATGCTATTATTTGTTACAAATGACGTATCTACAATTTTACATGGGATGGTACTGCGTACATAAAAAGCAACTTCTCCGCCGCGCCTTTGAGATCTTTGATGACTGAATAACTTATATCCATTTATATGAAATAAATGTGCGGGGGCAGAGTCACATATCCATGTCTGAGTCACTGCCAATAGATCAAAACTGTGCTCATATACAAAGTCTTTAAATTTTGAAAAACAAGAATTAAGCGACCTCAAATAAAACTTAATAATTTGTAACTTTCCTTCATGTGAATAGTTATCCATTTTCAATAATGATATAACAACAATCACCTTTGTCACTTAAATAAATCACAAATCCATTTAAAACTAAGCTTTTCTGACAGTTAAAACGTCATACATTTGTTTATCATTTTGTCTCAATTCCATGGCTATCACTATAAAGTAGAAATTCTTATAAAATATTAATGCGATTATTTCGCTCACAAAACGTGCAAAATAAAATCTGAAAACTGATTTAGATCCATAATTTCAAGCTCTACACAGGGGCGGACTTTGGCCTAGGCTAAAGAGGCAATAGCCTAGGGCCCACAAATTTTGGGGCCCGGATTCTAACTTTAAGTTTACGCTCATTTTTATTTTTTTTTTATGAAAATAGTTTTACTTTATTTAAAATGTATTACAAAAAATTATTTCAAAATAAATTCCGCAAAAAATATTTACAATGTAATGTCTGTAGAACTGCAACACTGGTGGCATGGCCGCGTGACGCCTTTCATGGTGCACTTACGAGTTTGGTCAGGGAGTGCAGTACAGAGTACAGTCTGCAGTGAGCAGTCGAGTGTCGAGCAGTGGTAGAGTATATTTGCTACTGCCTAAATAGATAGATAGAAAGAAGAAAAAGAGGATAATAAAAATTCATATATTGAACAATTTGTCAATATAATAAATATGAGCGATGCAGAAATTATTTTATATATATATATATATATATATATATATATATATATATATATATATATATATATATATATATATACAGGGTGTTATATGAGCGATGCAGAAATTATTATATATATATATATATATATATATATACAGGATGTTATATTTTAATAGACCCAGCAAATATCTCGCTTATTTATCAACTTAGCAATTTCTTTCATATAACATGATTTATAAAGCAACATGAAAGCTAGTTGATGACGGATGTACATTCATGATATCATTTCCGGTTTATTAGTAATTAATATCAACTTTGAAATTTCAAATGGAACATACTATATTTTTTTACAAATTTGAAAAGTGCATCAAATTTTCTTTACAATCATGTCATATAATCCATATGTTACATTATTAAAAAGTAAAATGGCGGGCACTTTATTATACACCAAATCGGAAAGAGAATAGTGAGCCATGACTGTGGCTTGAAATAAAACAATTAACTAAAACAATTGTAATTATTATTATTAAACGAAATAATATTTTTTGTCATAATAATACAAAAAATAAGAATAAGAAACACTTAATAACAACAAAATGATTTTATAACTAATATTCAAAATGGCTTCCAGTCTCTTCAATACATTTTGCACAACGTTTTGAAACTTAATAAGTAGCTTTCTATATTTGGTTAGCAGATAAAGATTCAATTGCTGCTTCATTTTTATTCTTCAGTCCGTTTAATGTGTTTACTGGTTCATTACAAACAAAATCTTTCACGTAGCTCCATACAAAAATAAAGTGGTCATATCGGGAGAAATTGCATTAAAGAGGCTGAGAGTCATTTTAAATATTTGTTATAAAATCATTTAGTTCTTATTAAGTGTTCTTTAAAATATTATTTCGTTTAATAATAATAATTACAATTGTTTTAGTTAATTGTTTTATTTCAAGCCACAGTCATGGCTCTTTCCGATTTGGTGTATAATAAAATGACCGCCATTTTATTTTTTAGTAATGTAACATATGGATTATTTTACATGATTGTAAAGCAAATTTGATGCACTTTACAAATTTGTAAAAAATATAGTATGTTCCATTTGAAATTTCAAAGTTGATATTAATTACTAATAAATCGGAAATGATATCATGAATGTACATCCGTCATCAACTAGCTTTCATGTTGCTGTATAAATCATGTTATATGAAATAAATTGCTATATTGATAAATAAGCGAGATATTTGCTGGGTCTATTAAAATATAACACCCTGTATATATATATATATATATATATATATATATATATATATATATATATATATATATATATATATATATATATATATATATATATATATATATATTAGGGTGGGTCGAAAAAAATAGATTTCGTTCTCTAGGGTCTCAAATGAAAGAGTTCCATCCAAAAAGTTGTGGAGATGTGCTGAAACATTTTACTGATGAATACCCAGGCAGCACCCGAGCACCTCAAAACGCCGTTTTTGCACCTTTTTTTAAATTCTGGCCAATAACTTTTTTCAATTTGCTTCAAATTGGCTGAATTTCTGGTATTCCCAGACAATACCGAATAAGTCAATATAACCGACATTGGGGTTTACCCTTTCCTAAAGGCGAAGAAAAAATCCTCAAAGTACCACAAAATCGGGTTTTTCTGGTATTTTGTTATTCCGTCCGTATTTTTGTTTCTGTGTACATCCAAAACATCAGATTCATCAATTGTATGATATAAAGAATAGATTCAGATCATATAGATGTGAAGATAGATGGCAGCACCTAATTAAATCCAATATTTATCAACATTAAATAGGCGATAAATATTGGATTTAATTAGGTGCTGCCACCTATCTTTATACTTATATGATCTGAAACTGTTCTGTAGATCATACAATTGATGAATCTAATGTTCTGGAAGTAACACAGAAACAAAATATAACGATTCCGATCGACGGAATAACAAAATACCTGAAAAACCTGATTTTTGGGTACTTTGAGGATTTTTTCTTCGCCTTTAGGAAAGGGTAAACCCCAATGTCAGTTATATTGACTTATTAAAATTAAAATTAAAAGAATAATATTCTTTGCAATTAAAGAAACAATAATTAATATTCTCATTGATAATCTGAAACTACTAAATATAGACAGATACAGCACAGAATGCGTAAAGATAATTTGATAAAAGTAAAACTAGACACGTATTGAGAATTCTAGTAAATGCCAAACTACAAAAACTAACAAAAAAAAACTATATTGAAGAGGTTTGCACCCCAGAATACATCCAAGATAGGAAAATCCCGAAATCACATCTCTTCGACGCTCGGAAAAAAGATAAATATATAAAATAAATAATAATTTTTTGTTTACATAATTTTAAAAATGTACAATTTTATTAACCTACTGAGAAAATGACTAATAATTAGTAAATAATTTTCAAATACTTTAACATAAATTATACAAGAATAAAATAATGACACAAAATAAATAATGATTTTTTTGGCATTTCGTTTGTTTATTTTAAAAAATGTACAATTTTATTCAGCTACTGAAAGGGCATTTAATTTGGTGAACAAAAAAATTGTTTGAATTGTACAAAATAAATAAATCAGTTCTATCAGTATGTTTTTCAAGTACAATAACAAATATTTACAGTAACACTGAATCTCTAGAAACAATTTTCTTCTAATAATGATTTTAGTGACAAAGTCATATCATTTATTCACACTAACACTAACAACACTTCACTGATGAATTTAATGAAGAAGTCATATAATATACAATCGCATTCGAAGTGTCCTGTTTATTCAGCCCTCCAGTGTTACTAGACACTGTGTCCAGATGTCCTACCCAAGACTGGCAGCTCTGCACATATTCTAATGTCTTTTGATAGGCATCTTGTCGTATATGACTGCAAGGTTGTTGTTGCTGCTACTGTTGTTGTCGGACCTATTAAGTAATACCAGCAGACATATATTTCCATCATGCACTGGTTAGTGCGTTGATGATAATACATTTTTTTTTTTTGTTGTTGCTGATGATGTTAGAAGAGGGACCGCAACCAACTGCAAAATTGTATCCTGCTTGTGTTTGGAACACTGTTGATATAAATTTTACGCCATTTACCCATTACTGGGTGTGGCACTCTGCCGTAGCAGATCTCGATAAGTGATATATTTCTTCGCGTGAAGTGCGGTTACTAGTTGTCAAATCGTGGCCTCCAAAGATGTTTGTGAAGGGAGAATCACAGGGATAGTTTTTTAAAATGGTGAATATTGTTTGTTGCTAGTTTTCGGGAATCGAAGTAAGGTTCTCAAATCCACAATATGACGCGTTCAGATTCCCAAAAAAAGAGTTTTGTTCGAATTTTTCTAAAGGGAATGTTTGTAGTATCCTATTTTAAGTTTCAAAAATAAAATAAATCTAAGTATATTTTTTTATTCCAAATATTAGAGAAAGATTTAATTTATTTGAATGCTATTGAGCTACATAAAGTTTCAGTACATAATAGTAACATAAAACCAGTATCAATAATAGAATTTAATGAACAATTAAAATTTAATTTGCAAATAAATAATTGACTATTATTTACATAATGTCATAAAAAAGTTTATCTTAATTTCACAATAATTGAAAGTTTAAAACCTAATTATACCACGAGTAAAAATTTGTTGAAATTTAAAATTAATTACTTTTGTGTACATTCAAAAAAGTAATTTATTTTTAATATCAACAAATGTTTACTCGTGGTACAATTAATTTAAATTTAAACTTTAAATATATATAAGGTAGATCACCCGTTCCCATGAGAACCGCCGACCGCTGCACATTCCAGGCACAGTCACCACTCTCTTTCCCTACAATTTGTAATATTATACTATGTGTGCATAAGCACTTTTAGCACAACCTGTACTCTGTATTCACATTTCTAAGTCAGTTACTGTTGAGAGATTGAAGTATCAACTTGTATGAAAAATCTATGTAATCTTTCGTTGTCAAATAATCAATAATTTTTTATTGTAACCGTATATCACGTTTACGTTACTGGCGCAGTCTTGGTAGGACACTCAGACGGATTATTGATTAACACAAATATCAAAAAATCACGTTTCGTTTCAACGATTAACTGAATATTAAAATTTACAACGAAAAATCGTCGCAAAGACTCTGTCACATCGCGAGTGAATATCGTGTACGAAGAGATCTTCAGAAGGCCCTGCTGTACACAAAAATCCATCTCTATCACGCTACGAGAGAACATCGTACGAGAAGAGACCGACGGAAGCCCAGCTGTACGCAGAACGCCGGAAGCCGACACCAGTCCACGGAATCGTCACGGCCGAGCCCATGGACAAGTTGATGTTTATCCTGTAAGTGCTTATGTCTATCATTCAACTAAATTTAGATTCAGATACGGATACAGATTCAGTTGCTTCCAGTAATTCATCCCTTATTAATAATAATCCTATAGAAAATTACATTGAAACTTTATTAAAAGAATTTAATAATTTAAATATAAATAAAAATATGGCTACTCCAGTATTGAAAAAAGAATACTTAGATATGATTCCCGAATTTCACGGGGACCCTAAACTCTTACCGCGATTTATTGAAATCTGTGAAAAGTTATTAACTAAATTTTTTAATACAGTAGAACCGGGAGACTTTCAGAATGAATATCTGTTGTCGACCATTCTTTCAAAAATTAAAGGCGATGCTGCCGTAAACTTAGCTAGTTCTAACTTTAGCTCATGGTCTTGTATAAAATCTGCCGTAGTAAATTCTTACTCTGATAAAAGAGATTGCTATACTCTCGGAATAGAACTAACAGAATTAAAACAAAATAGTGAAACAACTTTCGATTATTACCATAAAATACAAGATTTACTAATCTTACAAATTTCCTACGTCACTTTAAATAACTCAGGTGACGAAGCTTTAGTACTTGCCGAATATTTCAGGCAGTACGCACTGCGAATTTTGCTTCGCGGCTTAAAAGAACCACTAGGTACACTCATGCGCACAAAAAACCCTAAAGACATGAACCAAGCATTGAACATGCTCACCAACGATTTTCAAATTGAAAGTTGTTTACGCGCACAAAACAAAACACACACACTACAAAAACCAAAACATTTCATTCACACAAACACACATCTCAGATATCAACAACCACAACTCAGATACACACCTACACAAACACCACAATTAACATACCAACCTAATCCATATCCTCAAAATTCAATAAATAAACCATTTAACCAAATTCAATCATCCAAACAAAATGTTTATAACCCAAATCCGAATAGACGATTTCCAAATCCTACTCCAATGAGTATCAGCACTCGACAGTCATTCGTACCCAGACGAGGCCCATCAGGCTACAAGCTCGACCGCAACAATACACACGACATTACCCCCAAACACAACCACGACCAAACGAACAACTGTATAACACAGAAATTACGGAATATAATGACGAACAATATTACGATGAAAATAACGCTCTTATCTACGAACCAGAATCAGACAACGATAGCCAAGAACTTGAACAAAAATCTAGCTCGAGTCATTTTTTAGAACTCATAGCCTCGGAACAGAATTTGAATTAATGAACTTAACTAACAATCAAAGCGAGTTACCATTCATTCTTTACCCCGAACAAAATTTAAAAGTCCTTCTTGATACAGGTAGTACACGCTCTTTTATAAAACCGAGTATCGCACATAAGTTTTTCAAAAACAAAATAAAAAATGATCCTTTTAAAATTTCCACCGCACATGGTACATCCACTGAAACTTTTAGTTTATTTATGCCATGTTCAAAATTATTTAAAAAATCAGATACTATACTCAAATATCATCTTTTCGACTTCCATGATCAATTTGACATATTATTAGGACTCGACAACCTTAAAACAATAGAAGCAACCATTAACCTAGTAAACGATAAGATAAGAACACCGGCATGCGAGATAAACATTCACTATCATCAGCTAAAGCCGTGTCCACACTACGTACAAGTAGCACCTAAGTCTGAGAAAATAATAAAATTTTATACTAACTGCATTGATAACGCGGAAGTATTTATTCCAAAATCTCAAATTTCTAATGCTATAATACCAGAAGGTATTGCAAAAATTGACAATCATTTCTTTTATTACCCGATAATAAATCCAAATGAATCAGAGTTAACCATAAAGAGTACAGATAACAATATTTTATTTGAATCACTTGAACAATTTGAAATTATTAACATAAATTTTAGTCGTCCAAATTCAAAACCTCCTTTCGATCTATCTCTAATTAGAACTCAACACATGAATTCAGAAGAGAAATCTGCCATTACAAATTTAATTAAAGAACACGCTGATATATTCCATACTGACAATAATTCCTTATCATTTACTAACAATGTTAAACATCATATACGGACTAAGGACGAACTACCCATTTATACTAAGTCATACAGAT
The DNA here is from genome assembly GCA_947425015.1 of Pterostichus niger. NCBI lineage: Eukaryota > Metazoa > Arthropoda > Insecta > Coleoptera > Carabidae > Pterostichus > Pterostichus niger. The sequence continues at coordinate 9,528,087 of OX380351.1, read as the reverse complement.
ACCCAGAAATACACAGACAAGAAGTACAAGAACAGATAGAAAAAATGCTGGAGCAAAACGTTATCAGACCTTCGCAATCACCGTGGTCCTCTCCAGTGTGGATCGTCCCCAAAAAATTAGACGCGTCCGGGAAGAAAAAATGGCGGATGGTCATTGATTACCGCAAGCTCAATGTAAAAACCATTGGTGACAAATACCCCATCCCCAATATAACAACACTCTTAGATAAACTCGGCAAATGCCAGTATTTTACAACTTTAGATCTGGCCTCTGGTTTTCACCAGATTGAAATGAACGATGATGACGTACCAAAAACTGCATTTACCACTGAAAACGGACACTATGAATTCCTAAGAATGCCGTTTGGACTAAAAAATGCGCCCGCCACCTTCCAACGTGTGATGGACAATGTGCTAAGAAATTTACTGAATAAAATTTGTCTCGTATATCTCGACGACGTAATTATATTTAGTACGAGCCTGCAAGAACACATTGAAAGTTTGCGCGCGGTATTTGATAGACTTAAAAAAGCCAACTTAAAAATTCAGCTTGACAAGTCCGAATTCCTATGCAAAAAGAGATAGCGTACTTAGGTCATGTAGTCACCCCTGAAGGCGTCAAGCCTAATCCGGATAAAATTTTGGCAATAAAAATTATCCAATTCCTAAAACTACAAAACAGATAAAAGGTTTCCTAGGTTTACTAGGTTACTACAGAAAATTTATTCAAAACTTCGCGAAAATCACCAAGCCCTTTACTAAGCATTTAAAAGCGAGCAGAAATAGATATTAATAATCCCGAGTATGTTGCATGTTTCGACACATGTAAAAATCTCCTTGTCAACGAACCAATCATCCAATATCCTGATTTTACCAAACCATTCAACCTTACGACGGACGCAAGCAATTATGCTATCGGTGCTGTGTTATCACAAGGAACTATCGGATCAGATTTACCTATTTCATTTGCCAGTAGAACACTTAACGAATCAGAACAACATTATTCCACTATTGAAAAGGAATTACTTGCTATTGTCTGGGTGACCAAATATTTCAGGCCTTACCTATTCGGCAGAAAGTTTAAAGTCATTACAGACCACAAACCATTGCAGTGGTTATTTTCACTCAAGGAACCAAATTCCAAATTAGTTCGATGGCGCTTGAGGCTAGAAGAATTTGACTATGAAATCATTTATAAAAAAGGTAAACTGAATACAAACGCTGATGCATTAAGCCGTATCCCGCCACCTATGGAAAATCCCCTGCAAAATCCACTACAGAATACAATTAACAAACTAAATTCGACCAGTACAATAACTTTAAAATACAACACAACAATCTCAAACACACAATTTACATAAACAATGTTAGCCTAGCAGACTCTATTAACCACGATAAAATAATTAATTATACAGTAAAATCAATAGATGGTAAGTTTAGTCACTTAATTGTTAATTACGAAAAACCTAGATATAATAGAGGAATAGTAAATAGATTATTATCCATTATTTAAATTTAGACACGGAAGATGAAAAAAGATATAATAAAATTTTGAATCACTTGCAAACCAACCAACACAATTTAATCGACCAACAACAAAAAAACCATTACTCCGTTAACCATCAGTTAATAGGAGAATTTAATAAAATTATTGACACAAAGTATAATGAAAAAGAATTAAAGTCAAAAATTTAACAATTAATGCACATAGTTATTGATGGAACTCAGCAATTAAATAAACTAGCCATTCACTATATTTACAATCAACTAAATACCGTATTCAGTATGATTTTTAGTACTTCACGAATAGAAAAATTATTAACTTTTTGCAAATTACATACAATGCACCCTAGCATTATAAAATTGAACGATTCCTATTGTAATGATTTTCTTCACCACCACCCGCCATGCTTGCTTGAAACTCAGGTAGCAGATCTACGATTCAATTTTTTTGCTGGATTATTTCTGTAGTTCATTTTTTTGTCACGAGAGAGAGATGAGTTTTTTTTTTTGGCTGGCTGTCAAACCAGGATTCTGCTTCGAGAGTTCATCGACGACGGTCGATCCAGATTCTGCTTCGAGATTTCATCGAAGACGGTCGATCAGGGGTTCTGCCTTCAGACTTCGTCGTGATCGGTTGATTTTGTGGATTCTGTCCGAGATCTTATTTTGTTGTCGGCCATGTTGGCTTGAGTTTTTTGATTTTGTGAAGATAACGACGATATCCATGAACATCACCGTGCTGACTGCATCTTGAGAGTAAGTGTTCAAACTAAGATTTTACTGATTTGAAGTTTATTAGTTGAAACGGTTTATTTTTGATATTTGATTTCATTTATTTTGTTTTGTGGAGCACATGTTCGTGTCTCTTTTTTAGGTTAAACTTAACGTAGCGTCAATCATCTTAGTAAAATTTTAGACTCAGAAGCTTATGATCAATTGTAGTATTTAGATCGATTGAACTCTGACAGAATCGCCTTTTTGTATAACTTAGCTAGATTACCAGTTCGTGTATGAAGTCATGTTCTGTCCACATGCACTTGTCATTTTTGGTAGCATATCATTTTAGTAATTCTATATAAACATTTTGGGGGGTTTTGCTATTGTTTGGATTTAAATTTTTGTTTTGTGAAATACTTGCTTCACGTGTATTTGGTTCATTTTGTTTCTGAATTTCATTTCCGGCCACCATCTTTGTATTCCCTCTCCCTTCATATCATGTCCGTTCATCATCATTCATTGAGAACATGTGTGTGAGAATGTGTTGAGAACCGACTGTTTTTTTGGACAATTTAGGAATTTACAGGCGTTTTTGTTTTTTGAGAACTTTTCTACTTAGTTAGAAAAGCTGCCTCATCTTTTTTTGGAACATACTTGGCGGGCTTTGTGCTATTTGATTAGATATTAAGTTTGTGATATTTAGTTTAAGTTTTGTTTGGTCTGGTTTGACTTTTTGGTTGCTGATGAGCATATTTGTGATTTTGGATATTTTGAGTCAAAACCAACCACCACAAAGCCGCGAAGCCTGTTTATTGAGTAAGTAGAGACTTACTTCCTGTCCCACGTCCCTGTCTCAACAACCCCGTCATTCATTATTCATCTCTTCACCTTTCTCATTATTTTCATCGTCATTTTCTTATGTGCTTGCGTAACGTAACGTTAATTCTGAAACATTTTGTACCTTTTGAAAATTTTGATTCTGATACTTTTGTAATACCTTTGTTTGATTTTGTATTTAAGTTTTGCTTTGTAACCTACAGTTTGTTATTTAACTTGAGCTTTGTTAACGATTTCGATTTGGAACCTTTGCTTTGTCATTCTTGCTTTTTAAGCTTTGCGCTTTTGTATGTACATTTGTGGTATGGTTTGCTGCCGGTTTACACCCTGTTTTAGGTGCAATCAGTAAGGGATTTTAGTCTGAGCTACCTAAGAGAGGAGAGGCTGGAGAAGTGACCTACATTAACCTTCTGAAGACGATTGTCGAGACAAGCGGTGTACTGAGTGGCTTCACGCACTTTACCAAGGACCACCACATCTTTTTACGTCCGGAAGTTCACCATACTTGATCTCCAGTCGAGAACATCGGTCTACTTCAACTCTTCGTCTCCGTCCTCCTCTCCAGGAGTCTCAGAAGAAGAGGATTAGATAGTCCAACCTACCATTTTTGCAGCGTACGTCTGACACAGTTTTAGTTGAATAGCAGATTCCACCGCTCAGTTAAGTTACCTTAGTCTCTGTTTTTTGATTTAGTTTGTTGACTTGGTTACAAAGATTAGATTAAAGTTTAACTTGTATTTTAGTTGTGATTTTGATTTATTATGTTATGCACATCATACCTTTTGTGTCACTAGTTCCTAGCTCACTAGAGTGTCCCTTCTTTTTTCGAGCTAGGTGGCGCCTCCCGAACCTACGCCCAGCACCGCTGAACATAGTTAGCCAGGTATTGTATATGTGGTGCTTCCTTTGATTTTGTTGTGTAAGCCGAAAGGCCTTGGTTTTTAGAACTAAATAAAATTTACAACTATCATAAATAATGAATTCCCTTTAGAGCCAACATTCGATAATATGTTAGAATTTGAAAAATTAATAACAGTTAATTACAAACTAAATTCAAATAAAATTCTATATTTTCTAGAAATCCCTATTAACTACGAAACTGATTTCCAAATTATTTCACCTTATTTCTACCCCAACCAAATACTAGACTGAATTTGTAACCACCATACCAAATAAAAATTATTTCTCATAAACCTCCGATGGTCATATGAAATCACTGAACGGCGTATGTACAAAAGGAAACATCTACCAATGTCAATTTAAACTTAAAAACCAAATTTAAAAAAAATTCGAGACGGGGCCTTCGGCAAATCAATCAACCTAGAAGACTTCCAAATCAATTTAAACACAAGTCAAATTCCATAATTCCAACGATGAGTATCAACATCCAAAATATTCAAGATCTGAAGTCACCTATAAACAAATTTGAAAACATCCAAGAAAATCAAGACATCGAGGACATTATAACTCTATATGTCATTGTTTCAATTACTAGTACAATTATTTTCGCAGTTATTGCCGAAAGAAGGTTCTTTCAGAAGAAGAAACGACCATCCAAGGATCAACCCATAGAACCGCCGACCGCTGCACATTCCAGGCACAGTCACCACTCTTTTGCCCAACAATATGTAATATTATACTATGTGTGCATAAGCACTTTTAGCACAACCTGTACTCTGTATTCACATTTGTAAGTCAGTTACTGTTGTCAAATAATAAATAATTTTTTATTGTAACCGTAAATCACGTTTACGGTACTTACTTACTTATTTATATATATATATATATTCTCGTTCTCGTACTGTAAGCACGTTCTTTTTGCTCCGATATTTTTTTGCAAATTTAAGTAAATAAATAGCATCAGTGTTTTCTAAATTTGTGATAAAGTGCAGTTTTTTGGAACCCTCTTCCGAATTCTTTAGTGTCGTGTGATCTTTTGATCTAGTTTACGTCTAACTTTGTTTTTTGTGTCAATTTTATAGTTAAAACTCACTAAATCACAATATTTTTTCTTAATTTAATTAACCTGTGCGAGTGTGATTTCGTTCGTTGTATCTACGTGTTAAGATCGTTTTGTTTCGGCAACCTTCGTTCATCATCGGATCCACATGGCTTCAACTTGCCCTATTTGTAATAAGACCGCAAATCAAGATCCTCAGAAAACAATCAACTGTAATGGTTGTAAAAGGGTAACACACTTATCATGCGTCCAACTCTCTTCTGATGACGTAAGTCGTTTGACTCGTATTAACGCAAAGGCAATTCGTATTTTGTGTGATCAATGTCAAATTGAAACTGACTCAGTTGCTTCCATCAAAAAACTTTTAATTGATTTGCAATCGCAATTTTCAAATTTACAGACTGAAATCGTTAATTTAAAACAACAAGTCAATTGTAATAATGCTGTTATTTCTAATGAATGCAATGTTGTAAATAAAGTTATACATGAAATCAATGAGAGACAGAATCGTTCTAAAAATATCATTATTTCTGGAATTCCAGAGGTTGAAAATGAAGATCTGTCATGTAAAATCTCTGAACTCACTGCAATTGTTACTCCCAATTTTCGCCCAGTCATCACAAAAATACATAGACTTGGTTCTCGTCAAAACAGAAGTGGCAAGCCTCGTCTAATTAAAGTTGTTTTTAGTAGCTCAGAAACCGCGAGTGTTGTTATTCGTAATGCAAAGAAACTTAGATCGGCGGTCGCATTCAACGGTGTGTATATTAATAGCGATAAAACTCTACTTCAAATCGAACATTTCAAGTCTGTCAAAGCGGAGTTAAATGAGAGGCTAACCAACGGTGAAACAAATATTCGTATCATATATGTTAATGGTGTTCCAGTGATCGCAAAAAACTAACAAAAGCATCGCCTGGCGGTAACTCGTCCAACAAACTTTTGAACATTTTCTACCAAAATATTCAGAGCTTGTGCAATAAATTACATGTTTGTTACACTTCTATGATGTTGTCGTCTTATGATATTATTGCGTTATCTGAAACCTGGCTTCACGATGATATAACCGATTCTGAGTTTTCCAATAATAATTACTGTATTTATAGAACTGATCGTAACTTTCAGAATACTGGTCTGTCTCGTGGTGGTGGTGTTCTTATAGCAATAAAAAATCATATATTTTCTACAAAAATTAATTTAGATGAATTTAATTTGAAAATGCCAAATTGTGTCGATATTTTATGTGTTAAATTACGCATTGGTAATAAAGATATGTATGTATTTAATTGTTACATTCCTCCAGCTAATAATGTTGATGTATATAATGATGTTTTTGAGAGCTTGCAGAATCTTTCTTTCTTATATGATGATGCATATTGTATTATTACAGGAGATTTTAATATACCTAATTTTATAAATCATTCTGATACTCCAATTGTAAATTCTATAAATAATTTCCTTAATTTTTTCGAATTTGAACAATTTAACCACATTAAAAACTCCTGTGATCGTCTGTTAGATTTAGTCATTTCTAATGTTAAGTGTACAGTCTGTCATGCAGATGATCTTTTATTTAACATTGAATATGCTCATCATCCGGCTTTAGATATTGTTGTTGAATTTAACATTAGAACTGAGAGTAATGCTGTTAATAATACATGTTACAAAAAATATGATTTCAGGAAAGCTAATTATCCCAAATTGTATAATTTAATTAATAGTTATAATTGGAGTCAGCTTGAAACTTGCTCTAACGTAAATGAAGCTTGTGATATTTTTTATAGTGTTCTATATAACTATTTAGATGAATGTGTTCCATTCCGTCCTGTGCATAAAAATTCCTACCCGGTGTGGTACACGTCCCAAATAAAAACGAATCTTAAGAAAAAGACACATTTTCATAAACTATATAAAATGCATAACTGTGACTATTATTTTGACAAGTTTAAATTCTATAGATCCAAAGTGAAAACTGAAATTCAAGTAGCGTATGCGGATTACATTAAGGAATCTGAACTAACCATTAAATCTGATCCATATAAATTCTGGTCTTTTATCAGAACTAAAAAGAATAACAATACTGCACATACCTCCATGAAATTTGGCAATATTAATCTGAGCACTCCACAAGATATTGCAAATGGATTTGCAACCTTCTTCCAAAGTGTTTACTCTACATCTGGAACTAATAGTATTAATGTAAATAAAAATAATTCATATAATCAAATAATATCTCTCATCGAAGTTTCTGAGGAAGATGTGATGAATTCTATTGCTTGTCTAAAAATAACAATGTCATCTGGTCCTGACATGATTCCTTCTTTTGTGATAAAAGATTGCGCCCATCCTTTAAAAGTAGCTCTATGCAACATTATTAATTTATCATTAAAAACTAACACATTCCCCGATGTCTGGAAAAAGGCAAGAGTTGTACCTGTACATAAATCTGGTGATACGTCCAGCATAATAAATTATAGACCAATATCCATTTTGTCCCACTTTAGCAAAACTTTTGAAAATATTATTTATAAAACTATTTACAAACAGGTCCACAATTTATTATCTCTTTCCCAGCATGGTTTTGTAGAACGTCGGTCTACATCTACTAATCTTTGTTATATTACCCAGTTCATTTGTAACTCTCTTGATGAGAATAAACAAGTGGATGTTATTTATACCGACTTCTCCAAAGCCTTCGATCGCATTAGTCATAACATCATACTTCAAAAATTACATATGTTTGGCATATCTGATGCTTTGATAAATCTAATTTCTTCCTACCTCACTGATCGTTCTCTGTCCGTACAATATCGTAGTCTGAATTCATTTCAGTTTGTTGCAACGTCTGGCGTCCCCCAAGGATCAAATCTTGGTCCTCTTTTGTTTCTCCTATTTATTAACGATCTGCCTTTAAATATTAGTAATAATAAACTTCTCTATGCTGATGATTTAAAAATTTTTAGATCAATTTCTGATCCTAACGATTGCCTTTCACTTCAAGAAGATTTAGATAGACTTTCATGTTGGTGCATTCTCAATGAACTTGACTTAAACATTAACAAATGTAAAATAATCTCGTTTTCCAGGAAACTAGTAACAACCGAATTTGCGTATAATATCTCTGCAGTACCTCTTACTCGTTGCTATGAATATAAAGATCTTGGTGTTATTTTTGATGCAAGACTATCTTTTAATAATCACATAAAGAATATAGTATCTCAAGCGCATCGAATGCTTGGATTTATAATCCGTCATTCGCGCAGTTTCACAACAATTGAGCCTATAATTACACTTTATTTTGCCTTTGTTCGATCCAAATTAAATTATTGCTCTGTAGTGTGGAATCCTTCATATAATAATCATATTGTGCTGCTCGAATCAATTCAAAAGAAATTTCTTCGTTTTTTGTATTTTAGGAAATATCTCATATATCCTTCTTATGATATTAGTTACGAATTTTTACTGCAGTATTTTAAATTATCAGTATGTAGAAATAATTCACAGCTTATACATTTATATAAAATCATCCATAATTTATTTGATGACCCATTAACACTAAACCTAATAAATTTCTGTGTTCCATCATTCCATTCTAGGAATCCTCACACTTTCCGTCCGACTGCTGCTCGTACTAATATTTTGCAACATTCTCCCGTTCATCTTATGTACTCTCTGTATAATCGTATTGAGTCACAAATTGATATTTTTAGTATTTCGTTGTCACGATATAGGAAGTTTCTCTTTGCTAACACTGAATGATAAATTTGTATTTTGCTTAGTTTTATTTAGTGTTTATTTATTCTTTGTTTCATACTATATATGTGCTTACTTTTATATTTTTGTATTTTTTTTGTTCCTGTCCAATTAATTGGGTTCTCCTGTCTGGACAGTGTATTTATAATAATAATAATAATAATAATAATAATAATATATATATATATATATATATAAATAAATAAATAAATAAATATATCATCACGCCTATTACCCATTACTGGGTGTGGCACTCTGCCTAAGCAGATCTCGGTAAGTGATATATTTTGTCGCGTGAAGTGCGGTTACCAGCCGTCAAATCACGGCCCTCAAAGATATTAGTGGAGAGGGAGCCACAGGGGTAGATTTTTAAATTGGTGAAAATTGTTTGTCGGCTGTGGGGATCGAACCAGGGTTCTCAAGATCCACAGGCCGACTCGATACCACTGAGCCATCCACCCAATATATATATATATATATATATATATATATATATATATATATATATATATGGGGTAGGTGGCTCAGTGGTATCGAGTCGGCTTGTGGATCTTGAGAACCCTGGTTCGATCCCCACAGCCGACAAACAATTTTCACCGACTTAAAAAATCTACCCCTGTGGCTCCTCCACCACTAATATCTTTGGAGGCCGTGATTTGACGGCTGGTAACCGCACTTCACGCGAAAAAATATATCACTTACCGAGATCTGCTTAGGCAGAGTGCCACACCTAGTGATGGGTAAAAGGCGTGGTGATATATTTATTTATTTATATTTATTTATGGGGTAGATGGTTCAGTGGTATCGAGTCGGCCTGTGGATCTTGACAAACAATTTTCACCAATTTAAATCTACCCCTGTGGATCCCCCTTCACTAATATCTTTGAACAAAAAATCGAGATAAATAAGATAATTGATAAAGATCAGAAATTATTTTTATTCAACTATTCTAGGTAGCTATGCGAATTTAAACTGAATGTAGCAACGTAAAATGAACGACAATAATGCAAATATTTATTTGTTACTTGTTTCACGTGTTTTGTCATTTTTTCATATGCATTTATGACAAGTAATACATCGTTGAAAAGAAAAAGAAATGGCGGATTTTATTTTAATAAAATAATTCTAGGTTTCCATTTGAAAAATAAAAGTTGATAGTCGTACCATCTAAACCTGACTATATAAAATATTTCTATATGTGTCATAAAATAGTATATTTAATATACTAAAACTTCCATATGAAGAAAATTATTCTATTTTTTATAATAAAAAAGTTAAAGGGGGGTTCGTTTTCCCAGACTTACCATATATATATATATATATATATATATATATATATATATATATATATATATATAGGGTGAGTCTCCATTCCCGCAAACCAATATGGAACAATGAATTTGTGAAGAGGCAGCGCAATTTCAATATCTCGGAAGAATGGAAAAACACCTGGAAACTATCAAATAGGAACCATCATGTAGTCCCAGATCCCTCAAAACGCCTTCCAGGTTTTGATCTCCCTAGGAAGGAATGGTCTAAACTTAACCGCATCCGGACTGGCCACGCAAAAATTAGATACATGCTTCACAAATGGGGGCTGGCTGAATCCCCGAATTGCGATTGCGGTGCGCCTGAACAAACAATTGACCACATAATACAGGAATGCCCAATACGAAAATACGATGGCCCCACAGAAGACATAATGAAAGCTTCCCCTGCAGCGCTGACATGGATACAACATCTAGATTTAGACCTGTAACCAGAATATATACTCTAATTTCACATGACATAATATACACAATATTTAACATACTTTATAATGCTGTTGTAATGCCATACGATAAATAAATAAATAAATATATATATATATATATATATATATATATATATATATATATATATATAAGTTAGAGCACCCGTGCCCATGAGAACCGCCGACCGCTGCACATTCCAGGCACAGTCACCACTCTCTTTCCCCGCAATATGTTATATTATACTATGTGTGCATAAGCACTTTTAGCACAACCTGTACTCTGTATTCACATTTGTAAGTCAGTTACTGTTGAGAGATTGAAGTATCAGCTTGTATGAAAAATCTAATGTAATCTTTCGTTGTCAAATAATAAATAATTTTTTATTGTAACCGTAAATCACGTTCACGTTACTGGCGCAGTCGGTAGGATACTCAGACGGATTATTGATTAATACAAATATCAAAAAATCAAGTTTCGTTTCAACGATTAACTGAGTATTAAAATTTTCAACGAAAAATCGTCGCAAAGAGTCTGTCACATCGCGAGTGAATATCGTGTAAGAAGAGATCTTCAGAAGGCCCTGCTGTACACTAAAAATCCAGCTCTATCACGCTACGAGAGAACATCGTACGAGAAGAGACCGACGGAAGCCCAGCTGTACGCAGAACGCCGGAAGCCGACACCAGTCCACGGAATCGCCACGGCCGAGCCCATGGACAAGTTGATGTTTATCCTGTAAGTGCTTATGTCTATCAGTGATATCATTCAACTAAATTTAGATTCAGATACGGATACAGATTCAGTTGCTTCCAGTAATTCATCCCTTAATAATAATCCTATAGAAAATAATATTGAAACTTTATTAGAAGAATTTAATAATTTAAACATAAATAAAAATATGGCTATTGAAAAAAGAATATTTGGATATGATTCCCGAATTTCACGGGGACCCTAAACTCTTACCGCGATTTATTGAAATCTGTGAAAAGTTATTAACTAAATTTTTTAATACAGTAGAACCGGAAATTTCCTACATCACTTTAAATAACTCAGGTGACGAAGCTTTAGTACTTGCCGAATATTTCAGGCAGTACGCACTGCGAATTTTGCTTCGCGGTTTAAAAGAACCACTAGGTACACTCATGCGCACAAAGAATCCTAAAGACATGAACCAAGCATTGAACATGCTCACCAACGATTTTCAAATTGAAAGTTGTTTACGCGCACAAAACAAAACACACACACTACAAAAACCAAAACATTTCATTCACACAAACACACATCTCAGATATCAACAACCACAACTCAGATACACACCTACACAAACACCACAATTAACATACCAACCTAATCCATATCCTCAAAACTCAATAAACAAACCGTTTAACCAAATTCAAACACCCAAACAAAATATTTTTAATCCAAATCCCAATACACAATTTCCAAATCCTATTCCAATGAGTGTCAGCACTCGACAATCATTCGTACCCAGACCAAGCCCATCAGGCTACAACAATCAAGCTCGACCGCAACAATACACACGACATTACCCCCAAACACAACCACGACCAAACGAACAACTGTATAACACAGAAATTACGGAATATAATGACGAACAATATTACGATGAAAATAACGCTCTTATCTACGAACCAGAATCAGACAACGATAGCCAAGAACATGAACAAAAATCTAGCTCGAGTAATTTTTTAGAACTCATAGCCTCGGAACAGAATTTGAATTAATGAACTAAACTAACAATCAAAGCGAGTTACCATTCATTATTTACCCTGAACAAAATTTAAAAGTCCTTCTTGATACAGGTAGTACACGCTCTTTTATAAAACCGAATATCGCACATAAGTTTTTCAAAAACAAAATTCAAAATGATCCTGTTAAAATTTCCACCGCACATGGTACATCCACTGAAAATTTTAGTTTATTTATGCCATATTCAAAATTATTTAAAAAATCAGATACTATGCTCAAATATCATCTTTTCGACTTCCATGATCAATTTGACATATTATTAGGACTCGACAACCTCAAAACAATAGAAGCAACCATTGACCTAGTAAACGATAAGATAAGAACACCGACATGCGAGATAAACATTCACTATCATCAGCTAAAGCCGCGTCCACACCACGTACAAGCAACACCCAAGTCTGATAAAATAATAAAGCTCCATACTAACTGCACTGATAACGCAGAAGTAATTATTCCAAAATCTCAATTAAAACGTATCCCGCCACCTAATCTCGAAATTAATACTAACGACACAGAAGACACGAATAATGACGCTTTCTTTAAATTTATGGAAAATTTTAATAAAAAATTTGAGAATGACAATGAATCCTTAATTGTTGAACACGACGACATACCACATAATATCGAAGAACTAGACGACTCTGACGCAACAATACACTCTAACCCTGAACACCCTGTCATCGGTATTCCCATTATCGGAAGCCCCGTTAATGTAGGAAAAAACCAACTTATATTTTCGGAAGTTTTACATTCACCCGCTAAACCTAAATTCATCAAATTACACACTGATAAAATGAGACTTCAAGTACAAATCTCAAAAAGTAATTTCGAAAAAGATATAATAAACTTTGTCAAAGAATTCGTGGTACCCAAAATAAAATACTATTTATATTTCGAACAACCAATTTATGAGCAATTTAGTGTAATCTTACAGAAATATTTCAAAAACTCAGAAATAAATTTTGTTAAATGTAATATAAAATTAATAGATTTAGAAAATCAAAATGTCATCTCTGATACGATAAAATACTCACGAGGGTAAAACAAATCACAGAGGTATTCACGAAACTTATAACCAAATTAGAAAAAAGGATTATTGGCCTAACCAATGCAAAGACATTAGCGATTATATAAACCAGTGTGAAATCTGCTTAAAATCCAAATATGAGCGCAATTCCATAAAAACTAAATATAACATCACTCCAACCCCTAATAAACCCTTTGACATAATTCACGTAGATACCTTAAGTTTAGAGAACAGTAAATTCCTTACAATCATAGACGCCTTTTCTAAATACGCTCAAGCATACCAAGTCACATCAACAAACGCAATTGAAATATGTAACAACCTCACAAGATTCTTCTCACATCACGGAATCCCCAAGTTAGTTATATCCGACAACGGCCCAGAATTTAAAAATAATATCTTACGCGAATTATAATTTTCGATTTGTATTTAAGGAAAAAAATACAAATTCTTTCGTTTTGAAAATTATATTTTATTTATTTAGAATCTAATTACAACTGACGTGAATACGTTCAGCAACAGTACAAGAGTGTTCTAATCTAGTTTTTTCAAGCTTATATATCATTCTCTTATCATAACATAGTTCAAAGAAGTATGAGTCAGACAATGGAACCATTGTCTAATATAATAAAACACTTCGTCATCAAAATACAGATATCATAATCAAAATACAGATATCATAATTAAAATACAGATATCATAATTCCTCCCCTTCAAGTTTTTTATTATATTACTCGAGAGGGTGAGTCTTTATTAATTCTAAATCTTTTAAAGCAATTAATTTCAGTTTTCTTTCTTTTATATACTTATAAATCTTAAAACATATATAACTAATTATCATTATACTTATAAAGGAATATATAATAAAAAGATGATGATCGTTATTCTTTAAATTTAAATTTTGTATTTCTTCCAAATAATATTCAGTATTATTTACTTTATGCAATTCGATTAATTGTCTGCTTTTAACGTTTAACCCATTTATTTTATCAATTTTTCCTTCATAGATTAATTCTTTATAATTTTGTTCTATCTTTTCAAAATGATAATTATTTAATGTGCATTGTTGATCGTTATTAAATTTGTAAATTCCTATTATCTTTTTGTGAATTTCATTACTTTTACAATAAATTATGAAATTTTGTAAAATTGGGCTTATTATAATGATTTCATTTGTATTTGGTATTTGTTCGATATTATTTTCATTATCCATTAACAAGTAAGAACAATCATCATTTTTATATCTTATTGTTAAATCATTAATACATTTCTTTATTTCTACATTATCAGTTTTACAATAATAATTCTTATTTCTAACACATTTATTGACAATAATATTCTTATTCATTTTATTAATATACAATATATTGGGTTCATCAAGGATATACATTTTTGTGTTATTCATAAAAGGTATTGACGTAAATTGATATAAAGGGTATACGGTGGTGCTCATAATAGGGATCTCGATAATATAGTAGATCATTTGTCCATCGTATTGACAGTGAGTTGTTATAAGTGACATAATTTCAAAGATATTTTGATTTTTGATAAAGTTCTGGAGTCTATTCATGGAAATTATAGTTGAATGTAATTTATTTAAGGAACAGAACGTAAGACTAGTTTCAATTTGTATAGCAAAATTTTGGATATTGTTCAGAATATTTATTATTAACTGGATTTTTCCTTCAGATTCTATTTTTGTTTCCCAAAGTTTATTTTTCTTCAAAATTTCTTTTATAAAGGTTAGTTTTCATTTCTTTTTCGTTTATTTTAATATTTTCTAATTGTATATTAAATTGTTCCGTTACTTCTTTTAAGTTTTTAAATAATTTATTCTCATTATTACTTAAAATTTTTTCGTTCTTTTTTATAGTCTCAAATAATTTATCATATCGTTCACCATCTGAACTGTCCAAGTTACCGGAAATTGATTTTATAACACTTCCTAAACCGTTTATTAAGCCTCTTTTCCTTCTTTTGTTAAGTTTTAATTTGTTTAATTGTTCTTGTGTATTTTCAAAGGTGGAATTTAGTAATTGTATATAATTTGGGTTTATGTGTTGAACTGTGTGTATTTCGGTTAGGAGTTCGTTAATTATAGTTTCTATTCTATTAAAGTTTTCGTATAAAGGTGTTACGTTATAGTAAAAGTATGTATGTAATTTTTCCTGTTCAATGTGTGTCGATCCTAGGTTTGTCAGATGATATCCGTTGCCGTGTGTTATGTCTGTCAATTGTTGACCCTGCGCACTGGGAACAGAGATAAAGTTATAATTTTATTCTGTTGATACGTATGTTTCTAATTTTCTTTAAGGTTTTACTACGTTGTTTATATGGTTTCTCGACTTTTACAATACCTAATTTTGGGTTATATGCTAAGACTTTGCTTTTTATATACATTGGTTTTTTTAAATTTTTGTATTCTCCTTACTTCTTCTTTTACGTATACGTCCTTTGGTAATGCTAACGGGTTTATGTTCTCTTGGTGACGTTTCTCTTTTTCTTGTTGTATCTTATTATTTATTATTTTGTATAATTCTTTTTGTTCTTTCAGATGTTGTTGTATCATTTCAGAGTTAGTTCGTATTTCTTTGGGGTATTTATACTCATGTGTCTCTCCAAATATTATTTCTGTTGGAGTTTTTTCGGTTATGGTGTGTTTTGAGTTATTGTAACTAAGTATGCATTTCTTTATTTTTTCATTTTGATTAAGATGTTTGAATTCTTCGTTATTTTGAATTAGTCTAAGGTGTTCTATTAATGTCGAATGAAATCTTTCGACCGCGTTACTCTTTGGATTGTTAATACAAATATAATGGGGTTTTACATTTAATGTTTTTAAATAATCTTTTAGTAATTCGTTGTTAAATTCTAGTCCATTATCCATAATGATTAATTTTGGTAGGGTATATGTCTCGAAATATTCTTTTAATGCTTTTAATACGTTTACTGAATCAACATTTATTGCTTTTATTTGTCCGAATTTGGAAAATTGGTCAAATATTGTGAGGTATTTTTGAGTATTTAATGATAGTATGTCTATGTTAATTGTCTCGAAAGGTCTTGTCGGAGTTATAGTTAAATTTTCATGAATTTTTATAGGTTTTCTATCGTATTTATTTTCTTTACATATTTTACAATTATTAATAAAATTTTGGATAGTTTGTACCATTTTTGGCCAGTAGTATTTCTTCTTCAGGTATCTGATTGTTTCCAATATTCCCCTGTGGTTTCTAAATCCGTTATGATCGTCAGATACAATTTGTTTTTGTTCATCTATTGTAAAGATATCTTGTACAAATTTATTTACTCCGATTAATTTTAAAGAATTTGGTTCGAAATTTTTCTGTAGTTCTTGAGATATTACTTTATCCAGTTCGTCATTAAATATAGCCAGATATCTAACTTTAGGTACTAAATAGTCTTTCAGAAAATTATTTATTTCGTTTTTTAGATTATTCTTTGAGAAGGTTATATGAATTCTTTGTTTAGGTTGTACTGTTTCGAAAGGTAGTTTTTCTATTTTTAATTTTGAATATTCTCCTAATTTGAATATAATTTGGTTATCGGCAATATTCAGTCTATCTTCTTTATATTTTATACCGTTTACGATGTTTTCTGGGGAACTATGTATTGTTGCGTTTGTGTCATCGCTGGTAAGGAAGTTTTGTGGTAATGAATAGATATTCACGAGGATATTAGTTTCCGTGAAGGTTAATTTTAAATATTTTATTAAGTCTTTATAGTCCATTTGGTCTAAGCCGCAGGCAAGTTTTGGGATATTAATTTCATACAATTCATTTTTGATGCAGTAATCTCGAAGTTCCATTAATGCCTTTTTAAAGTTTTTTACAGATGGTAAGTCGTTGCATTTCTGCTTAGTAACTAAGTGTAATATAGTTTTGCCGTTTATAATTTGTGGTATTAGTTGAGAATTTTGATCTATATAATTTTGACAATATTTTTTACTATTATATGTTTGGTTTACTTGGAATGCGAGTCCTTGACTCATAGCATAATCTCGTGATATACAGTGTGAAAATATTGTTGTTTCAGTTACGTCTCCTATTTTTTCTACGATTTTAAATGGATTTCTTTGTCTACTAAGAAAGTCTGCAATTTTATTAGTTTTTCCCATGATATGTTCAATTTCGAAATTGTACTCTCCGAGTTCGATCTTCCAACGCATTAATTTTTGATTACCGTTTTTCATATTAAATAACCATACTAAAGGTCTATGGTCGGTTTTTATTCTGAATTTTTGTCCGTAAAGGTAAGGTTTAAAGTTGTTTATTGACCAGACGATACTTTTTAATTCTTTCTCTATAGTAGAGTAGTTTTGTTCGGCGGAGTTAAATGTTTTTGAGGCGTATGCTATAGGTTTTTCTTGGTTTTCTTGTACTTGTGACAAAACGGCTCCCATGGCGAAGTCTGAGGCGTCTGTAGTTAGTATAAATGGTTTAGAGAAATCTGGTGATATCAATATAGGTGGGTTTGATATTAATTGTTTCACGTGTTTAAAGGCTTTCTGATATTCTTCATTTTCTATTTCTATGTGTGAACCCTTTTTTAAGCTATTTGTGAAAGGTTTTATTATTTTCGCGAGATTTGGAATAAATCTTCGGTACCAAGAAAGTTTTCCTAGGAAACTTTTAATTTCTTTACTAGTTTTTGGGATGGTGATTTGATTTATTGCTTCTATTTTCTTTTGATTGGGTTTTAAACCTTCGGATGATATTACGAATCCTAAGTATTCGACTTCGTTTTGAAAAAATTCAGATTTATCAATTTGGACTTTAAGGTTTGCTTTTCTAAGTGCTTCGAATATTTTTGTGATATTTTCTATATGTTCTTGTTCAGTATATCCGAAAATGATTATGTCGTCCATGTAGACGAGACATATTTTATTTATATATTCTTTTAATATTTCGTTCATCATTCGTTGGAATGATGCCGGTGCATTTACTAAGCCGAAAGGCATCCTAGTGTATTCATAATGTCCAGATGGTGTGGAGAAAGCCGTTTTTTCCCTGTCCGATCTTTCCAAGGGTATTTGGTGAAAACCTGAGTGGAGATCTAAAGTCGTGAAGTATTTTGGTTTTCCTATTCTATCCAATAAGTCGTCTATATTAGGAAGAGGGAATTTATCTTCTCTGGTTTTTTGGTTTAATTTTCGGAAGTCTATTACCAATCTAGTTTTCCGTTTCCCTGACGCATCTATTTTTTTTGGTACTATCCAAATAGGTGAGTTGTATGGTGATTTAGATTTTTGAATGATCTGTGCTTTTAATAAGTTTTTAATGTGTTCTTCTATATCTTCGTCATAACATTGGGGTAGTCTGTAGTTTTTTGTATATATGGGTGTTTCGTCTGTGGTGTGAATTTTGTGTGTGGTGACGTTAGTGGCGGAGAGTTGTTCTCCTTCTTTGGGGAACAAGTCCTCGTATTGTTTTAGTAATTTAGCAATTTTTAGTTTTTTATTAATATCTAGATTTTGATCTCTAAATTGTATGTAGTTTAGTTTATTATTGAGTTTATTTTGTGTTGTAAATTTCATTTTTCTGTTTTCAAAATAGATTTCATTTGTTTTAAAATTTAGTGTTATATTTAGTTCTTTTAATATATCCATACCGAATAATAGATTGCATAAATAATGAAAGTCTGTAATATAAAACTTAAATAATTTTTTATTTATTTTTAGATTAACTGAATTTGTAAGTGTTTTCTTTCCATTTGCTGTGTGAAAGGTAATTTTATCTTGATTGTTAATTTTCAGATTTCTTGATTTTGCGTAATCGGGTGATATGAAATTTATGTTTGATCCAGAGTCAATTAGAATAATGGAGTCGTGATCGTGTAATATCGGGATCGAATTTTGATAATTAGCCATTACGTATCTTCGTTTTCGACCAATGTGTCTTGAAAATCCTCGAAGGCGAATTCTGTTTCGTCTTCTTGTTGTTCATTATATTCGTTATTTGGTTCATTAGTGGTTGTTACGTCGTTTTCGATGTCTGTTTGGTAATTCTGTCTTGGTATGATTGTCTGTGTTGACATTGGGCCGGTCTGTCTAGTTTGTGTGGACATTGGGTGAGGTGTAAATGTCCTTCTTGTGTTTATGTCATTTACTATGTTTTGTCTGCCGAAGTTATTCCTACCGTGTGGTTGAAAGTGTCTTTGAATCGTGACTGGTTTTGAAGGAAACATTTGTGCCGGGAATTTCTGTGGTGGTGTATTCTTCTGTATGTTATTATGTGTTGTTTTTACTTGGTTTTCAAATCTCCTTAGGGGAGATTGATGTTGGGCGTAATTAAAATCGTTTACTAATAGCTGCTCACATTCTTCAAGAGATTTAGGATTTTTTACCGTGAAGGATCCTCGAATGAGATGAGGTAAACAATTTATGAAGTGAGATACTACGATTTTCTGATTTTCCGCGATAATTGCGTTTTTTGTTACTAATTGATGTTGTGTTAGCATGATTTTGTTCTTATATTTATTAAAATTATTAGTGATGTCTTTGAGAAACAAATCGGAATTGTTATTTTTGGTATTGTATATGATTTTTAATAATAAAGTTTCGGCTGTTGTTTTATCTTCGAAATTTAGTTGTAAGAATGATTTTAATGTTGGCCAATCAGCAAATGAATTCTCTGAGAGATATGTTTTTGCAGGTCCCTTTAATTTATTTTTTATTAATTGAAATAAAAATATTCTTTGAACGTTTGTCAATACAATTCATGCAAAACATAATATAAATTCGTCTACAGTATTTATAAAATATGGTAGATCTTTAATATTACCGTCGTATTCAGGGATACCTTTAGAGAGCATTTGAATTTCGTTGTTTGTGGTTGTGGCCATTTTTGAGTTGAGTTGTAATTTACTGGGCGTTAATATTAAATTTCTTATAACACTAGGTGTTTGGTTTGTTTCTGAATCAGAATCTGATGGGTTTGATTCTGGTTCACTATCGCTATTGTACATATGATTTGTAATGTGTGTGGAACTGTGCCGGTTCCTCGGTGTCTTTATTACTAGTTATTACTAGAGACACCCCTTTTGTGTAATATATTTAGGTTTATAATTTGTGTTATGCCTTGTGCTGGGGCTCGTTTTGATTCTTAAAAGCGTTAGCCTTTCCTCAAAACCCTTTAGTGTATTTTGTTACATATATTTTACTTACAGTTGAAGTAAAAGGATGATTAACAAGATAATCATGTTTGTTGAGAATCAGCTAGAGATTTTCTTCTGGTTTTCTCTGGTAATCGGGATCAGCGAAGTTGTGTTGTCCTGGTTTCCCGGAGAGGTGGAGTCAGCGAATGTGTGTTGTCCTGGTCCTCCTTGACTGCTTGCCTGGATGATGGTTAGAGATGGGTTGTTCAACCTCTGATGGGCCACTGTTTAGGCCTGAGCTGGTGTTTCGCTCATAGATTCTTGTTCGGATGCCAAATAAATCGATGGAGATCGAAAGAGATTTATTTATTTTGCTTAAAACTCTTTTGGCATCCTACCGACTGCGCCAATTATAATTTTCGATTTGTATTTAAGGAAAAAAATACAAATTCTTTCGTTTTGAAAATTATATTTTATTTATTTAGAATCTAATTACAACTGACGTGAATACGTTCAGCAACAGTACAAGAGTGTTCTAATCTAGTTTTTTCAAGCTTATATATCATTCTCTTATCATAACATAGTTCAAAGAAGTATGAGTCAGACAATGGAACCATTGTCTAATATAATAAAACACTTCGTCATCAAAATACAGATATCATAATCAAAATACAGATATCATAATTAAAATACAGATATCATAATTCGCGAATTATTCATTTTACATAAAATCGAAATTCATTTCACCAGTTCACAACACCCAAACTCCAACGGTCTTATAGAACGATTCCACTCCACATTAATTGAACATATTCGACTTTTTAATTTGCAAGAAAACCGAAAAAATTAAATTATAGAAAATAAAGTTAATTATGCAGTATTAGCTTACAATAATACCTGCCATAGTTCCACGGATCTTAAACCAATCGATGTAATCAACGGACATTTTGATACAGATTCACCTTTAGACATAGAATTAGAGAAAAGAATCACGCAAGATTATATTCAAAATCACCGCGAAAAAACGAAATTAGTATACCAAAGCATTAACGAAAAATTACAAAATAATAAAACTAACTTAACGAAACTAGAGAAAACCTACCCGAAATCCCAGAAACAATATACGTACACAATAAACAGAAGGTGAACAAAACAAAGCAGCCAAAATTCAAAAAAGAAAGAATCAAAACAATTAATCAAAATCTAAAAACTGCAAAAATTCATACTAGTCCTACAGATAATAAAAAACAGCCCAAAATTTATTTGTCAAATATTAATAGACCTAGAAAAATAAATAAAAATATTAATACAAATTACGATCTTCCAGGTCCATCTACCTCACGTACACCTACGGACTAGAAATAAAAAACATTACACAAAACACTGGACTCTTACCACTCAATTTAGGGACGGCAAAATTACAGAAATCAACACACACTTTCTTACACTTCTACGACCTACAACCCATCCTCGATCAGTACAATAATTTAAAAACACAACACAACAATCTCAAACACACAATTTACATAAACAATGTTAGCCTAGCAGACTCTATTAACCACGATAAAATAATTAATTATATAATAGAATCAATAGATGATAAGTTTAGTCACTTAATTGTTAATTACGAAAAACCTAGATATAAAAGAGGAATAGTAAATGGATTAGGATCCATTATAAAAGACCGCTGCACATTCCAGGCACAGTCACCACTCTCTTTCCCCACAATATGTTATATTATACTATGTGTGCACAAGCACTTTTAGCACAACCTGTACTTTGTACTCAGTTACTGTTGAGAGATTGAAGTATCAACTTGTATGAAAAATCTAATGTAATCTTTCGTTGTCAAATAATAAATAATTTTTTATTGTAACCGTAAATCACGTTTACGTTACTTATATATATATATATATATATATATATATATATATATATATATATATATATATATATATATATATATATATATACCGGGTGTAACACGAAAAGTGAAACATAGGCGTTTAACATGGCAAGTCAGTTTTTCCGTGCGCATTGCTTCCCTAATTATTTCAGGAAAAAATGTTTTAAATAAATGTTGTAAAGCATAAAATTCTCCATCCGAATCAATAAACAAAATTCATTTTGACTACTTCATAACTGCAGAAATTAAATTTGAAAATTCACGTAATTTCAATTTAATAGTAATAGCCATGGAATTAAAAACAAGAGATGAACAAATGCGTAACGTTTTATACGTCAAATTATTAGTATTTATTTTGACCAACTGTGATATTAAATCAATATTAGGGTTTATTATTATCAAAAATGAATAATTATTCAGATGAAGAAAAGTTGCAAATAATTAAATGGCATTATTCTGGCCATAGTTTACGACTAATTCGTGACTATATTAGCGCTATTTGGCAGCATCATGATATTCCTAGTACGGCAACTATTCAGAGGTTTATAGTAAAGTTTGAAAAGACAGGAACACTAAATTTCAAGAAAGAAATAAATGAAAGAACAAGGAAGAAAATATTCTTGCTTTAATAGAACTGGAGCCAATAATGAGTGTGCGGGAAATTTCCAGAGAACTAAATATAAATTTTATGACAGGGCATAGAATTCTCAAAAAACATAAATACATTCCTTTTAAATTTCAAAACCACCAAAATATTTTGGATCGAGATTTTGAACTGCGTGCCACATTCTGTGAAATAATGATGGAGAAATCAAATTGTAATAGAGAATTTTTAAGTAGTATTTTATTCACAGATGAATGCACATTTACCATGAATGGCGAACCAAACTGTCATAATTATCGGTACTGGTCACAAAATAATCCACATAATATTGTAGAATCGAGGACACAATATCGTCATTCTGTCAATGTGTGGGCAGGAATTTTTGGTGATAAAATCATTGGCCATTCTTCATCCAACGAATAAATTCAGCATCATATTTGAATTTATTAATTAATGCTGTCGGACCACAAATTGTTGAAACAAACAAAGAAAATGTGTGGTTCCAGCATGATGGCTGCCCTGCACATAGGGCTAGAGAAGTTGTGGAATATCTAAACCATGTATTTCCTGAAAGCTGGATAGGACGAAATGGACCAGTTAACTGGTCAGCACGGTCGCCAGATTTAAATCCGTGCGATTTTTTTTTATGGGACCATTTAAAATCTTATGTTTATAAAAAAAGATACCAGAATTTAGAAGAACTTAAAAATGCTATATTATAAGAATGCCAGAAAATAAATAATCGACAATTAAAGAATACTCGAGAAAGCTTCTACAACAGATTAGGTTATTGTTTAGCGCAAAACGGTGGACTATTTGAACATCTAAATTAACAATTAAAGAATATTTAGTTCGTTGATGTTTTTATTGAATTAAATTTATGTTACATTAATTAATTTGTTAAATAACAACCTACCTTAAATATTTTATCGAGTTTATTATTTTATTATTCTTAAATAATAAATCTAAAAAATATTTTGCCTTATTATTATTAAATTTTTATTTAGAAAATAAATATTTAGTACGTAAAAATGATTTTGACAATTTATTCTGACATTGACGTATAAAACGTTACGCATTTGTTCATCTCTTGTTTTTCATTCCATGGCTATTACTATTAAATTGAAATTACGTGAATTTTCAAATTTAATTTCTGCAGTTATGAAGTAGTCCAAATGAATTTTGTTTATTGATTCGGATGTAGAATTTTATGCTTTACAACATTTATTTGAAACATTATTTCCTAAAATAATTAGGGAAGCAATGCACACGGAAAAACTGATATCCCATGTTAAACGCCTATGTTTCACTTTTCGTGTTACACCCGGTATATATATTCATTTTAAGAATTTAATTTTATTAGCCGTAAGTGTTACAGGACATCAAATGTTTGATTTAGAGTTAAAAATTCGAAGAGCGAGCGTATGTCTGTTTTTTTGGCACATAAGCGGCAAAGTGATATTCGCGTTGACAAATGCAAGCGCAAATGCCTAAATTTAAAAACGCTTCACGTGTCATATGAAACATTTCTCGGGAGAGTCACACTACGGTCACATCTGTATGACAAAATTAAATGAAAATAATCCAGTTTTGTTTATTCTTGTTAAATATCATGAATATTTTGACACTTGGCAGTTTAAAACGATAATATTTATATTTGATTTGTTATACTAATTTCCTAAATTTACAGGGATAAATATTCGCACAATGCTGGGATTTGATTTGATTTCAACAATTGTTAAATATTTACACATTCAAATAAAAATATACATATATTTTTTAACATTTTATTTCTCAAAACAGTTTGAACTATTTTCGTACTTGAAATAATATTTTTGTATTTTAAAATGAGAACAAATAGTAGAGTGAGAGTAGGGGACGTGAGATCTTTAAATTAAATCGAATAGATAATACATGCAAGATTCACAAAGATTATGTATTATCTGTAGATAACCTATGAATATTATTTCCATACCAAAAACAGATTTATGATTAAGTATTTATTAATATTTTCTGCACTCTCTACTTACTGACATACTGGAACATCTACTAATAAAATAATAGATGAAATACAAATTTCGAAAAGACATACCTGTTACTTATCCCGTATTATGAAATATCGCGAAAAAGTTTTTAATTGCTTTTCCATCCTCATATCCAGTGGAAAAGAGTTTCAGCAAGGTTACCAATCTAACAAAAAAAGAAACAGAATGGACATCACTAACCGAGGAGCTTTGAGATTAAACCTAACTAAATTGATGCCAAATGTTGAAAATTAAAGCATCAAGTTCATCCCTCCCACTAAAAGTATTTATTTTTTGCTTAGCCATTTTATGTAACAGATACTAAATTTTCATTTGGTTTGTTTTAATTAGAGTTTAATTAATAACTTTGTTTTTTAAAAGTTTTCCACACTTCACTACACAACAAAAAACCTGTTTTTAAAAGTTATCATTTCATAATAGTATATTATATGCCAAGGTTGAGAAGATGATCATTATTGACATAGCGCCAAGATTGTACCCCGAGGTGCAACCGAGGGGTACAAGGGTACATCTCTGCAATAATAATCATTAATAAAAGTCAAATTCTACTTAGGTTCAACAACACAAATTTCTTTTTTGATATTTCTGAGATCGTCACAAATTATGCGTAGATAAAACTTCACCAAATAGAAAGTTCACCCTGATGATAAACAATTTGCAAATTCAATTTTTTATAAATTAAATTCCAAAATTCACAAATACTAAAAATAAATAACCCACACATTCCACGGTCATGAAAACTTGATTCCCCGTTTACTACTAATATCCGCTGATTAGTTAATATTAAATAGAGCCCTATAAGTGATATTTACACAATGTTATGTCGGATCCGCGACGCTGACCGACGCTGCCCCATGGTAAATATATTATGACTAATTCAGTGCGTGCAAACATATTCCACTCCGTTAAAAATCTATCTACAAGATGCTAAATCTAGCATTGCGGCTAATTTTGAACATCTTTTTTGTTTTAATACTTTTGTTTTAAAACTTGATATTTATATATGGGGTAGGTGGCTCATTGGTATCGAGTCGACGTGTGGATTTTAGAATCCGAGCATGATTCCAACAGATATCAAACAATTTTCGCCACATTAAAACTACCCATGTGGCTCCCCCTCCACTAACATCTTTGGAAGTCGTAATTTGACGGCTGGTAATCGTACTTCACGCGAATAAATATATCACTTAGGTATCGAGATCTGCTGCGGCAGAATGCCACTCGTAATGGGTAAAAGACGTGATTTATTTTATTTTTATCAAATTAGTAGGCAACAGCCAACAAAAAAATGGATGATTATTGCCCCTTGTTTTATTAAAAAAATCCGCATTTTTATGCAAGTTTTAATTCTGAATAACTTTACATATTTCAGTTTTAGTTGTATAGCAGGAAATTGTATAAATCTATCTATTCACCCCTAACCGGAACCACCTGATTTGTGTATAGCGTAATTTATATTGCTATTAATTATCATTTTCCATTAATAGTCGATTGATAAATCATACAGGAACTGTAGTATTGGGTCTTGAACACGATTCAGTAACCATAGAAAAAACACAATTACTATTGAAATTTTTTAACAAACACAACTAATATTAATTGTAGTTTCCTTGGAAACTTTGCATATAACACATATTGATCGACGAATTATACCTACTACATCAAATGAATAAGTTTTTAAACTTTGTGCGCTCTTGTTTTGGATCGAATCAACAAACAAAATCTAAATTGAAAAGTAATAATAATGAAGCTGTAATTTCTCTGCAAAATTCCAAGTTTTATACTTATTCGTGGGAAACTCATGGAATACCGGCTACAAGAGAACGTAAGTCGTATATAATTTCCACTTATTTAAGTAATATTTTATTAAATTTCTAGAAATTAAACAAAATCAAGATTTTTTGGAAAATGGTTCGTTCGGTAAAATTTGCGAGTGTCTTTCTTTCCCAACTGATACGAACAGATTTGGCAATATCCGAGATACAAAATTACTGGATTATTTTGTCTGCCATAGAAAACTTTTGATTAACAAGCCACTATATCAAAATTGGATAAATGAAGAGGTTGTAACGTTTTTCAATAGTTTTCGGCTCCCAATCAGGTTAAAATTTTACGTAATTCTCATTGGAGATAATAAATTTAAAAGTGAATCTACAATATATTCGGATAAATGCATCAAAATTTTAACCTTACATAATTCAAGCAGCCTTCTGGATCTGAATGATATGGTGGTGGCGGGCCAAATTATTCAAGTTATAAACGGATTGATCAAAATTAAAAAGTATCATAACATTTTGACTATCCTCTCGAAATCAACAAGTTTAGATGAAGATATTTTCGAAAAACAAAAGAACAAAATTTTAAGAGAATATTTTAAATCATTTAACAAGTTTTGTAACCGGTTCAAAATTTTTCGTTATTTCAAGAAATTAAAATAAATTATTTTTGAAATTTATTAATGACATTTAATTTTAACTCCTCTTGTTTTTCTGCATCACGCTCATAGTTGAAGCTTGGCATCCGGACACACAGAGCCGCTGTTTTTACACTGCCGTACTGTCGGTTTTCTTAGTCGAATTATTTAAGGCGTATAAGTGACTAGCTTTACTTTTCATAGTACTTATTACTTCTTATTAATAAATTTTTCACTTACTGCGCAAGTGTAAACAGTGTCATTCAGTTCAACTAGAAATATTTTTCAGTGCAGTGAGATCTGAGGTAAATGCGTGCAGCATTTTAACCGCGTAAAATTCGAGTTTATTGTATAATATTTATTTCTAGCCTGTGATTATATAAATTTAACGGTTTTGTAGAAGATATAACAATTTGTATTGGTTTTGTTGTACTAATCAGAAAATAAACTGCAAGCCATGCAGGAATACGCTTCTTAATAAATAAAAAATAAATATATCTGCACGTCATTTACCCATTACTGGGTGTGGCACTCTGCCATGCCTGATTTCAGTGATATATTTTTTAGCGTGAAGTACGGTTACCGGCCGTCATGTCACGGCCCCAAAGATGTTAGTGGAGACTGAACCACAGAGGTAATTTTAATGTGATGAAAATTCTTTGTGGGCTGTAAGAATCGAACCCGGATTTTCAAATACACAGTCCGACTCGAAGTGTGTAGAAAATAATAAACAAAGTTGGACTTCTCAGTCTGTCAGTAGACGTAAAAATCTCTACAGTGAATTTAAAAATGTGTACGGATATTAACATATATCTGATTAATACAATCATAGTGATTTTTATTGTATGAGTGCAATTAAAATGATAAAATAGCGATTGTAAAACAAATATCATAGCAACTATTTTTGTGTGATGAGCGATTCGACAGCTGTCCGCTGCAGGTGACATATGATTCGCTATCTTTTGGTTTTTATATTTCTCTCTGTTCGCGACACAAATCTTAAACGTCGGGCAATAAACAATAAAAACCATCAGCATACAATAATAAGTTCCGTTATTATTTAATCAAAAACTATTTATATTATATTTATAACAGAAAAATATATTTCTCGACTGACTAATTGATAACTTTTCTTCATTCCAACCAATTTTATTAAAAGGTTATTGACGGTTAAGTGCGGTTTTTGTCGAAGATATATTAATTTATATTAGTTTCGTTGAAAGACAAGTATATCAGAAAATAAGCTGGGAGCCTTGCAGAAATACACATCTTAATAATTTACATTTTCCTTTACAATTAAGGATAGCTTGGTAAGATACCTTAACTTCTATTCTATTACCGATTTAATCCTACTTCTGTTATCTTTTGTAAAAATGAAGAATAAATGGCCGAAATTTGCTAGTTGGAATATTAGTGGTAACATTTTTTATTAATTAATATCATGCATATCTAACTCTCTCTCTCTATATATATATATATATATATATACAGGGTGGTGACTGGCTCAGCCAGTCATAGGGATTTAACATGGGAAATCAGTTTTTTCCAATTTCCTGCTTCCCTAATTATTTTAAGCAAAAACGCGTCAAATAAAAGTTTTAGGGCATCAAATTCTGCATCTAAATCAATAAACAATTAATTTTACGTGCTTTGTAACGACAGAAATTAAATATGAAAATGTCGAAAATTACGTTAAAAATATTGATAGCCATGGAATTGAATAAAAAAATAAATAAATGCTTGACGTTTTATATGTCAAAACATCAACTTTGACGTTGTGACAGATAAAATGGCAAGCTCGATCAGCGGATTTGCCACCTAATAACTTCTTTCTGTGGGGTCGTTTAAAAAATAAAATTTGGATTTGTCACCTAATGACTTCTTTCTATGGGGCCATTTAAAAAATGAAATTTACAAAAGTAGGCACCCAAATGTGGATTCTCTAAAACAAAGAATTGCAGAGGAATGCAGGAATAGTACAGCCCGCCAGCTATCAAATATGCGCCGTAATTTTTACGAAAGACTTGGGCTCTAGACTAGAATATATATTTATTATGTCCATTATAGTTTAATTTTGTTATAAATAAATTTTTCTTCTGATATTAAAATTAAATTAATAAACTGTTTACTTGCCTACTTAATTATGAATGTTTTATAAAATATAAATAATTTCTCCTGCAGGTCCAACGTTAAACGTTGACA
The DNA here is from genome assembly GCA_947425015.1 of Pterostichus niger. NCBI lineage: Eukaryota > Metazoa > Arthropoda > Insecta > Coleoptera > Carabidae > Pterostichus > Pterostichus niger. The sequence goes on along the minus strand of OX380351.1, from coordinate 9,498,481 downwards.
TTTTATGAGTCACAATGTCAAACGTTAATGTTTTGACAAATAAAAATTTATTTATTTTTTTAATCAATTCCATGGCTATCAATATTTTTAACGCTATTTTCGACTTTTTCATATTTAATTCCTGTCGTTACAAAGCACGTAAACGTAATACTGTTTACTGATTTAGATGCAGAATTGGATGCCCTAAAACTTTTATTTAACGCGTTTTTGCTTAAAATAATTAAGGAAGCAGGAAATTGCAAAAAACTGATTTCCCATGTTAAATCCCTATGACCGGCTGAGCAAGTCATCACCCTGTATATATATATATATATATATATATATATATATATATATATATATATATATATATATATATATATATATATATATATATATATATATAAATTATGTAGGGACACAACCCCTATTGCATCAGCATTGCACCTTTCACACGGTACTTTTCCATGACAAATTTGTAATAGGATATATTAGATAAGAAATGTTATATGTAGACAAAATGTAAGACGTAGAGTTAGTTGTTAGAAGATAGTCAAGTAGAAGACTTCACTGTATGTACTTGTGCAGCAAAATAAAATTCTTTTTAAAAATCCAATCTTATTATTGATTGATTTAATTGGCGCAGTCCTGGTAGGATAACTGACAAGTCTGTAAATTCCGAAGAACCTCAAATTTGAGTTTCCAATTCGTTGAAGAATTTCAGTCGTCACTTTCAAGTGTTAAAATCAGTATCACGAATCAATACGTTCTCAGAGTGATTAAAATCCGAAGTCTCACTATAACTCTTGATGAGACTAATTCGTTAAAGATTTCTACACTCAACATAAAACGTGACAACAAGTTCAAGTGCATCAGTGCCTCACAAACTGCAAACCAACATCAAAAACTACATCTTCTCTCTACAACTCCGACGAGGAAAGGCAAATCATATCGTCGTTAATTCCGAGACCGTCATCGAGTGCTGACCAGCCGCTGAAGACGCCTCACCATCATCCGTTGAGCGAAAATCAACACCCACCGCCCACCTGAGCGAACATCAGGCCTCAGCTCACCAAGCTCCAAGCTTCAACCCAAGGACCATGAAATTGGCCATATTTAATTTAATCCTAATATTACTGTAAGTAATTTTATTCATCTCTGTATTGTTTGTTGATCGAATCACTGTTCCTCATTATTAACGTAACATCAATACATTTAAAATAAAACTTACACAATTATTAATCTATTCAAATTTATATACTAGACATTATTATCAAATATTAAAAACACAGCTACAAAATAACAACACCAGTAATTCAACCCGCTACAATTAATCTCATACCTAAAGTTCCTAGTGAAATTAAAGATTTATTAGAAATAATCCCAGAATACGATGGAAGTACAGGTACTTTACCCCATTTTATAAATATTTGCAATGAAGTTCTCGATATCGTAGACAAACAAAAATTATCTAAAATTGTAGAAAGAATTATTTTACATACAATTAGAAAGAAAATTATTAAAGAAGCTAATGCAAAACTAGCTACTAAAACATATACTAACTGGGCAAGTTTAAAAAATTTGTTAATGGAAGAATATGGAGACAAAAGAAACGAAGTTCACTTCTTAACAGAATTGTCTCATTTAGAACAAAAATCTAATAAAGATAATTTCATATACTTCGATAAATATGAAAATATTTTCAACAGAATGATGAGTTTATTAAGTATAAATTTTGGCAATGGATTTGACAATTTATCAATGTTTATGTCCACATATGCTTCTCATAATTTCATAATAAATTGTAAAGAACCATACCGAAGTCAACTAGCAGCTAGAAATCCTAAATCTTTAAATGATATACAAAATTTAATCAAAAATGATTTCCAGTACATTCATGCAAATATTAATAAACAAAACACATTTTAGATAACCCTATCGAGTTAAATAATGAATCAGAATTAGAAAATTCTGAACATTTTGATGAAACGCAAAATTATGAAAATAATGCTGAGATAGAAACAGAAAATGACAATTTTTCTTTGGACCCGACAGAAAATTCGAATCCTTAGCAAATTATACTTCTAAATTACCGTTTATACAATTCAAAAACGCTAGAGTTTTAATAGATACAGGATCATCCGAAAATTTTATCAGCCAAGAATTTGTAAATGAGAATAAAAATAAATTTCAAATATTTCCTGAACATTTCGAAATTCAAACTGCCAACGCTGTTTCCCACGGAAATTACTTTACATTTGTAGAATTATTTAATAAAAAATTGAAATGTTACATTTACGAATTTCACAAAGATTTTAATATTGTAATAGGAAATTCAGGGTTAAAGTTATTAAATGCAAAAATAAATTATTCAAATGAATCCGTCATATTAGATAAACATACATTTAAATTTAATTACTTTCATCAAAACAAATTAAACTTGAATATACACGAAATATCAGACAAACTAAACCTTAGAACTGAACATCTCAATGACATAGAAAAACACGAACTAAATAAAATAATTCGAGAATTTGAAGATCTAACGATTACAGATGACCAAAACCTTTCTTGTACTAATAAAATAAAACACAAAATTAATGTAACAGACGAAACGCCTGTATACCAAAGATCATATAAATATCCAATAGTTTATAAAAATGAAGTAAATTCGCAAATAAACAAATTATTAGAGAAAAATATAATTCGCCACTCCTATTCACCTTGGAGTAGCCCAATCTGGATTGTACCGAAAAAAGCAGACGCTTCCGGTAAAGACAAATTTCGTATGGTAGTCGACTATAGAAAACTTAATTCCAAAACGATAGATGATAAGTTCCCGATCCCAGATATTACGGATATTTTAGATAAACTGGGTAAATCGAATTATTTCACAACAATTGACCTCAAAAGTGGATTCCATCAAATTGAAATGGATCCCGATTCGATAGATAAAACAGCTTTCTCGACAGACCAAGGCCATTTTGAATTTCTCAGAATGCCTTTTGGCCTCAAAAATGCACCTAGCACTTTTCAAAGACTCATGAATTTTGTCTTAAAAGATCTTATAAACAAAATATGCTTCGTCTACCTAGACGATATCATTATTTTAGGAACGTCATTACAAGAACACATACAAAACATCAAAACTGTCTTTCACAAACTACGCGAGGCGAATCTCAAATTACAACTAGATAAGAGCGAATTTCTCAGGAAAGAAGTCGCCTATCTCGGGCATTTAATCACAACAGATGGAGTAAAACCGAATCCTGATAAAATTAAAATAATACAAAAATTTAGCATTCCGAAAACACAAAAAGAAATTAAATCATTTTTAGGTTTACTCGGTTATTATCGGAGATTTATACAGGATTTTGCAAAATTAACAAAACCACTTACCCAATGTCTAAAGAAAAACACAAAAATTAATTTCGAAGATAAAGAATACATTTAATGTTTTGAAAAATGTAAATTATTACTTTCAAACTCTCCAATTTTACAATATCCTGACTTCTCAAAACAATTTAGATTAACCACTGACGCTTTAAATTTTGCTCTCGGTGCAGTGCTTTCACAAAATATTGACGGCAAGGATCTACCCATAGCGTACGCTAGTAGAACCCTTAATACCCACGAAATTAATTACTCCACCACCGAAAAAGAATTACTCGCAATAATTTGGTCAATCAAACATTTTCATCCATATCTATACGGACATAAATTCAAATTAATAACGGATCATAAACCGCTTATTTGGCTCAGCAGTTTAAAAGAACCTAATCAGAAACTCATCAGATGGAATCTAAAATTATGCGAATATAAATATGACATAGAATACCAAAAAGGTAAACAAAATTACGTTGCAGATTATCTGTCTAGAATTCCAAAACCCTTCGAAATAATTTATAAAAATTCAAATATTTTCGACCATAACGAACCAATAGTACATTGCATATCCGAAGACTTTAAAATGAGTCAAGGCTTTGCGCAGCAAATTAATGAAAAATTTCAAACGACAAATAATTTAGATAAATTATCAATAAAGGAAAATATTGCTATTCAAATGTCACCAAGACCCATAATTCATTTAATTACAAAAAAGAAATCCTTCCATGAACCAAACCTAGCAAACATAGCAAACTGTTTAAAACAACTACGCGATTATTTAATACAAAATAATATTAATTCAATTAACATGCCTAAAATAGCTTCTGGCTTAGACCAAAAAAATTGGTTTGAAATAGAAAATTTACTAAAGCAAACATTTGAAAACACAAATATTCAAATAAACGTATTTACTATAAATAATATTCAAAACTACGCTAACTCTGTTAACGCTGAAAAAGACACTGATAGTTGCACACAACATTCAGATGATGAAGCACCAGTAAACGGTCTTTCTTCTATTGAAAATCCAATTAACTATGGAAAAAATCAAATAATATTTAAAGAAACAAACTCAAAAAATACATTTGAATTAATTAAACTATTTGGAAATGATAAACAAAGAATGTATATGCATGTCAATAAAGTAAATTCCAAAGACACATTATTAAAATTTATTAAAAGTTATTTAGTACCAGGAATTAAATATTACTGCTTAGTACCTGATTCTCTGAAATTAATGCTAAATTCTATTTTACAAGTATACTTTCAACCTGGCACTTATATATTAGTTAGTTGTAAAAACCTACTATCAGACATAGAATCATCGGAAGAACAACTGAAATTAATTCAAAACTATCATCTTGGTAAAACGAATCACCGAGGCATAGTAGAAACATATAAAAAATTAAAACAAAACCACTACTGGCCTAACATGCAACAAACTGTCTCTAAATTTATAAACAATTGCGACGTATGTCAGGAAAACAAATACGAGCGAAATCCTGTTAAAATTCCCATAATAAACACACCCACAGCATCAAAACCTCTCGAAATCATTCACATTGATATATTATCATTGAAGAAAAATAAATTCCTAACAATAATCGACAGTTTCTCTAAACACGCACAAATATATCACTTACCAGAAACCAATACAATAACTGTAGTTTAAAAATTAATCAAATATTTTTCAATATTCGGACAACCGAAATTAGTTATATCAGATAACGGTCTACAATTTAATAACCAATTAATTTATAATTTCTTATCAACAAAAAACATTCGTATACATTTAATCTGTGTGAATAATCCCAAAAGTAACGGCAATATAGAAAGATTCCACTCTACCATTATCGAACATGTTAGAATATTAGAACAGAATAAAGATTTTAATGATTTAAACACAAGTAATAAAGCCCGATACGCAGTTCAAGCATACAATCAAACTATTCATTCTGCAACTAAAAGAACACCAAATGAAGTACTTTTTGGCCATTATAACGAATCAACCGAAGAAATCTCAACCGAAATTATAACTGATAACTATATCCAAATTCATAAAGACATTATGAACAAAATTTACGAAGAAAATAAAATTTTATTAGAAAAAAATAAAACAAAATACGCAACCTCACAAGTAGCTAGCTGTAAATTACAAAAGAAAGTGTATGAAGAACAAGCTAAACGAAATACCGGTAAAGTAGAGAAACCGCGCTATAAACAACAAGTGGTAAAAACATACATTCGAGACAGAGCACAAATAACTACCGATAAAGACAAAAAAATAAAAATTGATAAGCTAAAACCTTATCGTAAATTTTCAGAATCATGCGAGCTAGCACAACCATCAACCTCGAAGATGCTAGAACCAACCCCGGAATCAACGTCCTAAAGCTAGGAGAAGCTCTAATCTCCACTAATAATAAGTATCTTTACGTAAATATTAACCTTTATAAAAAGCATAACAGGAAATTTAGATGCAACAGATCAAGAAAGATACGATAATGCTTTAAAATTAAAAAATGATAACGAAAACATTCTTAAAGATAACATGAAACAAATTATTATTTTTAACAAAAATATATCGAATCACTTTAATAATCAAATAGAAAAAATTAATAAGAATAATAAAGCAATTAAAGATAAAATTAGTGAAATAGGAAAAACAATTGGGAAAATTATAGATTATAACGATATAATATATTTAGAAAATATTATCACTCAATTGACATTTATGGCTACAAATTTAATTAACATTATTAACGAAATCGAGACTACCTTCGCTTTTTGCGAAATAAACACTCTTTATTTTGGAATACTGTCTAGAGATGACATCAAATTAGAAATTGATAAACTTTTGCCAGATAGTTTCAAAAATCTCATAATAAAAAATTGGCAAAATCAACAATTAATCAAAACTTATTGCAAATTCGAAAAACTCTCATTAAATATCATAATAGACATTCCCATTCCTCTCGTACAAACAGAACTCTTACAAATTACACCTATACCCACTTACACAATGATACCTTTGTTACTCTAAATGTACAACAAGGATATTATTCAAAATCTAACACACAAATTAGTTATTTAAACAAATGTACCCTCGTAGAAGATAAACTTTATATTTGTAGTCAAGGAAACTCAATTCCTGACAGATGTTTAGAAAATATGTACTTTTATAGAAATAATAATAATTGTAATTATATAAATTTACTTGATCATAACGAAATCATTATAGTTCCAAACTCTAATATTGTATACCTTTATTTACCTCATAAGGAATTAATAAATATTGAATATGGTCACGAAATAGAAGAAAAAGTAATTTCTGGTATCTATTGTATAAAAGATTGTTTAATTAATAAACAAAGACATTATAAAAATATTAATTATGACAAAATAATTAATTTAGATATTGATAATAGTAAAGAAAAATTAATATTTAATAAAACCTTGAATATTAAAAACTTAGAAACTATTAAAGTTCCAAGTCAAAAGATAATTCATTTAAATCAAATTAGTAGTTCTGAATCACATTCTATATTTTACGATGTATTATTGTACACGACAATCGTGACCGTTGCAATGCTCTTACTGATAAAAATCTATTCGGCACTTGCTAGAAAATTGTTAAACTTAAAACAAAAACAAAATCAAAATCAAACTTGCGAAACAATACCTGATGAAAATACCATAGGTATTCTTTCGTCTAACAGGGGAGGAATTATGTAGGGACACAACCCCTATTGCAACAGCATTGCACTTTTCACACGGTACTTTTCCATGACATATTTGTAATAGGATATATTAGATAAGAAATGTTATATGTAGACAAAATGTAAGACGTAGAGTTAGTTGTTAGAAGATAGTCAAGTAGAAGACTTCACTGTATGTACTTGTGCAGCAAAATAAAATTCTTTTTAAAAATCCAATCTTATTATTGATTGATTTAATTTATATATATATAAGTTATATTGCCGTAGCTCCCCTATAATAATGCTTTGTAGTATAATATTTATCTGTAGGTATCATGTTCATGCTGAGTAGTTGTTTGTGCTTAGTCTCTTGTAAGATATTGTAAGTTAGTTTAGAATCAACCTTGTACCAAGCAACATCGTCGCTAATAGTAAAATAAACTATTTTAAAAAAGTCAACTTGCGTAGATCGAAACCTAATTGGCGCAGTCTTGGTAGGATTTGCCAAACAGTATTATCAATAAATAGTACTGGTTCGTTTTCGCGATTTAAGGCAAATTGAAGAATCAAAATCGATCAACCAAGTGTAAGTGATAAGTGACTCTTATCGTATCAAGCATCGCAGCACCGTCTACCGTGGCCGAGAGAACATCGGACACACGACACCCACGTAAACTTCGAAGGCATCACGAGCAGTCCGAGGGAACATCGGAACGTCTCAAATTCGCACAGGTCAAAATCTTCAACGCACATGAAGACGCTGCTTCTGCTGTAAGTACCTTATGTTTTTTAGAGGTTCTAAAATCATAATTAATTCGGATACAAGCTCTGATTCTGACTCCAGTTCTGAAAGGGAGCTGTCTCCAAAAATTTTGACTAACAAAATAGTCTTAAATTCATTAATTAGAAATCCAATATTTAATTTTAATCAAATAAGAATGGCCATGCCAACATTAAAACGAGAATACCTCGATATGATCCCCGAATTCCATGGGGAACGCGAACTTTTACCCAGATTTCTTGAAATATGTCAGAAATTGGTAACTAAATTTTATAACTTAGCAGACCAAACGGACTTTCAAAATGAATACCTAATATCCACAATACTGTCAAAGATAAAAGGTGACGCCGCAATTAATATCGCGAGCTGTACCATTTCAAACTTTAAAGATTTAAAAACTGCTCTAACAAACACGTACGCTGACAAACGCGAAACATATACACTAGCCATAAAAATGACTGAATTAATACAGTCGTATAACGAAACACCTTTTGATTTTTATAACAAGTTACAACATTTATTAAATCTTCAAATATCTTATATTAAAACACATTCAGATCCTAGTGAAGCTAACGACGCTGCTCTTTTATCTCGTTATTTTCAAAATTATGCCTTACGCATATTATTAAGAGGACTTAAAGAACCAATCGGTCAACTTATGAAGGCTAAAAATCCCGAAGATTTAAATTCCACATTAAGCATGTTAACTAACGATTTCCAGTTCGATAACCCGTCGACTACAAATTTCAAACCACAAAACAACACACAGAAAATCGTTCCAAAAATTAACCAAACACAAAAATTTCATCAGAAACCATTATATTTAACAAATTACGCACCTAACTTAAATAGACCTTTTAATAGAAATTTCAATCAAAACTTTCAAGCTAACAAAAGCAAAACTACCACACAAAATCCAAATTTCGGTCAACGATTTTCAAAACCAACACCCATGAGCATATCCACAAATAACACATATCAACCACGACCAGGACCATCTCACGGTTAACAAAATTTTAGACCCCAACAAAACGTAATCTCCGAAGAATTATATAACATAGATAGCGAAACAATCGAGTATGAAAATGACACGTATTCAGATAACACTTACGAATAACAAGCTGAACCTAACATCGAATTCCCCGCAGACACAAACACTAAATCGGATGATTTTTAATACGATATCGCCTCGGAAACCTTCAAACAATAGAATTACTAAATCTAACGAATCATCAAAATAAATTACCCTTCATACTACTGCCAGAAAATAATCTAAAAGTACTGATAGATACAGGTAGCACAAAGTCTTTCGTGAAACCTGATACTACACATAAATATTTTAAAAAATCAATTTTTAAAGATCCATTCCAAATATCTACAGCACACGGCACCTTCGTAGATCAATTTAGTACTCTGATAACCACTTCAAAACTTTTTAATATGAAACAAAATAATAACTCTTGTCTAAAGTATCACTTATTTAATTTCCATGATAAGTTTGATTTACTATTGGGAATAGACAATCTAAAACTATTAAAAATTATAATCGATGTAAATAACGATCTATTAATAACTCCAAATTCAAAAATAAAGATTCATTACCTTCAGCCAAGTAATAACAATAAAGTAAATTCAAATAATATCTCTGTCATGAACAAAAAAGACAGATTAAACACAAAAGCAGACGCACTTAACGGAATTCCACATAACTGTCAAAAGTTATCTCAGTCTAAATTAGAAGATAATTATTTATTAGAATATCAAAATTATTTAAACTTTAAACAAACAAATAGTAATGTTAAAACAAATATAATTGATATTAAAGAAGATTTATTTAATGCACCCGTTAATAACAGCTTAGCACATTGCGTAAGCAAAGATCTCGGTATGTTCCAAGGAATAGCAAAGAAATTTAAAGATAATTTTAAAAACATTGACAAACTGAGAAGACAAAATCCAGAATTACATAAGTTAGTATATCTAAATATAAAACTAGATTAATAATTTATCTTATAACGAAAAATCGCTACTTCGATAAACCATCTCTTCAAGATATATTCTACACCCTGTTAAATTTCAAAGAATTTAGTTTGAAACATAATATCAAACATCTAAGTATTCCCAGACTCGCATGTGGCAAAGACGAGAAAGACTGGACAGATATAAAAATGATGACTCAGTACATTTTCAAAGATACGAACGTAACAATAACCGTGTATACAGGATCGGACTTAGAATTATTTCCACAAGTAGAACTTAACATCAACGAAACAGACGTTACTGAATTTCAAAAATACATAGACGACTTTGATGAAAAATTATTAGCACCAAATGATAACAATACTCCTGACGATTCTCAATCCTTAATAGTCGAAGTAGGCAACGACAAACAAAATTTTATTTGTATTTAAATTTATTATTGGCATCTTGATTCCTCAAGAAATAAGAAATACAAATTCGATTAAATAACCAAAGTAGTGTCATTTTAGGAAGTGATTTTATTTTTCTGTTATTGATAATAAAAAATTTACTTGTATTTTCACTTTTCTCTAAGTTTCTAAAAGCCTTCAATAAGTAATAGATACTGAAAAGTAAAATGTAATGAACCACTGAAATAGAAATTATTATTTATCTCTTATTTTTTATTGTTAATTTGTTGCTATTGCAACTTTAATATGTAAAATCATATTTTTATAATTTCCTGCTTCCCTTATTATTTTAAAGAAAATTTAAACCAATAAACATAATTAATAATTTGCATGCTCTATAACGACAGAAATTAAATTTAAAATGTTGAAAATTATTTTAAAAATAGGGTTAGCCTTGCTTGGAAATGAAATAAATTTGTCAAAAGAAAAAATAATTTTGAATGATTAATTTTTATGATAAATTGCAGTAATAGAAATTATCTTTTTCTACGATTGCTAAGAAAAGTTGACAATTACGCTCTCCTTTGTCATTTTAAAGTTGATGTTTTCTGTGGAACAATCGAAAAATATCTTTTTTGCGCGTCTCCAATTACAACGCGTGAAAAAGACGTTAAATGCGCGCGTTTTCAGTGGCAACGCGCGAAAAAGATATTAAATGCGCGCTTATTTCATTAGTTACCAGGGGTACAAACAAAACAGAAACATGTCATATTGACAGAATGAATTTATTTTCAGTACGTATAAGTTTTTAAATCATTTTAAGATGCAATCGTAGAAAAAATTACGTGTGTATCACGAGCATAAAGTGTTGTGACGAAGTGTGCTCGCCACAAAGATTGTTATATAGATCACGATCGCGAAAACGCCTATATCTCGCGAACGCAACAACCTAGAGACGCGAAAAATCAACACCGGGTTTACGAAGAAGACGCGCACCGAAAAATTGCTGATTAAACTGGATCGCGGACCGGGTAGTCCAATTTCCGTTTATAACCAATCCGCCCTATATGTTAACATAGGACGGACAAACTTTGACACCCTAGGACCCGTTTCTTTAGTAAAACCAGTATATAAACCGCGCTGCCGAGACAGCCAAGACAGTCAGATTTCACCTGTGAATGCATCGACATCTCCGCTACCGTGTTCCAGTCACCAAGCCACTCCGACTTCTAGGTAAGAAAAGCACTCCTGTTTATTTACCGTACCGTACTGTGCTTCCTCGAGGTCTCGTGCCACTTTCCGTTTGGAACTCTTGTGCGATCACCGAACCCCTCACATTGGCGTCTGTCGTGAGCAATCCGAGACGTTGCTGTGGGCCGTTTGCGTTACAAGCCGGAGCTCCCACCGTAATTTCGCGATTTCGTCGCGTGCTACCTTCCGCTCTAGGAACTCTTGTGCGACCACCGGTCAAATCACTTTGGCGTCTGTCGTGAGCAATCCGAGACGTTACAGCCGGAGTTCACACCGTAACTTCGCGATTTCGTCGCGTGCTACCTTCCGCTTTAGGAACTCTTGTGCGACCACCGGACAAATCACTTTGGCATCTGTCGTGAGCAATCCGAGACGTTGCGGTGAGGAGTTTGCGTGTACGGCCGGAGTGCATCACGTCGAATTTCGCGAGACGCGTCGCGGAATCATTTCCGACACACCACCCGTCGTCCAGGGAACCCCACCGTCGCGACGCCTGGCGTCGATTTTCCGGAAAAGTGAAAAACCACTCATCGCGATCATTACGAGTCGACCAGCCGCTATTACGGGAACCCCACCGCCGCGACGCCCGGCGTCGATTTGTGACCAATCCGCGATTTCGCCGTTTCCGAACCTGCAGGCCTACACCGCGGGCCCCGACCGTCGCTCCGGACATACCGGCGTCCCGACGCCAGGCGTCGATTTCTAAAAACGTCACCTCTGTATTCCCTGATCCCGCCTCGGTATATCCTACACCTGCTGATAATCAACGACATTTCTGTAGTGACACCAGTGCTTAATAAAGACTCAATTCGTTATTTTTTACCAACTTTGTGTTTCTTTCTGAAAACCCTATTGTCTCCGAAACCGCTATCCGACCGTTGGCGCCCGAGCAACCTCACGCCAACATTTTGTCGACGAGTCCGCCATAACTCGTCACAGTGTCTTTGTTCCTCTTGCACTTTACGCTCTTAACACACAAATAACTATTCTGTAAAAGTGTTGGAGGTTCTGAAAAGGATCGTTGTTTTTTGTTATTATCAATAACATTAAATGTATTTTAAATTAAACACAGAATAAATTCTAAATTATCTTAAATTAAGTACTCAAATAAATCTGCAACTGTAGCATGGATGGAACACTGACTCATATTTACAAATTTGTGGACTTTTTACATTAAAAATTACTTAAATAGAAATATTTTTAGACTACTTTCGAAATATTTTCGGAATATTATAGAAATGAGGGGACGTTTTTATTAAAATTATATATTTTTCAAATGTTTATTTAAAAAATATTATTTGACATGATAGTGCACTATGAGGTTGTCTACATACAAATATTTTTTAGACTACTTTCGAAATATATTTTCCGTATATACATATACATAGAGTACCTAGAACCAAATAAAAATATGTCCTCGATGATAACAATATACAGTAAAACCAAGTAAAATATGATGAAAAGGTAACTTGAATAAAAGATCAGGTCAATAATTGTTAAATATGTATTTTAGCAAATTTTTCAATGTCCGCAATACATTCCATTCTGAGACCGGCATTCGACTCTATAGGTTACGCATTAAAAATTTATAAATTTGCGGACTTTTTACATAACATTTTTGTAAAACAGATAGAGACATAATTTTATACACATATGTACATATTGTTATCAGAGGTTGGGTTAACCTCAGTGAAACATACTTCGAATACGTGAACACAACGTCTTCTTGTTGTATCAACAAAGTCGTCGTTGATAGACGACGCTGCCTTACGGTGGAGCATGGCTTGAGCCGGCAGTCTCATTCTGCTCAACACTTCCCCTCGAAAGCGATGCTTCCTTTTCAGGTGGTCCCGTTCAGCCCGAGTAACTTGACGCATCCCTCGTGCTTGGATCTGGGTAACGCTTTCGTCAGGATGTCGACCGGCATCTCCTCCGATGCTAGGTAATGTATCTCGATGATTCCCGACTCCACAAAATTATAAAAATTGTACTGTGTTTGGTGTCATACGAAAGGGGGTAAAAAGACTTACAAATCACCTTTAAATAAATTGAAAATTTTGATCGTCACTTGTTTCAAACGTAATCTTACCTCAGTGTCCGCGAAGCCAAGCGTAAGGCCGACCGCTAGTCCTATATACTATTTGGATAAGTGAGGTAGATTCATCACGGTCAGTTGTTCATTTCTACAGTCTAGACAGTTTATCCGATTTATTTGGAACTTTTTTACGGCAATGCACATTTAAGAACAAACATAACTCGAATTTGTGCACTCCTAATTTTTCTATCGATAATTTAACTCCAATATAAAGTAAGCCATAAAGAAATAACAAATTTACTCTTTTGACAGCGGAGTTAGGTAAATTTTTGCAATTGATAAAACGTTATTTACCTTCCTCCTAGCAACCAAATCAAAACACCAACTACATTAATGTCATTTACAGTATTTGTCGTTATGATAATTGAAGTTTTATTAATAGCACTTTAAATAAACATTTTCATAAATAAAATATCGTTAAATTATCTCGCCGAATTACACTCGAGCATTTTATTTTCTTTGGATAAATTTCAGTTTGAAAATTGAACCTTGTAACCTGACAGCAATTTGACTCTAAAACTGTTTATAAAATATAATCACACCACCTAAAGTGTCGTGATTTTATTAAAACAGTTTTCTCGACCAGTTGCTAAGTAACAAGGTTTCGTGACAAACAGAAATTTATCCAGCAAAATAAAAAGCTCTTATGTAATTACATTCGACAATTGTGTTATTGAAATGTTTCAAAACTTATCGTGTTTGGCACAAAATGAAAGGTCTTTGAAAGTGAACGCGTTTAGAAATATATTTTTTTTACAAAGCAAAGGGTTTGAAAAGTGATTTTGAACGTAATTATTTAAAAATGTGATCAACTGATTGTCAATTGTTTATATATAAAAGTCATTTCAAAAATATCGTGTTTGTTATCAAATGAAATGCTTTAAAGAGATATATCGAGCAGAATAATTAAAATTTGTAATCGAATGATTGTCAATTATTTTACCTAAATATTTATTATTAGAAATCTGTCATCTTGGTATCAAATTAAATGTTTTAAAAAGAGATTTCAAGCAGAATAATTTCAAATTATTATCGATTCATTATCAATTGTTATTTTAATGTCATTACAAAACTGTCGTGTTTGGTGTCAAATAAAAGGTTCTAAACGAGAGTTTTCCAGCAGAATAATTGAAAGTTATAATCGATTGATTATCAATTGATTTTTCCTAAAAGTTCTTAGAAATACATTGTGAGAGATTTCGAGTCATTTCGAATAGAATAATTAAAAATTGTAATCGACTGATTTATTTATTATGCACGACTGAAAAGGCAGTTGTTTTTGGTGTATAAAGTAATTAATCAAAAATAATATCTTTTTTCAAACCTAGTGCGAGGATCGACAAAGCAAACTCAAACGCTTATAATTTATAAATTTATATTTGTTAAAATTACTGAAATAAACCATTTTTTACACTTTGATCATGATTAATGAGCAAATAACTAAAACAAACATGTTGACAGATAGAAACTTGCGTTTTATTTATAAATGACGAGAAAATAAAATAACAGATAAAATAAAATACAATTATTGATATTATGTGGAATAAAGTTTAAGCTGAAGATACAAAAATTATAGAATGTGGGTCACTTAGATCTCCGTGATGTTCACACACACATCCAACACAACGCTCCACGAGGGAAGCTCGTCTCTATTAATTACGATGACCCAATCAGACGAAATATCGTACGCTGCATCAGGTGTGAAGGTGCGCGCGTGTCCGGTGGCGGGGTCAGTGACCTGCACCGAGCACCGAAACTCTCTCAGCCGCTCACTTGATATCGAGGTGAACACACCGAGTGAAAATAGTGATTTGCTCAGATAGTACAAGCACACCACGGTGCCTGCAACACTAGACACGAGACAGAACTTGCGGAGAGCCTCAGTTGGCCTCCACGTGCAGCCAGCCGGATGCGTGATGTCCTGGTGCGCTGAGTCGTAGTGCGCGGACAACGAGCCTCGAGACACGGCCGCATCGCATATGTCACACGTGGTGCGCTGCTGGCAGAAAAAATTCTCGTGTTTCGTGCACTTGATGTCGATGTCGGTGTGCGCGCAGCCCCGCCAGCAGGCTTGCCTATCGGGGACGCAACGCTTGCATCGCCAACCATTGTTGTCGCGGTACAGGAACACCGTTACCTCCGCCTCGCACACCCCGCACTTCTCCATCGCCCTCGCCAGCTGATCGACCACGACGCTCACCCTCTGCTTCACCGTCACGGTGAACGTGGTGGCGTCAAAGCCTCCAAGCACACTGAGGAGGACGTTTGTATCTAAGGTCAACGAAGTGTCCTCCTGGATCGCCTGGCAGCCTTGAGGCGCCACTTGTCTTTTCTTCGTCAACTGTTCATCTCCGCGTTTGATGTCCAAATGGAAGAAATATTTCGCAGCCTCCGCAGCCGCTTCCAGCAGCCGAACTGCGTATAATATTTTCCCACTTGTCACACAAACCTTTGTATGCAGCAATAACAGCAGATGAAAGGCAGAGATGATGTAGTTCTGCAGGCTGGCCTTGGTGATGTCGTGGGTGAGGCTGCAGGGGTTCTCGAGCACGTTGTCCGTGTGCTGGTCGCAGAAATGCGCCAACATGGCCGCCCTGGGGCCCAGCCAGTCGCAGCGGGCGGAGCCGAGCACCGGGCAGATATATCGGCGGTGCTCGCACACCTCCTCGTGCGCGATCACTTCTGCTTCTTGTACAAAGGGCACCGTCTCGGGACAGCCCAACTCCCGGTTCTTACACGGGAACTTCAATAATTTGGCGGTGGCCTCATTTTGGGTGTTCCTGGTAGCCGGGCGCTTGGGGGTGTAACACCGCCCACACGCCGCCGCCCACACGCCGCCGCCCCGTCGTGTTGTAAGAACACGGGACCGCGAGACAAGTACAGCTCGCAGCTGCTGCACTTCAATTCATCTAATATATCAGCTGGAATACCCATTTGTTTCAAACCTCACTCGTTCAACCTGTAACAGAAATAAAATTATAAAAATAATTGTTTTTATATAAATGATCACAGCAAGTTTGTTGTAGTTAAAATTGAAAGAAAAAAGATTTATAGTTTTTTTTCACTAGTAGCCTAGCAACATGCCATTATTGACTTCGTTTTGAGTCGTGAAATTGTTTTTCTCTACCGCGTCCTTAACAACGGTCAATATTGGATGATTATTGACCTAGGTAAATAATGAGAACTGTCACTTTTCAAAGAAATTCTAGCTTCTGAACTGATTTAACTCGTTAAATGGAAGGAAACTATTAATTCTGAATTTAAAATTGGCGCCTAATTTAAAGTTGGCAATCCCTGTCAAATTTCAGTTTGAATAGTAAGTATCTTTCAAACTGTCACATTTTACATGGGAGTGTGCTTTACTGTTACATTGTGCAATATGTATTTATGTTTTCAAATAAGACATTTAAAATGTTTCTTAACTGTACAGCAATTACTGATGTATTATTACGTTATAGTTGATTCTACATTAAGATACGGAGTTGTTTTTTGGGAAGCCTCGTCATATGCTCATGATGTATTTGTAGCCCAAAAAAGGATATTAAGATGTATAGCTGGGTATAGTCGGACACAGAGTTGCAGAGACTTGTTTAAGTACTATGGTATTCTTCCTCTTACCTGCACTTTGATACTAGAGTTATGTTGCTTCATCTATAAAAACTAATTTAAGTTCTCATTAAATAGTGACATTCATCCAATAAATACTAGAAGTAAAGACAACTTTCGAGTACCGTTCGTTAAAACTAAAATTGGGAAAATGTCTCCGAATTTTCTTGGGTTGCACATTTACAATCTGCTTCCACAAGAAATAAAATCTGTGAAATACTATAAATGTTTTAAAAATAATCTTAAACACTTTCTTGTTTTAAAATGTTTTTATAATTTGAATGAATATTATGATTATTTTAAATGATGTTCACTGCTTTTGACTTGTTTCAATATATTGTATTCTCAATGTCGTATGAAATAAATTTATTATTATTATTATTATTATGTATTTATTTTTTGTTAAATTCTCGAAAAGGTAAATGTTTATTATAATATTATTGAATAATCGTACATTGCACAGTTTTGCTAATTTTAGGGTTATAATTGCATTTTTATATAATAAATGGAAAACATGACTAGTATTTATTACTGCAGAACTCGTGTTTAATGAAATTTGAGTATTTCGTATATATCATGAAATTACAGTAAGGTTACCCACGGGCATATTAAGTTGCATGTAGAATTTCTGGTATCATTGGTTGAGGTTATGACGTTTTAGAGATAATGTCGCCCACATTTTCTGCCAAAATGATAGCGCAAGTACTTCGCAATGAATACTCAATGTAAGTTTCTGAATTATCTAAATTTAAAAATGTTGGAACTATATTTGGACATCTTGCTTATTGTATGATGTTGTATATTTTCTCTTGTAGGTTTGCCATGTCGGAAACTAATTAATATTTTTGTCAGGAGTGGGCCTCTTATTTAGATATTTTTTAACTATTTCAACCCAAAAAGATTCTTTCTCGAAGATCTAAAAATTAAAAAAAAAAAATGCTAAAAACAAAATAATTTCTGCCTTCTTGGTTTTTGTAGATATTAACAAGTATTCATATCAAATTGCTTATGTTATGATTATTTAAAAATTCGTTACATAGGATTTAAAAGCTAGTAGTGAAAAAAATAGTATATAAACCACGGTTGAGAAGATCAATATTGACCATGCGCCTTGTACCCCTCGGTTGCACCTCGGGGTACAATCTTGGCGCTAGTTGAAATTAAAAGAAAAAGATAAATAGTTTTATATACTCATATAGTAGAATAAACAAATTATTGTGTGTGAAGTGTTACATGAAATAAATCATGCGTCAAAGACCAATGTAAATTGAAATGGGAATTTCATTATTAAACGATTTCTGTTAAGAAATATCCCAGCAACGTGAAACAAAAAACATTGCAACCAAATACAACAAGCAAATGTCAAACTGAGTGATTATGTCTATGGTTTTGTCCGTTTTGTCATTATACGCCGTTAAATAAAAGCGTAGACTTCCACGGTCTGAGTCATTAAAATTAAACGAGTTCCGGGTTTGGACCGTGTCAAAACCGTGGAAGTCTACGCTTTTATTTAACAAACCTCTACGGGGAGGATAATTATCGTAAATCTGCCTTATTCTCCAGATTACGTCATAAACTTTGTAAACTTCTTTGCACTCTTACCTTCTTGTTACGTTGCCGTAACAATAGTGTCATTCCTACCTTTCTTAAAATCAAAGATAATTTTAGTACATATTCATCCAATTATATTCTCAAACGTGCCAGTCTTGCCTTACTACGCGAACGTATTTCCCATACTAGACGCGAACTCGATTTTACATCTCGGAAACTGCTTTCACTACATCTTGAACTTGCGTCTATATTTTCATTAGATGATTGGTGCCATTTTGATCAAATAACCGCCCAGCAATCGGATACTACCTTTGCAATAACTACTCTTAATCATCAACGTAAATATGATAAACTTTTCCCTAAAGACAAACCTTGTAAGAAACTAGTCAAAAATACCGTTATCAATATCTCGTCCCATCAACTTTCAGACGCGGAAAAAACAGTTTTAGCTAAAGGTCTTAACTTTGCTCTTGCTCCTAAGAAATTACCGATTGAAACGATTATTAGTTCTGTTGAATCTTCATTACGTAACATTTCCAAAGAAACTTCTGATAGCATACGTCTCCAGACTGCTAGCTTTCTTCAAAAATGCACAGCACCCAAACCTAACATCACCAGGGACGAGAAATTAGCACTTAAAGACCTTAAATCCAACCCTGATATCGTCATCACTTCTGCTGATAAAGGTAATGCGACCGTAGTTATGAACCAAGAACAGTACACTAATAAGATTAACTTACTTCTTCAAGATGGCTCCTACACACCCTTAAAACGCGATCCAACTGCCAAATTTGAACGTGAAGTTTCTGCTCTTATTAAATCCTCAGATATTCCTACAACGATTCAAAAACAACTTATTCCCAAATCTTCTAAAACACCCCGCATTTATGGTTTACCTAAGCTACACAAACCTGATATTCCTCTCAGGCCCATAGTCAGTACCATAGATTCTCCCACTTATCAAC
Source organism: Pterostichus niger (assembly GCA_947425015.1). Taxonomy (NCBI): domain Eukaryota; kingdom Metazoa; phylum Arthropoda; class Insecta; order Coleoptera; family Carabidae; genus Pterostichus; species Pterostichus niger. The sequence continues at coordinate 9,478,799 of OX380351.1, read as the reverse complement.
TTGCTAAATACCTCTCTAAAATACTTAAACCGTATACAGGCAACTCTATATCTTTTATTCGTAACTCGGCCGATTTTGTTAAAAAGATTTCTGATATAAATATTACACCACAAGATATTTTAGTTAGCTTTGATGTCACCTCTCTATTTACCAAGGTTCCCATCCCAGATTCGGTAGATATTATCCGCCAACTACTTCATGAAGACAAACAACCCACGAGTATAGCCACCCTTATAGAGAAATGCCTCACTTCCACTTATTTTGTTTTCCAAAATAAATTCTATAAACAAACAACGGGCGCAGCGATGGGTTCACCACTTTCACCAGTTGTCGCTAACATCTTCATGGAATCCTTTGAGAAACAGGCCTTGCAAACTGCTATCCTCAAACCTAAGGTATGGTTTCGTTATGTTGATGACACTTTCGTTGTTTGGTCACTTGGTAGAGATACACTGAACGACTTCTTAGAACATTTAAATAACCAACATTCCAACATTTCTTTCACTATGGAAATCGAAAATAAAGGTACTCTTCCTTTCCTCGATGTGCTCGTTTCTCGTAAATCTAACGGTAGTCTTGGCCATGCAGTTTACCGTAAACCTACGCACACTGATAGATACTTACATGCCAACTCACATCACCATCCGTCCCAAAAGAATTCTGTTATTAACTCTCTTGTTCACCGTGCTTTCATTATCTCAGAACCAGATAATTTAGAGTCCGAACTACAGCACGTGCGGTGTAGCCTTATGAACAATGGGTACAGCAAACGCTCAATTGATTATAGCATCAAACGTTTCCAACAACCCCGGCCCCAGAACATAGCTGATAATGATTCATCCTTTGATTCTTTTGCCGTACTACCATTTATTGAGGGTGTTACTGATCGGATTGGTAGAATTCTTAGTAAGAGTAACATTAAAGTCATTTTCAAACCTTCCCAAAAAATCTCTCAATCCCTTCCATCTCTTAAGGATAAAAGACCACCGCTATCCTCAGCAGGAATATACAGTATCCCTTGCTCGTGCGGTTCAGTATACATTGGTGAAACTGGTCGTACCGTTCAAACACGTATCACCGAACATAAGCGCTGTTTAAAATCTGGGCAAGTTCTCAATTCCGCCGTGGCTGAACATCAACATAATACTGGTCACAGTATTATGTTTGATGAATCTTCCATCATCGTATCCGCTCCCAAGTTCTATGATAGGAAAATTCGTGAAGCTATTGAGATACATAAACATCCAAACAATTTCAACCGTGACACAGGTTACTACCTGCCACCTGTCTGGAAACCTTTATTGCGCAGTGAACCATCTTTACCTGACTCTAACCAATGAACCTTCCTAACCAATCATCCGACACGTCTTTCTCTATATAAACTCTTTTTTCCTTTTACTTTTCGAAGATCGCTCTTGGCCTCTAGCGTGGTTTACACGTCGGGTAACCTTGATCTTTCTTCCTTTCCTCCTGAAGAAGCTCCCTACGATGGCGAGCGAAACGTCGAGCCCTCACTCGAATTTTGACACGGTCCAAACCCGGAACTCGTTTAATTTTAATACGCCGTTAAGTTGCAATTTTTCAGTCTTTTCAGTAAAGAATAGTTAATTTATTGTAGATTGTAATATTGTAATTAGTAAAACAACTGTAGAAATTTAACAATAAATATAAATCTAGGAAAGATTATCTAATAAATTGTATTTATTTATTTACTTTTTTCTAATAAGTTCGTAGATAAAATGTTGTATGATACGAGTATGTGAAGGAGTTTTACGAATGCGTTGCGAAATTTAAGGAATAAATAACTATTTTACAATGATATTTCTAATCGTAGTTCCTTATTTAAAAAAAATAATAAAGTCACTCAATTGCGAAAAGCTCGAATTTAAGAATTTTAATTTAAAAACATTCACAACAAATTTGTAGCATTCACAAAACAATAATTAAAGAATTTACTTATTTATTATGTTTGGCTGATATTATATAGCAACTTTTCCACAATCATGTAAGAGGTAGAGGTATTATTTTCGATTCGATATATCTAAACTAATATTTCTTGAATCGATATTTTGTTTTTTTATAGTTCTTCATAAATTTTATTTTAAAAATATATTCATTAAATAAAAGTATGGATATAAATGTATTTTCTTTGTGATATTATTTTCGAATTCGATGTGATTAAAATAAAACACTTCATATTTTGTGTATTATAATGTGGTTATTCAAATTCCCCGCCATCTCGAATCTCGTATCATTTGTTTTTTCATCAATATATCGATATTTAAAAAGACTCTAGAATAACACTTCTAGTATGAGGAAAAAACTGGTAAATGTGAACAATTTATTTGATTTTCTTTTCTGAAAATAATGAAAAGTACCAACTATATTAAACAAGGATGAAAGATTTCAATTTCAAGTTTGAAATTATTCAAATTGTAATGGATTGTGAATGTTTACATTGATATTCATTACCTTGAACCTTGAAATTATTGAAAATTAAATTGGTTGTTTTGTTCGATCCATTTTTCTTAATATTCAGGAATGATTTGAAAACACATAAATTGTTCAGTTTTTCATTCATATCTAGCGAGTAGGGAATCCAATACCGGGATCCCGGGATCCCGAATACAGGGATCCCGGACATAATTTGTTCGGTATTCAAACCGGTATTTAGCATAAAAGTATTTTTTTCAATTGAAGTATAAGATACAATTTAGCGGAATATTATTATTATTTATTACTTTCACGTTTAACTCCTTTTTAAAATTATGTTATTGAAGAGTTGGCAAGCTTGTTGCGGTGAATCCCAAATAATGGAACAGTGGAACGTTGCGTATTTGTCAAGTATTAGCTTGCCGATCGCCAATTCGTAGTTGTCTCGTAGTCGTTCGTTAGCAAATAGGAAAAAGCAAGGAGTTGAGCAACTAATCAGGAAGGAAATGATATTTTTTGAAGAGGAAGGTATTAAAGGCGTGAATTTACAATTAACATACGATTATTTACAAACAGTAGCATCAACAAGTGTGGAATGAGAAACGGCATTTTCAGCCGCATCTCAATTATGCACAAGAATAAGATCCAGATTAAATGACGACACACTCGATCATATTTGTTTACTAAAAGATTATTTTAATTACATTAAAGCAAAAAAGTCGAAGTTTATGTTGTTTATTTTACATATATAGAATTACCTATCTTTATTTTTTGATAGTGTTCAATTTTATTTATATTTCATAATTATTAAAATAAAATGTAAATTTTTTATTAAATTTGACATTTCCGTAATCTACCGGGTGTCTACTTTTTTTTTCCGAACAATAGAAAATTCAATGTTAAAATTTTGATTTAGCGATATCTCTTTACCTATTAGTTTTAGAACAAAATTGTACTGAAGAAAAATGTTCAGAATGAAAAACTGCATCCATAGAGTATAAGTTTGTTGTCAATTGTTTTTTATGTCCGAGTTAGAAGCAAAAGAAAATACACGTTTAAAGCAATTATCAGATAATAAATTTTTTAATTAAATTAAATGCTCGAATAAATAAATAAATAAAGTACAGTAAGCTTACAATTCTAGTCCAATATGTCAAATAATGTCAGACACATCAAACAAATTGTTGTTTTATTTCTCATGGCACTCTGATAATTGCTTTAAAGCGTGTATTTTCCTTTGCTTCTAACTCGGACATAAAAAACAATTGAACAACAAACTTATACTCTATATAGATGCAGTTTTTCATTCTGAACATTTTTCTACAGTACAATTTTGTTCTAAAATTAATAGGTAAAGAGATATCGCTAAATCAAAATTTTAATATTGAATTTCCTATGTTCGGAAAAAAAGTAATCACCCGGTATATACCACACGCACACACCACACCATACTGTAAATAAATGTTAAATAGGTTCAATTTTTAAAAATATATCAATACCGGTATCCCGATTCTCAAAACGAAAATACCGAGATACCGGTATTGAAATTTTTGACCGATATTGGATTCCCTACTAGCGAGCTATTGTAATAAGCAGTTTTCAAAAGATCACCTTTTATCTTGACACCGTATGCGTATGTGTTCATATGAGCAATGCTGAGTGAAGCAGGGGAACTCCGGGACTCACGGGGATTGCGTGAGCGGAGACATGAACGCGCAAGCGATGTGATCGGGAAGATACGGGCCCCGAGCATAGCCGATTAACTTTTTATTGTAATTGCAAAATTTAAATAAATTTAATATTGCGTGAAATGTTTTAATAATTCTTTTTTTTTCACTATAGCCTAGAAATATACAGTTATTTACCTGTTTTTGAGTCATGAAATTGTTTTCCACTGTCGCTTGCTTACAAACGGTTAAAAATGGATTATTATTCACCAAGGTTAACAATGAAAAAGGCCACCGTTTAAAGAAATTCAAGTTACAATTTATTGTGCCGCTAGTTGTAATATTCCGAACTGTATATTTTGCATCACTTCTTTAATTTCTGTAGGCGTACAATTTTCTTAATCACTTTAACTAAACACCATTACAAACATCTCAAACGAAACGTCAAATAATAATGTTACGGGAAATCACCCCGTGTGTTTCCGCCGCTGATTACGTCGAGTAACACACTTTTAAATTGGTAATATATATATATATATATATATATATATATATATATATATATATATATATATATATATATATATTTAACAACAAATGACATACAAATAATAATATAATAAAAACTGAGTTGGAAATATGTGAAGTTGATTTTATATGTTTTTGCTTCGAATTCTGTGGATCAAGTGTCTGGTTTTGGGTTCGAGACTCTTTTAAGGAAACTTGTTAACCAACCCCTAAAAAGGAGGGGTTGTCGAAGAGAACCAATGAAATGAAGTACCACCCACTTGAGAGGATGACTTAGGTGGTTTGTAAGTTGGAAGGGAAAGACCTAATCGAGGTCAGAAGAGTAATAATTTTAAGTTAAAATTCGGGAATATCCTGGGGCGAAGGTTTCCGGTATAAAGGGTTCGAAATGTTTTAAAAGAAACTTAGGAGAGACTGTGTGAAAGGAACATCTAGGAATCGTAGACAAAGACATTTTTACAAAGGAAAAATACAATTATAACAAGCAAAGAAAATATCTTTTAAAAGCGAACAACTTGGGTTCAAATTGCTCGGAACGAATTGCAGATGCTAGTATTTTTACAAAATCAACTAAGTAAATAACAAAAAAATATATCAAACGTATTATCTTATCACGAAAAATAAAGCATTAAATGAAAATTATAAATTTTAAATGAAATGAATTTAATAAATTAAGGTGAATCATCTGGACTGAAAATAGCATTAGAACAATGGTGGAACGAAGATCTGACTTGATCTCCTTGCAATAAAACTTTTCTTTTATTATAAATAAAACATATTATTTATTTTACATATTCCTGTACTCAAAAGTCCAAAGTTTTATAATTATTATACAAGTTTGTAAAAATAAAATGTATCATTTATCATGCCACATATAATTTGAATTTACTCAAAACTGAGTCACACGATCTCAATGAAGAAATACAGTATAATATAAATACGACAGGCTAACCCAACCGATATTTTCAGCCAAATTAAATACAACCTTTTTTTCATAAAAATATGCAAAATATCCTGAAAAACAGAATTTTTATTTCTTTTTTAAAAGTCTTGTATTCAATTTCACTGAATTCATTTTATAGTTGTAGACCAGCTTAATTTTAAATATACATATTTTTTTTATTAAAAACGTGACTCAATTTTGAGAAAATCTAATTCAAATCGTTAATTTTGTCCATTTCACTTTAATCTTTTTTTCTGTATATTCATGATGTAGTTGTCATTGAGCAGCATATACCCATGAACTACAAGGTTACGAGTATAAGAAAGTAATGCACTACTTTCTATGTAGCATTTCTAAAAAAGGTATTGTTGAAATTCAAATTTGCAATAGATTTATTGTCGGATTTTCTGAATTTTATTTTTTGGTATGTGATTCAGTCTTTAATTGAGTCAAGTAAAGATGTTTTAAGATAGACTATTTACAAAAATAATATATTATGTGTTGATTTACAGACTAATAATGTAATAATATTCGATATGTGCGTTAGCCCAACCCTGACATATGGATCGCAAACTTGGTCATTAACGGATAAACAGCAACAACAAATAAAAGTCTGTCAAAATAAAATGGGAAAAAGTATGCTCAATCTAACCTGGAAAGAGAAGAAATCTATAGCAGATATTAGAAACACAACTAAAATAGCTGATGTTACGAAATCAATTAAATCACTCAAGTGGAGTTGGGCAGGGCATATAATGAGGAAAGAAGGCTGGTCGAGAAACATAACCGAATGGATACCGTTAGAGAATAAAAGAAACAGAGGGAGACAAAGAAAAAGATGGTCGGATGAAATAAAACGTATAGCCGGGAGTAGGTGGACCCGCCAGGCAAACAGGGGCGTATCTGGGGTACTTGGCGTCTGGGTTCTGAAGCAGAATGTGGCGCTCCGAGGCGTGCGCCGCAGGCGAAAATTTTGGAGCACAAAAATGCGATATGGTACTCAAAATACGTGGAATTTTATGCTCTACGATACAGAAAGAGTAAGGCAGTAAGCCGACACGCCGTACTATGCGAAACTTGCGTGTAGATTTAGAGCAATAAGCAAACTCATGACAAATAATATGTTATTCACCGTAGCGTAGAATAATAGAACAATGTTTGTCTAGAAAAATAACAATTTTTTAAATAAATATAAACCTAACTAAAACTACGATATATAGTTTACATTTCACAATTGCACATAATAGCACAAACAATTATACAAATAACAAAATAAAATATCAATACATGTAAATTAAATTTACAATAAAAATACTTAAATACTCATAACTATACCGCGCGTTCCACGTAAAGGTTGGCATAGGGAAATAACATAGGAAGAAAGGTTTTTGTAAATAAAAATTGTTCGGTAAAAAATTATGGTATAATATTGCACATGACCATACTAGACCTATCCGCACACATTATTTCATACACATTACTTCATTTTAATGCCACAAATTAGTGAAATTAATGAAAATAGTTTGGGAAAATCGCCTACTAATTATGATTTTTTTGTGACAGCTTTGTCATAGAAACAGAAGCTGGCACTATAACGGTCAAGACTTGTTGTGAATATTAAGAAATCTTGACAGTTAACTTTATATTTCAAACATTAATCACATTACTTCGCGATCTTTTGTAATTAAAGGCCTTAGTACGATAGTAGGTATCTACATTTGGTATTCATTTAATTACTTTATTTATTTTACAAATAATATTAAGACGCAGTATTTGTGTTCTTTTAATATACTCATATTTATTTTAACTTTTTGCCGTCTGCCGCCCTTTTATCGTGGCGCCCGGGTTCTGGGAACCCCAAGAACCCTGGGTTGGAACGCCCCTGGTCCCATGGAAAGAACAAGCATTGATGGATCAACATATTTTTTACTGATAAAAGATGATTATTCGCATTACAGGACTGTGTATTTTCTAAAGAACAAGTCAGAAGTTTTCAATAAACTTTAACAGTTCCTAGTAAGTGCCGAAAATCAAACTAAAAATAAAGTTCAAGTAATTCGTATTGATAATGGTGGAGAATTTGTAAACGACGATCTCAAAAAATTGTTTGAAAATTTTGGTATCAGACATCAAAAGACAGTCCCATACACACCAGAACAAAATGGTAAAGTAGAACGAGAGATGAGAACTGTTGTCGAAGCTGCAAGAACAATGATGTTAGCTAAAAACATGGAAAAATATTATTGGTCTGAAGCAGTCAACACTGCTATTCATGTAATAAATTGTAGCGGAACAAGCTCAATAAATAATAAAACTCCATATGAACTTTGGTATTGCAGAAAACCAGAAATAAAGAATTTACAAATTTTTGGGTCAGAAGTTGTTATGCATATTCCAAAGGAAAAACGTCAAAAATGGGATACAAAAAGTAAAAAAGGTATATTTGTAGGCTATGAAGAAAATAGCAAAGCATTCAGAATATTTCTTCCACATGAGCAAAAAGTAGTGATTGCTCGTGATGTCATTTTTAAACCGGTGACTGATGTTGAACAAAGAGAAATAAAAAATAAATATAATTTGAAGAAAAATGAAGAAGCTTATGAAGAAACAATACCTGGAAAAGAACCAAGGGAAAAAAATAACAAGAATTTAAGAGAGGAAGAAATGTAAAGAATAGAAGTAGCTGAAGACGACGACGATGACACAGAAAAAGAAGACACAGCTGAAGAAGACAACGACAACGCAGAAAAAGATGAAATAGTAGCTGAAGAAGATGATAAAGAAGATGAAAATCAACTTGAAGGAGACGAAGGTGAAAAAGTTAATAAACTTCAAGAAAGAAATCAACGTTACAATTTTCGAAACCAAATTCATTAAGAAAACCAGGAAAATTTCCAAACACCTGTAATTTTGCTGATAATATCGAAGATTGCTTAACTTATAAAGAAGTCATTAATTGTCAAGAACATCATTTGTGGAAAAAGGCTATTGAAAAAGAACTAAACGCATTAGAAGAAAACAATACATGGTATGAAGTAAACTTACCTGTAAATAAGCCAGTAATTGAATCAAAATGGGTGTTCAGAATAAAAAGAAATGAAAAAGAAGAACCAACAGAATATAAAGCCCGATTAGTCGCAAAAGGTTTTCAACAGAAAGAAGAGTTTGATTTCTCTGAAATTTATGCTCCGGTAGCAAAACTTGCAACTGTACGTGTTCTGTTAGCAGTGGCAAACCAGTTAAATATGTACATACAACAGAGGGATGTCAAAAGCGCATTCTTGAACGGTGACATTCACGAAGAAGTATTCATGTCGAAACCAGAAGGGATGAATGCAAGTGATGAAAAGGTACTGAAACTCAATAAGTCCTTGTATGGATTAAAAAAATCCCCACGATACTGGAATGATAAATTTAACAATTTTATGAACAGTTATGGTTTTGAGAGATCTAAAACTGATTATTGTCTTTATGTCAAAATAGAAAAGGAACAGAAATTGTATGTGGTATTGTATGTAGACGATCTTCTCATTTTCGGAACATCAAAACAACAAATGAGTCATCTTAAAAGAGAATTAAATGAACATTTTAAAATGACAGATTTAGGAAATGTAAAAAACTACCTTGGATTACACATAGTCCACAAGAAAGAAGAAGGAATATTAGAAATAGACCAAAAGGCATATCTTCTTTCAATACTTAATCGTTATAAAATGAATGATTGCAAACCAGTAAATATACCGTTAGATATGAATTTTAAAGGTATATCGTCAAAAGATGTTGATGAAAAATGGGAATCTTCATGCAGAAAACTAGTTGGAAGTTTGATGTATGCAGTACTGGGATCACGTTCTGACCTTTGTATCTCAGTTAACATTCTCAGTAGATTTCAAAGTAAGCCTAATGAAGAATTAAGGAAGTGTCTCAAGCGAATTCTGAGATATGTAAAGGGAACAATTGACATAAAACTTATCTATAAAAGAAATTCTAAGACACCAATTCTTCAAGGATATATCGATGCGGATTGGGCAGCCGAACACAGTGAACGAAAATCAACGTCAGGTTATGTTTTTCAAGTTTTTGGATCAACAGTTTCTTGGAATTCTTGTAAACAGCAGACAGTTGCACTAAGTTCCACAGAAGCGGAATATGTTGCACTAAGTGCTGGTATAAGTGAAGCTTATTGGATCAGAAGTATTCTAAATGATTAAAAATTTTCTATTCAGGACCCAACGACAATATTTGAAGATAATCAGTCGGCGATAAGGCTTGCTAAAAATTCTGAAAATCATAGACGACTCAAACATGTGGATACTAAATATCATGTTATTAGAGATAAAATTGCGTCTGATATTATCGATATAAAATACATTAGTTCTAGTGATCAATTAGCAGATGGTTTTACAAAGCCTCTTGGCAATGCAGCATTAAAGAAAATGCGTTTGAAGTTAAATTTTAATATGTAAAACGAGGTTATTTAGATATTTTAAATTTTCATTGAGGCCCGTGTTGTAAACAATGAATATTTAATATTTAAGTAACTATAGATACTAAGGTTTTGACATAAATAGAATAATAATAACTGTCAGTGTGTGTATTCTCAAGTCTGTTATAATAAATATACTATTTACCTAATACACGAGTATTACTTCCACAATTACTACTATAACAATAGTAAGTCTGTCTTCAGGCCGTATTATGTTGCACCTTAAGAATAAAGCAGAACTTTAAATTTCACGACGAACATTTAACAAAACGGTAGGACTATACTACTCTGTTTTGCTGTGTTCAAGGCATCACGGCATCAGCTGATGCTTGTAGCTTTGTTTATAAGTGCTCAGTGAATGCGTTTCTATGTTGTAATTGTCGTTGCTCGTTGAATATTGAATACTGCAATTTGTTCTAAAATGTATTACTTAAGCAGTATTTGTTTCGTGTGTGTAAGGAACAAGAGTAAATTAAGTGCAGTGTTTGATAAAGAAACACAAAAAGAAGTTACTAGGTTTGTTCCAAGTACACGAAAAACCGTAACAGAACGGTCATGCTCATGCGCATTAGATAAAATGTGTTCCAACCGAGAAATTACAGTTTTTTTGATAATCCTGTTGTCGTTCCAACAAGTATGGAATCGATTCTGGAACGGTTTGGGTATAGTAATTTCGGTACCACGTGAAATACAGGTATCGTTAGAACTGTCATGCGCATTGTAAATTTTGTCAAATGTTTGACGTTTGTAATCAGTCCTGTAGTGAAACTAGTTAATTTGAAATTAAACATGAGTGATGAAGAAGATAGTGACTTTGTATCAGATATTTCTGAAAGCGAGGAAGATTTAGAAGTTGTGTTAAATCAACCAAGAATGAAAAACAAAAATTATTTAGGTAGGAATATTATTTACTCTTTGGAGGTAATATACTAATTGTTTATAAAAACTAACCACTTAATTGACTTATGTCCAGTTTTATAAACGACAGTGTAAATTTACTTCCATATTAAATTTATTTGATATCAACAAATTCGAATCAATTTGACACATCTTATTACACAATAAACATTGCCACCAAATTTTGACTGCCATTTGACAAGTTAAAATTTATTTACTTTGGAAGTAAATTTATTTATCGTTTATATAACTGAGCATTAATGTATAATTTTAGATGATTGCGTGCCACAATATACTGAAGAAGTTTTTTTTGAACATTTTAGACTGACGAGGGAAATTCTGAATAATGTAATTGAGAGATATGCAGGCAGCCCTTATTTCCATAATCAGCCTGGACAGTATGGATATATATCTGCTCCACATCAAGTAAGTGTAATTTCATAATGAAATCTATACCACTTTATAATAAACTAATTGACTACGTAATTTTTATAAGAGTAAATTTTATTTACATTTATTTTAATAGATTTCAAAATTCATTTTTTGATTACCTACAGCAGAGTAGTTCCTTATCCTAATGCATATTTTAATTACAGGTATATATCTATGTATGGTATATCAAACTGCAAGCTTCCGAGATGTGGCTGATCGTTTTGACATAACCATAAGTTCTGTGAATAGAGTTGTACGACGCCTTACGTACTTTTTAAGTAACTTATCACCACAACTAATAAAATGGCCAGATGATAATGAAAAAAGGATTATTGAGGAACATTTCAGCGAAAATGGGTTTCCAAATATTATTGGAGCGATAGATGGAAGCCATATTAAAATCGATAAACCTGAAAATGATCCTGATTCATACATAAATCGAAAAGGATACTATTCAATGCAGGTGGGTTAATGGGATATACATACTTTATATTTCAAACAATCATTGTTATTTATAATAGATGCAAGTTGTATGTGATCATAAAAGAAAAATACTGGATTTATTTATTGGCTACCCGGGCTCCGTTCATGACAGCCGTGTTTTTAGAAATTCTCCCTTAGGAAATAATTTAGAGAATAAATGCGGACGGTATTTTCTTTTAGGAGACAGTGGCTATCCCCTACAAGGGAACTTACTGACCCCTTATAAAGATAGAGGAAACTTAACGAGAAAGCAAAATAATTACAATGTCAAACTTGCGAGAAATCGCTATCGGATTGAACATTGCTTTGGAATATTAAAACAAAAGTTTAGACAACTGTACCATGTTAAATTAAGGAATATACAATTAATAGCCCACTTCATTAGAGCAGCATGTGTTCTACATAACTTAGGAATAGATAATGAGTTTCTTGTAGATAATGAGCAGAACATACAAAATGATATTGTACGAGATATTCAGGATCAAGATGAAAATGACTGACGATGAAGCTGAAGATTTAGGTGCTCGTGCTGTTAGGGATAGGGTCGCTAATAGTTTACAAATGTAACAAAAAATTTATTTAAAAAACAATGTACGATTTTGTGTGTAGGTACATAAAAATACATTGTTTATATAACTTAATAAACATTATGAAAAATAACTATAAAAATAAATAATAAATAATAATAAATTCAAAATATTTGATAACCACAATCACATATATTCGTTTTCATTTTTGTTTCCTTTCAGAATTTCATTTCTTTCGGCTATTAGTTCATTTCTTTTTTTCATCACCTCTATCTTTTCCGTTTCAATTTTTAATCTTTCATCGTAATAAGCTTTTTTGTCCAGCCTCAGTTTTTCTAATGTCGTAACCCTTTTCTTCACCACTCCTTGCTTCCTTGTTGGAGTTTTAATAATGTTTTCTCTCTCAGTTTCTTTTTCAATTTCTTTTGTACCCAAACCGTTCATATAAATGTCTTCTTCATTAATATGTATATGATCCTCTGTTTCTGTAGATAATAAAATTTCTGGATGGACATTTTTCTTGTTGCCAAAAATTTCTATCATTTCGTTTTCGTATTCGAAATGTTTACGTCCTCTACCTGGAATATTGAATATGTACTGAATAAATGTTAATTTCAAAGAACACAAATATAACTCACCTGTCTTGTTTTGGTTATCTATAAATTTCTTGTAGTTCCTCTCGAGTACCTTCCACCTATTTAGGCAATTATTTGCAGTCACTTTTATATTCATTTTTTGCAAATCTTCCGAAATTTTTTTCCATAGAGCTGTATTGTTTCTCATTTTTAGCGTTCCTACTTTATCTTTATATTTTGCATAATACTCAATTAAAATTTTTGTATTAATTTGATTCCATTTATAATCTTTTGGTTGGTCCTCTGTAGTTGACGGTCCTGCAGACGGGTTAATTATTATATATTCTTTAAGTCCTGAAATATAATAAATATCAACTCATTTTAGGACATTTTAATATTTTACGTATGACTTACCAGCAAAAGTAATATTATTATTCATCTTGTCTATTCATGTCATCTGAAGCAATTTGAAGCAAAACAAATAAAACAGAAAGTAGTAGGGTTAGTAAACCGATAACGAAACCGTCCCAAGACCGTTCCAACAGTTACGTATTTGAGTGGGGTTCTAGAACTGCGCCAAGATGACGCATGCGCATAAATCGGTTCAAAAACCATTAGAACACCGTTCAAGAATCGCGTGTTGGAACAAACCTAGTTATGCTCTACCAGAACTTGTGAGTAGATTTTGAATTTGAGTGCTTTATTTTATTAGTTAATAAACAAATTTTTCAATGTTTTAACGTTTACCTGTGTAGATAAACCTACAGGAAATGAAATTTCTGGCAGATTAATATACATAAATAAATAAAATCCACAGGCCGACTCGATACCACTGAGCCACCTACACCAAAATTAATTAATTAATCAAACAATTAATTCTTTTTGTTCGTATTTTATGTACATAATAAAAAACTTCTACAAAATTAAGAAACAGGTCAATATTTAATTCAGTACTTTTGTTTGTTGTTGTAACTGATTTGAAAACATTATAAAACAATGGATAGTACTACAGGCTTTGTTTTTGGATGATTTCAGAGCCCCGTTTTAACATTTTAGAGATACTTATAACACGCAAAAACACTGCTCTTAAAACAGGCAAAAACAAAGCTTGTATTAGATTGTGGCAAAAAGTGAGTTTTGGTTCAATATGAATTTGTACCATTGAGTTGTATACAATATTGAAGTGGAAGCTCCAAAACTAGTTCCCTATAATATTATGGGATAACAACAATCTAAGAGGGTAAGAGTGGATATCAACATGTTTCCATGTAACCAATTCATAATTTTATATTTAAAACATTTTTATATAATATTTACATTGTTGTTATTATTGAAAAGATGAATTCTTCGACTATAACAGTTGATTGTATAAAATTCAATTGAGTTGTATAAAAATAACCACAGATTTTCAAACGATTTCAGATGATCATATCCTATGTTACTAAATTTACGCATCAGATGAAAACTTGCCCTACGGCTCCCCCTCCACTAATAAGTTTACAAGCGGTAAACGATGAAACTATGAAAAGTTATAAACTAAAATATATTATCCGACTACTTATATCGGTGAAATCAACCAATGTACCTACAAACGGATTCAACAACATTGTTATCAGCTAAAAAATAAAAATCAGAATCATAGCGCAAATATTGAACATGCAATAAATAATAATCATGATATATGTTTTGACAACTATATAATCTTACATTCAGAAATATAAAATATTATTTTTAGAAAGCTGTTACATTAACTTGTTTGAAAATAGTGTTAATAGCAAAACTGATAATGTTGCTTAAAGCTCACAGCATAAAAATGTTTTTCATTTTTATGGTCAAAGATTTTGTTTATTTATTGTTCCTGTGTAGGTTTCGTTCACTTGTCATTTGATCACTAGTTCTGTATTTAACCGCTAATAATTCAGTCTACGTTTGACTCAGGGATTGCTTGTTCCCATTTAATTTTGTCTTAACAAGTATTTATAGCTTAACAGCAACAATATATTTTTTAAGTTCAAAGGGGATCAATTCACAATTTGTAAATTATCTAAAATGTTGTTGTTCACCGTGTAACAAATTCCCAATTTGCTGTCAATAATCTGAGTTACAATTGGTTGCCGAGATCACTAAAACTATTTCTAATTAATCATAATTTTGGCTGATAAAAGAACTAGGATTTATAAAAATAATTTCAGGAAAGATCCTCTTGAATTAATACATATTAACTTTAAAAGTCAAACACAAGTAAAATATTCTAGGACTTTAGAAATGTAATATGAATAAACATGTTGATTGAAATAAAGAGACAGTTAAAAATAATACTGTATTTTTAATAGAAGTACTATCTACTAAATCAAAAGAATTGTAGTTACAAGTAGTACACAAAAAGTAAATAATTCTTTACTACAGATTTATGAAAACAATATATATATATATATATATATATATATATATATATATATATATATATATATATATATATATATATATATATATATATATATATGTAAAGAAAGTATACCTTCTTCAATTTGAATTTGCCGCGCTTCTCATGCTGCGCGCGTCTTTTGATTGATTACCGTTAGATAGAGTGCTAAGTACGATCATCAGAAGAATTGAAGATTGATAGCGATACACAGAAAGATATAATTCATAATATTGTAAACAAATTAAGTAGCGTAAATAGAGAAGCGGTAATAGCAAACTTTAATTGTCGTTTCTTTGTTTACAGGTAAGATTGTAAATAGTGTAAATAATTGTTGTAAAATAGTTAATAAAATATCCTCTTTGTTTACAGAGAAACACATTTTGGTTTACTTTTTATCCTGCACAAATAATTGCCCTATAAAACGACAATTATTGTTTATAATGACGAAAAGATTGCAGTTCGCATTCCAATATGTGGCATTACCAAGAGACAAGAAGACAAGTATTGTTGCCATAACCTCTATTACAACAGAGGAAAACAAGGAATATGTTTTGCCACAGGAAATGAGGTTTGTAAATGAACATGAAGAACTGATGAAGACGGACGTTTACAAAAGAGTGAAAAAAAGTTTTACTCAAAGAGGTCAAGACAGAACAGTGTGGATCACACTAACAGAGGAAATGAAGCAGACATACTTTGATGAAGAGGGTAATATAATGTTTAATGACTTGTATTTAGAACAAATAATAAAAACAGATGTAGTAGAATCCACTCAGAAGAAAGAAAGTCAACTTAATTTAAAACACATAGCAGAGAAATTTATGATTGAAAAATTTACATCTAAACATTCAAATGCAAAACAATGGCTGGAGACATTTGAGAAAGAATGTAGAAGGTTTGAAATCAATGAAAATAATACAAAGATTGAGATATTAAGGCTATTCCTGGACAAGTCATGTTCAGATTGGCACTCAGCAACTCTCACAATATTGACAATGGAAGCTGAATGGTCGGAATGGAAAGAGAGATTTCTGGAGTCATTTGCAGATAAAGGATGGAGCACAGGAATATATGCTATATATTATAGGTATAAAGAAGGTTCATTGATTGAATATGGTATGAGGAAAGAGAAGCTATTGCTAGATATGGACAATGACATTAGTTCAAAAACCCTAGTGTTGCTTATAGCAGCAGGATTACCTGAGTTTGTCAGAAATAAGATAGATAAAGAAAATTGTAAGAACTCGACTGAGTTATTGCATGAAATCAGAAAATGTGAAAATTTAGTGAATAAAAATAGTTTTACAAAAAAGAAAGAAGATAAACATGATAACAAGAAGAGATTTGAAGGAAAACAGCCGTGTAAGAATTGTGAAAACTTAAATAAAGGTATTAGATATCATCCTGAAGACTCATGTTGGTTTAAAAGGAAAGAAAGAAATGAAAGTAGATCGATAGGAAGCAACTCAGTCATAGAAGTAAATCTAAATACAGAAGCAAAAAACGAGCAATCACACCATTGATTAAAGTAAAAATATTATTAGAAGATAAGTTAGAGATAAGCGGAACATACGATCCAGGTTCCCAAGTCTCCCTAATAAATCCAAAATTAGTTAAGATAAAGAAACAGACAGAAGATTTAAATAAAATATTTTTAAAAACAGTCAATGGTGTGACACATACAAAAGGTTTAGTAACTATGAAAGTAAAAATCTTCGACATGGAGGAATACATTGATGTATTCATTGTAGAGAAAGATGATTGTGAAGATTTTCTCATAGGATTAGATATTATAAAAAAATTCAGATTAGTTCAAGATGAAAATCTACAAATATCACAAAAGAAATTAATAGATACAGAGAAAACAGAACAAATGATTAAGACAGATAATAAAGAAAATGAAATTAAACAGTGTACAATAAATTTTAATGAACACATAGAGAAAGATAAATTTCAAATAAAGATAGAACATTTAGATAATATAAAGAAAATTCAGATAGAAAAATTAATTGAAGAATATAAAACTGTATTTGCAAAAGACAAATACGATATTGGCACGGTAAAGGATTATGAAGCAAGAATCGAATTAATAATAGACAAATATTGTAGTAAAAGGCCATACAGGTGTTCAATAGAAGATAAAAAGGAAATAGAAACACAAGTGGCAAAGCTATTAGAAAATAATTTGATTGAAGAATCCTACAGTCCATTTGCCGCACCAGTAACACTGGCATATAAAAGAGATGAAGGAAAGAAAAATCGTCTGTGTATTGACTTTAGAGATCTAAACAAGAATATTGTACCACAAGCTCAACCATTTCCACTTATAGACGACTTAATAATTAAAACTAGAAACTGCAAATATTTTACAACACTGGATATAAACTCCGCCTTTTGGTCAATCCCACTTCGAATCGAGGACAAAAAAAAGACTGGTTTCGTAACGCAAGAAGGACAATATCAATGGACGTGTTTACCATTTGGTCTGAAAACGTCACCAGCAATATTCCAAAGGATCCTGAGTAGCATATTAAGAAAACATAAATTAACAGAATTTACAGAAAATTATATCGACGATATATTAATTTATTCAGCAACTTTTGAAGAACACATCAGACATATAGAGCAGGTATTAGAAGCAATTATAAGAGAGGGATTTAGATTGAAATTCAAAAAATGCTCATTCGCTGCGAACTCAGTAAAATACCTGGGGCACATCATAGAAAACAACACAGTAAGACCAATAAAAGATAATCTAATTTCAATTCAGAATTTTCCAACTCCCAAAAATCAAAAAAATATCAGACAATTTTTAGGAAAGATAAACTTTTACAATGAATATATACCAAATAGCTCAATAACGTTAGATCCATTACATAAGTTATTAAGAAAAGAGGTAAAATTCTTATGGTCAGAAGAATGTGAAAAGTCTTTTACAGAAATAAAAAGATTATTATGTTCTCAACCAATTTTAGAAATATTCTATAAGGATTTGCCAATAAAAATTTACACAGATGCATCGATAGAAGGAATTGGGGCAATACTAAAGCAATTACAAATAGATGGACGAGAAAAACCAGTAGCATATTTCTCAAAGAAGTTGAATGATGCCCAAAAAAGAAAGAAAGCAATATATCTGGAGTGCCTGGCAATCAAGGAAGCAGTAAAATACTGGCAACATTGGTTAATTGGAAGAAGGTTTGAGGTATACTCGGATCACAAACCGCTTGAAAACCTGAACATAAAAGCGAGAACAGACGAGGAATTAGGTGAATTAACCTATTATCTGTCACAATATGATTTCAAAATAAAATATGTACCGGGAAAAAATAACGCTGAAGCGGACTGCTTAAGTCGAAATCCGGTACTAGAACCGATTGAAAACACTGAAGAGGCTCTAACAATAGTAAACCTGACACAAACAGACGAAATAAGAACGGACCAAGAAAAGAATGAAATAATACGAAAAATTAAATCAAAATTAATAAGAAAAAACGGAATATTTTATAAGAAAGTTAGAAATAAGGAGAAAATAATCTTGTCAGAAGAATTGAGCATCAAATTGATAAAAGATATACACACTGAATGGTGCCATACAGGCATTAGACAAACTATGAACAAAATATGTCCGTACTATACATCAAAGAATTTAACAGAAAATATAAAAAAAATATGTAAAAATTGTGACATATGCATTAAAAATAAAACAAGGGGCCAAAGCAAATTTGGATTAATGTCTCACTTGGGACCAGCGACTGAACCATACGAAATAATGTCTATAGACACCATTGGAGGATTTGGAGGACAAAGATCAACAAAAAAATACCTCCACTTATTGGTCGACCACTACACGAGATACGCATTTATTTTAACCTCAAAGACACAGAATGCCACAGATTTCATCAAACTAGTTCAAGACGTGCTAGAAACAGATAAAATTGGGACGATACTAACGGATCAATATCCGGGAATAAATTCAAAGCAATTTAAAGAATTTCTAGAAAAAAAGAACGTTAAACTGATATTTACAGCAGTTAATGCACCATTTTCAAACGGCCTGAACGAGAGACTGAATCAGACTCTAGTCAATAAAATAAGATGTAAAATAAATGAAAAAGAAAAAAAAGAGCTTGGACAACGGTTGCTAGAGAATGTGTAGATAGATATAATAAGATAGAACATTCAGTCACAGGTTTTGCACCAGAGTACTTATTAAATGGCACGGACACAAGTGTCATACCAGAAGAATTAAAAAGAAAGAAAAACAAAGATGATTGGACCAATGATAAAAAACTTGCTTTGGAAAGATCAATAAGATCGCATAATTACAATAAGAAACTGTATGACAAAAATAGAAAACATCATGAATACAGTGCAAGAGACATGGTATATATAGAAAATGGCAACAGACTGAATAGGAAAAAGCTAGACCATCTTAGAGTTGGGCCATTCGAAATAATAGAAAAAATATCAAACTCCCTATACAAAATCAAGACTAATAATAAGAAGTCAGAAACAAGTTTATTTCATATATCAAAACTAATACCAACAGAAGAAGAAGACACAGACGAAGAAGAGTAGATAATATTTCACGCATGAAAGTATCTGGGGGGAGGGGGAGATGTAAAGAAAGTATACCTTCTTCAATTTGAATTTGCCGCGCTTCTCATGCTGCGCGCGTCTTTTGATTGATTACCGTTAGATAGAGTGCTAAGTACGATCATCAGAAGAATTGAAGATTGATAGCGATACACAGAAAGATATAATTCATAATATTGTAAACAAATTAAGTAGCGTAAATAGAGAAGCGGTAATAGCAAACTTTAATTGTCGTTTCTTTGTTTACAGGTAAGATTGTAAATAGTGTAAATAATTGTTGTAAAATAGTTAATAAAATATCCTCTTTGTTTACAGAGAAACACATTTTGGTTTACTTTTTATCCTGCACAAATAATTGCCCTATATATATATATATATATATATATATATATATATATATATATATATATATATATATATATATATATATATATATATATATATATATATATCCGTCAGTACGGTGGTGTGGATAGCGATACGGAATTCGAATCCGGAGATCCCGAGTTCGAATCTCACTCAAGCTAAAAATTATATAAACTACCACACTGCGGCTCGGTGAGTGCGGACCCTGTACTGTAATTGGGATTAAGTTCCTGTTGTGGTGACACGCTCAGCCGGTCACAGGGATTTAACATGGGAAATCAGTTTTTTGCAATTTCCTGCTTCCCTAATTATTTTATGCAAAAACGCGTCAAGTAAAAGTTTTAGGGCATCAAACAAAAGTTTTAGGGCATCAAAATATTGATAGCCATGGAATTGAACAAAAAAAAAAATAAATGCTTGACTTTTTATCTGTCAAAACATCAAAGTTTGACGTTGTGGCAGATAAAATGACCAGCTCGATCACCGGATTTGTCACCAAATGACTTCTTTCTGTGGGGTCGTTTAAAAAATAAAATTTATAAAAGGAGGCACCCAAATGTGGATTCTATAAAACAAAGAATTGCAGAGGAATGCAGGAATAGTACAGCTCGGCAGCAGTAGTAAATAGGCGCCGATAGCCAGACACCTATGGAGTGCGAGAGAGACAGACATATATAAAAGGCAAGGCAAAGACAAAGACGGAATCCCTCGTGTATGACAAAGATATCTGCCTCTTCGTCCACTCTAAACAACTGCCATAGACGTGCGCCGTGTTCGCGGTGGGCTCTATTGATAGATCTTGTAAGTTAGTATTGTATAGTGAATTGGCAATGTTGATCTCGCATTTGCAGATCTCGTGACGGGGGTGGTGGGATATTTGATGAATAGAATGCGTTATAAGAGTTAATAATAATAATAATAAAAAAGAGATTACCTTTAAGTGTGCCGCCACTGAATGCAGCGGTATTCAAAATGAACTGAATAACATATTCAGTCGAAATAAGCTGACGTAGGGGAATCAGTGGTACCAACTAAAAACCATGAGCCCGTAGCCTATGTACTTATATTTATTTATAAAAAAGTTGTTTATACATATACAAGAATTAACATATAAGTATATTTTATTGAAGAAAAAATATAAAATATAAAATTGAACATTAATACACACTTATATTTATTTATAAACGAGTTTTATACATAACAGAGTTTTATTAGAGCCACCATTTTACAAATATACACACACTCAAATAAAGTAGAAATTATAATAACTGAACTTATTTTTAAAATATTACATACACTACTAATACTACTACTATTAAGACCACTACAGTAATATAAATATTATATTTTTTGTTTCTTATTAAATCCAAAAGGTTTTGAATTATGTTCACTGTATTTTCTTTTAAGATATACTGGTTGATAAGTTTTTATTTGTTCTCGACTCATTACTCGCCATTGATTGGTACGAATGAATTTATTTGGATATTTTAAAACTATTGGATCTGTGTATTCTGTGACCAAACGAATTAAAGTATCAAAATTAACAATATTTTCAGTGCTAATATTTATTGTTATACCTTTTACTTTATACTCTGTTTTAAGATTATTTTTATCTCCTTTAACTCGGATACGAAAAGAATAGTGCTTTGGCCCGTCAGATACAAATGTGTCAATGTAAGAAAGTTTACCGTATTTTTCAAGTTCATTTGTCATATCACCCAGATATATTCCATGCGTAGGCATCCATTCATTTGGTTTATGTGTATAAATAATACTGTCTGTGTCACAATAAAGAACACGAGTGTTAAGTTTATTTAGATATTTGTAAAGGTGAATTCGTGCCAACGCAGTAGTGTAAGTTGCAATAAAAATGTTTGTGGTAGGTGATGGTTGCAAATTTTTTTCATTTTCTTTCCACGTAATGTACATAATGTCGTCGTTGATGGGTATCGATGAAATAATTTCATAATTTGGGTTACAGAAATACGTAACAAGTTCTTCGTACGTGGAAATGATTTTAGTGTGTGTTATATCTTCTCTCATCCCAAAACGACCCCATAAACTATTTAATTGTAATTTTGATACAGATCTTAAACCAGGATTATATTGAATATTCTCTTTATCTAATTGTATACCCTCTTTATCAAAGAAATCTTTAATATATTTAGTTTTTAATATTTCATTATTGTGACATTCGGTTGGCCAATCACTTGCCTCTTGTTTAATTTTTAGAAATTTATTGACATAATTACCAAACAATCCACCGGATTTTGTTTTCTCATCATATTGAATAGTATTAAATTTCCACACTTCATGTGTTTTAACAATTTTGTAACCCATATTAATAGCTAAACGTACCTCATCAACGACCCATGTAGACGTAATTTCCCGGTCACGGTCACAGTGTGTACATGCGTCGAGACTCATATTTACACCACACGTACGACATAAAATAAACATACATTTTTTATTTATTTTCAAAGGCAATACCGGATGATACAAATCAATAG
Organism: Pterostichus niger; assembly: GCA_947425015.1. NCBI lineage: Eukaryota > Metazoa > Arthropoda > Insecta > Coleoptera > Carabidae > Pterostichus > Pterostichus niger. The sequence goes on along the minus strand of OX380351.1, from coordinate 9,455,928 downwards.
GCGGTAATATTGTACACTTAATTAAACCTTCAAATTCACTTATTTCGGGACATTCATCGCCTACATATATTGTAGGATGACCAATGGGATAGCGACCGTATTTGTTAATAAATGGATATAAACTGCAAATATCTGAATAAAAAATTTTCTCATTTTTATCGTCATCAACCTTGTAATAGGTTGTCATAGTTTCGACTCGTCCACCATAAAAACTATCACGTGGATTTAATGGTTTTATTTGAACAATATCATTTGAACTTAAAAATGTTTGTAATTCAACATTACTTTTACATTTTTTCTCAAACTGACATTGCCACATTTCTACTATTTCATAACCTGCACTTTTTAATATATCAATTTTTCTAACAGTTGATTCAAATCGTAAATTTATGGTATCACCGCCTGTATTATACAAATCATCGTCTCGATGTTGTGGAAAACAAGTTTTGCAACCATGAAACCAGCACCCATAATATTCGAAAATTATTTTTCTATCATCAATTTCTGTATAGCCATCTACTTTAAACCCAAGCACAGTATGTTAATTTTTACGAAATGCATGCTGTATTGTAATATTACGAACCTTTTCCTCCCACAATAACCAAACTGTTGCCTCATAAGAGAAATTATTACTTTGACTACATCTGTATCCGGTTGTTGGGACAACAGCAATTGTATTTTCTGGTAAATAATTTTTCCTATAAGTATATAAACATGCACTAGATATAGTAATTGATCGTCTAAATATATCTACATTATTGTTCTGCAGGAAAAGGTTTCTAAATTTTAAACATGCTTCACGTAATATAGTAACATCATTTTTACAATATTCTACTAATTCTTTTTGCATATCAAACACATAATTTGATTCTTTCATTTGTTTGTACCAAGTTTCAAAATTTACGTATTCTTTAGAACTCATACCTTCAATAGCGTAATATTTTTTTAATGGTATATGACCAATATATTTCATGTTTTCCTCTCGAATAAAGTAATACGGAAAATAACCTTTGTGTTTACAATATTCACCTTCTAAATTTAGAGTCTTTGGCATTTCACTTAGTTTCATAGGCAGAAAATTTAAACTATCTATAAAATTTATATTTTTTATACGAATATTTAATATTTTAGTTCCACGTATCAGTACATTTGGTTTTAGTTTTAATTTGTCAACCATGTATCTTAAAAGAAAATGACCATCATAAGACCTTAAATTATGGGCTATTACAATTATATCTTTTAAATTATTGCGTGGTAACGTTAAATAATCGAAAAAACATTTAATTGGATTATCACTGAATATATGTTCTCGAATGCCACAAGTATTACAAAACATAGTACTATTATTATACATACAATTTGAACAAGCCTGCTGTGCAATGCATAATACGGGTATATGTTCCAGTAGAGAGATTTAATTATTTATTTTCTTATCTTGTGTGCCAGTGGTGTTGTTTTTGAGTGGCGTATTTTGTGAACATTCCAAATCGAAAAAAATGTATAGAACTGCAGGTGCTGATTCCTCGTCACACGTAATATTTTTCATGTAACACTGATGTGTAGGATGAACGTATTCCTAAACAAACAAATGTAAAATAAAAAATAAATAATTTAAAATAATTTATTCCTACCTTGCAAACTGAGCAGAATTTTTCAAAACATTCGTGTGGCGTCTTTCTTAATACCAAACTGTAAGTTTTTAAACATTTTATGCAAAATTTGATAACATCACACATTGATCTGCTGTTTGAATATGATTTATTGTTCGTATGATTTTCCAAACATGTTGGTCCATTAAATTTTCTGTGACATTTAGAACAAGTTATAACCTGTTCGTTAATTATGTTTTCGTGGGACATATTACACCGTGAACATGTAAATGGGCATCGATGTGAACCTTTTATTTTGTATCCTACATGAAATTTACGACAGTAATGGCGTACATTAAAAGCCCCGGTTATATTAATAATTGGATTATAATGATTATTATGATATAAAACATCTATATATTTAATTTCAACGCCATTTGCATCATTTGAGCCTTCATAAATAATCTCCCGTCCTAGACGATCATCACCGAACAAAGTAATTTTATAATTAGTGAGATTATTTTGAAAATCTTGTAATTCCTCTATACCTGCTCCATTATCTAAATTTACATTATATTTACGACACAATTCAACAGCATGATATTTTAAATCTTTTTCAGATGAACGTAATTTTTTATAAAGATCTTTATTTTCTAAATATGCAATACTTAGCACAAGAGCTCTAGCTAAACACAAATTGTCATTATTTTGAATATGTATTATTGAATGTTTACGACGACAATAATCTTCAAACGGAATATAATTCATATTTGTTTTTCCTTTACCGACAGGCATGATTGTATGCGCTACAGATAACATAAGTTCTCCGTTAACGAGAAATGTCTTATTACTTTGCATTACACTTTCAATAGCATTCACAATAATACTAGTTGATAAATCCGAAAAATGTTTATAACTTATTCCAATAGGATTGTCCGGTGACGAGTCACTGTGAATTTCTAAACCGATTCGATCAAATGGTGCAATTTTCATATCATAAGAAAGATATTTTAGGATTTTATCAAGCACAGAATTTAACCAATCCAAAGGATCAATGTCTGATGAATATTTGTCAATTGCAATAATAATTTCACGCCATGTAGATTTAAATTTTTTCATACTTCTTTGCCGAATATTTATAACTTTAAATAAATTTTTAGTATCATTAATATATTGTGTTGATGTTTGAGATTGTTGAGGCTGCTGTTGTTGAGATGTGGAGGACAATGACGTTGACTGTGTGTGCATTTCATGGTGGCCTGTAGTAGTTTGTGGTTTCACTGTTGGAAGTAAAATCTAATTAAGAAAAACTAATAATATAAAATTGTATGAAAGAATTTTTAACTCACATTATTTGATGGTTGTGTTACTGCAGACGGTCCTGGCTGTGCTGCTGAAGATGGACCTGGTGTTGGATCGTTTTTCAATAATCTCTCACCAGCGGTTTCAGCTGATGTAAATTCAACTGTTCCCGGAGTTATTATTTTAAATTCTATCAATGAAGCTGCTTTACGACCTGAACCCATATCCTTCTGGCCTAAATAAATCAATGCCATATTTGCCGTTTCATTAAATTCGGTGATATCATTTGCTGTTAAATTTGAAAATCTTTCAGGTAAAAATACGCTGAATAATCCTAAGTCACATATGATTTTTGCACCGAATGATTTTGTTTTAACTTGTTTTAGGTAATTTATTTTATATGGTTGATTAACAATTAACTCCGGAATACGTTTGACTGGCTTATTGTAGGTTGTCATTTGACCAATTTCATTTAATTTATGCATTTTTATTGCTAGAAAAAATAAAATTGTTGTAAATAATTGAAATAGTTGTATGCAAATTTAAAATTCTTACCTTTTTGTTGTTGATGTTGTTTATTAAAGAAAAAATCCACACTTGGTGTCAACGACGTCAGCGGCAAGCAACACAAGTTTACAGCACTAATATTTCACGTACATATGAACAAAAGAGATAATATAAAATCATATATATATATATATATCATCTTAAAAAATCCTCTCTCTCTTTCTCTCTGTGTGTCACTGCCATGATGTAATTGTTTATTTCCCTTTATAATTGATAAGATATCGAAAATTGCAGGTTATTAATGTTTGAATTACATTGCTTTAACAACATTCGTCATTGTATTATATTCTACCACTCTATCTTGTAATATGATGCAATACGCACTTGTTTTATCTGGAAACGGTTCCTTTGATTCAATTTCAATTTGAATGTCTACAGGTGCAGACTTTATGGATTCATTTTGTCTTGAACAGTCAATGACAAAAATTGGGGCAATTGTTTTAAAGTTATTAACCCCTAGTAATGGTTCTCCATTTCCACTGATTCGTCCATAATATGATGCTTGGAAACGTGCATACATGTCATACATTAATGCATATTTATTCTTATTCATATCTAAATTCCAATTGTCATAGGGATAATATTCAGAATTTAAATATAACTTAACATTCGTTATGTTACAGTTATCAAAAATGGATGTATCTTTTTTAATGGAATTTTTTCTGTCCGTTTGTAGAACAAGTAATACAAATCGTGGTTTTTCCAGTTGAGCACTTGTTTTCACTGTCCAGGTGTGTTTATTAGTTGCAGGTAATAAGGGGTATTCATATGTTGACCAACTTCGAAAGTTTATGTATAAAGGTTTATTTCGATCAAGTAATTTCAGCAATGCTAAACGTTCTGGATTTGCAACGTACACATATGGAACGCACCACTTTATTTTTGTAAGCTTAACATTTACATTATACTCTTCGTCTGATGTAGTAATTAAAGCATCATTGTCTGATTTTGATCGTACCAATATTAGTTCTTGACGGGCATTCATGATAATTTTATTGTAGTCTTCTGCAAATCCAAGTAGTGTTCTTAACGGTACACAAACATTGAAATTATTGTTTAAATAAATTGAATTTCTTGCATTCTCCATACTCCAGCCTGCATTTTCTAATGCTTTCACTTCGTTCTCTGTAAATGACGCATAGCCCTTCACAGTTGATGTTATGCCTAAACATTTTGTCTTGTCAATTTCGTCAAATAAATACGATATTCCGTTGTTTATGAGTTTTATATTCTGGTCTGGAATTGGATTCTGTCCTGCTGCTACAACTGCCTCCACTGTACCCTCTATGTAAATGAAACTTTGCGACGGTAATGTGTATATGTCCTGTTGTTGGATCGGTATATGTATTTCATCATTATTATTATAAGTCGATGTAACATACGGCTGATGAGAATGCCACGCTATGCGAGTAATTGACTCATCAAATGCAACTTCATTGCCGACAGCCAGAATGTCATCTGTCACAAATGTATTAGTATTCATCGTCGTATTTTATTTTTAAATTGTAACCCTACGATTTTAAAATATATTTTCTGCTTGTTGTTATTGTTGACGCGAATGAATCACTTCTGATATTAGATTCACATGTATTATTATATTTATATGGATGTTGTTGTTGTTCGTGTTCTTGTTTTAATAATAATAAGCGGTCTACCCCTCTTATTATTTTCCTCTTCTTCATGAATAGCATGTTATATTTGTCGAATGTGTAGTCTAACTGTCACGAGTTCGTCAAGGATATTAACCAAATTTCTATCTTGGTCTACCACTTTTATAGTTATATTGTCAATAGTATGGACTCAAAGTGGGAGATAAATAATATTTTTTGGTACTTCAACTATTTTGTATCCTGGCGGGACTATTGGTGTAAACTCGTGTATTGTATGTGATAAACGTCCATTCGTATACGAGCCTGTAGTTATATTGCATTCTATGTGAATTGTACTAACTTTAATAATTTGCACTGGCTGAGCAGATCTATGAAGTTTGTTCCCTTCAAGATTTTGAGGCGTGAACCCCAGTAAATACCCCAAATTATTAGGTTTATTGAAATGTATCGGTTCACTACACAGTATCTCGCTCTGTAATGTATTATTATTTGCTTTCAACTCAAAATTAATATTGCTGGGCAGATTATTTTTTATGTATTTGTTTATATCTTTAATTTCATAAGAACCTACAGGAAGTGTTAAGACTGCGTCGCCATAATAAAAACAATTATTGGTCTTATCAATGTTCGGTATAGAATTATACGTTTGAAATAAAATTAAACCCAATGCATAATCATTGTCTTTTTTCAATTCGATTGACGGAAAAAAATTTGAACTTAGCAATGAGCTGTGTCCATTTAAAGTTACTGTTATCGACATCTTGTGCATGCGCGTTTCTCACTCACCGTTTATATTGGGAATACTAACATTATTCATCTATATAACTCTGTTTTTATTCAAAAGAAATTTTAAACAAAGATGTCCACATATTACAGTATTAGGTGACTGTTCACTATTATAATTATAATGAATATTATATTTGCCGAGGTACTTCATTATCTCTACAGGTGGTTGTATATTACCTATGCTATCAAAGTAGATTACATTTTTACCACGTTTCTTATAAGCAACCCAAAGAGTCCCACTACCTATATCACTATCTAAATTTACAATGGCATATTCATTGTATTTTGGTCGCCGCGGTAATGTATTGCGCATGTAAACATTTCGAAAATATGGAATATTATAATATTTAGCATATGTAATTAAATCCACGGTACTCAGTGGTACGTTCGGCAAATTTAATGGTTTTTTGGATACGGTGAAAGATACAAACCATAACCTTTATTTGTGGGCGTTACTTCAAGGCCTTTTCCTATAGCAATAGCTTCCATAGTACGATTGTGATGTTTATTTTCATCTAGTTGTTTTTTAGCATCTTTTGCTTTAAGTACAGCGTTAGCAATGCTAGCTGCTCCACCTGATAACGCGCCAAGTGCTGACAGTCCCGCAAAAATAGGGATCAAAGGCAAAATGCCTCCTACTTTAGGCAGTGGTATAACACGCTTAGTTGTCGGTAGTAGTAGTTTATGTGATTTGTATTTTTTAACTTCACGTTTGGCAGCTCTGAGCGCAGTTTTAATGACACTTCGTGCTGTTACATTGTCAATATTTGACTTTAACTTCTTTTTTGATTTTATTGCAGATTTTGCGATTTTAATTACATTTTTGAATGTTGGTCTTTTTCTATTTACCACTTTGAGCCCCATACCTAATTTACGTTTTATTTTCATTGTATTAGCCACAGCAAATGCTGATAATTTCTCTCCAGTCGAAGAATCACGCGCAAATACACGTTCCAAAGCTTTCTTTTCTAATACACTATCAGCGTCGTGGCGACGTGTTAAATTATCTTTATTTTCAGAGTATACTATATCGTGTTCCTTGCAATATTCATCCAACTTGTTTATCCCTTGATCGCCACGTTTTACACGTTTACTAAGTTTAGTACCAGGCCCACAATATTGATAGCCGGGTATGTGTAATTCAACAGGAAGACGATTGATTATTGAATTCACCAAACCACTGCCAGTATTATATCGAGATCTTGACATTTCAATAGTCAGTAACAAACTAAAATAAAATATAAATGATTATATAGTTATATATGTAAATATAAATGTTGACACTGGAATAAATTTTTGTCAGTATGTGTAGAGCAATGAAGATAGTTAAACAACCTATATCATTAAAAGTTCAAAATATAGATCCATATGAATCTATTTTTGATGATAAAGCAGATTCTTATAGAAGACACAGTTCCTTATTTCCAAATACATTAAGATGTATTATATGCGGACCGTCGAATTGTGGAAAAACGAATGTTATGTTAAGTCTTATCACTGACACAAATGGATTGAAATTTGAAAACATATATCTATATTCAAAAACACCGTATCAATCAAAATATATTCTATTAGAGAAAATATTGGAACAAATTCCAACATTGGTTATAATTGTTTCAGTGGCAGTGAAAATATAGTGAAACCTCAAACAGCAAAACCAAACTCACTCATTATATTCGACGATGTTGTATGTGACAAACAAAATATTATTCGCGAATATTTTAGCATGGGTCGACATAGTCTAGTTGATTCATTTTATTTATGTCAAACATACGCCCATATACCGAAACATTTAATTCGAGACAACACAAATTTTCTAATACTCTTCAAACAAGATGACATGAATCTACATCATATAAATTATGTATCTTGAACCTGTTGTTTCATTACATTAGTCATAACATCATCTAGCATAGGTTGCATATTTAGAAGATAAGAGAAATGTAAATTATGTATCTTGAACCTGTTGTTTCAAGACATTAGTCATAACATCATCTAGCATAGGTTGCATATTTAGAAGATAAGAGAAATGTATAAATAGGCTAGTTTAGTGAATAAGCACGCTCTTTGTATCGTAGACTCTGCACGGTCAAGTACTGTGACTCATATGTAACCATATACAAATTATAATAAAGTTATAATATTAATAAAGATTTTAGTATTCTTTTTAAAAAACATAAAATCGAATACTCAAAATTTAATTGGCGCAGTTCGGTAGGATTAATAGCTTCGAAACACAATAAAAAAAAATTGTGTGGTGGATTTTTATCCTTTACCAAGCAAAACCTACAAAAATCTACGAAAACCGGTCGAACAGGACCCATCAGGCCGCAAAGGCACAACGTTCGTCTACAAGATTCACGTACTCCAGAGTGCTGTTCCGAGATCACGTCGACCAATCCACTAGGAAGACTTGCTGTTCCGAAACACGTCACTCATCAGAAGCACTTGCTGTCTCTACTAGACAACACGAAAACTACGAAAAAGAAGCCGCAACAGAAGATGATGTTCACAAGAATCATCATAATCACAATCACGATACAAATGTAAGAATATCTTTATAAGTTTGTAAAACATTTATATTATAATACTCAGGGGTATTTCTAGCTACGACTAGTAATAAAAATACCGAGACCCGGCACAGGTCAATCACACACATAATACAATTTATGTCAGAAAGCGATAGCTCTGAATCAATAGAATCAGACGATTCCTTAACACCGTTACCAACAACTAAATATATCAAAATTAAATTAAAACCTAGTAGATTAAATCGCATAACAATGGCTACCACAACTGTACAAGAAATAGAAATGTATCTCAAAACAATCCCATGTTATAATGGAAATATTAAAACATTAAATAATTTTATAAAACAAGCCACAAAGATTATGGACATTTTTAATACACTAGAACTCACTGCAAATCAGCGAATGTTTGCATTCAGCATGATAAAATTAAAACTCACTGAACAAGCAATAGAAATTACAAGTAATAACGAATTTGCAGAATGGGAAGATTTAAAACTATATCTGACCACAAACTTTGTAGACAAGAGTACATCAGAAACACTGATGATAGAACTCATGGATACGAAATTTTCAAAATCAATAGAACAAACTTTGAAAATAATGCTTGAAAAATATTCACTTTACAAATCAAAAATACACTTAACTAATTATTCACAAGATCAGAAGAACGCAATAATTCATGAAAACCAAAAATTTATAGTAAAAAGATTTATATCTCTACTACCAAATCATGTTAGAGGATCATTCCTTATTAAAAACCCTACAACTTTGGAACAAATAGAATTAATGATTAAAAATGAATTTAACTTTATTAATACGTATAATCAATCACCTATGTTGAGAAACAATGTAGAAAGACCAAAATTTGGCAATGGGCAACCTCCACAAAAGTTCCCATCACAAACATTCTCATCAACATCATTTAATCCCAAACAACCACCTCAATACCAGAGAACTAACCCAAATTTTGCACCTAGACAAAATATAAAAAATTATTATGAGACGAAACGATTTAACCCAAAACCTATGACACAACAAACACGAATCACACAACCAATGTCTACACAAACAATCAGACAAAATAATAACATAGAAGAAGTAGACTTAGACGAAATAGATTTCGATACGGACCAAGAATTTCATAAACAAATAGACGAAGAGTTAAACAACGAAAGATTAGAGAAAGAAAAACAAAAGAAAATCTATGAAGATTCTTTTTTTAGATTTAGAGACACAGATAGAAGCGATACAGTAGTAATGTCTTCTATAACAACGAACTTACCAGCATTAAAAATTAATCCATATGTCATACTGTTCGATACAGGCTCTTCAATAAACTTTATACACCCGGATTTAGTAAAACAATTTAAAGTAAAAACATATAACGAAAAATTAACTTTTAAAACAGTAAACGGAAAATCTAATTGCGATAAATATACAATAATAAAAATTCATAAAAAACCTTTAAAATGTTATGTTTATAAATTTCATAAAACATATAATATATTACTCGGAATAGAAGCATTTAAAATATTAAATATACAACTAAACTTTAAAGACAATAAAGTAAAATTAGACGATAAAATATATAAATTAGAAGAATTAACAAATTTAAAAGCAGAAACAAATAATATACAAATTAGAAATAGTCACTTAGATAATATAGAAAAAAGAGAGTTAGATAAACTAATAAACACATACACAGATCTGTTTCCAAACGAAAACGAAAACCTAACCTGCACTACCACCATAGAACACAAAATTCACGTAACAAATGAAACGCCGGTATACACAAAAAATTACCGACTTCCACAAATTTACGAAAAAGACATCGAAGAACATGTAAAAAAATTATTAGATAATAAAATAATACAAAAATCATTTTCACCCTGGTCATCCCCTATTTGGATCGTACAAAAAAAATTAGACGCTTCAGGAAAACAAAAAACTAGAATGGTAATAGATTTCAGAAAACTAAATTCAGTAACGAAAGATGATAAATACCCAATACCTAACATTGACACGATATTCGATCACATCGGACCCTCCGAATACTTTACAACCCTAGACCTACATTCAGGATTCCACCAGATAAAAATGAATAAAAATGATAGAGAAAAAACAGCTTTTTCCACAAGTTCTGGACACTACGAATACATTAGAATGCCCTTTGGACTTAAAAACGCACCTGCCACATTTCAACGAATGATTAATGAAGCATTAGGCGAATTAATTAATAAAATCTGTTTAGTATATATGGACGACATTATAATATTTGGCAAAAACTTAGAAGAACATTTAAAAAATATAAGACTAGTATTCGAAAAACTACGTCAAGCAAATTTAAAAATACAAATAGACAAGTCAGAATTTTTACAACAAGAAGTTAAATTTTTAGGATATAAAATTAATCAAACCGGACTAACAACAGATGAAAAGAAAATAGAGACAATAAAAAATTTAAATTTACCAAAAACACAAAAAGAAATAAAACAATTCTTAGGAACTTTAGGATGGTATAGACGATTCATACCTAATTACGCAAACTTGACAAAACCTTTTACACAATGTCTAAGAAAAAATGTTAAAATAGATATAGATGATGAAAATTATAAGAACGCATTTGAACAATGTAAAAACACATTAATAAAATCCCCAATATTACAAAACCCAGACTTTAACAAAGAATTTATATTAACTACAGACGCAAGCGACTTTGCAATAGGCGCTATATTAGCACAAAAAACAGACGATAAAGAATTACCTATATGTTATGCCTCTAAATCTTTAAATAAAGCGGAACAGAATTACAGTACAATAGAAAAAGAACTAAAAGCAATAGTATGGGCAGTTAGAAATTTTAGACCATATATTTACGGACGGAAGTTCACCATAAAAACAGATCATAAACCTTTAATCTGGTTATTCAACATGAAAAACCCGAATCAAAAACTAATTAGATGGAAAATAGAATTGAGTGAATATAACTTTGAGATAAATTATTTACAAGGTAAAGAGAATGTTGTTGCAGACCTACTATCCAGACAGAAACCCAAATTTAAATTAAATAATTTAATAGGAGACGTATTAGAACAAAATCCCATCGCACACTGTATATCAAAAAACTGCGAAATGTCACGAGGTCTGGCGGAACAAATAAATTTAAAATATGAGTGCAAAGACTTTTGCAAAGAACGAAATAATAAATATCATTATTCAAAAAATAAATAATAAAATAATATTTCACCTAATTACAAAAATAAATCATTTTGATAAACCATTATTAAAAAATTTGGACAAACCTTTAAAAGAATTAAGAGATTACATGATTATAAATGAACTACCTATAATAAACATCCCAAAATTAGGATGCGGTTTAGACAAATTAGAATGGGAAAAAGTAAGAGAAAAGATAAATAAAATATTTGAAGATACTAATATAGAAATAAACGTTTTCACATTACCCGACGTTAACCATAACGAAACAGAAAACAGTAGCGAACAAAATAATATAGATCAAGAAGAAGATAACCAAACGGTACACAGCGCAAATGAGAATCCCATAGCAGGAATAAAATATTTAGATGAGAGAATTAATATAGCGGATAATCAAATAATAATTTATAAAGTAGACAGGGATACTGAAATAAAAATAGAAAAATATTTTGACAATAAAAAACAAAGACTTATTTGTAAATTTAATAAAGTAACTTTTAAACAAGATGTTATAGATTTTATAAAAACTTATCTAACCCCAAAAATTAGATATTTAGCCTTATTTCAAAAAGATTTATATAAAGAAGTTTCAAAAATATTACAAGAAAATTTCCAACCAAATTCGATAAATATCATAGCGTGTACAAAATTAGTAAACAACGTAGAAAATAACGAGGAACAATTAGAAATTATACATGACTTTCACACAGGCCTTACAAATCATAGAGGAATTTTAGCCACCATAAGAGAATTAAAAGAAAAATATTATTGGCCAAACATGAATAAAGACATTCAAGAATATATAAACTACTGTGAAACGTGCAGATGTAATAAATATGAAAGAAAACCTATAAAAATAACCGACAATCTTACAATAACACCAAGCACACCATTTGAAATGATAAACATAGACTTGTTATCACTAAATAAAGAACCTTACTTGACGATATTAGATCAGTTCTCCAAGCACGCACAGATTATCAAAGTCGAAAATAAGAGCGCAAAACAAATAACAGATAAATTAAGAATATACTTTGAAACATACAAAATACCTAAAGAAATAATAATGGACAATGGTACAGAATTTAATAACACATTAATGAAAGATCTCTTAAGTAAAAAGAAAATTAAAATTACATATAACTTGTGTTAATAACCCTAAAAGTAATGCAGTGGAAAGACTTCACTCAACATTAATAGAACAATTGAGAATATTACACTCAAGACCAGACACTAAAAACATAGCAATGTCAGAAAAAATACGAATGGCTACATTAGCGTATAATAATACAAAACATAGTACAACACAACTCAGTCCAGTTGAAATACTTTTCGGAATATCAAATGAAAACATTTTTATAAAAACAGACCAATCCAAATTAAGAGAAAATTATGAAGAACAACAAAGGAAAATTAAGCATATTATAAAAGATAGAATAGAAAGAGAAAAATTAAAACGAAATACAGAAAATGACAATCCTTTAGAATTAACAGATAAAGTATATGTTAAACAGAATCCTAGAATTATTCATAAACTAAAGAAACCAATATACAGAAAATATTCAGTAAAAAATTATAACCCTTTATTAGGAAAAATTAAAATATTAGATAAAAAGAACAGAAGTAAAAATATAAAAATAAATCAACTAAAAATTAAATAAAAATTTCAGATGTCAAGAACAAATTCAAGATATCTCGAACAATAATGAATTTAAATGAATTAACAAAACAAATAGAAACAAGTTTAACCTTTTGCTCATTACACAAACTAGACGTTAGTATAATATCTTATGAAAATTTAAAACAAACTACACAAAATAACGACATTTGGAATTTAAACGAACTAATAGAAACCCATTGTAAATACTATAACGGAGAAATATACTTTATAATATCAATACCAACCTTCTCCCAAGAATCCTTCAAATTAAACCAGTTTACCCCATTACCAATGATTCAGAATGATAGATTCATAATAATGAGTGAACCTCAACAATTATATTTCACACAAGATAAGACTTATAAAATAAGCGAATGTAGTTATATTAAGAATAAATACTTGTGTATTACACAATTTATAGAAATAAGTAAATGTATGGGAAATATACTAGATAAGCAGAAGGATGATGATTGCAAATACCATAATATTGAGAAAAAGAATACTTTTGAATTAATTCAAAATACAAATGAACTAATTATGATTAGTCCAAATAAGCAAGAAATTCAAATGAACTGTAACGAAATAAAAATAAAAAGAAATATTCAAGGAATCTATAAGATAAAAATTAACCAAGAATGTCAAATAAATAATTTCACATTTAAAAGAATTCTACAAAAATATAAAGAAATTGAATTTAAAACATTTGAGAAGGAATTAATAAGTTCAAAATTTAATGATACTAAATTACAGAATATCTCCGATATTATATTAAATGAACCGAAAATTATAAAAATAAAAGAAATCAAAATTGAAAATAGCAGTCATCACTCTTATATAATATATGTTATAATATTTATATTAATAAGTTGTTATATTTTAAGAAAATATGTATTACCTAAAATAAAATTGTATAGAAATGAAAGAAAATTAAGAAAGGTAAAAACAGTAAGAAAAAAGCTAAGTGAACTAGCTATGCAAGAACAAATATAATGAAAAAACTAAAAGGGGAGGAATTATGTATCTTGAACCTGTTGTTTCATTACATTAGTCATAACATCATCTAGCATAGGTTGCATATTTAGAAGATAAGAGAAATGTAAATTATGTATCTTGAACCTGTTGTTTCAAGACATTAGTCATAACATCATCTAGCATAGGTTGCATATTTAGAAGATAAGAGAAATGTATAAATAGGCTAGTTTAGTGAATAAGCACGCTCTTTGTATCGTAGACTCTGCACGGTCAAGTACTGTGACTCATATGTAACCATATACAAATTATAATAAAGTTATAATATTAATAAAGATTTTAGTATTCTTTTTAAAAAACATAAAATCGAATACTCAAAATTTAATTTATATATAATGATCATGTCAATACAGATATGACATTTCAAAAATTTAAGGATTTATGTTCTCTTTGTTGGAAAGATAATAATTACGATATTGTAGTAATAAGCAAGGATGAGAACTTAAATAAGGGTCGATACCGCAAAGGTTTTGACTCATACATAAGTGTGAATCATTAGTATATTTTTTAGTATCACTGCGGAGCTATAACACGAGTAGAGAGAGAGAGAGAGAGAGAGAAAGAGAGCAAAATGAAGAAAAATAAGAAGAATATAAAAAATACAGGTCAACATAGTAAATTAAAATTACCTAACAATGAGAAACTCATCCTGGATATAGAGAAAACAGCTAACAACATCCGGCGTAAATACAACAATATAAAACGAAATAAAGTCAGTACGAACAATGCTTTAATGCAACGATTTAAGCCAATTCTGGATCCATTAAACAGCGTCATTGCTAAAATGGAGCCTGCTGTTGTTGTGGATAGTAATAAAGTAAAAAATGAAGAAATCAAAAAATTTTCGCCACCCTTTGACGTCTTACGTCAGTCAGCAACTGGCCAAGAAACTATTGAACAATATCTACATGATTATGTCGGCCCAATTATGAGAGATTATATAAAACAATTAATTTATACCAACGGTAAAAACAGACAATTAGATCTGAGATATGGAATCAGACGTATTGGTGACAATTTTAAAATAGGTGATGCATACATTTCGTTGAACAATAATAATGACATTATCACTATACATGACAAAGAATATAAAGTTACACCAGGGCTTGCACAGCTGTTGTTTCTTGCTAATCCAGTGGATTTTACTCAAGATGACTTGGTTATTTATAAAAATATAATTATAAATACAAATGCAACCAAATCTAATTATTTACCGTTTGGTAAAATTGTGAAGAATAACAAGTATAAGAGAATAATAGAATCACAGTCAGCGGTAACTGGTAGCGGAGGGAGTAATTTGCTATCTGCTTCTAACAATTCTCTTGAATATAAATATTGGAACGATATTAATGAGTTAGTAGATCGTTTATATTTACTTTATTCCGCACGGGCAAGTGGACACACAGGCCTAAACAACGAAATTGCAGCCATCGAAGAAGAATTAAGGGAAGAGAATATTATTGAATAAAAACTCATTCATATCATGTCTATTGATAAGTTTGGACGTTATTTAAATTCAAGTACATCATTCGTCGCCGGGGGCGGCGGAGGTGGTGGTGGTGGCGGCGGTAAACTTCCATTTTCATTGAGCTATGATGGTAACATTAATTTCAAAAATAAACGTTTGTTTAATGTTGACCTTCCACGCTCGGATACAGATGTGACTACCAAAAAGTATGTTGACATTTTAATCAAAACATTGAGTCATCAGCTAACAGAAGATTTGAGAACAGTTCGAGATAGTGTTGCTATTTTAATTCAGAAGTTAGAACATGAGACACGAGAAGTAATTAAAAAAATTACTATAGTCGAGGATAGTCAATCTATGAAGAATATAGAATTAGCTGCACTAATTACTGAACAATTTGACAATAAACTTAAGTATGTAAATAAGGAGATACAAGAATTTCGTACAGTTGCAAGAGATCTTGCGGCTCTAAAAGAACAAATGGCTTATTTTATAAGTACACAAGACACATCATAATGAAAAGTGACAATATTAAAAAATCACTGACTAACGAACTACATAGGCCTGCCCGTCGCCATTTTCCACGACGTCAAGTTATACTACAAGGTTTTGACAATTTGTGGCAGGCGGATTTAGTGGACATGACAGCGTACGCTAGTTTCAATAACAACTGCAAATTTTTGCTCACAGTTATAGATGCATATTCTAAATATGCGTGGGCTGTACCCGTTACAACGAAATCTGGGTTGGAAGTTACCGCAGCAATGAATACAATTTTTAGCAACGGACATCGAAAACCACGAAATTTACAAACAGACGACGGGAAAGAATTTTTCAATCAGCATTTTAAGAAATTAATGCAAAAACACGACATTAATCACTATTCAACGTTTTCACATTTGAAAGCTAGCATTGTAGAACGATGGAATCGAACACTAAAGGAAAAAATGTGGCGTGAATTCAGTTTTCAAGGATCGTATAAATGGCTAAATATTATAAAGCGTATTGTGAAAGAATATAATAATTCTAAACATCGCACTATACAAATGAAGCCTATTACTGTTATGCCATCAACACATATAGCAGCATACAGAAAAAATGCAAATATTATTTTAAGTCGACTGAAGCCGGCACTGTTTAAAATGGGCGATCAAGTACGTATCAGTAAATATAAACATACATTTGAGAAAGGATACACGCCAAATTGGACAACAGAAGTATTTAAAGTGGCCAGTGTTAAGCACACAATACCAGTAACTTATATATTAGAAGACTTGCAAGGAAATCCCGTTGAAGGTGGTTTCTATCAAGAAGAACTGCAGAAAACAAAATATCCCGACAGCTATCTTGTGGAGAAAATTCTGAAACGTCGAAAGAATGAGTACTTTGTTAAATGGCTAGGATTTGATCATCAGTTTAATTCTTGGATACCAAAAGAAAACTTTTTATAAATAGAAATTATTATGTACGTTTGTTTTGTATGAAGAAAAAATACAATATTATATGTGAAATCTTTTTTATAAAATATAAGTGTTTAATAATGTACAATTTTATAATGTTCTGTTCAATAAAAAATATACTTTTATGTTAATTCTACAAACGTAGTTTCTCTTGTATATCAAGTATCATTCATTACACTAAAAAAAAACAATAAACGATAACGAGCACAAACCAAATATTACTTATATATATACACACACCGCTGCATTCAGTGGCGGCACACTTAAAGGTAATCTCTTTTTTATTATTATTATTATTAACTCTTATAACGCATTCTATTCATCAAATATCCCACCACCCCCGTCACGAGATCTGCAAATGCGAGATCAACATTGCCAATTCACTATACAATACTAACTTACAAGATCTATCAATAGAGCCCACCGCGAACACGGCGCACGTCTATGGCAGTTGTTTAGAGTGGACGAAGAGGCAGATATCTTTGTCATACACGAGGGATTCCGTCTTTGTCTTTGCCTTGCCTTTAATTTTTACGAAAGACTTGGGCTCTAGACTAGAATATATATATTTATTATGTCCATTATAGTTTAATTTTGTTATAAATAAATTTTCTTCTGATATTACAATTAAATAAATAAACTGTTTACTTGCCTACTTAATTATGAATGTTTTATAAAATATAAATATTTTCTCCTACAGGTCCAACGTCAAACGTTGACATTTTATCTGTCACAACGTCAAACGTTGATGTTTTGACAGATAAAACGTCAAGCATTTATTTATTTTTTTGTTCAATTCCATGGCTATCAATATTTTTAACGCTATTTTCGACATTTTCATATTTAATTCCTGTCGTTACAAAGCACGTAAAAGTAATTTGATGCCCTAATATTTTTATTTGACGCGTTTTTGCTTAAAATAATTAGGGAAGCAGGAAATTAAAAAAAACTGATTGCCCATGTTAAATTCCTATGACCGGCCGAGCGAGTCACCACCCTGTATATATATATATATATATATTTCTGTAATTTGTGCAAAATTGATTAAAAATCTTATTTGCTTTAAATTTTGAGTATAAAGAAGAAAAGCTCTGTGTTCGCTAGTTACAATATAGCGCATTTATTTGAACATTCCAACTTTAACCGAAAGTCTATTTTCGTATTTCATTGATTAAATTGTAGGGACTATATTTGAATAGTTTTGACATTTGACATTAGAATTGTTAAAATTGAAACTTATTTCGAATACATTTTAAGTAATTTTTAATACATAATTTTTATTTTATTTTTGATTAAATAAGTAACAGTATATATTTCGATGGAGATTTAATTAACGAGAAATTCAATGATTGTAATTTTTTTTACAAATGAGAGAAGACAAGACTTACCCTTAGTTAAGTCCCTGTTCATACCGCCTTTGCTCTAAAGACATATTATGATAACATCAAAAAGAAAACAATGCAAAATGTAGCAAAAGAGAATAGAAAGTATAAAAACTGGCGACGGACAACCATCTCAAGACACGAATATAGACAAATCTTGCTTCATCGCTAAAGAATCTATGACAGTAGTTGGTTTATCAAATAAGTTTGACGATGATAAGAATAATAATGCATTTGTAGTTAAAGATAGAGTACAGGTACCAGAAGCTGAAACTTTTGCGCATGTATCAAGTAATATATCAGAAGTAGTACACCTAGGATATTTATTTTTAAAAGTTATATTTATTTATTTTATTTATTACGATACAGGAGAACAAACAGTCATAATCTGGTCAATAATATGTTCTCACGAATTATAAAAGCGAATACAAAATAAATCAGACTAAAGGTACCAAAAATTATATGAGATTACTTGTATTAAGTTACAAAAAATATGTGAACCAACAATTAAAGCTTGAAAATAGTTTACGGTTTATACAATAATAACAATTTATGATGCTACATGGAATCAATTATTCAGCTTTTATATTTAATGATTGAAAGGGAGAATATATCAACGTATTCAAATTATGAGTTATAGGTCAACATCACTCTATTAATGAGTGAGTTACGATAATTGTTAGTGCGAGTATGCGGTACAATAAATAAATTATGTGATCTAGAGTGAAAGTAACTAACGTAGAAATGCAAATATTCAATGTAAGAATTAGTGTATAAGAGGTTACTGAATGTTTTATAAAAGAACATATCTATGAGCATTCTTCTATTTTATAATGATAGTATATTGAAAATATGTAATATGATATTAAATAGTTCATTTTTTAATTTGCTTACTACTAAAGCTTCAAATATTTTACCAAACGTTGACAATAATGATATCGGCCTACAGTTAGTAATTTCGTTTCTATGCCCAGATTTGTAGCCGAAGTTATATGTGAAATTTTCCATTTAGTCGGTAAAATTCCGGATTGTATTGATGGTTTAAATAAAATTAATTAATTAAATTAAACAAGATAATTAGCACAACTTCTTATGAATATTACAGGAATTTGATCAGTTCATTATCCTTTTGAACTGTTTAATGTTTTTAAATAATTTATAACATCATCCTGCTGTATGATAACTGAACTTATATTTATTTCAGTATTTGAGTAATTAAAGTTTGTACAGGTGACTGGTTGAGTGTTATTATCGTTAATAAATACAGATTTAATGAAATCTGCAAAAGCATTACGTATATCAGAACCTGTTTGAGCTTCAATGTTATTATGCTTTACAATATTGGGAATTCCGGTATTTTTGTATATGACCAAAAAACATTTTGAATCACAGTAATTTTTTTTCGATACTATTTACAATTTAAAATAATTTTTAATTTTAGTTTTTACCCTATTCCTTAGCAGGGAAGAGGAATTGTAATCATAGTGAATAATAATAATTACGTAATTTTTTTACAATCTATATACTGAATCAGAAAGAAAACAATTTGATTTTCAAATAATTAAAATTAATTATATTTGGTAAAACGTACCCTTATTACAATAATGTATTGTTAAATTAAAACGAAAATGCGAAAGCTAAAGAAATATAAAATAAAGCAAAATTACGTAATCAGGAAACAAAAGAATGATCTTTATAAATACTGATTGTCTAATAAATGCGCGGCGCATGCGTGCACAGCAGCCAGCTATGTCCGCGGTAGAGAATATTCTGTCATGCGCACTGGAAATTTGATTTATACTATGCTATAAGTTTCGAAAGCCTTGTCTTATATAGAAACTTTTGTTCAACTCAATACAATGACTCAAAGTCTTTGAGTATTACTAATTTACCTTACATAGTAAATACAGGTACATCTGGTACATTATTTAAAAAATACAGAAAAAGCAATTATTATTAACTATCTTGGTACCGTCTATTTCTTTGATATCTTAAACACGTGTATAATTTATATTGTATACTTTTGAAGAATGTTTTGTCAAATTTTAATATTGTGCTCATAGTAGGCTATAGCACTTCTAAATAAGTATTTTATATCTCTATTTGACGATATGAAACACAAGCTCAATAAAATTTAAATAACGTGAGAAATTACATAATAATTATTCTTTGACAGTTTTCTATGGATAATATTTAAGAAAATTGATAAAGTTATTATAATACTAATCAAGATATGTTAATAATAATAACCTTACTTAATTACAAATTTAACATGAATTTCAGAAACAAAAAGCAATTACAATAAATTTTTAAATTGCGTGATATTAGTTTATTCGATTAAAATTATTGATATTTTATTAAGAAATATTAATTATAATGATTTCATCAAGTTTTGTAAATAAAATGAATAGATAACTACTGAAAAATAGTAGTTAGGTAACATCTTAAGTTATTTCAATTTTAATGTACAAGTTAAAATTTATAGGTCCAACCAAAAAGATTATATGTAAAAAAATTACATTTTTGCTTGCATCTAGTCATCTATGCAATTTTATAGGTAAACAAAGAATGTCTAAATAATAATAAACTCAACTCAACATTCAATTATTTTATATTGATAATACCTACGTCACACTTAATTATTTGAATAGCTGAATGTGAAATATAAAAACAATTCGAATTTGCAGCTTTGACATTTGGTTGACAAAATGATAAACGTTTTGCTTGAAGTGATCTCAAGATTCCTTTACGAGAAAATCTATTTACAGATCTACTAACAGAATTGCCATATTTGTAAATTTGTAAAGGGGTTATACTTATAAACTGTAAGCTATAAATTTACTAATTTATAGAATTGTGAACAATATCGACATAAGTTACATGGTTCTTTCAGCATCCAAAATGTATAAAAGATTATTTTTTGTGTTGATAAATTACAAAAACAATATTTAAAATATTTTCACTGTGACTGTACATTTCACTTTTGCGCCAAAATATGATATACTGAATACGCGGAGTTAAAGCGCATTCCTGTCGAGGGTTTATTTTCATTTGCGGGCCTATACTATGGTTAACAGAAAAGTAACATTTACATTCACGTACAAATTCTAGCTTCATTGCAAAGTGATATTACCGAGGTTTTCTTTTTTTGCAGACAATTTTGAACCCGGAGAAACCTGTATACATTTGTTGCTCGTGCCATTCAACACTTTGTTCTTTTTCCACGTTCAAGAAACAATGTTTGGACTATTATAGTCGCTTGAACAATTATATAAAAGTATTGGAAGGAAGCAACGACACCCCGGACCAGAGTTACAGTGAATTACAAATCACAGTAATTAATTATGAACAACTGATGTCATTGGAAGAACATCATAACCAGAAAATTGAGTTAATCGATATCAAAGAAGAATCTCTTGCGTCTGAAGACAGCACACACCCAAATTTTTACCAGCAACTTGTGAAGAGCGAATCAGTATCAGATGATATACAAGGTGGCGGTTCAAGTATTTTCAGTGAGGATACCAATGTGTTAGATAAGGAAAACTATCAGAAAACTACAATAGAAGATTACATCGTCGTGCAAGACAAATTGGTTGTCCAGGAAGTTTTTGTTATCAAATTAAATAATCAAAACGAAAATGTGCTGCACTTAGAAGAGAATCATGATTTCAAAATTGCAGCAGAAAGTAATATTGACATCAAGGACGAATTGCTTGCATCTGAATACAGCGCAGACCGAGAACTTATCCAGCAACGTGTCTGTGCACTCAACGAGTCTGTATCTGATGATGAAGATTGCGATTCAAGTAATACTAGTGAGCATAACAATGTATTACATAAAGATGAAACTAATTTCAACACCGACCAGATAGTCAAGAGTTTCAATGTTAAATGTGTAAAGAAGTGTTTACAGATAAACTACCGTTGGATACCCATATGAGAAATCATATTAATGTAGCATCGCGCTAACATCGGAACATCCTGTATGTAAATACAAATTTTTATGGAAATTATAAATGTTTTATTACAAGAAGTAATTAGCGAAAAGTCAAAAACAATATTAGTACTTGGAGCTCGTGGGCAGACGACAATTAGAAAGTAAATTGTTTCGTTGTTTATTTTAATATAAATACGGCGACATTATCGTAAACCAGAGAGTCAACCAGAGAATAGTCAGTAGAGATAGTCAACGAGTCAGCAACCAGTAGAGAGTTCAGAAGATCCACTGCAGAAGACAGTTCAGAAGAGACAGTTCTGACAAGAAGTTCAACCAGTCGTCAACCAGACGTCAGTCAGTCGTCAGTAGCGTCCACAACCGCCATTCGGGGATTTGCCGGTCGTTCGTAGATTTCAACGGTACAACCAGAGTAGAGTAATAATTAAAAGTGAGTTGTTTTGTCATTATTCACATATTCAGGTTAAATAAATACTCTATTATACTCTAAATAACTCTCTTATGAATTCATCACCGCTCAGTCACATCTATCATATTCCAAACACCGCACCCACTATTAATCCCTTAATCCTTCATCCTTCCTTCCTCACTTCCCGTTACAACGGTAACCAACCCGTTACATTGGTGGCAGCTAAAACTCATATTCAGTTCCTGATTACTATTATATAAAACATTAAAAATGCCTGACGAATCCCTAGTTCAAAACAACGCGATCTACGCCGGTATGTACCATACTATCCCCATTTTTGACAACAAGACAACAAATGGCTTACCGAGCTTAGCTAATTTCATTCAACAAGTAGAATCAATAAGTCTGTTAGGAAATTGGACGTCTGAAAACTGTGTGTTAATTGCAAAATTAAGAATTGGCGGTGAAGCAAAATTACAAATTGATCATGATCCGGCGTTTACAACAAACTCATGGGAAACATTTAAAAACGCGCTATTTGAAAAATTCACTCCTCGTCCTTCATATATTACTGTGGTGCAGGAATTAAATCATTGTCGACAAAAGAAAGGAGAGAAAATAGACTCATATAGTTGTAGACTGCGCGTCATTGGAGAAAATTTATACGATCTCTCAAAATCCACTGCTGAAAGACGATTAGGTCAAGAAAGTATAATCGATCAACAGTTACTTGGTCAATTTATACAAGGAATTCTTCCCGAACTTAAACGCGCCGTTTTACAATCGGAACCAAAATTATTAAATGAGGCAATCTCTGTTGCTAAGAAAGCTGAGTTAATTGAAGCATGCATAAATAATTTTGGCCAAGAAGAAATTTTTCGAGTAACTGATTACCGTAATTCACCTTCTAGACCCAGTAATCAAAATGATTTTTGTCAAGGCAATCAGTTTAATTCAAATTTTAATAATAAAATAAAATTAAATTAAAAAACACTAGGTTAGTTTCAAATAATGTAAAGTTTATTTTACAATACGTATTTCGGTCGACTAGACCATCATCAGGTGAACAAGATATGAATGAATTTGTACATTAGAGTAAGACTTATAAATAGTATACACAAGAAGTGGGAGATACATGATTGAAAACAGATGTAAGTACAATTAGTTTGGGAAAAATACATTTATGACCATGGTTGGCAGAAAATAAGATAAGAACAGACCGAAGAGGTAACTATAATTATTTGGATGGAAATTACATTTTAAACCTAGTTGTAAAGAGATTAAAGCGGACGTATTAAAGGTGAACGGTACAAATCTATTTGTTCATTCATAACCGTTAGCTGGTCCTAATGGCAATCTGAATTTCCAAGGATTCTAAGAAATCCAACTTTAATCCCTTTTTACAAATGTGTTTGATTGACAAACTCTTATCAAGTAACTTATGGTTATTGTCAAGACAATGTTTAGCAACATTTGAAGACACATTATTATTTAGTAGCGCTTTCTTATGCTCATTGAATCTAATGCTGAAATTACGACCGGTCTGACCTATGTAAATTGCTTGGCAGTTACTACAGCTAATTTGATAAACTCCACTATTTTGAAAAATGTCTTTCTTAATTATTTTGTTATTTACTAGCAAATTTTTTAAAGTGTATGTTAAAAGGATGAAATAATATTCTCTGAATGAAGTATTTTTTTAATTTTGAGGCTTGTATTGTCTATAAATGGTAGTCTTCTGTAAACAAATTGATGTACTCCTTTAATATTGTTAGTGTTATAAATTAGTTTGTGAATTTTGTTTCTATTGTGGTGTTTTAAAATTTTGTCTACCAAAGTCGTAGGGTAGCCGTTATTAACGGCAATATGTTTGATAATGTCGAATTCTTTGAGGAAATTTTCTTGACTTAATGGTAAATGTGTTAAACGGTAAATGAAACTATGAAACGCTGACATTTTTATATTCATAGGATGATGTGAATCGTACGGAATGACTGTATCTGTATAAGTATTTTTGCGGTAAATTTGATAATCTAATTCGCCGTTATTGTGTGAAATTGTAATATCTAGAAAATTTAACGACTTAAGGGTTTCTTTTTCTAAAGTAAACTGGATATTAACGTTTAAACTATTTAAAATTTTTAGAAAAATGTCTAACTGTCTATCCTGAGCCCGTCCATATACAGAAGACATCATCTACATATCTATACCAGCAGAATATTAGTTTAATTAAAGGATCTGAAGACTTAAATAATAACTTTTCTAAATTATCCATAAAAATGTCCGCTAAAAGAGGGGATAAGGGTGAACCCATCGGGAGACCATCATTTTGTTTATAAAAAACTCCATCAAATTGGAAACAATTCTGATCCAAACAAGTACAAACAAGATCAAACATTTATCTTGCACCTTTAAAATTCATTTCCACTAGATAAGAAAAGATAATGTCTTTAAGCGGGTTAATCGGAATTGAAGTAAACAAGCTCACAACATCAAAGGAGACTAATTTGAACTTTTTTGGTGTCGGATTGGATTTAATTTTATCTATCAGATCAAGGCTATTTTTAACCGTGTGAGATGGTTTAAAGTTTATAAAAGTTGGGAGCAATCTATTAATTTTTCTACAAAGTTTATAAGCTGGGGCATTAACGTAAGAGACTACTGGTCTAATAGGGATATTATTTTTATGTATTTTAGGTAGACCATAGAGTATAGGGGCAGAAGGATTCATTGAAACTAAATTGTGTTTGTCATGAGTACTGAATAAATTATTATCTTTCTTAATTAATGACTTGATTTGTTTGTTATATTCAGATTGCCATTAAGGACCAGCTAACGGTTATGAATGAACAAATAGATTTGTACCGTTCACCTTTAATACGTCCGCTTTAATCTCTTTACAACTAGGTTTAAAATGTAATTTCCATCCAAATAATTATAGTTAGGTACCTCTTCGGTCTGATCTTATCTTATTTTCTTCCAACTATGGTCATAAATGTATTTTTCCCAAACTAATTGTACTTACATCTGTTTTCAATCATGTATCTCCCACTTCTTGTGTCAGACTTCTTGTGTATACTATTTATAAGTCTTACTCTAATGTACAAATTCATTCACATCTTGTTCACCTGATGATGGTCTAGTCGACCGAAATACGTATTGTAAAATAAACTTTACATTATTTGAAACTAACCTAGTGTTTTTTAATTTAATTTTATTATAAAATGTTTCAACGAGAACCGACAGTTAAATCTATCGAATTGTTTAATAATAAAAATTTACAAAGACATTGTTGCCAAAATAATCGCAATTTTAATCAAAACATTCAAAGTAATTATTCTCAGAACAACCAGATAAACCCAAATTCAAATTACATTCATGGTTATAATAATTACAACAGCACAAATAACTGCTGCTGTCAAAATAGAGGCTGCAATAATCAAAACTACGCTCAAAGTTATTTTTCAAATTTAAATAGACAAAATTATAGTCCTATGATGAATAGAAACTTTAATCAGAATCGTAATCAAAATTTAAATCAAAAGTATAGCTCAAATAATAATCGAAATTTTTATCATCATAATTACAATCAAAATTATAATCAGAACCGTAACCAGAATTATAATCAAAATTACAAGCATCGTTTTCCCCCAAATCAAAATCACCATGAACATTTGCAACAATCTAGACGACCAAATAACACTTTAAAATGTTACCTGTGCAATAAAACTGGTCATGTTGCTAAATTTTGTAAATTTAATCAAAATATAAATTATAGAAATGAAAATTCTAACCTCAATCCGACAGCAGAAACATTTCATTTAAACTCCAAAGAGTCGACAGTACAAACCCCGAACGCGTCGACTTAAACGAAATATTTGATACAGTATTAGCATCGGCAGTCACCAACATAAATAACAAAAACATCGTTACTTTTAATATTAATAATAAAAATTTATCTTTTTTAATCGACACCGGTGCTAGTGTATGCCTTATAAAGCATAGTTGTGTAAGGGGTCTTAATATTAAATCATTAGATAAAAATAGGGTAATCATTGGTGTATCAGGGCAAGTACTTCCGGTTGTGGGTAAATTCGATTTATTAATTAATGATTTAGGACAAAAAATGAGTTCATCGTTTGCAGCAACAACCTACCAATTACAACGGATGGTATTTTAGGATTAGATTTCTGTAAAAAATTTCAAGCTTATATTAATTACCGAGACAACACCTTTACAGTGGAAAAAGATCAAATTATCGGAGTGATCCAAACACAAAAAGATGATGTGAAGCAACACAGAACGAAGTCGGCAATTGGCAGAGATGAAAAACTAGAGGATTTACGCAGAAAGGACGAAAATAATATCAAAAAGAAAGTATCAGATATTTATAATGACGAAGATTTTATTGTTAACATAAAAGATATGTTTATAGAAGATGAAGTTGTATGTGAAGATAAAGAAGAAATTGTGAAAAGTGAAGATAGAGTTGTTGATATGATATTTTTGAATGAAGATATAGAGATTCCTGCAAGAAGTGAAGTGGTATGCCTAGGAGAAAGAAAAAAAAACAGAATCAATTGTAATGTGATTATAGAGCCAGTTGAGTTACGTACTCATGGAGTTTGTGCCGCCCGAATTGTTGCAAAAGCTGAAGGTTTAAATGATGAATGTCTCAGATAAACCACTAAAAATAAATAGGAAAACAATTATAGGATATGAACAATTGCTAGTAAAAGATGAGTGTCCATCTACGATAGCTACTTTCAAAATCAATTAAATCTCGATCATCTGTCCAAAGAATCAAAAACTCTAGACTTAGCAAATGGAAACGAAAATAAAATCGACAATAATATACAGCGTAACGTCCAGCGAATTTATTTTCCAAAATTAGAAACACCAGCGCATTTGCGTGACAAAAAAAATGAAGCTACACCGAATATAATAATCAACAAAAAAAATCAAGCACGAAAAAGAAGAATGAGTAACCGACAAACGCAAAGGAAAACCACACACCCATATCACACTCGAAGCGCGAGACCACCGCCTGAACCGCCCGACAAATAATTGTTATTTTACATTTATTTTTACTTTTAATGAATTTAGGTATTTTTTGTTATGTTTTTATTCACATGTACTTTTGTTTAGTTTAAAGGAAAATGTGGATTGTTATTTTCATATTGTTGGGTGCGGACCTCGCAACTTCCTCCGGCAATCTGGACGAGGGGACCGTGTTCCTAAGGGAGGAAGAGATTTTATTAACAGGGGATCGGTGGATAATTACCACCGACATAAATCTAGGCGTGTACTGGAATGTATTAGTAAACCTACTGCAAGTGGAATAATTCAAATTTTCTGATTTATTGTCAACAGTTGTTTTTTTTGAATGCGTATAAATACGTTTTTTCCAAATTTAAGGAATTATTACTTAAACTTTTTAACTCTTTACGGATTCCAGGGTCTAGTAACATTTTGCGTGACCAAAGGAAATTGGCATTCCTATCCGCTGGTAGCCAACTAGTGTTTTAATTTAGTCACATGATTAATGGTTACTTCAGAAAGGTTTATTATTTAAGGATATTTACTCATTCTTGTGAAAAAGTTAAAACATTGGGATAGTTTAAGATTTTAATTAGATTTATTTAAAAATATATATGTATAAATTTTCAATTGTTATGTAAAGTATAAAAATGTTGTATCTAAAGTTGGAAACTACGACCGACATAAGAATTTCCCATGATCTTATATAACAAATTTTATTTTAAAGATAAGAAAGGAGACTACCAGGATTTTCCGTATGTTTTGGCGTCGCTGCTACAGATTCACTTATGTTACGATACTACACGCGAAGAGATTAGCCATGATAGCATAATTATCCGACGACAAAAGTGGTGAAAGACCTGCAGGACCTTGTCATCTGGGCAACAACGCCAACCATGACACCAAAAGTTCCATGCCAGCGTTCCAGTCTACTGTCATCCAAAGTCTGAATGAATCCGGAAAGTCAGAAAAGGCTAAAGGAACACCGTCGCAGTAGAGATCAGCAGAGTCGGATGAAACTACTTCATCGCAGTACCAAGTAGTATCGTAAGCAGGGTGGAGTTGTAGCATCGCGCTAACATCGGAACATCCTGTATGTAAATACAAATTTTTATGGAAATTTTAAATGTTTTATTACAAGAAGTAATTAGCGAAAAGTCAAAAACAATATTAGTACTTGGAGCTCGTGGGCAGACGACAATTAGAAAGTAAATTGTTTCGTTTTTTATTTTAATATAAATACGGCGACATTATCGTAAACCAGAGAGTCAACCAGAGAATAGTCAGTAGAGATAGTCAACGAGTCAGCAACCAGTAGAGAGTTCAGAAGATCCACTGCAGAAGACAGTTCAGAAGAGACAGTTCAGACAAGAAGTTCAACCAGTCGTCAACCAGACGTCAGTCAGTCGTCAGTAGCGTCCACAACCGCCATTCGGGGATTTGCCTGTCGTTCGTAGATTTCAACGGTACAACCAGAGTAGAGTAACAATTAAAAGTGAGTTGTTTTGTCATTATTCACATATTCAGGTTAAATAAATACTCTATTATACTCTAAATAACTCTCTTATTAATTCATCACCGCTCAGTCACATCTATCATATTCCAAACACCGCACCCACTATTATTCCCTTAATCCTTCATCCTTCCTTCCTCACTTCCCGTTACAACGGTAACCAACCCGTTACATTAACAATATAGCGGGTTTGGAATGTTTAATTTGTAATAAAAAAATGAGGAGAACTAAACACTTGCAAGAACATATGAAATATCATTTAGGTATTAACGATTATGAATGTTTAATTTGCGAAAAGAAATTAACACAAAGCGCTAGTTTGAAAATTCATATGAAAGTACATGAAGGTAGAAAAGGTTATGAATGTTCAATTTGCAAAAAGAAATTTACACAAAGCGGTTATTTGAAAATGCATATAAAAATACATGATGGTAGAAGGTAGAATAGAATATAAATATAACTTAGTAACGAATTATTTCCGAAGCTTGTTCACGTACTGATGTACATTTACTAATTAATTTTAATATGTACCCGGACTATGTATGTTTATTGCCACGATGCCGTCCTTCGTATTTCAGGGCTTATGTCCTCTTTTTATTGTAATTATATTTGTTTTCTTCCAATTTGTTTTATGCATGTCTGCGTAGTTTTTCTCTTTCTTCCTTAAATTATCTTCGAATATCCTCTTCTGCAATTTTAATAGTTTTAAATTAAAATGGTAATATAATACTAAATAGATTTATATCAAACTATATGTACCACTCCAACTACTTCCTGCCCATCCCAAAGACCTTTTTCTAATTTATGCCAATAAAATATACTTGCATAAGTAAGGTCGCAAAAATTATGCACTGTTAACTGTCGTATCGAAAAGATCTTTGGATCTTGCTTCAGTAGTTGATTAATTTATAAATCGAAACAAAACTAGATATCAATTTACCTTATAGGTACGTACTGTAAGTTGATATTTATTTATTTCGTTTCCTGTTTAAATTATGAATACTCTTTTTGTGATTTTAGTTGTAATAGGTACGGCTACGTATCCTATTTCTTTGTTTTTTGTGTGTATACTTTGCAACCAAATGCTGACGATGAATAATATAATGTACAGCGAGTACATTTGGTACTGCTTGTTTCAAATGCGATATGAAGCCCTTATGACGCCCTGTCATTGCTGGAGCACCATCAGTAGCAGCAGACAAAATATTGCAAATAGGAATTGCTTTGTCTTGAAAATACTTTTGCATGGTATTAAATATAAATTCTTCGTTTGTATCAGATTCAAAATTTTTAGCAAATAATAACTCTTGATGAATTTTTTCTTTGTTTATAAATCTGTAACAAAGCGGTAAGTATCGCGGCTGATGCGTTTCATCATACACATTCATAATTGTTATTAGCTGATGAGTTGTAGACTAAATTATTATTGTTGATTTAGAATGAACATATTTCTAGCTTCAATTACTTAGAATTAATTGTTATTTTAATTGATAATTTCCAATAATATAGATTGACTTTTGCTTATTCAGCATCTGCGGTAGGTCTTTGTTCTGCTGACAAGATGATGCAAATTATATTCCTTGTAGAAGGAATTGACACGTAGTCATTGATAAAGTCGGGAATTTACACCTAATACATCTCCCCGTAAGTTACTCAGTACCCTTCTGGTTGCTCCGGGCTTAGGCAGTTCACTCTAGGTCTTTAGATGAACCTGGTCGGTAATTGATAATCACTTGTGAAAGCTAGAAATGCTTTAGTGATTAAGTTCAACTCATCGTCTCAAACTAATTTGGTTTATAGTTTGTTGAACTTATGTTATAAGTTCAGGAGTAATTAAATTATATTGCTATCATTTAATTACGAGCAAGTGCTCAAATTCTGTGTTTGTTTGTTCTGTGTTGTGTAAACCATTTGTCATGTTTTTATAATAAATAGTGTTAAACTCAATATAAGATTGGTTGTGATTCTTGGGGAAAGTGTACCTATCCAAACTACCCTAGTGTTGTGTGTGTGTGTGTCATTCAGATGACTTCGAGACCCACCAGCCGCCGATGACTCCTGAGCAGCCTGGCATCATCTACAGCTGTTAAGGTTGGTTGAAGTTAAAGTACATTTCCATTATTGTTAATATCCGATATCCCTTCGTCTGTCATTTTCTAGATTGTCCGTTCAAAACGTTAGAACTATTATTGGGAGTGTTCTCTCTAATATTACTTAGGCTCCGCACGAATTAAAGCCGTTGGGCTCTGTTTTTCGCGTGTTACTGCCAAAGTGGCTTTTATACAGCCACATACATTGGCCACTATTACAAGTGGCACAGTCTGGTAGGATACGGCCGTTGAACAGAAAGGTAAATTCTTGTAAATTTAATTTCTGCCGTATAAAAACAACTTACGTTCTCGCTCGTTTTGTTTTTAGTATTTAGGTGTCAGTATTAAGATAACACCTTGGCGCAGTCATATTGGTTTTAAATGCTTTGAGTAGTTAAAAAGTAAAGTTTTTAAAGATTTTAGAAATAACGTTTTAAAATGCCAGACGTTCAAACAGCTACGAACACATCGGTTGTGACGGTAGTCACAATGACAACGAATACAGCTACAACAAGTGTAAGCACTTATATAGTACGACAACTGCTCAGGGGCGGATCCAGACTTCGAATTAAGGGGGGTCATGAAGTTAATTTTGTCTGGGGGTGGGGGAGGTTATTGCCCATCTTCTAAATCACATTGTATAACATTAAATCATCTTTAGAATATACTTAGATAACAAAATCAATTCGTCGTTTGCTTTTTGCAAATTTAGTGATGATTTTATCGACGTCAATCTGGCAATAGGCTCACATCCGCTGAAACACAGTGCTAACGGAATTGGCTGAACTCAGAATCATGAAGGCGGTATCGATTGTCTGCTGTTAACTAACAATATGTTTTAGATGTAGGAGAATGTGTAGCTTTAAGCAAAATTACTTTTCTGTAAACAAGTATAAACGTGGTAAAGAAAAGTAATTATTTTTTCACCTAAAAAATTTCCCCTAAGAACGCCAACACTCACTTAATCTCAATTACAGTGGGTCTGCATTCAACGAGCCGTAATATGATAGTTCATATAATATACAAATATACAAAAAGACTTATCGCTTTAAAAATTAGTTCCAATTCTTTCTTTCACAAAAAAAGAAGAAATGAGTATAAAAAGTTATTATAAATAATTTATTATATTCAACCATGCACAATGTAAGATACTTTTTTAGCAGGTATTTTATTATTTGATCAATCGTAAACGTAAAAGTTAGTAATTTATTATCAATCAACCAATGAAATAATTAATGATTCTAATCAAAAACTAGTCAGAAAACAGATACGCGCTCGACAAACGAGCTGTATACTCTACCGAAACTAGACTGAGATGACGACACAGCGGCTATATTTATGCACTTAAGATTACTATAACATTATAATAAATAATGATAGAAAAAAGTTATAAAGACTAACAATTTGTATCATGTTTGAAAAAATTTCGACAATAAGTTACTTATACCATTAAGGCCCGGTTTTTCCATCTTCTGATAAAGTTTTGGTTTACTAACTACTAGTTATGTTTATTCCGCTTCGCTAACAGAAGAACAGCATTTTTGAGTTGTTCAATACTTATTTATTCTATAGTTAGTTAACAGAAGGTTAGCTATCAGAGAGTTAAAATATGAGTAATTTTTATGAGGGTGGTTGCCCTAACTGTCATAATTTGAGGAAATTGCGTAAAGAATCTTGTTTTCAGTGTGTTGATTTAGTTTAGTGTATGGTCTGTAATTTTGTTATCCTTTCCATATTTCATAAATATTTTTAAAAATGAGTGATAATAACAAGAAAGGAAGATCTCTTTGTAACAAATGTAACATTTCAAGTTAGTTTAATTTTTCCTTACGTTTTTGATGATGAAAAATTATGACTAATCTATAATTATTGTCTCTGTGAATTTTTAAAATGTCATTGTGAGAATGACAGCCACAATGTTTGTTTAATTTCTCACTACTATATCCATGGCAACCAAAATCCATTTCCGGTAAAAATCTGTAAAATTGCATTTATTCAACACAATTTTGCTCAATGTTTTTCATATAAAGAATTATTTTTTGATATGTTTATATGAAAAAGGGTAGAAGAGAATTCGAATATATATATAGATATATATATATATATATATATATATATATATATATATATATATATATATATATATATATATATATATATATATAATATTATTCATTATTATTATTAATTACAAACCTGTTATAAGTTGTATGAACTTTCAAGAGAACACACACAAGTAAAAAAATTTCAATATTTCGCACTACTTCGTGTTTACATTCGTGTGCATTCGGTTAAATATTCCGCTGGTAACTCTTCTAACTATATATATTATAGTAGTTGAAGCCTCTGTTAGCTAACTTGCCGGTAGCTCATATTTATTCCGCTGGTAATTTTTAACCACACATGGAACAACAGAAATTGAACTTAACAGAAGAATAAATTTAAACCCAATATATAACTGAAAGTGGAACAACCGGCTCTAAAAGTCCTACAACGAAAAGTAAGAAGAATTATGACAGGGGTAATTCTAAGAAACAGATTAATAACTGAAGAACTAAGAAGAATAAAAAGAGAAGTAGAAAAAGTAATAAAGAAATCCAAATGGCGATGGACACGACATGAGGCGCAACTAATTGACGATAGGTAAACAAGAATAATCACAACTGTTTACCAACAGATAGAAGACGAAGGTCAAAATTATAATAAAGCGGAAAGTCCTTGTCAATATGGACATATAGAAATTATATTTTTATTATTCTTATTATTTGTCAATAACAGAAATGTTAGATGGAAACTATATCTTCGACAATATTTATCTTGCCTCCATATATCTACAGTTTCAATAATACTGAGAACTTTATACAGTACGTATTTACGAACGTCAAGACAAAATATAACAAATTCTGTTTTAAAATATGTTTATATTTATTTTTTAAATGACATAAAATTTTTGCATCGTCTACTAAAAGCACATATACGAGTAGATTGAAAACCATCCCTCAATTTTAATATACTAGAACTCAAAAATTTTATCTTCTTCTGCTTTTGATGTTGCGATACTTGAACTTTTTGAATTTTGTTTACACTTGATAATTTGTATAATACGGTAATAACATTGTTGTATTTTTTTATTCGTATTGTTTGTCCATTTAAATTTTTCATAGTTTCACATGCAACAGCCAGATCATTTGTATCAAGTGAAGATGAAGCAACTATAAATTTAATGTGGCTTAAATTTGGAAATATTGTATCTTGTTTATCCATGAATAAAATAATCCCAAACTTTAATCCCCCAGGAACGCGAAATATGTCCAGATATGGTTCTAGAATTTCGAAGTACCAATTTTGAAAAAATGGTTTATTAATATTAAATGGTAATGTAAATGGCAAGGGATGTAATAATTTTGATATCTGTTGTCCGAAGACATTTCGAGATTGAGTTGCGACGTAGAACTTGGAAATTTTTGCAAAGGAGCCGTTTTCAACCAAACATTGTTTCTTGTACTGGGCAATTTCTTGTTGTTTGTTAATCTCTACAAATAATATTAATTTTATGTATCTCGAATCATAGGTAATGAAAATTCCTAATATGTCAGATATGATGAAACAAAATGGGGTAGATGGCTCAGTGGTAACGTGTCGGCCTGTGGATCTTGAGAACCCTGGTTCAATCCCCACAGACGACAAACAATTTTCACCAATTTAAATTTACCCCTGTGGCTCCCCCTCCACTAATAACTTTGGGGGCCGTGATTTGACGGCTGGTAACCGCACTTCACGCGAATAAAATATATCACTTACCGAGATCTGCTTAGGCAGAGTGCCACATCCAGTAATGGGTAAAAGGCGTGATGATATATTTATTTATTTTTATATATGAAACAAAATATTGTGTGTTTTAACCACAGTATTTTTCTCAGACAAAGGCTCTTTTTAATGTTAACAGTGATAAGTACTATAATATCGTGCAGCTCCGACCTATCTCTGGCGATAATTAAAAAAAAAATTATTATATTTAATAAAAAAATACTTTGATGAACAGCCTTCGCAGCAATTGAAGTGTACGCTGACAAATTGTTGAAACATTTTAAAATATTAGGCAAAGGAACTTCTCAATTGCGACGCTAGCTGGATTGTTAACTGACGTGCAATAAAACATACAGCGAGGACGTTGATGAAAATAGTTTTGTCAAAAGCGCTCTGAGCAAGGCTTAGTTTTATCTACACTGCACGCAAATACTCGATATTATCTGCGTATGCAAACATACTGACTGGAATAAATTCATATAAACTCGTCTACATCTTCACTATACAACTAATACATTCAATTATCAGTAACGTGTGAAGACATAATTAACATTTTATTAGCTACTATCACAAACAGTAACAGAAATTAAATGAAAGGAATTAAAATATTAATGTTAAAATAGTATATTCTTTAATAAGTTTGGAATGAGGCATATTCTGCACGAGTGGAAATTTTGTCACACGAGCCATAGGCGAGTGTGACGGTTCCACGAGGGCAGAATGGCCATTCCAAACATGTTG
Source organism: Pterostichus niger (assembly GCA_947425015.1). Lineage (NCBI taxonomy): Eukaryota > Metazoa > Arthropoda > Insecta > Coleoptera > Carabidae > Pterostichus > Pterostichus niger. Next base: position 9,419,770 of record OX380351.1, on the reverse strand, counting down.
CAGGCTATACTTTCTATACGATTATAAAGTTGATTGAATTTAATAAAACTTAACCGATAAAAAACTTCAAATTAAGTTATATTTATATTATACGAGAGCAGTTCAATAAGTAATGCAACACATTTTATATACTATTAGACCTCACGAATGGCACTAAACCATTCATTGCGTATTATTAGTTATATACTCAAATGTTTGTGTATGCACAATACTTTTGAACTGGAGTCTTATAGATTTTATAGATAATTTCGGAGTACAAGTTCCTTTTAATTTGCTATAATGTCTTGAAAAAAATTCTTAAATTGTATAAACCTTACCTATTGAAGAGGCGATAAAAAAAGTAGAATTTCCCACTGTATATGTGTCTTCATCGAAATTTGGACTTTGTTTTCTTCTCTTTCCAAAAATGTTTTGAAAAAATTTATGCAATGTCATTTCTGCTTAGCGTTAATCGCTAGAATTAATGCAGTTTCCTAGGAAACTATTATTATCGTAAGGTTTAATTGAATAACAATTAAAATAGTTTGGTTGTTATATCTGTGGTAACAGAAATTTGTTCAAGAATAGTATCGTTTGTTGTTAAAGGTATATGTCACGAATATAAAAACAAACATTATTTTCTTAAATATAAAAACATAATATTGTTTTAAAAATAAATATATATAATCCAGTCATCCACGTATAATAAAACTAACATAAATAAGAATATGAATATAGATATTTAACAATTGTAAATACTTTATTTTTCGTGTTTTAGTTTTGGCAAAATTAGTCACTACATCTTTGATATCAACAATCTAAGCAATTTCATATTCTATCGGTATTTGCGACAGATCAATAAGTCGTTCATGCTGCATAGTTTATCGGATATATGTTTTTATTAACTTTAATTATGTCATGGTAATGTAAATGATGAAAAAATCACGTACTTCGCATACTGATATTAGTGAAAAAAAGTAAACATTTTTAGACAGTTGTAGACAAAACTATTTTTCTGCACCTTTAATTTAGATATATTTATCGTACGTCCAGCGATCATTTGGAAAAATGACTTTTAAATTCCTCTATTCAAACTAATCGATGCTACTACTCTACGTAGATTACAAAATATATTTAGGAAAGATGAAAAATATCAGTAACGTACTTATCCCGTGATGCTATTCTTTCGTTTCAACTTATACACAATACTGAATTGAGTTACAGGACTGTATTAATTTATAATTTGTAACTCTTCAGTAGATATATCGACCTATATTCTTATTATTTATATTCAATTGGTGTAAAAAGTAAAACTGATTTATTTGAAAATTTGTGTTATAGAACAGTTAATCCCAAATATGGCATAAAAAAAGAAAAAAATCCATAAGCTTCTACACGGAAGGCTGAAATACAATTTTTTTTATTGAAGAGTAATATAGATTTTCCCGACAGAGCATTAAAAATTGTAAATAAATTTAGAATCGGTACAAAATATTACCATTTGTACAGTTCAGTATTGTGCACACGTTACCAAGCCAAGAATAGCATCACGGGATAAGTATTTTACTGAGTAACTCTTTCTGTATTTGTTTTCAAGGAATTTTTATTTTTCCTAGATATAATTTGTAATCTACGCAGAGCATACGTTTGTCTGAAAATAAGAATTTCTAGTAGAATCATCGATTAGTTTGAATGGAGGGATTTAAAAGTCAGGTTCCAAATGATCGCTGGAAGTGATATGCCTCTTTTCTATGATTTTTTTTCTCAAATGTGTTTAGTGTTTGGAAATTTTTAGAAAATGAGAAAATAATCCAAACTAGATCAATTGCTCTATTCAGGAGAACTTAAACATCATTTAATTGTTAACAGTTTTATGAAGCCATAGTTAAAATTATCTAGAAAGCAAAACAAGTGCGATGGCCGGGAATCGAACCCGGATCAACTGCTTGGAAGGCAACTATGCTGACCATTACACTGTTACGGTTTTTTTTGTATTCTTCAGTTTTGTTTTATTTACATGCTTTCCGTACTTTTTGTTGTTGTTTATTATGTATCAGCACCTGAAATTTAATTATCGATTAATTATTGACCGATCAATTTTGATAATACTTAGCATCATTTAGATTTCCTTCGTTTAGTATTCCAGTTTATAGTAAAACTTAGTTTCAGCTTCTCTTGGTCTCATTATTTTTTTTGTAGGTTATTCCCATTGTTTGTTTAGCTGTCAGACAATTAGTGGTCGTGCGCCGCGAAGTAGCTCTGCCGGTATTATTGTCTGCTAGGTGCGCCTTTTTACCGGCACCATTCAATTTAGGCGGAGGCTGTCTTTGTCTTCGCGCATCGCTCTCTTTCTTGGCAGAATTTCACAGGTTCGATTTCGAACGCATTCAGTCTTTGTTTTTTTGTCTTTTCGAACGACGTCTGTTGCGGAAGTGTGAGATTTTAATATTGGAAGATGGGCTATTTCAATGAGATTTCGGCAAACTGGTTTTGTTTGCGAAATACCCTTGTGGGGATTTGGGAAATAGTGCCATTAGGGAATATTGCATTTTGGGTTATTGCATTATTCCGCGGAGTTGTTCCGGATTTGGTTTCCAATAGAAAAGGTCACATATTTTCTGCCACTTGAAAGCCGCCCAAGAACTCACGTAAAGATTTCTGTTCATTTGTTTTGAATCTGCCTTTTGTCAAGTAAAGTTAGCCTGTTAGTAGCTTTTCTCTCGCACATGGCCCTAATTGCAGTCCTTTGTTTTAGGCTTTTTCACGTCAGCTAGTTCTTTTTACATCATCTTTTTTTTACGTTCGTTTTGCGTCTACGTTCATTTTTATGTACGTTTTGTTTTACGTTTTACGTGTTTACGTATTATTGTGGCTGGTCAGCCTGTTCGTGCCATTTTTGGTCCGTCCCGTGTGCCGTGTTCCTGGCATAGAAGTTGTTGGGAGCGCACTCGCTCGCTGGCATTGCATTGGAGGATTCCTGTGAAGTATTACTAAGGGATTGAAAGCCCAGCAGCTGTGGGAAAAGAAACCACGTGTAGCGGAAGTCCGCCATCTTGGAATTGACGATCTTGGACATCCGGCTGGCAGATCGAGTTATGCCACTGCTGCCACCTCTCCGTTAGCGCTTGGACGCCATTACAGCTAAGCCAGAATTACTTGTTTTTAGTCATTTTTTTGTGCAATCATATGTTGTCGTATTTTCGATTTATGTACCGTATTGTTATACTTTGGCTTGTGTGCCTTCTGCTCACGAGATTATTTGAGTTAATGTTTAGTGAGATCATTTAATAGTAAGTACAGGATTATTTTGTGAAAATCCAGTTAAGAGCATTTTGTGTAGAATCATTAGTAGTGACGTTGTTGTCACTTACAAGGTGTGTCGCTCGTACGACGCAATAGCCATTAGGGTCTACGACTCAGTAGTCACGTTCAGTCAGACGCGCCGCGTAAAACGCATTCATTGGCCAATGAACCGTCATACGTCGGAATACGTCAGTTCACTTTAGCGCCATTTAGGTGTTGACTGTACCGCAGTCCTAGTCGCTACGGTGAGACACAGCGCCCTGCCTCCGTTTCTGTCATTATTCGTTTTGATCTTAAGTGGATTTACGATCCAGTTATCTTGCAATATCAACTACTGTATCCTGTGTACTTTTCTCGTTAATTGCTTTAATATATCATTAATTTCCCGCATTTCCCTCTTGTTATTGAAATAGTTGACACCTCTCGTAGTCCCGTCCTAGGAAGTATCCCGAATCTTGTCGGCCGTCGTACTTTTGTTGAACCGGTCGCGGCTCAGGCCGGCTGGCGCCCATTAATTTTGTGATTTATCACCCCTTCTCCGACTCACTCCCATCTTCACTGAGTTTAGCCGCGGTTCAACCGTTCCATCCGGGTTCATCATCCAGGGAGCATAGGGTTGATTATTGTAACACAGTTTATGCGTTACAACACCACCATCGCTTTGTAGATAATTTTTTAATAAGCCTTCTAATCTGTAACTATTTAAATATGTAATATGAATTAAAACTGGGCTCAACCGGGATTTGAACCCGGGACCTCTCGCACCCAAAGCGAGAATCATATCCCTAGACCATTGAGCTGTTGATACATAATTCTCCCATTTAATTATTTATTTCGAAACACACGAAGAATAAATCAATCCCAGGGGATCTAATTTTATAAAGTCCACATCCATATCCGGATCATTTCAACTTAACAACCATGACAATATATGTTTATGTTCAATTAATGGAAGAATACAAACATTAGTTCGATTCCTGGGCGACGCAGCACACTAGATGTGAAATATGTCCGCCTGGATCTTGATTCTGTGTCAAGTATAAATATTCGTCGGCGCTGTGGCTTAGTTGGTTAAAGCGCCTGTCCAGTAAACAGGAGATCGGGGCGTTCAAATCCCCCGGGGCCTTGATTCAAGCCAGCTTTTTACTACAAATATCCGAGTTTCTGAAGTCACACGTATCATAATTTGAACCCGCGACCTTGAATATAAGAGCGAGTGCTTTACTAACTCAGCTAGTTAGCAAACATGTACTTATCTCAATCAACAAAATATAAACGTTAATGTGAAAACTGATATATGTACTGTTCATTTCCCCGGTAGCCATGATCGTCTAGTTGTTAGGATATTAAGTTGTGACCGTAGTAACCCAGATTCGAATCCTGGTCATGGCCTCATGGCAATGTACAAACATTATCATGATGGAAACAGATTTTTATTTATTACAACAATGGACTGATAACAACATTAGCAAAAAAGTGACAAAGTCGGATTGAACCCCGACACGGCGTGACAGGCGGGGATACTGAACACCATACTATCAAGGATTATACATTGACTAAAGTTAATTTATATTATGACAGAAAAATTCTGATGACGCCTGGATTCGAACCAGGGACCTTCCGCATACCGGGCAGAGATGCTAACCGCTACACCACGTCACCTGTGTTCGAAATATGGCATCAACTGAATTTTTCTGTCACAGTGTCTAAGCGTAGCTTCGTTCCGAGAGACTCCTATATAGGCATTGATGTCTGAGAAGTGGAGCACGTTGCGGGAATTTTTAATGCGATCCATGTGTAGTTGAGCATTTAACTTGTACCGTAAGTACCTAGGTAGAGAAGACATACGCGTTGACCTATAACTTACAGTGTACTGGCTGAGCGCTGTTGAATATCTGAAGTTGGTAGCAAAATTAAATAAACATAAATTTAAAACAAACAATAAATCGAATCGAATCAAATTTATTGTGTAATTCTATATTATATAAATTGATTATTACCAGTAATAAAATGTATACATATAACTTTTTAACAATAACATAAAAAAATCTGATGTGGACACCACATAACTTCCTTGTACACGTATTAAACTATAGATATTTTTTTAATTGCACATATCTGACATTAAATTTTTAACTTTTTTCTTATTTTCTGTTCTAATCCATAGCAAACTTATTAAAAAAATCTGATGTGGAGACCACATGACTTCCTTGTACGCGTATTAAACTTTAGATATTTTTTTAATTGCACATATTTGACATAAAATGTTTTATTTTTTATTTTTACTTCCTTGTACGAAGTAAAGGAAGTATTGTAGTCGCGAAAATTTTCGGTTCTCAGATTTCAACTGAAATAGGTATTTTGGCCTTCCCTGAATCCATTTTGACTAATTTCGTCATGCCGTCTGTACGTACGTACGTATGTATCTCGCATAACTCAAAAACGGTAAGTCGTAGAAAATTGAAACTTTATATTTAGGACTGTTATAACATCTAGTTGTGCATCTCCCTTTTTGGTCATTATACAACTACCGGAAGTGGTACTTTACTTGAAGCCTATAATAGATTTTCATGAAAAACTATATTCAAATATAATTTAAAACTTTCCAAATTTGGTATATAATACTACTATATCAATGGAAATAACATAATAGATTTTGGTTAAAATAGACTAACCGAAAGTGGCACATTACATGAAGCTGCTAACAGATTTCCTTGAAAAAAATGGTATTATTTTAATTTTAGAAATGAATGCTGCAAATAAAAGTTTTAGAGAATTAAATTCTGCGTCTATCACTTTAAGAATTTTTAAATTAGCTTTTTGTATAAACGAGATATCTAAATTTAATTGATCACTTCCGGTTAGTGTATTTTAACCAAAATCTATTATGTTATTTCCATTGATATAGTAGTCTTATATACCAAATTTGGAAAGTTTTAAATTATATTTGAATATAGCTTTAAGTAAAGTACCACTTCCGGAAGTTATATAATGATCAAAAAGGGAGGTGCACAACTAGATGTTATAATAGTCCTAAATATAAAATTTCAATTTTCTACGGCTTACCGTTTTTGAGTTATGCGAGATACATACGTATGTACGTACATACGTCACGACGAAATTAGTCAAAATGGACCCAGGGAGGGCCAAAATGCGTATTTCCACTGAAATCTGAGAACCGAAAATTTTCGCGATTACAATACTTCCTTTACTTCGTACAAGGAAGTAAAAAACAAAAAGTATATAATTTTTAAATTTACATATCTCGCTAAAGGCTAATTAAATAATTCTTAATGTACCACTTCCGGAAGTTATATAATGACCAAAACGGGAGGTGCATAACTAGATGTTATAGCAGTCCTAAATACAAAATTTTAACTTACTACGGCTTACCGTTTTTGAGTTATATGAAATCCATACGTACGTACATATGTACGTACAGACGGTACGACGAAATTAGTAAAAATAGATTCAGGGATGGCCAACATGCGTATTTCCGCTTAAATCTGAAAACCAAAAATTTTCGAGATTACAATACTTCCTTTACTTCGTACAAAGAAGTAAAAGAGCATTTAAAATATATATATATATATATGTTGAACATGGATTTGATTTCTAAAACGATCTTGCAGACGAATAATCTAACAAATACTTGCCCATATATCTTTCATACAAAGCAGGCCAGCAGTCATTAAAAGGTAAATATGTATGAAAGAATAGAAAAATTATTTAAAAATTAAATTTTCCCAATTGTTTGGAAATAGGCTTTACATATTTTATTAAATTGAAATAACAAAAGAAAGACTAATTAATAATTAGACGACGTTTTGACCCTAAGCTTGAGGCCATTATCAAGTCAAAATTAAAACATAATCACAAACCAAGTTCATTAGTTGAATATAAATTACATGTTGTATAAATATTTAATTGACTCGAACACAAAAATAAATTATTTAATAAAGTTTAAAATCTAGAAACAACATGGTAATGCAAGTGAATATTTCGTACTACGTACGTATACAAAAATGTAATAATTATCGAATTTATTAAATTAGTATGTATACGCAAAAAATTGCTTGAATATGTAACCAATGAAGTTAAAGAAATAAAAGTGTAAAAATCATTTTCCCGACCGCTTCTTTTTGCCAATCGAATAGCTTTGTGATAGTCAACAGTGAATTCCATATCCAGTTGTTAATTATATTGATTAATTCGGCATCAGTTATAGTTGAGTCTTCGTACCCACACAGCGTTCGTAGCAGTGACGGCTCGTGGATGATATTTGTGGGACGGCTGAAAAAAAATTATAATAAAAAATCACTGCGAGTTGAAAAAACCGCATTATATATATATATATATATATATATATATATATATATATATATATATATATTATGTAACCCTATTAGATGACGACATAACAAATATGTGATGAATGTCTAACGGAATCTCTCACGCTGTAATAAGAACCTTTCTGATAAGACACACTATAAATACGTGTGAAACAAAGACATGTTATCCTTTTTACTGTGAAAACTCTAAGTTACAACTGCTAAATAAAGTCTGTGTTGAAATCAAAATATTGTTTTTTTTATTATATATCGACCACGATCATATAATTGGCGCAGTTCGGGTAGAATCACAAATAAAGAAGTCAGTGTGCTCGAAAAATTCGCCGTAAATCTGTACAACGCTTTATTCAACAATTTCAATTGTTGCTCAGTGTGATCGAACCAAATAACTAATAGTGCGAAGAAACTCGAAGCCTAACAAGCAAGAAGCCTTCGTAAAAGCAAAGCTATACCAATAAGCCTTCGCTTTAACCAGCAATCAACCTAAACAGTGGTTGCACCAGAGGTCTATTCATACGACCCATCGAGTTCACCAGGCCAAGCAGTTCGCAGAAAGAGGCATCCGTCAACTGAACGTCATCAGCCCCTCGCAACAACAGAGATGTCAACAATACAGATACTCACAATAAGTCTGTAAGTCTCATTGTTTCTTTATAATTTACCAATCACATGTCAGATAACGAATCACAGTCATCTGATACAAATCAAGAACTTGAATTACTAAGTATCTTATTCAATAATATTACTTTACAACCAAACAGGTTGAATAATTCTGAAATTCATAGTATAACTAATACAAATAATTCAGAAATCAAAATGACTACTTACACTGATATCAAAAATCTCGCTAGTGTCATTCCTGAATATAATGGTGATGTAAAAAGATTACCAAATTTTATAATACAAGTAGATTTGTTCTATGAAATTTTACAATCAACAATTATAAATGCATTGCAAACAAAATACGCATTTTCATTAGTTTTAAGTAAATTAACAGATAAAGCTGTAAATCTAATTAACGAAAATATTTTTAAAGACTGGACAGATTTAAATGATATTTATCCGAAAATTTCGAAGATAAACTCACTAAAGAAAGTATTTTATTAAAAATTTTGAATACTAAAAATACGAATAAAATATATGACACTTTAATACAATTTAAAAATGATTTTGCAAAATATAAATCAAAAGTTCACTTATTACCTTATAATACAGCTCAGAAAAATATATTAATAAATGAAATACAAGAATTAGTCGTAAAACATTTCATTACATTATTACCAATTCACGTCCGAGGATCTTTTATTACTAACAACCCCACTACATTAGAAATGTGTGAAAATTTATTAACAAACGATTATAACTATGCACTTCAAACTTTTAAAAGTCCATTGTTAAGATCAGACAATCCTCAACAATCACAAAAAACATTCCACAATAATATACCTCCACAAAAATTCCCAGGGCAACATTTCCCTTCCAAACCCATAAATGTTCAACCGAATTCTAATAAACCAAGCACGTCTTTTGCTCCTAGACAAAACGCTTATAATGTTGTTAGAACTAGACAACCCTATTAGATGACGACATAACAAATATGTGATGAATGTCTAACGGAATCTCTCACGCTGTAATAAGAACCTTTCTGATAAGACACACTATAAATACGTGTGAAACAAAGACATGTTATACTTTTTACTGTGAAAACTCTAAGTTACAACTGCTAAATAAAGTCTGTGTCGAAATCAAAATATTGTTTTTTTTATTATATATCGACCACGATCATATAATTTATATATATATATATATATATATATATATATATATATATTTATTTAAACATATTTAGCATCATAACAGCATAAATATTATACATGTAAAACACAAGTATATACACATATAGTAGGATCGGTTTATAATTCTCCAAATGGTAACAAAAATGACTTTCTAGATTATATTAGTAACTGTAAGAATACAGTGCCAATCTACAGAATAATTTAGGGGTACCGCAGGGTAGTATTTTGGGACCACTACTCTTTATACTTTATATAAATGATGTACGTAAATCAGTAAGTGAATGTGAATTCAAATGTTAAATAGAGATCTAAAAAATTTAAGTAACTATTTTGAAGCTAACAAATTAAAATTAAACATTGAAAAATGTAAGTACATGATGATTTGTAATTAGAAAATGTCTCTTGCGGACAAAATTTCTAATGACTTATTGCCTGCCCATCAAGGCTATTTCGATTTTCTTTCAAAGTTAAATTAAAATTTTAAATCTGCTTACTTTGAACCAACAACACCATTTGAAATATTTAATATTATCAGGCAGATGAAAAGCAAAGATTCAGTTGATATATATGACATCAGCACCAGATTGATTAAAATTGTTGCCGATTTGATTGCAAACCCGTTATGTGATTTAATTAATAGCTGTTTAGAGACTGGTATATTTCCTGATCAATTTAAAAAGGCAAAAATAATCCCCGTGTACAAAAGCGGTCTACGTAATGTTACCTCTAATTATAGACCAATTGCGATCCTTCCCATATTTTCTAAAATATTAGAGAAAGTGATCTATACACGAGTCTTGTGCATTTTTAATCTACATAACTACCTGGCTGACGAGCAGTTTGGATTCCGCGATGGTAGGGCTACTACTGATGCTTTGTTATCCTTAATTCAATCAATAACTAACTCGTGGGAAAGGAAGGAAAAATGTAAAGGAACTTTTGTTGATTTGAGTAAAGCTTTTGACACGATGTCACACGAAATATTACTCGATAAATTAGAGTACTACGGTATAAGAGGTGAGTCTTTAAAATTATTTCAATCATACCTTCAAAATCGACAACAAATTGTATCAGTAAATAATACGCAAAGTAATTGTAAACCAACCACTAGGGGCGTGCCCCAAGGAAGTATTTTGGGACCCCTATTATTCACAATGTATGTAAATGATTTAGCCATAAATATTGATACAAAAACTATACAATTTGCTGATGACACAACATTCATTACATGTAGTACTAATCCTAATATCTTGAACGATACTTCAGATTCAATACTAAATCAAGCTATATCCTGGTTTTCATCAAACAGGCTAGTCTTAAACAAAGATAAAACAAATATGCTAGAATTTGTAAACAATAACCAGTCTGATGAATTTGTTTTAAAATATTTAGGATTGCATTTGCAAAGAAACTTGAGCTGGAAGGGTCATATTGATGTATTAAGTAATAAGCTAGCTAAGTGTCTGTACGCATTACGGAAAATATATCACTTTGCAGGTCATCCTGCTGCTAAAATTGCATATTTTGCTCTATTCCATTCAGTCATGTGTTACGGTTTGATTATTTGGGGTTAATCTCCACATACTGACAGAATATTTTTAATGCAAAAAAGGCAATCAGATTAATTGCTGGCGTTAGTTCTAGATACCACTGTAGAGAACTTTTTAAGGACAACAACGTCCTCACTATATATTCTCAATATATATTACATTGTTTAATATATATTAAGAAAAATATTCAAAATTACAGAACTCATGCTGAAATTCATAAACATAACACGAGAAATAATATAAACCTAATTGCTTCTAAGTTGACATATAGAAACAGTAAAATCAATAGCATAAACTTAAATCTTTTTAACAAACTCTCTCAGGAAATAAGAGATTTGAAATTAAGTAAATTCAAATCTGTTATAACCAACAAACTGCTCAAAAGAGGGTACTATAGTATTGACGAATATATGACAGATACAAACTTCTGAACAAATATCTTGTATTTTCTCACTTCTACATTTTAACAATTCTGAATATTTGCCTGACTGTAGGCGTTTCTTGTCTCATTTTATGTTTTTTTTTAATATGTACTTATGTATTTTTTTACGAACTGTGCATGTATTTGCGTACCAGTAAATAAATATTATTATTATAATTATTATAAAAGTACACAAAGTGAAAAATTTAGAGAAACTGTGCAAATTGATAATTTTAAGTTAGAATTAGTAAATAAGTATAAATATTTGGGTGTGATATTAGACAGGGAGTTAAAATTTAAAGAACATATAGATTATATAATTAAAAAAATTGGTTTTTTCAATAGAATTACATATAGATTTAATTTATCGTTATACACCAGATTTTTAATATTTAATACAATTATTTTACCCCATTTCACTTATTGTGCAATAGTTATATATATAATACTCAAATGTAATTAATTTACCAGGAGGAAAGATGATTTTTGTATAACTAAAAGGAACAAAGAACAATCAAAACATAGCATCTTTCATCGGCACTTGTTATCACTAAAGCCCGGATATTTAGGCACTTAAAAACACCCAAATAAGCAGGCATATAGGCTGGTAATTACTCTAAAATAGGCGGGATTTTAGGCAGCCTACATGTAAATAATTTGTTTTTAAAAAAATAAACGAATACTTTTTCTAAAATTGGTACTCGTATCTACTCTTCGTTAGAAAAAAATAATCATTTTAAACAAAAATTCACACAATCTGAAAAATAATAATGTAGGGTTCTCATTTTATTAACTATTATGGAAAATTCAAATTATGTACTATACTTTAATTCACAAAATATTACTAGCAATTGCTCTATGAAATTTTCGGAGAGGGACTGTCTTCGATCTGTCAGAACTTGCTTGTAAGCTGAAAACTTCGTTAGACATCACAAAATGTGACAGGAGCGTTCTGATATTTAGCCATATTGTCTAAAGTTACCTCAGCTTCATTGATTAATGGCAAAGACACAATTGAATTGCCACGTAAAATTTTTACTAAAAAACGTGTTTTCTTTCGGCATTTTAAATTCACACACAAAAACTTGATTAAAGTAAGTACTTTAAATATTATAGGTTTGGTTGAAACACTTTGTCGAGTGCTGAATTAGTCAATGAAGTAGATGATAAACCTTGTCTGCTCAATAAAAGTTAGAATAGGCAACAAAAATAGGCAAAATAGGCTGTATAAGGTAAAATAGGCACTATAACCAAAATATAGAAAAAATAGGCACTAAGGCAGGAAAAAAAACCTTTCATTACACGTAAACATAATACCTATGTATAGAAAAACGAAATTGCCTTAAGTATATTAAAATTTGAATCTAGACAATTGCCTAAAAATCCGGGCTTTAGTTATCACTATCAAGCACAACACAGCACTGTAGAGTCAGAACCGGTTGTCCGAGCGCCGAGCGCGGAGTGCAGTGACGTATGAGTATAATCTGCAGTGTTGCCACCAGATGCAATCCATTTGAGGAAAAAGTCCCTACGACGTCACTATCCTCGCTCTAACTATTTTACTAAACGTCGCCAAGCAGCCGCTAATCAGTCTCAAAAATATTAATATAAAAATATAGAGCAGTTTCAATAATTTCTATTTTTAAACAAAATCAATCAAATAAATAACAAAAAAATATAAGAAACGTATTATTTTATCGCGAGAAGTATAGCATTAAATGAAAATTATATATTTTATGAAATGAATGTAATAAATTAAGGTGAATCATCAGGACTGAAGACAGAATTAGATTAATGGTGGAACGATGATCTGACTTGATCTCTTTGAAATAAAATATTTCTTTTGTTATAAATGAAACATGTTATTTATTGTACATATTCTTGTAGTCAAAAGTTCAAAGTTTTATAATTATCATACAAGTTTGAAAAACATTCATGTCATAAAATAAAATAAATCATTTATCATGCCAAATATAATTTCAATTTACTCAAAAATGAGTCACACGATCCCAATAAAAATACAATATAAGCTTGACGAAATATTCAGCCAAATTAAATACAATAATTTATATTTTCATTAAAATATGCAAAAAAAAACATAATTAAAATTTCATATAGAAACATTTACTTGGTTTTGAAATACGTTTCTTGAAAAATCTTTATGCTTGTATTGTTTGAAACACGCGCCAATACCCGTACCACTATTTTGCGTAGACTTTTTCTCGTTTTTCTATTATTGATCAGGTCTAAATTTTTGTTAGGACCACAAGAAACCTTACTTACACGATAACAAATTGTTGGTAAACGAATTTTAGGCTGAAAGTTGGATATATAGTTATGACGGTCAGATGGTTTCCAGATATGTTAAATTATATTTCGACTCGTATCTTTAAATACAATGTTCAATACCAACTACCCCTATGGGTCCCCCCATATTTGGGGCCATGATTCAACGACTGCAACCGCACTTTACACGCTAAATATAAGTAATATAGGAGTCCAGCCCTGTATTTCACAATCTTTCAAGTTCATTGCATCAGACTTGTCTCTCACGGTGAAACATGAGAGACATTGCTGAGTAAGGTAATTTCTGCATATTATCAAGAACATGTGTAGTTAGAAGTTAGATTCTGTTAGTAACTTGTACTGTAAACACGCTGTACTGTTTGTGTTGAAATAATAAATAATTTTTTTTATTATATTGAATCAATCAATCAATATATTTTATATGACTTAACGAGTTCTGTTACGGCAGAGTGCTACACCCAGTAATGTGTAATAGACGTGATGATATATTTATTTATCTTTAAATACAAGCTAAAAAGTATTTGAAAATGTATTTGTGGATACTGGATTGAGGATTGGAAAAACAGTTTTTTCTTTTATATTTTACACATTTTATAGCATAACCTAAAGAATATTTATTTTTTAGTATTTCTATTGAGACTCGGTGAGTCGGGACCCGGTACTGTAATTGGGATTAAGTTCCTGTTGTGAAGAGTACCATAAAAAAACACCAGAAAAGTCGCAACGTTTCGTCCTTTTTTCAAAAATCACCTATTTTACCCAATTAATATGAAATTCCAGCGGAATTCCACTACAAGTGGCAACACTGATAATCTGAGCGCTTTGCGTTTAGTTATTCAAGGTGGTAGTTGTGCGCATGCTCGTATAAACTTCGTGACCAAATCTGTCTTTAGAATCGTACGTGTATAATAAGGTTAAAAAAATAAGAAATACTCGTATAAGAGTTGCAACAATCACAACATTCCATAACTTGGATCATTGATACATAACCTGAAAAAATTATTCGAGATCGGGACATCTTGTAATTAATACTTTAATGTAATTTTAAAAATAGTTATATTATAATTATTTTTATTTATATTAATTTATTCTGTGTGTTAGAATTTTATTATTAGAAAATTATTGATTCATAGAAAAAACTCAGATAGACAGAACGCAAGTTGGATTATTTCGTAGAAATCGATAAATCCATGCCAAATATTGTTCGTCTCCATTTAATTTAATTTTAATTGACCTATAACTCAAGAACTTAATTAAATACGGTCCAGGGTCGGAATCAGCGAACTGTTGGATATAAATACTCATATTCTCATATATTTCTATTTCATATTGAAGTCAAAAGTGCTGTACTGGACTATTTTTCTAAATAAAATTATATCCTATATTTAAAATTAAAGGTACTTTACTCTTGCGAAAGTTTATCAAATTTTGTGTTTTCAGCTGCTGGGAATTTTTGTGAAAACAGATTTTAGATCAGAGTAATAATAAAAACGTTATCCATTTATTAAGACTTTTTTCAATAATTCTGAATGTTTTTTTTATTAAAGTTGTTACTGTTACTTTGCGAAATTTTCATTTTACATAATAAATGTGTGCTTTGTCGTACAGTCAGATCTAAAATGATCAGAAAGAATGACAACTATTATAATGATATATTTCAAGATGTTGCACTATATAGAAATATATATATGAAAATAAATATCTATTTCTGAATTTTTAGTTTGAAATATATCCATTTTGTTTATAATATGTTTTGTTTTTATAATAAAACATTTCAACAGTTTTCAGAAAGCATTACAATTAGAACAAGATTATTTGTAATGTTGGAATGTATTATTTATGACTCAAAAAACGATATTTTCAACAGAAAAGTTTTTAATTCTATGATTACAGAAAGTCATCCATTTCTAACCTCAAACATTATAGCAAAATAAAATGCAAATAAAATATTTATATGTTTGTTATATTATTTACAGTTACAGTTTAGATTTAAAAGAAAACAAGAACATATATCCTACGAAACTGCGACTTGAAAATCAGAACATTCTAATTCCAGTGTATTTTGATTATTTATTTAAAAGAAACTAAACAAAAAATATGTCTTATTACAATAAAATATACTTGAAAATTTGTTATTGGTGTACATTATATTGTGCAGTAAACTTATTTTAAGTAACAATGTGCTAGTTTTAATATTTTCCTTCTATATGTGCATATAGAGAATATGTTAAGTTCTAAGAATCGATGATTTTTTATCTATTATCGGATTTATATCTTCCAGTCATCATTACTCTATATATTCCTTCGCGTGAAGTGCGGTTATTATGAACAACTTAAATAAATGTTATTTTTATATTCAAAGAATACATTGCGTTGTAATACCATTGGTTTTGTATCATTAATAAATAAAATGTTATTTTCTTTGAAATTATAAAAAAATTTGCTCTTACTGTACCAGCATATTTCATTCTAATAACGGTATGTATGTAGACAAGCTTATTTTCTCCACAGTTTCTCGTAAAACAACTGTTGTTGCAAATTGTTAGAGACATCAATTATCCGCCAGGTACGTTTTGTACAATAGTTTTGGAAAATACCTGGTGGTAGTAAGTACTTAATTAGTTAGAACGGTTTATTGTATATCTGCTTGACCTACTAAGCATCTCACTATGGTTTTGTCTATGATAACGTCTGTAAATTACTACTTGATACATAATAGGAACTTCTTACATATAAGCCGTTAATACCTCTAATTCTATAATAATAGCTGCTTTTCAGCGCTCCTTTGCATATTTACTCTGTTATTGAAGATTTTATTTTAATCAAAATTTTGTGTAGCATTTTTGAGATATGAAGCTCAAATTTTGAACTTAATTTCTTTCATCATTTATACATTTACTTAAGTGTATCTAGTTTAGTACCGTACTTTGAAGTTTTGGTTCCAAAACCATGTACAATACATAGAAAGTTTATTCTAAATAAGAATAATAATCATTCAGATGCTAACTTCAGATCACATGATTCACTGTAGTCACATTTATGTGATTCTGTCATACGTCTTATATGAAATAGCTATTTGTGTATTAGGAGCACAAAATGTTACATTGTCGTTTGAGATGTAGGAGTGCGGCAATCTCTCGAAATCGACAATGTATATTTGCACTCGAAACACACAGAAGATTTTTTTTGCAGTACAATATTTTCTTTCCATTTTATTGCTATTAACATATGTTAATGTTATGAGTATCACTACAGCCGCAAATGTCAGTTTCAAATCCGAGCGAGGATTTTAAGACATCTATGGCCTGTTATGACTCATAATATCTGTGGTTTGTTCAATAGTTTAATAACGTCATTGTCATCATTTCAGAAGGTGATCAAGTAAGTTTGTGGTGTATATGTTTATATTTAACGCCATAGTTACAATTGTTTTGTATCATATTTATAAATAAATTTTTTTACAAGAAGCAGACAGGAAAATAAACGTTTGTCTGACCTTTAAGAATCAGGTAAGCTTTGTATTGCATGTCTAGGCAGGAAAATAACATATTGCCGACCTAGACAGGCAATGAAAGAAAAGTGAGTATCTAGTTACTTAGGAACATGAAATATTGACTGAATATGTAAATCAAATAATTCTTTTTATTTAGATTAATTTAAAATATTTATTATTTGTTTATAAGTTTCAGGTAAAATGTTATACGTAACACGTTAGTAAAGCGTCGTACAGGATTCGTAAGCTATTTACTCATCTTGTAATTCAACGCTTTCCTGACTTTTTACGTAAATAACTATATTTAAACGTCATGATGTAGATTTATTTTGGTGAAAATTGTTTGTGGGCTGTGGGGATCGAACCAGAGTTCTCAAGATCAACAGGCCAACTTGATACCACTGAGCTATATTAAAATATTAGAAGGAAAATTAAATACATATGATCCAAAATTAAATAATGAATCTATTAATTACTGGAAATTAATTATGTATTATCAAAATTTCAAAATTTAAATTCGCATGTCAACAGACAAAGATCAAAAAGAGGACTGATTAATGACCTAGGCTCTAAAGTGAAAAGTATACCTGGCAATTTATATAGTGAAGATGCACGTAAACGTCGCTTTCTGATCGCGCTCAGTTCCCGGATAATGCGGGTGACACGAGACGGAACGCGAATTTACGATGGAAACTCCGGCTGTAACGCAAACGCCTCACTGGGAACGTCTCGGACTACTCGTGACAGACGTCGAAGTGATTCGTTCGGTTATCGCACAAGAGTTCCTAATGATTTTTGACCACTCTTTTGGCATAGTTTCACTACTAAAAATGTTATTAAAAAGATTTAGGACGTAGTGAATCCAATTCTTCGGTAGATTTTTATAAAATTCATCGTTGATTTCGTCGCTGCCCGGAGATTTGTTATTTTTAAAATGCTGTAGGCTTAGTTGCAATTCTTCCAGACTAATACAGTTGTCTAAGTACGGATGTAGACAGTCACTGTATATGTTGTTTGCGGTTGGTATTATATTTGCATTAAGTGCGCAGTTGTATTGTTCCCGTTCATGTTAGAGATGAAAACCTATCGATAGTACTATCGATACATTGATAGGTTTAAAAAAAAGTACTATCGATAAGTAATTAATAGAAAAAACTATCGATAGTATCGTTTAGTCATTATCGTTTAGTAACTATCGTTTAGTTACTATCATTTAGTAACTATCGTTTAGTAAATATCATTTAGTAACTATCGTTCAAATAAAAAAATTGAAAAATAAATATACTTATAATAAATTTAAAACACGGACTGGGCTGTGTGTAATGACAAGCAAATTACCTTATGTTTCCGGAGCAATTCGAATACATGGGTTATTTGCGAACCACATGGTAGCTAACGTGTTAAGTATGACTTATATAGATTTCATCTACATTTAATTGGTATAATTCAAATTATATTCAATATCGGTATTGTACTGTAACTGGACACAAATGTTAGCTGTAAATCGATTGGTTGTCGGAAGACTCTAAAGGGATAAAAGACAAAGTGAGATTTCTAAGAAATTTATTACAGGGTGACAGGTACGAGATAATTTAAATTCATATGTTCTCTGATGTTCATTATAGCTTGTGTTGTAGTGAATATTAGTCTAACACTGAAGGTAAGACAATATTTCTTTTATTTTATTTGATCTAAATTAATATAAAAGTTATTTCGGATTGCAACTAGTTTTTCTAATATCTTGATCTCGACAAAAATATAAATTAATGTAAGAAATGGTATATACCTAGGGATAGAAGTACATATTTGCATGTAATTTTTATTTTTCACATTTGTCATCAGTTTTAGTTACTTCTGAAATCTTGTTATTAAGCCTAAATTTTAAAGAAATAAATTATTTACATTTATTATATATTAATATCTTATTTTCTATTTCTTCCATTTGTACATACCTTACTGTAACAAAACCATTTTCACAGGAATTATTTAGCATACATTCTTTAATATAGAGCAACATCAAAAGTTTTAAATTTTAGGGGATGAGGATATCATTTACAAAATTGTAAATTTTATTTTACATCTCTCTCGAAAAAGAAACGAATTTAATCAATGATTTTAAACTCTATATAGGCACACATTTTTCAATTTTGAAAAAAAAAATTATTTACACTTTTGTAAAAAAAATAATATCGATAAGTAATTTAAAAAAAACTACCGATAGTATCGTTTAGTAATTACCGTTTAGTAACTATCGTTTAGTAACTAACATTATATCGTTTAGTAACTGAAACTATCGTTTAGTAATTAAATTGACTATCGATAATACTATCGATATATCGATAGTTTACTAATAGCACTATCGAATAATCGATAGTTGAAATTACCGATAGTTTTTCATCTCTAATTCATGTGCAGGTATGTTGTGATAAATCTTCTTTTTAACAGTGAATTTCTGTATTATTTGCAAGAATTCTATATTATTATTGGAGTTAGCTAATGAATTTTTAATGTTAGTGTCATAATTTTTTACTTCCTTGTACGAAGTAAATATCCATTTTGACTATCCCTGAATTCATTTTGACTAATTTCGTCGTGGCGTACGTATGTACGTATGTATCTCGCATAACTCAAAAGCGGCAAGCCGTAAAAAGTTGAAATTTTGTATTTAGGACTGTTATAACACCTAGTTGTGCACCTTTCTTTTTGTTTTTTGGTCATTATATAACTTCCGGAGGTAGAACTTTACTTGAAGACAATAATAGATTTTAATGAATAACTATGGCAAAATATAATCCAAAACTGTTAAAATTTGGTATATAAGACTACTATGTCAATGGAAATAAGATAATAGATTTTGGTTAAAATGCACTAACCAGAAGTGATACATTACATAAAGCTGCTAACAGTTTTTCTTGAAAAAAATGCTATTATTTTGATTTTAAAAATAAATACTGCAAATAGAAGTTTCAGAGAATTAATTTCTGCGTCTAACACATTAAAAATTATCAAATGAACCTTTTGTATAAGCTAGATATGTACATTTAAATATTATATATTTTTTAAAAATTAAGTTTGCTATGAATTATAAAAAAAAATTAAAAGAAAAAATTAAAAAATGTAATGTCAATGTCAAAATACATTAAATATGTACAAATAAAATCTATAATTCAATATACGTAAACGGAAGTCATGTGGTGTCCACATCAGATTAAATATATATATTTTTATAACATTTTTTACTCTCCAGATACAAGTCTAAGTTCTGCTTAGAAGGTTTTTTTTAGTAATTCCTCAAAGTTCTTTTAGCCTGTGTTTTATGTGCTCTACATATCGGATTAAACCAGATTTTTGATTCAATACAACTAGTAGAATAATTATGGACCTTCTGTGTTTGTGATTTTATGACTTTTAACATGTCCGATTTACACGCACTTTCTTTTACAGCACATAATAGATTATTGTACAATTCTTCCAAAGAGACTGAGTTAAAGTAGATACGTTCGTGATCTGCCATTAGGTGGGTGAAGTAATCGGAGTTATTGCGATTATATTTGTTCTTAAATAAATTGTTATTATTACTATTATTATAATTATTTCTACTATAATTAGTCGGTTTCGCATCATTACAGTTCATTTTCCCGTTGTGAAATTCTAATTGTATTAAACTGTGTCCAGTGTTATTTAAAGTAGGGTTATTCACAAACCTAGAGACCAATTCTGCAAATCTAAAGTTTGACCAGACGAGATCAATCGTACTTTGACCCATGTGATTAGTAAAAGTGAAATTACCTGGTACATCACCCCTGTTTCTTCCATTGAAACATCCTGAGCAATCCATTATTTGCAATTGTTTTCTACCTCTATCATCAATTTTACTACTTACGGCACTTTTTCTTTCAAAAATATTCGCGTTATGAAAAATATTATTGCTATCAATTTTAGCATTAAAACCTGCGAATAAAATAACTCCTACATATGTTGATGCAATTATTTCCGAGACCAAAGCAAGACAGTACTTATTGTTAAAATTAGGTGTAATATAAAAACAACCAATTATATAGGGGATATTATAAATACATACCTTCGCAATTATCCAAAGATTTGTATTATCCAAGATTTTTATCTTGCAAGAGCATAAAACCTCCACTAAACTTTTTGATTATCTTTGATCGCAAAACTATAAATGATATTGTTGGTATAGCTGTTTAAAAAGCAGATATCGGCCATTGGCACCAGGTTTCTGACTCCAGAAGGCTTTGAATAGTGTCGTTGTCTAAATTGTATAAATTTTGAATACCTGAAATATTCTATAAACACATGTTAGATAAAGGGCAATTATTATTAACAAAAGTGTTATTACGATTAACAATTTTGTCTACTGTATTAAAATTACTTAACTTAAGGGTATGCCTTGGTACTTTGTTCTTTCTTATTATGGGTGTTTCATCAATTCTTCTGTTATTTTCGCTCCGGCCTTCGAATGGAATACTTCTTACCTCTTGTATTTGTGGACGTTTCTGACTCATCACTCTCCTCAGTTCCAATCGTTGTGTCAACGTTAGTACCCGCAGCTTCGCCTTGTGTGTCATTTTCTGTACAGCGTAGCTGTTTGGTAAGGTTGCCTGGGGGTGCTGGGCGAGTCGTCTAAATTATTTGGACGTTTTTTGCTGTTATTAGTGTCCTGGATAAACACATAATTGTTACGAACATTTCTTAAAAGGATATTATATTGCAGATAGGTTTTCCTAGCTTCCAATAACTCTTTTCTTTCTTCTAGTTGTCGCTGAGTCAAATCTTCATTTCAGAGCCTTTTATCTTCATTCTGTTGAATAGTATCTGATTTCTTGTTTTGATTGAGGTGAAAGAAACTAGAACTCTTCGTTTATCATTCTCTTTTTTATCAAGTAGCCTGAGATCATCCATATCGCCTTCTCTTAATTGTATGTAAAATTTATTATAAATAATTTCGATGATAAATTCTTATATTTGATGGATCGACTTCTCTTTGACAGGCACGCCAGAGAAAATCAAATTTATTTTTTTTAACTGTAACTCTATATTATTTATTACTTTTTATTCTTTACTAATTTGAATCTGAACAGTTCATATTTTCCAGTTAGTTCGTCACATTTCAGATTAAAGGAGTTGATATCAGTTTTAATATTGTGTACTTCGATACAGATTATATCCAGTTTATTCAGTTGATTTAAAATTGAGTTGAGCTTATCTGTATTGTTTGCCATTTAGAGGTTATAAGACACTGAAATGCTATGAACTAGTACTTGAGATTACAGAGCAATTATGTTTTATATATTCCAGATTAGCAAGAACAGAGATTAACACTTCCTCTGGGTAATACAGAGTAAAACTTTGAAAATTTTAAATTAACAACAGCAAATGTACATATTTTTCAATGAAATAACCCAAGATGGATGCAATATTTATCTTATCTGTTATCAGTTAATTTTCATAATTATTTGTATTATTTTATTTCTGTTACAGATTATTCGAGTGAAATTTAAAACAAAATGGATATACTAGCTGACATGTTAGATGTACTGAAATTCAGCAGCTGTGAGACGTACTTGTCTTGGGGCCCCGTGTTCTTACAACACGACGGAGCAGCGGTCTGTGGCCGGTGCTACACTCCAAAGCGCCCGGCCACAAGAAATATGCAGTACGAGACGCCGGCGAAGCTGTTGAAATACCCGTGTAATCACTGGCTATAGGAACAATATTAAAAACAAAAGAATTTCATTTCTGCCTACTCAGTATTTGTAGATATTAACAAGTATTCATATTAAATTGCTTATGTTATGTTTAATCAAGAATTCGTTAAATAGGATTTAAGAGCTAGTATTGAAAACAATAGAGAAGATCATGATTGTCCATGATCATCTTGGCGCTGGGTCAATAATGATCATCTTCTCAACCTTGACTTATAATAATACTATTGTCAATTTCCTCGACTTTGAGGCAAATGCACTGAACCACTTTTTTCATCTGGGTGGCAGATTAGCGCTCTGTGTAATCTCAGCATACTATTACATAACAATTGCAGCCACACATAGGTTGTCTGTACTTAAAATCATTTTTTTATTGGGCATATATTATTACAAATTATTACATTTATAGCACAAAAAATCATTTTGCCCTTTTAATTACATGAAACAAATGCATAATAATCTATATCATCCTCTTTTATTTTGGAGGGTTGATCCTTTTACTTTGCTATTAGCTTGAGTGTTGTTTCGTAGTTTTTGTTGTCTTTGTTGTTGTCGCCAGGAATATCCATACCCCTTTTGTGTATTTGTATTCCTCCTTTACCGACAATAACAGATTTAGATGGTTGACAGTCGTTGTGGGGATAGAAGAGTGATCTGCATCTCGCTTCCGAAGCTGCAACAAATTAACATATACAGGGTGTAACAGCGAAACCAACCACCACCTATATTTTCTTTATTATTAGAGTTACAAAAAAATATTATAAAGAAAAGTTATAAAAGACCAAGGGGGACATCAGCTTAAAGAATAAAATAATTTTTTAAACCAGTGATTCTCAAGTTACACAAAGTTATATTTTTTCAAATGGGATTATACATATTTTTTAAGCCTATTCGATAGCGTATTTTTTTCTGAATTCAACCATGTAATCATTTTATATCCTTACATAACAAAAATATTGAGAAAATTCAATTTAAAGTTTCGATAAATTTTATTTAACTTAACAAAAAACAGTAGGTCATGATCAATAACAAATCAATCAACATAATGATTATAAACCATAAACATTTAATTACCTAATACAATACTCATAATTTATCTTCTCAATAAAAACAACAATCGCAACTAATTATTATAAATAATAATAAACTTATTTTGTTTTATTATTGATCATAGCCTACTGTTTTGTGTCTTATTTAAAATTAATATTATCTTAGTGCCTCTTTTCAATCTAAGATGATATACAAAATACAAGTTTTTTATATTTAAAATTTAATTAGTATATTTAGTTAGGTACATAAAACTATATCGCAAAGAAATAGTGTATGTAACTCTTGTTGAAACTATTTTGTGTATTGTACTCATGGATTTGCAGAACGAGCCACACGTACAATAAAATAGCACTTTTAACACTAGTTACATAAAGTTCTGACAAAGTTTGGATTGTAATACTAAAAAGAAAAGGGAATAATTGCAAAATGAATACGAAAGTTGGAGTACAAGTGATAGCGAGTGTTCCAATAGTACGAGTTTTGCAATGGCCCCTTTTTTCAACATTAAACGGGAAATTACATTTTTTCGTTTGCCATACAAGAAATTTTATAATTATTTTATTAAATTCAATGGAGTTGTATTTAGTTCTGATTGTAATTGTTTCCCTTACTAGCGACGAAAGTTATTTACTTTCATCACTAATGAGGGAAGCGGTTACTATCACAAATAAATTGATTGAGGGAAATATAAGTTTCACAAGTAATGTTGGAAAAAATATATATTTTTAAATTTAACTATAATAATAAACTCTAATAAAATATATATTAGTTTAAGTTATATATTAATTTTTAAGTTGTTTTAAAGTAAGTAGGCGATGAGTGTATCGAAACATCGATATTTAAATGAAACAGTACTTAAATAGAAAATTGTTTTATACCTAATAATAAAAGAAATAATTAAATATTCTTACACTTGAGTGAAAAAATGACGAACAAAACCAAAAGTACTATTAATATAACTCTAGACATTTTAGATCTATACTTATTTCGTTTCCAAAGGTAAACGAAAAGTAAAATTAATTTTTTTTACTTCATATATATAGACCACATTCAAAAAAGTAATTTATTTTCAATTTCAATAAATGTTTACTCGTGGTACAATTAATTTGAAATTAAACTTTCAATAATTGTAAAATTAAGATAAACCTTTTTATGACGTTAGGTAAATAATAGTCAATTATTTATTTCCAAATTAAATTTTAATGGTATATTAAATTCTGGTACTGATACTGGTTTTATGTTACTATTATTTATTAAAACTTTTTGTAGCTTAATTGCATTTAAATAAATTAAATCTTTTACTAATATTTGAAATAAAAAAAATAATTAGATTTATTTTGTTTTTGAAATTAAAAATTGAATACTACAGACATGTCCTTTAGCAAAATTCGAACAAAACCTTTTTTTCGCCAGTATCTGATAACCTATAAGAATTTTTGGGAATTAGAAAATATGTATGGAGTTAACGGCTCAGTGCCTACGCGTCATATTGTGGATTTGAGAACCTGAATTATATTCCTGACATCTAATTTTCACTACAATAAAATTACCGCTTAGATGGCTCAGTAGTACAAATTAAACATACAAGTTATAGGATGGAATAATGCTGACATAGACAGTTAATATTTAAGAACGTGACTTTATGTAGATTTATCATATTACATTATACGTAGTCGTAGTTTAGCCATGAAATATTATTTGTATGTTTTAAGTTAGTATTAGCTCAGAATCTGTACAAGTAGGAACTTCTAAAGTAAAATAAATAGTTAAAAAAAAAGTTAATTTGTTTAACGTTATAATTGGCGCAGCATACATAACATCACGCTATATCCCATTAAATGGGGCAGCACGAACCCCGGAAACATTCATAGAGAATCAGTGCACATCAACATTCTCATCCTGACACTCGATACTCGTTTCGACCACATTAAAACTTTCTCCATACGTACTCTTTCTTTCCTCACAACCAAAATCCATCCATTCGCTCCTGTACACCTGTTTCGTAAATCTTCACTTACGCCCACCTCTCGAACAACGAATCTATACGAAATGAAGTCGGTAGGATAGGCCTTAACAAATTAGTGAAAATAATTTGGTCCACCTTTGTGATTTATTTGGCCAACGTATAGTCTTTTTGTGTTAACGAAAGTTAAGTATCATTCGGATAGAGCTTAGTGCAGTTGCAGTGCAGAGTTAGTAGTGCAGTTGTATTGTAATGCGACAGTATCATTTGCATAGAGATTAGAGGTTGCATTGCAGTGTAGTACGGACACGCCCATAAGAATAACCTCTATTCAACATGTCAAATAATAATATGAAATATTTATTAGCGTGTACATTATTACTAAAAAAATTCCACTTATTATATACGATAAATATTTCTAGTTGTGCCGTCAAAACATGGGAAAACTTAAAAACTTCACTAATAGATACATATGCGGACAAAAGAGATTGTTTCACATTAACAATAGAAATGACCGAAATAAAACAAAGCGCGAACGATTCGGTATTCGAATTTTACAATAAAATACAACATATTTTAAATTTACAAGTATCGTATGTAGTAACAAATCACCCGGCTACTGCAGTAATAATGACCGATTTCTTTAGAAATTACGCTCTCAGAATTTTATTAAAAGGATTAAAAGAGCCAATAGGGCAACTCATGAAAGCAAAGAAACCTGCTGACCTAAACGCTGCCCTGAGTATGCATACTAACGACTTTCAATTCGAAAATCACTCCAAACCATCTAAAAATGTAATGCCTATTCAAAAACCATTTCAAAAACAAAATAATCAAAATTTTTTAAATAACAGGCCTTTTCAACTAACAAGTGTACCACAGAACACTAACTACTCGTTTAATAAACCGCCGACATATTTTAATAACCAACAAACAGCACAGCGTAGAACTAACTTTCCTACAATAATTAGAAATACTAATCAACCACTCCCCAGACCTACACCAATGAGCATATCCACACGAAACACACAATTCAACGCTTCAAGACCCGGACCTTCCACTCAAAGACAAAATTTCATAAGTCAAAACAGACAATTCTTTCTAAAAAATATCGCGGAAGAACTCTATAACATAGATCAATCAGAAATAGTAAATTACACAGACGAACACAATATTGTAGATCAAACAGAAACACAAAATTATACGATGAATGAATACCTACTAGATGATAACCCAGAAATTACAAATGACACAAACGCATCAGATCAAAACGAACATTCTTTTTTAGACGAAATGGCCTCGGATTAAATACTTCATACTTCCAATTAATGAATTTAACAAATAACCAAAGCAAGCTACTATACATTGTTATACCAGAAAATAATTGAAAAATTTTAATAGACACTGGTAACACGAAATCATTTGTAAATCCCGACATTGCATTCAAACACTACAAACACGCTATCAGTGAAGACCCGTTTCAAATTACAACTGCACACGGTTCATCTGCCGAGAAATACAGTACACAAATTCCTATCTCAAATGTGTTTAATCTCAAAGACAATCCAAAACCAGCGTTAAAATATTATCTTTTTAAATTTCATAATCAATTTGATTTACTACTTGGCATGGAAAATATGAAAAAACTAAAAATTTCAATCGACACAGTAAACGATATGATACTTACTCCAAACAGTAAAATCAAAATTCAGTACCATAATTTTAAAGCTACCCCCGACACAAATAATTTGACAGCAAATAAAAAATATCGTAATAATGGTATAATAGAACCGATGTCTGAAAAAATCATTAAAATAAAAGTTAACCAAGAAAAAGGTAATATTCTAGTTATATCAGAACAAAAGAATTATTAATTCCTGAATGTGCTACTGTAGCAAAAAATTATGAAGCTTTGTGTACAATTATCAACTTATCAGAGAGCGAAATTAAATATCAGTTTAAAATTCCAATTATAGTGGAAGCGTTAGACAATTATGAAATTTATACAATGAATGCAGACTCAATTTTAAACCTCACAAAAACAGAAAAAAATCAATTCGATGAATCAAAAATTAGAACTGATCATTTGAATAAAGAAGAAGAAATAGCAATTTCAAAATTAATTAAACAATACTCGAATATTTTTTATTTAGAAAACCAAAATCTATCAGAGAGGAAGTTAGGTTCCAAGTAAATAAAATGCTTAACCAAAAAATAATTCGACCTAATTCACCATAGTCTTCCCCGATTTGGGTTGTCCCCAAAAAGCTGGATGCATCGGGCAAACAAAAATGGCGAGTAGTCATTGACTACCGCAAACTAAATGAAAATACTATCGGAGATAAATATCCCATACCTAATATTAATGTCTTGCTGGACAAATTCGGACGGTGTCTATATTTTACCACCCTGGATCTCGCGTCGGGTTACCACCAAATTGAAATGGACAAGAATGGCATACCTAAGACAGATTTCTGCATGGAAGACGGACATTACGAATTCTTACGAATGCCCATCGGGCTAAAGAACGTACCCGCGACTTTTCAACGTATCATAGACAATGTTTTGAGAGGGTTAACTAACAAAATTTACTTAGTATATCAATTTAAAACTAGTATCCGACCAATTAAAAGAAGCCAACTTAAAAATGCAATTAGATAAGTCGGCATTAAAAAAAAAGAAGTTGTGTATCTTGGACACATTGTAATCCCTCATGGCGTAAAACCTAACCCAGACAAAATTTCAGCAATTCTAAATTACCCATTACCCACCACGACAAAACAAATTAAGGGCTGTTTAGAACTTATTGGATATTATAGGAAATTCATAAAAGACTTCGCAAAAATTATCAAACCCATGACAAAATTTCTAAAAAAAGACGCGTTCATTGGCATTAATAATTCAGAATATAAACAATGCTTCGAGACATGTAAACTATTACTAACAAACGAACCGATACTACAATA
The DNA here is from genome assembly GCA_947425015.1 of Pterostichus niger. Taxonomy (NCBI): domain Eukaryota; kingdom Metazoa; phylum Arthropoda; class Insecta; order Coleoptera; family Carabidae; genus Pterostichus; species Pterostichus niger. The sequence continues at coordinate 9,390,864 of OX380351.1, read as the reverse complement.
CCCAGACTTTGACAAAGAATTCATCATAACATGCGATGCGAGCAATGTAGCACTCGGTGCCGTCTTATCACAAGGAAAGGTAGGCAGTAGAGATGCGCATTTTATAAAAAAATTAACCAGACCCGACCCGAACCCGATGGGTACCCAACCTGACCCGATGGATACCCGACCCGATGGATATCCAACCCGCCCAGACCCGATGGGTACCCAACCCGACCAGACCCGACCAGACCCGAAGGATATCCAACCCGACCAGACTCGACCAGACCCGATGGATATCCAACCCGACCAGACCCGATGGGTACCCAGACCCGATGGATATCCAACCTGACCCGACCGGATGGATATCCAATCTAACCCGATTATGTGTATACTACTTGAACAGATATGTACCCAACTGATCCGAAAGTTAATTTTACAAGGAATATGTAGTATTTCATTAGATACAATAAAAAATCTGTTAATATTAACTGTGCAAAACTACTATTTACTTAAATCTACTTGTATACTTACGAGTAGTTCAAAATGATTTGTTATAAGTATAAATATTTGAGTGAATATTTTATTAAACAAATATATAATGTTTATAGTTGTTACACATTTTTGGTACAAATTGCGGTTTTGTAGCAAAGACTACACTAAAATTCAGTAAATATCAGTGGCGAACCGAGAAAATATATTTGGAGGGGGCTTGGATATTTGTAAAACGAGTATATTTATATATATTTATATATATATATATATATATATATATATATATATATATATATATATATATATATATATATATATACAGGGTGAGTCTGGGAAGACGCCCCCCCCCCTTTAACTTTTTTATTATGAGTAATAGAAAAAAATGGTTCATATGCAAGTTTTATTATTTTAAATATACTATTTGATGGCAGATGTAGATATTTTTTATAAAGTCAGGTTTACAAGATACGACTATCAACTTTTATTTTTTAAATAGCAACCTATAATTATTTTACTAAAATAAAAACCGCCATTTTTTTCTCTTTTCAACGGTGTATTAGTTTTTATTAATGTATCTGAAAAAATTCGAGAAAAATAAGAAAATTGAGAAATACTAGAAATAAATTTTATACAAATATTATAGGTGGCTATGTGAAAATAAACAAAATGTAACAGTGTTATACAACTTAACAAACTAAAGCAACAAATTCAGTAACAAAAACAACTTAAAACAAATGTTCAAAATTACGACCATGTTCTGTAATACAAAAATTTAAGCGTTGAACGTGATGTGTTCGAACATCTGCCAGCATGTTTCGCGAAATATTTTGGAAAGCATTTCGAATACGCTCTTTCATGTCTTCTGCATCTGTAGGTATCTTCTGGTAGACAAGATCCTTGACGTATCCCCAAAGAAAAAAGTCCATAGGCGTAAGGTCAGGAGATCTTGCTGGCCATGAAATATGTCCACCTCGTCCTATCCATTGTCCCCTCCAGTGATTATTTAAATAATTCCGAACATTACCGGCATAATGTGGTGGCGCTCCGTCATGTTGGAATATCAAATTTTGGCGGACATTAATTTAACACTGTTACATTTTGTTTATTTTCACATAGCCACCTATAATTTTTGTATAAAAATTATTTCTAGTATTTCTCAATTTTCTTATTTTTCTCGAATTTTTTCAGATACATTAATAAAAACTAATACACCGTTGAAAAAAGAAAAAGAAAAGTAAATAAAACAAGCCGCCTCGACGGGAAATAGAATCCGTTTAATCTATATTACAGTCGGCCGTTTCGAGCCAGGGGTATTAAGCGTGCGGAGCACACGGGTGACAATACAAATCCTACATTTCGTTTTTTTTTTCAGAAAATTTTAAAAAACGTTATAAATAATTGCTGTCTACTAACTACTGTCAAAACTAATTTACTAGTAAAATAATTAATATAAAATTATTCTGATTATACTATATTTATACTTCATTTAATAACTATTCTATGTATCCGGTTACTGGAATTTACCAACGCAACGTCGCGCGACGCATCGCCTCGCAACCTATTCTGAAATATGATTTTGTTTTGTCGACAAGTCGCGTCGTGTCGTGATCACCAGTCTTTATGCGCAAGATTTTGCAAGAAATGACTTGTATTAAATCAGATCTCAAAAATAGGCACCGAGCAGGATGATGTGTTATTTTAAGTTTGTAAGTCCAGACTTAAACAACTTAAAAAAATTGTTCTTCGGTCCTTAATTTTTGTATTAAATTTTTTGATTGTTTAGGTAGGTAACTGAAAATGTAATAAATGTACTTTGTCCCGCGTGATGGCCGCGCGAGTTGAGGGTCTGACTGACTACCATAAGGGCGTAGGTTCGGGTCCCGCCCGTGGCGACCATACAAAGGACATATCGGCATATGACCTAAGTAGTTGGTCCGATATATAAATAAAAATAATAATAAATAAATGTACTCGTAAGTACACTTTATGATACATTTAATTTTTTTTTGTGCTCGTTCAAAAATTAAAATATATACGATATTGTAATAGGTATTTTTTTTCTAAGTAATAAAAATTAAATCATTGATAATCATTAAGTATGTGGTGTACATACAGTTATTTTCCACATTTCAACACACTGTAATAATTATGTTATGAGAGCAAAAATCAATCTTTATCGAGCACTTTAACTCTTACATTACAAAAAGTATGTTAACATGTTATAATATGCGTTATTTTTTTACAGATGTCTGGTAATCGAAAAAGGTGTCTGGAGCACAATACAGAAAAAGAAAACTTTAAAAAGAAGAACTAGTGAAAAAGTCGACCTGTTTAATGAAAATATTTTTAATTTCAACAGAATTTCTGTTCTACAGTAAAGATATAACGTTTAAAAGTAATTATTTCTTATATCTTCTGTACTCAATATCAGTATAAGGATTGTTCTATCGAGCCGAAAAAAAGCTTAAAATTTCCAAATTTCCATTTTTTTGGCAAAATATTACTTTTCTGATAAAATAGAATGGAAAAAGTATATGTGTTTATGTACGCCTTATCTGATATCTGATCTGAAACGGACGTCAAAATAGTTCAACTACATTCGTATTTTTTCCTAAAATTTTAACATTCACAAAGTTTATTATATAGCCCATCCTTTCATTTTCATAATATTTACATAGGCAAATGAAACATCAATATGATGGCAGATTACTGCTGGATGTTGAAAAGAGATCGTCCAGAAACAGGAAAAAAGAGAAAAAGATTGCTTTTTGCAGATCTTTTGAATGCAAAAGGAGGCGTTATAGTAGATAAACATAATTTTTTAAATATTATATTTTATACTTAAAATGAAGCGTATATAGAAAGTCATATTGACATTGGAAGGTATTAGATCAGTGATTATCAAACTTATTTCTTTTACCGCCCCCTTTGGAAATCAATTATTTTTCAGCGCCCCCAACTTTTTATACACTCCTAAAACTTAAAACCCACAATTTCATTACTTTAATTATGTTAATTATAGTGTGCTATATTAGTCGGTTCTGGTGTTTAAACATACATTCTAAACTAGCCATTTTTACCATTGAGAGCAATTAAAAGGCAACTTTATAATATTAAGAATATATTTTAATCAAATTAAAAGAAACAATATAGACAGGTAATCATTTTTAGTTTTAAAACTAATTTAATGAGATGGATGAATTTGATGATTTTTAAAAAGTTTGTCGATATAAGGCTCGATTTTATTCAAAAACAGTCGTAAGTCGCCGCATTCAGTAACATGCAAACGATTTCTCTTTTTAGTAAGCAGCGTTGTCACAGCGCTAAATCCACGTTCACACAAATTCAAGTCATCGCCTTGAAGTTGGAGATTCATATCATTAAGCAATTTATAAAGGTCTGTCAGGTATGCGATATCATTCTTTGATGTGATGAGGTTGTCGCGCAATTCTGTGTCTTTGTTTTCCAAGAACTCTACGACAGAGTCAAACAGATTGTAAAATCGAGTCAGACATCATTCAGGGCAGAAATATAAACTAATTATTCGATATTGAGTAGTAGGTAGGTTTTAATTTTAGTGAATTTTAAAATATAAAGTAAATTAAGTTACAAATCAACCATCGCCCCCTTAAACCACGCCAACGCCCCCCATTTTTTTGGACGCCTTAACGCCCTCCTCTAGGTCAACAACGCCCACAAGGGGGCGTTATCGCTCACTTTGAGAAAGACTGTATTAGATGAACCAAATACCTCGCTTCCTATCGATAACAGTACTTTTCTTTTCCCGTAGATTAATATTTTAGCCGGAAGTAATGTAATTTCACTCATTTTAAGATTTTTAACGTTAAACGATACCCAATTATAATTTGTTTTTGACTCGTGGTGAGCGCTGCTGTCGGCTCTAATGAATAACTTTGAACTAAGTTGATATAGAGGTTAGCTGTGTATGTAGAATATAGCCACCTATTGGCAAGATCACAACTGTCATTTTTTTCCTCGGCCACAAACCTAAGGGAATTATAACCGAACGAATACATTGTAATAATTTTTTGACAAATGTAATAAAATTTACGTTGAAAATAAATACTATTGTAGGAAATAAAGTTTCTATAGGATTCAATAAATATAATTATATAATAAAATATATGCTTAAGAATCCACTTTTTTCATATATTATATATAAATATGAAAATACAAATGCAGGACGTTTCGAATGTACAACTCACTCTTCTTCAGCAGAAAATACAATATAAAGTAAAAAACCAACATATAATTAAAATAGTAAAACAAACCTTATATAGAATACAAATATAAATTACATGACATGAAAAATATGAATAATATATATATATATATATATATATATATATATATATATATATATATATATATATAGGGTGTTTCACAACTTAGAGCAAAAAATTAAAGGGTATATTCTGTACGACGTGCTGATCACGAAACAAAAAGATTTTTTTTTAAATCGCAAAACTATTTTCCATGTTTCCCAGTCCAAAATTTTTCGTTGCCACTGCCACTGGGTGGTTGATTATGTTAAAGTTATTAATTAAATAAAATTCTATTATAATTAATTGCTAATAATTGAATTGTGTAATTATTCTTTCGTAGTTGATACCTACTTTATTGTTTGTGTAGGAAAGCGAATCTAGTGCAGTACTACAAAAAATGTTTTAGGTTAACAACCCTTAATTTTTCGAATTAAAAAAAAATTCTTTTTGTTTCATGATCAGCACGTCGTACAGAATATACCCTTTTTTTCTCTAAAGTTGTGAAACACCTGTATAAGAGGGTGGGCCATACATAATTTCAGACTGATTCATAGGTTATTTCTGATTTGCCGGTCATTTGTATTAAGTGTATTATCGGTCCGTAATTCGCTTTTTATTTTTGGAAGGAAGAAATAAAAAAGAAGCTGGATGCTGTTTATGGAGACTTTTCACCATTAATAACAACCATGAGATATTGGTTTATTCAATTTAAAAGCGGTCGTACCTCTGTTTTTGATGAGGAGCGCCCAGGACGCCCGGCAGACGTGGTTACTGAGGAAATAGTTGAAAAGGTCCACGTTATGATTCTCGCTGATCGTGGAATGAAAGTGCGCGAAGTAACAGAGGCTGTTGGCGTGTCGCACGGATCGGCATTTAATATTTTACATGATAAGTTAGGCATGAGAAAGCTGTCGGCCCGGTGGGTGCCGCGAATGCTTACGGTGAACAACAAGCAGATACGGAAAACAATGTTTAAGCAGAGTTTGGACCTCTTTAAGGGAAATCCGCAGGAGTTTATGCGTCGAGTCGTCACCGTCGATGAAACCTGGATCCATCACTACACGCCAGAGACCAAGCTACAGTCAAAACAATGCACTTTCCCGGGCGAAACTGCTCCGAAAAAGACAAAAACGGTCCCATCGCCTGGAAAGGTCATAGCCACGATTTTTTGGGATTCGAAGGACATAATCCTTATGGACTTTTTGGAGAAAGGACGCACGATCACAGGAAAATATTACAGTGACTTGTTGGATCGATTCAACGAGAAATTAAAGGAGACACGGCCCCATTTGGCAAAGAAAAAAGTTCTGTTCTACCACGACAATGCCCCTGCTCACATATCCGGAATCGTCGCGGCCAAACTGCATGAATTGCGGTACGAACTGTTGCCGCACCCACCGTATTCCTGGCTGAAAACGTGGCTCGCGGGGAGAAAATTCAGCTCAAATGAGGACCTCATCGCCGCGACAGAAGTCTATTTTGCGGTGTTTGAAAAATATTAGTTGGAGGGGTTAAATAAATGGCAGGGACGTTGAGGAAAGTGTATCGCCCTGAAAGGAGATTATGATAAAAATAAAAACAAAAATAGTGAGAAATATATATATATATATATATATATATATATATATATATATATATATATATATATATATATATATGTAAGTAGAACATGCATCCCTTTTATTGATTAATATTAAGTATATATTATATATTGATAAAAGTTAAATTAGACAAGTATTGAGAATTAAAGAAGAAATTCTAGTAAATTCAAAACTACTACGAAACAAAGAAAATCTATATTGGAGAGGTTTACACCCCAGAATACATCCAAGATAGGAAAATTCTGAAATCACATCTCGTCGAGGCTCGGAAAAAGGTTGAATATATAAAATAAATAATCATTTTTTGGCATTTCGTTTACATAATTTAAAAAATGTACAATTTTATTAACCTACTGAGAAAATGACTCTAATAATTAGTAAATAATTTTCAAATGCTTTAACATAAATTATACAAGAATAAAATAATGAAACAAAATAAATAATGATTTTTTTGGCATTTCGTTTGTATATTTTTAAAAATGTACAATTTTATTAAGCTACTGAAAAGGCATTTAATTTGGTGAACAAAAAAATTGTTTGAATTGTACAAAATAAATAAATCAGTTCTATCAGTATGTTTTTCATGTACAATAACAAATATTTACAGTAACACTGAATCTCTAGAAACAATTTTCTTCTAATAATGATTTTAGTGACAAAGTCATATCATTTATTCACACTAACACTAACAACACTTCACTGATGAATTTAATGAAGAAGTCATATAATATACAATCGCATTCGAAGTGTCCTGTTTATTCAGCCCTCCAGTGTTACTAGACACTGTGTCCAGATGTCCTACCCAAGACTGGCAGCTCTGCACATATTCTAATGTCTTTTGATAGGCATCTTGTCGTATATGACTGCAAGGTTGTTGTTGGTGCTACTGTTGTTGTCGGACCTATTAAGTAATACCAGCAGACATATATTTTCATCATGCACTGGTTAGTGCGTTGATGATAATACATTTTTTTTTGTTGTTGTTGCTGATGATGTTAGAAGAGGGACCGCAACCAACTGCAAAATTGTATCCTGCTTGTGTTTGGAACACTGTTGATATAAATTTTACGCCATTTACCCATTACTGGGTGTGGCACTCTGCCGTAGCAGATCTCGATAAGTGATATATTTCTTCGCGTGAAGTGCGGTTACTAGTTGTCAAATCGTGGCCTCCAAAGATGTTTGTGAAGGGAGAATCACAGGGATAGTTTTTTAATATGGTGAATATTGTTTGTTGCTAGTTTTCGGGAATCGAAGTTAGGTTCTCAAATCCACAATATGACGCGTTCAGATTCCCAAAAAAAAGTTTTGTTCGAATTTTTCTAAAGGGAATGTTTGTAGTATCCTATTTTAAGTTTCAAAAATAAAATAAATCTAAGTATATTTTTTTATTCCAAATATTAGAGAAATATTTAATTTATTTGAATGCTATTGAGCTACATAAAGTTTCAGTACATAATAGTAACATAAAACCAGTATCAAGAATAGAATTTAATGAACAATTAAAATTTAATTTGCAAATAAATAATTGACTATTATTTACATAATGTCATAAAAAAAGTTTATCTTAATTTCACAATAATTGAAAGTTTAAAACCTAATTATACCACGAGTTAAAATTTGTTGAAATTTAAAATTAATTACTTTTGTGTACATTCAAAAAAGTAATTTATTTTTAATATCAACAAATGTTTACTCGTGGTACAATTAATTTAAATTTAAACTTTAAATATATATAAGGTAGATCACCCGTTCCCATGAGAACCGCCGACCGCTGCACATTCCAGGCACAGTCACCACTCTCTTTCCCTACAATATGTAATATTATACTATGTGTGCATAAGCACTTTTAGCACAACCTGTACTCTGTATTCACATTTGTAAGTCAGTTACTGTTGAGAGATTGAAGTATCAACTTGTATGAAAAATCTATGTAATCTTTCGTTGTCAAATAATAAATAATTTTTTATTGTAACCGTAAATCACGTTTACGTTACTGGCGCAGTCTTGGTAGGACACTCAGAGGGATTATTGATTAACACAAATATCAAAAAATCACGTTTCGTTTCAACGATTAACTGAATATTAAAATTTACAACGAAAAATCGTCGCAAAGACTCTGTCACATCGCGAGTGAATATCGTGTACGAAGAGATCTTCAGAAGGCCCTGCTGTACACAAAAATCCAGCTCTATCACGCTACGAGAGAACATCGTACGAGAAGAGACCGACGGAAGCCCAGCTGTACGCAGAACGCCGGAAGCCGACACCAGTCCACGGAATCGTCACGGCCGAGCCCATGGACAAGTTGATGTTTATCCTGTAAGTGCTTATGTCTATCAGTGATATCATTCAACTAAATTTAGATTCAGATACGGATACAGATTCAGTTGCTTCCAGTAATTCATCCCTTATTAATAATAATCCTATAGAAAATTACATTGAAACTTTATTAAAAGAATTTAATAATTTAAATATAAATAAAAATATGGCTACTCCAGTATTGAAAAAAGAATACTTAGATATGATTCCCGAATTTCACGGGGACCCTAAACTTTTACCGCGATTCATTCAAATCTGCGAAAAGTTATTAACTAAATTTTTTAATACAGTAGAACCGGGAGACTTTCAGAATGAATATCTGTTGTCGACCATTCTTTCAAAAATTAAAGGCGATGCTGCCGTAAACTTAGCTAGTTCCAACTTTAGCTCATGGTCTTGTATAAAATCTGCCCTAGTAAATTCTTACTCTGATAAAAGAGATTGCTATACTCTCGGAATAGAACTAACAGAATTAAAACAAAATAGTGAAACAATTTTCGATTATTACCATAAAATACAAGATTTACTAAACTTACAAATTTCCTACGTCACTTTAAATAACTCAGGTGACGAAGCTTTAGTACTTGCCGAATATTTCAGGCAGTACGCACTGCGAATTTTGCTTCGCGGTTTAAAAGAACCACTAGGTACACTCATGCGCAAAAAGAATCCTAAAGACATGAACCAAGCATTGAACATGCTCACCAACGATTTTCAAATTGAAAGTTGTTTACGCGCACAAAACAAAACACACACACTACAAAAACCAAAACATTTCATTCACACAAACACACATCTCAGATATCAACAACCACAACTCAGATACACACCAACACAAACACCACAATTAACATACCAACCTAATCCATATCCTCAAAATTCAATAAATAAACCATTTAACCAAATTCAATCACCCAAACAAAATGTTTTTAATCCAAATCCCAATAGACGATTTCCAAATCCTACTCCAATGAGTATCAGCACTCGACAGTCATTCGTACCCAGACCAGGCCCATCAGGCTACAAGCTCGACCGCAACAATACACACGACATTACCCCCAAACACAACCACGACCAAACGAACAACTGTATAACACAGAAATTACGGAATATAATGACGAACAATATTACGATGAAAATAACGCTCTTATCTACGAACCAGAATCAGACAACGATAGCCAAGAACTTGAACAAAAATCTAGCTCGAGTCATTTTTTAGAACTCATAGCCTCGGAACAGAATTTGAATTAATGAACTTAACTAACAATCAAACCGAGTTACCATTCATTCTTTACCCCGAACAAAATTTAAAAGTCCTTCTTGATACAGGTAGTACACGCTCTTTTATAAAACCGAATATCGCACATAAGTTTTTCAAAAACAAAATTCAAAATGATCCTTTTAAAATTTCCACCGCACATGGTACATCCACTGAAAATTTTAGTTTATTTATGCCATATTCAAAATTATTTAAAAAATCAGATACTATGCTCAAATATCATCTTTTCGACTTCCATGATCAATTTGACATATTATTAGGACTCGACAACCTCAAAACAATAGAAGCAACCATTGACCTAGTAAACGATAAGATAAGAACACCGACATGCGAGATAAACATTCACTATCATCAGCTAAAGCCGCGTCCACACCACGTACAAGCAACACCCAAGTCTGATAAAATAATAAAGCTCCATACTAACTGCACTGATAACGCAGAAGTAATTATTCCAAAATCTCAATTAAAACGTATCCCGCCACCTAATCTCGAAATTAATACTAACGACACAGAAGACACGAATAATGACGCTTTCTTTAAATTTATGGAAAATTTTAATAAAAAATTTGAGAATGACAATGAATCCTTAATTGTTGAACACGACGACATACCACATAATATCGAAGAACTAGACGACTCTGACGCAACAATACACTCTAACCCTGAACACCCTGTCATCGGTATTCCCATTATCGGAAGCCCCGTTAATGTAGGAAAAAATCAACTTATATTTTCGGAAGTTTTACATTCACCCGCTAAACCTAAATTCATCAAATTACACACTGATAAAATGAGACTTCAAGTACAAATCTCAAAAAGTAATTTCGAAAAAGATATAATAAACTTTGTCAACGAATTCGTGGTACCCAAAATAAAATACTATTTATATTTCGAACAACCAATTTATGAGCAATTTAGTGTAATCTTACAGAAATATTTCAAAAACTCAGAAATAAATTTTGTTAAATGTAATATAAAATTAATAGATTTAGAAAATCAAAATGTCATCTCTGATACGATAAAATACTCACGAGGGTAAAACAAATCACAGAGGTATTCACGAAACTTATAACCAAATTAGAAAAAAGGATTATTGGCCTAACCAATGCAAAGACATTAGCGATTATATAAACCAGTGTGAAATCTGCTTAAAATCCAAATATGAGCGCAATCCCATAAAAACTAAATATAACATCACTCCAACCCCTAATAAACCCTTTGACATAATTCACGTAGATACCTTAAGTTTAGAGAACTGTAAATTCCTTACAATCATAGACGCCTTTTCTAAATACGCTCAAGCATACCAAGTCACATCAACAAACGCAATTGAAATATGTAACAACCTCACAAGATTCTTCTCACATCACGGAATCCCCAAGTTAGTTATATCCGACAACGGCCCAGAATTTAAAAATAATATCTTACGCGAATTATTCATTTTACATAAAATCGAAATTCATTTCACCAGTTCACAACACCCAAACTCCAACGGTCTTATAGAACGATTCCACTCCACATTAATTGAACATATTCGACTTTTTAATTTGCAAGAAAACCGAAAAAATGAAATTATAGGAAATAAAGTTAATTATGCAGTATTAGCTTACAATAATACCTGCCATAGTTCCACGGATCTTAAACCAATCGATGTAATCAACGGACATTTTGATACAGATTCACCTTTAGACATAGAATTAGAGAAAAGAATCACGCAAGATTATATTCAAAATCACCGCGAAAAAACGAAATTAGTATACCAAAGCATTAACGAAAAATTACAAAATAATAAAACTAACTTAATTGAAAAACTTAACGAAACTAGAGAAAACCTACCCGAAATCCCAGAAACAATATACGTACACAATAAACAGAAGGTAAACAAAACAAAGCAGCCAAAATTCAAAAAAGAAAGAATCAAAACAATTAATCAAAATCTAAAAACTGCAAAAATTCATACTAGTCCTACAGATAATAAAAAACAGCCCAAAATTCATTTGTCAAATATTAATAGACCTAGAAAAATAAATAAAAATATTAATACAAATTACGATCTTCCAGGTCCATCTACCTCACGTACACCTACGGACTAGAAATAAAAAACATTACACAAAACACTGGACTCTTACCACTCAATTTAGGGACGGCAAAATTACAGAAATCAACACACACTTTCTTACACTTCTACGACCTACAACCCATCCTCGATCAGTACAATAATTTAAAAACACAACACAACAATCTCAAACACACAATTTACATAAACAATGTTAGCCTAGCAGACTCTATTAACCACGATAAAATAATTAATTATATAATAGAATCAATAGATGATAAGTTTAGTCACTTAATTGTTAATTACGAAAAACCTAGATATAAAAGAGGAATAGTAAATGGATTAGGATCCATTATAAAAGTAATTACAGGAAATTTAGACGCGGAAGATGAGAAACGATATGATAAAATTTTAAATCACTTGAAAACAAATCAACACAAATTAATCGATCAACTAAAAAATCAATACTCCGTTAACCATCAGTTAATAGGAGAATTTAATCAAACTATTGTAACAATAAAGCATAATGAACAAGAATTAAAATCAAAAATTGAACAGTTAATGCACATAGTTATTGATGGAACTCAGCAATTAAATAAACTAGCCATTCACGACATTTACAATCAACTAAATACCGTATTCAGTATGATTTTTAGTACTCTACAAGACATAGAAAACTCATTAACTTTTTGCAAATTACACACAATGCACCCTAGCATTATAAAATTGAACGATTTCTATTTGGAACTAAATAAAATTTATAATTATTATAACAATGAATTTCCTTTATAGCCAACATTCAAAAATATGTTAGAATTTGAAAAATTAATAACAGTTAATTGCAAACTAAATTCAAACAAAATTGTATATTTTCTAGAAATCCCTATTAACTACGAAACTAATTTCCAACTATTTCACCTTATTTCCATCCCAACCAAATACCAGACTGAATATGTAACCATCATACCAAATAAAAATTATTTCTTAAAAACCTCTGATGGTCATATCAAATCACTGAACGGCGCATGCACAAAAGGAAACATCTACCAATGCCCAAACAAAATAGATGAGATCAATGACGATACTTGCGAGAAGAACATCATATTATATAACAACAATAATAATTGCCAATACACGAAAGTAACCATAAAGAAAAATCATATAGAAACTAAAGAAGAAATAAACCAATTCTTAGCAGTTTTACCAGAGTCAGAAACAATACACGCATCATGTCAACAAGGTGATGAAATTAAAAATTTAAAAGGAATATTCCTAATAAAACAAGATCAATGCCAACTAAAATTTAAAAACCAAATTTTAAAATTTCGAGACGGTACTTTCGGCAAACCAATTATCTTAGAAGATTTCCAAATTAAGCTAAACACCAGCCAAATTCCAACTATGAGTATCGACATCCAAAACATTCAAGATCTGAAGTTACCTATAAACAAGTTCGAACACATCAACGCAAATTACGACATCGAGGCAACAAATTACACCCTTATAGCTCTATATGTCATTGTTTCAATTACTAGTACAATTATTTTCGCAGTTTTTGCCAAAAGAAGGTTCTTTCAGAAGAAGAAACGACCATCCAAGGATCAACCCATAGAACTCCAGCCAGGGCCTTCACCCCGAAATCATCAGTTGAACATCCCCGACGATGTTCCATTCTAAGGAGGGAGGAGTTAGAGCACCCGTTCCCATGAGAACCGCCGACCGCTGCACATTCCAGGCACAGTCACCACTCTCTTTCCCCACAATATGTAATATTATACTATGTGTGCATAAGCACTTTTAGCACAACCTGTACTCTGTATTCACATTTGTAAGTCAGTTACTGTTGAGAGATTGAAGTATCAACTTGTATGAAAAATCTAATGTAATCTTTCGTTGTCAAATAATAAATAATTTTTTATTGTAACCGTAAATCACGTTTACGTTACTTATATATATATATATATATATATATATATATATATATATATATATATATATATATATATATATATAACACGAAAAGTGAAACGTAGGCGTTTAACATGGCAAGTCAGTTTTTCCGTGCGCATTGCTTCCCTAATTATTTCAGGAAAAAATGTTGTAAAGCATAAAATTCTCCATCCGAATCAATAAACAAAATTCATTTTGACTACTTCATAACTGCAGAAATTAAATTTGAAAATTCACGTAATTTCAATTTAATAGTAATAGCCATGGAATTAAAAACAAGAGATGAACAAATGCGTAACGTTTTATACGTCAAATTATTAGTATTTATTTTGACCAACTGTGATATTAAATCAATATTAGGGTTTATTATTATCAAAAATGAATAATTATTCAGATGAAGAAAAGTTGCAAATAATTAAATGGCATTATTCTGGCCATAGTTTACGACTAATTCGTGACTATATTAGCGCTATTTGGCAGCATCATGATATTCCTAGTACGGCAACTATTCAGAGGTTTATAGTAAAGTTTGAAAAGACAGGAACACTAAATTTCAAGAAAGAAATAAATGAAAGAATTTATAACAATGAAGAAAATATTCTTGTTAATAGAGCTGGAGCCAACAATGAGTGTGCGGGAAATTTCCAGAGAACTAAATATAAATTTTATGACAGTGCATAGAATTCTCAAAAAACATAAATACATTCCTTTTAAATTTCAAAACCACCAAAATATTTTGGATCGAGATTTTGAACTGCGTGCCACATTCTGTGAAATAATGATGGAGAAATCAAATTGTAATAGAGAATTTTTAAGTAGTATTTTATTCACAGATGAATGCACATTTACCATGAATGGCGAACCAAACTGTCATAATTATCGGTGCTGGTCACAAAATAATCCACATAACATTGTAGAATCGACGACACAATATCGTCATTCTGTCAATGTGTGGGTAGGAATTTTTGGTGATAAAATCATTGGCCATTCTTCATCCAACGAATAAATTCAGCATCATATTTGAATTTATTAATTAATGCTGTCGGACCACAAATTGTTGAAACAAACAAAGAAAATGTGTGGTTCCAGCATGATGGCTGCCCTGCACATAGCGCTAGAGAAGTTGTGGAATATCTAAACCATGTATTTCCTGAAAGCTGGATAGGACGAAATGGACCAGTTAACTGGCCAGCACGGTCGCCAGATTTAAATCCGTGCGATTTTTTTTATGGGACCATTTAAAATCTTATGTTTATAAAAAAAGATACCAGAATTTAGAAGAACTTAAAAATGCTATATTATAAGAATGCCAGAAAATAAATAATCGACAATTAAAGAATACTCGAGAAAGCTTCTACAACAGATTAGGTTATTGTTTAGCGCAAAACGGTGGTCTATTTGAACATCTAATTTAACAATTAAAGAATATTTAGTTCGTTGATGTTTTTATTGAATTAAATTTATGTTACATTAATTAATTTGTTAAATAACAACCTACCTTAAATATTTTATCGAGTTTATTATTTTATTATTCTTAAATAATAAATCTAAAAAATATTTTGCCTTATTATTATTAAATTTTTATTTAGAAAATAAATATTTAGTACGTAAAAATGATTTTGACAATTTATTCTGACATTGACGTATAAAACGTTACGCATTTGTTCATCTCTTGTTTTTAATTCCATGGCTATTACTATTAAATTGAAATTACGTGAATTTTCTAATTTAATTTCTGCAGGTATGAAGTAGTCAAAATGAATTTTGTTTATTGATTCGGATGTAGAATTTTATGCTTTACAACATTTATTTGAAACACTATTTCCTAAAATAATTAGGGAAGCAATGCGCACGGAAAAACTGATTTGCCATGTTAAACGCCTATGTTTCACTTTTCGTGTTACACCCGGTATATATATTCATTTTAAGAATTTAATTTTATTAGCCGTAAGTGTTACAGGACATCAAATGTTTGATTTAGAGTTAAAAATTCGAAGAGCGAGCGTATGTCTGTTTTTTTGGCACATAAGCGGCAAAGTGATATTCGCGTTGACAAATGCAAGCGCAAATGCCTACTTTGTATAGCGACTGTAAAAAATTTAAAAGCGCTTCACGTGTCATATGAAACATTTCTCGGGAGGGTCACACTACGGTCACATTTGTATGACAAAATTAAATGAAAATAATCCAGTTTTGTTTATTCTTGTTAAATATCATGAATATTTTGACACTTGGCAGTTTAAAACGATAATATTTATATTTGATTTGTTATACTAATTTCCTAAATTTACAGGGATAAATATTCGCACAATGCTGGGATTTGATTTGATTTCAACAATTGTTAAATATTTACACATTCAAATAAAAATATATATATTTTTTAACATTTTATTTCTCAAAACAGTTTGAACTATTTTCGTACTTGAAATACTATTTTTGTATTTTAAAATGAGAACAAATAGTAGAGTGAGAGTAGGGGACGTGAGATTTTTAAATTAAATCGAATAGATAATACATGCAAGATTCACAAAGATTATGTATTATCTGTAGATAACCTATGAATATTATTTCCATACCAAAAACAGATTTATGATTAAGTATTTATTAATATATTCTGCACTCTCTACTTACTGACATACTGGAACATCTACTAATAAAATAATAGATGAAATACAAATTTCGAAAAGACATACCTGTTACTTATCCCGTATTATGAAATATCGCGAAAAAGTTTTTAATTGCTTTTCCATCCTCATATCCAGTGGAAAAGAGTTTCAGCAAGGTTACCAATCTAACAAAAAAATAAACAGAATGGACATCACTAACCGAGGAGCTTTGAGATTCAATCTAACTAAATTGATGCCAAATGTTGAAAATTAAAGCATCAAGTTCATCCCTCCCACTAAAAGTATTTATTTTTTGCTTAGCCATTTTATGTAACAGATACTAAATTTTCATTTGGTTTGTTTTAATTAGAGTTTAATTAATAAATTTGTTTTTTAGAAGTTTTCCACACTTCACTACACAACAAAAAACCTGTTTTTAAAAGGTTATCATTTCATAATAGTATATTATATGCCAAGGTTGAGAAGATGATCATTATTGACATAGCGCCAAGATTGTACCCCGAGGTGCAACCGAGGGCTACAAGGGTACATCTCTGCAATAATAATCATTAATAAAAGTCAAATTCTACTTAGGTTCAACAACACAAATTTCTTTTTTGATATTTCTGAGATCGTCACAAATTATGCGTAGATAAAACTTCACCAAATAGAAAGTTCACCCTGATGATAAACAATTTGCAAATTCAATTTTTTATAAATTAAATTCCAAAATTCACAAATACTAAAAATAAATACCCCACACATTCCACGGTCATGAAAACTTGATTCCCCGTTTACTACTAATATCCGCTGATTAGTTAATATTAAATAGAGCCCTATAAGTGATATTTACACAATGTTATGTCGGATCCGCGACGCTGACCGACGCTGCCCCATGGTAAATATATATAATTCAGTGCGTGCAAACATATTCCACTCCGTTAAAAATCTATCTACAAGATGCTAAATCTAGCATTGCGGCTAATTTTGAACATCTTTTTTGTTTTAATACTTTTGTTTTAAAACTTGATATTTATATATGGGGTAGGTGGCTCATTGGTATCGAGTCGACGTGTGGATTTTAGAATCCGAGCATGATTCCAACAGATATCAAACAATTTTCGCCACATTAAAACTACCCATGTGGCTCCCCCTCCACTAACATCTTTGGAAGTCGTAATTTGACGGCTGGTAATCGTACTTCACGCGAATAAATATATCACTTAGGTATCGAGATCTGCTGCGGCAGAATGCCACTCGTAATGGGTAAAAGACGTGATTTATTTTATTTTTATCAAATTAGTAGGCAACAGCCAACAAAAAAATGGATGATTATTGCCCCTTGTTTTATTAAAAAAATCCGCATTTTTATGCAAGTTTTAATTCTGAATAACTTTACATATTTCAGTTTTAGTTGTATAGCAGGAAATTGTATAAATCTATCTATTCACCCCTAACCGGAACCACCTGATTTGTGTATAGCGTAATTTATATTGCTATTAATTATCATTTTCCATTAATAGTCGATTGATAAATCATACAGGAACTGTAGTATTGGGTCTTGAACACGATTCAGTAACCATAGAAAAAACACAATTACTATTGAAATTTTTTAACAAACACAACTAATATTAATTGTAGTTTCCTTGGAAACTTTGCATATAACACATATTGATCGACGAATTATACCTACTACATCAAATGAATAAGTTTTTAAACTTTGTGCGCTCTTGTTTTGGATCGAATCAACAAACAAAATCTAAATTGAAAAGTAATAATAATGAAGCTGTAATTTCTCTGCAAAATTCCAAGTTTTATACTTATTCGTGGGAAACTCATGGAATACCGGCTACAAGAGAACGTAAGTCGTATATAATTTCCACTTATTTAAGTAATATTTTATTAAATTTCTAGAAATTAAACAAAATCAAGATTTTTTGGAAAATGGTTCGTTCGGTAAAATTTGCGAGTGTCTTTCTTTCCCAACTGATACGAACAGATTTGGCAATATCCGAGATACAAAATTACTGGATTATTTTGTCTGCCATAGAAAACTTTTGATTAACAAGCCACTATATCAAAATTGGATAAATGAAGAGGTTGTAACGTTTTTCAATAGTTTTCGGCTCCCAATCAGGTTAAAATTTTACGTAATTCTCATTGGAGATAATAAATTTAAAAGTGAATCTACAATATATTCGGATAAATGCATCAAAATTTTAACCTTACATAATTCAAGCAGCCTTCTGGATCTGAATGATATGGTGGTGGCGGGCCAAATTATTCAAGTTATAAACGGATTGATCAAAATTAAAAAGTATCATAACATTTTGACTATCCTCTCGAAATCAACAAGTTTAGATGAAGATATTTTCGAAAAACAAAAGAACAAAATTTTAAGACAATATTTTAAATCATTTAACAAGTTTTGTAACCGGTTCAAAATTTTTCGTTATTTCAAGAAATTAAAATAAATTATTTTTGAAATTTATTAATGACATTTAATTTTAACTCCTCTTGTTTTTCTGCATCACGCTCATAGTTGAAGCTTGGCATCCGGACACACAGAGCCGCTGTTTTTACACTGCCGTACTGTCGGTTTTCTTAGTCGAATTATTTAAGGCGTATAAGTGACTAGCTTTACTTTTCATAGTACTTATTACTTCTTATTAATAAATTTTTCACTTACTGCGCAAGTGTAAACAGTGTCATTCAGTTCAACTAGAAATATTTTTCAGTGCAGTGAGATCTGAGGTAAATGCGTGCAGCATTTTAACCGCGTAAAATTCGAGTTTATTGTATAATATTTATTTCTAGCCTGTGATTATATAAATTTAACGGTTTTGTAGAAGATATAACAATTTGTATTGGTTTTGTTGTACTAATCAGAAAATAAACTGCAAGCCATGCAGGAATACGCTTCTTAATAAATAAAAAATAAATATATCTGCACGTCATTTACCCATTACTGGGTGTGGCACTCTGCCATGCCTGATTTCAGTGATATATTTTTTAGCGTGAAGTACGGTTACCGGCCGTCATGTCACGGCCCCAAAGATGTTAGTGGAGACTGAACCACAGAGGTAATTTTAATGTGATGAAAA
Source organism: Pterostichus niger (assembly GCA_947425015.1). Classification (NCBI taxonomy): domain Eukaryota; kingdom Metazoa; phylum Arthropoda; class Insecta; order Coleoptera; family Carabidae; genus Pterostichus; species Pterostichus niger. The sequence goes on along the minus strand of OX380351.1, from coordinate 9,371,186 downwards.
TTCTTTGTGGGCTGTAAGAATCGAACCCGGATTTTCAAATACACAGTCCGACTCGAAGTGTGTAGAAAATAATAAACAAAGTTGGACTTCTCAGTCTGTCAGTAGACGTAAAAATCTCTACAGTGAATTTAAAAATGTGTACGGATATTAACATATATCTGATTAATACAATCATAGTGATTTTTATTGTATGAGTGCAATTAAAATGATAAAATAGCGATTGTAAAACAAATATCATAGCAACTATTTTTGTGTGATGAGCGATTCGACAGCTGTCCGCTGCAGGTGACATATGATTCGCTATCTTTTGGTTTTTATATTTCCCTCTGTTCGCGACACAAATCTTAAACGTCGGGCAATAAACAATAAAAACCATCAGCATACAATAATAAGTTCCGTTATTATTTAATCAAAAACTATTTATATTATATTTATAACAGAAAAATATATTTCTCGACTGACTAATTGATAACTTTTCTTCATTCCAACCAATTTTATTAAAAGGTTATTGACGGTTAAGTGCGGTTTTTGTCGAAGATATATTAATTTATATTAGTTTCGTTGAAAGACAAGTATATCAGAAAATAAGCTGGGAGCCTTGCAGAAATACACATCTTAATAATTTACATTTTCCTTTACAATTAAGGATAGCTTGGTAAGATACCTTAACTTCTATTCTATTACCGATTTAATCCTACTTCTGTTATCTTTTGTAAAAATGAAGAATAAATGGCCGAAATTTGCTAGTTGGAATATTAGTGGTAACATTTTTTATTAATTAATATCATGCATATCTAACTCTCTCTCTCTCTCTATATATATATATATATATATATATATATATATATATATATATATATATATATATATATATATATATATATATATATATATATATATATATATATATATATATATATATACAGGGTGGTGACTGGCTCAGCCAGTCATAGGGATTTAACATGGGAAATCAGTTTTTTCCAATTTCCTGCTTCCCTAATTATTTTAAGCAAAAACGCGTCAAATAAAAGTTTTAGGGCATCAAATTCTGCATCTAAATCAATAAACAGAATTAATTTTACGTGCTTTGTAACGACAGAAATTAAATATGAAAATGTCGAAAATTACGTTAAAAATATTGATAGCCATGGAATTGAATAAAAAAATAAATAAATGCTTGACGTTTTATATGTCAAAACATCAACTTTGACGTTGTGACAGATAAAATGGCAAGCTCGATCAGCGGATTTGCCACCTAATAACTTCTTTCTGTGGGGTCGTTTAAAAAATAAAATTTGGATTTGTCACCTAATGACTTCTTTCTATGGGGCCATTTAAAAAATGAAATTTACAAAAGTAGGCACCCAAATGTGGATTCTCTAAAACAAAGAATTGCAGAGGAATGCAGGAATAGTACAGCCCGCCAGCTATCAAATATGCGCCGTAATTTTTACGAAAGACTTGGGCTCTAGACTAGAATATATATTTATTATGTCCATTATAGTTTAATTTTGTTATAAATAAATTTTTCTTCTGATATTAAAATTAAATTAATAAACTGTTTACTTGCCTACTTAATTATGAATGTTTTATAAAATATAAATAATTTCTCCTGCAGGTCCAACGTTAAACGTTGACATTTTATGAGTCACAATGTCAAACGTTAATGTTTTGACAAATAAAAATTTATTTATTTTTTTAATCAATTCCATGGCTATCAATATTTTTAACGCTATTTTCGACTTTTTCATATTTAATTCCTGTCGTTACAAAGCACGTAAACGTAATACTGTTTACTGATTTAGATGCAGAATTGGATGCCCTAAAACTTTTATTTAACGCGTTTTTGCTTAAAATAATTAAGGAAGCAGGAAATTGCAAAAAACTGATTTCCCATGTTAAATCCCTATGACCGGCTGAGCAAGTCACCACCCTGTATATATATATATATATATATATATATATATATATATATATATATATATATATATATATAAATAAATAAATAAAATAAATATATCATCACGCCTTTTACCCATCACTGGGTGTGGCACTCTGCCTAAGCAGATCTCGGTAAGTGATATATTTGTTCGCGTGAAATGCGGTTACCAGCCGTCAAATCACGGCCTCCAAAGATATTAAGTGGAGGAGGAGCCACAGGGGTAGATTTTTTCAATTGGTGAAAATTGTTTGTCGGCTGTGGGGATCGAACCAGGGTTCTCATGATCCACAGGCCGACTCGATACCACTGTGCCACCTACCCCATAGGGACACAACCCCTATTGCATCAGCATTGCACCTTTCACACGGTACTTTTCCATGACAAATTTGTAATAGGATATATTAGATAAGAAATGTTATATGTAGACAAAATGTAAGACGTAGAGTTAGTTGTTAGAAGATAGTCAAGTAGAAGACTTCACTGTATGTACTTGTGCAGCAAAATAAAATTCTTTTTAAAAATCCAATCTTATTATTGATTGATTTAATTGGCGCAGTCCTGGTAGGATAACTGACAAGTCTGTAAATTCCGAAGAACCTCAAATTTGAGTTTCCAATTCGTTGAAGAATTTCAGTCGTCACTTTCAAGTGTTAAAATCAGTATCACGAATCAATACGTTCTCAGAGTGATTAAAATCCGAAGTCTCACTATAACTCTTGATGAGACTAATTCGTTAAAGATTTCTACACTCAACATAAAACGTGACAACAAGTTCAAGTGCATCAGTGCCTCACAAACTGCAAACCAACATCAAAAACTACATCTTCTCTCTACAACTCCGACGAGGAAAGGCAAATCATATCGTCGTTAATTCCGAGACCGTCATCGAGTGCTGACCAGCCGCTGAAGACGCCTCACCATCATCCGTTGAGCGAAAATCAACACCCACCGCCCACCTGAGCGAACATCAGGCCTCAGCTCACCAAGCTCCAAGCTTCAACCCAAGGACCATGAAATTGGCCATATTTAATTTAATCCTAATATTACTGTAAGTAATTTTATTCATCTCTGTATTGTTTGTTGATCGAATCACTGTTCCTCATTATTAACGTAACATCAATACATTTAAAATAAAACTTACACAATTATTAATCTATTCAAATTTATATACTAGACATTATTATCAAATATTAAAAACACAGCTACAAAATAACAACACCAGTAATTCAACCCGCTACAATTAATCTCATACCTAAAGTTCCTAGTGAAATTAAAGATTTATTAGAAATAATCCCAGAATACGATGGAAGTACAGGTACTTTACCCCATTTTATAAATATTTGCAATGAAGTTCTCGATATCGTAGACAAACAAAAATTATCTAAAATTGTAGAAAGAATTATTTTACATACAATTAGAAAGAAAATTATTAAAGAAGCTAATGCAAAACTAGCTACTAAAACATATACTAACTGGGCAAGTTTAAAAAATTTGTTAATGGAAGAATATGGAGACAAAAGAAACGAAGTTCACTTCTTAACAGAATTGTCTCATTTAGAACAAAAATCTAATAAAGATAATTTCATATACTTCGATAAATATGAAAATATTTTCAACAGAATGATGAGTTTATTAAGTATAAATTTTGGCAATGGATTTGACAATTTATCAATGTTTATGTCCACATATGCTTCTCATAATTTCATAATAAATTGTAAAGAACCATACCGAAGTCAACTAGCAGCTAGAAATCCTAAATCTTTAAATGATATACAAAATTTAATCAAAAATGATTTCCAGTACATTCATGCAAATATTAATAAACAAAACACATTTTAGATAACCCTATCGAGTTAAATAATGAATCAGAATTAGAAAATTCTGAACATTTTGATGAAACGCAAAATTATGAAAATAATGCTGAGATAGAAACAGAAAATGACAATTTTTCTTTGGACCCGACAGAAAATTCGAATCCTTAGCAAATTATACTTCTAAATTACCGTTTATACAATTCAAAAACGCTAGAGTTTTAATAGATACAGGATCATCCGAAAATTTTATCAGCCAAGAATTTGTAAATGAGAATAAAAATAAATTTCAAATATTTCCTGAACATTTCGAAATTCAAACTGCCAACGCTGTTTCCCACGGAAATTACTTTACATTTGTAGAATTATTTAATAAAAAATTGAAATGTTACATTTACGAATTTCACAAAGATTTTAATATTGTAATAGGAAATTCAGGGTTAAAGTTATTAAATGCAAAAATAAATTATTCAAATGAATCCGTCATATTAGATAAACATACATTTAAATTTAATTACTTTCATCAAAACAAATTAAACTTGAATATACACGAAATATCAGACAAACTAAACCTTAGAACTGAACATCTCAATGACATAGAAAAACACGAACTAAATAAAATAATTCGAGAATTTGAAGATCTAACGATTACAGATGACCAAAACCTTTCTTGTACTAATAAAATAAAACACAAAATTAATGTAACAGACGAAACGCCTGTATACCAAAGATCATATAAATATCCAATAGTTTATAAAAATGAAGTAAATTCGCAAATAAACAAATTATTAGAGAAAAATATAATTCGCCACTCCTATTCACCTTGGAGTAGCCCAATCTGGATTGTACCGAAAAAAGCAGACGCTTCCGGTAAAGACAAATTTCGTATGGTAGTCGACTATAGAAAACTTAATTCCAAAACGATAGATGATAAGTTCCCGATCCCAGATATTACGGATATTTTAGATAAACTGGGTAAATCGAATTATTTCACAACAATTGACCTCAAAAGTGGATTCCATCAAATTGAAATGGATCCCGATTCGATAGATAAAACAGCTTTCTCGACAGACCAAGGCCATTTTGAATTTCTCAGAATGCCTTTTGGCCTCAAAAATGCACCTAGCACTTTTCAAAGACTCATGAATTTTGTCTTAAAAGATCTTATAAACAAAATATGCTTCGTCTACCTAGACGATATCATTATTTTAGGAACGTCATTACAAGAACACATACAAAACATCAAAACTGTCTTTCACAAACTACGCGAGGCGAATCTCAAATTACAACTAGATAAGAGCGAATTTCTCAGGAAAGAAGTCGCCTATCTCGGGCATTTAATCACAACAGATGGAGTAAAACCGAATCCTGATAAAATTAAAATAATACAAAAATTTAGCATTCCGAAAACACAAAAAGAAATTAAATCATTTTTAGGTTTACTCGGTTATTATCGGAGATTTATACAGGATTTTGCAAAATTAACAAAACCACTTACCCAATGTCTAAAGAAAAACACAAAAATTAATTTCGAAGATAAAGAATACATTTAATGTTTTGAAAAATGTAAATTATTACTTTCAAACTCTCCAATTTTACAATATCCTGACTTCTCAAAACAATTTAGATTAACCACTGACGCTTTAAATTTTGCTCTCGGTGCAGTGCTTTCACAAAATATTGACGGCAAGGATCTACCCATAGCGTACGCTAGTAGAACCCTTAATACCCACGAAATTAATTACTCCACCACCGAAAAAGAATTACTCGCAATAATTTGGTCAATCAAACATTTTCATCCATATCTATACGGACATAAATTCAAATTAATAACGGATCATAAACCGCTTATTTGGCTCAGCAGTTTAAAAGAACCTAATCAGAAACTCATCAGATGGAATCTAAAATTATGCGAATATAAATATGACATAGAATACCAAAAAGGTAAACAAAATTACGTTGCAGATTATCTGTCTAGAATTCCAAAACCCTTCGAAATAATTTATAAAAATTCAAATATTTTCGACCATAACGAACCAATAGTACATTGCATATCCGAAGACTTTAAAATGAGTCAAGGCTTTGCGCAGCAAATTAATGAAAAATTTCAAACGACAAATAATTTAGATAAATTATCAATAAAGGAAAATATTGCTATTCAAATGTCACCAAGACCCATAATTCATTTAATTACAAAAAAGAAATCCTTCCATGAACCAAACCTAGCAAACATAGCAAACTGTTTAAAACAACTACGCGATTATTTAATACAAAATAATATTAATTCAATTAACATGCCTAAAATAGCTTCTGGCTTAGACCAAAAAAATTGGTTTGAAATAGAAAATTTACTAAAGCAAACATTTGAAAACACAAATATTCAAATAAACGTATTTACTATAAATAATATTCAAAACTACGCTAACTCTGTTAACGCTGAAAAAGACACTGATAGTTGCACACAACATTCAGATGATGAAGCACCAGTAAACGGTCTTTCTTCTATTGAAAATCCAATTAACTATGGAAAAAATCAAATAATATTTAAAGAAACAAACTCAAAAAATACATTTGAATTAATTAAACTATTTGGAAATGATAAACAAAGAATGTATATGCATGTCAATAAAGTAAATTCCAAAGACACATTATTAAAATTTATTAAAAGTTATTTAGTACCAGGAATTAAATATTACTGCTTAGTACCTGATTCTCTGAAATTAATGCTAAATTCTATTTTACAAGTATACTTTCAACCTGGCACTTATATATTAGTTAGTTGTAAAAACCTACTATCAGACATAGAATCATCGGAAGAACAACTGAAATTAATTCAAAACTATCATCTTGGTAAAACGAATCACCGAGGCATAGTAGAAACATATAAAAAATTAAAACAAAACCACTACTGGCCTAACATGCAACAAACTGTCTCTAAATTTATAAACAATTGCGACGTATGTCAGGAAAACAAATACGAGCGAAATCCTGTTAAAATTCCCATAATAAACACACCCACAGCATCAAAACCTCTCGAAATCATTCACATTGATATATTATCATTGAAGAAAAATAAATTCCTAACAATAATCGACAGTTTCTCTAAACACGCACAAATATATCACTTACCAGAAACCAATACAATAACTGTAGTTTAAAAATTAATCAAATATTTTTCAATATTCGGACAACCGAAATTAGTTATATCAGATAACGGTCTACAATTTAATAACCAATTAATTTATAATTTCTTATCAACAAAAAACATTCGTATACATTTAATCTGTGTGAATAATCCCAAAAGTAACGGCAATATAGAAAGATTCCACTCTACCATTATCGAACATGTTAGAATATTAGAACAGAATAAAGATTTTAATGATTTAAACACAAGTAATAAAGCCCGATACGCAGTTCAAGCATACAATCAAACTATTCATTCTGCAACTAAAAGAACACCAAATGAAGTACTTTTTGGCCATTATAACGAATCAACCGAAGAAATCTCAACCGAAATTATAACTGATAACTATATCCAAATTCATAAAGACATTATGAACAAAATTTACGAAGAAAATAAAATTTTATTAGAAAAAAATAAAACAAAATACGCAACCTCACAAGTAGCTAGCTGTAAATTACAAAAGAAAGTGTATGAAGAACAAGCTAAACGAAATACCGGTAAAGTAGAGAAACCGCGCTATAAACAACAAGTGGTAAAAACATACATTCGAGACAGAGCACAAATAACTACCGATAAAGACAAAAAAATAAAAATTGATAAGCTAAAACCTTATCGTAAATTTACAGAATCATGCGAGCTAGCACAACCATCAACCTCGAAGATGCTAGAACCAACCCCGGAATCAACGTCCTAAAGCTAGGAGAAGCTCTAATCTCCACTAATAATAAGTATCTTTACGTAAATATTAACCTTTATAAAAAGCATAACAGGAAATTTAGATGCAACAGATCAAGAAAGATACGATAATGCTTTAAAATTAAAAAATGATAACGAAAACATTCTTAAAGATAACATGAAACAAATTATTATTTTTAACAAAAATATATCGAATCACTTTAATAATCAAATAGAAAAAATTAATAAGAATAATAAAGCAATTAAAGATAAAATTAGTGAAATAGGAAAAACAATTGGGAAAATTATAGATTATAACGATATAATATATTTAGAAAATATTATCACTCAATTGACATTTATGGCTACAAATTTAATTAGCATTATTAACGAAATCGAGACTACCTTCGCTTTTTGCGAAATAAACACTCTTTATTTTGGAATACTGTCTAGAGATGACATCAAATTAGAAATTGATAAACTTTTGCCAGATAGTTTCAAAAATCTCATAATAAAAAATTGGCAAAATCAACAATTAATCAAAACTTATTGCAAATTCGAAAAACTCTCATTAAATATCATAATAGACATTCCCATTCCTCTCGTACAAACAGAACTCTTACAAATTACACCTATACCCACTTACACAATGATACCTTTGTTACTCTAAATGTACAACAAGGATATTATTCAAAATCTAACACACAAATTAGTTATTTAAACAAATGTACCCTCGTAGAAGATAAACTTTATATTTGTAGTCAAGGAAACTCAATTCCTGACAGATGTTTAGAAAATATGTACTTTTATAGAAATAATAATAATTGTAATTATATAAATTTACTTGATCATAACGAAATCATTATAGTTCCAAACTCTAATATTGTATACCTTTATTTACCTCATAAGGAATTAATAAATATTGAATATGGTCACGAAATAGAAGAAAAAGTAATTTCTGGTATCTATTGTATAAAAGATTGTTTAATTAATAAACAAAGACATTATAAAAATATTAATTATGACAAAATAATTAATTTAGATATTGATAATAGTAAAGAAAAATTAATATTTAATAAAACCTTGAATATTAAAAACTTAGAAACTATTAAAGTTCCAAGTCAAAAGATAATTCATTTAAATCAAATTAGTAGTTCTGAATCACATTCTATATTTTACGATGTATTATTGTACACGATAATCGTGACCGTTGCAATGCTCTTACTGATAAAAATCTATTCGGCACTTGCTACAAAATTGTTAAACTTAAAACAAAAACAAAATCAAAATCAAACTTGCGAAACAATACCTGATGAAAATACCATAGGTATTCTTTCGTCTAACAGGGGAGGAATTATGTAGGGACACAACCCCTATTGCAACAGCATTGCACTTTTCACACGGTACTTTTCCATGACATATTTGTAATAGGATATATTAGATAAGAAATGTTATATGTAGACAAAATGTAAGACGTAGAGTTAGTTGTTAGAAGATAGTCAAGTAGAAGACTTCACTGTATGTACTTGTGCAGCAAAATAAAATTCTTTTTAAAAATCCAATCTTATTATTGATTGATTTAATTTATATATATATAAGTTATATTGCCGTAGCTCCCCTATAATAATGCTTTGTAGTATAATATTTATCTGTAGGTATCATGTTCATGCTGAGTAGTTGTTTGTGCTTAGTCTCTTGTAAGATATTGTAAGTTAGTTTAGAATCAACCTTGTACCAAGCAACATCGTCGCTAATAGTAAAATAAACTATTTTAAAAAAGTCAACTTGCGTAGATCGAAACCTAATTGGCGCAGTCTTGGTAGGATTTGCCAAACAGTATTATCAATAAATAGTACTGGTTCGTTTTCGCGATTTAAGGCAAATTGAAGAATCAAAATCGATCAACCAAGTGTAAGTGATAAGTGACTCTTATCGTATCAAGCATCGCAGCACCGTCTACCGTGGCCGAGAGAACATCGGACACACGACACCCACGTAAACTTCGAAGGCATCACGAGCAGTCCGAGGGAACATCGGAACGTCTCAACTTCGCACGGGTCAAAATCTTCAACGCACATGAAGACGCTGATTCTGCTGTAAGTACCTTATGTCTTTTAGAGGTTCTAAAATCATAATTAATTCGGATACAAGCTCTGATTCTGACTCCAGTTCTGAAAGGGAACTGTCTCCAAAAATATTGACTAACAAAATAGTCTTAAATTCATTAATTAGAAATCCAATATTTAATTTTAATCAAATAAGAATGGCCATGCTAACATTAAAACGAGAATACCTCGATATGATCCCCGAATTCCATGGGGAACGCGAACTTTTACCCAGATTTCTTGAAATATGTCAGAAATTGGTAACTAAATTTTATAACTTAGCGGACCAAACGGACTTTCAAAATGAATACCTAATATCCACTAGGTATACTGTCAAAGATAAAAGGTGACGCCGCAATTAATATCGCGAGCTGTACCATTTCAAACTTTAAAGATTTAAAAACTGCTCTAACAAACACGTACGCTGACAAACGCGAAACATATACACTAACCATAAAAATGACTGAATTAATACAGTCGTATAACGAAACACCTTTTGTTTTTTATAACAAGTTACAACATTTATTAAATCTTCAAATATCTTATATTAAAACACATTCAGATCCTAGTGAAGCTAACGACGCTGCTCTTTTATCTCGTTATTTTCAAAATTATGCCTTACGCATATTATTAAGAGGACTTAAAGAACCAATCGGTCAACTTATGAAGGCTAAAAATCCCGAAGATTTAAATTCCACATTAAGCATGTTAACTAACGATTTCCAGTTCGATAACCCGTCGACTACAAATTTCAAACCACAAAACAACACACAGAAAATCGTTCCAAAAATTAACCAAACACAAAAATTTTATCAGAAACCATTATATTTAACAAATTACGCACCTAACTTAAATAGACCTTTTAATAGAAATTTCAATCAAAACTTTCAAGCTAACAAAAGCAAAACTACCACACAAAATCCAAATTTCGGTCAACGATTTTCAAAACCAACACCCATGAGCATATCCACAAATAACACATATCAACCACGACCAGGACCATCTCACGGTTACCAAAATTTTAGACCCCAACAAAACGTAATCTCCGAAGAATTATATAACATAGATAGCGAAACAATCGAGTATGAAAATGACACGTATTCAGATAACACTTACGAATAATAAGCTGAACCTAACATCGAATTCCCCGCAGACACAAACACTAAATCGGATGATTTTTTATACGAAATCGCCTCGGAAACCTTCAAACAATAGAATTACTAAATCTAACGAATCATCAAAATAAATTACCCTTCATACTACTGCCAGAAAATAATCTAAAAGTACTGATAGATACAGGTAGCACAAAGTCTTTCGTGAAACCTGATACTGCACATAAATATTTAAAAAAATCTATTTTTAAAGATCCATTCCAAATATCTACAGCACACGGCACCTCCGTAGATCAATTTAGTACTCTGATAACCACTTCAAAACTTTTTAATATGAAACAAAATAATAACTCTTGTCTAAAGTATCACTTATTTAATTTCCATGATAAGTTTGATTTACTATTGGGAATAGACAATCTAAAACTATTAAAAATTATAATCGATGTAAATAACGATCTATTAATAACTCCAAATTCAAAAATAAAGATTCATTACCTTCAGCCAAGTAATAACAATAAAGTAAATTCAAATAATATCTCTGTCATGAACAAAAAAGACAGATTAAACACAAAAGCAGACGCACTTAACGGAATTCCACATAACTGTCAAAAGTTATCTCAGTCTAAATTAGAAGATAATTATTTATTAGAATATCAAAATTATTTAAACTTTAAACAAACAAATAGTAATGTTAAAACAAATATAATTGATATTAAAGAAGATTTATTTAATGCACCCGTTAATAACAGCTTAGCACATTGCGTAAGCAAAGATCTCGGTATGTTCCAAGGAATAGCAAAGAAATTTAAAGATAATTTTAAAAACATTGACAAACTGAGAAGACAAAATCCAGAATTACATAAGTTAGTATATCTAAATATAAAACTAGATTAATAATTTATCTTATAACGAAAAATCGCTACTTCGATAAACCATCTCTTTAAGATATATTCTACACCCTGTTAAATTTCAAAGAATTTAGTTTGAAACATAATATCAAACATCTAAGTATTCCCAGACTCGCATGTGGCAAAGACGAGAAAGACTGGACAGATATAAAAATGATGACTCAGTACATTTTCAAAGATACGAACGTAACAATAACCGTGTATACAGGATCGGACTTAGAATTATTTCCACAAGTAGAACTTAACATCAACAAAACAGACGTTACTGAATTTCAAAAATACATAGACGACTTTGATGAAAAATTATTAGCACCAAATGATAACAATACTCCTGACGATTCTCAATCCTTAATAGTCGAAGTAGGCAACGACAAACAAAATTTTATTTGTATTTAAATTTATTATTGGCATCTTGATTCCTCAAGAAATAAGAAATACAAATTCGATTAAATAACCAAAGTAGTGTCATTTTAGGAAGTGATTTTATTTTTCTGTTATTGATGATAAAAAATTTACTTGTATTTTCACTTTTCTAAGTTTCTAAAAGCCTTCAATAAGTAATAGATACTGAAAAGTAAAATGTAATGAACCACTGAAATAGAAATTATTATTTTTCTCTTATTTTTTATTGTTAATTTGTTGCTATTGCAACTTTAATATGTAAAATCATATTTTTATAATTTCCTGCTTCCCTTATTATTTTAAAGAAAATTTAAACCAATAAACATAATTAATAATTTGCATGCTCTATAACGACAGAAATTAAATTTAAAATGTTGAAAATTATTTTAAAAATAGGGTTAGCCTTGCTTGGAAATGAAACAAATTTGTCAAAAGAAAAAATAATTTTGAATGATTAATTTTTATGACAAATTGCAGTAATAGAAATTATCTTTTTCTACGATTGCTAAGAAAAGTTGACAATTACGCTCTCCTTTGTCATTTTAAAGTTGATGTTTTCTGTGGAACAATCGAAAAATATCTTTTTTGCGCATCTCCAATTACAACGCGTGAAAAAGACGTTAAATGCGCGCGTTTTCAGTGGAAACGCGCGAAAAAGATATTAAATGCGCGCCTATTTCATTAGTTACCAGGGGTACAAACAAAACAGAAACATGTCATATTGACAGAATGAATTTATTTTCAGTACGTATAAGTTTTTAAATCATTTTAAGATGCAATCGTAGAAAAAATTACGTGTGTATCACGAGCATAAAGTGTTGTGACGAAGTGTGCTCGCCACAAAGATTGTTATATAGATCACGATCGCGAAAACGCCTATATCTCGCGAACGCAACAACCTAGAGACGCGAAAAATCAACACCGGGTTTACGAAGAAGACGCGCACCGAAAAATTGCTGATTAAACTGGATCGCGAACCGGGTAGTCCAGTTTCCGTTTATAACCAATCCGCCCTATATGTTAACATAGGACGGACAAACTTTGACACCCTAGGACCCGTTTCATTAGTAAAACCAGTATATAAACCGCGCTGCCGAGACAGCCAAGACAGTCAGATTTCACCTGTGAATGCATCGATATCTCCGCTACCGTCTTCCAGTCACCAAGCCACTCCGACTTCTAGGTAAGAAAAGCACTCCTGTTTATTTACCGTACCGTACTGTGCTTCCTCGAGGTCTCGTGCCACTTTCCGTTTGGAACTCTTGTGCGATCACCGAACCACTCACATTGGCGTCTGTCGTGAGCAATCCGAGACGTTACAGTGAGGCGTTTTGCGTGCACAGCCGGAGTTCACACCGTAACTTCGCGATTTCGTCGCGTGCTACCTTCCACTTTAGGAACTCTTGTGCGACCACCGGACAAATCACTTTGGCGTCTGTCGTGAGCAATCCGAGACGATACAGTGAGGCGTTTTGCGTGCACGGCCGGAGTTCACACCGTAACTTCGCGACTTCGTCGCGTGCCACCTTCCGTTTTAGGAACTCTTGTGCGACCACCGAACAAATCACTTTGGCGTCTGTCGTGAGCAATCCGAGACGTTACAGTGAGGCGTTTTGCGTGCACGGCCGGAGTTCACACCGTAACTTCGCGACTTCGTCGCGTGCCACCTTCCGTTTTAGGAACTCTTGTGCGACAACCGAACAAATCACTTTGGCATCTGTCGTGAGCAATCCGAGACGTTGCGGTGAGGAGTTTGCGTGTACGGCCGGAGTGCACCACGTCGAATTTCGCGAGACGCGTCGCGGAATCATTTCCGACACACCACCCGCCGTCCAGGGAACCCCACCGTCGCGTCGATTTTCCGGAAAAGTGAAAAACCACTCATCGCGATCATTACGAGTCGACCAGCCGCTATTACGGGAACCCCACCGCCGCGACGCCTGGCATCGATTTGTGACCAATCCGCGATTTCGCCGTTTCCGAACCTGCAGGCCTACACCGCGGGCCCCGACCGTCGCTCCGGACATACCGGCGTCCCGACGCCAGGCGTCGTTTTCCCAAAAACGTCACCTCTGTATTCCCCGATCCCGCCTCGGTATATCCTACACCTGCTGATAATCAACGACATTTCTGTAGTGACACCAGTGCTTAATAAAGACTCAATTCGTTATTTTTTACCAACTTTGTGTTTCTTTCTGAAAACCCTATTGTCTCCGAAACCGCTATCCGACCGTTGGCGCCCGAGCAACCTCACGCCAACATTTTGTCGACGAGTCCGCCATAACTCGCCATAGTGTCTTTGTTCCTCTTGCACTTTACACTCTTAACACACAAATAACTATTTTGTAAAAGTGTTGGAGGTTCTGAAAAGGATCGTTGTTTTTTGTTATTATCAATAACATTAAATGTATTTTAAATTGAACACAGAATAAATTCTAAATTATCTTAAATTAAGTACTCAAATAAATCTGCAACTGTAGCATGGATGGAACACTGACTCATATTTACAAATTTGTGGACTTTTTACATTAAAAATTACTTAAATAGAAATATTTTTAGACTACTTTCGAAATATTTTCGGAATATTATAGGAATGAGGGGACGTTTTTTTTTTAAATTATATATTTTTCAAATGTTTATTTAAAAAATATTATTTGACATGATAGTGCACTATGAGGTTGTCTACATACAAATATTTTTTTAGACTACTTTCAAAATATATTTTCCGTATATACATATACATATACATATAGTAGAACCAAATAAAAATATGTCCTCGATGATAACAATATACAGTAAAACCAAGTAAAATATGATGAAAAGGTAACTTGAATAAAAGATCAGGTCAATAATTGTTAAATATGTATTTTAGCAAATTTTTCAATGTCCGCAATACATTCCATTCTGAGACCGGCAATCGACTCTATAGGTTACGCATTATAAATTTATAAATTTGCGGACTTTTTACATAACATTTTTGTAAAACAGATAGAGACATAATTTTATACACATATGTACATATTGTTATCAGAGGTTGGGTTAACCTCAGTAAAACACACTTCGAATACGTGAACACAACGTCTTCTTGTTGTATCAACAAAGTCGTCGTTGATAGACGACGCTGCCTTACGGTGGAGCATGGCTTGAGCCGGCAGTCTCGTTCTGCTCAACACTTCCCCTCGAAAGCGATGCTCCCTTTTCAGGTGGTCCCGTTCAGCCCGAGTAACTTGACGCATCCCTCGTGCTTGGATCTGGGTAACGCTTTCGTCAGGATGTCGACCGGCATCTCCTCCGATGCTAGGTAATGTATCTCGATGATTCCCGACTCCACAAAATTATAAAAATTATACTGTGTTTGGTGTCATACGAAAGAGGGTAAAAAGACTTACAAATCACCTTTAAAAAAATTGAAAATTTTGATCGTCACTTGTTTCAAACGTAATCTTACCTCAGTGTCCGCGAAGCCAAGCGTAAGGCCGACCGCTAGTCCTATATACTATTTGGATAAGTGAGGTAGATTCATCACGGTCAGTTGTTCATTTCTACAGTCTAGACAGTTTATCCGATTTATTTGGAACTTTTTTACGGCAATGTACATTTAAGAACAAACATAACTCGAATTTGTGCACTCCTAATTGTTTTATCGATAATTTAACTCCAATATAAAGTAAGCCATAAAGAAATAACAAATTTACTCTTTTGACAGCGGAGTTAGGTAAATTTTTGCAAGTGATAAAACGTTATTTACCTTCCTCCTAGCAACCAAATCAAAACACCAACTACATTAATGTCATTTACAGTATTTGTCGTTATGATAATTGTAGTTTTATTAATAGCACTTTAAATAAACCTTTTCATAAATAAAATATCGTTAAATTATCTCGCCGAATTACACTCGAGCATTTTATTTTCTTTGGATAAATTTCAGTTTGAAAATTGAACCTTGTAACCTGACAGCAATTTGACTCTAAAACTGTTTATAAAATATAATCACACCACCTAAAGTGTCGTGATTTTATTAAAACAGTTTTCTCGACCAGTTGCTAAGTAACAAGGTTTCGTGACAAACAGAAATTTATCCAGCAAAATAAAAAGCTCTTATGTAATTACATTCGACAATTGTGTTATTGAAATGTTTCAAAACTTATCGTGTTTGGCACAAAATGAAAGGTCTTTGAAAGTGAACGCGTTTAGAAATATATTTTTTTTACAAAGCAAAGGGTTTGAAAAGTGATTTTGAACGTAATTATTTAAAAATGTGATCAACTGATTATCAATTGTTTATATATAAAAGTCATTTCAAAAATATCGTGTTTGGTATCAAATGAAATGTTTTAAAGAGATATATCGAGCAGAATAATTAAAATTTGTAATCGAATGATTGTCAATTATTTTACCTAAATATTTATTATTAGAAATCTGTCATCTTGGTATCAAATTAAATGTTTTAAAAAGAGATTTCAAGCAGAATAATTTCAAATTATAATCGATTCATTATCAATTGTTATTTTAATGTCATTACAAAACTGTCGTGTTTGGTGTCAAATAAAAGGTTCTAAACGAGAGTTTTCCAGCAGAATAATTGAAAGTTATAATCGATTGATTATCAATTGATTTTCCTAAAAGTTCTTAGAAATACATTGAGAGATTTCGAGTCATTTCGAATAGAATAATTAAAAATTGTAATCGACTGGTTGTCAATTATTTATTATGCACGACTGAAAAGACGGTTGTTTTTGGTGTATAAAGTAATTAATCAAAAATAATATATTTTTTCAAACCTAGTGCGAGGATCGACAAAGCAAACTCAAACGCTTATAATTTATAAATTTATATTTGTTAAAATTACTGAAATAAACCATTTTTTACACTTTGATCATGATTAATGAGCAAATAAATAAAACAAACATGTTGACAGATAGAAACTTGCGTTTTATTTATAAATGACGAGAAAATAAAATAACAGATAAAATAAAATACAATTATTGATATTATGTGGAATAAAGTTTAAGCTGAAGATACAAATATTATAGAATGTGGGTCACTTAGATCTTCGTGATGTTCACACACACATCCAACACAACGCTCCACGAGGGAAGCTCGTCTCTATTAATTACGATGACCCAATCAAACGGAATATCGTACGCTGCATCAGGTGTGAAGGTGCGCGCGTGTCCGGTGGCGGGGTCAGTGACCTGCACCGAGCACCGAAACTCTCTCAGCCGCTCACTTGATATCGAGGTGAACACACCGAGTGAAAATAGTGATTTGCTCAGAGAGTACAAGCACACCACGGTACCTGCAACACTAGACACGAGACAGAACTTGCGGAGAGTCTCAGTTGGCCTCCACGTGCAGCCAGCCGGATGCGTGATGTCCTGGTGCGCTGAGTCGTAGTGTGCGGACAACGAGCCTCGAGACACGGCCGCATCGCATATGTTACACGTGGTGCGCTGCTGGCAGAAAAAATTCTCGTGTTTCGTGCACTTGATGTCGATGTCGGTGTGCGCGCAGCCCCGCCAGCAGGCTCGCCTATCGGGGACGCAACGCTTGCATCGCCAACCATTGTTGTCGCGGTACAAGAACACCGTCACCTCCGCCTCGCACACCCCGTACTTCTCCATCGCCCTCGCCGGCTGATCGACCACGACGCTCACCCTCTGCTTCACCGTCACGGTGAACGTGGTGGCGTCAAAGCCTCCGAGCATACTGAGGAGGCTGTTGGTATCTATGATCAAGGCCGTATCCTCCTGGATCGCCAGACAGCCTTGAGGCGCCACTTGTCCTTTCTTCGTCACCTGTTCATCTCCGCGTTTGATGTCCAAATGGAAGAAATATTTTGCAGCCTCCGAAGAAGACTCCAGTAACCGAACTGCATGCAGTAGCTTCCCCGACGCAACACAAACCTTCGTGTGCAACAGGAAAATCACATGGAACGCAGACACGAGATAGTTGCGCAGACTGGCTCTGGCGATGTCGTGGGTGAGGTTGCAGGGGTTCTCGAGCACGTTGTCTGGGTGCTGGTCGCGGCAGTGCGCCAACATGTCCGCCCTGGGGCCCAGCCAGTCGCAGCGGGCGGAGCCGAGCACCGGGCAGACATACTCCCGGTGCTCGCACACCTCCTCGTGCGCGATCACTTCTGCTTCCTGGACAAAGGGCACCGTCTCGGAACAGCCAAACTCCCGGTTCTTACACGGGAACTTCAGTAATTTGGCGGTGGCTTCATATTGGGTGTTCCTGGTGGCCGGGCGCTTGGGGGTGTAGCACCGCCCACACGCCGCCGCCCCGTCGTGTTGTAAGAACACGGGGCCCCGAGACAAGTACAGCTCGCAGCTGCTGCACTTCAATTCATCTAGTATATCAGCTGGTATATCCATTTTTTTAGAATCTCACTCATCCAACCTGTAGCAGAAATAAAAGAATATAAATTATCATTATATTTTGATTGAAATTTAAAAACAAAAACCAAATATTAAGGTGAAGCATCCGCTTAATTAAATCTTAAGTTAGCTGCAGAACACTTGATCTGACTTGATCTCTTTCAAATAAGATATCTTTGTTTTTATGAATGAAACTTACGATGAATTGTACATAATTTTAAAGCAAATACTTCAAGGTGTAGTAATAATATACATATTATTAAATGTATGTACAAATAATTGATAGAAAACGGTTCAAAAATGGACTTGGATTTCTCAAAAATGCGGAGTACGATTTTCTTTAAAATTTTTTTTGTATTTTTAAGAATATGGTCCTCTATAACATATACAATTTTTATCCAATTTGAATTTGTAACTTTTGAGAAAAAACATAAACATGCGAAAAAAACGCTCAAAAGCAGGCTTTTTCGGATATTTTTGTTTTTTTTTTCAAAAGTTACAAATTCAAATTGGGTAAAAAAAATATGTGTTATAGAAAACTATGTTCTTAAATATACAGAATTTTTTAAACAAAATCGTACTCGGCATTTTTGAGAAATTCAGACTCGAAATTTTGATATCTTGACCTGTTGCATATCAATTCAAATTTGTTTGTTTTATAGAAATTTCACATTCTTTATATTGTACATATCAAAAAGTAGAATGTTGTGAGATTATTCTGCACTACTTGTTCCTTCATTTAGATGAGAATAAGTATATAAAATATTTTTTGAAATTTCAAGTTGTTGCAGCAACTTTACGAAATACTCATTTTACACACTTGATGTGTGCTTTGTCGTACACTCAGCGCTAAAATGAACATCTAGATTGACAGCTGTCATTCATAATGATATATTTCACGATGTAGATATATACATGTTATGAATGAGTATTTCAGAATTTGTGGTTTGACATATATCTATTTTATTTTTCGTATTATATTACACTAATATTCGAAATTATTAGTACGATACATCAGGTTTTACTGCAAACATTTGATCAATTTTATCAGAGCAGATTAGTAGAATAGTATGGTTAGTAATATTGAAATGGGTTATTTGTTTTAAAAACCGATATTTTTTAACAAAGTTTTTAATTTAACGTTTATAGACAACAATTCTTATTCTAACCTTAAATATTTCACAAAAGGAAGTAGGAATGTATTTATATTGCTTACAGATTATAAGATGAATGATAACATAAAACCGAACAAATATACCTCGTCGATGCAAAATTGAAAATACGTACATAATTTTATAAACAAATGCTTGGGAATTATTTTCATATTTGGATATATAAAAAAAGCATCTACAACTCTGATAGTGCATGTATTTTGTTTAATTGAAGCGTTTACATGTTTTCAATACATTTTAGGATTACAGTACGTAAACATGATTAGAAAATACATGAGAAATGAGAACTGCGATTCTCAAGTCAGAATATTCAAGTTGCTGTAATGTCGTTTTTATGTCATAATATCAAATAAAATACTATATGTTATTACATTTTAGTGTTTATTGTGTTAACATATCATTTAGACTTATTTTCTGTTATTTGAAATAATTTTGTTGAAAATCTTCACGTTTGTATAATTTTAAACTACGTGCCAATACCCCTACCACTATTTAGCATAGACTCATACTTGGTTTTTTATGATTGGTCAGATCAACATTTTTGTCAAAACCACAAGAAACCCTACTTACACGATAACAAATTGTTGGTTAACGTACTTCAGGCCGTATGCTTCACCTTAATCACGAAATGTCAAATAATTAAAACAATGGCTGATACCACAAGCTTTATTTTTATCTGTTTTAAGAGCAGTGTATTTGGGTATTTTACCTATTTCTAACATATTAAAACCGTGCTCTTAAAACACTCACAAAATAAAGCTTGTGGTACCAGCCAATATGTTAATAAAAATGAATTTAATATTCAGCCCACTCAATTTATAAATTTTAGTTAATAAACAAATAAATATTCTATGGGGTAGATAGCTCAGTGGTATCGAGTCGGGCTGTGGATCTTGAGAACCCTAGTTCGATCCCCACAGCCGACAAACAATTTTCACCAAATTAAATCTACCTTTATGGCTCCCCCACCTCTAATATCTTTGGGAGCCGTGATTTGACGGCTGGTACTTCACGCGAAAAATATATCACTTACCGAGATCTGCTTAGGCAGAGTGCCACACCGGGAATGCACGCAACTCTCTAATATTCAAACATTGCTTAGCGAGCACATAGCTTTATGCAGATGCATAATCATGAAACACCATAAAATGAGAATATCTAATATGGCGGATTTAGCAAAGATACGAACCAAAATATAGTGGTTACATATTCAAACTATTGCCCAATAGATGGCGATTTAGTGTAATATTCAAATGTTTAAAATTATTTATTAGTAGGAGAATTTATACACCGCATTATTTACAGGACAACAAGCAGCTTCAGCCATTATGTAATTAATGTAATGTTCCGTAATAACAATGCACTGTAGAGTCTTCAAGTTTATGATGGAAAAATTAATGCTTTGAATGCCAAGATATATACGAGCCCTAACCACTAATATTTGGTACGGCTGTGTTTTTTGAAGTATATTAATAAATTAAACTTTTTTATTAAATTAACAAAAACGTCGGCGCGAAAAATCTTGTGTATTACAAGTCCAGAAACTATTTTGCGAGTGCGAGTATATTTTGAAAGGACGAGCCGCAGGCGAGGCCTTTAAAAATATACTCGCACTCGCAAAATAGCAGTTTCTGGACTAGTGATACAAATAACTATTGTCAGTCAGTTTTTTGATAAAGTTTATAATAAACAAGATACAGTCATTTTTGTGTTTGGACATTATCAAACTTTTCACAGATTACAGAGCATTTCAATATACAATTTCTATATGAAATTAAAGATTATGAAAAAATAAAACTTTTTGTCAGTCAAATTTGTTTAACAATGTCGCGTTCAAGAGAAAACTGTATATTTGTTTTCGATTTTTACATCATATTTTCATGTTTTAATTCCCAAATGTACAAAACTATGCAACCAAACTAGCATCTTGAAAGCAGGTATATATTTATTGCGGGGTAACCATAAACTTTTACCGCTACGGTCACAGAATATTTTTTGTCAAAAATAGTCTGAAGACTGACGATATTCCTAGCAAGTGTGATCTGAACAAGAAAAATGAAATCGAGGATCAACAAAAGTTTTAATAACAATGTACTAGTTTTAGATCCATTATTTCTTCCCAAAATACAGAATTATGTTATATTACTTCAATATATGTCAATATTAGTGTAAATTACAAACTAACACATATTTCTATTTGAAACATTTCATTGGTCCTGTATCTGGTACAAAAAAAAATGTTTTCCTACGATAGCTATGAAAACTTGACAATTACGCTCCCATTTGTCATCGTGAAGTCGACGTTTTCTGTGGAATAATCGAAAAATATCTTTTTTGCGCGTCTCCAATAGCAACGCGCGAAAAAGATATTAAATGCACGCGTTTCCAATGACAACGCGCGCTTATTTCAATAGTTACCAGGGATACAAACATAACAGAAACTTTTCATATCGACAGTTGACAGAACGATTTTATTTTCAATACGTATACGTTTTTTAATCATTTTAAGATGCAATCGTAGAAAAAATGATGTGTGTATCACGAGCGTAAAGTGTCTTTGTTACTCGAGCACGGTAATTGCAGCGCGAGCCGAACTCGAGTAACAAAGAATCACTTTACGCTCTTAATACACAAATAACTATTTCTCGCGTTGTCACTGTAAACGCGCGATAAAGACATTTTTCAATTGTTCCACAGAAAACGTCAACTTAACGATGACAAATGAGCGTAATTGTCAACTTTTCATAGCAATCGTAGAAAAATTATATACTGTTACCGATTCAGACTTTAAGAACTGTGGTACAGTGGTGAATCGTACATAAGTTATATCTACATGATGTTATACTTTAATATTTATTTAAGCAAAGCAACTTCTCATTTCTATACTATAAATAATTTGTAAATGATTTGTTATTTATATAGCGTACAGTTCATTTATTTAAATTGTTGTTGTTTCTAATCTAATAAATATTTTAAGATAAGATAATTAATACAAAATAACTTATGTGTAAATTCATCTATAACTTAAATGTATGTGAAGCCCGTATCATCTGAGTTAGATATGTATGTGTATCAATAAATTTAAACAAGTTATTAATCGTTCTAAAAAATATCCTCATGAAATTACCCTGAAAATATATCTTGGCATTCAAAGCATTAATTTTTTCATCATAAACTTGAAGACTCTACAGCAGTGATTATCAAACTTATTTCTTTTACCGCCCCCTTTGAAAATCAATTATTTTTCAGCGCCCCCAATTTTTTATACACTCCTAAAACTTAAAAACCACAATTTCATTACTTTAATTAAGTTAGTTATAGTGTGCTATATTAGTCGGTTCTGGTGTTTAAACATACATTCTAAACTAGACATTTTTACCAGTGAGAGCAATTAAAAGGCAACTTTATAATATTAAGAATATATTTAATTCAAATTAAAAGAAACAATATAGACAGGTAATCAATTTTAGTTTTAAAACTAATTTAATGAGATGGATGAATTTGATGATTTTTAAAAAGTTTGTCGATATCAGGCTCGATTTTATTGAAAAACAGTCGTAAGTCGCCGCATTCGGTAACATGCAAACGATTTCTCTTTTTAGTAAGCAGCGTTGTCACAGCGCTAAATCCACGTTCACACAAATTCAAGTCATCGCCTTGAAGTTGGAGATTCATATCATTAAGCAATTTATAAAGGTCTGTCAGGTATGCGATATCATTCTTTGATGTGATGAGGTTGTCGCGCAATTCTGTGTCTTTGTTTTCCAAGAACAGATTGTAAAATCGAGTCAGACATCATTCAGGGCAGAAATATAAACTAATTATTCGATATTGAGTAGTAGGTAGGTTTTAATTTTAGTGAATTTTAAAATATAAAGTAAATGAAGTTACAAATCAACCATCGCCCCCTTAAACCACGCCAACGCCCCCCATTATTTTTTTGGACGCCTTAACGCCCCCCTCTAGGTCTCCAACGCCCACTAGGGGGCGTTATCGCCCACTTTGAGAAAGACTGCTCTACAGTGCACTGTTATTACGGAACATTACATTAATTACACAATGGCTGAAGCTGCTTGTTGTCCTGTAAATAATGCGGTGTATACATTTTCCTACTAATAAATAATTTTAAAAGATTTGTATATTACACTAAAATGCCATCTATTGGGTAATAGTTTGAACATGTAACCACTATCTTTGCTAAATCCGGCATTTTAGGTATTTTTATTTTATGGTGTTTTATGATTATTCATTTGCATAAAACTATATGCTCGGTAAGCACTGTTAGAATATTAGAGAGTTGAATAGCTACCCTGCCACACCCAGTAATGGGTAAAAGGCGTGATGATATATATATATATTTATTTATAAATATTCTTTTCAAAATGTTTATGCTATAGGTTGCGGGCAGTCACGTGACGAAGGCAACCTGGACAGAAAATGAACAGCTGTTCAGTGTACAACGTCAAATTTTGAGATTTTCTTGTTTCTGGTGTATTATGCTTTATTTAATGTGCTTCTATTATTTGTTAATCCTTCTTAATAATTATAAACAAGTTCTGTTGCTTATCAGTGCAAAATAAAAATATAATTAATTTGTAGCGCCCGACCGAAGCACCATCTTCAATGAAAGATTTCGTGAGCTGTCTTTAAAGTTATTGAAAATAATGCATATTTTTCACTGTTTGTACTAATCAGCAACTAAAATTGTTTATAATAAATAAAGAGGTGTAACAAATAAGACAGGCAAAATATAATAGACCAGAAAAAAGCAAATGTTAAAAATTTGACGTAGCACACTGAACAGCTGTTTACGCTGACGTCATTTTCTGTGAAGCTTGCCTTCGTCACGTGACTGCTCGCGTCCTATTATCAACATAAAAATTGTTAAATAGAATTTAAATGCTTGCGGTAAAAAAAAAACAATATACTACTCCAATATTATGCAATCTTTAGAAAAACAAACATAGAAGATGTTAACTTTGGCCTAATTTAACCGGAAATCGTGTTTAAGTGACTCGTTCAGCATACACTCTGTCACGACCTATTCTGAACCAAGTCACTATCACGATGGTGACATAAATAATGACGTAAGTAAATTGTATGCAGCCCTCACATCGTGTTATTTATAGCATAATGGAAGGCGAAAATAGTAGTAAATAGACGCCAATAGCCAGACACCTATGGAGTGCGAGAGAGACAGACATATTTAAAAGGCAAGGCAAAGACAAAGACGGAATCCCTCGTGTATGACAAAGATATCTGCCTCTTCGTCCACTCTAAACAACTGCCATAGACGTGCGCCGTGTTCGCGGTGGGCTCTATTGATAGATCTTGTAAGTTAGTATTGTGTAGTGAATTGGCAATGTTGATCTCGCATTTGCAGATCTCGTGACGGGGGTGGTGGGATATTTGATGAATAGAATACGTTATAAGAGTTAATAATAATAATAATAAAAAAGAGATTACCTTTAAGTGTGCCGCCACTGAATGCAGCGGTGTGTGTATATATATAAGTAATATTTGGTTTGTGCTCGTTATCGTTTATTGTTTTTTTAGTGTAATGAATGATACTTGATATACAAGAGAAACTACGTTTGTAGAATTAACATAAAAGTATATTTTTTATTGAACAGAACATTATAAAATTGTACATTATTAAACACTTATATTTTATAAAAAAGATTTCACATATTATATTGTTTTTTCTTCATACAAAACAAACGTACATAATAATTTCTATTTATAAAAAGTTTTCTTTTGGTATCCAAGAATTAAACTGATGATCAAATCCTAGCCATTTAACAAAGTACTCATTCTTTCGACGTTTCAGAATTTTCTCCACAAGATAGCTGTCGGGATATTTTGTTTTCTGCAGTTCTTCTTGATAGAAACCACCTTCAACGGGATTTCCTTGCAAGTCTTCTAATATATAAGTTACTGGTATTGTGTGCTTAACACTGGCCACTTTAAATACTTCTGTTGTCCAATTTGGCGTGTATCCTTTCTCAAATGTATGTTTATATTTACTGATACGTACTTGATCGCCCATTTTAAACAGTGCCGGCTTCAGTCGACTTAAAATAATATTTGCATTTTTTCTGTATGCTGCTATATGTGTTGATGGCATAACAGTAATAGGCTTCATTTGTATAGTGCGATGTTTAGAATTATTATATTCTTTCACAATACGCTTTATAATATTTAGCCATTTATACGATCCTTGAAAACTGAATTCACGCCACATTTTTTCCTTTAGTGTTCGATTCCATCGTTCTACAATGCTAGCTTTCAAATGTGAAAACGTTGAATAGTGATTAATGTCGTGTTTTTGCATTAATTTCTTAAAATGCTGATTGAAAAATTCTTTCCCGTCGTCTGTTTGTAAATTTCGTGGTTTTCGATGTCCGTTGCTAAAAATTGTATTCATTGCTGCGGTAACTTCCAACCCAGATTTCGTTGTAACGGGTACAGCCCACGCATATTTAGAATATGCATCTATAACTGTGAGCAAAAATTTGCAGTTGTTATTGAAACTAGCGTACGCTGTCATGTCCACTAAATCCGCCTGCCACAAATTGTCAAAACCTTGTAGTATAACTTGACGTCGTGGAAAATGGCGACGAGCAGGCCTATGTAGTTCGTTAGTCAGTGATTTTTTAATATTGTCACTTTTCATTATGATGTGTCTTGTGTACTTATAAAATAAGCCATTTGTTCTTTTAGAGCCGCAAGATCTCTTGCAACTGTTCGAAATTCTTGTATCTCCTTATTTACATACTTAAGTTTATTGTATTTATGGGGTAGGTGGCTCAGTGGTATCGAGTCGGCCTGTGGATCTTGAGAACCCTGGTTCGATCCCCACAGCCGACAAACAATTTTCACCAATTTAAAAAATCTACCCCTGTGGCTCCTCCACCACTAATATCTTTGGAGGCCGTGATTTGACGGCTGGTAACCGCACTGCACGCGAAACAATATATCACTTACCGAGATCTGCTTAGGCAGAGTGCCACACCCAGTGATGGGTAAAAGGCGTGATGATATATTTTATATTTAAGTTTATTGTCAAATTGTTCAGTAATTAGTGCAGCTAATTCTATATTCTTCATAGATTGACTATCCTCGACTATAGTAATTTTTTTAATTACTTCTCGTGTCTCATGTTCTAACTTCTGAATTAAAATAGCAACACTATCTCGAACTGTTCTCAAATCTTCTGTTAGCTGATGACTCAATGTTTTGATTAAAATGTCAACATACTTTTTGGTAGTCACATCTGTATCCGAGCGTGGAAGGTCAACATTAAACAAACGTTTATTTTTGAAATTAATGTTACCATCATAGCTCAATGAAAATGGAAGTTTACCGCCGCCACCACCACCACCTCCGCCGCCCCCGGCGACGAATGATGTACTTGAATTTAAATAACGTCCAAACTTATCAATAGACATGATATGAATGAGTTTTTATTCAATAATATTCTCTTCCCTTAATTCTTCTTCGATGGCTGCAATTTCGTTGTTTAGGCCTGTGTGTCCACTTGCACGTGCGGAATGAAGTAAATATAAACGATCTACTAATTCATTAATATCGTTCCAATATTTATATTCAAGAGAATTGTTAGAAGCAGATAGCAAATTACTCCCTCCGCTACCAGTTACCGCTGACTGTGATTCTATTATTCTCTTATACTTGTTATTCTTCACAATTTTACCAAACGGTAAATAATTAGATTTGGTTGCATTTGTATTTATAATTATATTTTTATAAATACCCAAGTCATCTTGAGTAAAATCCACTGGATTAGCAAGAAACAACAGCTGTGCAAGCCCTGGTGTAACTTTATATTCTTTGTCATGTATAGTGATAATGTCATTATTATTGTTCAACGAAATGTATGCATCACCTATTTTAAAATTGTCGCCAATACGTCTGATTCCATATCTCAGATCTAATTGTCTGTTTTTACCGTTGGTATAAATTAATTGTTTTATATAATCTCTCATAATTGGGCCGACATAATCATGTAGATATTGTTCAATAGTTTCTTGGCCAGTTGCTGACTGACGTAAGACGTCAAAGGGTGGCGAAAATTTTTTGATTTCTTCATTTTTAACTTTATTACTATCCACAACAACAGCAGGCTCCATTTTAGCAATGACGCTGTTTAATGGATCCAGAATTGGCTTAAATCGTTGCATTAAAGCATTGTTCGTACTGACTTTATTTCGTTTTATATTGTTGTATTTACGCCGGATGTTGTTAGCTATTTTCTCTATATCCAGGATGAGTTTCTCATTGTTAGGTAATTTTAATTTACTATTTTGACCTGTATTTTTTATATTCTTCTTAGTTTTCTTCATTTTGCTCTCTTTCTCTCTCTCTCTCTCTCTCTCTCTCTCTCTCTCTCTCTTTCTCTCTACTCGTGTTATAGTTCCGCAGTGATACTAAAAAATATACTAATGATTCACACTTATGTATGAGTCAAAACCTTTGCGGTATCGACCCTTATTTAAGTTCTCATCCTTGCTTATTACTACAAAATCGTAATTATTATCTTTCCAACAAAGAGAACATAAATCCTTAAATTTTTGAAATGTCATATCTGTATTGACATGATCATTATATATATGATGTAGATTCATGTCATCTTGTTTGAAGAGTATTAGAAAATTTGTGTTGTCTCGAATTAAATGTTTCGGTATATGGGCGTATGTTTGACATAAATAAAATGAATCAACTAGACTATGTCGACCCATGCTAAAATATTCGCGAATAATATTTTGTTTGTCACATACAACATCGTCGAATATAATGAGTGAGTTTGGTTTTGCTGTTTGAGGTTTCACTATATTTTCACTGCCACTGAAACAATTATAACCAATGTTCGGAATTTGTTCCAATATTTTCTCTAATAGAATATATTTTGATTGATACGGTGTTTTGGAATATAGATATATGTTTTCAAATTTTAATCCATTTGTGTCAGTGATAAGACTTAACATAACATTCGTTTTTCCACAATTCGACGGTCCGCATATAATACATCTTAATGTATTTGGAAATAAGGAACTGTGTCTTCTATAAGAATCTGCTTTATTATCAAAAATAGATTCATATGGATCTATATTTTGAACTTTTAATGATATAGGTTGTTTAACTATCTTCATTGCTCTACACATACTGACAAAAATTTATTCCAGTGTCAACATTTATATTTACATATATAGCTATATAATCATTTATATTTATTTTAGTTTGTTACTGACTATTGAAATGTCAAGATCTCGATATAATACTGGCAGTGGTTTGGTGAATTCAATAATCAATCGTCTTCCTGTTGAATTACACATACCCGGCTATCAATATTGTGGGCCTGGTACTAAACTTAGTAAACGTGTAAAACGTGGCGATCAAGGGATAAACAAGTTGGATGAATATTGCAAGGAACACGATATAGTATACTCTGAAAATAAAGATAATTTAACACGTCGCCACGACGCTGATAGTGTATTAGAAAAGAAAGCTTTGGAACGTGTATTTGCGCGTGATTCTTCGACTGGAGAGAAATTATCAGCATTTGCTGTGGCTAATACAATGAAAATAAAACGTAAATTAGGTATGGGGCTCAAAGTGGTAAATAGAAAAAGACCAACATTCAAAAATGTAATTAAAATCGCAAAATCTGCAATAAAATCAAAAAAGAAGTTAAATTCAAATATTGACAATGTAACAGCACGAAGTGTCATTAAAACTGCGCTCAGAGCTTCCAAACGTGAAGTTAAAAAATACAAATCACATAAACTACTACTACCGACAACTAAGCGTGTTATACCACTGCCTAAAGTAGGAGGCATTTTGCCTTTGATCCCTATTTTTGCGGGACTGTCAGCACTTGGCGCGTTATCAGGTGGAGCAGCTAGCATTGCTAACACTGTACTTAAAGCAAAAGATGCTAAAAAACAACTAGATGAAAATAAACATCACAATCGTACTATGGAAGCTATTGCTATAGGAAAAGGCCTTGAAGTAACGCCCACAAATAAAGGTTATGGTTTGTATCTTTCACCGTATCCAAAAAACCATTAAATTTGCCGAACGTACCACTGAGTACCGTGGATTTAATTACATATGCTAAATATTATAATATTCCATATTTTCGAAATGTTTACATGCGCAATACATTACCGCGGCGACCAAAATACAATGAATCTGCCATTGTAAATTTAGATAGTGATATAGGTAGTGGGACTCATTGGGTTGCTTATAAGAAACGTGGTAAAAATGTAATCTACTTTGATAGCATAGGTAATTTACAACCACCTGTAGAGATAATGAAGTACCTCGGCAAATATAATATTCATTATAATTATAATAGTGAACAGTCACCTAATACTGTAATATGTGGACATCTTTGTTTAAAATTTCTTTTGAATAAAAACAGAGTTATATAGATGAATAATGTTAGTATTCCCAATATAAACGGTGAGTGAGAAACGCGCATGCACAAGATGTCGATAACAGTAACTTTAAATGGACACAGCTCATTGCTAAGTTCAAATTTTTTTCCGTCAATCGAATTGAAAAAAGACAATGATTATGCATTGGGTTTAATTTTATTTCAAACGTATAATTCTATACCGAACATTGATAAGACCAATAATTGTTTTTATTATGGCGACGCAGTCTTAACACTTCCTGTAGGTTCTTATGAAATTAAAGATATAAACAAATACATAAAAAATAATCTGCCCAGCAATATTAATTTTGAGTTGAAAGCAAATAATAATACATTACAGAGCGAGATACTGTGTAGTGAACCGATACATTTCAATAAACCTAATAATTTGGGGTATTTACTGGGGTTCACGCCTCAAACTCTTGAAGGGAACAAACTTCATAGATCTGCTCAGCCAGTGCAAATTATTAAAGTTAGTACAATTCACATAGAATGCAATATAACTACAGGCTCGTATACGAATGGACGTTTATCACATACAATACACGAGTTTACACCAATAGTCCCGCCAGGATACAAAATAGTTGAAGTACCAAAAAATATTATTTATCTTCCACTTCGAGTCCATACTATTGACAATATAACTATAAAAGTGGTAGACCAAGATAGAAATTTGGTTAATATCCTTGACGAACTCGTGACAGTTAGACTACACATTCGACAAATATAACATGCTATTCATGAAGAAGAGGAAAATAATAAGAGGGGTAGACCGCTTATTATTATTAAAACAAGAACACGAACAACAACAAGATCCATATAAATATAATAATACATGTGAATCTAAGATCAGAAGTGATTCATTCGCGTCAACAATAACAACAAGCAGAAAATATATTTTAAAATCGTTGGGTTACAATTTAAAAATAAAATACGACGATGAATACTAATACATTTGTGACAGATGACATTCTGGCTGTCGGCAATGAAGTTGCATTTGATGAGTCAATTACTCGCATAGCATGGCATTCTCATCAGCCGTATGTTACATCGACTTATAATAATAATGATGAAATACGTATACCGATCCAACAACAGGACATATACACATTACCGTCGCAAAGTTTCATTTACATAGAGGGTAAAGTGGAGGCAGTTGTAGTAGCAGGACAGAATCCAATTCCAGACCAGAATATAAAACTCATAAACAACGGAATATCGTATTTATTTGACGAAATACGTTATGAATTGAATGGCATTGAAATTGACAAGACAAAATGTTTAGGCATAACATCAACTGTGAAGGGCTATGCGTCATTTACAGAGAACGAAGTGAAAGCATTAGAAAATGCAGGCTGGAGTATGGAGAATGCAAGAAATTCAATTTATTTAAACAATAATTTCAATGTTTGTGTACCGTTAAGAACACTACTTGGATTTGCAGAAGACTACAATAAAATTATCATGAATGCCCGTCAAGAACTAATATTGGTACGATCAAAATCAGACAATGATGCTTTAATTACTACATCAGACGAAGAGTATAATGTAAATGTTAAGCTTACAAAAATAAAGTGGTGCGTTCCATATGTGTACGTTGCAAATCCAGAACGTTTAGCATTGCTGAAATTACTTGATCGAAATAAACCTTTATACATAAACTTTCGAAGTTGGTCAACATATGAATACCCCTTATTACCTGCAACTAATAAACACACCTGGACAGTGAAAACAAGTGCTCAACTGGAAAAACCACGATTTGTATTACTTGTTCTACAAACGGACAGAAAAAAATCCATTAAAAAAGATACATCCATTTTTGATAACTGTAACATAACGAATGTTAAGTTATATTTAAATTCTGAATATTATCCCTATGACAATTGGAATTTAGATATGAATAAGAATAAATATGCATTAATGTATGACATGTATGCACGTTTCCAAGCATCATATTATGGACGAATCAGTGGAAATGGAGAACCATTACTAGGGGTTAATAACTTTAAAACAATTGCCCCAATTTTTGTCATTGACTGTTCAAGACAAAATGAATCCATAAAGTCTGCACCTGTAGACATTCAAATTGAAATTGAATCAAAGGAACCGTTTCCAGATAAAACAAGTGCGTATTGCATCATATTACAAGATAGAGTGGTAGAATATAATACAATGACGAATGTTGTTAAAACAATGTAATTCAAACATTAATAACGTCAGTTCAATTTGAGTTATCGGAGTGAAGGCACAAGAATGGACGAGTTTGTAGTTGATATCCAAGGTTTCAATTTGTATAAGAATCGTTTTGTGGCTAAAGAATTTGCCCTGATTAATAGAAATGGATCAATAATTCATCACATGCTAATTCGACCTCCGTGCACATGGGGCGAAATTACTAGTTCTACATTCCGGAAGCAAATAATATGGTTACAAAATAATTACCATGGTCTATACTGGTCTGACGGTCATATACATTATTACGAAGCACAGAATATTATTAAAAAATTATTTTCCTCTAATTATTGTAAAATATATCTAAAAGGATATGTTAAGAAACAATATATGGAAAAGATACTGGTAAATAATTTAATGTGCACAATTGTCGATTTATCAGAAGACGAGGATGAGTACGATCAACGGCCGCCATTACTAAGAGTTAACAATGAGTATACATCAAAATATTCTTGTTTTCATCATAGACCTATATTTAATAAGAAACTATACACGTCAAGCGATGCAACAGCAGCAACAACATCAACAATCCCATCGTGTGCATTGAGAAATGCATTTACATTGCAATCTTGGTTGTGCAGATAGAAGAATGACAATATTATATTATAACGTGTATTCATCTATTGTTATTTTTTTCAAATGTCTTTATGTCAGACACATAATTATTATTATAAAATAAAGAAAAAAGTGCAAATGATTAGTTTGCGTATTATTTAGTAATTCCATTTTATTTTTTGTTTTGTTTTTTATTTTAACAGATAGAGGTAAGTTGTAATAAAAATACATTTTTATATATACACATATTTTATTTATTTTTTTTAATTATTATTTGGTTCTAACAAGTATTTAAATTCATTATAATTATTAGGTACATAATACATATTTGATTTTAAATCGTCCATAATAAAGTTGGAATAAAATGTTAACATTTCTTTATATATTATAACTAGAATATTATTACTATTATTGCTATTACTACTAGAGAGTAGATTTTTTATGTTATCAAGAGAATTTCCAGGTGTAAAATAGGCTTGAGTATTAATATCTCTGTAAAACTTTATAAAATTTATAGATTTTAAATAGTTTGATACATCTAATATATTATCTTGTATCTTACATATGATATTTAACGTAGTTTCATTTAATGAAATTTGATATTGCAGCCATTTTACGTGAATTTTATAATCTTTCTTTATAGCATAAAATTCAATTTGAGAGTTGTTATTGCCTTCACTAGTACTAGTTACAATAGTTTGAATATATTGTACAAAATTGCACCAGTCAGACACATTAAATATAATATTATTTTTTGTTTTACAATTTACAATTTTTATAACAACTTCTAAATTTATTGGGTAAATTCCTACTGTTAATATATGTTTATATTCGTTATCAAGTTGAAACATGTGTTGTAACAACAAACGAGATTCATTGTTATCCATCGGATTGATTATTGACAATCTGAAAAAAGAAAGAGAGAAAAAAAATATATTTTATAATATACATAATTTATTTTATATATTTACCTCTTTGTTTTCGATTTTCTTAGTTGCTACTTGTGATTTTAAAAAGTCTAGAAAATCTTCAACGTCTTTGTCTAAATACTGCCTTATTTCATCGTCGTCAAGTTCATGCAATAACTCAATACTTTTGAATTTAGTGAGAAATTGAACAATATTAATGTCACCATTGAGGTAACTCGCACATATAATTTCTCCTTCAGTATAACAATCTGCTTGTTCTCTGAAGAATTTATTAAGTTTCTCTTCATGCTCCTTGTCAAAATAGTTTTTCTTGTACACTATTTCGTGATCATAATCCTTGGCCAAACAATAGCAACGTTGTTCTAGACTTTGTATTGCAGATTCAAGATCTACAACTTTTATAGGAGTCACATACGCAGCCCACATGGATTCACACTTTACACTGAGATATATAATATATTTCATAGAGTTTTTATTTTTACTAAAAAATAACGTCAACCAATAAAATAAATTATTATTTTAACCAATTAAAAATCATCTTATTATAGCCAATAATATTTCAGCTAAGGTTTAATTCTGAGAAATTATTATTAAGAGCATTCCATTGCAAATAGAATAAACAACACACACACGTGTACTGTTCTAATAATCAATTATATTTATTTTTTGTGTCTGCAATTTTCGATATCTTATCTATTATAAAGGGAAATAAACAATTACATCATGGCAGTGACACACAGAGAGAAAGAGAGAGAGGATTTTTTAAGATGATATATATATGATTTTATATTATCTCTTTTGTTCATATGTACGTGAAATATTAGTGCTGTAAACTTGTGTTGCTTGCCGCTGACGTCGTTGACACCAAGTGTGGATTTTTTCTTTAATAAACAACATCAACAACAAAAAGGTAAGAATTTTAAATTTGTATACAACTATTTCAATTATTTACAACAATTTTATTTTTTCTAGCAATAAAAATGCATAAATTAAATGAAATTGGTCAAATGACAACCTACAATAAGCCAGTCAAACGTATTCCGGAGTTAATTGTTAATCAACCATATAAAATAAATTACCTAAAACAAGTTAAAACAAAATCATTCGGTGCAAAAATCATATGTGACTTAGGATTATTCAGCGTATTTTTACCTGAAAGATTTTCAAATTTAACAGCAAACGATATCACCGAATTTAATGAAACGGCAAATATGGCATTGATTTATTTAGGCCAGAAGGATATGGGTTCAGGTCGTAAAGCAGCTTCATTGATAGAATTTAAAATAATAACTCCGGGAACAGTTGAATTTACATCAGCTGAAACCGCTGGTGAGAGATTATTGAAAAACGATCCAACACCAGGTCCATCTTCAGCAGCACAGCCAGGACCGTCTGCAGTAACACATCCATCAAATAATGTGAGTTAAAAATTCTTTCATACAATTTTATATTATTAGTTTTTCTTAATTAGATTTTACTTCCAACAGTGAAACCACAAACTACTACAGGCCACCATAAAATGCACACACAGTCAACGTCATTGTCCTCCACATCTCAACAACAGCAGCCTCAACAATCTCAAACATCAACACAATATATTAATGATACTAAAAATTTATTTAAAGTTATAAATATTCGGCAAAGAAGTATGAAAAAATTTAAATCTACATGGCGTGAAATTATTATTGCAATTGACAAATATTCATCAGACATTGATCCTTTGGATTGGTTAAATTCTGTGTTTGATAAAATCCTAAAATATCTTTCTTATGATATGAAAATTGCACCATTTGATCGAATCGGTTTAGAAATTCACAGTGACTCGTCACCGGACAATCCTATTGGAATAAGTTATAAACATTTTTCGGATTTATCAACTAGTATTATTGTGAATGCTATTGAAAGTGTAATGCAAAGTAATAAGACATTTCTCGTTAACGGAGAACTTATGTTATCTGTAGCGCATACAATCATGCCTGTCGGTAAAGGATAATGTAGATATATTTAGACGATCAATTACTATATCTAGTGCATGTTTATATACTTATAGGAAAAAATTATTTACCAGAAAATACAATTGCTGTTGTCCCAACAACCGGATACAGATGTAGTCAAAGTAATAATTTCTCTTATGAGGCAACAGTTTGGTTATTGTGGGAGGAAAAGGTTCGTAATATTAAAATACAGCATGCATTTCGTAAAAATGAACATACTGTGCTTGGGTTTAAAGTAGATGGCTATACAGAAATTGATGATAGAAAAATAATTTTCGAATATTATGGGTGCTGGTTTCATGGTTGCAAAACTTGTTTTCCACAACATCGAGACGATGATTTGTATAATACAGGCGGTGATACCATAAATTTACGATTTGAATCAACTGTTGATTATGTCAATAAATTTCTAAAAATTAAACAAGAGGCAAGTGATTGGCCAACCGAATGTCACAATAATGAAATATTAAAAACTAAATATATTAAAGATTTCTTTGATAAAGAGGGTATACAATTAGATAAAGAGAATATTCAATATAATCCTGGTTTAAGATCTGTATCAAAATTACAATTAAATAGTTTATGGGGTCGTTTTGGGATGAGAGAAGATATAACACACACTAAAATCATTTCCACGTACGAAGAACTTGTTACGTATTTCTGTAACCCAAATTATGAAATTATTTCATCGATACCCATCAACGATGACATTATGTACATTACGTGGAAAGAAAATGAAAAAAATTTGCAACCATCACCTACCACAAACATTTTTATTGCAACTTACACTACTGCGTTGGCACGAATTCAGCTTTACAAATATCTAAATAAACTTAACACTCGTGTTCTTTATTGTGACACAGACAGTATTATTTATACACATAAACCAAATGAATGGATGCCTACGCATGGAATATATCTGGGTGATATGACAAATGAACTTGAAAAATACGGTAAACTTTCTTACATTGACACATTTGTATCTGGCGGGCCAAAGCACTATTCTTTTCGTATCCGAGTTAAAGGAGATAAAAATAATCTTAAAACAGAGTATAAAGTAAAAGGTATAACAATAAATATTAGCACTGAAAATATTGTTAATTTTGATACTTTAATTCGTTTGGTCACAGAATACACAGATCCAATAGTTTTAAAATATCCAAATAAATTCATTCGTACCAATCAATGGCGAGTAATGAGTCGAGAACAAATAAAAACTTATCAACCAGTATATCTTAAAAGAAAATACAGTGAACATAATTCAAAACCTTTTGGATTTAATAAGAAACAAAAAATATAATATTTATATTACTGTAGTGGTCTTAATAGTAGTAGTATTAGTAGTGTATGTAATATTTTAAAAATAAGTTCAGTTATTATAATTTCTACTTTATTTGAGTGTGTGTATATTTGTAAAATGGTGGCTCTAATAAAACTCTGTTATGTATAAAACTCGTTTATAAATAAATATAAGTGTGTATTAATGTTCAAGTTTATATTTAATATTTTTTCTTCAATAAAATATACTTATATGTTAATTCTTGTATATGTATAAAAACTTTTTTATAAATAAATATAAGTACATAGGCTATGGGCTCATGGTTTTTAGTTGGTGCCACTGATTCCCCTACGTCAGCTTATTTCGACTGAATATGTTATTCAGTTCATTTTGAATACCGCTGCATTCAGTGGCGGCACACTTAAAGGTAATCTCTTTTTTATTATTATTATTATTAACTCTTATAACGTATTCTATTCATCAAATATCCCACCACCCCCGTCACGAGATCTGCAAATGCGAGATCAACATTGCCAATTCACTACACAATACTAACTTACAAGATCTATCAATAGAGCCCACCGCGAACACGGCGCACGTCTATGGCAGTTGTTTAGAGTGGACGAAGAGGCAGATATCTTTGTCATACACGAGGGATTCCGTCTTTGTCTTTGCCTTGCCTTTTAAATATGTCTGTCTCTCTCGCACTCCATAGGTGTCTGGCTATCGGCGTCTATTTACTACTGAAAATAAAAAGATGTCCCCATGAATTCTCAAACTCGTCTATTACCATCAACACTCCGTAAATAAACGCCATTGTTAATGCAATCAAATTTTCTGAAATGTATTAAAAGTTACGAACAATACATTTCCACTAAATAAACACAGATTTAATAGGTTAGAAAACATATATTTCAAAAATTTTATTTACTTTTCAACCTAATTAAATTTGAATTTGAAAAAAATTTTCAATTTTTTTCACGAAAATAATTATACAAATTCAAACAATACCCGCGTTTCAACAATTTTGTCACCGTGACTTCTTCAAGTCACGACCAACGGAGGTAGTGACTTCTCAGCGCTTCTAAGTCACCTAATATGACGTCATACATTACTAGCTCGCATTGTTTCGAAATGTCACCATCGTGACTGTTAGTCAGTAGTGACTTGCGTACAGAATAGGTCCAAACCTATTATTCCCGTCACATCACAGAATACCGATATTGTAATCGATTATAATCATAAAATATGAAAAATTGCGATAACATATTGATCGATTATAGATTTATGATGATAGAGTAACAGAAATAGGTTGCCAATGTTTGCAAAATATTTTTAACAAACTGTCTTGCGCATTTATATTTATTTAATATTGTGATTTTAAATTTTTCATTCTACTATTTGTATTATTTTGTTAATAAAGCAATTAATAAAATTGTCAATAAAATACTGGCGAGCTGAACTAATAAAAGATAAGATAAATATTACATCCATCTTGGATTATTTCAATAAAAATTTGCTAATACTTACAAACAGATATATTTATCAAACAGGTAGCCACGGAGTATCACACAACAGTTCTGTTGAAAAACACGAAATGAAAAGTATTGAAGAACAATAGTTGAAAACAATGAATATATAAAAGACAGGTCACAAGCAATCGTAGACGAAGTGCAATGACGCATAAGCAGTGTCGCCATCAGTGTGAAAACACTGTAACTAAAAAAGAGGCGTGGTCCAATTTTATTAGCCCAAATACAACGTATATTAAATAAAAACATTTTTATTATAAAAACTAAATATATCATTACGCCTTTTACCATTACTGAGTGTAACACTCTGCCACAGCAG
Organism: Pterostichus niger; assembly: GCA_947425015.1. NCBI lineage: Eukaryota > Metazoa > Arthropoda > Insecta > Coleoptera > Carabidae > Pterostichus > Pterostichus niger. Next base: position 9,332,196 of record OX380351.1, on the reverse strand, counting down.
ATTCCAGTGATATAGTTTGTGAGTTAAAAGTGGTTACCAACCGTCAAATCACTGTCCCCAAAAATGTATATGTACAAATTATGTATCTTGAACCTGTTGTTTCATTACATTAGTCATAACATCATCTAGCATAGGTTGCACATTTAGAAGATAAGATAAATGTAAATTATGTATCTTGAACCTGTTGTTTCAAGATATTAGTCATAACATCATCTAGCATAGGTTGCATATTTAGAAGATAAGAGAAATGTATAAATAGGCTAGTTTAGTGAATAAGCACGCTCTTTATATCGTAGACTCTGCACAGTCAAGTACTGTGACTCATATGTAACCATATACAAATTATAATAAAGTTATAATATTAATAAAGATTTTAGTATTCTTTTTAAAAACATAAAATCGAATACTCAAAATTTAATTGGCGCAGCTCGGTAGGATTAATAGCTTCGAAACACAATAAAAAAAATTGTGTGGTGGATTTTTATCCTTTACCAAGCAAAACCTACAAAAATCTACGAAAACCGGTCGAACAGGACCCATCAGGCCGCAAAGGCACAACGTTCGTCTACAAGATTCACGTACTCCAGAGTGCTGTTCCGAGATCACGTCGACCAATCCACTAGGAAGACTTGCTGTTCCGAAACACGTCACTCATCAGAAGCACTTGCTGTCTCTACTAGACAACACGAAAACTACGAAAAAGAAGCCGCAACAGAAGATGATGTTCACAAGAATCATCATAATCACAATCACGATACAAATGTAAGAATTTCTTTATAAGTTTGTAAAACATTTATATTATAATACACAGGGGTATTTCTAGCTACGACTAGTAATAAAAATACCGAGACCCGGCACAGGTCAATCACACACATAATACAACTTATGTCAGAAAGCGATAGCTCTGAATCAATAGAATCAGACGATTCCTTAACACCGTTACCAACAACTAAATATATCAAAATTAAATTAAAACCTAGTAGATTAAATCGCATAACAATGGCTACCACAACTGTACAAGAAATAGAAATGTATCTCAAAACAATCCCATGTTATAATGGAAATATTAAAACATTAAATAATTTTATAAAACAAGCCACAAAGATTATGGACATTTTTAATACACTAGAACTCACTGCAAATCAGCGAATGTTTGCATTCAGCATGATAAAATTAAAACTCACTGAACAAGCAATAGAAATTACAAGTAATAACGAATTTGCAGAATGGGAAGATTTAAAATTATATCTGACCACAAACTTTGTAGACAAGAGTACATCAGAAACACTGATGATAGAACTCATGGATACGAAATTTTCAAAATCAATAGAACAAACTTTGAAAATAATGCTTGAAAAATTTTCACTTTACAAATCAAAAATACACTTAACTAATTATTCACAAGATCAGAAGAACGCAATAATTCATGAAAACCAAAAATTTATAGTAAAAAGATTTATATCTCTACTACCAAATCATGTTAGAGGATCATTCCTTATTAAAAACCCTACAACTTTGGAACAAATAGAATTAATGATTAAAAATGAATTTAACTTTATTAATACGTATAATCAATCACCTATGTTGAGAAACAATGTAGAAAGACCAAAATTTGGCAATGGGCAACCTCCACAAAAGTTCCCATCACAAACATTCCCATCAACATCATTTAATCCCAAACAACCACCTCAATACCAGAGAACTAACCCAAATTTTGCACCTAGACAAAATATAAAAAATTATTATGAGACGAAACGATTTAACCCAAAACCTATGACACAACAAACACGAATCACACAACCAATGTCTACACAAACAATCAGACAAAATAATAACATAGAAGAAGTAGACTTAGACGAAATAGATTTCGATATGGACCAAGAATTTCATAAACAAATAGACGAAGAGTTAAACAACGAAAGATTAGAGAAAGAAAAACAAAAGAAAATCTATGAAGATTCTTTTTTTAGATTTAGAGACACAGATAGAAGCGATACAGTAGTAATGTCTTCTATAACAACGAACTTACCAGCATTAAAAATTAATCCATATGTCATACTGTTCGATACAGGCTCTTCAATAAACTTTATACACCCGGATTTAGTAAAACAATTTAAAGTAAAAACATATAACGAAAAATTAACTTTTAAAACAGTAAACGGAAAATCTAATTGCGATAAATATACAATAATAAAAATTCATAAAAAACCTTTAAAATGTTATGTTTATAAATTTCATAAAACATATAATATATTACTCGGAATAGAAGCATTTAAAATATTAAATATACAACTAAACTTTAAAGACAATAAAGTAAAATTAGACGATAAAATATATAAATTAGAAGAATTAACAAATTTAAAAGCAGAAACAAATAATATACAAATTAGAAATAGTCACTTAGATAATATAGAAAAAAGAGAGTTAGATAAACTAATAAACACATACACAGATCTGTTTCCAAACGAAAACGAAAACCTAACCTGCACTACCACCATAGAACACAAAATTCACGTAACAAATGAAACGCCGGTATACACAAAAAATTACCGACTTCCACAAATTTACGAAAAAGACATCGAAGAACATGTAAAAAAATTATTAGATAATAAAATAATACAAAAATCATTTTCACCCTGGTCATCCCCTATTTGGATCGTACCAAAAAAATTAGACGCTTCAGGAAAACAAAAAACTAGAATGGTAATAGATTTCAGAAAACTAAATTCAGTAACGAAAGATGATAAATACCCAATACCTAACATTGACACGATATTCGATCACATCGGACCCTCCGAATACTTTACAACCCTAGACCTACATTCAGGATTCCACCAGATAAAAATGAATCAAAATGATAGAGAAAAAACAGCTTTTTCCACAAGTTCTGGACACTACGAATACATTAGAATGCCTTTTGGACTTAAAAACGCACCTGCCACATTTCAACGAATGATTAATGAAGCATTAGGCGAATTAATTAATAAAATCTGTTTAGTATATATGGACGACATTATAATATTTGGCAAAAACTTAGAAGAACATTTAAAAAATATAAGACTAGTATTCGAAAAACTACGTCAAGCAAATTTAAAAATACAAATAGACAAGTCAGAATTTTTACAACAAGAAGTTAAATTTTTAGGATATAAAATTAATCAAACCGGACTAACAACAGATGAAAAGAAAATAGAGACAATAAAAAATTTAAATTTACCAAAAACACAAAAAGAAATAAAACAATTCTTAGGAACTTTAGGATGGTATAGACGATTCATACCTAATTACGCAAACTTGACAAAACCTTTTACACAATGTCTAAGAAAAAATGTTAAAATAGATATAGATGATGAAAATTATAAGAACGCATTTGAACAATGTAAAAACACATTAATAAAATCCCCAATATTACAAAACCCAGACTTTAACAAAGAATTTATATTAACTACAGACGCAAGCGACTTTGCAATAGGCGCTATATTAGCACAAAAAACAGACGATAAAGAATTACCTATATGTTATGCCTCTAAAACTTTAAATAAAGCGGAACAGAATTACAGTACAATAGAAAAAGAACTAAAAGCAATAGTATGGGCAGTTAGAAATTTTAGACCATATATTTACGGACGGAAGTTCACCATAAAAACAGATCATAAACCTTTAATCTGGTTATTCAACATGAAAAACCCGAATCAAAAACTAATTAGATGGAAAATAGAATTGAGTGAATATAACTTTGAGATAAATTATTTACAAGGTAAAGAGAATGTTGTTGCAGACCTACTATCCAGACAGAAACCCAAATTTAAATTAAATAATTTAATAGGAGACGTATTAGAACAAAATCCCATCGCACACTGTATATCAAAAAACTGCGAAATGTCACGAGGTCTGGCGGAACAAATAAATTTAAAATATGAGTGCAAAGACTTTTGCAAAGAACGAAATAATAAAAATATCATTATTCAAAAAATAAATAATAAAATAATATTTCACCTAATTACAAAAATAAATCATTTTGATAAACCATTATTAAAAAATTTGGACAAACCTTTAAAAGAATTAAGAGATTACATGATTATAAATGAACTACCTATAATAAACATCCCAAAATTAGGATGCGGTTTAGACAAATTAGAATGGGAAAAAGTAAGAGAAAAGATAAATAAAATATTTGAAGATACTAATATAGAAATAAACGTTTTCACATTACCCGACGTTAACCATAACGAAACAGAAAACAGTAGCGAACAAAATAATATAGATCAAGAAGAAGATAACCAAACGGTACACAGCGCAAATGAGAATCCCATAGCAGGAATAAAATATTTAGATGAGAGAATTAATATAGCGGATAATCAAATAATAATTTATAAAGTAGACAGGGATACTGAAATAAAAATAGAAAAATATTTTGACAATAAAAAACAAAGACTTATTTGTAAATTTAATAAAGTAGCTTTTAAACAAGATGTTATAGATTTTATAAAAACTTATCTAACCCCAAAAATTAGATATTTAGCCTTATTTCAAAAAGATTTCGATAAAGAAGTTTCAAAAATATTACAAGAAAATTTCCAACCAAATTCTATAAATATCATAGCGTGTACAAAATTAGTAAACAACGTAGAAAATAACGAGGAACAATTAGAAATTATACATGACTTTCACACAGGCCTTACAAATCATAGAGGAATTTTAGCCACCATAAGAGGATTAAAAGAAAAATATTATTGGCCAAACATGAATAAAGACATTCAAGAATATATAAACAACTGTGAAACGTGCCGATGTAATAAATATGAAAGAAAACCTATAAAAATAACCGACAATCTTACAATAACACCAAGCACACCATTTGAAATGATAAACATAGACTTGTTATCACTAAATAAAGAACCTTACTTGACGATATTAGATCAGTTCTCCAAGCACGCACAGATTATCAAGGTCGAAAATAAGAGCGCAAAACAAATAACAGATAAATTAAGAATATACTTTGAAACATACAAAATACCTAAGGAAATAATAATGGACAATGGTACAGAATTTAATAACACATTAATGAAAGATCTCTTAAGTAAAAAGAAAATTAAATTACATATAACTTGTGTTAATAACCCTAAAAGTAATGCAGTGGAAAGACTTCACTCAACATTAATAGAACAATTGAGAATATTACACTCAAGACCAGACACTAAAAACATAGCAATGTCAGAAAAAATACGAATGGCTACATTAGCGTATAATAATACAAAACATAGTACAACACAACTCAGTCCAGTTGAAATACTTTACGGAATATCAAATGAAAACATTTTTATAAAAACAGACCAATCCAAATTAAGAGAAAATTATGAAGAACAACAAAGGAAAATTAAGCATATTATTAAAGATAGAATAGAAAGAGAAAAATTAAAACGAAATACAGAAAATGACAATCCTTTAGAATTAACAGATAAAGTATATGTTAAACAGAATCCTAGAATTATTCATAAAATAAAGAAACCAATATACAGAAAATATTCAGTTAAAATTTATAACCCTCTATTAGGAAAAATTAAAATATTAGATAAAAAGAACAGAAGTAAAAATATAAAAATAAATCAACTAAAAATTAAATAAAAATTTCAGAAATTAATATTAATAATAATGAATTTAAATGAATTAATAAAACAAATAGAAACAAGTTTAACCTTTTGCTCATTACACAAACTAGACGTTAGTATAATATCTTATGAAAATTTAAAACAAACTACACAAAATAACGACATTTGGAATTTAAACGAACTAATAGAAACCCATTGTAAATACTATAACGGAGAAATATACTTTATAATGTCAATACCAACCTTCTCCCAAGAATCCTTCAAATTAAACCAGTTTACCCCATTACCAATGATTCAGAATGATAGATTCATAATAATGAGTGAACCTCAACAATTATATTTCACACAAGATAAGACTTATAAAATAAGCGAATGTAGTTATATTAAGAATAAATACTTGTGTATTACACAATTTATAGAAATAAGTAAATGTATGGGAAATATACTAGATAAGCAGAAGGATGATGATTGCAAATACCATAATATTGAGAAAAAGAATACTTTTGAATTAATTCAAAATACAAATGAACTAATTATGATTAGTCCAAATAAGCAAGAAATTCAAATGAACTGTAACGAAATAAAAATAAAAAGAAATATTCAAGGAATCTATAAGATAAAAATTAACCAAGAATGTCAAATAAATAATTTCACATTTAAAAGAATTCTACAAAAATATAAAGAAATTGAATTTAAAACATTTGAGAAGGAATTAATAAGTTCAAAATTTAATGATACTAAATTACAGAATATCTCCGATATTATATTAAATGAACCGAAAATTATAAAAATAAAAGAAATCAAAATTGAAAATAGCAGTCATCACTCTTATATAATATATGTTATAATATTTATATTAATAAGTTCTTATATTTTAAGAAAATATGTATTACCTAAAATAAAATTATATAGAAATGAAAGAAAATTAAGAAAGGTAAAAACAGTAAGAAAAAAGCTAAGTGAACTAGCTATGCAAGAACAAATATAATGAAAAAACTAAAAGGGGAGGAATTATGTATCTTGAACCTGTTGTTTCATTACATTAGTCATAACATCATCTAGCATAGGTTGCACATTTAGAAGATAAGATAAATGTAAATTATGTATCTTGAACCTGTTGTTTCAAGATATTAGTCATAACATCATCTAGCATAGGTTGCATATTTAGAAGATAAGAGAAATGTATAAATAGGCTAGTTTAGTGAATAAGCACGCTCTTTATATCGTAGACTCTGCACAGTCAAGTACTGTGACTCATATGTAACCATATACAAATTATAATAAAGTTATAATATTAATAAAGATTTTAGTATTCTTTTTAAAAACATAAAATCGAATACTCAAAATTTAATTTACATCTTAAAATAAATTAATTAAAATGTCAAAAGAAATAAAAATTCTGATAAACCACCAGAACTACTAAAAACCATATTTCATCGCTAAACACCACCAACAAACCTCCAAATTTAGTGGATAATCTACTAACTTGGCGACACTGCTGGGTGAAATTGTGCGCATGCTAATAAAAGCTACGTGACCAAATCTATCTTTAGTCATCGGTATAGTAGAGTTTAAAATATTCAAGAAATATGGAAGTTATGATTATAACAACATTTAAATCAGAGACCATAACACAGATCACTAATACATAATTAGAAAGAACGATTAAAAATTATTCGGAATCGCGAAATCTTCACAATATTCTTGTATTAATTAATTTAATTTTTCTGTTTTGCGTTCATGGAAGTCATTACGAAACCAGTTACTTGTTGAAAGAGTGTTTATTACGATATGCAACATTTCTGTTTTAGACTGTCCTGTTTTACATGAATTTTTGGGGTTATGAATTGTCAATTTTTTCGTAACTGTCATCCAAGAGTTATGGGGAACGCACGCATCTCTCTAATATTCAAACACTGCTAAGCGAGCACATAGCTTTATGCAGATGCATAATCATGAAACACCATAAAATTAAAATACCTAAAATGGCGGATTTAGCAAAGATCCGAACCAAAATATAGTGGTTACAAATTCAATCTATTACTCAATAGATGGCAATTTAGTGGAATATTCATATTTTTTAAATTGTTTATTAGTAGGAAAATTTATATACCGCATTATTCAACACTCTAAAGCGCAACTGATGCCTTTTTAAAACATTGCTTTATGATTACCCTGTTTTATTAAATATCCTAAAATGACGAAATCACGTCAAGTGATGTCATTGACAAATTTTGTATCTCACACAAATGCAAATCAATTGTTGAGCTCTCACATTGACATTTAATAATGTTTTTGTTTACAGAACAACAAACAGATTCAAACATGTGTAATTAATGTAATGTTCCGTAATAACAATTCAGGTTTATGATGAAAAAATAATGTTTCTAGTTTCAAAATATATTATCAGGTTAATTTTCATAACAATATTTGTTTAGAATGTTTAATATTATATTTGAATTAATTAACAGACATAAACCTGCTAAATTAATAAATTTTATTCTAATTTAATTTGATTTTCACAATAGTGTTAGTACGAATTATATCAGCAATACGAACCCAGGCTCATATAGTTAATTTATACAAGAAAATAGGTTGACTCGACCAAAGAAACAAAACCAGCCGATCATCTATAATTACAGAAGTAAATAAGCGAGTTTTACGTAATACTGTAAAAACAAACCGGCGATCAAATACTAAATAAGTAACTACTTTGAGGAGAAGTTAGATATTTACAACAAAGAGAACTATTCGAAAAATAGGATAAAAGATCTATAAAGTAATATTTGATTCTATTCGCGGAACTGCATAATTCTCGTGCTGACTCACAAATGGTTCGTAGATCGCTAGTTGGACAGCTATGGTATAGAAGGTATTTTCTTCCGTGGAAACAAATATTGAAGTTGAAGCTAAGTGAATTCATGCAACTTTATTACTGAATTGTGCTATACTTTAATATGGAATATATGGGGCATACATATCATATTCGGCGAAGAACGTAAATATAAAAAAAACATATTTTATTACTTTTCGGAATAACCCATGTATTTAAATTAACATTGGCTATTATAATTATTTAGCTCTAATTTTACGCATATATTTATTGGATTCATTATTCTTCTTGGCCACGTCTTGTCAAGATAATTAATAAAAAACAAAGTACAGAGAATATGTACATCAGTTTTATTTAAATATATATTTACAATTAATTACTCTTCAATCTTCCACGTTTATCACCGAATATACATGACTTTCATAACTATCTACAAAGAACAAAGTCACATACCCCCTTAACCATTGACTTATTCCAACATGATCTCATATCCTATCGCTATTATGCACATATGCATCTTAGTCTAAACATTGTCGTATTATACTATGCCAAATAACTTATAGTCTAAGGATGTTTACAAAATAGTTATACCCTTCAACAATTCTTAAACCTAGTAATTAATGACAACACCTCTTAATTCAAACCCTATACTGTTAATAGTCACACATTTAGGTTGTCAATATATTTTCATGCGACAATCTGAAATATTACTACAATGTCAGAGACAATAATTTTCTATTAAATAATCTGCATAAATGAAGTTAATTTCATAAAAATTTAAATTAGTACCACTATAGGTGGGTATATAATTAGAAATATAATTACTAAAATCTTTATTTTTAGTTACTATAACTGCGCTGAAAAGGCACGTTTTAATTGCCTAAACTATATTTTCTTACATTGAAAAATAATTGTAAATAATTTTTTCTACGATTGCTATGAAAAGTTGACAACTACGCTCTCATTTGTCATCGTAAAGTTGTCGTTTTCTGTGGAGCATTCGAAAAATATCTTTTTTGCGCCTCTCCAATTGCAACGCGCGAAAAAGACGTTAAATGCGCGCATTTCCAATGACAACGTGTGAAAAAGATATTAAATGTGCGCTTATTTCAATAGTTACTAGGGATACAAACAAAATAGAAACTTGTCATATTGCCAGTTGACAGAACGAATTTATGTGTCTTTGTCTTACACTATTGCAGCTCTCGCCTTCGGCTCGCGCTGCAAATACCGTGTTCGAGTAACAAAGAATCACTTTACGCTCTTAATACACAAATAACTATATGTGAATCGTAAAATAATAGTTAACGAAATATTATGTACATTAAATCATATTATTTCACTTTATAACAAATAGGTATTTAATGAAAAAATAAGTACCTTTAACTTATTTCAAAAGTTCGTAGCTCTTTTTAAAAGTAATATTCTATTATTTAAATTAAACCTGGCCATAGGCGTTTAACATGGGAAATCAGTTTTTCCTTGCGCAAAAGTGGCCAATTGATTTTAGGCAAAAATGCTTCAAATAATCGCATTAATATTTTATAAGAATTTCTACTTTATAGTGATAGCCATGGAATTGAGACAAAATGATAAACAAATGTATGACGTTTTAACTGTCAGAAAAGTTTAGTTTGAAATGGATTTGTGATTTATTTAAGTGACAAAGGTGATTGTTGTTATATCATTATTGAAAATGGATAATTTTATTTTATAATTTTTTAATATTTATTATAATAAATAATAGAATTTTTATGCAAATAATAATTTTATTTATTTAGAAATAATAATTTTCAATAATAAGTATTTTAATTTTATGGTGTTTCATGATTATGCATCTGCATAAAGCTATGTGCTCGCTTAGCAGTGTTTGAATATTAGAGAGATGAATACCTACCCGAGTTATGTACGGAATTCTTTACAGAACTAGTTTATGGGATAGGTGGTTCAGTGGTATCGAGTCGGCCTGTGGATCTTGAGAACCCTGGTTCGATCCCTTCAGCCGACAAACAACTTTCACCAATTTAAATCTACCCCAGTGGCTCCCCCTCCACTAATTTCTTTGGGGGCCGTGATTTGACGGCTGGTAACCGCACTTCACACGAAAAAAATATATTAGGCAGAGTGCCACACCCAGTAATGGGTACCAGGCGTGATGATATATTTATTTATTTTATTTATTTACTAGTTGACAGTTTGAACTTTCCCAAAAATGTTTGCAAATAACGGAAAAAACTGTTTATTAAAATGTTTAGGATTTATATACATTTAATAATTGTTCTGGTATTAAACAGCTGACGGGCAAATTAGCAGATTCTTCGATATCAGAAGGAAGGTCTGTCTCAGATTCAGAACTCATTTTCAATGATGACATAAGCTTTGAATTTAAATTGATTTATTGATTTTGCAATATACTGAGCAGTCATAAACCTAGAAATTTAAGTATTTTAAACATTATTTTAGCGGAATTATATGAAATTTCGTACGTAATACCTTATGAAAACGTAATATTGTTTGACTCACATAATTTGCAAAAACTCGCTTCGCTCGTTTTGACAAATATGTTCGTCAAACAATATCAATCTTTTCATAACTAGTTACGTAAATAATTATTTCGCGCGTGGCCGTTGGAAACACGCATATTTCATATCTTTTTAGCGCGTTGCCATTGGAGACGCGCGAAAAAGATGTTCTTCGATTGTACCTCAGTAAACGTCAACTTTACGATGACAATTACGCTCTCATTTGTCATCGTGAAGTATACGTTTTCTGTGGAACAATCGAAAAAATATCCTTTTTGCGCGTCTCCAATGGCAACGCGCGAAAAAGATATTAAATGCGCGCTTATTTCAATAGTTACCAGGGATACAAACAAAACAGAAACTTGTCATATTGACAGTTAACAGAACAAATTTATTTTCAGTACGTATACGTTTTTTAATAATTTTAAGATGCAATCGTAGAAAAAATTATGTGTGTATCACGAGCATAAAGTGTCTTGGTTCCTTGCCTTCGGCTCGCGCTTCAATTACCGTGCTCGAGTAACAAGGAATCACTTGACGCTCTTAATACACAAATAACTATTGTTTCATAGGCATCATAGTGCTGATACTAACTTTAGATCGCATGATTCTTCTTATTTATTTGCATTACAAAAATTGTGTATTTCGTAATATTAGTAAATATAAATTGTGTTAAGTGGTTAGGAATTAATTAGGACGTCAAAGAAATGGGAATTTTCAAAAATACTTGAACTTATACAGCTCGGAAGATTTAAGATTTTTCATTAAATAATTCAGGATTTTTTTTAGGAACGGTGGATGTCTTATAAATGTTCTAAGAATTATGTTTGGAGACATGAGTGTTTGAGAAAGGTTCAGAATTTTTGATTTGTTGAATACATCAGACGAATATTTGTACAATCTTTATTGAATAATTTATAACATTTACATTTAGTTCGATCTAAACATTTGACAAGCGTTACTATCATCAATATTATTGCAAATATAATTAATAGTTTTTATTAATCAATAATTAAGCTATTGTCTAGATACCGGAAAATTAATATTGGCACGAAATAAAATTTTCTAAACTGTCATTTTTGAGATATACGCGAATTATTGTCGGGCTTTACTGCTCTCCCCGTTCAACTAGTTTCTTTGAGAAGCCATTCACTTATTCCATACTCTAGCGATCGCCTTACTGCACTCATTTCACTATTATGACACTTTAAATGATTTAAGAAGTTTGAAAAACTAGAATTCATCATACACAACACATCTGAAACACATTGCTTGATGATTATATTCATAATAACAAAAACACTAGACGTTACTACAAAATGGAAGTTGTAGATATGCATTGAAGGATTGGAAGAGACGTTAAAATAGGAATCGCGACTTACGAATCGAGGAAAGATACAAAAAAAACCTAAAAAATTATATATATTCTCGAATATTTTTCATTGTTGTAATCAACAAGCAGTTTCTTAAAAAAGGATTAATTTGGAATCAACAAACACCAATTTTGTTTATAAATTTCATATTAGGTTATATTTTTGACATCCAACTAAATAAAAATGTTTTTAATTGGTTTAAATTTAAAAGATATGTTTCAAATGAGCATTACGTAACTAAAATGCTACATAATATTGTTTTTAAATGACAAAAATTCAGAAAGACAGTTTTAAGGTTATTAAGTAGATTATTAGACGAATCTTAAAAAATATATGAAAGTATTTGCTTATTTACATTTCTCATTACATTGAGACTGTTATATGAAACAATATTTAAAAATTTTGTAAATCTATCTTTATATATATATATATATATATATATATATATATATATATATATATATATATATATATATATATATATATATATATATAATTATATATATCTTGAAATGATAATATATATTGTCAATAAAATTTAAGTTGTTCATTTATGTTAACTCGTTCACTTTTCTTCGATTAAAATTAGTACAATTTTTTTTAACCGAATATTTGTTGGCATCTCATTTGAGATATACTTTTATGGAAATTAGCTCCTTGTTCAATTGAGTTTGACAGTCATGCGCTAAAATAAGACCATAGCTCCTCAATGCAACTAGTTTGAAGCAGAGTATAGTTAAGCTACAGTATTTTCAAAATATCTTGAAGATTTAACATCATATCTCCGTCAAACGTTTTAATTTTTGTATTAAAATAAATTAGGATCATTTGACAGTAGAAAATATTGACTTAAACGCAGTGAAAAGTTCGTAAAACACTAAAAATTTGTATTTTTTTATAACATCAAAATGACAATCTACAAAATCGTTCTATTTATAATTATTTTTATTATAAAATAATATCTTAACTCAGCTAAATAATAATGTTATGTTTTTAATTTGTATAAATTAATATTACATTTGTTTTAAATAAATTGACTTTAGTTATTTATTTTTTATGGTGTTTTCCGCTCGTTCCAGCATTATCTTCTTCTGATCCTTCATCTTCTTCTTCTAATAATTTTCTTGCTAATTTAACAGCGTAATATTCGTTATAATGTGCTTTTCGTTTCATCTCAAAATCTTTTCTTAATGCTGCAAAATTAAAATAAATAAGATACTATCTTAACAGTACGTACTTGTTATTTTAAACTTAAAAGAAACGAATGTTTTTAAATTTAAATACCCCTCTAGTTCTAGAACTGAGCACAACAATGATGACACATCACCCTTATGCCTATGGCACACTGGTCGAAGAGCGTCGATCATGAAACAACAGACGAAAAATAGAGGCTCCTATATTTCCGTCGAAGAGCTCATCGATGAAACGAACATATCTCATTTCACTCGTATCTTTTGTCTCATTTCACGTTAGCATATTTTTGAAATTTAGTTTTTCTTTCTCAACTTTAGAAGCTTTTATTGTTTGTCAATAAAGGGTGCGTTCTGTTGTTTCATCAAAGAGCTCATCGATGCTCTTCGACTAATGTGCCATGGGCATTAGATGTTGTTAGCGGGCTGGGATCGAACTAGCCATCGCTTTAGCGTGCTCAGCTAGTTTTTACAATTTAAAAGATTTTTGCAGGTTATGAAGTACTTTAAGAAGCATTTGACAGCTGGAATTATTTGGTCATCGCCTTAGAGCAATCAATTAATTTTTAGGACATTTTAAAAGACTTTAAAATGTTTTAAAGGTTTTAACTAAATAAACTAAGAGTACAGACAAGAGGTCCAAAATGTGATAGCTTTTGTAATGTGAATATAATAATATAAAACTTAGTTATGGATTATTTATGAAGAAACTATTTTATTATTAGAATGAAATTATAAAATCTTACATTAAAATATACTTAATAATATAAAGTGTGGTGACCGCGACACCGAAACATATGACTTTGATATTGTAAAGTCATTTTTATAATTTCCTGCTTCCCTTATTATTTTAGAGGAAAAAAGCTTCAAATAAATGTTGTATAAAATTCTACATTCACAATCAATAAACAGAATTAATAATGTTGCATGCTTTATAACGACAGAAATTACATTGAAAATTAGCTTCAAAAAAGGGGTAGCCTTGCTTGGAAATGAAACAAAATTGTCAGAAGAAAAATAATTTTTATGATAAATTCTGGTAAAAGTTTGTAAAAGTGTTGATGGTCCTGAAAAGGACCGTTGTTTTTGTTATTATCAATTAAATGTTTTGATTGTATTTGAAATTGAATACAGAATATACTCTGAAGTGCTTAAATAAATCTGCAACTGTGGCATGGATGCAACACTGACCCATATTTTCTTTGTATTTTGAATTGTGTGTATTGCAGGAATTGGCCTGTGAGGGTTCGAACCCGCAAATAAATCTCTCTCTACCACTATAATACAACTTAACACATTCATTTCTTTCACTAATTCACTAATTATCCAACATTTTTTCTTATAATTCACTTAAATTCAAGACTAATAAATAACTACTGGCAATACATTCATGACACAAGGAATATTTTTCTACTGACAGATACAATTTAATTTTGTTTCATTTCCCAGCAAGGCTACCGCTATTTTGAAGCTAATTTTCAATGTAATTTCTGTCGTTATAAAGCATGCAACATTATTAATTCTGTTTATTGATTGTGTATGTAGAATTTTATACAACATTTATTTGAAGCTTTTTTCCTCTAAAATAATAAGGGAAGCAGGAAATTATACAAATATTATTTTACATGTTAAAGTTTTCAGTTTACCGGTATCACGGTCACTATTCTGTACATTTTCTATTTCCTATGCACTCATTCATTTAGTTGCATTAATCAATAAGTAAATGAAATAGTAACATATCGGAACACATTTTACAATCTTGATAAAAACTTTATTTCTTCTGATTTATTCCAATTTTCTTATTTGCAATTTTAAATCGATATGTAACAAATCTGTTTACAATAATTTCTTTTAAATTGTTTTCAAATTTTTCTTAAAGATATCACAATAATAAATACAATTCATGTCAATATAGAATTGAAATATATCTTCAAACAAAAATAATATTAATAAATTCGTTTTAAAACAAGTATTTGTAAGACTTTAATTTATTTATTTTTGGTGAACATTGTTCATAAATTTTGTTATTATTTTTTACACTTTTAATCAAATAGTATTATTCTTCATCTTATTTTGTTTTGTATGTAATTTTTCTTTTTGACAAATCATTATTAAATATATTTAATTATTCTACAGATAGTAATATTTAAAAACAAATTCAATCATATTTTGGATCATCAATAGAAATTAAATTTGCTTTTAATTCATTTAACCAGTGTCTTAAAGCATTCAGTTTACTTTTAGAATAATTTTTAAGATTCAAAAATTAATCTAACACCGACTGTCTTCAAACAGTTCAAACGTAATGAAAACTAGATAAATACCTTTTTCTTCTGGTGTTAGTTCCTCTTCTTCCTCATCTTCATCGTCTGATTCTTCTAAAACTTTAGGGGGCTTGTCGCATTTTAATCTGAAAAATACACAAGTTTTAGAATAAGAAGAATCGCTGATTGCAAATACAGCCTAGTTGTTGCTAGCACATGTAGCTAGTTTCAAATATTGGCAGCTGGAATACTCTAGCCATCGTCTTAGAGCACTTAACTAACTTTTAGGGCAAGTTAAAAAGATTTTTAAATGATTCTAAAAGGTTTAAGATAGTTTCGAAAAGGTGGGAAAATAATGAACTTACTTTTCTGCTAAGGCATCAGGATCTAATTCACTGCGACTAGAATCTGGTTCATCATAATTATATGGTGTTTTAGGCTCATCTATTTTCATATGACCATAATCTTTATCCGGAGGGTGAAGTGTTGCTATTATGTTCATTTCATCCCATTTCGTTTCTTTTGATTTCCTAAAATGCACCTCAACTTATCTTAAAACTGTTTTCAAATAAAAATTTCTTTCGTAATTTGGCTGTATTATTGAATTAAATTGTTAAAACTGTTACAAAAGGTTATTAGAAATGTAATAATTGGATTGAAATGCAAAGTTGACAGGTAGGTTCAAACATAACCTATTGGTTATAAGAATGTGACAAGCGCTATAAATAAATAATTTGTAAGAAATATGATAACTGAATGGACTTACCTGTGGTGTTGTTGCGATTCTTGGTGGTCAAAACTACTAGAATTTTTCAAAATGCCTTTGGTAGGCTTTTTGTGTAAATTGTCTGCCATTTTGATTTACTTGTCAAAATTTTGTTGAATACAAAGTATTATACGATATATACTTATGTTATTTGGTGGCATTTGAATAATTAGAACCTTAATTGATTATGTTTTTGACTAATATGCAGAATTGAATTGATATGCGTAACAGTCCACTAGTATCTAATCAGATTAATTATCAAATAGGCGTGGTAAGTATATTTCACTGTCAAACAAATTCTAGAAATATTGTTAATCTTTTATTATTTATGTTAATTCACCTCATTTTTCAATTATTTATCTTTTAATTACACACACATCAAATTTTGATAAACAAAAATATACGTTGCGATCTGAACTGAAGTCAGTTTGATTTGAATCATAGATTTTATATACAGAATGTTACAAGAAAAGCGGGTCATAGGCGTTTATATGAGAAGTTAGTTTTTTTGAAATCGTTATTTTCCAAATTATTTTAGAGGAAAATGCTTCATATAAAAGTTGTAGAGAATATAATTCTGCTTTTAAATATGTTAGCATTCCTTTTTTATTTAGTTATTTTTACTAATAGAATGTGAAGGTATGAAAACATGAACTATAGTGTAATTTCGTTTGAATTTCTACAAATATAAATAATTAACTTAGATAGGTTAGTAAACAGCAAAATGTTGACTTCTATGTTCTATAATTCTATGACTTTTAAATCAGATTAAACTGAAAAAGATGTTAGATTTTATTATTAGAAATTTTCAATTTTTATTTTGCAGTATTCATTTGATTAAAGCGATTGAAGAATTACATCCTGTACTTTTATGTGCAAACTACATTTTAAAATCCTTATTTGAAACATTCTCTAAAATTAATTGGAAGGCAACGTGTAAAAACTGAAACGTCTATCGTCCGCTATTTGTATAACATCCTGTATAACACAAATAAATGACATAATGATACAAAACAATATGGCCACCATTACAAAAAAAATTGACACCAATTTAAATAAAAATTTATTTATATACAACAAAATCTAATAAACTAAATTAGAACCTAGTATGCATATAATAATCAATAACAGATGAAAATGCGGCAAAACCAGCTGCCCCAAATATTCCTGCTTTGATCCCAGCTGAAATAAATACATATTAAAACATTTCCTCGAATATATTTTACGTCGAAACAAACCTCTAAGACCAATAAGACCGCCGGTAACAGCCCCAGCATAGGTTCCATTCTTCCAATCTGATTTGCCGCGTTGTGATTCGATTACACATTCGATTCCAGAGAAAACTGCCCCTAAAATAGCGAAATTTTTGGCATAACTCAGCGTAGTATTCTTCATATCTTTCAAAACTTCTCTAGCAGTTTGAGTTTCAACGCTAGTGACAGATTGAGGCCCTATACTAGACGAAAAGAGCCCTATGACAGCCCCGAGACCATAACCTGAAATTGTATGTGTAATATACTAAAAATTGAACGAATTTACACAGATTTCATTTACCTATAACGCAGCTCATAACAGATTTAAAAGGACAGCTTTCTACTGTAGCCTCAATCAATTTCTCTTCATTCGTTTTAATGACAACTGGACCTAAATTTTTTGGAATGATTATATTTTCTCGGTACCGATAATTGTTGCCAATAAAATGATGTATGATTGACGACCATTGTTCATTTGATCTTTCATTTTTATCCATTTTGATTGTGAATTATTTGTTCAAAAATTTTGTTATTGACACATGAACTTTAACATAACCTTACACTTTTACTTTTACCAACTGTTATAAATCGAACTCTTACAGTGTGAAATCAGCTCGAAATTTTCGATAATGTTTTCAAAATATATTCTACCACGTCTAAATATCTTTTTAACGAACAAAACAGTACTTAATCCATTAAGAAATACATTGGTAAGTATAGTAAATAAAATATTTAACTTTATAACCTAAAAAAAAAACCAATTTAAAATGGTTGTAGAGCCTTCAGTACAGAAATTCAAGTTATCAGAATTCAAAAGTAGTTGGAAGTCCTGAAGAATACCCCAATTTTGAGATAACTAAATCTCCTGAAGATTGGAAGTATGTGGAAAGAATTTTAGCACCAAAAGTTGTTCCAAATCCAATTGAAAAAAATGAATATGTCTCTGGATGGAAACCTCAGTCAGGTAAAAAATTATTGATACTGTGTAGTTCTTTTAAAGATAATTTTCTTTGTAGAAACCGTTGCAAAGGAAAATTATTTCGTAGCAAGGAATAAAAATTTCATGGTTCCAGTTTATTTGGAAACAAGTCACAGAGGAATGCGTAAAATCACAAAAATTAGAAGAATTCAAGGTGATTGTTTTCAGTTAGAAAAAGATTTGAAGACTTATCTTCAAACTAATTTAGGAAAAGAAGTTGCAATTCAAGTTAATGAATTAGTTGGATATATTCATATTAAAGGCGATTATGTATCTTTAGTTAAAGATTATTTAGTTAAAAAAGGTTTTTAGTTCGTTGTAATAAATGATAAATAAATATTTGTAGATGTATTGCTATCTTTTACTTGTCATCTAGCTTTTAAGGCAGTTTAAAAAACTTGACAATAATTCCAAGTTTTCAATCGCTTAAATCTTTTAAAATAATTCTAATAACTTCAAGACTGTTTTAAGAAGTATTTGGATTCTGAGATTCTTTAGCTATTCTCTTTAAAAATCTATGAGTTAAAACAGTTTTTGACAAGTCGGATTCTCTAGTCATCATCTTGAAGTACTCGGCTACCTTATAGAGCAATTGAAACGGCTTATGAAAGGTTTTAAAAGTCATTCTCGTCTTTATAAATAATTAATACTAAATTGTGTCTTCATTTTGTGACCAAATAGATTTTATGAAGACAGTATTTCGATTTAATATCGTTTATGTTCGACTGCATCATATTACCTTGTTTAACGACACTGTTTACTGTCCATAATCGGGTACTTTATTGGACTACTGTCAATGTCACATTAAAACAAAATTCAAAAGAAGTAGTTGATATAATTTAAAGCATTTTATTAGAATGAAATTACAATTAATTAAGTAAAATACTATTAAAGTATGCTAGGATACAATCTTCGATGGTTTTTTTTATTTTCATATTTAAACACCATTTCATCTTCACGAATCTTCTTACAGCACATTTTATAAAACATTCAAAGGTAATTCTGATAGCGAGGAATATTTAAATCTGAAAATCCCTTTAGTAAAAATAAGAATCATAGCTCAGCTAAGATTGTCAAGTAAGCGTTGCTTCAGGATTTTATACAAAGGTATAAAATATGAAATCAATAATACCGAAATATGCTCAATTTGTAATATGAACAAACTTGAAGATATTCAGCACTTTTTTACTGAATGTCCAATTTATATACCATTGAGAGAATGTTATTTACGTAAATATAATTTAAATACATTACCTGACTGGACCGACCTTTTTAAAACACTTTGTTTAGAAAAAATAAATGATATATTTTATTACACCATTTCTGCCTTTAAATTGAGGAGCTTTTGTATGAACCTATGAACCAATGACACTTTTCCTCTTCCTTTGTTTCGTTTGTCGTATGTCTCTCAAAATTATTATTTTTTTTTTCTTCCACCTTTTTTTTTAACTCTGATAGTCCGGAAAGTTTATATTTAAATTCAGATTTATTAAAAGTAATATTTTTTTAACTATTTTGCCTCATTATATCTCAATGCTTCTAATTCATGCTGTGTTTCCGACAAAATGATTTATAATTGCATTTTTATTGTAATTTTAGTTGTATACTCGTATTATGATGTGTTTAATATTATTACTGATACTTGTACTTTCTAATATTTCACTTAGTTATTATTACCAACTATTGTATAGGAGGCTTTTCCTGCAACAATTAGCTAAAATAAATAAATAATAAATAAATAAAATCTAAACACCATTTTCTGTATGTATTATATGGGTCTTCATACATTTGTTCCGATTTCGTTGGTAATAGACTTTCTCTTGCAATACATGCAAGATCTTTTATTTCTTTTGGAACGTCTTCAATGTCTTCATCCATCTCAATATTTTGCTCACTTTGACAATTTGATAAATAAAACAACAAATGCACAACAACGAAGCACACTTTGAGATGCAATTAAATGTTTTAAATATAGGTTTTGACATAATCATATTTTAAGAGAAAATATTCTTCATGCAGTCGAACATAAAACGTTGTATGCAACTCGTACATAATCGGGCTATATAGACTCGCCTTATTTATTAGCCTCGCGCTCGTTCTGCCATAAAATTCAGCTCGTCCAATAAAGACCGAAATTATGTACTTGTTACATAATAGTATATTACATAATAAGTCAGGAAAGTGATGCTTTTCTTGACGAAGCGGTTGTTTGAAGTACGAGGTCGACAGGTCGAGTATTTTAATTAGCTGAGTCAAGTAAAACACTTTCGTGACGTATTATGTATATTATTTTTTCTGAAATCGTTCATATTTATATTTTATAAATATAATTAATAATAAATATTTCAAAATGTTTAATTTTTTGGTAAGAATCATATTAGCAGCAAACTACATATCCAAGGTGATAACAAAAGTTGTTGAAAACAACATCTTATGTGAAAAATCTATTGAACATATTTGTGTCAAAAGTAATATTGTTGAACGAGAAGATTTCTTTATAATGTTGGCAAATATAGATGAAAATGAGTATGAGGCGGTATTTTCAAGTATTCCTCCTGAAATCTTAAATCAAGCAACTGCGGCTGTTGAAAATTTATTACCGAGCAAGTCCAAAGACCGATATGATTGAGAATGAAATTTTCATGGATTGGAAAAACCAAAATAAAGTAAAAAATTTGTCAGAAAATGTGCTACTTGCTTATTTTATCCACTGAATCTCCAAGTAATTTATCGATTGCAACAAATAATTTAGCTTCAAATTCGCCAGTGTCATACATAAATTTTAGTAACTTAAGCAATTGTATATTTAGTATTAACGTTATTGATAAAAATAAATAAAAATCTTATTAAATTTTTTAGTTATTTAGTTTATTTACTTGAGTCAGGTAAAGTACTTTCCTGACAGTCAAGAAAGTACTTTACCTGACTGTTTTGCAAATGTTTACTTTCCATACTAAAATGCGTCAGGAAAGTAGGCATTTTCTTGACGATTTCAGAAAAACTACTATTAAAGATAATCTTTTTAAAACACTTTCTTTAATAAAACCTAGTTCAGTTATCTAAGATGCCAAATGATTTTTAAAACCGTCCCAAACTCTTTAAGCTCGTTTTACATTACACAATATATTAAATAAGATCTTGAAAAATTTTTTGAACAATCTAATTATTTAAAAACTTTTAAACTGTGACTTGGAACCTCCCCTATACTAATTTACAGAAAAAGATTTTATCAGTAATAAAATATATTTGGATAAACATATAAATACAACAAATCATTCAGTTTCATTTTGGTAACTTTGTGCAATACCCTTCCTCCCTTTCTTGGCAATCTGAGGATCAGTTTTACCCAAATTCTGCTCCAAACCCTTCCAGGATCTATTTGCTAAAAACCCTGCTCCAAAATTGTCATTAATTTGCACGGTTCCTTCATTTCTTAGTGCAATCTTATTTTCTTCGTCCAAATCTGTATTTATTTCTTGAAAGTTGGTATCGTCCGGTATTGTAGAATGTCTTATGTTTCCAGAAAGTAAACTGACATCATTCTGTTTGTATTCTTTCATAATTTCATCGGATATTTCATTATTTTCAGTAACTAAACGGTTAAAATCGTAAGAAAATTGAATGTTCTGCAATTTTGGATTTAAAGCTGATTCTAAATCAAATGGAGTTACAACTGGTTTATAAAAATCTCGGTTTTCATAGATTTCATTCATTGCGCAACCTATTACTACAAAAACATCAACCTGAAATATAAATTAGTTATTAATAAATCAACAAACAGTCATATCTGTCAGCTTTCTTTTTGTTTATATAAAGTAACATAAACGTGTAAATTAATATTTTGATTATGGTTGCGATGCATAAATCGATGTAAAATATAAATATTTAACTAACATTATGCTAACAGTTAACAAGAGTCAAGGTAGATATGGAACAAGTATATGTACAAGGAATTACTACTAGTAATGAAGAATATTAATAAAATATATCAATTACGTTTTAATGTTAAAAATTGCAATTACTGTACTTTTACTTTTAACATAAATAGTTTGAATTAATAATATGTATTGTAAATTATGTTATAGAGCGCAAAAAAAATTGTATCAGTGCAATATAGTGTCACTTTTTATACAGGATGTAACAGCGAAACCAACCACTGCCTATATTTTCTTTATTATTATAGTTACAAAAAAATTATATAATTTAAATAATATTTAAATTTCAATTGAACTTTTCTCAATATTTTTATTATGTAAGAATGTAGAATAGTCACATGGTTGAATTCAGAAAAAAATACTCTATCGAATAGGCCTAAAAAATATGTATAATCCTATTTGAAAAAATATAACTTTGTGTTGTAACTTGAGAACCACTGGTTTAAAAAAATATTTTATTCTTTAACCAGATGTCCCCCTTGGTCTTCTACAACTTTGCTTTATAATATTTTTTTGTAACTATAATAATAAAGAAAATATAGGCAGTGGTTAGTTTCGCTGTTACACCTTGTAGAACTAATTGTTTAATAATGGCCTACTTTTTGCATGGTCGTAGGAAAATATTGGCTGGTAGCACAAGCTCTGTTTTTGGGTGTTCTAAGAGCACGGTTTTAACATGTTAGAGATAGCTAAAATACCCAAAAACACTGCTCTTAAAACAGGCAAAAACAGAGCTTGTGTTACTAGTCATTATGTTTCTACAACTGTCAAAAAAGGTTCATTTTTTTCAGTAATATTAATACGCGAAGTACGTGATTTTTTCATCATTTACATTACCATGACAACGCGTATTTTGCGCATTATTTTGCAGCCTAGAGTATTTTGCGCACTGTTTCGTATTCTAGTGCGCAAAATGAGTATCTCGCGCACGCTCCCAAATTATTTGTTGTCAGGTTTCATTAGTTACAACACATCAATAGTATCAAATTCATATTATTGTTGATTGTTTTCCTTCAATTTGCTTAAATCAATCAATAATTATTGTATTTTTATTTACAGTTGTAGAAAAAAATGTTGTTTGTATTTTATGGGCAAAATTCTTGTTTTTTGGCGCGTTCAAATGACTTTTTTTTCTTGACTAAAAGTAACATTCTCACGCGCAACAAAAAAACACTCATTTTGCGCACTATTACAAAAATAACTATTAATTACAACATAAAAATAAAATAAATATATCACGCCATTTACCCATTACTAAGTGTGGCACTCTGTGATATATTTCTTCGTGTGAAGTGCAGTTACCAGCCTTCAAATAACGCCCCCCAAAGATGTTAAATGTAGGATCAGCCATTTTGACCATTGTTACCGTTCAACATGCTATTAGAAAAGAATGTAGTAAACATCGTTATATGCAACAGCGTCTATAATGAATGATTTATCAGAAATATTAATTTACAGAATTAATTTCTTTAATCAAACAAAAAATACTACTACCATATTTTAATTTTACCTCTGGAAAGTTAGCAAGCTTGGCTACAGTCGGTTTTCCTACACTAATAATGTAATATTTTTTGGAATGAATCTTTATTAAAGTTTTTAGTCTGTCAATCATTTTCAAATAGTTTTTAACAGCTAAAGTACTTATTACAATTCCAAACGTGGATGAATCTTTAATTTTTTCAATCAAAAAATGTCGCCTTTTCAAAATTTTATTATCTTGTTCATAATTTTGAATATTTAGTGATATTTTTGGATCGAAATAATACAATTCTTTAACTAAAACATGTAAAAACAATTAATTAAAGTATATTTTATTAATATTTAAAACTTACTGTCAAAAGAGAGGTTAATGTTCATTAATTTTCTGTCATTTTCGCCAACATAAACAACAATTTTATCACTGAAACTAGTTAAATCATCTTCAACGGAGACTATTTTAAACTGATCATTGCATATTTTGTTTGTAAAGTCGCTAATTTTGTATAAATAAGGTGTATTTACACAAACAATCACCTTTTGGTGCTCAGAAAACTTATTTTTGAGGTTTTCACAAAAAGTTTGACAGTTCCAATTGTACTTTTCGTAAATTTTCAGACATGGAATAATATTTTCAGTTTTGGAAAAACAAGTAGCACCAAAATGTATTATTGCATCTGCTGAAATATGATTAGCAGCTGTGTAATCAATGCAGCAACTAAAAAAAAATAATATATTTGCTTGTAAATAGAAAGTATAAATGTGTCTATACCTTTCGTATGCAGTATCACCTAAAATATACACCTTTCTATCTATTATTTTCTCGAGCCTTTTAACAATCTCACTGGAATCTGCTAATAAATAATCAGGAAATTGAAGACATACCTACAATTTTATAGTTAAACAACAAAATTAATATATATCATAATAAATATTTTGACGTATGTCACGTAACTAACCTTTTTGTAGTCATTTTCCAAAATCCATTTAGCACATTTTTCAACCTCGTAGATGTCATTTATATTTTCTAAAGTTGTTTTTGGTACATTTGAAATAATTTTTATACGTTTTTCTAAACTAATTGATTCATTTGTAGAAAATTGTGACATTTTTAATTAGTTTGGTTATCTATTTTATCATACCAACATGAACAACGAAATTTACTAATACTTGTTTTTGACTAGATGTGATGTTTGTTACTACACTAGCTGTCAAATTAGCGGAGATATTATTTTGTAAAAGTCAATAATATATTCAAAAACTAGTATTACAACTGGATATTGTAATATGTGTCGTTCATACTATATTTCCAATTATTTAAAAGGAGATAAAAATTTTCAAAGTTGGTTATGCTGACAGATAAAGAAAGATTTTAAATTTAAATAATATTTATATAATCTTTACTCGCTTTGTTCCCAGTAATATTCAAACATTAAACTTCATCATTATTCATGGGTGACGCTGCAACAGCCGAATCTATTGCAACAGAATCTAATTGAACAGAATCTTCATCAGCCGATTCTACATTTCCCGAAACTTTTATATTTGCCGCTTTGTCCTCACCGTCCGATTTTACAAAATCCGAAAAGTGGGCGTGGCTACATTTAAGTTAGATTAGAGTTTCATAAATCAGCAATATCATTCTAAAAATAAATACCTTTAAATTTAAGTAAAAAGAAAAGTATTTTTTCTTTGATGTTCTTATTTTATCATAAAAAAGTAAATTCTAATAATTATATTAAGCAATTACAGCTAAAATGATGTAGCTAGTTGACATAACTTCACGAATATAAAAGTTACTAAAAACTGGTATACAAAATCAAACTTTGGCTATCATTTTTGACAAAAACAATGTCATAAAATTCGTATAATATATACTATTCTTCCTATTATGCATTGATTTACTTTTACTGCACTAGTTACGTAATGTACCGGGTGTCTACTTTTTTTCCCGAACATAGGAAATTCAATGTTAAAATTTTGCTTTAGCGATATCTCTTTACCTATTAATTTTAGAACAAAAGTATACTGAAGAAAAATGTTCAGAATGAAAAACTGTATTCATATAGTATAAGTTTGTTGTTCAATTGTTTCTTATATCCGAGTTAGAAGCAAAAGAAAATAAACGCTTTAAAGCAATTATCAGAGTGCCATGAGAAATAATACAAATTAGATAACTTAAAAATAGGTGTTTATTTGTCTAGATTATGTAGAAAAAAGAAAATAATAGTTGCTATAATTAATTTTATTATTAAATTAAATGCTCGAATAAATAAATTAGAGTAAGCTTCCAATTATGGTCCAATATGTCAAATAATGTCAGACACAACAAAAAAATTATTGTTTTATTTCTCATGGCACTCTGATAATTGCTTTAAAACGTTTATTTTCTTTTGTTTTTAACTCGGACATAAGCAACAATGATACAACAAACTTATACTCTATGAATACAGTTTTTCATTCTGAACATTTTTCTTCAGTACAATTTTGTTCTGAAGGTAATAGGTAAAGAGATATCGCTAAATCAAAAATTTAACATTGAATTTCCTATGTTCGGAAAAAAAAGTAGACACCGGTATATTACGTAACTATTCTTAAGAAATTTTTCATTTGTTAGGTGGTAACACTGCTGTTTGACAGTTGATATAACCTAACAAATATTCTGTAATTGTTGTTATTATTATTTATGGTCGTAGATAAAGTATAATACACAACTCGAATTGTACCGCAATTACATTGCTCGTGAAATTACTGCACTCGCCAAGGCTCGTGCGCAACTATTTCACTTGCACGTTATGTGCTTGTTACAATTCTCGTTATGTAATATACTATTCTTTTACTAATAATTTTAAATAACAACAAAGACAAAATTAATTGTCGTCCATACACTTGGTGAAACTAGGTTTAATAAAATATAAACTAAACACTTGTCTAAGTCTCACAAAATTCAGCCTCCAAGTCACCTTATGAGGGCATCGTCAGAGGCTGGCCAGCACAGTTAGTAACCATAGACGCGTTTCGCTCTTATTAGAACTAAACACTTGGCCAAGTCTCAAAATTCAGCCTCAAAACTTATATTTTATTAAACCTAGTTTCACCAAGTGTATGGATGACAATTAATTTTGTCTTTGTTGTTATTTAAATTGCTGCGTAGCTTTTCCTTTTTTTCGGTAGATGGCATTACCTGTTCGATAGAACTTCTCATGTCATCTTACCTGTTTGTTAGAGATCTTTTTCTCTGCTGGCACAGTTCTTCGTCACCAGCTTCTTCACGTGAACTTTGTTCTAGGTGAAGGAGCGGGTTATACCATACTGATGAGCTCTAATAAGAGTGAAACGTGTCTATGGTTACTAACTGTGCTGACCAGCCTCTAACGATGCCCTCATAAGATGACTTGGAGGCTGAATTTTGTGACACATAGTCAAGTGTTTAGTTTATATATTAATAATTTTAAATAAATCGTTTACATTTTTGATACTAACTTATCATATATTCTTTATGGTTGAGAAATATTAAAAACTAAAGTAAATATAGAGGTTTTCAGTTCAAAATAAGTCAGTATATTAAAAAAAGCGTATTTATTAAAGATACAAATAAGTACATATAGAAAATAATCTAATTATGGGTATTTTAAAACATAAATGGAACTTAAAGGCACATTTTAATTTATAAAAAAACTAGATATTGGCACTATTTAATACGGTTTTAGGGTACATCTTTTATTATATGCACAAAATATTTATTGCAAACTGTTTTATTAAATAAAATGATAAAAATTAAAGTCAAATCAAAAGTTTAAGTACAAAATTATATTTTTGAGCAAATTAGAAATTCAAAAACTGAGTTTTTAGGCAGAGATCTAGTAAAAAATAAAATAAATAATAATAATATTCATAATATATAAGCATAATTTGTCTAAAAAAATATATTTTATATCTAAGTCAATTTGCTTTCAGGGTATTTATTTAAAATCTACGATATTTTTAACATCTTTGGCCATCATGTTACATGCATTGTTTAAATAATATTATTTTTGACCAGCTTTTAATTTTTAAATGACGCAAATAACTGAAAAAGAGGAACACCTGTAATAATAAAAATTGTAACATATTTTCCTAGAATGAATACAAATTTTGTTGGAACTTTCAATATGATTATTTTGTGAATATTCTGGCGACATGGCACTTTTGATATGATGATTATATATTTGCAGTTGTGCTATTGTTGTTGTTGGATTTGCGCCTGCATTGCCTTCAACATTTCTTGCATTCTCTTTAATTCTGCTTCTTTCTCTTGTAACATTCTGTCTTTCTCATTCATGGATCCAGATTTGTCTTCAAGGGATCTAAGATTTACAATTTAATTAATTATTGCTTTAAATATACAACCAACAGGAAGTGACGCCTGGAAAATATCGGTGGTACATTTGAAATAACTTTTTTTTAAGCAATAGAAGAAACACAATTAAATGTTATATGGAAAAACTGGACCTAAAGACAGGTTAATAGACATGTAATGCGAATAAGTTAATGATCATTAAAACTGAACTATAATGCCTATGGCACACTGGTCGAAGAGCATCAATGAGCTCTTCGATGAAACAACAGAACGCACCCTTCATTGACCAACAATAAAAGCTTCTAAAGTTGAGAAAGAAAAACTAAAGTGCAAAAATATGCTAACGTGAAGTGAGATACAAAAGATACGAGTGAAATGAGATACGTTCGTTTCATCGATGAGCACTTCGATGGAAATAGAGAAGCTTCTATTTTTCGTCGATGACGGGTGCGTTCTGTTGTTTGTTTCATCGAAGAGCTCATCGATGCTCATCGACACTCATCGACCAGTGTGCCATAGGCATTTCCGGTTTACCCATAGAATATTTAATATTGGAAAAAAAGATTCGGTTTGTAATTGTTATAGTGTAAGAGGAACAAAGACACTTTACGCTCGTGATACACACATATTTTTACTACGATTGCATCTTCAATTATTGAAAAACGTATACGTACTGAAAATAAATTCGTTCTGTCAATTGTCAATATGACAAGTTTTGTTTGTATCCCTGGTAACTATTGAAATAAGCGCGCATCTAATATCTTTTTTGCACGTTGCTATTGGACACGCGCGTTTTTAACATCTTCTAAGTTAATTTTCGATTATTCCACAGAAAACTTCAACTTTACGGTTACAAATGACTTTGAACTTTTCATAGCAATCATAGAAAAATATTTTTTTGTCTACGATTGCCATGAAAAGTTGACAATTATGTTCTCATTTGTCATCGTAAAGTTGATGTTTTCTGTATAACATTCGAAAAATATCTTTGTCACGCGAAAAAGATATTAAATGCGCGCTTATTTCAATAGTTACCAGGGATACAAACAAAACAGAAACTTGTCATATTGACAACGAATTTATTTTCAGTACGTATACATTTTTTAAAAATCTTAAGATGCAATCGTAGAAAAAGTGATGTGTGTATCACGAGCGTAAAGTGTCTTTGTTCCTCTTACACTATTGCAGCTCTCGCCTTCAACTCGCGCTGCAATTACCGTGCTCGAGTAACAAACAATCACTTCACGCTCTTAATACACAAATAACTATTTCGTATTAGTTTTTGACTATAGCTTGTTAGCTAGTATATTTTTTGTTACAGAATTTCTATCGTACTCATGTTGCTGAAGATGATTGTATTTTACAATCGAAACGCTCAACAAGCAAAATAAATTCCTTTACTATTTTTATTTTGTGGCAAAATTTGTTGATTTATATGCAAACATCTCAAAAATTGAATCATATAATATTTAATGAGATCTTGTTTTATTAAACGAAATATCATACAAATTATTTACCCCGTATGTTTTCTTTTTAATCAATTATACATCAGTATTAATTATTATTATTTTTAAAAATTTATATATCGGACCAACTACGCAGGTCATATGCCGATATGTCCTTTGTATGGCCGCCACGGACGGGACCCGAACCCACGACCTTATGGTTGTGACTCAGGCCCTCAACCCGCGCGGCTATCACGCGGGACAAATTAATTATTAAAAGTTAAAATATTCAAAAAGCGGTTAAATTACACCTCTTTTCCAGTGAAGCAATAATTCTTGCATCCAAACTATACTTCCTGTTGGTTTGTCTGTATATCTGTACCAGGAATTAAACAATTTAAACTTTTAAACAACAATAAAACAAACATGCAAAATTATATAATATAAATTAATTTCCCAAATCCAAAAGATATAAATAAACAATTCTTAGTGTCATACTATCTAGATGTGTTGAAAATTTAGGTAGCATTACACTAAAAAACTGTAAATAAATTATTTATAATACAACCAATCGAACCATGTGAGTTAAAAACATTAAAAACACCACAAAACGAATCAACTACTGTGCACTGTGCCACTACAAGCTAATATGTATATTTGTTTGTGGGAAGATCATTATTTTAAAAGGATTCAGGATGTTTTAAGGGTAGACGACTGTCTTTAAAATCATTGACAAACTGATTCTTAAAATATTTCTTGGAATTTAACTTTTTATTATTATTAGTGTCTTATCTTGATGTTAAGG
This sequence comes from Pterostichus niger, assembly GCA_947425015.1. Taxonomy (NCBI): domain Eukaryota; kingdom Metazoa; phylum Arthropoda; class Insecta; order Coleoptera; family Carabidae; genus Pterostichus; species Pterostichus niger. Next base: position 9,301,407 of record OX380351.1, on the reverse strand, counting down.
ATGTTTGGGAGGTATGTCAAAATGCTACGAGGCGGTCTCGACTAAAAGTAACATTCTCACGCGCAACAAAAAGAAACACTCATTTTGCGCACTTAATACAAAAATAACTATTTTTCTTCTAACAATTTTGTTTCATTTCCAAGCAAGGCTACCCCTATTTTGAAGATAATTTTCAATGTAATTTCTGTCGTTATAAAGCATGCAACATTATTACTTCTGTTTATTGCTTTTAATATAGAATTTTATTCAACATCTATTCCGAATTGGAAAAAAAGTTTCAGATAAAATTAATTTATTTTTTTCGCAGAATACGAATCTGCAATAAAAAATGGGGGTTCCCATTTAAGGTTTCAAAGTTGTCCCCTGCCCACCCCCTGGGGGTTGGAGTTGGGGTTTGCGTTTGGTGTGCTTAGATAGGTTTTTTCAAAATATGAAACACGTGTTTTTTGTTTCTTGATTCGATGTGTATTTCTCGAGATATTTCACCGTTCTGGAACTTTTTATCACCCTGTATATAACAGTAACTTTCATCTCCCGTAAAAAAAATATTTTAACAATAATATTTTTTATAATATTCCTGACTCTTTTGAACAATACTTTTGATATTTAATCATAAACAATTAAACAATTTGTTTATATTTATAAACTAATTATTAGTTAAATTTATGAAACAATATATTTGTGATTTATAGTTTTAATATAATTTTATCTGTCAATACGTTGGTGTGGTTAGCGATACGGAATTCGAATCCGAAGATCCCGAGTTCGAATCTCACTCAAGCTAAAAATTATATGAACTAGCAAATTGCGGCTCGGTGAGTGCGGACCCTGTACTGTAATTGGAATTAAATTCCTGTTGTACAGCGTAACATAAATAAATAAATAAATAATTAAAACTTCAAGTAAAAGTATAAATATTATAGTTTTAAGAGATTCATACATTGAAAATAAATGATTTCAAATAAATATTATTCAATAATATAAATAAAAATATATATTTTTAAATTTATATTTTGGCCAAATTAAATCTACCCATGAGGCTCCCCCTCCACTAACATCTTTAGGGACCGTGATTTGACGACTGGTAACCGCACTTCACCTGAAGAATGTTATCACTTACCGAGATCTGCGACGGCAGAGTCATTTTGCGCACTTAATACAAAGTAGTTATTTTTGTATTAAGTGCGCAAAATGAGTGTTTTTTTGTTGCGCGTGAGAATGTTACAATAAAAGTCATTCGAAAAAACAACAATTTTGTCCACGAAATACAAACAACATTTTTTCTACAACTGTCAAAAAAGAATAATACATTATTATTGATTGATTTAAGTAAATTGAAGGAAAACAATCAACAATAATATGAATTTGATACTATTGATGTGTTGTAACTAATGAAACCTGACAACAAATAATTTGGGAGCGTGCACGAGATACTCATTTTGCGCATTAAAATACAAAACAGTGCGCAAAATACTCTAGGGTGCAAAATACGCGTTGTCATGGTAATCTAAATAATGAAAACAATCACATACTTCGCGTATTGATATTAGTGAAAAAAAATTAACATTTTTTGACAGTTGTAGAAAAATAACTATTTTATTTACCTCATATACAACGTAATTATTCACGAATTTATAATTTTAAGTACTTTTGTCTCAGATTATACTTCCCAAACATCCTTAAAATATATCTTTCTTTAAGATAGTTGCTTACAAATATTTTCATATTTTATTTTAAAATAAGTCTTCTGATTTTATTTGTGTCATACAAAAAACATGACTAAAAAGTTTATAAAACGAGTCACAAACTATATTTTTTCTACGATCGCAAATTAAAACAAGAATTAAAGTTTTATGTATTAACAACAAAGACAAAATTAATTGTCTTTGAATGCTCACTTGGTGAAACTAGGTTTAATAAAAAATATAAACAAAACACTTGGCTAAGTCTCATAAAATTCAGCCTCCAAGTCACCTTATGAGAGCATCGTCAGAGGCTGGCCAGCACAGTTAGTAACCATAGACGCGTTTCGCTCTTATTAGAGCTCATCAGTATAGTATAACCCACTTCTTCACCTAGAACAAAGTTCACTTGAAGAAGCTGGTGACGAAAGACTGTGCTAGCAGAGAATAAGATCTCTAAAAAACGGTAAGATGACATGAGAAGTTCTGTGGAACAACGCGTCTATGGTTACTAACTGTGCTGGCCAGCCTCTGACGATGCCCTCATAAGGTGACTTGGAGGCTGAATTTTGTGAGACTTAGACAAGTGTTTAGTTTATATTTTATTTTTATGTATTACTTGAAAAGTGAAGTTAAGTTACACCCGTATTTAATATGTGAGTTGGAACTTCAAGTAGCGACTAAAACGTTCGAAGCCGCAGCTTGTCAACATGTGATTAAGCCTGTTTTAGATGATGCAATTTATCGTGCAAGTTTTGTTGCGCAATTGTGTAATAAATATAGTAACAAGAAAAATGATGCAATTTTTGAAAAACTGTATAATATGATGCAATACAACTGTACTAACATACAACTGTGATATAATAAAGATTGTTGTTATTAAATAGTTATTTATGTAACCAGTTATGAAAAGGTTGATATTGTTTGACGAACATAATATTTGCCAAAACGAGCGAAGCAAGTTTTGCAAATTATGTGATTCAAACAATATCACGTTTTTATAACGTATTTTATTTAATTCCGCTAAAATAATGTTTAAAATACATAAAATTCTAGGTTTATGACAGCTCAGTATATTTCAAAATTACCAAAGCGTTGCCGTGAAAATAAATGAATAAAATGTTTAAATTTAAAGCTTATGTCATCATTGAAAATGAGTTCTGAATCCGAGACAGACCTTCCTTCTGATATCGAAGAATCTGCTAATTTGCCCGTCAACTGTTTCATACCAGAACAATTATTCAATGTATATAAATCCTAAACATTTTAATAAATAGTTTTTTTCGTTATTTGCATTTTGAGAAAGTTCAAACTGTCAACATTCATTACGTAACTAGTTATGTACAGAATTCCTTACATCACTCTTCAATGACAGTTATGAAAAAAAATACATTTTACTATCTCAAAAATTGATGTAAAACAGGTCTTTTCATAACGGAATTAGGTAATAGCTATTTATGAAACTAGTAAGGAAATGAAGGTTATTACCTTACGCATGTGAATTTTGCAGAATGAGGCGTAGTCGAGTTATGTAAACACATAAGTAAGGTAATAATCTTATTTCCTTACTAGTTTCATACAATATTTTTTCTACTTCCGTTCTAATAATTACGAAAGAGCGTTTATGAAATTGACATATTAATGACAGTTATAAATTCAAAAAATAAAAGAATAACACATCAGAATTCGTCTACCAAAAATATCTTAAGTTTTTTGTGTTGCTAGTAATAGATCAGAATTCGTCTACCAAGATATCTGTTGCTATGTTACCTCATTATTTCACTAGTTAATAAATAATGCAGTTCATTACCTAACTCATATAAGTGAAATAAAACGTCTATTTCCTAACGGTAGTAGAAAAATGATATTTATTTAATTTTATAACAGATCAATGAAATGAAATTGCACATCAAGGTGATGATGACAGTTTACGCTAATTAGTTTAGTTTTAAAAAAAAATACATCAATTTTCTTGTTGCTATATTTATTGCACAATTGCGCAACATAATTTGCACAAAAATTTGCATCATCTAAAACAGGCTCAAACTTATTTATTTGTCCAATAACTGGAATATCAGTTTTGTGTTTTGGGGATGATAAGTGTCAGGAATTTTTTCACCTTCAAGAATATTTTTAATCTGGGAAAAAGACAGTCTTCAAAAGTACTCTAGGTTTTTCTTTTGTGGGAAAATAACAAGGATCCCAAGATTTCTTAACCCTATTTTAGTTTAAAAAAAACATATATGTTTAGTAATATATTGCTGACACTGGGTCCAAAAGCGAAAGAGAGTGAGATATATGCTATTTTATCTTTTTTCAATACTTGCTTCAAAATGCGCATGACCGTAATACTGGAGTACGATTGGCTGACGTCAATTTCTAGCATGTTCAAATCTAGCTCCATATTTTAAATTTGGTGAAAATTATATATTTTATCAATTGAAGGTCATTTCGATTAATATAGCAGTACATATTAAATTATTGATTCATATTTTTTCCATAAGTTACATATTGCCTTGTTTTTAGGAAAACTGTGAACAAAATCATTCTCATGTAAATAAAAATATTTAACATTCCGATTATGAAATTATTTAACCATCTGAACTAACTTGAGGAGATTTTGAAAAACACAAATAACAACTGACTGACATAATAATAACGAAGAAGATAGTCTTTACACAAACAAATGTAGCAAACAGACTAATTCAAATTCACACAAGCGGTGACGAAGAGAGCTCGCCATATTTGCAATGTCTCTCTCACTTCGTTATTAGCCAATGGTATTCCAGTATTACGAGCATGCGCATTTTGAAGCAAGTATGGACAAAGGTAAGATAGCATATATCTCACTCTCCTTCCTTTTTCGTTTAGATTACATTGCTGGTATAGGGCATCAGCAATATATTACTAGTATATACAGTGTGTTAATTAAAAATCTGGCCATAGGCGTTTAACATGGGAAATCAGTTTTTCCTTGCGCGTTGCTTCCCAATTGATTTTAGACAAAAATGCTTCAAATAAAAGTTGTAAAGCTTAAAATTCTGCATGTAAGCCATAAAAATTTAAATTATATTTCTTTGTAAACATTCGATTTGCCCTTATTTATTTCAACTAAATTTTAGTTTTTGGCTGTATAACTGGCCATAATTCAATTTAATTGTCTGCATATTTAACTTCTATTAAACGAAATTCACAAAACACAATCTTTTTTGACAGTTACAATGTCATACAATTGCTTGTAATTTTGTTTGAGTTCCATGGCTATCGCTACAAATAAGCAATTTTCAAAAATCTTTAAAATTTATTTTCTCGGTTATTAAATGCCACAAATAAAATCTGATTAGTGGCTTACATGCAGAATTTTAAGCTTTACAACTTTTGTCTAAAATCAATTGGGAAGCAACGCGCAAGGATAAACTGATTTCCCATGTTAAACGCCTATGACCAGATTTTTAATTAACACCCTGTATATGCAAGGATCCCAAGATTTCTTAACCTTATTTTAGTTAAAAAAAAAAACAAACTAGAACATTTACGAAATACCCCACAGCAACTACAGTGCAATCTACGAAACCAACACAGATATAATGTAACTTTACTCACGTGGTACGTTTGGGGACCGGTGCAGGGGCACCTTTAGCTAACCTTTCAGATCTGTAGTTCTCATAGTGGACGTCCTGGGTCACTTCCTGCAGGTCTTGCATGTGAGTGCTGGCGAAAAACATACATACAATTAAAATAACTGAATCAAGTTGAGCGTACACAGCTAGGAACCAGGCCAGGAGGCAATTATACATCTTAAAATGATAGATACTGAAGCGGTAGTGAAAGTTTAGTAAAGCAAAGTTTTCATCTTGTAACATAGTCTCTGTTTTAGTCTTTGTTTTTGCCTAGTTACTTCCTTGTACGAAGTAAAGGAAGTATTGTAATTCGGTTTTGAGATTTCAGCGGAAATACGCATTTTGTGCATCCCTGAATCCATTTTGAGTAATTTCGTCGTGACGTCTGTACGTACGTATGTATCTCGCATAACTAAAAAACGGTAAGCCGTAGAAAGTTGAGGTATTTAGGACTGTTATAACATCTAGTTGTGCACCTACCTTTTTGGTCATTATATACTCGTAACTTCCGGAAGTGCTACTTTACTTGAATAATAGATTTTCATGAAAAACTTTTCAAATTTGGTATATAAGACTACTATATCAATGCAAATAACTAGATTTTAGTTAAAATGGACTAACCGGAAATGATACATTACATGAAGCTGTTAACAGTTGAAAAAAATGGTATTATTTTGATTTTAGAAATAAATGCTGCAAATAAAAGTTTTAGAGAATTAAATTCTGCGTCTAGCACATTAAGAATTATTAAATTAGCCTTTTGTATAAGCGAGATATCAAAATTTAAAAATTATATATTTTTTTGTTTTTTTTTAAATTAAGTTTGCTATGGATTAGAACAAAAATAACGACAAAATAAAAAAATTAATGTCAAATATGTGCAATTAAAAAAATATCTATAGTTTAATACGCGTACAAGGAAGTCATGTGGTGTGCACATCAGATTTTTTGTTTCTGTTTTTGTTGGAAAAATTCAAACAATTTCCAGTTTTTAACATAAACATAACTGTATTCATTATAACAGTCAATATTTGTTTACTTCACTCTAGTCACAAATTCATACATTTGTAATTTATATTGAGACTAGACCCAAAAACATCCAAACTTTCAAAGTTATTGGTTTTTAAGATATTTGAGTTTTTAATGGCATTCAGTCTGATGTAGGAGCATTACGATCTTGCTCATTTATTTATGTTACGCTGTACAACAGGAATTTAATCCCAATTACAATACAGGGTCAGCACTCACCGAGCCGCAGTGTAGTAGTTCATATAATTATTTTTAGCTTGAGTGCGATTCAAACTCGGGATCTCCGGATTTGAATTCCGTATCGCTATCCACACCACTGTACTGACGGACATCTAGTCTATTCCGTCTCTACTATTCGTGTCTTGTGTCTTCGTCTTAACTGTCAGTTAATGTTGAGGTTATTGTTATGTTTACGTCGTTATATATAGAACTGATAACTATATTTTAAATAAATATTATTTGTGAATGAATTAATCCGTGACTTAGATAATACTGCCTAGTTGGAAACTTTGACTCAGTTTACACAAATCAGTGAAGGGAAAGTCAAACTGAATGGTGGAAATCAGTGCCTAACATCATCTTACACTTTATTTATTTGTCTTTCTGAAACTTATTTCAACTTCATTTATATATTTTTCTAAATGATAAAGTGACTACAATTATATGTGAGCCCCACTGTTTGACATTCACATTTCTTTAAGTCTGACGACACACAATTTTACAAAAATGAATTGCTTCCATCCCTATAACTGGGTTAGGAGAGGCTTTATCATAATTTTATACTTACATAAGCATAGTTCTCAGTTTGATAAAATCACAATGTTCAGGATTCTCAACTTCTACAACTCCCCAGGGGTACAAACGTCCCCTAACTTTTCTTCCTCTAACTTCTAGTAAGGTATTAGCACCACAAACAGCGAAAGGAACTGCTTGTTTCAGTTGACGAACCTGCAATAAGAAAATATTAAAAATATGTCCTGCTCTGATCGAATACTTTCGAGAATGTTTCCTCAAAATTGGAGGTTTTCAAAACACAAGTTTTAAGAATTCTGTGTGGGAAAGAGAAAAATTTGAGTTTGTTTTTTTGATTGATTAAAATCGTCAAGTACGATATTGAAACCTGTCCTTTGTAATTTGTTAGGAAATCAATTACTATCGGTGCATCTTTTGTAAATGGCGCCACATAAGAGATGGCAGCACTATATGGACATTCTTTTCTTTATCACTCTATTTTTTTCTTGTTTACATAAAAAAATGTTATAGTAAACGTGTAAATGTCAAAGTGCATATTTTTGTATTTTCATCAAATAAAGAAAAACAGTAACAAGAATTTATTTGTTTTTGTCACTCGCCACACCGAGCAACTCAACAATTTCTTTGTCTTCTCTCTCGTTTGACAATTTAAAATAACTAACCTCTAGTGACAGAATTCTTAAAAAATATAAATTATAGGTAGGTTTCAACATTACCTTTTTGTAAACTGCGCACAATTAAAGGAACACCTAAAATTTTCGAAAAATACAAACAATTTTCAAATGATTATCTCTGAGCCAGTTTGGTCTTTTTTGGAGCCCGACCCGTCAAAATGTTTGTATCAATGCCTAGTTTTAGATGCTTGCTTTCAATTTTTGTTTCAGCTCTTGGGGCAGCAATGGCGTTGCGTTGAAGGAAAAAGAGTGTTTTTTATCAGGTTTGGAGAATTTTTGACAAAACAACGATTTTTTGCAAGCGTGTTATGCTCATTTAAATGATAACACAGCACAAAAATTTTGAATCGCCGTCACCGACTTCCTGTGCATCCTATAGATACGAGGTAAGTTCAAATTTCCCTCTTCAGAGAATTCCACAATCGATCCATCGTGACCGCGTGTCTACTGAAACTTTATTTTTTTGAGTACCCGAAATTCGGGAAAATTAGTAGATAGTCATTTTAGCGTGTAAATGGCCCAAAAACAGGTCCCTGGAATGGCCAATTTTGGGGTTCTGAAATTCTTTGAAGCCCCTTTCAAACGCACTTTTTTGTTTGAAGTTTGCACAGATACAATCGTTTTGGCAGCGTTTTGAAAATTGTCTATGCAGGCTATCATCGTGGGGGCTGGTCCAACGTACCTCTTCGAGATTTTCAACTGATTTCCTGCTCTTAGCCTAACCCAGGCCCAGACGTGGACGTGGCAGGAACTGGGCCCTCTTTTTACTTCCTTGTACGAAGTAAAGGAAGTATTGTAATCGCGAAAATTTTCGGTTCTCAGATTTCAACGGAAATAGGTATTTTGGCCCTCCCTGAATCCATTTTGACTAATTTCGTCGTGCCGTCTGTACGTACGTACGTATCTCGCATAACTCAAAAACGGTAAGCCGTAGAAAATTGAAACTTTATATTTAGGACTGTTATAACATCTAGTTGTGCACCTCCCTTATTGGTCATTATACAACTACCGGAAGTGGTACTTTACTTGAAGCCTATAATAGATTTTCATAAAAAACTATATTCAAATATAATTTAAAACTTTCCAAATTTGGTATATAAGACTACTATATCAATGGAAATAACATAATAGATTTTGGTTAAACTAGACTAACCGGAAGTGGCACATTACATGAAGCTGCTAACAGTTTTCCTTGAAAAATGGTATTATTTTAATTTTAGAAATGAATGCTGCTTTTAGAGAATTAAATTCTGCGTCAAGCACATTAAGAATTTTTAAATTAGCCTTTTGTATAAGCGACATATCTCAATTTAAATATTACATATTTTTTGTTTTTTTTTTAATTAACTTTGCTATGGATTAGAACAAAAATAAAAGATTTTATGTCAAATATGTGCAATTAAAAAAATATCTATAGTTTAATACGTGTACAAGGAAGTCATGTGGTGTACACATCAGATTTTTTAAATTTAATTTTATTGTTTTCAAAATTTTTGTGTTGTGTTCTCATTCAAATGAGCATAACTCGCTTGCAAAAAATCGTTGGAAAATCTAAAAAAAGCATTTTTAAGCTGAGAAAATTTCCTAACTGTTCTTCCATCTTGATATTTTGTCAAAAATTCTCCAAACTCCGTACAACCTGATAAAAACACTTTTTTTTTCCTTCAACGCAACGCCATTGCTCCCCCAAGAGCTGAAACAAAAATTGAAAGCAAGCATCTAAAACTAGACATTGATACAAACATTTTGACGGGTCGGGATCCAAAAAAGACCCAACTGGCTCAGAGATAATCATTTGAAAATTGTGTTTTTTTCGAAAATTTTAAGTGTCCCTTTTATTGTAGTTAACAAAATAATTTGATAAATACCTGTTCTTTATATTCTTCATCTTCATCCGAATCGCATTCGGGTAAAGGATATATTTTTATACCATTCGCAGCTATTTCATCCAACACTCTTTGTTTCAAACGTTGTACTTCTTTCTTAGTTAAAACATCAGCTTTGGCGATAACAGGAACTATATTTACCTGTCAAATATAATCACAAACTAAGATTAGACATTTTATTACAATTTTAATTTGATTATTTCCTTCTTTACGTTATAAATCAATCAGAATGTTTTATATGCACCAAGAGGATGATTTTAAACGATAAATTTTGACAAAATTCCTTCACCTACGCAACCGTTTGTTTATATTGCAAATTTTGACGTAAATTCAGGTAATAATCAAGAGGTGAATATTTTTTGTTTTTGCAAATTATTTTTTAAAGAGCGAAATTTGTAACAATTTGCAAGATAACACAATACACCCATACCTCGCTATACGGCTGCTCTTTATTCGGCATTTCGCTATAACGACCTTTTTCAATTAAGGCACGTTTTCGATTTACGGCCTAAAATGTTTCGCTATAACGGCAAAAAAACTTTTTTCCCCATTGAATTTGTATTAGAATAACTAAATTCCTTATACGGCTTTTCGCTTTGCGGCCAAGTTTCGTGGAACGTATCTAGGCCGTAAAGCGAGGTATGGGTGTATTTATTTACGTAACCAGTTTAATGTTTAAAATACATAAAATTCTAGGTTTATGATAGCTCGGTATGTTTCAAAATCAATCAATCAATTTACTAAAGCTTTGCCGTGAAAATAAATGAATAAAATGTTTAAATATAAAACTAATGGGTATGACGTCACTTCTTGCGAGACACGCAAATATAGATGCGTGACCTCCGTAGGTCCTGTTTCTTACTGCGAGACTACCTGGCTCATTCTAACATTATGTTTGTCTTTTACTTTCTTGTCATTTTGCGTTATCAACGTTATCTGCCATAAAGTTTATTAAAATGTGTTTTTGCTCCTCTGTAGCGTTCATATCACGTTTTCTATCTTCTGCCATAACAGAATCGTATAAAAAAACTACAAAACGATGTTGACAAACAATGACATGTGATTGCAACTGACAGTTCTAGTTTCAAAACCATTACCAACACTAAACTTGACGCGAAAACGTAAAGCACGGAATTCCCTATGTTCGACACCAGAAAAGAATCGGTGACGTCATTCATTGTACTAACGCAAATTTAATCACGCAACTGCTCACGCAAGATACAGAATCAACCTACAGGAAAGCTTTGCTTTTCATGCCTAGTCAGGAAATAGCTATTTATGAAACTAATAAGGAAATGAAGGTTATTACCTTACGTATGTGAAATTTGCAGAACGAGGCGTAGCCAAGGTATGTGAACACATAAGTAAGGTAATACCCTATTTCCTTACTAGTTTCATACAATATTTTTTCTACTTCCGTTCTAATAAATAAGAAAGAGCGTTTTTGAAATTATGAAATTTTGACATATTAATGACAGTTATAAATTCAAAAAATAAAAGAATAACACATCAGAATTCGTCTACCAAGATATCTGTTGCTATGTTACCTCATTATTTCACTAGTTAAATAATGCAGTTCATTATCTAACTCAAATAAGTGAAATAAAACGTCTATTTCCTAACGGAAGTAGAAAAATAACTTATTTCCTGTCTAGGCAGGTAATGAGAGAAACGTTAGTGTCTAGTTACTTAGCAATATCAAATACTGACTGAATAAGTAAGTCAAATATTTCTTTTAATTTAAAATATGTATTATTTGTTTATAAGTTTCAGGTAAAATGTTATATGTAACACGTCAGTAAAGCGTCGTACAGGATTCGTTCTCGTTCGGCATGAAACTATCTACTCATCTTGTAATTGAACGCTTTCCTGACTTTTTACGTAAATAACTATTAACTCGAGTGGTATTTGCCCGTGAACTGTTTAATACCAGAAATTTATTTGTGGTGATAATCTGCTGACCGTCTTTTTAGTAGCACGATCAAGGTATGATATTGTTTAATGTCAATATTTTTCAAACTGTCAAAATTTATTACGTAGATAGTTATGTAAAAAATTCTTTACATAACTCTTGAATGACTCATGAAAAAATTGACAATTCATAACCTCAAAAATTGATGTATACCAGGATTTTTCATAACAGAATTAAGTAATAGTATATTACATAATAAGTCAGGAAAGTGATGATTTACTTGACGAAGCGGTTGTTTGAAGTACGAGGCCGTCAGGTCGAGTATTTTAATTCGCTGAGTCAAGTAAAACACTTTCGTGACGTATTATGTATACTATTTTTTCTGAAATCGTTCATATTTATATTTTATCAATATAATTAATAATAAATATTTCAAAATGCTTAATTTTTTGGTAAGAATCATATTGGCAGCAAACTACATATCCAAGGTGATAACAAAAGTTGTTGAAAACAACATCTTATGTGAAAAATCTATTGAACATATTTGTGTCAAAAGTAATATTGTTGAACGAGAAGATTTCTTTATAATGTTGGCAAATATAGATGAAAATGAGTATGAGGCGGTATTTTCAAGTACTCCTCCTGAAATCTTAAATCAAGCAACTGCGGCTGTTGAAAATTTATTACCGAGCAAGTCCAAAGACCGATATGATAAAGAGTATGAAATTTTCATAGATTGGAAAAAGCAAAATAAAGTAAATAATTTGTAAGAAAATGTGCTACTTGCTTATTTTATTCACTGAATTTCCAAGTAATTTATCGATTGCAACAAATAATTTAGCTTCAAATTCGCCAGTGTCATGCATAAATTTTAGTAACTTAAGCAATTGTATATTTAGTATTAACGTTATTGATAAAAATAAATAAAAATCTTATTACATTTTTTAGTTATTTAGTTTATTTACTTGAGTCAGGTAAAGTACTTTCCTGACTAGTCAAGAAAGTACTTTATCTACCTTTATTAAATAATGTATTCATTACTTATTGTAACATAGTGCAAAAGTAAGGTTGGCACATAAATGTCCCTAGACAAAACAGTTGATGTTTTGAGGGACAACTTCACATTATTGATGATATAGATATTGTTGTAATATAAAGAGTTCAAATAAAATATATAATTAAAACACAAGTTGGTGTTTAATATAATTAAAGCAGTGACTTTACACTTATAAAATTTATGATAAGTAATACTAATCATTATTGACAGTGTTAAGTAATAATTCATTACTCAACACTTCACGACCAATCACACGTCTGAATTTTCATTACTTAACACTTTAATAGACAATAAAAAAATAACGATAATTGCCGCGCGTTAAGTATGCTATAAAACAGTGAAGCGCGCTATTTTAATTATCTGTCAAAATTAATTTAAAACGTTTTTGTTTACAATAATACTGTGTGATTATACATGTGAGTTATGGATTCTGAAAGCGAACAAAGTGAAATTTGTACTCCACCAGATATTGTAAAAGCCGCACACGTACGTTTCTTAAATTTACTGCCCGAAAAATCAAAAAAAAAGTATGAACAAGTTTATAAAACTTTTATGGATTGGCGAATACGCAAAAATGTAATTCCTTTTCGGAAAATGTTCTTTTAGTATATTTTGGCGAACTTTCTGATAAATATAAATCATCGTCATTATGGGCTACTTATTCCATGTTAAGTAGTGTTAATATTTATTAAATAAAAATAAAAACAAAAAATTTAAGCAATTGACTTATTCATAATGTAACATAAAAAAAAATAATTGTAAAATCTTATTACATAATAACATATAGTCGTAGATAAAGTATAGTATTCTATTCGCAAGTAATAGCTATTACTCACTCGAATGATTTACAACACTTACCTTCGGCTCGTGTTGCAAACTTCATTCTCTTGAGTAATAGCTTATATTACTTACTCATTGAATAATATACTATTACCTGACTGTTTTGCAAATGTTTTGGTAAACACTTACTTTCCATACTAAAATGCGTCAGGAAAGTAGGCATTTTCTTGACGATTTCAGAAAAAAATATTTACATACCTTATGATGCAACTGTTTCATAAATTCAATGTCAAGGGGTTTCAACCCGTGACCAAATGGTGAAATAAAATAAAAACAGCAATGTATTCGGTTATCCACAATATTTCTTCGATTCAAACCAGATTCATCTCGTAAAAATCTTTCAAATTGCTCATCAATATATTTCAAAATGGCGGTGAAACTATCAGAATTATCTATAGCGTCCCCATATCCAGGTGTGTCCACAACTGTCAACCTTAGTTTAACGCCCCTTTCTTCAATTTCAACTGTTGAAGCATCTAGTTTAACAGTTTGTGTCGCTTTTTCTGTGACATCTGGTATTACTCTCTCCGGGTAAAGATCAGTTAGGAACAATGAATTAACTAAGGTGGATTTTCCCAAGCCTGATTCGCCAACGACCATCAACGTAAATTCAAAACCTTTTTTAACAGATTTTCTATGAACTTGGTTGGGTAAGTTAGCGAAACCCACATAGCCAGGTGTTTCTAGACTCGAGAACTGTAACAATAAGCAGTGTTAGATAGCAACTAAAGTAGGTTGGCAAAACTGAAAACATACAGCAGTAGAACAATTGAAAAAGACTAGATAACAAGTTGACGGTAAAACCGTAGTTGACGGACAAACCTGAAGTTGGCTGCGAGTCGCTAGTGACTTTTGGTGAAATCGGCACAAGTCGGACATAGAAAAACCCGGCAAATTTGAATGTCAAGATAATTTAAAAACGCTTTGTTAGCAAAGTCGGATGTTTTTGTTTAAATAATAAACACCACTAATCATGCCTGACCTAGTATAGAACGTATTTTATGGTAAAAAGTAACAAACCGCTTGCTTCTTATGTCGAACTTGTACCGTTCGAACTGCCGTTTTCCTCAGAAGTCCCTAGCGTCCTGCGGCCAACTTCAGGTTTGTCCGTCAACTACGGTTTAGCCAATAAAACATATTTGTTAAACCCTTGTACATACATATATACATAAATCACGCTATATCCCATTAAATGGGGTAGCATGAACCCGTCAACATTCTCATCCTGACACACGATACTCGTTTCAACCACATTCACACGAACTCTTTCCTTCCTCACAACCAAAATCCATCATCACGCAACAAACATCCATCCATTCGCTCCTGTACACCTGTTTCATAAATCTTCACTTACGCCCACTTCTCTAACAACGAATCTATAAGAAATGAAGGCAGCATCGCCTGAATTCCACACAATTGCAATTGGACACTGTATAGAAAAAACAGAAAATTAATCAAAAAGATATGAAAGGAAGGGAACATCTTCCTGCGCTTGTTTTTGACGGCGAACTCAACACAATTGCAGGTAAACACTCGAAAAATCTAACCAATGAATCTAAAATCAAGAATCACATTTCTCCCGCAATTAATTCCTATCCTGACACACCACTTTTGCTTCAACCACATTCATAATTCTTTTCATACAAGCTCGTTTATTCTTCACGCTCAGAATCTCTCGCTCACGCAACAACCCTTCAATCATATTTATCCATTTGTTCCTAGGACGTCCACGCAAACTTTCACCCTTAATTTCACCAACATACACCTGTTTCACCAATCTGTCATTCAACATACGTTCTACATGACCAAACCATCTCAACTGACTTATTCCCACTCTTCTTACAACATTCATCATACACCAATGTATTCCGGACACGATCTCTTCTAGTATATCCACACACACCCCGCAAATACCTCATTTCCACAGCAGTTAACGCCGTTCATGTTTCTTCATCCATACCCAACATTCACTACCATACATCAACGTAGGCACTAACACACCATTATAAACACTCAATCGAGCATCTCTGGATACATTCACGTTCCGAGTAAAGGTTCCCAGAGCACCCACTATCTTACATCCAGCAGATACTCTTCTTTCAATCTCTCGATCAATACGTCCATCCCTCGAAAACACACTCCTCAAGTATACAAACTCATTTACTTGACCCAATCTCACACCATTCACCGAAACATTGCAATCAGTCACCAAATCACTCTTCTCAAACACTAACACTTTACATTTATCAACATTCAGTAATAGATTTAAACCTTTTCCTACTTCATTTATACTTAGAATCATTCTTCTCAATTGTTCTTCAGATTCACCCATTACAACTACATCATCCGCATAAGCTAACCTTTGTATTATATTTATATTGAAATATAAATAAGTAAAATAAATAATAAAACAAACAATACAAGAAGAATTAATTTGTATGGAGCGGTTTACGTTTACGCGACAATTTTCAAATTGAGTTTTGGTACATGTTTTAATAGTTATTTACATACCAAGTGCGGGAACCTAGTTCACGCAAGAGGTTTGTACAATATTTTTTGTACGAAAAGTGTAAAACTATATAATCATCATCATGTGCAAGTACTTCAACAGAAACTGCTGCTGCTTCTATAAATGTTCATGTGCCGCCAGCTTTACAATCCATTCAAAGAAACGAAGTTGTGCCAGGAGTTAGTATTTCAAATTGCCAAAGTTGTACTATAAATATAAACATTCCACAAAACAATCATATACACATAACACTGCTTTGTAACCATTTTATAACTAATTTCACAGTAATGTCAAATTTCAATTGATTTAATTTTAATGTAATGAAAATAAAGAGTGTTATATTATTTACTCATTTCATTTGTAGTTTACAGTAAATTTAATAAACTTGTTTAATTTCATATCTATATTGTTACAATTTACCTTACGTGTGTAGGTTATGTGTTTCCACTGCTGTCAAGTGCTGTTATTTCGTTGCTAACATTGTGAACCAAATACACTAAATTTATCATTTTAAAATTAAATTTCATTGAATATTCCATCATTTTCTTTTATTATTATTACGCAAAAGGGTGTTTGAGATACTATACTTTTTTATTATAAATAAGATTTTTTAATAACTGCTTTAGAAATTGGAGTGTTTTTTCCAAAATTTCCCGAACGAGTGCGGGAAATTGACGTTTCGCTCGTTGCGTAGGCGACGCGAAACAACACATTTTAATGTATGAGTACAAAAAAGAGTTTTACTAATTTTGTAAAGCAAGTTTATTGTCACTGTAAACAGCCTCAAATTGTAGTTTTTTTTTTTAAAGAAGAATGTTTTAATCGTCTTTATGTTTTCTTTTTTATTAAACCAGAAAATTTTGGTAAAACATCAGATTTAATTACATGATGGCCGAAGCTTAACTGGTTTAAAGCACATGATCGAATTTCTCTTTATAATTCAATTGGACTTCATCAATTACTAAGCATATATTTAAAAATTAAATTTCAATTGGGAAATATTATTTTTAAATAACAGTGTCACTGCAAACAACTCTTGTGTGTCTGTGAAGTCTTTTAGTGCATGAAAGAGTCTTGGAATCAAGGTTGGTGACTACAAATAACAAAATAGGAGTTGAACCTTGGACCTATGAATTCCAGTCGTATGTTGTAACCAACTAAACGGTTGCCATGTTTGATTTGATTCCAATTTTTAGTTCCTTGTACGAAGTAAAGGAAGTATTGTAATTTGGTTTTCAGATTTCAATGGAAATATGCATTTTGCGCATCCCTGAATCCATTTTGAGTAATTTCGTCGTGACGTCTGTACGTACGTATGTATCTCGCATAACTCAAAAACGGTAGAAAGTTGAGGTATTTAGGACTGTTATAACATCTAGTTGTGCACCTTCCTTTTTGGTCATTATATAACTTCCGGAAGTGCTACTTTATTTGAATAATAGATTTTCATTAAAAACTATATTCAAATATAATCCAAAACTTTTCAAATTTGGTATATAAGACTACTAT
The DNA here is from genome assembly GCA_947425015.1 of Pterostichus niger. Taxonomy (NCBI): domain Eukaryota; kingdom Metazoa; phylum Arthropoda; class Insecta; order Coleoptera; family Carabidae; genus Pterostichus; species Pterostichus niger. Next base: position 9,283,936 of record OX380351.1, on the reverse strand, counting down.
ATCAATGGAAATAACATAATAGATTTTGGTTAAAATAGACTAATCGGAAGTGATACATTACATGAAGCTGCTAACAGTTTTTCTTGAAAACAATGGTATTATTTTGATTTTAGAAATAAATGCTGCAAATAAAAATTTCAGAGAATTAAATTCTGCGTTTAGCACATTAAGAAGTATTCAATTAGCCTTTTGTATAAGCGAGATATCTAAATTTAAAAATTATATATTTTTGTTTTTTGTAATTAAGTTTGCTATGGATTAAAACAAAAATAAGGAAAAAATAAGAAATTTAATGTCAAATATGTGCAATAAAAAAATGTAGGTATAGTATAATACGCGTACAAGGAAGTCATATGGTGTCCAAATCAGATTTTTTTTATCCTCATAGATTCCTAGGTAATATACCGAAAGACAAAAAATAATCGGTAAAATTTTGGATAATATAAAAAATGACATTTTTCTACGATTGCTATGAAAAGTTGACAATTACGCTCTTATTTGTCATCGTAAAGTTGATGTTTTCTGTGGAACAATCGAAAAATATCTTTGTCGCGCGAAAAAGATGTTAAATGCGCGATTATTTAAATAGTTACCAGGGATACAAACAAAACAGAAACTTGTCATATTGACAGTCGACAGAACGAATTTATTTTCAGTACGTATACGTTTCGACTCGAGCTGCAATTACCGTGCTCGAGTAACAAAGAATCACTTTACGCTCTTAATACACAAATAACTATATCAATAAAAAGATAGTTTATGCTAATTAGTTTAAATTTTTTGTTATTTCAGTTTACAATGCCAGAATCGTAAAATAAAAGCAATACAACATTTTTAATAACAACAATCTTCATAATTTCAGTTGTATGTTGTTACAGAATTAAAAGTAACTAGATAGGTTGCTGCAAATAGTTAAACCATTTAATACAGTTTAAAAAGTGCATCAATTTTCTTGTACCATAATTTAATTTTAAAAACTTATATATAGTAACAATGGCTGGTAGCACAAGCTCTGTTTTTGCTTGTTTTGAGAGCAGTGTTTTTGGGTGTTTTAGCTATATCTAACATGTTAAAACCGTGCTCTTAGAACACCCAAAAACAGAGCTGTGCTACCAGCCATTTTGATTCAAAAATTTGTTATGTTATTGTAAAACATGTTAAACGACAACAATTATTAAAATCATAATATAACATTAGTCTTTCTGACTCATAATTGAGCGTTAAAAATAACAGCTTAGTTTGTTTTTTTATTTCAAAAATTATTCGATATATGCCATTTGGTATCAGATTAAAGTTTTCAGACAGAATTCCAGTAATTGTCAATTGGTTTTTCTAAAATTTGTTCAAATTAAGCCAAGTTTAGTATCAAATTAAAGCTCCCAGACACAGAAGTCTAGTAAAAAGATTAAATGACATTTAAACTCTACGTCCACTGTTTATATCAAAAATTATATAAGTTACATCGAGTATATCTCAACTTATAATCGGAAAAACATTATGGTAGCTCAACAGAATTATTTAAAATTATAACTAAAAGAGCAAAGGCAAGATTTATTATATTTTTGGAGGTTATAGTCTTGAAAAAACGGTACTACACATTTAATATTCGTTTAAACTGTTTCAAAAACACATTAAACATGGTTTTAATAAGGCTTCCATATCCAGAATTAGACAAAGAGGCATGATATATTGCAGTACCTTAAGGAACAGATAAAGTTAATGATGAATCGATAATAAATACCAATGTTTAAACAAGCAACAATGAATTAAAATAAAAATAACGGATAATAAAATCGTTCCAAATGATTTTAAAATTCACCAAACTTATATTAAACATAACACACATAAATACTGTACGAGAATATAAGACAAACATATAAAAATTTACTTCCGTTACACAAAAAGCAAGTGGAAACATGAATCATTTGTCAAAAGTAACAAAATATGTCAAAACAAAGTAATACTTACATTTTTCAACGAATCGCTCGACATTTTCTGACAGATGCAGCCTTCAATTTGTTATATTTTGTGTATCTATTGTTTTGATAATATTTTCAATAGATAATAGAAGTAAATAAAGTATATTTTTGACAGATTTGTTTACTCTATCTTATCGCAAGGCGTGGCAAATTTATAAAATAATTTTTGAAGTAGAAGAACTGGAAGAAGAAGTGCACCACTGATATATACAAATGGTGAGCGCTGAAGTTAGTATCCATTGGTATATAAAATTCGGGTATACTGGTATAAAACTTTGGTGGAATACTGATTTAATAATTTGGGTGTTTTGGATGGTGTCAGCCATCTTAAAGGTTGGTAGTCGTTGGAAACACACTTTTACAGTATTTTATTTCTACCTTTTGGTACTGTCTAGTATTATAATTTAATTAAAAATATTAAATAGTTATTTACTTTACAAGTCCGGTAATTTGTTTGCGTCGACGTTCGTTATTTGTAATATTATATATCTCAAAATTATTCTGAAACGCAGTATAGTAAAAACTAGTGACTTTTATGGTTATATGTTGGTATCACTAGATTTTAAATATAATTTTAAATATAATTGTAAATAATTATAATTGTATTTACAGTGTGAAATCCAAATAAAAATATATTGATTTTATAATATTATAATACTGGTATGAAAGGGAGTGAAATATTAAAAAAAAGTTATGTTTATTAATAGTTATTTACGTAACCAATTATGAAAAGGTTGATATTGTTTGACGAATATAATATTTGCCAAAACGAGCGAAGCGAGTTTTGCAAATTAAGTGAGTCAAACAATATCACGTTTTCATAACGTATTACGTACAACATTTTATCTAATTCCTCTAAAATAATGTTTAAAATACATAAAATTCTAGGTTTATGACAGCTCAGTATATTTCAAAATCAATCAATCAATTTACCAAAGCGGTGCCGTAAAAATAAATGAATAAAATGTTTAAATTTAAAGCTTATGTCATCATTGAAAATGAGTTCTGAATCCGAGACAGACCTTCCTTCTGATATCGAGGAATCTGCTAATTTGCCCGTCAACTGTTTCATACCAGAACAATTATTCAATGCAAATAAATCCTAAACATTTTAATAAATAGTTTTTTCCGTTATTTGCATTTTGAGAAAGTTCAAACATTCATTACGTAACTAGTTATGTAAAGAATTCCTTACATAACTCTTCAATGACAGTTATAAAACAATTGACATTTCATAATCTCAAAAATTGATGTAAAACAGAACTTTTCATAACGGAATTAGGTAATTGACCTTTCAATTACTATAAAATATAATTTTCAACATATTCAGATAATTTTTCAAGAATTAAATCGTTTATTACTTATACTCTTTGATGAAACAAGTTAAGTACCACTGAAAAATACATGTGACGTCACAGGTTCAACAAAAAACTTCAAAAAATAATATCTATTAATTTTCAAACACGTATTTACTCTAATTCTTATAGTTTTTCATGTAGTTTCATAAAAATATTAAATAAATAAATATAGAAGTACATTCACTGTTCAAATATGATATATTTTGTACAGAATCAGACGAAATAATACATTAGTTCACAAATAGTCCGGGCTTTACTTCCCGTAGACAGCGCTGTAGTCAATAAGAACTCCCGTATTGTATATCTCAATGAAAGACAACATATTAAAATCATCAAAAATTATAAACAATAATCCAATTTAAATTCCTGAAAACAATTTAAAATAATAGTTTAAAATATATGTACAATAAACAAAATTATTATAAAACCAGCTTCAAAATATAAACAAACATCAAAAACTTTGAAAATACATTCGAAATTACAGAAAAATATATAAGCCCACAACAAATAAATAACAATTTGATATTACCATGACAACATTGTATCTTTGCCAAATTTGTTTATAGACAGTTTGTATAAAAAGAAAAAGAAGTAAGCTTGATTAAAAAATAGGACGTATGTCTTAGCTGTACTGTTCGGCGTATGTGTTTGTTAAAATGATAGAAGGAGAAGTGTATACATGATTTTAATAATTTAAAACAAAAATATAAGTTATTAAATAATTTCATTCGTTAATAAAGTTAAATATAAAGTTTGTGAATGCGTTTAGCGTAAAATACTAGTGATTTTTGGTTGTCTATAACATTTTTATAAACTTCAAAGACCCAAGTTCGATGTAGGAATAACATGGCGTCGAACTGAAGCCTCCTAGATCATACATTCTTAAAATTATGACGTAATCAATGAAGATACAAAATGGCTAAAGACGATTATTTTATTTCTTCTATTGTTTAATATTATTTTGAGAACTGTCATTCTGACAGGGCGGGAAATTTAAATAAATGTGAATTTGATTGATTATTTGTCAAAAAATTAGACGCGTCCTTGTGGATATTTGAAAGTGTGTTGAAGGTGATTTTTTTTTAACCATTTTTAGCAGTTCTTATGGAAGTTTATTTTGACGAAATATTCATTTGAAGCTCTTATTCAATTGTAAGTATTTTTTGGTTTTATTGTCAACTGATTATACAGTTTTTTTTAGCAATTAAAAATATTAATTGGGTTAATACAACTTAGGTAATTTTTGCATAAAATTTACTAAAATAAGTTTTGTACTTTAATATGACAGTTACTCAAATTCAATTGTTTCCACAGATAACTACGATCGTAAAACATAATATTTAATTGTTTCACAGGTAACTGCGATCAAAAATGTATGTTTTATTTACATATTTTTAATTATTTTACTTTGAAAATAGTGGGAGTTGTGCTGGGACTATGCAGGAACTAAATTATAAAATTTAACTAAGCAACTAGATTATAAAATTAAATTTAGGATGCATCGTTTATATAGCAATATTAATTAGTTAATATTTCGATTTTTCTAACCTCAATTGTCATAGTTATTAAAATATTAAAATTTTTATTTTATAATAATGCAACATTATTGGCCGGTTAATGAACTACAATTAATTAATTTTCTTATATAGTAAATAAAATTTAATTATTCAAATTAATCGAATTTTTGGTAGTGATATATGCCATTAAATAAATCAAATAGATTCAAATTTGTTCATTTAATTTATTATAGAGAAATAGATTTATTTTGTCTTTTATAAAATCGAATATTTGTCTTCTAAAAGAAATCGAAAATAGATGCCGAACTTAATAAATTGTATTTTTATTGAAATTGTAAAATTAAACTAAAAAAATTGAAAATAGTTAACGTTTTGCTAATTTATTTTTTGATATACACAAACATTAAAACAATTTTATTGCTATTGCGTAGCTTTCCCTTTTTTCGGTAGATGGCATGACCAGTTCCACAGAACATCTCATGTCATCTTACCAGTTTGTTAGAGATCTTATTCTCTGCTGGCACAGTTCTACGTCACCAGTTTCTTCACGTGAACTTTGTTCTAGGTGAAGGAGTGAGTTATACCATACTGATGAGCTCTAATAAGAGCGAAACGCGTCTATGGTTACTAACTGTGCTGGCCAGCCTCTGACGATGCCCTCATAAGGTGACTTGGAGGCTGAATTTTGTGAGACTTAGACAAGTGTTTACTTTATACTTTTTATTAAACCTTGTTTCACCAAGTGTTGGATGACAATTAATTTTGTTTTTGTTGTTACTACAATTAATTAATTTTCTTATATAGTAAATAAAATTTAATTATTCAAATTAATCGAATTTTTGGCAGTGATATATGCCATTAAATAAATCAAATAGATTCATATTTGTTCATTTAATTTATTATGGAAATATATTTATTTTGTCTTTTATAAAATCGGATATTTGTGTTCTAAAAGAAATCGAAAATAGATTCCGAACTTAGTAAATTCTATTTTTATTGAAATTGTAAAATTAAACTAAAAAAAAAATTAAAATAGTCAACGTTTTGCTAATTTATTTTTTGATATACACAAACATTATACAATTTGTCTTGTATTTATATTTTTGTTTAATAATTTAATTTCTTAGTTTGCTGAATAAATTAAAGAAAAAAAAGTTTTAAACAAAGCTTTATTTGTGTTATTTGCATGAGATATTCAAAGCCGTAGCAATTTTTTTTTGTGGAAACACATTTTTTAAGTATAACACTAGTTATTTTTTTTTTAATTTTCAATTTAATTTAAAAATGACTATAATATATATTTAAAAAGGATTCAATTATATTTTAATATTAAATAAAGAAAAGGCTTTAGAATTCAATGTTTTTATAAAATATTTATTTGTGGATGTATCAAGCTAAAATATTAGCTCATCATCAGCACCTTAAAATATAAATACAATAATTATAATATAAAACTAGCAAATTAATCAAAATGTCAAACCAACCATTAAAAAACGTAAAAATATAAAACAATATTTGTAAAATAATAACAAAAAAGATACATATGAAAAATAAAAATAGTAAACATAATAAATAATTCAAATAAAATATATATAAATTAATAATTATTATTGCTAGCTTCTTGATCCAAATCATAGTGTTTTAACTCGTCACCATCAGGAGACTGGACATATTTTTAATTTTTCTGAAACCAAAATAAGGTATGTTATGGAAAATAAAAAGCATAGACTTATTTTAGAAACGCTACATATAAATTTACACCATGATACCTCGATTAATTATCAAACTGATGCGTATCATAATTTAATATATGCTCAAATTTTTGTAGGGAATTTAACAATTTAATTTTTACATATTTTATTTTAATTATTTTTTGTTTTTTCTATTTTTATTTTTCATATGTATCTTTTTTGTTATTATTGACATTGTACAAATATTGTTTTATATTTTTTCGTTTTTTAAAGGTTTGACATTTTGATTAATTTGTTAGTTTTATATTATAATTATTGTATTTATATTTTAAGGAGCTGATGATGAGCTAATATTTTTGCTCGAAACGTCCACAAATAAATATTTTATAAAAACATTGGATTCTGAAGTCTTTTTGTATTTAATATTATTAAAAAAATCTGATGTGGGCAGCACATGACTTCCTTGTACGCGTATTAAACTATAAATATTTTTTATTGCACATATTTGACATTAAATTTTTATTTTTTTTCTTATTTTTTGTTCTAATCCATAGCAAACTTAATGTAAAAAAAAAAAAAAAAATATAAAATTTTTAAATTTACATATCTCGCTTATACAAAAGACTAATTGAATAGTTCTTAATGTGCTAGACGCAGAATTTAATTCTCTAAAACTTTTATTTGCAGCATTTATTTCTAAAATCAAAATAATACCATTTTTTTCAACTGTTAGCAGCTTCATGTAATATATCACTTCCGGTTAGTCCATTTTAACCAAAATCTATTATGTTATTTGCATTGATATAGTAGTCTTATATATCAAATTTGAAAAGTTTTGGATTATATTTGAATATAGTTTTTCATTAAAATCTATGATTCAAGTAAAGTAGCACTTCCGGAAGTTATATAATGAGCAAAAAGGGAGGTGCACAACTAGATGTTATAACAGTCCTAAATACCTCAACTTTCTACGGCTTACCGTTTTTGAGTTATGCGAGATACATACGTACGTACAGACGTCACGACGAAATTACTCAAAATGGATTCAGGGATGCACAAAATGCGTATTTCCGCTGAAATCTCAAAACCGATTACAATACTTCCTTTACTTCGTACAAGGAAGTAATAATTAAATCAAGATTAATTTAAAACAATCGGGAAAATATGTGTTAAATACGTCAATAATTACTAGATTCATAGCTTCAGCTAACTGTCGTTGTAAATCTGCTTAATTCTAAACACATAACTATTTTAAATCTTTTAGAATCAATGGCTGGTAGCACAAGCTCTGTTTTTGGGTGTTTTAAAGAGCACGGTTTTAACATGTTAGAGATAGCTAAAACACCCAAATACACTGCTCTTAAAACAGCCAAAAACAGAGCTTGTGCTACCAGCTATTTTCTTTAAAACTAACTCATAACCTGTCATAAACTTTAAAACGGTTTTAAACCACTTATAATTATTTTAAAGTCTTTTAAACTATTCTAAAAGCTAATTAGACGATACTAGATGGTCCCAGTTATAAAATACTACTTAAAATTATCTTAAATCTTTTTTCTACTTCCGTTAGGAAATAGACGTTTTATTTCACTTATTTGCGTTAGGTAATGAACTGCATTATTTAACTAGTGAAATAATGAGGTAACATAGCAACAGATATCTTGGTAGACGAATACTGATGTGCTATTCTTTTATTTTTTGAATTTATAACTGTCATTAATATGTCAAAATTTCATAATTTCAAAAACGCTCTTTCGTATTTATTAGAACAGAAGTAGAAAAAATATTGTATGAAACTAGTAAGGAAATAGGTTATTACCTTACTTATGTGTTTATATAACTCGGCTACGCCTCGTTCTGCAAATTTTACATGCGTAAGGTAATAACCTTCATTTCCTTACTAGTTTCATAATAGTTATTTGTATCACTAGTCCAGAAACTGCTATTTTGCGAATACTCGCACTCGCAAAATAGTTTCTGGACGTGTAATACACAAGATTTTTTGTAAATTTAATAAAAATGTTTAATTTATTACTCACATTCTAAATGTCAGGGAATTTTTTTGTGTTGGTAACATTCACATTTCTAATTGTCAGAACTGTACTTTTAATTTTAATTAATTATTTATTGTTCATCAATTTACATCTTTAATAAGTTTAATTACACTGTACACTTTATCTAATAAACATAAAACATAATTCATTTCTTTGTCTATTTCACGACTTGTCATTCCAGTATTATAACCTAAAAAATCAACATATTTTATTTGGATTTTACATTGCTAATTCAATTATAATTACTTACAATTTTGTTTAAAATATATGTATAAATATTCTGTTTTCTTGTATTGAAAATACTCAACTATGAATATTTTATCATATTTTTCCGTCAATGCAATATTTTGACATTTCGTACGTTCAGGAGTTCGCTATACTAGTGATGCCAATATATAACCATAAAAAGTCACTAATTTTTGCCGACCTCGGCCGGTAAACACATGGTTTCCGGACGGTTTTTAGTTATGTAATACTGCTAATGCCGGACGGTGGCGCGAAAATAGCTATTCCGGATTATTTCCGCTTACATTATTTCATTTTCATCTCTAACTGAACTGTCATTTCAATTGTTCCAGAGCACAATGGATCCCGCATCAGAAAAACAACTTATTCTCAATAAAGTACCAATTCATAACCGGCTACTAAAACTAGAACCTACCAAAAGACGTTTACGAAAAACAACCCAACATCCTGAATTTGAATACTTAAATACAGACAGCTCGCAATCCAACGATGATAATTTGACACAACTAAAAGAACCAGAAGAAAAAATCACTTTAATTGAACGAGCTATTGGATATTTCAACGCAGAAAATGATCTTGAAGCACAGAAAAGTGCTATAAACGTTTCAACAACTGAAGGGCCACCATATATATGCAAAATATGCAACAACTGGTTTTATTTGGGTGCTAAACTCAAACTACATTACTTACTGAACCATAATTTGTATCACTGTGAAGTTTGCAGTAACTTATTCAACACATTAGATGATAAAAACAATCATTTAACGAAATATCACTCACCAATTTTCTGTGAAATTTGTCAAAAGTTCTACAACGATCTACCTACTTTACTAGAACATTACAAATCGGATCATGACAGCACAACCTGTCAATTTTGTGGCATTTTACTTCAACCACAAAGCATGGCTGCCAACCATATAATCAGAAAACACTGTGTTTTCCCTAAATTTTTTGAAACTACTAAAAATATCGTTGAAGTTATTGAAAATACTAACGAATTTTTTTGTGCTTTATGTAACAAAAGTAGAGAACGAGAAATATTTTTTGGACATATGAATTCACATCATAAACTAAGTGTTGGATCGTTGATGAATCTTATGGTTAAATTAGAGGTTAAGATTAGTGTGACAGGTGCAAGAAAGCATGATGTTGAAGGTGAAAGAAATGAAGAAAAGGTTTATAAAAATAGTTGTCCAGTGTGTTTACTTCGATTCACTAAGAAAATACCTCAAGAATTTCATTTTATTTATTGTCAATCAAAAGTACAATGTAAATTTTGTGAAAAGCAGTTTTCTAACCAAACTTATTTGGACAAACATTTAACGAAACAACATATTAAGTTTCTATGTAAACAGGGATGCGAAAAGCTTGCTTACAACTCAGAACTTAATCTTTTAAAACACTACACTAAATTTCATGACAGCGTTTCTTGTAGATATTGTCATGAGTATATAATAACTGCAAATTTTGATCATCATCTTATAGCTAATCACAAATACAAAGCAACAATTATGAAAAATTTTACTGATACATTATTTGAAGTAACTCAAAAAGAAAATAAGCATATAGTTATATGCTGTTTATGTGACGAGAATATAACGTTATTAGCAGAAAAAATCAGAGATATTTTTCAACATTACAACTTGATTCACAAAGTTAATTTTGTTAAAATCTTACAAATGATTGGTCCAAAACCAATGTTAGAAGACTACGAGGATTTTTATCGCGAAATTAATGAATCAATCAAAAAAGAAACTGATGAAAATGGACAAGAAAATCCGAATAAATCAATGGATAATAGTGAAGATCTAGTATTCATTCCAGAAATAAAAATTAAAGTAGAACCTTTAGATCCAACTGAATTTACTGATGAAATTAATCCAGCCGATCAGATGACAGAAACTGATCAATTAAATCAAGTTAATGACGCTAATCAAGCTAATGATCATGTTGAAGATGATTTACAAGAAGAAATGTCTGGCTCATCATCTGAGGAAGAACGTCCAATTATAAAACCACGTAAATTTGAAGATTTCTCACATTTACAATCCGAAATAGAAAGTGATTTTGATATAGAAGAATCTGAAATATTAATTAACAGTGACTCAGAACTAGAAGATGAAAGTAAAGAATTCTCCTGTGAGTTTTGTTTAGAAAAATTTCCGAAATTAATTGAGTTAATCAAGCATATCCAAGATAAACATAAACTTCGAACGAAATATCGAAAATTTGATTGTAAATATTGTTCCGAAATAATCATTAGTTACAAAACACATGCGAATCATCTACTTAGTCACCATGGCAACGCTGAATTTGATTTTTCGAAAGAAATGTTTACTTGTGATTGTCATAATTATCAAGTGGTGCATTCGTTGGCAAGAAGTCATGTTTTGAAAGTTCACAGTGATGACTTAACCAAGTATAATGTCGAGGAAATAGGGTTAAAGTGTAGATTTTGTGAGAAAAGATTTTGGGAGAGAAATGAATTGAATGAACATGAAATCGAAGGGCATTTTCAGGATAATCAACTGGATTTTCAGAAGTGTTTTACTTGTTTTGCTGTATTTAGTAGCCAGGTATGTAATATACATCACTCAATATTAGGTTATGTTCACTCTAATTCACTTATATGGTTAGAAAAACGATTTAATTTATATTTGGTGTCATCAAATGATTTTAGTTTGTTCGATTAACATGGGAATAGTATATATTGAAAAACTAGTATTACAATTGGGCATTGTAATACGTGTCTTTCCTATAACGGATTTAATTTACTTTTGATTTAAAAATTATGTTGGTAATACTGACACATGAAAAAACATTATGCCTATGGCATACTGGTCGATGAGCATCGATGAGCTCTTCGATGAAACAACAGAACGCACCCGTCATCGACGTAAATTAGAGGCTCCTCTATTTCCATCGAAGAGCTCATCGATGAAACGAACGTATCTCATTTCACTCGTATCTTTTGTGTCTCATTTCACGTTAGCATATTTTTGAAATTTAGTTTTTCTTTCTCAACTTTAGAAGCTTTTGTTGTTTGTCAATGAAGGGTGCGTTCTGTTCATCGAAGAGCTCTTCGACCAGTGTGCCATAGGCATTATGAGTTTCATAATATGAATGTTATTCTAAAAATAAATATTTTTTAATATATGTAATAAGAAAATTCTTTTATTGTTTCATGTTCTTATTTTATTAAAAAAAGTAAATTCTAATGATACTTATACCGGGTGTCAACTTTTTTTCCGAACATAGAAAATTCAATGTTAAAATTTTGATTTAACGATATCTCTTTAGCTATTAATTTTAGAACAAAATTGTACTGAAGAAAAATGTTCAGAATGAAAAACTGCATCCATAGAGTATAAGTTTGTTGTTTAATTGTTTCTTATGTCCGAGTTAGAAGCGAAAGAAAATACACGCTTTAAAGCAATTATCAGAGTGCCATGAGAAATAAAATAATAATTTGTTTGTTGTGTCTGACATTATTTGACATATTGGACCAGAATTGGAAGCTTACTCTAATTTATTTATTTATTTATTCGAGCATTTAATTTAATAATAAAATTAATTATAGCAACTATTATTTTCTTTTTTCTACATAATCTAGACAAATAGATACCTTTTATTAAGTTGTCTAATTTTTTTTATTTCTCATGGCACTCTGATAATTGCTTTAAAGCGTGTATTTTCTTTTGCTTTTAACTCGGACATAAGAAACAATTGAGCAACAAAATTAAACTCGATGAATGCAGTTTTTCATTCTGAACATTTTTCTTCAGTACAATTTTGTTCTAAAATTAATAGGTAAAGAGATATCGCGAAATCTAAATTTTAACATTGAATTTCCTATGTTCGGAAAAAAAGTAGACACCCGGTATGAGCAATGATAGCTAAAATGATTTGTCTGTTTGACAGTACGACAACTTTACAAATAAAAAAGTTCCTAAAAACAGTTGTACTAAATCGAATTTTGTGCTATTGTTTTTGACATAAACAATCTTACAAACTTGAGTATATGTGTTATAGAAAATAGTATATTAAAAACTAATATTACAATAATACTAATTGTAATACTTGGCCTTTAGAAAACTCCTGCGTGCGGCTTTTTTTCTAAACTTGGACACGTGCGATAACAGTCTTATAAAATATAAATAACAATTTATACTATTTTGCACTTTTTATAAATTAAAATTTAAAAAAATCTGCGATATTTTAAACCTAGTCAATTCGGGTAATTTATATATGAAATGTTGTGGTTGATAACTGTCATTGACATTTATGCATCATATTTTGAGGTTATATTGAAATTGTGATGTTCTTAACTTAATAGGTTCAGTATGTCACCCTCTACTACCAACTGTCTAAAATTAAATGTTGCGTATCGTAATGAACACTTTTTCGATACGTAACTGGGTTTCGTAATGAGCTATTTATGAACGAAAAATAGAAAAAAATAATTTAAAGCAAACTGGCATTTTCGTTTTGTATGCAATGTTTATTTTTGACAAATTACTTGGCTGTGTGAATCACTGTCAAGAATAATTTATAATCCTACAGTTAGAAACATTTCAAAACAAATTAAAAAATGATTTCAACCAGTGCCTTTACCGTACTCAAATGTGAACATTGTATTTCCTATATGTATGTTTAGTGATTTGCCCGCGAGCAATTTTCCAATTAAAATGTGAAACATATGAAAAAAATTGACCATGTCTGACCTGTATTCTATATCATCGTAGACCGATTTACACAGCAAAAAATATTATAAATTTAAATAAATAAATATATCATCACGTCTTTTACCCATTACTGGGTGTGGCCCTTTTCCCGTAGCAGATTTTAGTAATTGATATATGTCTTCTCGTGAAGTGCGGTTACCAGCCGTCAGATGACAGCCCCCAAAGATGTTAGTACAGGGAGAGCCACAAGGATAATTTAAACGTGGTCAAAATTGTTTGTCGGCTGTGGAAATCGAACCCGGAAGCCGGGTTCTCAAATCCACAAGTTGATTCGATACCACTGAGCCACCTACCCCATTAAGACAGATATAACTCCTACAAAACTAATCTTGAGAACCCTGGTTCGATCCCCACAGTCGACAAACAATTTTCACCAAATTAAATCTACCCCTATGGCTCCCCTTCCACTAACATCTTTGGGGGCCGTAATTTGACGGCTGTTCACGCCCTTAAATATATCACTTACCGAGATCTGTTTAGGCAGACTGCCACACCCAGTAATGAGTAAAAGGGGTGATGATATATTTATTTATAACAACAACAAAATATGTTTCAATTTACAGATGCGGATTCTAATAAACAAAATTGTCTAAACAACATTAGACAAATTTCAATTTTATTTTTGTTTCGAAATATTACACTTTAGGTTATGTTTATCAATTTTTCTCATATATTTTTTTAAACTAATCTTTTATTATAAATAAAAGGGGCTTCTAGTTTAATTCTGTATATATTTAAAATCCAAAAACTCGACGTTTCGGTACTTATACAAATACCTTCATCAGGACAAAAATATATAAATATATATATATATATATATATGAATTCTGAAAGGTTTTTCCCTATGTTAATCTTTTATTATTTTTTTTTTTTTACAGAAATGTCTATCAACACACTCGCAAACAGCACACGCCGAGCTCCCTATCTACTCCAGTCTCATCTACAAATGTTTAAACTGTACCACAGTTTATCCTAACCTACCACTTCTTCGAGATCACTTCAGTAATGTACACCCGACATCAAAAATATTCCGTTGTCCAGTACCTCAATGTTTTAAAGTGTGTAAACGAGAGAAATATATGCTGGCACATTTGAAGCGACCTCACGAGAAGGGAAAGGAACAAAATGCTGCTTGTGATGTTTGTGGAAAGAGGTTTAAGAGTTTTCGAGCAGCAACAATTCATAAACTGATGAAGCATCAACGAGATCGAGCTGGATTTCAATGTAGAATTTGTAATGAAAGATTTTCCACAAGTGAACAAAGGTAAATAAATATATAGATATATACAGGGTGTAACAGCGAAACCAACCACCGCCTATATTTTATTTATTATTATAGTTACAAAAAATATTATAAAGAAAAGTTATAGAAGACCAAGGGGTGCATCTGGTTAAAGAATAAAATAATTTTTAAACCAGTGGTTTCCAAGTTACAACACAAAGTTATATTTTTTCAAATGGGATTATACATATTTTTTAGGCCTATTCGATAGGGTATTTTTTTCTGAATTCAACCATGTGGCCTTACATAATAAAAATATTGAGAAAAATTAACTTGAAATTTAAATAATTTTTAATATTAATGTGCAGTAAGCTATGGATGAAAAACAAAAACAAAAGAACAAACTTTAGCTGCTGTCAAGTAATAATAATTGTTGCAAATTGTTCTTCTTTGTGTGTTTAATATTTTGTTCTTTTGTCTTTCATCCATTACATTAATATAGAATAGAATAGAATAGACATTTATTTGTATAAGAGAAAAAAAATACATCTCCATTACAAGGGCTATTTACATTTGGTAATAACAGTAGCTGAGCATAACAATTAACGTATCTATATGTGTGTTTGCAAGTTACATGTTTATAATAAACGCACGGAGTTTCAGCGAGTTGGTGACATAATTATGTATGTCGTGTATCTTGTTTTTGGTCAGGTCTGCGAGCACTGTTGCGATATTTGGGGTCTGAGTTGCAAGGTATTTTGAGAGATATGTAATTCTAATCGGGGAGAATATTGGGCAGCTCAACAGAAAGTGGTGAAGATCATTAAATTCGTATTTATTACAAATCGAACAGATTTCTTCGGAGTTGAATTTACGACAAGTACCGTCCTGATATATATTTAATATTTTAATACTTCCAGTCCGAAGTCGACTACTTGTTTTTAGTACTTTGTAAGGGATGTTGAAACTTAAGTATTCCTGGCTAAAATTATACGACTTGTAGAGTACGTTGTATGATGACTTACCAATACGTTCTGTGTCTGCATTGTGGAGTATCTCATTATAGGCTATAATAATATTATTGAGTTCCTGCCTTTCCCAAAGCCAGTGGAAGTTAGTTTCTTTCAGCATTACATTACATTAATATTAAAAATATATTTTTTTAAAATTTCAATTAAATTTTTTTCAATATTTTTATTATGTAAGGATGTAGAATGGTCACATGGTTGAATTAAGAAAAAAATACTCTATCGAATAGGCTTAAAAAATATGTATAATCCCATTTGAAAAAATATAACTTTGTGTTGTAACTTGAGAACCACTGGTTTAAAAAATTATTTTATTCTTTAAGCAGATGTCCACCTTGGTCTTCTATAACTTTTCTTTGTAATATTTTTTTGTAACTATAATAATAAAGAAAATATAGGTGGTGGTTGGTTTCGCTCTTACACTCTTATTTAAGTAAAAGTTGTTTATAAATAAATAAATATATCATCGTGCCTTTTTGCCCATTACTGGGTGTGGCACTCTGTCGAAGCAGATCTCGGTAAGGGATATATTTATGCGCGTGAACAGCCGTCAAATCACGGCCATCAAAGATGTTAGTGGCGGGGGAACCACAGGGGTAGATTTAATTGTTTGTCGACTGTGGGGATCGAACCAGAGTTCTCAAGATCCACCACTGAGCCACATACGTAGTTGTTTATACGTGCTTAGAAGTTGAACAGTAAGTTGGTGAATGCGTTACGAAATTTGTGACGTGATGAAATCGGCCATGTATGCATTATCGCACTAGTGCCATAAAGCTACACTGATTTGCGGGTGTAAAATTATACTTTATACACAGTCGTCGATAACAACCATTATGAATATTGTAACGTTTGTGGGTTTCAACACTTTTTATTTAAACAAAAAATGTTAATAACAAATACATACATACATACATACATAACATCACGCTATATCCAATTAAATTAAATTTTAAAAAAACAGTTCACGTCAACATTCTCATCGTGACACACGATACTCGTTTCGACCACATTAACAATTCCTCCATACGAACTCTTTCCTTCCTCACAACCAAAATCCATCATCACGCAACAAACATCCATCCATTCGCTCCTGTACACCTGTTTCGTAAATCTTCACTTACGCCCACCTCTCTAACAATGAATCTATAAAGAAATGAAGGCAGCATTGCCTGCGCTTGTTTAAAAATATATTTAACACAATTGCAGTTACACACTGTATAGTAAAAACTGAAAATGAAGAAAAAAAAGATGAGGAAGGAAGGGAGTATCTGCCTGCGCTTGTTTTTGAAACTGAATTCCACACAAATAATAATCATTGTAATAATAAAAATAAAAGTTTATAGTTATATCTAAAATAACTGATACAAAATCTTACACACTAACATTTATCGCACCGTTAAACAATACACTATTATTTATTTAAACTAACCTATCGATATTTATTTACAACGATCAATTTATTTGCAACCGCACTGTATAGTAACTTCGAACGGACTAACTCACTTTTCAGACGCGCTGCCTTTTTATCTCTCCTTCTTGTTACTGGAACATTCTAGAGACTTCTCGAATGCGGACACGTGAGATGACGCAGTCCGGCCAGTACAGACTTATCCGTTACGTTCGTTGCAATACCTATAACTTTCTTTAAATATGTTCTTGATGGCAAGTCTTACAAATATTTCTTAAAACTGTCTTAATTCGTGTAAAATATTTTGAAAGTATCTTAAACTATATTATTTATGGAAAAGTTAAAATGGATTATTTTTAAAATGTTTTTGAGAAGCTGAATATCTCCTCAAATTTCATGATTATTATATTATATATTTGAAATGTTTGTTTTAAAAAAAAACATTCTGAATGATTTCTGAGTAAATGAGTATCTTAAAATCTTTAAAATGATTATTTTTCGTTCCAGAAAGCTTCACTACACCACATCTCATCCAGGACAACTGGCTTACAATTGTTTAGAATGTGGAAAAGGATTCATTAGTAAATCCGGATTATATGGACACAGAAAAATACATCAACAAAATAGCAACTTGGTCTGTCCGTACTGCAGCAAGGAATTCTCAGTAAGTGGTGTTCAAAGTAGACTGAAACCCCTGACGATATATCCATTCACCCATCCATAATTTCATCCCTAATACATCAACTTGCACCTCAATCCTAAAATGTTATTTCAACAGTGCGGCATGCATGTAAACCACTTCAAACTAGAGTGAAACCCCTGACGATATATCCATTCACCCATCCATAATTTCATCCCTAATACATCAACTTGCACCTCAATCCTAAAATGTTATTTCAACAGTGCGGCATGCATGTAAACCACTTCAAACTAGAGTGAAACCCCTGACGATATATCCATTCACCCATCCATAATTTCATTCCTAATACATCAAATTGCACCTCAATCCTAAAATGTTATTTCAACAGTGCGGCATGCATGTAAACCACTTCAAACTAGAGTGAAACCCCTGACGATATATCCATTCACCCATCCATAATTTCATCTCTAATACATCAACTTGCACCTCAATCCTAAAATGTTATTTCAACAGTGCGGCATGCATGTAATCCACTTGAAACTAGAGTGAAACCCCTGACGATATATCCATTCACCCATCCATAATTTCATCTCTAATACATCAACTTGCACCTCAATCCTAAAATGTTATTTCAACAGTGCGGCACACAAGTAAACCGCTCCATATAAATCTCATTTTGTTACAGAGACGGGATTCATACAATGAACATCTTTTAATTCATATTGGGCCACGACATCAGTGTCCCCACTGCCCTAAATCTTTCACACAGCGATCAAATTTAACGAGACACGTTCGTATTCACACTGGGGCAAAGCCCTACCAATGTTGTTATTGTGAGAAGCGGTTCAGTGATCGTGGAGCCTGTAGGTGAGTGATACTTCAGTTTTGAAATTGTGAATATTTTTCAAAAATTAATTTCTGACTCATCTGTTTTAAATTTAATTAATCAAGTTGCAAGTATTACGTAGAAATCTTCAATTTAAAACTAACATAACGTATCAGAATAAAATATAGTTATAATACATGATTTAGAAATAAAAATCATCATTTTCAATTAATGAAAGAAAATATATTCTTATGCAGCGGAAAATAATGAGTAAATAGATATTAATATAATAAAAGAATAGTTATTTGTGAATCTAAGCCGCTAAACAATTGTTTATGTGCGTTGAAGAAAATTTTGACAGGCGAGGTAAACTATTTTCTGAGAACATCAAATTATTTCACAACCGAGCTGCATACAATTTTTTTATGTAACTGCATTATGTATATTAAAAAACTTCTAAATTTATTACAAACTTTGAAATGATGGTTATTATAAATAAGATTGTGTAATCAATGAGACGTTTTCAGAAAAAATATTAATTTGTTTTTTATTTATCGGCGACATTTTGTAAACATGTTTTTGATTGGTTCAGTAGCTGACAGCCAAGTCATGAGTTTTTATTTTCACCTTCTATGTAAATTACACTATAGGTATTTACCCAATTCCGTTATGAAATGTCGTGTTTTACATGAATTTTTGAGGTTATGAAATGTCAACTGTCATTGAAGAGTGATGTAAGGAATTGTTTACATAACTAGTTACGTAATGAATGTTGACAGTTTGAACTTTCTCAAAATGCAAATAACGGAAAAAACTATTTATTAAAATGTTTAGGATTTATATACATTGAATAATTGTTCTGGTATGAAACAGTTGACGGACAAATTAGCAGATTCTTCGATATCAGAAGGAAGGTCTGTCTAGGATTCAGAACTCATTTTCAATGATGACATAAGCTTTAAATTTAAACATTTTATTCATTTATTTTCACGGCAACGCTTTGGTAAATTTTGAAATATACTGAGCTGTCATAAACCTAGAATTTTATGTATTTTAAACATTATTTTAGCGGAATTAGATAAAATACGTTATGAAAACGTGATATTGTTTGACTCACATAATTTGCAAAATTCGCTTCGCTCGTTTTGGAAAATATTATGTTCGTTAAACAATATCAACCTTTTCATAACTGGTTACGTAAATAACTATTGTTTGTTTATCTGCGCATTTTGTAACAGTGTTTTTGATTGGTTTAGTAGCTGACAGACAAGTCATGATTTTTTATTTCCACCTTTTATGTAAATGACACTTTATAGGTATTTACAGTATCTAAGTAAATGAATAATTACAGCGCGTAGCCCTGTCCAATTTTACAAGGCTCATAAAATAAAACTAATATAATTAATTAAAAGTTATAACTTGCAGCACCTGCAATATTTTGTGTATTTTCTTACAAGAAAAATGCCTTCGAAGTCTTCGTCAGGCATTAAATCCATTTTTTCTGTCAAAAGTTCACATTTTTGTCAGTAATATCAATACGCGAAGTACGTGATTTTTTCATCATTTACATTACTATGACAACGCGTATTTTGCGCATTATTTTGCACCCTAGAGTATTTTGCGCACTGTTTCGTATTCTAGCGCGCAAAATGAGTATCTCGCGCACGCTCCCAAATTATTTGTTGTCAGGTTTCATTAGTTACAACACTTCAATTTACTTAAATCAATCAATAATTATTGTATTATTCTTTATTTACAGTTGTATAAAAAATGTTGTTTGTCTTTCGTGGCCAAAATTCTTGTTTTCTGGCGCGTTCGAATGACTTTTATTGTAACATTCTCACGCGCAACAAAAAAAACACTCACTTTGCGCACTTCATACAAAAATAACTAATTTTAAATAATTTCTAGAATTCAGTGTTGACACTGACAATAGTTATTCGATCACATCACTATGACAACGTCTAGCTATAAACTGTCCTATCGCCAACAACCTTTCATTACAAAATGTAATATATCTTTTTATAAAATTAATAAACGCTGTGAAGGTAGAAATAAAACTTTGTACTCACCGCGGCAGGCTTGCAAGTAATCTTTACTGGACTGTCTGAATTATGGAGGTTGCTCGCCCCACAAACATTCCAGTTCGCCTGTAAAACATAATTTACTACGCCGGCCTCGTTGCCATTGGAAACGCTCGCATTTAATTATCTTCTAGTTATTTTTCGATTGCTACATAGAAAACGACAACTTTACGATGACAAATAAACAAATAAAAATATCATCACGCCTTTATCAATTACTAGATGTGGCACTCTGCCGTAGCAAATCTCAATAAGTTATATATTAATACGCGTGAAGAGCGGTTACCAGCCGTCAAATTATGCCCTCTTTCCCTCAAGGGGTTAGTAAAGGAAAAGCCACAGTACGAAATAGCAATTTAAATAAAAAACAACAAAGACAAAATTAATTGTCTTTGAATGCTCACTTGGTGCTTTTTTCGGTAGATGGCATTACTGGTTCGACAGAACTTGTCATGTCATTTTACTGTTTGTTAGAGACCTTATTCTCTGCTGGCACAGTTCTTCGTCACCAGCTTCTTCACGTGAACTTTGTTCTAGGTGAAGGAGTGGGTTATACCATATTGATGAGCTCTAATAAGAGCGAAACGCGTCTATGGTTACTAACTGTGCTGGCCAGCCTCTGACGATGCCCTCATAAGTTGACTTGGAGGCTGAATTTTGTGAAACTTAGCCAAGTGTTTAGTTTGATATTTTATTATTGAACTTAAATTTATTTGTCGGGTGTGAGAATCGAACTCAAGTTCTCTAGATCTACAGTCCAACGCGTTGAAGAAACTTATATTTTTATATGTTGCAGATCACATGAACGAGTTCATACTAAAGAGGAACATTGTCAATGTTCTTATTGTGGAAAAAAATTCACGAAAAAGCAAAAATTAAAATACCATATTAAGTTCCACACTGGCGAAGGTAATCCATATTTTTTTAATTATTTTTTTCTATTTTGCGTTGATAAGGAAATAAATAAATATATCATCACGCCTTTTACCCATTACTGGGTGTGGTACTCTGCCGTAGCAGATCTCGGTAAGTGATTATGAAACCCAGTTGCGAATCGAAAGAGTGTTTGTAGGATTTATTTATTATTTTACTCACTAATTATTTATTGTTTATTATATATTTGTTTATAGTTAGCATGCCATGTTATACAAAATCTAGGTTACATATTATTTTCATTTATTATTCATTGTTATAGTTTTTGTTTCTCATGGCACTCTGATAATTGCTTTAAAGCGTGTATTTTCTTTTGCTTCTAACTCGGACATAAGAAACAATTGAACAACAAACTTATACTCTATGGATGCAGTTTTTCATTCTGAACATTTTTTGGAAGTTTTAGTAGATTAAATATACTATTTTATGAAACATATAGAAATTTAATAAAATAATTCTAGGTTTCCATTTGAAAAATTAAAGTTGATAGTCGTATCATGTAAACCTGACTTTTATATGTGTCATAAAATAGTATATTTAATATACTAAAACTTCCATATAAAGAAAATTTTTCTATTTCTTATAATAAAAAAGTTAAGGGTGGGTTCGTCTTCCCACCCTGTATAAATTGCAGATATTTTAAATTTAAATTTATACAAGACGCAAAATAGAAAAAAAATAGTATACATAACTCATTTTATAAGACATGTATGTTTTATAAAACTCGTTCCTTAATATTTCATAATTTGTATGTTTACAAATTCTTTTTCAGGTCTAGTGGATTGCGAAACATGCGGAAAACAATTTTCCAACACTTATTCGTTAAATGAACATCGAAAAATTCATAACCAACAAACTTTAGTAATGTGTAATTGTGGACGAGGCTTCAGCAGCGAGAAATATCTACAACGTCACATGCAAAACGTGCATAATCAAACACAAGCCACTAAATACATATGTCCAGTGTGTTTTAAACCGCTGTTTCATAAGTCGTCTTATAATGATCATATTATGACCCATTCTTCAGTCAAACATGTTCGGGTAAGTTAAATACTTGATAAAAGCTATGTTCACATTAATCCAATGCTTACTTTTTAAACTGTTTACTAAAATAATAGTATGTTATGCATCAAGGGAGGGAAACAAGCGATTATACCCGCGTGTGAAGTTGACAAACCGAGACGTAAGCGAGGGCTGAAGTCTCGAGCTGAAGTCGAGGTTTGCCAACTTCACACAAGGGATAATCGCGCCCTCCCGTGAAGCATATTATACTTTTCGTAACAAGTGCACAAAAATTACTGTCTTATCGGGACAAATGTCAAATATGGGTTGCGTAACTAGTTACCTAGGAAACGCCGCAAACAGCTAATAATCGTAGTCTCTAGGGAGAGAAACATGCTACCTACGTCAGTACGGTGGTGTGAATAGCGATACGGAATTCGAATCCGGAGATCCCGAGTTCGAATCGCATTCAAGCTAAAAAATATATAAACTATCACACTGCGGCTCGGTGAGTGCGGACCCTGTACTGTAATTGGGATTAAATTCCTGTTGTACAGCGTAACATAAATAAATAAATAAATAAATAAATAATGGCTGGTAGCACAAGCTCTGTTTTTGGGTGTTTTAAGAGCACGGTTTTAACATATAAGAAATAGCTAAAACACCCAAATACACTGCTCTTAAAACAGGCAAAAGCAGAGCTTGTGCTACCAGCCATTGTTTCTGTCCGTAGAGGAGAAAAGCAGTGTTTCTCTCTCTAAAATTAGGGAATAAGAACGTGTTTCTTGTGCATGTGTTACGAAAATATATCATCTTGCCTTTTTACCCATTACTGGGTGTGGCACTCTGCCGGGGCAGATCACGATAAGTGATGTATCTCTTCGCGTGAAGTGCAGTTACCAGCCGTCAAATCACGACCCTCAAAGGTATTAGTAGAGGGAGGGCCACAGGGATAGATTTAATTTGGTGAAAATTGTTTGTCGGCTGTGGGAATCGAACCAGGGTTCTCAAATCTACCACTATTTTTACAATTAGATTTGAAAATGTCAAAAATATAAAGATTTATTATACAGGGTGTTAAAAAAGTTCCGGGTCGGTGAAATATCTCGAGAAATACACATCGAATCAAGAAACAAAAAACACGTGTTTCATATTTTGCAAAAAACTATCTAAGTACACCAAACACAAACCCCAACTCCCACCCCCAGGGGGTGGGGCGGGGTCAACTTTGAAACCTTAAATGCAAACCCCCAGTTTTTATTGCAGATTCGTATTCTGCGAAAAAAAAAAAGTTAATTTTATCTGAAACTTCTTTCCAATTCGGAATCGCAAATAGTTATTTGTGTATTAAGAGCGTAAAGTGATTCTTTGTTACTCGAGCACGGTAATTGCAGCGCGAGCCGAAGGCGAGAGCTGCAATAGTGCAAGAGGAACAAAGACACTTTACGCTCGTGATACACACATTATTTTTTCTACGATTGCATCTTAAAGTTATTAAAAAACGTAGGTATACTTCTAAAACTAAATTCGTTTTGTTAACTGTCAATATGACAAGTTTCTGGTTTGTTTGTATCCCTGGTAACTATTGAAATAATCTTTTTCGCGCGTTGCCATTGGAAACGCGCAAATTTAACGTCTTTTTTGCGCGTTGCCATTGGAGACGCGCAAAAAAGATATTTTTCGATTGTTCCACAGAAAACGTCAACTTTACGATGACAAATGAGAGCGTAATTGTTATCTTTTCATAGCAATCGTAGAAAAAATAAGTTTTGACATGATTCTGAAAGAAAAGTTAAAAAAAAGTCAAATAACGTTTATTTTATAAAATCGTTTTGCAAATTTATTTCAAGCATTTAGTCGGTGAAAGGCTTGTGGCTACTTGTGATTATGTTGATTTTTTTATTTGATTCAATGTTTATTTCTTGTGATATTAGACCGTTTTTTACTTTTCACCATCCCGGAACTTTTTTAACACCCAATATATCATCTCGCCTTTTTACCCATTACTGGGTGTGGCACTCTGCCGGGGCAGATCACGGTAAATGATGTATTTCCTCGCGTGAAGTGCTGTTACAAGCCGTCAAACCACGGCCCTCAAAGATGTTAGTGGAGGGTGAGCCACAGGCAAGATTTAATTTGAAGAAAATTGTTTGTCGTCTGTGGGAATCGAACCAGGGGTATCAAGATTCACCACTCATATATTTCTGTGTAAAATTATTACAATTCTATTTGAAAGTGTCATAAATATAAAGAATTATTATATATTATAATCAATTCAGTCCCAAACTTATTTGTTTTACAATGAAATAATACAGGAATTTAAGTTTAAGTATAATATTAGGTTAGTTTTAGTACAAAATTATGTATTGCTATCGAGTTTATTAGTTTCTATATTATCTTAATTACCTTTAAACATTTTTAAATTACCCTTTTTATCCAGGTTTATGATTGAAAAACCCTAACAAATTTGTCACCGTAACTACAAACAAAAAGATACAAAAACTAAGAGTACTTACATCAATATCGTCCATTCTTCTTTCTTGAGAGTTTATACGTATTTTTAACAAAATGTTCACTCACAATTCACAATTTTTACTTTTCTAGTGTCTTCTTTGCAACAAAGAGTATAATACGAAGAAAACTGTCAAACGTCATATACAAGAACAACACAATCTTCGAAAATCTGAAGAAATCTACAAACATATATATCAGCTGACTCCTTTAGAAGCTGGTTTGAATCTTCCTACAGCTTCCGAAATGGCTGTTAACGTTACAGAACTGCTAAATGACAAGAATATCTTAAATTTAGATGTTGCTAAATTTCAACAATTAGTATCTACTCAAAGCTCTGCTGCGCCGATAACAAAGAAGACTAGATCATCCAGTGACACTGGCGCGAAAATTCAAATTAAACAAGAACCCATTTCAGATGATTCCGATGAAAATAATGACTTTTCTGAACGAGAAAATGATGAAAATTCTGAAGATGATGTTCCTTTAGATAGTAGGGCTAAAAGAAAAGTGAAAAAACTGAGGAAAACTAAAAAATAAGCACCAAATATTACTATATTTTAATTATTATTTTTTGTATATTTATTAATAAAGTTATAGTTTGTTTCAAATAAGTTGACAGTATTTAAATGAATTAGTAAAATGCCATTTATTCTTTAGGTATAACGAGTAGGATAAGATTTTGTATTTTTAGTGTTTAGAAGTACTGAACAATTTATTTGGAACAAACTATACCATAATTTTACAGGAAACGAATTTGTATGTATAGTTAAACCGACCAACAATGATCCCGAGGCCAAAAAGTGAACCAATTTCAAGCTTAACTATCTTCTAAAGGATATATAAGAATTATATTTAAATGTGCTGCCTCCATTAAAACCATAAAAAGTCTTTTAAACTATCCTAGAAGTTAGATAAGTGCTTTAAGACGATGGCTAATTGAAATCATTTGCGATCGGTTTGTCTGTATTTAGTTTGAAATTAAAATAAGTTTAAGTAAAATTGACCCAAATTAGTCGTAGTTGTATGTACAAATTTTCGATAATTATCCAAAAAAAAATATTTAGTCTTATTGCAATACGAAAAAAAATCACAAATTAAAATTAATATCAAAATCTTTTGAATAAAAATACGAGTACTATACCTACTATATATTAATGATAAATAATAATAATAATATATGGTCTGTTCAAAATAGATTGATCATCACAAGTATTTATTATTAGCAAAAAATAATTTTTCAATTAAAAAAAACTTGAGTAGTTTGATAATAAATGAATATGTTGACGTCGTGATCAAGCTATTTGGACTAGACTATATGTAAATGCCTATAGTTGTAAATAAATAGAATTGTTTATATTTTCGTTTTCACACAAATGTAGAATTTTAACACTATATAAATAATATATTAAAAATATTGTTAGTTGAAAACAGTATGTATTTTTCTGATAAATAAAATATTTTTCTCACATTTCCCATATTTTCTTACTTTTTTTTATTACTCACTGCCGTAGATGTTTTTTTTTGTAACTCATATACAAAATCAATTTTATGACACTGTTCTTGTCAAAAACGATGGCACAAAATTCGATTTTGTACAACTGTTTTTAGGAACTTTTTTTATTTGTGAAGTTGTCGTACTGTCAAATAAACACATCTTTTAGCTGTCATTGCTCATATAAGTTTCATGAGAATTAACTTTTTTTTGATAAAATAAGAACATCAAACAATTAAACATTTTTATTGAATTTTAAAGAAACTTATTTTTATAATGATTTTGATAACATTAACCCAACTTATAAATGTCAAAATAATTCGAATTTCAAATGTTTTTCATCTATCAGTGTTACAAACTTTAATAATTTGTATCGTGGAACGCACGCATCTCTCTAATATTCAAACACTGCTTAGCGAGCACATAGCTTTATGCAGACGCATAATCATGAAACACCATAAAATTAAAATACCTAAAATGGCGGATTTAGCAAAGATCCGAACCAAAATATAGTGGTTACAAATTCAATCTATTACTCAATAGATGGCGATTTAGTGGAATATTCATATTTTTTAAATTGTTTATTAGTAGGAAAATTTATATACCGCATTATTCAACACTCTAAAGCGCAACTGCTGTCTTTTTAAAACATTGCTTTATGATTACCCTGTTTTATTAAATATCCTAAAATGACGAAATCACGTCAAGTGATGTCATTGACAAATTTTGTATCTCACACAAATGCAAATCAATTGTTGAGCTCTCACATTGACATTTAATAATGTTTTTGTTTACAGAACAACAAACAGATTCAGACATGTGTAATTAATGTAATGTTCCGTAATAACAATTCAGGTTTATGATGAAAAAAATAATGTTTCTAGTTTCAAAATATATTATCAGGTTAATTTTCATAACAATATTTGTTTAGAATGTTTAATATTATATTTGAATTAATTAACAGACATAAACCTGCTAAATTAATAAATTTTATTCTAATTTAATTTGATTTTCACAATAGTGTTAGTAAAAATTTAAATTAGTTCCCTATAGGTGGGTATATAATTAGAAATATAATTACTAAAATCTTTATTTTTAGTTACTATAACTGCGCTGAAAAGGCACGTTTTAATTGCCTAAACTATATTTTCTTACATTGAAAAATAATTGTAAATAATTTTTTCTACGATTGCTATGAAAAGTTGACAACTACGCTCTCATTTGTCATCGTAAAGTTGTCGTTTTCTGTGGAGCATTCGAAAAATATCTTTTTTGCGCCTCTCCAATTGCAACGCGCGAAAAAGACGTTAAATGCGCGCATTTCCAATGACAACGTGTGAAAAAGATATTAAATGTGCGCTTATTTCAATAGTTACTAGGGATACAAACAAAATAGAAACTTGTCATATTGCCAGTCGACAGAACGAATTTATTATAAGTACGCATACGTTTTTTAATAATTTGAAGATGCAATCGTAGAAAAAATTATGTGTGTATCACGAGCGTAAAGTGTCTTTGTTCCTCTTACACTATTGCAGCTCTCGCCTTCGGCTCGCGCTGCAAATACCGTGTTCGAGTAACAAAGAATCACTTTACGCTCTTAATACACAAATAACTATATGTGAATCGTAAAATAATAGTTAACGAAATATTATGTACATTAAATCATATTATTTCACTTTATAACAAATAGGTATTTAATGAAAAAACAAGTACCTTTAACTTATTTCAAAAGTTCATAGCTCTTTTTAAAAGTAATATTCTATTATTTAAATTAATTTATATATATATACAGGGTGTTATATTTTAATAGACCCAGCAAATATCTCGCTTATTTATCAACTTAGCAATTTCTTTCATATAACATGATTTATACAGCAACATGTAAGCTAGTTGATGACGTATGTACATTCATGATATCATTTCCGGTTTATTAGTAATTATTATCAACTTTGAAATTTCAAATGGAACATTCTATATTTTTTTACAAATTTGAAAAGTGCATCAAATTTGCTTTACAATCATGTAAAATAATCTTATATTACATTATTAAAAAGTAAAATGGCGGGCACTTTATTATACACCAAATCGTAAAGAGAATAGTGAGCCATGACTGTGGCTTGAAATAAAACAATTGTAATTATTATTATTAAACGAAATAATATTTTTTTGTCATAATAATAACGAAAATAAGAATAAAGAACACTTAATAACAACAAAATGATTTTATAACAAATATTCAAAATGACTCCCAGCCTCTTCAATACATTTTGCACAACGTTTTGAAACAGAATAAGTAGTCTTTTCTCTTTGGTCAGCAGATAAAGATTCAATTGCTGCTTCAATTTTATTATTCAGTCCGTTTAATGTGTTTACTGGTTCATTACAAACAAAATCTTTCACGTAGCTCCATACAAAAATCAAGTGGTCATATCGGAAGAAAATTTATTAATTTAGCAGGTTTATGTCTGTTGATTAATTTAAATATAATATTAAACATTCTAAAAAAATATTGTTATGAAAATTAACCTGATAATATATTTTGACACTCGAAACATTATTTTTTTCATCATAATCTTAAATTGTTATTACGGAACATTACTTTAATTACACATGTCTGAATCTGTTTGTTGTTCTGTAAAAAAAAAAAACATTTTTAAATAGCAATGTGACAGCTCAACAGTTGATTTGCATTTGTGTGAGATAAAAAATATGTCAATGACGTCACTTGACGTGAATATCGCCATTTTAGGATATTTAATAAAACAGGGTAATCATAAAGCAATGTTTTAGAAAGGCAGCAGTTGCGCTTTAGAGTGTTGAATAATGCGGTATATAAATTTTCCTGCTAATAAACAATTTAAAAAATATGAATATTCCACTAAATCGCCATCTATTGGGTAATAGTTTGAATATGTAACCACTATATTTTGGTTCGGATCTTTGCTAAATCCGCCATTTTAGGTATTTTAATTTTATGGTGTTTCATGATTATGCATCTGCATAAAGCTATGTGCTCGCTAAGCAGTGTTTGAATATTAGAGAGATGAATACCTACCCTTTGTATCGTTTTTAATCATTATTATTAAATAATAAGTAAACCAATGTTGTTATAGGAAAAATAGTATGAAAGACACGTATTACAATTTCAAAAAAATTGTTCGTCTGTCAGTGTATACTACTTTGTATATTTTTATTTCTTTTTTAATATTAATTTTAAATAAAATGTAAATCAATGCGTCGTTTCGATCCTAAATTTTTATTTCGTGTTGTTCCATCTCTCGGCATCAAGAGAAACTAAAATGATGATTAATCGCATAAAATATTTGCCTCTCTGAGCAATGTTACCAAGTCTAGTGAAATTTCACTAGATACAGTTATTTTATTTCCAATATTCTGATTCAGAGAAAACTTATATAAAAACCCCATATATATACTAGTAATATATTGCTGATGCCCTATACCAGCAATGTTAACAAAACGAAAAAGGAAAGAGAGTGACATATATGCTATCTTACCTTTATTATTACCGTGCTTTAAAATGCGCATGCCCGTAATACTGGAGTACGATTGGCTAATAACGAAGTGGGAGAGACATTGCAAATATGGCGAGCTCTCTTCTTCACCGCTCGTGTGAATTTGAATTAGTCTGTTTGCTACATTTGTTTTGACGCTAGATTTGAACATGCTAGAAATTGACGTCAGCCAATCGTACTCCAGTATTACGGGCATGCGCATTTTGAAGCACGGTATTAATAAAGGTAAGATAGCATATATCTCACTCTCTTTTCGCTTTTGGACCCAGTGTCAGCAATGTATTACTAATAGATATATGAAAAACCCTTATATCTAGTGGTTTTTATAGCGCGATTCTTTTTAAATAGATAAATAGAATAAACAACAAAACTTCTTTCTTTTCAAATATTTTTGAAACTTTTACAATATGAAAGATTTAAAATCTAAACGCACTTATTAATTTATTTTAAATATTATTAATATAGTTTGAGGCACCCTCTATTAACTAGTAGATATATTAAGAACGTGTCGTAAGAGAAATTCCGTAATTACGTAATCAGTACTTTCATCATCAGAATATTTTCTACAATTTTTATCAACTCGGTATCAAATAGGCAAAAATGAGATTGCTTTTATTCGGAACTCCCAAATTTGCACCAATTATATGTATTCTTTTTCCTAGTAGTGCTTGTCTAGAACAAAAAAAATTACTGCTATAAAGAAAGGCGCTGAGCTACATTTGAATTTGGGCGCGCAAGTGTTGATCTTGAGCGGCACAACTAGATGGCAAACTATGTTCAAAACGGAATAAAAAAATTATAACGCAGTGTTGCCAAGTAAATGAATTTTCCACCAAATTTGGTATTTTGTGGGTGATGTTTTACAGTCAAATTTGGTTTTTAGTAGTTAGTGGCTATTCTGATGGATTATTAATTTTTTTTAACATTAAATTAATTTATTTTGTAACATAGAGCCTTTTCGTTGCTTGATTGCTTATGCTTATATTGGTACGTTTGTATGTCGTAGACAAATTCATGTGTCTCGTTCTCGTCATATTCTTTTCATTCGTCACTCCCACGCGTCGAAGGTCGAAAATGCAAATACAAACATACATGATAAATTGTTTATAATACAATAATTGAATAAAAGAAATTAACAAGTATTTAGAAACACTTATATATATTATTATTATCTTCTTCTTCTTCCTATGGCACTACAGCCCAAATCGGGCCTGGGCCTACCGGGCACACCGAGCCGCAGTTTTTGCACTGCCGTACTGCCGGTTTTCATAGTCGAATGTTACATTATTTAAGACGTATAAATAAGTGACTAGCTTATAGCGCCCGAGTGTAACATGTAACTGTATTTTTTTATATTTAACGACAAATCACATATTGTCGACAGGCGGATTTGAACTGACGAACCTTGGTTCGGGTGACGTCACAGTATGTTAAGAGGTGTGCCTTAACACGCTCGGCCACCGCGCCTGTATATTATTATTATATTATATTTCAAATATTGTTGAAAATCTAAATTTTTTAAACTTTTAAGCACTAAAATCACTATGATAGAAACATTGGTTATTCTCAATGACTTATTATTTATTAATTAATTAATTATGAATTATATAGAAACATAATTTTAAAAATTTCTATTTTTTAACCGGTTCAACCAAAAATTCACAAAAAATAAACATCCCTTCACCCATTCTGGCAGTGGCACTCTCGTTGTAGATCTCAATAAGTAATATATTTATGCTTGTGAACTGCTGTTAGCAGCCGTCAAATACATGTTGTTATTCCTTAATATTTATATAAACAAAGCAATTTCTCATACTATAAATGATTTGATTTATTTATATTGATGTTGAGTACTGTTAATTTATTTTAATTGCTGTTGTTTCTAATCTAATTAATATTTTAATAATAGATAATAAATACAAAATAACGTGCAAATTCGTCTAAAACTTAAATGTCTGTGAAACCCGTATCATCTGAGTTAATTATTTCGGAAGTCAAAGATAACACAACGAATATTTGAATACACAATAACAGCATAAAAAAATTACAATTTCTAATAAATAGAGCCTCGGCCAGCAGACCACGGTTCCTAGAACAGCAACACGGCAAGTTGCTGGGTTTAGTGAATGTATAAGATTTAGGGACAAATACGAAAATTGAATTCACTCCAGAGCGGCCTTAATGTAGAAAAATGAGTCTCTATCACTTATGATAATGAATGATTAATTAATTCAGGATTATAGATCATTGGTTATTCTGTAATATAGAAACTGGTACTGTGCTTAACGTCATAGTTATATGCTAACTCTTGGCTTTATTTATTTGATACATGAAAAAGTTATTTATTATAATAATGACAGATAAAAACAATTTAATTGGTACCTTTCTTTTGTTATTTCTTGGCACTGATGATTTAAAGAAAATTATCAATAACATTTCCGTCATTTTTCCGGTTCCAGGTCGACTAAAATTATAAATATTAGCGGCAAAAATGCACTCTGCAATCAGCTATTCAACTTTTTTTCTGTAAGATAATTAGGGGAATTGAACATTTCAAAAATAGTATTGAAAACACTATGGTGCGTCTTTAAATTAACCACCCTATTTACATCAAAATAAATAAAATAAATTTTCAGAATTTTATAATTATTATTTATATAATTGTAAGTAACAAAAAAAATCATACGTTTGTTCCTTTTACTCTTCTTACAATAATCGAAGCTTTGCCGCAAGTAATACGAGATGTCACTACGCGTAGCGAAATTCACTTCAATTGGCAACACTGTATCACCTATTCGTGATTAAAATTAAGATTTATGTATATGCAACCTGCGTTGCAGTGACGTCATGTCGGGGATAAACTATTATTGTCTGGTGTTTTCATAGGGCAGTAGCTGTCATTCACTTAGTAAATCTTGTTTAATTTGATTCTTGACTATTGTTATTTAACAAGTTGTTTTGAATTTAATTATTAATAATACTTATTACAGGTAAGTGTAATATATCTAATTTGTACTTGATACATATAACTTTCATAAGTTTATTAAGCATGTAAATTTAATTCTAGGTTATCATTAGATTACAGTTTCAGCAATATTTTGAATATTTACGTTCACAACACAATTCGAGATGTGTTGCAGAAGAACAGGAAATTATCAATGCAGGGCACATTATTTCATGTGGTGCGATAAAAAAAAAACTGAAAAGAGAATACACATATATGCTCTATGTGTGCAAACATCTGTCTTGAACGCAAGTCCACATGAAGTACAAGGAGTATTAGTTATACAAAATGATCAACCAAGTACAAATATATCCGTGCAAAAAATGGCTTGTTCATGTAAAGCTGGGCCAAGTGGAAGATGTATACATGCATCTGCTGTTCTTATATACTGCACTAGGCGTATTTTTTTAATTTTTAATTCTATATCAATAAATAAAACTTATCAGGAGCTAGAGATTGTGATTGAGATTTCGCAACAACTCCTAGAAATTTTGTGTTCTCGTGTCTTAAAAATATTATTTCAGAAATTGTAATATTGTATTTACTTTGGTTAAAAAAGCTGTGTAATAAAAAGCCTTATAACTTAGGTACTATTTTATATTTATTATGACAGTTCTTTTTATTCTCATTAATTTTAGAGTATCTTGAGAACAGGTACAAAAAATTTCGTATTCTCGAAATCAAAATTCACAACCTCTATCAATAACTAACGATTTATATTTTAGGGATTTCGCAACTCAGTGCCTAATGTTAACGTGACAATTAAAACAAAAACAACATAGTTTCTTCTGATTAAATTGATTAGACTTGCAGAATCCCTTCGTTTGTTATAGTCTTAGATTACACTTTATTTTCTTGCTTGGGTGTGTTTTCATTTTAGGAATGATGTGTCTGAACTAAATTTAATTTCCCAAACTGATGTGAAATGTGTTTGAGCATGTAAAAAACAATCACTAATTGAAAACTATAATAGTTTACCATTATTGGAAACTCCGTGTTATAAAAATATTCGTACAAAAATTAATTTTGAAATGAATAGTTTTCAAACGGAAAAATTTCGTTAAATTTTAGAAAGAGCTAACCCAAACAGTGTATTATCGAAACATAAGTACAATTTTTCTTTTATTATATGTATACATATATGTTTATTTGAATTTTTTAGAATTGGTAGAAATGTTATTATTATGCACACAAATGTCCTCTTCAACCAAAAGTACCCCTGGATTTTAATATTTTGAAGAAATTTTAAATCATAGTGTGCAGTCTACTATTATATTACATATTTCGATAGTTTCAGTTGATGTAAAAGTGTATTTTCAGAATTTTCATCTACATCTATTTTCTCGCCATGTTTTGGAAATGTGTTATATCCTATATTACCTTTATTTCTAACTGATTTGCAACTAAATACACAACAATTAACATTGCTCTTACTAACTCTTGGTTGTTTTTCCATTTTTATGCCAAACTTTTTAATAACAAAGCAGTAAAATTTTATAACAATAATCTTTACACGTCTACACACGCAAAGAGAGCGTAAAAACAGTAATTGTATCCCAGACGTGACGTCACAATTTTTAGTTAACAATTTTGCCGCATGGTGCGTATAGCTTAGCTTGAATCGCGAATCCCTTCCACAATATTTAATTATTATTTCTTTTGTTAAGTATACATATTTAATCAATTTAAAAATAGAAGCATTTCAATTTCTTATCTAGAATAAAAACTACAAATATCCAAATTTATTCACCGATCTCATTTAAGTAAAAAACTGTATTTTCTGACAGGATCATATATTCAGTGGCGTTCCTAGGTTATGTGTCGCAGTGTACGAGAAAAATTTTGTGACAATCCAACTCTGTTAATTAACTAGAATGTTTCTAAAATATTTGTACCTTAACACGTTGACTGCCAACTACGAGATAACTCGTAGATTGCGTTCTTTGCTAGGACGCCGACTACGAGTTATCTCGTACTGTGTTTACTTACCATTTTCGCGCAGCTACGATTAAACTCGTAACATATCAGTGCTAATATGGATAGATGGCTTCTGGGAAGAGAACAAAAAATCAATGCTGGCTACATGAACAGAAATTTTATTAATAAATAAACAGAAAATATAATTATAAAAAATTTATTCAAAATCAAGAAGTAAAAGAATATTTTTATTGTTTGTGAATTTTTGATGATTACTATGTAATATAATTAGAGTTTTTAATAATATAAAATGATTAAATGAAATTGGCTTTTTAGACTGGAATTCTGAAAATTGCCGTGGCAGTCAACGTGTTAAATAAAACATAAACACAGAAAATGTAAAAATATACATTTTATTTATTAAAATCATCAATTAATACATACAATAATTATTGATATAATCATATAATAACAAAATATAAAGAAAATTGAGTACATGTCCTGTGATACAATAATATAAAGCAAATACATGAACTAAATACATAAATAAGTAAGTACTTATACTACATATACAAAAAGTTTTAATAATTTAGCTTTTCTTGCTTTTTTAAAGCGAACTCTGATCTAATACATCTACATCTTTAGAAATTACCTTTCTCTTACTAATGATAGATATGTTTGAAATTCTTTCTTGTTCCATTGTAGATTCTTCTCTCGTTGCTAGCAACTGTCACAGGTAATGTTAAACAAATTCTTATGTCAATCGCTAAATTAGGAACGAGATAGATGAGGTTATTTGTAAATATGTATTGAATCCATACCAGTAATATATTGCTGATGCCGTATAACAGCAATGTTATCTAAACGAAAAAGGAAAGAGAGTGAGATATATGCTATCTTACCTTTGTCCATACTTGCTTCAAAATGCGCATGCCCGTAATACTGGAATACTATTGGCTAATAACGAAGTGGAAGAGTCATTGCAAATATGGCGAGCTCTCTTCATCACCGCTTTGTGTGAATTTGAATTAGTCTGTTTGCTACATTTGTTTGTGACTATCTTCTTCGTTATTATTATGCCAGCCAGTTGTTATTTGTGTTTTTCTAAATCTCCTCAAGTTAGTTCAGATGGTTAAATGATTTAATAATCGGAATTTTAAATATTTTTATTTACATGTGAATGATTTTGTTTCCAGTGTTCCTAAAAACAAGGAAATATGTAACTTATGGAAAAAATATGAATCAATAATTTAATATGTACTGCTATATTAATCGACATGACCTTTAATTGATAATATATATAATTTTCAACAAATTTAAAATATGGCGCTAGATTTGAACATGCTAGAAATTGACGTCAGCCAATCGTACTCCAGTATTAGCGCAGGCGCATTTTGAAGCAAGTATAGAAAAAAGACAATATCATATATCTCACTCTCTTTCCCTTTTCGCTTTTGGACCCAGTGTCAACAATATATTACTAATAGATATATGATTGAATCTAATGCATCCATTTCAGGGCAAATATAGGTTATGATTTTTTCAATTTCTTCGCATAAATTTTCAGCTATAAGATGTTTTTAATTTTCAGATGGATCATGTAATATATCCTCTAGAGATTTACATTTTATGGACCTATTTGCTTAATCTACTTTAAGTACATTATCTACTCGTAAGTTATTGAGAAAATAGAAAACTGTGTAATGATTTTTTATTTGTTTCAATCTTTCTTCTATTTTTGATAATACAGTGTCTAATGTCAAAAAATAATAATTAATTTGAAATAGGTTATTAGTGTATTAACAGCGTAAATTGATTCTTTGTTACTCGCGCACGATAATTGCAGCGCGAGCCGAATGCAACACTTTACGCTCGTAATACACACATATTTTTTTCTATTTATCGGCTGTGGGATCGAACCAGTATTCTCAAGATCCACAGGCCGACTCGATACCACTGAGACACATACCCCATATAATTATATTCTGTTTATCTATATTATGAAATTTTCTAAATTACTGAATAAAATAGTTATTTGTGTATTAAGAGCGTAAAGTGATTCTATGTTACTCGAGCATGGTAATTGCAGCGCGAGTTGCAGGCATTTTTTCTACGATTGCTTCTTAAAATTATTAAAAAACGTATACGTACTGAAAATAAATTCATTCTGTCAACTGTCAATATTACAAGTTTCTGTTTTGTTTGTATCCCTGGTAACTATTGAAGTAAACGCGCATTTAATATCTTTTTCTACGATTGCTGCGAAATGTTGACAATTACGCTCTCATTTGTCATCGTAAAGTTGATGTTTTCTGTGGAACAATCGAAAAATATCTTTTTTGCGGGTCTCCAATGGCAACGCGCGAAAAAGACGTTAAATGCGCGCGTTTCCAATGGCAACGCGCGAAAAAGATATTAAATGCGCGCTTATTTCAATAGTTATCAGGGATACAAACAAAACAGAAACTTGTCATATTGACAGTTAACAGAACGAATTTATTTTCAGTACGTATACGTTTTTAAATTTTAAGATGCAATCGTAGAAAAAATGATGTGTGTATCACGAGCGTAAAGTGTCTTGGTTTCTCTTACACTTTTTTAGTTACCGTGCTCGACTAACAAACAATCACATTACGCTCTTAATACACAAATAACTATTTTCTCGCGTTACCATTGGAAACGCGCGCATTTATCATCTTTAACGTTGTAGCGCGTCTCTAATGGTAACACGCGACAAAGATATTTTTCGATTGTTCCACAAAAAACGTCAACTTTACAATGACAATTAACAGCGTAATTGCCAACATTTCATAGCAATCATAGAAAAATTAATGTTTTGGTGCCCCTTTCTGCAGTAACATGTTACGCCACTGGTAGCCACCATACGTGAGTGCCTGAAACTAAGTTTAAAAATGCGAGTTCTTGTTTGTGATCAAGTTTAGTATTATACCCAGTCTCATGCACGGGTTAAAGTGAATAGCTGGCAAGCGGCACACTTATATTACCTGTGTGCCGGTTTATTATCCTTATAGTACTTACTACCTATTCCAGTGACCGTCAACAGTAATTTAGTGTAGTAACGTCCATTGTACATACAGGATGAGTCTGCGAAGACGAACCCTCCCTTAACTTTTTTATTATAAGGAATAGAAAAATGTACTTCATATGGAAGTTTTAGTATATTAAATATACTATTTTATGACACATACAAGGTGGTCCATTTTAAGTTGCGTTTGGAAATATTTCGAAAACTACGCATCGGATCAAAAATGTACAAAATACGTATCAAATATTTTTGAAGAGGCTATCCAGTGACACCAAATTCGATCCTCCAACTCCACGCTCTGGGGGTGCGGCGGTGGGTAACTTTAAAATCTTAAATAGGAACCCCCATTTTTTATTACAGATTCGGATTCTACGTTTAAAATTAAGGAGGTTTTGTTCGAAACTTTTTTTTCGATTCGCGATAGGTGGCTCAGTGGTATCGAGTCGGCCTGTGGATCTTGAGAACCCTGGTTCGATCCCCACAGCCGACAAACAATTTTCACCAATTTAAAAATCTACCCCTGTGGCTCCCTCTCCACTAATATCTTTGAGGGCCGTGATTTGACGGCTGGTAACCGCATTTCACGCGACAAAATATATCACTTACCGAGATCTGCTTAGGCAGAGTGCCACACCCAGTAATGGGTAAAAGGCGTGATGATATATTTATTTACTTATTTATAGATGGTGCTGTAATCGCAAAAAAAATATGTAACTTCCCCAACAAATTTCAATACTGTCCCTTGTCCTACTCCCGCGAGAGGGAGTGCGGGGCAATGTTTAGTAAAAAGATTCGATAACTTTTGTCTAAATTATAAATCTCTTGGATTTTTAAATTCTATTTTAAGTTTTCGTTGGTGAGAGGAGAGGGGACTCACCTAAATCGAGGTAGGTGAGTGGCGAAAGAATCTGAATCTGCAATGAAAGTTCTCTTTTGAAAGATAAATTTTACGCCCCCACAACCACCCCCACCCTCAGGGCGAGAGGGCTTTAAATGTAGCACCATTGGTTGTCCTTTGTCAAATTAAGGTACACGTACTTTTTATTTTCCACTTGCCAGTGTAATTTCTCGAAAAGTACGATAAGTCGATTTTTTTTACGATTACAGCGCCATCTCGCATCGCGAATCGAAAAAAAATTTCGAACAAAACCTCCCTAATTTTAATCGTAGAATCCGAATCTGTAATAAAAATGGGGGTTCCTATTTAAGATTTTAATGTTACCCTATCGCCGCACCCCCTGGGGGTGTGGTTGGGGGATCGAATTTGGTGTCACTGGATAGCTCCTTCAAAAATATTTGATACGTATTTTGTACATTTTTGATTCGATGCGTAGTTTTCGAAATATTTCCAAACGCAATTTAAAATGAACCACCTGTTATAGAAATTTTTTATAAATTCAGGTTTACATGATATGATTATCAACTTTTATTTTTCAAATGGAAACATAGAATTATTTTATTAAAATAAAAACCGACCTTGTTTTGTCTTTTCAACGATGTATTACTTGTCATAAATGCAGGATCGTCTTAAGCATATTCTGCGCCGGGGTGCCGGGTGGTCAGTCTGCGCCCCGGCTCTTGTCAACCAAAAAAACGCAATGTAATTTTTAATGTTTCATTTATTTATTTCTCAAAATTCTTAAATTATACACAAAATAATAAATTATACAAATTAAAAATCAACACATTTTTTTTTCAATTTAAAAGCCCGGAAAAAATACAACAGTAATGTTTTATTTTATATTATTATTTAATAGGTACCAATTTATTCTGATTAATATTATTATTATTCTGATCCATTAGCAACTTGAATCTCTCATTTAATTTCGAGATAGCCGTGTCAAGTAAATCCGTCAGTACGGTGGTGTGGATAGCATTACGGAATTCGAATCCGGAGATCCCGAGTTCGAATCGCGCACAAGCTAAAAATTATATGAACTATCACACTGCGGCTCGGTGAGTGCGGACCCTGTATTGTAATTTTATTAAATTCCTGTTGTACAGCGTAACATAAATAAATAAATAACTCGTTGGAACTGATCTATGCGATAACGCGAGTTAAGCAACGTTGCGCGCGGGGAGTATTTGGATGGGTGACCGTCCCGAGAAACCCGCGTTGCTGTTGACTCTAAGATATAAAACGCAGGATCAGGGCGTAATGGCGGCATATGACCTTAGCAGTTGGTCCGCCAGGAAGCCAGAATAAAAAAAAAATAAATAAATAAATAAAATAAAATTTTATTTTAAATGTTTTCATTGGGTCTAAAATGGGCTCATCTGTAGCCTCGTGATTAAACAGTTCTTTTTCGGGGACGTGGACGAGCAGTTTCGGTAATTGTTATGTGTGTAGTAATAAGAGCTATTATAACTTGCACATTGTGAGCGGTGTAACAAGTGCCGAAAGCGGTATGAGGTGTGTTTCATAAAATAATTTAATATTGGTGCCTATATTTTTATTTTGTGCATGCATTTGACCTAACAAAGTGTACGAAACGGTGCAATAACGTTGATATTGAATGACTTAGGGTTTAATGAAATATCGAAATTTCTAGCGCTCGGCTCGTGTGCGCCCCTTAGGACGTCCGGGTGCACTCGCACCGTCGCACCCCTTGAACCCCCGGGTAAAGACGGCCCTGCAAAAATCGAGGTAAATACAATATTTCACTATAATATGTATAATAAGTTTTAATTTATTATAAGTTTGATTATAGTAATTCATATAATAGTAATAATCAACTGTGGCGTTGAATTGCCAAGGATATTGTTTCAATATTTTGTTTATTTATCTTAAACGTCAGTTGCGTTACGTTTTTATTTTTTCTATTTTGCATTTATGTATGTACTTCATTTTCTTTATATGTTGTTATTATATATTTATATCAATAATTATTGTATGTATTAATTTATGATTTTAATAAATAAAATGTTTACTTTTTACGAAACCTTGTTGAGTATCGAAAGAGCGTTCATTACGATACGCAATATTTTGTTTTAGACACTTGGCAGAAGCGAATGACATACTGAAACTGTCAAGCTGAGAACATGAACCTCAAAATCTAATGCATAAATGTCAATAACAATTACCAACCACAACATTTCATATAAAAATTTCCCTAAATGGACTCAGGTTGATATATCGCAGATTTTTACTTCATTGTACGAAGTAAAGGAAGTATTGTAATCGCGAAAATTTTCGGTTCTCAGATTTCAACGGAAATAGGTGTTTTGGCCCTCCCTGAATCCATTTTGACTAATTTCGTCATGCCGTCTGTACGTACGTATCTCGCATAACTCAAAAACGGTAAGCCGTAGAAAATTGAAACTTTATATTTAGGACTGTTATAACATCTAGTTGTGCACCTCCCTTTTTGGTCATTATACAACTACCGGAAGTGGTACTTTACTTGAAGCCTATAATAGATTTTCATGAAAAACTATAATCAAATATAATTTAAAACTTTCCAAATTTGGTATATAAGACTACTATATCAATGGAAATAACATAATAGATTTTGATTAAAATAGACTAACCGGAAGTGGCACATTACATGAAGCTGCTAACAGTTTTCCTTGAAAAAAATGGTATTATTTTAATTTTTGAAAGGAATGCTGCAAATAAAAGTTTTAGAGAATTAAATTCTGCGTCTAGCACATTAAGAATTTTTAAATTAGCTTTTTGCATAAACGAGATATCTAAATTTAAATATTATATATTTTTTGATTTTTTTTTAAATTAAGTTTGCTATGGATTAGAACAAAAAATAAAAGATTTAATGTCAAATATGTGCAATTAAAAAATATCTATAGTTTAATACGTGTACAAGGAAGTCATGTGGTGTCCACATCAGATATTTTTAATTTGACAGCGTGGCTACATATATTTAATTGAAATAAAAATCACTAGAAGGCATTAGTTCACATACCAAATCTGTAAAAAACTTATGACAATTTTTATGTAGCAAATTGATAAAATGAAACAGCCATAATAAGCGGTAGTGCAATTCAATGAAGTTTATACTTTAAACCGAGTCAATTTAGGGAAATTTGTATTTGAAATGTTGTAGTTAAACAAATCATTTACGTTTTATCTGTCAGTAGAAAAATATTCCTTGTGTCATGAATGTATTGCTAGTAGTTATTAATTAGTCTTGAATTTAAGTGAATTATAAGAAACAATGTTGGATAATTAGTGAATTAGTGAAAGAAATGAATTTGTTAAGTTGTATTATTGTATTTATTTGCGGGTTCGAACCCTCCCAGGCCAATTCCTGCAATACACACAATTCAAAATACAAAGAAAATATGGGTCAGTGTTGCATCCATGCCACAGTTGCAGATTTATTTGAGCACTTCATTTCAGATCATTCAGAGTTTATTCTGTATTCAATTTCAAATACAATCAAAACATTTAATTGATAATAACAAAAAACTGCGGTCCTTTTCAGGACTATCAACACTTTTACAAACTTTTACCACAATTTATCATAAACATTAGTTTTTCTTCTGA
Source organism: Pterostichus niger (assembly GCA_947425015.1). Classification (NCBI taxonomy): domain Eukaryota; kingdom Metazoa; phylum Arthropoda; class Insecta; order Coleoptera; family Carabidae; genus Pterostichus; species Pterostichus niger. The sequence continues at coordinate 9,241,184 of OX380351.1, read as the reverse complement.
CAATTTTGCTTCATTTCCAAGCAAGGCTACCCCTATTTTGAAGCTAATTTTCAATGTAATTTCTGTCGTTATAAAGCATGCAACATTATTAATTCTGTTTATTGATTGTGAATGTAGAATTTTATACAACTTTTATTTGAAGCTTTTTAAAATAATAAGGGAAACAGGAAATTATAAAAATATTATTCTGTATCAAATTTCTCGTTACGCAGAAATGTATCTTAAAAATATTATTTAAATAAAATATTAGTACGTGCTAATTGGCGTATTTGCAAATTATGCTTATAGTAAATAATAAAATAATTATAATTGTTTACAGTAGTACTGCGATAACAATTGTAAAATTAAACAAACAAAGCTATTTATTTTTATACTTTCATTTGTTCTGTGTGATGTCATGACCTTCTACAATTTATTTCCTATTTGTAGTTATATTATTCCACTAATTCAAATGAAATTAAAACAGTTGAAAACTGTCTTAAAAGAGAATAACTGGCACTGATCTAGACTTAACGGACGCGAATGTCTTGATACATTATTTTAAGATGAATAAATGACAACCTAACCCTGTTTTAAGATGAAAGCTTTGCTGAAGTAACATCAATGACGCGCGAGCAATATTCTGCTCGCCTGATACTTTTATACAATATTTATTAATAATATTCTTAACTTGTTTCAATGGTTTTAATCAAATCTTGAAAGGAAACAATTTATATGCGTGTGATTTACTACAAATCTCTCAAATTCATTTGGAAGAAAATTTAACCCAATTATCAAAAATGAAAAAAAAATGTCATTGAATGTTTCTCAAGATAAAAATAACTGCTACGAGTATATTAGTGATTTAAGAGCATTATTAAATGATTTTTTTCTACGATTGCTATGAAAAGTTGACGATTACGCTTTCATTTGTCATCGTAAAGTTGACGTTTTCTGGAACAATCGAAAAATATCTTTTTTGCGCGTCTCCAATGGCAACGCGCGAAAAAGACGTAAAATGCGCGCGTTTCCAATGGCAACGCACGAAAAAGATATTAAATGCGCGCTTATTTCAATATTTACCAGGGATACAAACAAAACAGAAACTTGTCATATTGACAGTTGACAGAACGAATTTATTTTCAGTACGTATACGTCTTTTAATAATTTTAAGATGTAATCGTAGAAAAAATGATGTGTGTATCACGAGCGTAAAGTGTCTTTGTTCCTCTCACACTATTACAGCTCTCGCCTTCGGCTCGCGCTGCATTTACCGTGTTCGAGTAACAAAAAATCACTTTACGCTCTTAATACACAAATAACTATTTTCTACGACCACTTCGAAATCTGGTCATTGTACGTTTGTTGTTAGTAGGGAAATGAGGTACATTATAAACACACAAAAGTGACAGAACTGTGCAGGAATGAACATTCTCGCACACTTCTGTCAAAAACGAATTCATTCTCGCACAGTTCTATCCAAAATGATAAATTGTTTCAAATTTAAAACTGGCGCGCTTCGGCAATTCATTCCAATCCGAAGTTCGCTCGTATGCCGTATTCCAGGTTTCAATAATAAATTGAGAATAGTTGAAGAATTTATTTTATTGTAGTATAATATTATAAACATAAATATTTATTGGGCTAAACTCGACTTGGAGGCCAAACCTGAAGTTGGCTGCGAAACAAGCCGCTTCTGGCTTGAATTCAGGAGTACCAACTTCAAGCTAGAAGCAGCTTGTTCCGCAGCCAACTTCAGGTTTGGCCCTCAAGTCGAGTTTTACCATTGAACGAGTTATTTAGTTATTTATTATTATTAGTGATATTGAATGTAATATAGTTACAATGATTAAAACTCATCGTCGGTGAACATGAAGTTTGTAGGTTATGATTGAAGTTGTTTTGATTGTCCACGCTAATAGTTGTTGATGTCGAACATCTATATCATGTATTATTTTTATTATTTTATTTAATATTTGTTTTGTTGTTACTGCTAGTTGCTAGGATACTAACTTTGAAATGTCATTCTGGAATAGTGAAATTGGGACATCTTTATTATTGAAAAATACATTTAAGCGCTATAATATCTTGGTCATAGAAAAAGTATAGTGTACAACTCGCATGGAATGCCCATTTCATTCTTATTGTACAATATACTATTATCGTTTTCGTTCAATTGTAGACACGATGTGCAGAGTGACAGAAATTTCCTCGACTTTTTTCGTGAAGAAAACAATAGTTGCAATGTTTATAGGAAATAAAGATAAATACGTAAATTGACGCAGACTTGCAATGAACATGTTCGTCATATTTAGTTCGACATATACAGGGTGTTTCACGACTAGTGTAACAAACTTTAACAGCTTATTCCTGAGGTTATTTTGAGCAAAAAATGTCATATAAATATAGGTCCTATTCCTACTAGTTACCAAAATACAAGAGGTTGAAGTTCTATAAATAACACGACATTTTCAAATTTTTGTAATCAAGATACTTTCGGAAAACAAGAGTTTTATTGAAAAATCATACCTTATTTGTCTTACTTAAAAATTGTTGTACTTTTGATTGTATTATTGTTTCATAATGGCTGGTTATAATACTGCGGAATATGCAGATATGATTTTTATTTATGGATTATGTAATGGTACTGCCCGTTATGCGTCCAGAGAATACCAAGACAGATATCCAAATAGAAGCCAACTTTCCCATCCCCTATTTGCGCGCATTTTTGTTTTCCGAAAGTATCTTGATTACAAAAATTTGAAAATTTCGTGTTAATTATAGAACTTCAACCTCTTGTATTTTGGTAACTAGAAGGAATAGGACCTATGTTCATATGACATTTTTGGCTCAAAATAACCTCAGGAATAAGCTGTTAAAGTTTGTTACACTAGTCGTGAAACACCCTGTATTTATCAACACTTCTTCTCACTGAAGAACTGCAATACAAGCCCAGCAACATCCAGGTTAACACACGAACATTTACAAGCGATGGCTGCCACAAATATCACACCCGGGATTGAGAAATTACTAGGAAACAACTTCATTTCTTTCATTAAAGTAAATTGAATGTAATATTAACACATTTTTGTAAATTTATTATTGTGTTATGATGCAGAATAAATATTTTAGTTTCTATTGTTAATAATAATTATAATAAGTTCATTAGGTACAGTTTTTAACTCTGAAAATATTTTGTTTTTATATTTCGTCGAAAATTAACAATGGAATGTCGGTAGGACAAAACAATTTAATAGTAATAACCATGAGATTAAAACAAAAGATAAATAAGTATGTGACGGTTGACAGCTGTCAATTATATAGTACGAGTATATTGTATGGAATCAAAATAATCCCAATTTGAATAAAATAAACATATCATCACGCCTTTTTACCCATTACTGGGTGTAGCACTCTGCCTAAGCAGATCTCGGTAAGTGATATATTTTTTCGCGTGAAGTGCGGTTACCAGCCGTCAAATCACGGCCCCCAAAGATGTTAGTGGAGGGAGAGCCACAGGGATAGATTTAAATTGGTGAAAATGGTTTGTCGGCTGTGGGAATCGAACCAGGGTTCTCAAGATCCACAGGCCGACTCGATACCACTGAGCCACCTACCCCATTGAATTAAAAAGTTGTAATAAAATAGTTATGTTTTGTATAAAGTAAATGTCATTTTTAGTCGAGACAATAAAAGCAATTCGAACGCGCCAAAAAATAAGAATTTTTCCCACGAAATACAAACAACATTTTTTCTACAACTGTAAATAAAGAATAATACAATAATTATTGATTGATTTAAGTAAATTGAAGGAAAACAAACAACAATAATATGAATTTGATACTATTGATGTGTTGTAACTAATAAAACCTGACAACAAATAAATTGGGAGCGTGCGCGAGATACTCATTTTGCGCACTAGAATACGAATACTCATTTTTGTAACACATGCACAGGAAACACGTTCTTATTCCCTAATTTTAGAGAGAGAAACATTGCTTTTCTTTCCTAGGGAGAGAAACAATATGTTTCTCTCCCTAGGTAGGATGTTTCTCTCCCTAGAGACTACGATTATTAGCTGTTTGCGGCGTTTCCTAGGTAACTAGTTACGCAACCCATATTTAACATTTGTCCCGAAAAGACGGTAATTTTTGTGCACTTGTTACGAAAAGTATAATATGCTTCACGGGAGGGTGCGATTATCCCTTGTGTGAAGTTGACAAACCTCGACTTCAGCTCGAGTCTTCAGCCTTCGCTTACGTTTCGGTTTGTCAACTTCACACTAGGGAATAATTGCTTGTTTCCCTCCCTTGATGCATAACATACTATTTGCGCACTAGGGTGCAAAATAATGCGCAAAATACGCGTTGTCATGGTAATGTAAATGATGAAAAAATCACGTACTTCGCTTATTGATATTAGTGAAAAAAAGAACATTTTTTGACAGTTGTAGAAAAATATATATACGAGATATTCTCATTTAAAATAAGAAAGTTGTGTTCCATATTTTGGGAACTACTGGAATAAATAATTTTTTGTACAATTTAATAGTCTTGCAAAATAGAAATTGTTGTCTAATTTAACCATCTTCGTAACTTTCATAGCTTTCGAGATATCAATTGTGACAGCCTTCAATCGAACATCCTGTATATAGAAATATGGAATAAAATAATATTTTACTATTAGTGGAGAGCTATTAGTAATTATTTTGAAGTGAAGTATAAAAAGAAACAAAACAATGAATTTTTAAACTGTTGTAAGCAATATTTTAATAAACTGCGCGACCAATCAATGGCGTAGCCAGAAATTTCTGATTGAGGGGTTTTAAAATTTCAAATTAATAATCGCTCAATCTTGAAGATTAGATATATACTGGGTGTTAATATTAAGTTGTAACACCCGAAAACGACAGTTAAAACTCATTGAAACAAACAACTTTTCATAGATAAAATTTTTGATTTGGAGCCCCAGTTATTGACGTTCTTTTATTTTTCGAGATATCGTCATTACTCCCTTATTTTAAGGAATACTTAAAAAAAATATAAACTAAATACTTGGCTAAGTCTCACACAATTCAGCCTCCAAGTCACCTTATGAGGGCATCGTCAGAGACTGGCCAGCACAGTTAGTAACCATAGACGCGTTTCGCTCTTATTAGAGCTCATCAATATGGTATAACCCACTCCTTCACCTAGAACAAAGTTCACGTGAAGAAGCTGGTGACGAAGGACTGTGCCAGCAGAGAATAAAATCTTTAAAAAACGGTAAGATGACATAAGAAGTTCTATCGAAGAGGCAATGCCATCTACCGAAAAATTTTATTCAATCTAGTTTCACCAAGTATATGGATGACAATTAATTTTGTCTTTGTTGAATATTTTAAAAATACAAAAACTTTCAGCATTTGCTTTTGGCTCTCTAAAATATTTGTATTTACAATTATTTTCTTTTTTATCAAAAAATAAAATGGCGATCGATCAAAAATTTTAAAATAAGCTATTTTGAGAACCACTCGATCGATATTTGAAAATAAAACACTTATAAAAGCCTTAAACTATCTACTATTTGTTATATTTTAATAGATCCAGCAAATATCTCGCTTATTTATCAAATTAGCAATTTCTTTCATATAACATGATTTATACAGCAACATGTAAGCTAGTTGATGACGGATGTACATTCATGATATCATTTCCGGTTTATTAGTAATTATTATCAACTTTTGAAATTTCAAATGGAACATACTATATTTTTTTACAAATTTGAAAAGTGCATCAAATTTGGTTTACAGTCATGTAAAATAATCCATATGTTACATTATTAAAAAGTAAAATGGCGGGCACTTTAATATATATCTAATCGGAAGGAGAATAGTGAGCCATGACTGTGGCTTAAAATAAAACAATTGTAATTATTATTATTAAACGAAATATTTTTTTGTCATAATAATACAGAAAATAAGAATAAGGAACACTTAATAACAACAAAATGATTTTATAACAAATATTCAAAATGGCTTCCAGATATTTACTGGGTCTATTAAAATATAACAGCCTGTATACATCACGCCTTTTACCAATTGCTGGGTTTGGCACTCTGCCGTGGCAGATGTTGGTAAGTGATATATTTCTTCGCGTAAAGTACGGTTACCAGTCGTCAAAGTACGGCCCTCAAAGATATTAGTACAATAGGAGTCATAAGGGTAGTTTTAATGTGGTGAAAATTGTTTATCAGCTGTGAGGATCGAACCTGGGTTTTCAAATTCACAGGCCGACTCGATACCACTGAGCCACCTATCTCATAATTGGATATTCTATTTTAAATAAGAAACTTGGGGTACTTCCGGTTGCACCAGAAATACAATATTTTTAATTTTTATATAATTTTTGGAAATATTTAAATAAAAAAAACAATTTTCATTAATTTAAATCTACCCCTGTGGCTCCCCCACCACTAACATCTTTGAGGACCGTGATTTGACGGCTGAGAACCACACTTCACGCGCATAAATATATCACTTACCGAGATCTGCTTTGCCAGAGTGCTACACCCAGTAATGGGTAAGAGACGTGACGATATATTTATTTAACAACAAAAACAAAATTAATTGTCATCCATACACTTGGTGAAACTATGTTTAATAAAATATAATTTGTTGCGCGTTTAAATATAGTTCCTAAATCATAAGAATCGAACCCGAGTTCTCAAATCCACAGACAAACTCGATACCACTAAACCACCAACCTACAAACTTAGTAAAAGTAGTAAAAAATTCCATTTTAAATTCTTTCTCTTCCAAGCCCCACTGTTGAAGAACCACTGTTTTACTGGCCGGCACACCTACCTGCAGCAAGGTAGCAAGGTCCCCTCTTACCCGTCTGAACACCTAACCCCCCTCTCCTCATCGTTACCAGTCCTCAACACTCCGCAAAGAAGTCAGTTTAGTGAAATATTTCAGTGAATACAGATCGTTGATTGTTGACTATTTCCGTGATTTTACACTCAAATTAAACCTGTTTTTAAAAGATTTTGACAGTATATGACAGTTTTGGACAATTTTCAAACAATTTAACAATATTTTTTAAGAGTTTTGTAATAAGTTTCGTTCACGAAAGTTCATTCTTCGTCCGTGCTGTGCAATATATTGAATATACTGATATTTAAGTGTGTTTCTAAGTTATTAGTGACTTTTTTCTTCAAATTTCTGGATTAAATTAGTACAAGAGGATAGCAGTGTTATATAAAGGTAAGTTTAAACGATAAAAATTGTGTTTAAAAACAAAAGTAGAGGTTACTACAGTTCATTTGTTTTAATGTACTGAGGCTGTTACGCCGTTGAAGCTGTTTTTCAAATGTTTCTGATAACTACGTTTTTGTTTTATTTATTAATCCTCTGTGTGTAGTACAGAACTTCTCAATAACATTTTCTGTTAACGAATCACTATTATTATATATTTTGATATTTGACAAAATTATTTAACTTAAAATAAAAATAAATAAATATATCATCACGTCTGTTACCCATTACTGGGTGTGGTACTCTGCAGTAGCAGATCTCGGTAAGTGATATATTTATGCCGTCAAATCACGGCCCCCAAAGATGTTAGTGGCGGGGGAGCCACAGAGGTAGATTTAGTTCGGTGAAAATTGTTTGTTGGTTTTGGGGATCGAACCAGGGTCCTCAAGATTAGTTTTGTAGGAGTTATATCTGTCAAGGGTAGATTTAAATTGGTGAAAATTAATGATTTATTTGATAATATCATAATTTTATTTTTTAATTAATACAAATTTTATAATGTAACTTTAAATGAAACTAAATCTTTTAAATTAAATTTAAATAAACAAAATAAATATAGATATGGGGTAGGTGGCTTAGTGGTGAATCTTGAGAACCCTGGTTCGATCCCCACAACCGACAAACAATTAAATCTACTCCTGTGGCTCCTCCTCCACTAACACCTTTGGAGGCCGTGATTTGACGGCTGTTCACGCGCATAAATATATCGCTTACCGAGATCTGCTTCGGCAGAGTGTCACACCTACTAATAGGTAAAAGGCGTGATGATATATTTATTTATTTATTTTATAAATATAGATATATCATCACGCCTTTTACCTATTACTGGATGTAGCACTCAACCGTAGCAGATCTCTGTACGTGATATATTTATGCGCGTGAAGTGCCGCCGAATCACAGCCCTCAAAGATGTTAGTGAACTAGGAGCCACAGGGGTAGATTTAATTGTATGTCGGCTGTGGGGATCGAACCAGGGTTCTCAAGATCCTCAAGCCGACTCGGTGAAATTTAATTGTTACTATTCCATTTTTACGTTCAAATAAAAATATAAAACTAAAGAGAGGTGAATAATTATTGATTCTAATTTTTGCCGAATTAAACTAACTTTAAACATAATTATAAGATGAATAAAATGTCTAAAAATATTGAAAAACATTTAATAATAATTAAGTAATTAAGTATATGAAGTAATACTACTTTTTCTTTCTAATTTGGTTTTTAAATTAAACTTATTTTCAAACTAACTCAAGTGAGAAACATGTAATATATTTTGCTGAAATTAGAATATATATATTTCCTCTTATACTATACAATAATATTATGTATTTATGCATTTAAACTCACAGTTATAATCTAGATTCTTAAACTTTATCTTTAATAAACAAATATAGTACCTATAAATTATAATAAATGTTTATCAGTTTATATAAATACACATATTCGTGTAAGTATATATACAGTGTCCCAGAATAATAATAAAAATTTGTGTTGTGTAACGTTTGCATGTTTTACATTTTGTTTAATAATAATTTTGTCTGTTAGTTTAAATCAATTAAAAATTTTGCTCTTTTGTATAAAACTATGTTGAGTCCTAATTTTAAATGTAGAGGGTCGTATTTAGTCTAGCTTTTTAGATATGGTACAAAGAAATTTGTATTTTTTGTACATTTACTATATTTTCTATTTTATCTAAAACAAACATTAGTTTTTATTTTAAATAAATACAAATATTCATATTTGTGTACGAAAGTATGCAGAATCCAAATTTCAAACGTGTAGGGCCGTATTTAGTCTAGCTTTTGAGATATGATCCAAATAAATAAATATTTTTTGTACATTTACTATATTTCATATTTTGTTTAAAACTAAATTTATCTTTTAATTTAAATAAATAAAAATATTCATATTTATGCACTAAGCCATACAAAATCCAAATTTCAAATACCCAGGGCTGTATTTAATCTAGCTTTTGAGATATGGCCCCAAGAAAATTTGTCTTTTTAATAAACTTATTACATTTCAGCCGACAAACAATTTTCACCAATTTAAATCTACCCATGTGGCTCTCCCTCCACTAATATCTTTGGGGGTCGTGATTTGACGGCTGGTAACCGCAGATCACGCGAAACAAAATATATCACTTACCTAGATCTGCTTAGGCGGAGTACCACACCCAGTAATGGGTAAAAGGCATGATGATATAATTATATTTATTTTATTTACAATTATTATTATTATTAACATTTTTGCTTTAAATAAAAAGTGTTGAAACCTACAAATATTATAGTATTATCTTCGACTGTGTATAAAGTAGAATTTTACGCCCGCAAATCAGTGTAGCTTTATGGCACTAGTGCGATATTGCATACATGGCCGACTTCACCAACAAAAGTTAAGTTTTAAATTTGGTTTAAATAAATTACAGTGACTCTCCCTCTACTAATATCTTTGGGGGCCGTGATTTGACGGCTGGTAACCGCAGATCACGCGAAATAAAATATATCACTTACCGAGATCTGCTTAGGCAGAGTGTCACACCCAGTAATGCGTAAAATAATGATATATTTATTTATAAAATTAATATTTCATCTAATATTAAATTCTCCTGTTAATTTAAATCAACTAAAATATTCACTGATATTCGATTGTGATTGGTCGAAATAAAATAAAATACTGTAACCTGATTGGTTGAAATTTTTCGAGTGAAATATTCACACATATACAGAAAACCATGTAGAATACAAATTTTGATTGTTCAGGGCCGTACCTAGTACAGTTTTTGAGTTTTGAGTCAAATAAAACAGTTATGTTTATTTCAATTGCAAATTGAAAATAATTATCTTATAAGTATCCATTTTTTCAAGTATTTTTGCATTCTCTACTAACAGAAATACAATCTAAATCTTCAGGGTCGACAACATACCAAAATATTCAACAATAGCAAAGTTACAGACAGACATTTCCTTTCATAACTGCTGTTCAAAGTCGAATATTTTTATCTACTGTTCTGATGCAGCATTCATGTCTCCAACTATTTTATATTTAACCGATCAAAAATTGAGTCTTGTTGTCGATGGACTAGACTTAATGTAACCGACTATTTTTAAATATGATTTTAAAGTTATAAATTTATTATTAGGATTCTAAGATAAAGTGAAGACATCAAGTTTTCTTTAGAATGGTAGTAGAAATAGATTAATATGATTAATTTTTAAATGAAAATGAAATTAATAAATTAATGATTTATAAGTATGTCATTATTTTAATAAGTTAAATATGTGATATATTTATTTGTTTTCTTTGCTGATCTTAATTAAATATGAAAGTCAATTAGAAATTAATTTAATATCAAATATACTTAGAAATAGTGGTTTAGGTAAATCACAACCATGTCTTATTAAAACCAAACTAGAGTGAAACCCCTGACGATATATCCATTTACTCATTCATAATTTCATCTCTAATACATCAACTTGCACCTCAATCCTAAAATGTTATTTCAACAGTGCGGCATGCATGTAAACTACTTGAAACTAGAGTGAAACCCCTGACGATATATCCATTTACCCATCCAAAATTTCATCCCTATTACATCAACTTGCACCTCAATCCTAAAATGTTATTTCAACAGTGCGGCATGCATGTAAACCACTTGAAACTAGAGTGAAACCCCTGACGATATAACCATTCACCCATCCAAAATTTCATCCCTAATACATCAACTTGCACCTCAATCCTAAAGTGTTATTCAACAGTGCGGCATGCATGTAAACCACTTCAAACTAGAGTGAAACCCCTGACGATATATCCATTCACCCCTCCATAATTTGATACCTAATACATCAACTTGCACCTCAATCCTAAAATGTTATTTCAACAGTGCGGCATGCATGTAAATCACTTCAAACTAGAGTGAAACCCCTGACGATATATCCATTCACCCATCCATAATTTCATCCCTAATACATCAACTTGCACCTCAATCCTAAAATGTTATTTCAACAGTGCGGCATGCATGTAAACCACTTGAAACTCGAGTGAAACCCCTGACGATATATCCATTCACCCATCCAAAATTTCATCCCTAATACATCAACTTGCACCTCAATCCTAAAGTGTTATTCAACAGTGCGGCATGCATGTAAACCACTTCAAACTAGAGTGAAACCCCTGACGATATATCCATTCACCCCTCCATAATTTGATACCTAATACATCAACTTGCACCTCAATCCTAAAATGTTATTTCAACAGTGCGGCATGCATGTAAACCACTGGAAACTAGAGTGAAACCCCTGACGATATATCCATTCACCCATCCAAAATTTCATCCCTAATACATCAACTTGCACCTCAATCCTAAAGTGTTATTCAACAGTGCGGCATGCATGTAAACCACTTCAAACTAGAGTGAAACCCCTGACGATATATCCATTCACCCCTCCATAATTTGATACCTAATACATCAACTTGCACCTCAATCCTAAAATGTTATTTCAACAGTGCGGCATGCATGTAAATCACTTCAAACTAGAGTGAAACCCCTGACGATATATCCATTCACCCATCCATAATTTCATCCCTAATACATCAACTTGCACCTCAATCCTAAAATGTTATTTCAACAGTGCGGCATGCATGTAAACCACTTGTAACTAGAGTGAAACCCCTGACGATATATCCATTCACCCATCCAAAATTTCATCCCTAATACATCAACTTGCACCTCAATCCTAAAGTGTTATTCAACAGTGCGGCATGCATGTAAACCACTTCAAACTAGAGTGAAACCCCTGACGATATATCCATTCACCCCTCCATAATTTGATACCTAATACATCAACTTGCACCTCAATCCTAAAATGTTATTTCAACAGTGCGGCATGCATGTAAATCACTTCAAACTAGAGTGAAACCCCTGACGATATATCCATTTACTCATTCATAAATTCATCCCTAATAGATCAACTTGCACCTCAATCCTAAAATGTTATTTCAACAGTGCGGCATGCATGTAAATCACTTCAAACTAGAGTGAAACCCCTGACGATATATCCATTTACTCATTCATAAATTCATCCCTAATAGATCAACTTGCACCTCAATCCTAAAATGTTATTTCAACAGTGCGGCAAGCATGTAAACCACTTCAAACTAGAGTGAAACCCCTGACGATATAGTCATTCACCCATCCATAATTTCATTCCTAATACATCAACTTGCACCTCAATCTTAAAATGTTATTTCAAAAGTGCGGCATACACGTAAACCGCTTCATACAAATCACATATTTACCATAGATAATGCACTTAACAGTTATCGTGAAATTGACATGAAATACTTGCATTTATGTTGTTTATATCTAGACAGCATTATCTCTATATTATCCGGAAATGGAGAAAACGTACCTAGATATAACAGAAACTAGATCTGTCTGTTTTCACACACGTATACATTAGTACAATAGGGGTACTTATCAAGCAAAATAGGTGAGAAATCTGTAGAATTAATAATTGTTCTGCACTTCATGTAAAAGTACTAGCATGTTGTATACGATGATAACATAATAAAATTATAAATAGGTAATTACAGATTAAATTGTTGTATATTCTTTTAGCTTCTTCTCGCGCGGTAAAGTTATTTTTCGATTGTTCCACAGAAAACGTCAACTTTACAATGACAAATGACAGCGTAGTTTTAAACTTTTCATAACAAATAAATAAATAAATATATCATCACGCCTTTTATTCATTACTGGATGTGGCACTCTGCCTAAGCAGATCTTGGTAAGTGATATATTTATGCGCGTAAACAGCTGTCGAATCACGGCTCCCAAAGATGTTGGTGGTGGGAGAGCCACAGGGGTAGATTTAATTTGGTGAAAATTGTTTGTTGGTTGTGCGGATCGAACCAGGGTTCTCAAGATCCACAGGCTGATTGATTTATGATATTTCGTTTAAAATAAAATGAAGTTGGTGGTTAAATGGGTATGCAGTCGTTTTGCGGTTCTTGACGACCCGAATTCGATCCCCACAGCCGACAAACAATTTTCACCAATTTAATATCAACTCCTGTGGCTCCCCCTGCACTAACATGTTTAAGGGCTGGTAACCGCACTTCACGTGAATAAATATATTACTCACCAAGATCTGCTTCGGCAGAATGACACACCCAGTAATGAGTAAAAGGCGTGATGATATATCTATATTTATAAAATAAATAAATAAATATGGACCCCTGTGGCTCCCCCGTTACTAACATCTTTGAGGGCCGTGATTTGACGGCTGTTCACGCGCATAAATATATCGCTTACCGAGATCTGCTTCGGCAGAGTGTCACACCTAGTAATGGGTAAAAGGCGTGATGATATATTTATTTATTTATTTTATAAATATAGATATATCATCACACCTTTTATCCATTACTGGGTAAAAATGGGTAAAAGGCGTGATGATATATTTATTTATTTATTTTATAAATATAGATATATCATCACACCTTTTATCCATTACTGGGTGTGGCACTCTGCCGAAGCAGATCTCGGTACGTGATATATTTCTTCGTGTGAAGTGCGGTTATCAACCGTCAAATCACGGCCCTCAAAGATATTAGTAAAGGGGGAGCCACAGGGGTAGATTTAATTGTTTGTCGGCTGTGGGGATCGAATCAGGGTTCTCAAGATCCACCACTGAGCCACCTACCCCATATCTATATTTATTTTGTTTATTTAAATTAAATTTATAAGATTTAGTTTCTTTTAAACTTACATTATAAAATGTGTATTAATTTAAAAATAAAATTGATATTATCAATAATCTTTAATTTTCACCAATTTAAATCTACCCCTGCTGCTCCCCCTCCACTAACATCTTTGGGAGCCGTAATTTGACGGCTGTTCACGCACATAAATACATCACTTACCGAGATCTGTCTACGACAGAATGCCACACCCAGTAATGGGTAAAAGGCGTGATGATATACCGGGAATTTTTTTTTATCAGTAAACATAGGGATATGTCATTACCATAGTTACAGTTAAAAAATTTGACAGCAATGCAAATGGAAATTTAAATGGGGAAAATTATTTAGAATTGTTACAAGAGAGTAATCGCGGCAATAAATAATTTAAATATTGAGGAAGTGTAGTTCCAACAGGATGGTGCTCCCCCGCATTATACTCAAAATGTACGAAATTATCTGCACCGGATATTCCCCCAACGATGGATAGGACGAGGTGGAGAAGTGGAGTGGCCTGCAAGGTCACCAGATCTTGCGCCAAACGATTTTTTTCTTTGGGGTCATTTAAAAAATAAATTTTATAATGGTGGTAGAATGAGTGTAGAAAAATTAAAACGTAGAATTAGTGTTGCATCGCATGAGATTCCTCCAGAACAAATAAATCATGTTATAAATTCATTTTATAATCGTTTAGGCTATTGTTCACAGGTTAATGGGGGGTATTTTTGAAATTAAATTATTATATTAAAATTTCTATATAAACTAATGTAATTTAAAGTAATTAAAATTCATTTAATTTGTTTAAACTTAAAATGTTTCTTTTATTATAATAGACTATTACATTTCAATGCATTGCTGAATATGTTATTTTCCCTATGTTTACTTTTTAAATAAACGCTCTAATGCATTGCTGTCAAACTTTGTAACTGTAACTATAGTAATGACATATCCCTATGTTTACTGATAAAAAAAACTCCCGGTATTTCTTTATTTTATTTATAAAGAAAAGAAATGTCATGCCACGTTCACTGTTTTCTTCTAGTTTGAAATCAGCCGACACATTGAACTCTCTTCCAAAATTATTTTCTCTTCAGATACTAATTAACTCAGTCACATGACCACTATACTCTGTCGAGGCAGACACAGGTATATCGTATGTTATATATTTAACACACATTCTTAAACCGGAAATCATTCAAACAGGTTTTTTTTGTTTGAGATATTTCGCTGCCAGACTGACAAAGATGGCGACATTTTTTTAGTATTTAGTTGTGTAAGTTGGAGAAAGATGTAAGCATGATTTTTAGCGGTGAATGTACTCTTCGATAATATACAGGGTGCTTGTAAAGAAAGTATTTTTCTTTTAAAATAAAGCGATTTTACAAATTATGGGGTAGGTGGCTCAGTGGCCGATATTAAAATTACCCATGTAGATTCCCTTTCACTAATATCTTTGAGGGTAGTGATTTGATGTTTGGTAACCGCATAAATGTATCAGTTACCGAAATCTTCTACGGCCAGTGCCACACCCAGTAATGAGTAAAAGGTGTGATGATATATTTTTATTTTCTTATATAATTAATTGTCAAAAAATCAATGACTTTCTACGAAGAAATCCTGAAACTTATTAAGACGTTTAAAAAAAAAAATCTGATGTGGGCAGCACATGACTTCCTTGTACGCGTATTATACTATAGATATTTTTTTCGTAACACATGCACATGAAACACGTTCTTATTCCCTAATTTTAGAGAGAGAAATACTGCTTTTCTCCCTTAGGGAGAGAAACATAATGTTTCTCTCCCTAGGTAGGATGTTTCTCTCCCTAGAGACTACGATTATTAGCCGTTTGCGGCGTTTCCTAGGTAACTAGTTACGCAACCCATATTTGACATTTGTCCCGATAAGACGGTAATTTTTGTGCACTTGTTACAAAAAGTATAATATGCTTCACGGGAGGGCGCGATTATCCCATTAGTGAAGTTGACAAACCTCGACTTCAGCTCGAGCCTTCAGCCCTCGCTTACGTCTCGGCTTGTCAACTTCACACGCGGGAATAATCGCTTGTTTCCCTCTCTTGATGCATAACAAACTATTAATTGCACATATTTGACATAAAATCTTTTATTTTTTGTTCTAATTCATAGCAACCTTAATTTAAAAAAAAAACAAAAAATATATAATATTTAAATTTAGATATCTTGCTTATGCAAAAGGCTAATTTAAAAATTCTTAATGTGCTCGACGCACAATTTAATTCTCTAAAACTTTTATTTGCAGCATTTATTTCTAAAATCTAAATAATTCCTTTTTTTTCAAGACAAACTGTTATCAGCTTCATGTAATGTATCACTTCCGGTTAGTTCATTTTAACCAAAACCCATTATGTTATTTCCATTGATATAGTAGTCTTATATACCAAATTTGAAAAGTTTTGAACTATATTTGAATATAGTTTTTCATGAAAATCTATTATTCAAGTAAAGTAGCACTTCCGGAAGTTATATAATAACCAATAAGGGAGGTGCACAACTAGATGTTATAACAATCCTAAATACCTGAACTTTCTACGGCTTACCGTTTTTGATTTATACGATATACATACATACGTACAGACGTCACGACGAAATTACTCAAAATGGATTCAGGGATGCTCAAAATGCATATTTCCGCTGAAATCTCAAAACCTAATTACAATACTTCCTTTACTTGACAATGATTTCTTCAAAATAATTACAGAACAACTGTCAAACTGATATCTGCTCAAACTAAATTCCTGGATCATTTAAACTTCTTTCAAAATCATCTAGAGATGAACTAGTCGGATCCTTTGACTAATCCGGATCAGCGGATGTCGATCGCAAAAAGATCTCATTCACTGACTCTAGTTTTCAAAACCCCGCACACTTTATTAATCTTTCTAATTATCGTCAGTGCTGTGAAGTATCATGTATTCAAATAAAATGTATGAAGCTATTTGAAAATATAATCTGACGACATTTTAAAAAGATTTGGTGGTTCTTAAAGAAAGCAATCTTGCCTAAATATACAATTCGAAAACATTTTCAAGTCTCCATCTTCTCAAACTATAAATTAAATCAATTAGAACAATTTGAACATTCTATTTTTTATGAGAAAAAGTAAATACAATTCTGTAGAATTTCCTTCATTATAAATATTATGAAACATTATATTTTATCATCAATTGTTACCAACATTGCAACAAAAAGTAACTGTAACACATATATTTTAATTCCTTATTATTATAAAAGTCTACATTCACACGTTTGTTATTAAGAAGTAAATTAAAAATGGTTTGTCAACTAGTGTTAACAATTTCAAGTAGTTTTAGAATATTTTTGTTTAAATTGCGCGTGTCTAGTGACTTTCTGGGAACTTTTGGGACAATAAAGTAACGCAATAGTGTTACTAAATACGAAATTGTTACAGTTATGTATGATATTTTAATGTGTAAAAATAATTCCCATAAGAAATTATTTGTGATTTGTATGGAGTGGTTTATGTGTATGCCGCACTGTTGAAATAACATTTTAGGATTGAGGTGCAAGTTGATGTATTAGAGATGAAATTATGGATGGGTGAATGGATATATCGTCTTCGGTTTCACTCTAGTTTGAAGTGGTTTACATGCATGCCGCACTGTTGAAATAACATTTTAGGATTGAGGTGCAAGTTGATGTATTAGGGATGAATTTATGAATGAGTAAATGGATATATCGCCAGAGGGGTTTCACTCTAGTTTCAAGTGGTTTACTTGCATGCCGCACTGTTGAAATAACATTTTAGGATTAATGTGCAAGTTGATGTATTAAGGATGGAATTATGGATGGGTGAATGGATATATCGCCAGGGGTTTCACTCTAGTTTCAAGTGGTTTACATGCATGCCGCACTGTTGAAATAACATTTTAGGATTGAGGTGCAAGTTGATGTATTAGGGATGAAATTATGGATGGGTGAATGGACATATCGTTAGGGGTTTCACTCTAGTTTGAAGTGGTTTACATGCATTCCGCACTGTTGAAATAACATTTTAGGATTGAGGTGCAAGTTGATGTATTAGGGATGAAATTATGGATGGGCGAATGGATATATCGTCAGGGGTTTCACTCTAGTTTCAAGTGGTTTACATGCATGCCGCACTGTTGAAATAACATTTTAGGATTGAGGTGCAAGTTGATGTATTAGGAATGAAATTATGGATGGGTGAATGGATATATCGTCAGGGGTTTCACTCTAGTTTACATGCATGCCGCGCTGTTGAAATAACATTTGAGGATTGAGGTGCAAGTTGATGTATTAGGGATGAAATTATGGATGGGCGAATGGATATATCGTCAGGGGTTTCACTCTAGTTTCAAGTGGTTTACATGCATGCCGCACTGTTGAAATAACATTTTAGGATTGAGGTGCAAGTTGATGTATTAAGGATGAAATTATGGATGGGTGAATGGATATGTAAAAACCAACTTATTGGTTTTTAATTAATTTATAATAAATAAATATAAATACAATTAGACAGAATAATAATTTTTATTTTCTTTTAAATCGTAACTAACAACAACAAAACATCTTTCTTTTCCCCAAGCGTACTTTTTCTTTTGTTTTTCAAATTAATAATAACATTGAGCACTACAGATATATCGTCAGGGGTTTCACTCTAGTTTCAAGTGGTTTACATGCATGCCGCACTGTTGAAATAATATTTTAGGATTGAGGTACAAGTTGATGTATTAGGAATGAAATTATGGATGGGTGAATGGATATATCGTCAGGGGTTTCACTCTAGTTTCAAGTGGTTTACATGCATGCCGCACTGTTGAAATAACATTTTAGGATTGAGGTGCAAGTTGATGTATTAAGGATGAAATTATGGATGGGTGAATGGATATATCGTCAGGGGTTTCACTCTAGTTTCAAGTGGTTTACATGCATGCCATACTGTTGAAATAACATTTTAGGATTGAGGTGCAAGTTGATGTATTAAGGATGAAATTATGGATGGGTGAATGGACATATCGTTAGGGGTTTCACTCTAGTTTGAAGTGGTTTACATGCATTCCGCACTGTTGAAATAACATTTTGGGATTGAGGTGCAAGTTGATGTATTAGGGATGAAATTATGGATGGGCGAATGGATATATCGTCAGGGGTTTCACTCTAGTTTCAAGTGGTTTACATGCATGCCGCACTGTTGAAATAACATTTTAGGATTGAGGTGCAAGTTGATGTATTAAGGATGAAATTATGGATGGGTGAATGGATATATTGTCAGGGGTTTCACTCTAGTTTCAAGTGGTTTACATGCATGCCATACTGTTGAAATAACATTTTAGGATTGAGGTGCAAGTTGATGTATTAGGGATGAAATTATGGATGGGTGAATGGACATATCGTTAGGGGTTTCACTCTAGTTTGAAGTGGTTTACATGCATTCCGCACTGTTGAAATAACATTTTGGGATTGAGGTGCAAGTTGATGTATTAGGGATGAAATTATGGATGGGCGAATGGATATATCGTCAGGGGTTTCACTCTAGTTTCAAGTGGTTTACATGCATGCCGCACTGTTGAAATAACATTTTAGGATTGAGGTGCAAGTTGATGTATTAAGGATGAAATTATGGATGGGTGAATGGATATATTGTCAGGGGTTTCACTCTAGTTTCAAGTGGTTTACATGCATGCCATACTGTTGAAATAACATTTTAGGATTGAGGTGCAAGTTGATGTATTAGGGATGAAATTATGGATGGGTGAATGGACATATCGTTAGGGGTTTCACTCTAGTTTGAAGTGGTTTACATGCATTCCGCACTGTTGAAATAACATTTTGGGATTGAGGTGCAAGTTGATGTATTAGGGATGAAATTATGGATGGGCGAATGGATATATCGTCAGGGGTTTCACTCTAGTTTCAAGTGGTTTACATGCATGCCGCACTGTTGAAATAACATTTTAGGATTGAGGTGCAAGTTGATGTATTAAGGATGAAATTATGGATGGGTGAATGGATATATTGTCAGGGGTTTCACTCTAGTTTCAAGTGGTTTACATGCATGCCATACTGTTGAAATAACATTTTAGGATTGAGGTGCAAGTTGATGTATTAGGGATGAAATTATGGATGGGTGAATGGACATATCGTTAGGGGTTTCACTCTAGTTTGAAGTGGTTTACATGCATGCCGCACTGTTGAAATAACATTTTAGGATTGAGGTGCAAGTTGATGTATTAGGGATGAAATTATGGATGGGTGAATGGACATATCGTTAGGGGTTTCACTCTAGTTTGAAGTGGTTTACATGTGTAACACGAGGGGACTGGGTGCATAAGCTGATCTTTCCGGACTGCGTCAATTGTAAAACGAGCCGAAAAAACGCAGTCTTAAAATCTTATTTACACATAACTAATAAAATTTAAACTGAATTGAACGCGAAATGTTATAATTTAATAAGAAGATGGAAACAGAATAAAGATTTAAATTAAATTTTTATTGAATATAATACTTAATTCACTAATTTAGATTAAAATTAAATCAAACACGAACACCGCGTGATGTAAAGATCTACATCTTCACGCTTTGAGTCGATGGACGAGACTCATGGTTCCCACCAAAACACTTGCTGTCCTGGGTACGATACCCACATCTGGAATCCATCCCTCTCGCATCGGGGTGGAAACAGATGTCTCAAGTGTTTTGGTTATGTAATCTGACATTCTGGCCCTGCAGATAACGCGAACATGAAATCTTGTTGG
Organism: Pterostichus niger; assembly: GCA_947425015.1. Classification (NCBI taxonomy): domain Eukaryota; kingdom Metazoa; phylum Arthropoda; class Insecta; order Coleoptera; family Carabidae; genus Pterostichus; species Pterostichus niger. The sequence continues at coordinate 9,220,392 of OX380351.1, read as the reverse complement.
AATTCTAAGAATATTAACTATAACTGTCTCTTTTTATAATTTAATGCCCTATATTCGAAAACCAAAAGATGTCACATTCAGCCTTAATGGCACATGTGGTCACGAGTGTCAAATTACACGAAACCAATCTTGTCTAACCGCAACATAACAACAATGAGATAGCTCATATTGTTACATTATCCCCACGTTAAAACATAAATATATCGGTAACCTCGATATATTTATTTTACCGGTAACTGGGTGAACTATATCATTCCTGAAATGCTGCAGTACTGAAACTAAACAAATGATCGAATCTCTAACTTTTGAAATCTAAAAAATTACAAATATCAATCAACATTATCAAGAGAATCTAAAACATATTTACGTACAAATAAACTAATAACAGCACTTAATTTACTGTTGTACATCATGAATTCAATTGCTAAAATAGCAAGACACAAAATAATACACAAAATAGAATTTCTAAAACATTCTAGGACACAGGAACAAAATTCTATTTTAGAATTAACATATATGAACAAAATAATAAAAATAATAATAAAATAATCAACAAAAATGAGAATTGCTAACACAAAACAAAATAGTCCAATCTCATGGAACATATTCTACACAAAGCAATAATTTTCTACAATTTACATATCAAATTTCGCCAAACACAAAATTAAAATACACAATCATACATAATGAAGCAGCTGGTACATTCAGAAACAAAACATGGAATTCGCTAATTCCCACATCTGAAATTTGTACCACAACTAAATCAAAGAATTTGTTACACACACATTACATAATTAAACTAAACTTAACTAACATGCACTTAAACACTATTGTTCCTAAAAACACAGATTGTCAATGGTTGCTGGGTCATGTCCAGGTTGTAGGGATGTCAAGGGAACGAGGGGCGTACACCACACTTAACACCAACATCACTACGCACGATTGTACAAAAAACACTGAGGGCAAGGGGGTGGTTCTTCCTTCAGCTGGGGTTGTTGACCCTGACCGCACATCAGCTGATGGCCGAACCGTATGTTCAAGCCTGGATGCGGTCGCTGTAAATGCTGGGGGTTTGTTTTCCTCAGGTAGTGCCTAACTTGTAATGCATTACTGATGATTTCAATGGGCAAAACACTTGCTGCGATGGACTTAAAGCTGCTGTTACAACTATACTTGTTGAGAAAATATCTTGATCTCATGGGCGCACAAAATGAATTGGATTCTCTCCAATTCAACGATCTCAACTTATTCCAAGTTGACGATCGCTCCAATCTTGAGTGTTCTACACATAGAACACCCAGCTCAACACTGGAAACAAGTACGCTACAGGGGACTTGTTCCATGCCCATGTCAAGATTATTTTCTCCTAATAGCATGCCATCTTTTACTAAAGTTGTATCCAAAATTTTCTCATCATTGCCCATTTTATCATCCTCGGTACAAACTACATCGCAAGTTAAAGCACTTACCTCCTCGTTATCTTCTTCTTCATGCTCAGCTACCTCTGATACAGCCACGATTTCGCTGTTGTCTTCCTTTGGACGCGGAATGTCCACTAACACGCGTTCTTCAGCTTGCAACAATGAATCAAACTCAGCCGCAGTAATTTTTGCAACTTGCAAAGGCTGACTACCAGGCTGAAGAACAGAAGGCAACATACTTGGAAGAGGTGCATACACGTTCGGCTGTATACAGGTAGTTGGCATAGATGTCGGTTGCTGGGGTGGCACGAAGTATGGCATTGGCACGTCATACTGCATGGCCATCGGTGGATACGGTGATGGAATCGTACTCCACGGCGCTGTCAGCTGCTGAGGTGGCACGTGATACGGCATTGGCACAGGTAGCGAAGGCTGGTGTGGCAAGCCATATTGCACTGCCGCTGGTGGATACGATGCTGGTATCGTACTCCACGGCGATGTCACCGGAAACCAAGAGCCAGGTACTCTTAGCGGATATCCAGGTGGCGACGGGTACGTCGGCGGAACGTACGGATACATTTCTACTTATTTGTCACGCGTGTTCACTTGATTTAATTTAAACTTTCTGTTTCCATACATTTTTGTAAATAAAATTGAACCAAGCGTTCAAAATAAAATAAAATTTTCAAAAATTACTAAAATTCACAACGATATATCAAAATAATTCAAAATTGAAATATTTGATAAAAAAACAGCGACAAAAAAAACTAAATAAAAATTTGTTAAATCAAGCTATTTTCTAAGATTCACAAAATTTAATAAAACATCAAAACACTTAACAAACACAAACTTGCAACAAAAACATTAAACAATTTACCAAATTTCAACTTAAGCACTTAGAAAAGATTCGTAGAGATTGACTCACTTATACAAAGTTAAACAAAAAAACTTTAAAACGCTAGAATAGAATTGATTAACTTAATCAAATCTTTTTGCCAATCTTACCGGACTGCGCCAATTGTACCACGAAAGGAAGGGATGCATAAGTTGATCTTACCCGGACTGCGTCAATTGTAAAACGAGCGGAAAAAAACGCAGTCTTAAATTTTTATTAAATATATAACTATTAAAGTTTAAAATTAATTAAACGCGAAACGTTATAATTTAAAAAGAAGATGGAAACAGAATTATGATTTAACTTATATTTTTATTAAATTATGATCCTTATTTCACTAATCTAGTTTAAAATTAAAGTAAACGCGAACACCGCGTGATGTGAAGAACTACATCTTCACGCTTTGAGTCGATGGACGAGACTCATGGTTCCCACCAAAACACTTGCTGTCCTGGGTACGATACCCACATCTGGAATCCATCCCTCTCGCATCGGGGTGGAAACAGATGTCTCAAGTGTTTTGGTTATGTAGTCTGACATTCTGGCCCTGCAGATAACGCGAACATGAAATCTTGTTGGAATTCTAAGAATATTAACTATAACTGTCTCTTTTTATAATTTAATGCCCTATATTCGAAAACCAAAAGATGTCACATTCAGCCTTAATGGCACATGTGGTCACGAGTGTCAAATTACACGAAACCAATCTTGTCTAACCGCAACATAACAACAATGAGATAGCTCATATTGTTACACATGCATTCCGCACTGTTGAAATAACATTTTAGGATTGAGGTGCAAGTTGATGTATTAGGAATGAAATTATGGATGGGTGAATGGATATATCGTCAGGGGTTTCACTCTAGTTTACATGCATGCCGCGCTGTTGAAATAACATTTGAGGATTGAGGTGCAAGTTGATGTATTAGGGATGATATTATGGATGGGCGAATGGATATATCGTCAGGGGTTTCACTCTAGTTTCAAGTGGTTTACATGCATGCCGCACTGTTGAAATAACATTTTAGGATTGAGGTGCAAGTTGATGTATTAAAGATGAAATTATGGATGGGTGAATGGATATGTAAAAACCAACTTATTGGTTTTTAATTAATTTATAATAAATAAATATAAATACAATTAGACAGAATAATAATTTTTATTTTCTTTTAAATCGTAACTAACAACAACAAAACATCTTTCTTTTCCCCAAGCCTACTTTTTCTTTTGTTTTTCAAATTAAAAATAACATTGAGCACTACAGATATATCGTCAGGGGTTTCACTCTAGTTTCAAGTGGTTTACATGCATGCCGCACTGTTGAAATAATATTTTAGGATTGAGGTACAAGTTGATGTATTAGGAATGAAATTATGGATGGGTGAATGGATATATCGTCAGGGGTTTCACTCTAGTTTCAAGTGGTTTACATGCATGCCGCACTGTTGAAATAACATTTTAGGATTGAGGTGCAAGTTGATGTATTAAGGATGAAATTATGGATGGGTGAATGGATATATCGTCAGGGGTTTCACTCTAGTTTCAAGTGGTTTACATGCATGCCGCACTGTTGAAATAACATTTTAGGATTGAGGTGCAAGTTGATGTATTAAGGATGAAATTATGGATGGGCGAATGGATATATCGTCAGGGGTTTCACTCTAGTTTCAAGTGGTTTACATGCATGCCGCACTGTTGAAATAATATTTTAGGATTGAGGTACAAGTTGATGTATTAGGGATGAAATTATGGATGGGTGAATGGATATATCGTCATGGGTTTCACTCTAGTTTCAAGTGGTTTACATGCATGTCGCACTGTTGAAATAGCATTTTAGGATTGAGGTGCAAGTTGATGTATTAAGGATGAAATTATGGATGGGTGAATGGATATATCGTCAGGGGTTTCACTCTAGTTTCAAGTGGATTACATGCATGCCGCACTGTTGAAATAACATTTTAGGATTGAGGTGCAAGTTGATGTATTAAGGATGAAATTATGAATGGGTGAATGGATATATCGTCAGGGGTTTCACTCTAGTTTCAAGTGGTTTACATGCATGCCGCACTGTTGAAATAATATTTTAGGATTGAGGTGCAAGTTGATGTATTAGGGATGAAATTATGGATGAAATTATGGATGAGTGAATGGATATATCGTCATGTATTTCACTCTAGTTTCAAGTGGATTACATGCATGCCGCACTGTTGAAATAACATTTTAGGATTGAGGTGCAAGTTGATGTATTAGGGATGAAATTATGAATGGGTGAATGAATATATCGTCAGGAAATTGACTCTACTTTGGTTTTAATAACAGATGGAATGTTTGCGTGTGTACGACATTATAAAAACAACATTTTTTTACTTACTTCCGTCATAATATTAAAATATTATCAGTGAAATTTCGAACGTATAAATTATAATAAATTTACAATTAAATTTTGGTAAGTCAAAATTATTAATATATGAAATCACGCTAAAATTACCTAACAAGGAATTAAATTTCTCTGCATATATTACCTTCTCTTTCCAATATACAGGCAGCTCAATAAATTAAAATAAATTTGCCATTTACACATTTGTCAGAAATTTTGAATTATGTTCTAAAATAATATCTCAGACCAGGAAGATCCCAAATTCCGTACAAGATATTCTAGAGTTTTGTTTGTGACAGCCATATTTCGAAAAGAAATTGCAGTAGTAATTGAATAAAAAATTAGTTTTTAGTAGGCGTGATTGAAGGCTATAAGATGTTGACACATACCCATCGTCATCTTACATCTGGTATTAATTACATATTACAATATTACGACATAAAATTTATGAATAGTTAATATATCAATGTAATAAGTTACAAGATTCTTACATTGTATGTTACTTCATTAGTTAAAGCAGCCTTTGTTTCGAAGTATAAGTTATGTTAATTAATTTCGTTAAGAAGTAAATTGTTTTAAATTTTCTGTGGGAGCCGGGAAGGTTTGAAATTAATTTCTCTTGAGATAGTTAAGTTATTGTGCTTAAAAATGTTATTTCAACAGTGCGGCATGCATGTAAACCACTTCAAACTAGAGTGAAACCCCTGACGATATATCCATTCACCCATCCATAATTTCATCTCTAATACATCAACTTGCACCTCAATCCTAAAATGTTATTTAAATACTTTTCTTCTTGCACCATATCCGTAGAAATTTACAGACTTAAATTAATTTTTTCTTTATTTTCTATAGATCTGTCCGTCTGTCTTGTTTTGGGAATATTTTTTCAAAAAATATCTATTTTAGATTTTCTCCTTGAGAGTATAAGTGTACGCAAAGAATTTATTCTTTCTCTCAACTGAACTGTGGGGCCCACCAGTTCGTCTGCTCCCGGATTCCGGCCCCCCGGGGCCAGAATTCGACACACAGACCTTAATTTCTCTCTCAGTAGTATTCGAGTTGTCGCCATCGTCATATTGTAACAAACACGCCCGACCCATTTTCGGCTTTTAATTTAAATACTTGTCTCGTCCACTTGTGTTTTAGTATATCTTCCGCTTGTTCATGCTGTTATGTTGGTGTACCTGTTTGTTATCGGTGAACCAGATATGATACGTTGTTTAGCAAATTTAAAAATAAAAATCAATTTTATTTTATTGGCAGAATTAGACAGGAATATCATTTTTGATTTCAGTTTAAACTGTCTTTCTAATTTACAAAATGAGTTTGCTTTTATTTGGCTTCAAATGAGTGTTAATTAGCATCAAAGTTAATTAATTTCGCTAATCTGCTTCAATTTGTAACAGTTATATATACCGGGTGTAGAATTAAATATGTAAATAATAAATAAATATATCATCACGCCTTTTACCCATTACTGGTTGTGGTACTCTGCCTAAGCAGATCTCGGTATATAAATTAAATATGTAACACAGGAAATATGAGTACAATGACATTTTTACTTCCTTGTACGAAGTAAAAGAAGTATTGTAATCTGTTTTGAGATTTCAGCGGAAATATGCATTTTGAGCATCCCTGAATCCATTTTGAGTAATTTCGTCGTGACGTCTGTACGTACGTATGTATCTCGCTTAACTCAAAAACGTTAAGCCGTAGAAAGTTGAGGTATTTAGGACTGTTATAACATCTAGTTGTGCACCTCCCTTTTTGGTTATTATATAAGTTCCGGAAGTGCTACTTTACTTGAATAATAGATTTTCATGAAAAACTATATTCAAATATAATCCAAAACTTTTCAAATTTGGTATATAAGACTACTATATCAATGGAAATAACATAATAGATTTTGGTTAAAATGGACTAACCGGAAGTGATATATTACATGAAGCTCCTAACAGTTGAAAAAAATGGTATTATTTTGATTTTAGAAATAAATTCTGCAAATAAAAGTTTTAGAGAATTAAATTCTGTGCCTAGCACATTAAGAATTATTCAATTAGCTTTTTGTATAAGCGTGATATGTAAATTTAAAAATTATATATTTCTTGTTTTTACTTCCTTGTACGAAGTAAAGGAAGTATTGTAATCGCGAAAATTTTCGGTTCTCAGATTTCAACGGAAATAGGTGTTTTGGCCCTCCCTGAATCCATTTTGACTAATTTCGTCATGCCGTCTGTACGTACGTATCTCGCATAACTCAAAAACGGTAAGCCGTAGAAAATTGAAACTTTATATTTAGGACTGTTATAACATCTAGTTGTGCACCTCCCTTTTTGGTCATTATACAACTACCGGAAGTGGTACTTTACTTGAAGCCTATAATAGATTTTCATGAAAAACTATATTTAAATATAATTTAAAACTTTCCAAATTTGGTATATAAGACTACTATATCAATGGAAATAACATAATAGATTTTGGTTAAAATAGACTAACCGGAAGTGGCACATTACATGAAGCTGCTAACAGTTTTCCTTGAAAAAAATGGTATTATTTTAATTTTAGAAAGGAATGCTGCAAATAAAAGTTTTAGAGAAATAAATTCTGCGTCTAGCACACTAAGAATTTTTAAATTAGCTTTTTGCATAAACGAGATATCTAAATTTAAATATTATATATTTTTTGATTTTTTTTAAAATTAAGTTTGCTATGGATTAGAACAAAAAATAAAAGATTTAATGTCAAATATGTGCAATTAAAAAAATATCTATAGTTTAATACGTGTACAAGGAAGTCATGTGGTGTCCACATCAGATATTTTTTTTTTGTAATTAAGTTTGCTATGGATTAGAACAAAAAAATAAAAATTTAATGTCAATGTCAAATTACGTCAAATATGAGCAATGAAAAAAATGTATGTATAGTATAATACGCGTACAAGGAAGTCATGTGATGTCCACATCAGATTTTATAATATGATTGCTGCTTCCCTAATTAAATTAGACTAAAAGTGTAAAAACAAAAAATGTTAAGTATTAAAAAAGTATTTTACTGGGTAACTAGGATCGCGCCGGGCCCTATATACTCTATCTGTATTTGAATTGTTTTCAAGCAATTTACATTTTTCCTAGATATATTTTGTAATGTACGTAGAGCATACATTTGTCTGGAAACAAGAATTTTTAACACTAGCATCGATTAGTCAGTACGGTGATGTGGATAGCGATACGGAATTCGAATCCGGAGATCCCGAGTTCGAATCTCACTCAAGCTAAAAATAATATGCGGCTCGGTGAGAGTGGACCTTGTATATTGTGTTCAGTTTAAACTCGAGGGATCGGCATAAAACGATTAAATGCACCGCAATTACGTTTACAAAGGAACTCAAAATATGACCCGTAATAACTGGTGTCACAAGGTTCGCACAGGGTTGTACAGCCCCATTCCACGGTACGTGTATAATAAAAACAAAAACATTACAATCTTTAAATAAGTATATTTCCTTATTCATACGATACAAGTATAATATATTATAAATACAAACATAATCTAAACATTTACCTACATTACTCAGTCTGATTCAGTACAGAATATTTAATCTTCTTATTGAGTAACATAACTGCTAATTGAATATTTTAATCCGAATTAGTAATTTTTAAATGCCAATCATAGGAAAAAAACCAGAATAATTTTAGGCTGAATACGACCCTTAAATATGTACCTGGTGTAACTATTGTTAAGCGATTTATGGTAGCCGCACTAATAGATTTCATTGTAGTTATATTGGACAGGGACGTTTAATCGTTTTATGCCGATCCCTCCAGATTAAAATGAAAATAAAGCTTGTCCCAGAAAAAATTGTCGTCCATAATTTTTAACTAAACACCTTATAATGAAATGAATTTTTTTAAACTATTGAAGACTTTATTGATCAATAACTAAGTAGTACATAATAGCAAATATTTACATTTTAATTATGATTCATCCAAAAGTTGCGCAATTTCCTTTTCACCCCTTTCATTAAAATTTGTACAGCATAATCAGATATCATTTTTGTAATTTGTTTCCACTTATATTTGAAATTATCGACAGAATTGGCTGGTTTCTTATATTTTAATAACTTCTGCTTCATATGGGGCCATTATTTTTTGATTGGGCTCAATTCAGGACAATTTGTAGGATTTTCAGATTTATGTACAAATTCTATGTGGTTTATTTTATACCAATCAATGACATGTTTTGTGTATGTTATAACATGTTGCCAAATCTGGCCAAAATAGTATTGGTGTGTTATGAAGCCTTATAAAGGGCAATAATCGTCTTTCAAAACACTCGCTTAAATATCTTTCGTCATTGATTGTCGTTGACCTGCCATACAAGCATCTTTTTTGAAAATTTTTCTATTTTAATTACCTTCAATTAGCTACTAACAGATTTTCTGAACTTTCCAGAATAATAATAATGACCTGGTCGAGATTTTAATTCAAGTTAACAATACGTTTTGACATCAATGATAACACATAATTTTTTTGATATCACTTTAAAGTAAAGTTTTCTCTATCTTCATTTTGTGTTAGTTTCTTGCTTACCATTCCTGTTAGGCACTTTTGTTTTTTGTTTTTAAAGACTATAGAATTCTTAAGCTTAATTCTCTGGACTGTTGATTGAGCAGTTCCAATTTTTTTAGTCAAATCTCTCACAGAAAGATTTTTATTTTTACACAAAGCCTTTAAGACATTTTCTCAATATTTTACTCTACAAATCCAGGTTTGCATCCACTTCCACATTTTTGTTTGTGTATTACCCGTTTCATTATATCCTTTTAACACCCTTTGAACAGTCCTTGTTGTAGATTTTAACTGTATGCTACTTTTCTTGTGGATACATGCCTATTTTGAATACATTTGTACAAAATATTTTCGCGCAATTGTTTGTGTTCCAATGACATCTTTGTATACTAAATTGTATGAAAGTAGTCAACTAATTGTTTTTGTATAATGCATAGCCAACTAACAAAAACGCATCTATAAAAGCAGTATACGAAAAGGCCCAAATCTAAGCGACAATTTTTTCTGGGACAAGCTTTACTATACTGTAATTGGGATTAAGTTCCTGTTGTACAGTGTAACATAAATAAATAAATAAATAAATTAGTTTGACTGTAGGGATTTAAAACTGTTCGCTGGACGTAGTATATTATAACCATTTTAAAGAGTGTGTACTAAAAAAAAACCAACATGTATATATGTGTGTGTGAGTGAGAAGCAGGTTGCTACGCAACCTGTCTAGCTGACGCGAGAGTTGATCCACGAGTTTTCCTATTTAGAAATATGTTTACAGTTAGGAATTTATTAGTAAACATATGCATCACGTGTTATGTTTATAAAAACTAACACGAATGGAAAATCTGGACTGCGCTAGCATTTATATTTATTCATATGGGGTAGATGACTCAGTGGTGGATCTTGAGAACCCTGGTTCGATCCCTACAGCCGACAAATAAATAAATTTACCCCTGTGGCTCCCCCTCTACTAATATCTTTGAGGGTTGTGATTTGACGGCTGTTCACTCGCATAAATATATAACTTACCGAGATCTGCTACGGTTGAGTGCCACACCCAGTAATGGGTAAAAGGCGTGATGATATATTTATTTATTATGACAAATATTTTGCTAGAGATGTTTTTTTCTTGCTTATTATTTTTACTTCCTTGTACGAAGTAAAGGAAGTATTGTAATCGCGAAAATTTTCGGTTCTCAGATTTCAGCGGAAATACGCATTTTAGCCATCCCTGAATCCATTTTGACTAATTTCGTCGTGACGTCTGTACGTACATACGTACGTATCTCGCATAACTCAAAAACGGTAAGCCGTAGAAAGTTAAAATTTTGTATTTAGGACTGTTATAACATCTAGTTGTGCACCTCCCTTTTTGGTCATTATATAACTTCCGGAAGTGGTACTTTACTTGAAGCCTATAATAGATTTTAATGAAAAACTATATCAAAATATAATCCAAAACTTTTAAAATTTGATATATAAGACTACTATATCAATGGAAATAACATAATAGATTTTAGTTAAAAGGGATTAACCGGAAGTGATACATTACATGAAGCTGCTAACAGTTTTTCTTGAAAAAAATGCTATTATTCTGATTTTAGAAATAAATGCTGCAAATAATAGATTTAGAGAATTAAATTCTGCGTCTAGCACATCAAGAATTTTGAAATTAGCCTTTTGCATAAGCGAGATATCTAAATTTAAATATATATTTTTTGTTTTAAATTAAATTTGCTATGGATTAGAACAAAACATAAGAAAAAATTTAAAATTTAACGTCAGATATGTGCAATTAAAAAATATCTACAGTTTAATACGCGTACAAGAAAGTTATGTGCGGTCCACATCAGATTATTATTATTTTATGTAATATTTGTTTTGTTGTTACAGCTAGTTGCTAAGATACTAACTTTGAAATGTCATTCTGGAATAGTGAAATTGGGACATCTTTATTATTATTGAAAAATATATTAATAGCGCTATAATATGAAAGTATAGTGTACAACTCGCAAGGAATGTCCATTTCATACTTATTGTACAATATACTATTCTGATGCAAAGTCCTTTTAAAATAAAGCTCTTTTAGAAATTATGGGGTAGGTGGCTCAGTGGCCGATATTAAAATTACCCATGTAGTTTCCCCTCGACTAACATCTTTGGGGGCCGTGATTTGACAACTAGTAACTGTATAAATATATTACTTACCGATGTCTGCTTCGGTAGACTGCCACACCCAGTAATGGGTAAAAGGCGTGATGATATATTTATTTTATTTAAAATGTTTTGAATGGTTGAATGAAAGAATGTCGGTCTGTCGATTTGAGTACCCGAATTTGATTCCCACATCCGATAAACTTTTATACATATTAAAATTTTACCTGTGGCCCCCCGTGTTTTAATGTTACACTTAGTAATGCCTAAATAGAGTTGTTATTACAGGATGATTCAAAATTATTATAAAAAAAATTATGGATATATATTATTGTATGTACTGAATACAACGCAAAAAGAATCTGTACAAAATTCGCAAAAATAATTGCATATTACTAGAAATATTTCTTGTACCACTGAACTGATAGGTTACACTAATAAATAAAAATTAGTAAATTAGTATACCTATATACAGGGTGAGTCTGGGAAGACGAACCCCCTCTAAACTCTTTCATTAGAAGAAATAGAAAAATTTTCTTCATAAGGAAGTTTTAGTATATTAAATATACTATTTTATGACAAATATAATTTTTTTATAAAGTCAGGTTTACATGATACGACTATCAACTTTTATTTTTCAAATGGGAATCTAGAATTATTTTATTAAAATAAAAACCGACATTTTTTCTCTTTTCAACGATGTATTACTTGTCATAAATGTATCTGAAAAAATCTAAATAAATAAGATAATTGAAAAATGTCAGAAATTACTTTATTGAACTATTTTAGGTGGCTATGCGAAATTTAACAAAATGTAACAAGGTAAAATGAATGACAAAACACGTGAAACAAGTAACAAATAAATATTTGCATTGTTGTCATTCATTTTACCTTTAGTGTACTAGCGTGTCTGTAGTACTAGATATTTAAAAAATAA